>CM022393.1:89174006-90631124 GCA_011833715.1 Carcinoscorpius rotundicauda | reverse complement strand
TCAGGTTCTGTAATATATTTTTATTTTATGAACTTTTCTAAACACTGACAAATTATTAATTGCTATGGGTATTACAAGTATCACTTTGTATTAGCCTGGTGTTATCATAGTGAGTTAAACATGAAATTACCTCATATTTTATGAATAAATTTTATTTGTTAAAGTAAATAATTTGCCATTGTGTAAATATCCCTACTTAAAAATATTGATATAAAAAACAAATAAAATATAAAACATTTGATTAATTATTAATTTAAACCTTCTTTAGTTATCTTAGAATCAAGGAAAAATAAAAAGGTTGCTTAAGTAAAACTTATCAACCTCTGGTTTTATTATCAAAGGTGCAAAATTACGGCAACACTAACAAAACATGAAAAAAACATCCATACTACAAATTACTTATACGTTTACTACTCCAATACTTAGCTTTCATATAAATTACTTAAATACTTTGTGTAGAAGAAATGATCTATAATTGTTTGGAGAAATACTCCCCCATACACACACATTGTAGTGCCTTTGAAACTGGGATCCAAAATTTAATTTTCACAAAGTTCTTAAAACTTTTTTTGTATTTTTTACATACTTTGTTTAGGTAATTAGTTGTCTGAACACTTTATAAGTACTCCCAGCTCCCAACATACTTACCACAGATTCAACAAAAAACAACAACAATGACTTCTGGAAACAATGAATCACTTGAAGCATGTGATGCGGTGCAAGTTGCTGTATTTCACCCTTTTTTACAGCAAAACACATACTCTCCCCTTTCCAATTGTGAAGTCTCTTGCAGTGCATTTATCAGTGCATAATACAAGTAGTCTGGTGTCATGTCTAATTCTAAACCATCGACCACAAGAATGCAACTGTCCAACACATTCCACTTTTAATTTTCACTTTACTATTTAAAATTATAAAATTTGCCATACAATAATTACTAATACCAATGTCCAATGAAAATAAGATTGTTTTATTACTATTTCTTCTACTACTATTGTACATCTGAGGAGATCAGTATCAGCCCTGGCACAGATTTTCAATACTCCAATCATTCCCTCAAGTTTCTTCTAGTCAAATTAAATTTAAGTAATATCACACCTTCTCATATATTTCTATAGTTTCTCCACTTCCGTAATTTCAACCTTTTCCTTCCAGTTAACCAGTGTGACCTCTAGAATAACTGATGTTAGGGTAAAATTAAACAAAAACAAATATTACAGTTGACTTTGCTTATGTTGATCTAATAGTGCCAATTCTCAGATGTGGTTTAATTATGCAGGTAATGTTCTTTTTGGCAGGGGTTAGATATCTTATTAATATAAAGTCTAAAGTGTACATAAACAAAGCTGCTGAACTTGCCATCAGTCCTAATTTTTCACCTAATGGGCAGGGGTTCCTCCACTATACTTATATCATCTGAAATTGGTTCCCAAACTGCAATAATAACCTTCTATAAGCAACACATAGGCTGGATTTAATCCTTTCACAATGGGTTACTGATCAAAGACCATGTCATCTTATTGACTTGAATTCAAAATTTTATTGAACTATTTAATGATTTTATGTCAATAACTTTGCAATCAAATTATAGATTATAATTCAAACTTTAATGGCCTGGCATGGCCGAGTGCGTTAAGGCGTGCACTCGTAATCCGAGGGTCGTGGGTTCGCGCCCGCGTCGCACTAAACATGCTCACCCTCCCAGCCGTGGGGGTGTATAATGTGACGGTCAATCTCACTATTCATTGGTAAAAGAGTAGCCCAAGAGTTAGCGGTGGGTGGTGATGACTAGCTGCCTTCCCTCTAGTCTTACACTGCAAAATTAGGGACGGCTAGCACAGATAGCCCTCGAGTAGCTATGTGTGAATTTCCAAAACAAACAAACTTTAATATTATATATGAGTTATTTTTTTAATTTAAAGTAATTAAGTGAGTCATGTGGTATGTTGAATGAAGCACTGGTTAAAATTAGATGTTTGAGACTTCAAAATATAAAATCTATATTTTTGTATGAATTAAGAACTCATATTATTGATATTAACAATCTAGAATATAAAATAAGAACATCATTATCTTTTTATTTTGCTGAGATACAGCTTATGTACTGAATCAAACACAGTGACCCCATTTTTAAAAACATTTCCCATATACACATTTATTTCCATATATAACATGTGAATAACCAATCAACAGCTTAGAATGCCCCCAAATGGTTTCCTCAGCCATTTTAATCCATGTAAAGGCTATCAACTTTTTTCAAACCAAGATTTCAAGACGATAGATTGTATCTTTAGTTTGCTAAAAGCTTCATTTTTTCAATGGAAATAGATCTTAGTTACTAAGCTTAAAAAATTAAAGTGGAATTATATGGTATCAGTGTAGTTATTTAGCATTTTTTGGTTATTTAACTGCATATATAAAAATCTAAAAATATCTGTTTGATATCCTTCACTAACAATGAAGTTCAGAGGTCATAACAAGAAGAGATAATTGTTTGCTTTATTTCTTTGTTTATTATTCTACATTTTAATAAAAATAAGTTTAATAATTTATTTCTGGATAGTAATAGTCTATGTATATATATATATATAATGTATAATAACTGAAATGTAACTGTATGTTACAACATACTAGTAAACTAATGTCAAACCACAAATTCTCACACATTTACCATAATAATCATCTTTGAACTAATGTCAGATCATACTTCTTACCACAATCACCATAGGTATCTTCTGTGAGCTAATGTCAGATCACATTTCTAAACATCTTCACCACACTAATTCTCTGCAAACTAATGTCAGACCACACATCTTTATATTTTCACCATAGTATCCAATGATAGACTATATTCTATACACATTTAACCATTGCAATGTCTGTAAGCTAATGTAAAACTCTATTTCTCAAAACAGTCCACATAGTAATCTCCTCAGATATTTCTCAAAAAATTACACCTTAGTAATTTTTTTTGAAATAATGTCATACAATGCTTTTGTAAAAATGGGTTACAACACATTCCAACATTATCCTGAGCAAAACTGATGTCAAGTCGTAAAACAATGAAATCTGGATATTAGTTTTGGAATCCTAAGGGAGTGGACAGTTAATGCACAATAACTTTCCCTTACTTGTTTTGGCTTTAGTTTAAACCACACATAACTTGATTAAAAATATAAACAATACAAAATATCATGATGGTTAATGTATTTCTTATACTTTAACAATTGCAGCAACAAAGATACCAGCACACATTAGAGTAAAATAAAAATAAAGTTTGAAGAGATAAATAAAGTATTTTACAGTATTCATGAGATCACAAAAATTTATTTGCTTTACAATCATAAAATTAGGTGCTTGGATATTTTTCACACTTTAAGAAAATATCATTACCCTCTGCTGAAACAGCAATGTAGGGAATAAGCTGAGATTCATTACAGTTCTCTCTTCCAGGTACAAGTCGCTGCAAGTTTGGAGGGTAAGGATTTCCATCAATATCAACAAGAAAAGGAGGCGGCATCAAGTGTGGAGCACATTGGGTCTGCTCATCGAGTACATGTTGATTAGTATCTCGAATAAGTGGACGATAGTCAGTGTGAAAAAACTGTTCTTCTGGCACCTAAAAGAGCAATAAATGAATTCAGTTCTTGTTAAACATCTTCTTATGTCATAAGGTACAGTACAACTGTTAAATAAAAATGAGCTATTCACATACAATACAGGACAAATAATAGCCGAGACTTCAGAAAAGTAACTTTTTATCATTTCTGAATATTTCTTTTGTCAAATTTCTACCTCTCTTATCATTTAAGACACAAAAATTTCTAAATTAGTTAAAATATATATTTTAGCATCACCTCTAAAATAGTCTTTTTGTCTAGTTCTTTTGAAGTGAGTATTAGATATTGCTAATGGGAAAGTTTACAGAAATATCTTAAATTTGCATAAAATGAAAGAAAATATTTAACTCGACTTCACCTTAAACAATAAAAAAATTTAAATTAAACCTTTGAAAGATTTAACTACAAACAAAAACCAACAACAACAAAGGGCAAATAGAAGGACTAAAAGATATAACAAATTAAATTACTTCTATATGATAACAAAATGAATAATAAAAACATGGCACTATTAAACTACATTTTACCTTCTTATATCGTTCACTTGAGCCAAGCCCAAATATACTTAAATGTCCATGAGAGTCTGTAGAAGCAAACATTAAACCATCTGGGGAAAACTTACAATCAAATACAGCTCCATGGCCTTGTCTTTCAATCTAGTGAAAAACATAACTAATGTTAAAAAAATTTTGACAAAATAAGGATGTACTGCAGCAGTTAATGATCAAATTTTTCACTACAAGTTTGTGGTGCTGCTTTAAATAATAATAAATATCTCTCTTGCTGTGATCACAAAAATAATCTGTAAATAAACTTTTTATTTGTTCTTTTAAACAAAAGTGGCAGTTTCATACTAATGGTAGCTGCTATTTAATGTTCAATATTTTTTCAAAATGTAATTCTTTCAAACATTTGTTTAAAAATTATGAAAATTTCTTATACAATGATAAATCAGATAAGTCCTATGATGTTCGCAGATTACAGCAGCTGATGGCAAAATATTCTGTTGATTCAATTTTTATTTTTAGATATTTTTAATTTTTATCACATAAAAATAATGCAGACAAATAAAAGAACTTATAGTTTATTTTAAAAAAAAATTACTTATTAGACACAAAATGATTTCAACTGAGAACATTGTTTGAAAGCTATTGTTGGCTAGTCTGACAGCACACCATTTTGAAGAGTCAGATCTTAGGCCATCAACAAATGTTTGTTACTTTGTATTTTTTTCATGATTAAAAGTCAGAAGTGTTGATTACTGTAACTGGAAAAAAAAGCAAAACTTCATTTGTTAGCTAAACCTCTCACAAGATTACTCCAGGGTAGCTGCACTAGCTCTTACTAATTTTGAAGTAATAAACTAACAGCTAGTCAACATCATCCACTGTCAAATTTTGGGCTACTCTTTACCAGTAGATATTAGGATTGACAACAACATTATAAATGTTCGGTAATGAGATTTAAACCCACAACACACAGATTGCAAGATGAGTGCCCTCACCATTAGCCCAAACCTCGATCAAGTATCAAAAGAAATATGTTAATGAATAACAATAAGTTGAAACTGACTGGACATATAAAACAGAGCTTCCCAACTAATACTTAAGAAAAATTTGTTCTTCAGTAATTTTTCAAAACAGTATCTTCAAACAAAATTCTTGAAATTTCATAACATAGAAAATGATGAAAAACTTATATTATAGGAATGACTAGATACTATTAAATAAAGTTTTTTTAAGTTTAATACAACTGGTTTTAGTAACTTCACTGTGAAAAAGAGAAAAAAATATCAAGAGATATGAGTAATATACTTAAAGTCCACAAATAGTTATTACTGTATACCACTCATATTTCAAATATAATATAAGGATAGAAAATAACCTTATAATCACAAGTAAAATTTGTGTTAACACTGAAAATTTAGCTTTACAACTTTTTAAGAAACCAAGAGTGCACATGTTCATTCACAATTGACTTTAACCACTTTCACTTTGGAATGTATAACCTTCTGATTTTGTGTGATACACTGAACATATAGTCACTTCTGCTACTTCCTTCCCTACCTTCCATATATTCTAAACTTCAGTCATAAGTGTCTCCTTCTAATGACATTAGAAAATTAATAATCATTACCACTTATATGTATATGTTTTCACATAGATATTTCTCAACACGTGGGTTTTCTTGTCATCACTAATAATTACCACTGACTCACTTTGCAAAGCCTAATATCGCCACTTCATTTTTCAAATTCAATATAAAAAAAACTTTTGAGATATTCATCATCTTTTTTTTTGTGAACTTTTTGTTTTTCACTTTTTTTTAAATAAAATTTATTGAAACTGATTATTTTTGATGATCCCCACACATGAATTAAACTTTCAAGGCTCTTCCTATATTATTTTATTCCAAACATATTTGGGTTAATTTTAGGGCATTTTCATGCAGAGGTGAGTCTCTGAAACCCATTCCTGTAATCACAGAGTTACAAAGGTTAAAATGGAAATTATAATAGTTACAGAACAGAATATTTTCTATTCTTTACATAATATATTCTTGTAAAGCATAGATAGTAATGAAATAAAATTGTTACTCATCTTCAATAAAGACAGGTTAAAAACTACTTGAAGTATAATCAACAATTTAAATTCTTTCAATTTTCACTTATACAATGATACAAAAAATCACAATTATTGCAAAATAAATGGAAAATTCAATCACTTTTGTTCTTCAAGCTCAATAATTAAATACTAGCAAAAGTAATAGATAATGAATGGAAAGACCAGGAAATGATAATGCTCCATTCATTGGTGAGGGGATGTTTTGAAAAGATTTGCTGAGACCTATTACAAAATGAGGAAACAGTGAAAGACCAAATTCATTAAGTCAATTAAAATATTCAATTTTATCAACTAGGTGTTAAATATAATTTTTATACAAAAATTATTACATTGTTCTTCACTCTTATACACAAGAAGAAGAAAAACAAAAGTTATTAAGATAAAGCAGAGCCTTTTGGTATCTACTGAAAAACAGTTGATCAAACTGGTCAGATTAACACACAGGCAAACTAAGCACATACCTAGATCTCATACTTATCTGGATGCCCAAAATGCACATACCTCTTTTGACAAGTAACTTTTTGATTTACACTTGACAGAACTGAATTCAGTAACATTGTTACGTTTTTTGTTTATGTTTTATGTTTTTCGTAGACTAAACGCAACAGAAAGACACAGATAACAGCTTGTATAATTTATTACACTAAACTATTAACAGATATAATATAAATTACATAATAAAAATGACAGCTGTTAAGTTTAAACCTTCAAAATTAATTATAAAACAAAATGATACTAGTTTCAACCTTCAAAATTAAACACAATACAAAATGGTACTGGCCTGTATCTAATATAATGATCTAAAATGAAAGTCTCAAATTCCAGTCTAGGATGTGAATTTGGTCCCATGAAGAAATTCCGAAGTTTAAATGAAGAAGTTCAGAAACAGTTCACAGTTCAATAAATTCGACAAAGTTCTTTTCACGATGCCTCCGATGAACGTTACAAAATTGCCGCCTTTAATTCCTCCGATCTGCCCGGATGTGTCGACCTTTAGCACAACCAGTAATTTAAAAGAATCGCAGAGATTGACAAAACAAAATCACAGCTTCCGTAGATCTAACTTCACTCACAAATCACAGCAAACACTTGAACTTTCTCAAACGAAATGACTGACTCTCTTCTTTTGAAATAAAACTAATGTCTGACTCTCCTCTTTCTCGCAGCTTTGTCTGTTTATATATTGTAGGCCTAGACTCCTCGAAAAACCGCGAAACTTCTACAGATCTCCAGAGCAATCCGTGCATGTCCGTTCTTGCACGAGACTAAATGTCTAGACAATGGACCGCCAACACTTCATTTACATACATTTGATTGGTCTACTTAATTCTAGAAAATTCTAAATGTTACCCTAAATGAATAACAACATATTTTATTAGTTTAAACTTTGAAACAATAATATAAATATGGAAATATAGATAACAGAAATGAAAATTTAAACACAACACGACATGTTGTCGCTTACAAAATATTTACACAACATTTACATAACAAACATTAAAACCTTTTTCATTTCTATTAATAACATATTCACTTACTGTGTTCACTTGGATAATCTAGAGCACTTGTTGCATCAATGCAGAGGCAGCATTGCTCACATGACACAGGTTGTATCACTAGTTGAAAAGCAGACTGGTAAGGCATGACAATGGATATTGTTGACATTGTGTGGTTGATATACTATTGTATACTCTTATTCTTGAAAAACATTAATGGACCAAATAAATAATGTACTGTATGCAGAATGCCCAATATTAATATCTTATGACATAATATAATTAGCTATAATGATACCTTTCTAGCTTAGAAGAGACATTTACATCACAAAAACTATACCTAAGAACTATTACTTTTCCTTAAATTTTGAAACTTGATATGCAGGTTTTTATTTGACACCTGAAAGGTACTCTGTGGACAAGACAGGTTTAAGGGCTGAAATGGTGAAACTAGAATCTAGAATAATGATTATTGTGTGGAAGTTCATCTTTCAAAAACTCAATATGATTAACAAAACTCTACAGCAAGTTAAGACAGATCTGAGTTTGGTCTTCGTAGTGTAAAACTCAATTTGATAGTTCACACATGACTTTGAAATATGAAACTGGGGCAAAACCATTTACCAGGAATATAAAACAAAATTAAAACA
This sequence comes from Carcinoscorpius rotundicauda, assembly GCA_011833715.1. Classification (NCBI taxonomy): domain Eukaryota; kingdom Metazoa; phylum Arthropoda; class Merostomata; order Xiphosura; family Limulidae; genus Carcinoscorpius; species Carcinoscorpius rotundicauda. The sequence continues at coordinate 90,622,734 of CM022393.1, read as the reverse complement.
AAAATGAAAATGAGTACAAATCAGAAAAAAATGTGTGGAAAATTGAAAATTGTGTGAACAGGTTTATCCAACCCTGATTCAGCTGGGGAAAATACCAAAGACTTACTGTATTGAAAAAACTTTTGATAGCAATTCCAGACACTATGTCCCACAACACAATACGCCCATCATGACCTGCACTCAGCATTAGCCTTTGATCCCTAGGATGTGTTTCCAAAACAAAAACTTCATCTTCATGACACTGACAAAAGAAAAATAATAAAGTATCAAGATGAAGGTAATACCTTAACATATTTCTGTACAATATTTTTTACCTTAATCACTTTTTAATAACTTTTTATTTAAACAATGTTTAAATATTATTGGCAACACACAATAATTACAATAAATTCAGCCAGTTTACAATTATGCACATAGTAAACTATTACTTTTAATAATGTGTGTCTTACAACCATAAGGGTAAAAGATCTCACAAGGTCTCTGCTAGTGTCATAACCTTAAAAGCATGCAATTTAAATTTGTATAAAAACAATAATAATAATAAATACTATGATGACAGTAAGGAATTAGTTTGCTTACATCAAGTATGTGCTTCAAAGTTCCAGTTTGAGACTCCCACACCTTGATTGAGTGATCACTGACTGCAGTAATGACTAAAGAATCATCAAGACTCCATCCAACCATTGTAACTCTCAATTTTAACTTTATATCTTCTCCTTCATCAGCAGGGAAACTGGAATTAATAATAAAGGTCTCAAATAAATACAGATATATTAATTGCCCTCTATAACATGTATAAAGAGTATGTGAAAAATCAAAGAACAGGCAGTAGTTCTACTTGATTACCGACTACACAAGTAATCATGAGAAATATTTTAATATGGTCTGGTGAGAAAAAATTATAACATTCCACAATAATGATGACAGAATTCACAGAAAAACTTGAAATCAAATACATTGATTAATAATAATTTAAAATTTTCCTAAATAAAAATATATTTTTGGCAAATATTTCCTTTCATGCACAAGATTAACTTTTCTCATTTTATGTTGCCTTATATTTGCAAACTTTTTCTGAATACATGTCATAGGCCTTCAACCCTCTTTCTGCTGGAATTCAAATTTCCAACATGTAAATGTGTCACCTCTCCACCAATAAGAGAAAGCACTGCTATCACATGAGGCATGGAACTTCCTTCATGTGACCACTGAACTAACACTTAGAAGTTTGGCAGAAGATGCAAGTACCAGAAGATGATGGTTGGAAGTACCTATAAGAAATACATTTTCATTTAGGAAAATTAAAACTTCTGATACAGTAATCACCCTCCACTCAAAAGATTAACTTGAATCCCACAGTTAACTGGAGAAGGGACTGGTGTGAGGGAAGAACTAGCATATCCCTTGGAAACATCCAAAGGACACTTCTTAAACTGAGAGTAATAGATCAAAAGATCTGATTAGAGGCACCACATCTGAGCCAAGTACATTTTTGCAATGAAAAGTAACAAGGTCAGGAAGACCAAATGTGGTGTAACAAGAAGAGAGTACATACACATGTGAAAGAATGATACAACAGAGAGCCATTAAAAAAGTAAAATTGCACAGTTCCAAGATGAAAGGATGATAAGAGATGATGTGTCCCAAGGTATAGAGTGGCTATGACACAAAGGATCACACTCAGCAAGTCACCTACATCCAAAATATTATTCACTCGGTATCGACATCCTCATGAGGGTATAATAAGAAATTATACTATCTTCACCTTAAGTCTTAAGAGTCCAGAGAACACCTATTAGAAGATTCCAGGAACATCCAGGGTGGCTTAAAGTCAGCAACCTGGGAAGGTGCCATTTAGAATCTGAAGGTAATAAATTGCATGCATTCAGTCCTCAGTTACCATGAACAAGTCAAGAACAACCTCATAATGTGGGTAAAACCCAGAACAGAAGTTGAAACATGTCACAAAGACCTTCTGCAATCCACTATACAGAAAAGCAACTGAGAGGGGAAGATGGGCAACCCAAAATTTGTGTTGGGACTCATGTGACTGGTTCCCTTAATCTCCAATACTTCATTTGCTGAATACTGAATCCAAGTGAGGATAGGAGGAATGTACCCAAATGGAATGGTGAACTGCCTTTGAGTGTCTCAACTACAGGAAAGTCAACCATCTAGAAGATCTTACAACTCCCTCTACACCAGAAGTGCACCACACTTTACATTAAACCAAATGGTTACAGTCGTCTGTGTGGAAACCATCCAGCAGACTGCCTCCATGGATTGACCAACCCATCAACTTGGAAGTATTAAGTGGTAAGGACTCCAATACTCCACATGAAAAAAGGAGGAAAAGTGCACTGGGGAATCCAGGAGGACAGCAATACTTTAGTTAGTGCAATGGTCGATCACAAAATCCTATATTTAAAAGCAGACCACACCAAATTATTCAATCAAGGCATGGAAAGGATTGGCAGTAATCCCTTTTCATGAGTGGTCAGGTGTTGAACAGACATATTTTGATCCAAGTATCGTGAGGGGTTTACACTTATGAAAAACCCCAACAAGAGTGAATGCACACAGTGAGTGAAATACAGGAATCAATATAGCCAACAGTATGGATGTGATGGAAGTATATCTGTGAATAGTTACATCATATAAGTGGAACCCATTCAGAGTACAGATAGAATACACAGTCAGACATCACTTGCCACAAAGCAAGTCAAAAGTGAAGCTGACACAGGTCTCCTGTAAGAAAAGAAAACATAAGTAAAGACTTATCTTGTGTTACAGCCATGTCAAAGTTGATAGAAGAGCGACAGGTGGTAGACAATATCCCAAGGAAGAAGAAATAGTGACATGGTGTAGGGAGTGGGAAATAAACATGTGCAAAGTAGAATCTTCTCCAATGGTTGATGAAGATGAGAGGCCATGGAGAAACAAATGTGATGTAGCTGATGTGAGGAAATGTGAAAGAGATCAAGCCAGGAAGGAGACAAAGAGGAATAAGCAACCTGGATCAAATGTCAAACACAGGTGGTTTCAAGCTAACCAGGGAAAGATTATGGGAAGAGGAAGAAAGAAGGGGAAAAAACAGGTGAAAACAAGGACCCCAGAAGGAAGCAGAAAGAGATATATAACAATGAAAGACCCAGAACAGAGGGGTTCATCCAGATCAGGAAGAGGGAATAATTGAGGGCAGGCAGATGGGAGAAAGGAGATCTAAACATTATGAGTCAGAGAAGCTGCATGAAAGGAAGGAAGATCTGGATAAAGAGTAAGGGAGAAAAAGTGTACAAGGACCTGGTAACATTGAGGGTGAAATTATCTGATTTATGGTAATAGCAGGCTCAGAGGAGGAAGAAATACACCATCAAAGAAAAATGGAACACACAGACAAAGACATAAATGGAGGTAAGGTGAGGGCAGAAAGGACCATGCTAATGTTCCAGATGAAAAGCAGCAAATTCCTCAATGACCAACAGAGCCAGAAGGAAATGATCGATATAGAAAGGATGGGAAAAAAGAATTATGCAGAAACAGAAAAAAAATGAAATAAATGGGATAATACCATTTGACACCCAAAATTCAGGAGACCAAAGAAAGCTTCTCAACGAGTCATGTAAGACACTGAGAGATACAGGCAATCACCGAGTAAGAAGCAGTAAAAAATTCTAGGTCAATGCCCAGGAGCTACAAATCCCCCTTTGGGGGATGTAACAGGAGAAGTGTAAGGCTTCTCTACAAAAGAAACAAGAAAATCTAGCCAATGATCTGACAAAAGCTAGAGATGAAGATGAAGGAAAGATGGCATGAGATGAAGTGCCTGTGACTGAGTTAATGGAGTACGTCAGGATGGAAGAAAATAGGAAGTGGTGGGACTGCCTGCACTTGGAGGAACTGAGGGAACCGAGGTTTAGCAGGACAGTAAGAAAAACCAGAATAACTATTTCATAGAGTAGCAAGGATAAAAGAGACCACCAGAAGAAGTAAATGAATAGGACATAAACACAAAGGAACAGATAGGACCAGTCACAGCTGAAGGCACTGACAGCCAAGGCTGGAGGATAGGTAGCTGTGAACCAAAACCAAGGTAAATGGGATTAAGGGCAGTGCCAAAGGCATCAACAAGGGATCTACCCAGATGCAGACAGAAATATCAATAAACAGCAGGATGCAGGGACCATACCTGAAATGAAATATATATGGAAGGGGAAAATGACGGACCAAGAGAGAGAAAGCACCTATATTACACAGATGCCACTCAGGCCATGAAGGAAGAAGTGGGACTCCCGTCAATATATGGGCCTTGTACACTGAATATTAACAATTGGGAGGCAGGGGGAATTAACAGGAGCATCCAAGGGATCCTGTACAAATTTCTACTAGTTATGAAGGGTCACAGAAATAAATGCAAATGAGCCCTGCCAAGGGATATTACAGGTGACTACAGAACATTGTCAGTAGGAAGTCAAGGAACAGATGGGGTGCTCCCAACAGCCTGCCAACTCCATAAAACGGAGTCTAAGAGAAAAAGATAGAACCCAACTGAGATAGATGTTGAAGAAAATACCCAGCTGTACAAAGTACCAGGAATGGGGAGGAAAAAAATAATTCTCTCTCAAAAGTGATCAACAATCTCATCTACACAGCTTTGAGAAGAAGCTGATGAGTAGGACTGGCCAACTCCCCTTTGAAAATGGCAAGAGGAAGCCAGCTGCCCCTGTACAGGTGGAAGTGTAGACCTCAGGGTATGAATATGCCAAGCAAGGGGGCAAACACTTGATAAAAACAGATGGCACGAAAGCAAGGCCATAAAAGGTATGCCATTTTACGACATACAAACTGATAGCAGTAAAACTCATGTGGAGTAGGTACAACATATGCTGGGGTAAAAGGACAAAAACTGCCTCAGACAGACAGTGGCATGAACAGGGATCCTGAGAAGGAGGAAGGAAAGGATATGTATCCCCACCAAAAAAGATGAACAATAGTACAGCAGGAAACTGTGACACTCAGGGCTGGAAAGTGCAAGTTCAGGAAACAGTACTTGGAGTCCCACCTGAAGAAAACTGGGTTTCTTGCAAGGAAATGACAGAAACCACCCATGACAACAAAGACACAATAATTGGGGCAAACTTGAAATGCCATAAAAATAAGGCCAAAGTTATGAATGATCCATATCAACACAAATTGATGACAAATCCATGAAAATATAGTATTGTAGTCCAAGAAAGGCCTGAAGAGAAGCGAACTCCATACATAGGGCCATAACTAAAAAGAGAATGCAGCTGACAGTCGAAGAGAAGAGGGGGAAATACTCCCAGACACCACAAAGTGGTTGCATTAAAAACCTCAGATAAAAAGAGAAAGATTAATTCTTAAATCAGGACAGAAGTTGGATGATCAGGACATTTTTAGGAGTAATTCCTCCAAGTAGGTAAATTAAACCCATAACAGGTCATTCAGAATGTGGGAACCTGTCCAAAAATTTGCAAGGGTGGACCAAATGAGAGTCTTCAGGTGACAAGCATACCAATGCCATTACCAAATGGGGTGGCAAAAGTGCAGTGTACACCTGAACAAAAGGAAAATGGAGAAACAAAAAAACAGCAAATTATAAAACAACACATATCCAAGATATAAGATCCAAGTAAATCAACCTTAGGAAGGTGTGGGGAGGCATAGTGAACTCTTGCAGGGAGGGAGGAAATAAAATATTTAGCATACATCTGTAAAAGGTTTGAAAAGTACAGGAAGAATTAGGGCATGAATAGGAAATAAAATGCATTACATAGAGGATCCAAGGGAGAATGAATAGAGAAAACCAGACTTATGAAAATATTAAACTCTTCAGATGAAAGGGTTTGGTCTGAAAGACATTAGGGTATATTCAACTTTTGGAGCCACAGATAGGATTCAGGTGATGGCATTATGACATAAGAAGAGCGATAAGTCCTGATCTTGCAGAGGAAGATTCTAGAAGGAGTAACACAGACACTTATTATGAAAGGGAAGTAGTAGCTCTCTTCATGCATAATTAAAATAACCAGTGACAATTGGCCAAATTAGATAGTACTCAGGATGAACATAAGAAAGGCCTAAGTAGTCCTAAATGATGGGTTAAATAATGTGAGGAGGTGCAGTAAAGAAAAAACCAAAACATGGATGATCTCAACACTTGTTGAAGTGAAGACATTTAGTGAAATCGTTGATATCACAAAAGAATGCACACCTGGAGGAAAGTAAGATATCTATTTAGATATCTTGAGCTGCCAGATGGCATCCTTAATCTTCTTTCAAAAAGCAACACTCTCCCATGGATCTCCAGTACAGAGGAAGAACTTGTATAGAGAACAAACACAGAGATTGAAAGGTATATATATGTAAAAGTTCTGAAGAGATAGCATTGTCATCCAAAGAAAATTGCAAAAAAGGATTTGAATTTGTTCAAATGCTGGTATACATGTCCTCTGGATATAAAGACCAGGAAGCAAAAGACATGGTCAAATCGTGAACTTAAATTTTGTATCAAAGGTATTCAAGAACATCACAACAAAGTGGATGAGCTGCATAAGCCTATTCATTAATGCAAATAAAACAAAATGGTTGAGTGTAATTTGTCCAAAGGTACAAATAACCAATGTCAAAACCTCTTGAAAAGATTCTGTTTGTGCAAAACGACAACAAACAGCACAGAAGGGCATAAAAATATCCTGTGGAATGAGAATCAGGGCCAAAAAGAGTTGGCAACAAAGGAGAAAAAGATATGTCTCTCCCTGCAGCTCAGGTCATATCAAGGAAAACCCTATCAAGGTTTAAGTATAAAGCCCAAAAAGAGAAAAAAAAAGAGAGAGAGAACAAGAAGTATCCTCTTTAAAATGGAAAAGATCTAATACAAATCTTCAATCTCATGTTCTCTTTGGCCATAAGAAAATAAGAAATATGGAAGTACCTATTTGATAGCCTCTATGAACAAAAGGTGTGAGATTTCCTCTTTCAAAAGATAAACATGAAGTGTACTGTACGAAGGAGGAAAAGAAACTGGAAAGAGGAAGTTGATGAAAGCTGATATAAAAAAAAACTAAATTGCCTTTTAGCCCCATTTGTCCTAAGCCAAAGATTCAACAGATGAATGAATTATCCAAATGAGTAGCCCCAAAATACACTGAGGAAGAGCCACCTAACTGGAAAGTCAATGCCTTGATCAAGATGGCATACTTTTCTTATATCTCCTTTTCAAAACACAAAAGAAACAAAAAGAATGAGACAAACTATAAATAGAAGAATTAAAAGTAGCAGCAGAAAAAATAAATAATGTAGGAGGATAACTAGTTCCACCAAAATGTAAAATAGTAGGGCATCAACTCAAAATCATATATGAAGCCAAATACATAATCAGTTCCTCATGATAAGCTTCACCAAACTAACAACCAAATTGAGAAATATCAACTAAAATAAATATTGCAAGACAGGGGTCCATTGGAGAAAATAAAAAATATTGAGAAAAAAAGTCCCAAACAAAATAGCTCTTTAAAGAAATACCTCAAAATAACATATAAGTCTCATGGCAACATCAAATAAATCAGTAAGCCAGAGAAGCATTTAAATCCTTAATCTACTTCTAAGCAGCCAATAACTGTTCTAAATAGGAAAGGCACAAAATCAGATATACTGATAAAATGGAAGACAAAGTGGATAAACTTCCTAAAACCTAATGGCCCACATGAGGTAAGCTTAAAGTTGCTTCACAAAATGAACTCCTGACAAAGTTTGGAAATGTATTATTAAAACCTGTAGAAGTATCAGAATTTATGAAACTACCACTTATATATTACAAAGTATTTAAGAAAAGATAAGGAAGGAATAAATGAAGCAAATTTGGAGATGTTTATCTTTAGATATGTACATCCACAATATTTATAAAGTTTATTTCAATAACATTTACTGAAATGTTCTTGGAAACTATAAATAAGTCATTTATACATTCTTAAGTAATTAGAAAATTGAATAGATACAAAAATTTTCTTAAGTTTAGAAGATTTAATTTAGTGTATCATAGAAACTTACCCTGGAAGTTTAGTTGTCATTTTCAAGCAAATGGTATTCCATTTTTGTCGTTCATACCACCATATACGAGCTGTGCCATCTTTACTTCCACTAATAAATCTAGAGCTTTTGTTGCTAAACTGTAAACTGTCAACTCGATCCTACAGAAATATCAGGAGAAAAAAATATGTAACTCAAACTCCTACCTATTAAAGGATGCCATAATAAAATAATCTGTTTAACTGTGGAAAATTCAAAGATTTGTTCCTTTTTCAATGTGCTGTTCTGTAACTCGATCTTGAGTAATCCTTGCCTTTTGACCTACATGATCTAACACATGCCACAAGACACCTAAAAGTTGCATTTATTTATTAAGATATTATTATATAAAAACAAGGGAAGATCAGATAGTTTAAAGACCAGAATACTCGTACTAAAAAGAAAAATGGATCTAAATGGAATCAGGAAAGGAGCTCTTTCTAAAGTTAAGAAAAGAATCTCAAATCATGCAAAAAGGAAAAACCTTAAAATTATTCTAAGGATCAAATCTATGGCATTTCAAGTCCATTTTACTTCAACATAATGTAATGTAAATTAATTTAGGTATGTGAATAATACTGACATTTTATTCAATCATTAATCAATATTATACAGTGTACTAATTGTAAAATGATTGCATATATGTTAAGCATTTTGTTTCCTTTAAATAAATATATGAGTACAGTTATTCAAACGAGGAAAGGAAACCTTCATGTAAGTATTGTGGTCAAAAGGTTCAAGAACTTCCATTTAAGAAAAAGGACACTGCTGGTTTAAAAATACTGATGCTTATTTACTAGAATAAGAATATTTTCACAGAACAGAAACATTCTGAAAAGCAAGTGAATAAGTACACTGCCATTTACTCTCAACATCTACAAGGCAAATCTTTAAGATTCTGGGCAGTTGATGCTCATTCGTATCCATAACTTTGCAAACTAGCAGTTAAATATCTGGCAGTTCCAATGACCACCAGCCTCAAAGAAAGATAGTATCATGTACCAGTAAACATATAGGTTTAATTTTTATCATTTTCTTACACTGAAAATAAATTTCCGATAGATACTTACTTCCTCTAACCCAAAGTTATCCTGATCTTAAACTACCCTATAAGCATTGTTAAATTTTATCTTTATAACAGTGCACCAGTCTTATATATCCCATCAGTTTTGCACCATTTCTGAAATGTGTTAATCATGTGTTAACTCTCAACCAATCTTACTGCACAACCTATCCTGGCACAGCTACCTCACTCTACTACTCAAGAACAATCCTTACTTTTGAGAACTAACTGATACAAGCCACAAAATCCAGCACATTAGTGGAGAAGAAGGGTTGGAAGAGGAGGTAAGTAACTATTATAAATACATTTTCATTTTAATAATATGTTAACTTCTGAAATGGACTTATCGCCTCTCAAATTTTAAAAGTGAAAGTGCTGGTGCAGGTCCATCAATATCCAATCAAATGGAAAGCAACTACACTGAAAGAACAGGTATATAAGAATATAAAAAGAAAGTACACATATGGAGTATAGCATTACTTCTGGAGCAGATATGCTCTTTGCTCAATAATTAGCACAGGAACAAACAGAAGGCAACACTGAATCAGCATGCACTAATGTATTCAAGAAAGTGATGCATAACACCATGCTGACAAGCATGAAAGGTCTTGCATAAAAGCAAGTGTATAAGTTCGTGCCAAAGGAAATGCACTGAGTTACATCCGAGTATGTCAAGTACAGTCCAGCCAGGCAAAATTTCCAGTGAAAACATCTTGTATAAAATATTGAGATCAACAGTGAGAACCATGAAAGGTTTCTGAAAAGGCTGAATAGCTGATGACACAGCCCTAAAGTAGGGCTATTTTTAGTTAAATCATAAAAAGTTGGATGCAGCTAAATTTTTTACAGGAGATCTAACAGACTTTTAATTACAACAATTGCAGATTTATCAACTGATATGTTACAGGAAATATGAAAAAAAAATCAGCTTTGTATCATATTAAGTCTTAGAGCTATGGCTTATTATATAAACCAATGCTTTTTACGATTTTGGATTTTCAGTTGATTTTACAGCCTCACTATGCAAATCTTAAGAGAGATAAACTTGGTTTGAGACCATTTTTAAATTCTGTGGGATTAATTCAATTAATGTAGCAAATTTCAGCCTTCTACCACCATTACTCTTGCAGCTTTAAGCAGCCAAATTTGCCCAAAAATGAATTCACCAAAAATAACAAAAAATTAATTAAATTTTACAGGGCTGTAAATCAGAACCTATTGGTAATATTGATGTAATCTTTGACAGGTTTTCATTATATGGGTATATAAGTACATGTGAATTTTTTCAAGGCATTCTGTGGGGGTCACCTGCAGCCCCCTGGATAATTTGACATGGAATGATCCCAAAGAAATAGGAGAAAATATTAAATAACCTTCTCAGTCAGTCAACATCTTTGGAAAGAAGGCCTGATCTGGACAGAGGATAGCACATTAGAAATGGTAAAGAATCAGGGAAACAACAGTATGTCACAAGGACTAGAAAATGGGTCTTAAAGGAAAGGTGGTACACGAATTATGTTGCAATGCATTCAAAGGACACGAAGGATCCCAGTGAGATTCTAATCTAGCAGAACAAAGGAATGTTGTGGATAAAAAAGATGAAAGAAATGGAAAAGGAGAGAAATAACAGGGAATAAGAAGGCTTTCCAGAAATAGTGGGTGTTTAACAGGACATCCCTACAACTAGCAACAGTTGACGTAGACAAAGCCTGATCAAGCAACAAGGTGAAAAACTGGGACAGATGAAAAAGAGAAGGACAGGATGGATGGAAACCTGGGTTAATGGACCAAAGTCTGAAGGGAGATTAACATCCATGGCACATGTGATTTTCCATGTTGAGAACACACTCATTGAAATACCTGAGGAGAACCTGGTTGGGACAAGATAAGTGATGAGCCACCAGATACATAAAATTCTGGGAACATGATGCATCAGGACCATCATATCATGACAACTGGCCCAGTACAGGTTCACAGTTTGAGAACATAGAGACCTGAATTTCACTGACCAGAAATATTTCAGAAAACACAGAAAGCCCCCCCCCCCACAACCTACAAATAGAACATCTGTGAACAAATGAGGTTTAGGAAAAGAAGGGGAAGCAGAATTTATCCTGATCAATATATGTGTGCCAAACTCAAGAGAATGAGAACTTCCAATGAAGCTCATAATCTTGAAAGAGATGCAGAAAAAGGAAAAGATAGAGCCTTGGCAACTGTTCACACCATATCTCAGAATTGAAGTGAGTAAGCTGGGCATGACTGAGATGGGAATTAAAAATATTCCCTAACTGAATAAAATACTGTGTGGAATAACACGGGACTTCTCCAAAATGATGAGAAAATCCTACTCAGTTGGTTTTCTGAAGAATTAACTGAGCATGATTGACTATCAGGGCATATGAAAAGGCAAGCAGGAGTCAGTCATTTAGGAAGAGGCCAGTCTGAAGACCCAACAATGAAAATTATGGGCAAAAGAGAATAACATTCAACAAAACATATGAAGCTGAAGAAGGACTGAGTGGCAATTCCCAGAACTGGAAGAAACAAGTATTATGAATGAAATGAAGAGAACAATGTGACATTAGAATAGTTAGAGTATGAAGAAAGGCAATCATCACAATGATTTGGTCATTCAGAATCCTGGGGAAAAAGTTCCTGAAATGATAAGTGGAATTCTATGAAGTAAAGTAGCTTGAGATAAGAGTTAAACTAGGATAGGTCTATGACAATTCTCTAAGTTCTGTTTTTTGGGGACAACAATTAGACAGGAGTGAAACATTGGTTGAATGGGAACTACCCATTCAACACTCCCTTTGTGTTGAAAAAAACTAGGGAAAATGACTGGAAAAGATATGATCCTGAGTAGGAAAAGTAGAGATAGGGAAAGGGGAGTAAGCAGAACTGAAGACAGAAACCTTCAGAAAGAACCCATGAAACTGTCATGAAATGTAGCCAAAAAGACAAATGAACTACAGAATGTACTCATTACTAAAGAATTAGCAAAACCTAGAAATTTGGTGTTTTTAAAGTACATAGAAATAAGAAACATGTGAAACTATGAAATTAAACCAAAAAACACCAAACAATAAGCAACACCCCCTTGTCAAAAACCACTTGAGAAACTTGGAAGATAAAAAGACACTACATAACAATATCATAAGTCCAATTAAAGTAAAACCTCTCCTGAAATACACAAGAAAAGGCTTCAAATTAATAATAACAAAACTGGACTAAAATCTAATACCCCAATTACATGGGACTATTAACAGTATCTGACACAAATTTTGTTCCTGGATAGTATATGTTATTTCTCAATTGCTTATGTTGTAAAAGTACAGAAAATGGCCATTATTCCCTTCAAACTTTGCTTTTGTGACCAAGATAATGAAATTTAGAAATTAACCTATTTTCTGTGTAAAAAAGGGCAAATTTGCACATTTCATTTGCACAAGGTCTGAACAAAACAACATATGAATCAAAATTTACATGTATTTATACTAAAGTTATTCAAAGATGAACAAAAATGTTTTGAAGTGAGTAGTTTTTTGAGATTTGCGACTGTAATGTAAGTCACTTTCACCTTTCAGCTCCCAAATATAGTCTCCCATCACATTTTCATTATATACTCCCAGGCCACGAAAGCAAAGTTTGAAGAGAAAAATGGGTCTTCTCCATTTATTTAAGCATAAGCAATTGAGAAATAACATTTTCTGCTCAGGCACAAGAAAAAGTGAAAATTTTGTTACATAGTGTAATAAAAGAAACAAGGACTAACAAATTGACACAGAGTAAAATGAAATATTAATAATAAATCAAAAATTCACAAAATTGGACTAAGTCACAATTACCCAAACAGTAACTTCTGTGTAAAACTTGTCCATATACTAAAAATTAAACAAAAAGTAATAATTAACCTCTAAATGAAAGAGTTATAAAAGTCTAACTTACCAAATACTGAGAGGATATCAAAGACATACTCAGAAGACATAAAAGACCTTTATTACACAAGGAAATTAGGTTATTTTATAAAAGCTCATATAAACTCAATATACAAGGATATACCTACTGGAAGAGAGAGATACATGCTGAAAAACATACCACAGGTGTCCTGGAAAAATGAACAATACCTAACACAGGAAATTACAAGGAGGCATAGTGACAGGTGGAAGCTTCAGAATAAAGAAATTTCCATTAAGTAGTTATATTCTTCCTTTGAAATAATGGTAATGTGAATTGAAGAAAACTGTCAGCTGAATGTAACATATGAACTACTCACAAACTAAAACCTGTACTTCCTCAGCATACATCACTGACCCTTAGGCCTGGGGCTACGTGTAGATCGTTGTCAACTATTGCAGGAATCGCCATCATCCAACATATTAAGTCTCAATTTCATATGAACAAATGAAAATTCAAAAAACAGACATTTGTCTAAAACAAATGAGATTAAACATTGGAAATCAAGCAAAAGAAGTTGAAACTAATATAAATTTGTGATAAAGCAATTTTAAAATTTTGTAGTCATAAACAGAGCAAGTTAAAACACACATTAACATACTAGAATCCATTAAAGAAAGTAAGAATTGTTGTTCAGTAGTAGAGAAACCAAGTTATGCCAGTATATTACGGCAAAATAAGATTGATGAAGGGTTATCACATATTAGTACATTCTGATATGGTGTGAAACTGATGGGGTACAAAAACTCTTATCACAAAATATTCTCATAATAAATATTTTTTTTTATGTTATTCAAACCAGTTGTGTCACTTTTTCTTCTACTTTTTTTTTTCAACTCGCATTCTTATATTTTCCACCTTTGTCTTCAATACCCTAACATTTGAAGACTACATAAAGCTATATTCTTAATTCTGTTTGAAAAATATTGTTAAAGGAGTAAAATATTAAAAAACTTTGTATACATTTAACAAAAGCATACCTACTCTAATTTCTAGGTCTGTTAAACACTCACAATAATACAGTAGTCAACAAATATGTTTTTATTATAATTTTCAAATATAAGCCTTTCTCAATTAGCCAGTCAATTCTAGTACTTGCCATTAAACAATGAATTAAGTGAATTATTGTATAAAATTCATTGTTCTTATTTCAAAATACACTGAGTGCATAAAACATTTGGTATATATAGTGCAACATAAAATATTCTGAAATAAAGTCAAGATAATTAAAGGGAGAGCAGTACTTGCTACTTTGGTTTTAATCCACACAGAAATGAAATAAAGAGCATATCACAAGTTTACTTTTAAGTCTACATTTTAAAAACTGTAAAGGAAATTTTTTTTATCAACATTCTTATATATTCCCACTCACTGAATGGCCTTCTAATTCCATAATTTTCTCAGGATCACCATTTCCAAGAATGTTGTACACTCGAACATGATGGTCTGTACTTCCTGTTGCTAAGAAGACACCACCTAAACAGAAGTGAAAGCATAATCAAGTGTTTAACTGCCTACATTTGTAGAATTAAATTAAATTCAAATAGATATTGGATGCAAATTTGAAATATCTATGTTTTTCACAGGTAAAAGCTTCCCTGTCCCTTCAACTAAAACACTTAGAATATTAGTCTCTTGTATATTTTACTGATTTAACAAAATCATTTAAGGTTGGTGTTCAAACTAATTTTTATGCTGCATTGCACCACAAGATGTAATAAACACCATCATGAAAGCAATTCTATATATTATATAAAGTTTAGAGCTTCTAATGTATGAGCAACCCTACTTTATATACATCCGATAATTTTAATACCATAACAATGTTTTGGGATAATATGAGACCAACTGGTCCAACTTAGCTTCCATCCACTAAACTAAACTAAAACTATTAATGGATATATATATTTTTTTTAAATCTTAAAGCAAGCCCTTATGATAATTACTCTACTTATCAAACTTTCTCTTACACTCACTTAAATTTACTACCTCCACAAAATCAAAAGACAAATCATTTCAAAGGCTAACTACCCTGTAGGAAATAAATAAATATCTTAGCTAAAGATGACTCCTTTATTTATACCAAAATTTATACCGTAAATCCTCGTGTATAAGCCGCATCTGTGAACCTAAAATTTTGTTCAAAAGTTTAGGGTGCAGCTTATACATGCAGTCTAAAAATTATATCTGTAAACTTCTCACTACATCCAGGGTTAAGGTACCTTTTAGAATGTGCAAATGCTAAAAATAATTTATTCAACAATGATGCACATGACTAGTTTAAATTAAATGTGTTAAATGAATGGAAAAACGTATGTGGGGATGGATAAAATAGTGTGGCATGGCAGGTGTGGCTTATATATGCTGTATACCTGTAACCCAAAAAACAACCTTCAAAGTTTGGGATGCGGCCTATACATGGTGGCGGCTTATACACGAGGATTTACGGTATTTATCCTCTATTTTCACTATTCTCACTATTACATGTGATCAAAGGTATTTGCATCAACACCATCAATTCCCTTTACAACTTTTGAACACCTGAATCAGATTCACCTCCTGACTCTTAGGTTTTTAAGAGAAAATAATTTAAGAGACTTCAGCCTCTCCCTGTATGAGAGCTTTTCCATCTCTTACCAACAATTCAATGTCTTTTCTAAGATGAGGAGCCCAAGACTGAACACAGTATTCCAAAGGTTACCTAACAAGTAAACTAAACAATAAAATTATATCCTCTTTAGACATGTATTCAATATTTCTGTAAATACAACCTAAAGTCCTACTTGCCCTACCACTACCAACAGCATGCTACTTAAATGGTTTTAGAGACTTGAGACCGAGATCTTTTTCTTTCATAAATATGTTAAAGTTATTTCTTTCATGACATTTCTTAGGTTACTCCCATCCAAATTATACTTATAATTCAAATAATGATAACCCACATATATTATCTTGCATTTATTATAATTAAAATCCATTTGCCATTTATTTTCTCAACTCACTAAATGATCTAAATACTTTTGTGAATCAGTAACCTCCTCTTCATAACTAGTAACACTCAAGACCTTCATATCATCTGCAAATTTAAGTAATTTATTGATCATCCTTTCATCTATGCTACTGATGTAAATCAAAAGGAGTAAATGTCCTAAGACTAAGCCCTGAGGTACCCCACTTATTACATTAATCCACTTTGACTGAGATCCATTTGAAACAATCCTCTGCTTTTTAATTCCATCCAACTACTCTTCTATCCAATTTGCTAACTCATCCCCTCATATTTTCCTTTTACTTATTTTTATTCTTATTTTACCTTGGGAGAGGAATCACCTTCCCATAACTGTCTGCAGACAGTGAAGGGTGATATAGATGTGAGACATCGTGGGCTTGAGCACCTACATCTTGCTCTCCTAATTTCTAATCAAACTGTGTCTATTTCTTATGCGAGACTAGCGAGTTGGAAGTTAAGAGTGAAGATGGTGTATCCCCACCGCAATGTGGGTCCTAATTCTTCAATCACCTCCAAAACCTAGGATACATTTTATAATCCCACATTGTAGCTTGTACCCTAGGATCTGCTTTTAAAAATGCAATATATTTTGTTTAATTTTAATGTGTTTTGTTTTGGCTTAAAAAAGTATGGTTATAATGTAATTAATCAGAGGTTGGGATTTGCTGTTTCTAACGTAGCCCTTCCTCATTATTTTTTTACTTATTTAACTTCATTTAAATATATTTATTTGATTTCTATATGTATATACTATTACTAATTACAAATAAGGTCTTAAAATTATTTTTCTTAAAACATAAAACAGTAAATAAATAACGAGGGAAACAATACATCTTCTAATTATGACAATATTTGTGTTCATTTGCTGCTTACCATAGATTCCTAAGTCTTTTCAAAATATACATGTGGATGATGTGAAACAAAATAATTTAAGTCTTATTATACATTTGAAATAACAAAAAAATTATAAATAACTATTTTGCTACCATATACTTCCACTATAATTTATCAAACTTAATAATTAAGCTGTATTTTAACTGAAAAAATATGTACATTTGAGCAGACTAAGACACAATCATGGTTTGTTAACACTCCTACGAAAAAAATATTTACATCCACTAAAGTGATACCCTTAGTGGATGTTTTAAAAAATTTTTTTTTAAATTATTTCGCAAATGTCTGAAAAGTCAAAATATTATTGCTCCTTAAAATATAAAGGGATAGGGTCAGTTAATGGCAATTTCATTTAAATACAAAATTATTAGCCTAATATTAATAACCTTTCAAGTTGCTCTGGGGACTATTAGGCCCCAATTTTTGTAGGAGTGTTAACTGGTTTATCAGAATACTGTTATGAGGAAAGCTGATGGTCTTTTACCATGTTAACTGCTTCATCAGACCAGTTTTAGGGAAAACTGATGACTTAATGACAACTGGTAATTCATCACCATGTTAAGTGATTACTGGTTTAACAGATTACTGTTTTAAGGAGAATGTACCATATTTTTGCCATACTATGAATGTGACAACATTCAGCAAAGTTGCACTAAAAGGTAAAATGAAAGGGGAAGACTAAGAACAGAGTTGATAACAAATATTAAAGAGTGGGCTGAAATAGTGAAATATGAAGACCTGGTCAGAAAAATCACAGAACAGACAGATGTGGAGAATTGTGACAAACAACCTTTCTGATGAAGACAGCACATGATAATGGTGCATCACTGGTTCATCAGACTACTGTGTTAAGAAGAACTGATGATCCATCATATGTTATCTGGTTGTATTGGTTCATCAAACTATTGCTTTAAGGACAGATGATGGTCCATCACCATGTTCGTTGATGAATAGGGTCAGCAATGATAAGAAGCTGGTATAAAGTAAAACATATCAGTCATGTGTTTTCACAACTTCCCAGTTAGTAGACAAGAGCTAAATACTATATACTTATGGCAAGGTTATGGTAATCAGATATCAACTGTTATGGTTAGTAGAGTTTAATAGTATACAAATATTTAAGTCTAATTATTAGTTAGTTATTATTTTTCTTTGTATTATTAAATAATAGTTACTAACTAGTTTATATCTTATGTTTAATATATGCTAACAATACATCCACACTATGGCCAAACACATTGAAAAATTTTCCAGAATTCTTGAACCACTGAACAAAGAACATTCAGTGATACAATTTGCAATGGAAACAG
This sequence comes from Carcinoscorpius rotundicauda, assembly GCA_011833715.1. Taxonomy (NCBI): domain Eukaryota; kingdom Metazoa; phylum Arthropoda; class Merostomata; order Xiphosura; family Limulidae; genus Carcinoscorpius; species Carcinoscorpius rotundicauda. Next base: position 90,604,409 of record CM022393.1, on the reverse strand, counting down.
AGAAAAGATAACAAATTCTAATTCCTGAAAAGGAAATCACAGGAAATCTTCAGACAACAGTTAATACACCAATTATAAATCAAATAACTCCAACAGTGTAAAGAAGAATGCCACAGACTGCTCAGTTCCTTTCTGGAATTAAGATTAATTATGCAGAAAATCTAAGAAGAATTAACACACACCATTGCAATCTTCCTTCACAATACATGCTTAGAACATTTGATAAATAAAACAATGAAAAAACAATCACTAAAAATAAGCAAGAAGAAAATTACACACACACATTCATATCCCCCTCTATCAATTGTCTTTGAAAGCACTCACTGGATGTATAAACATCATAGATAAAGAACAAATCCAGAAATTACAACATAATAACTGTAATACATACTAAATCCAATAAAGAGCCAAAACACTATTTACATTTGCTGTATGCATGAACATAGATACAATGAAGAAATAACTGAAAAAAAAAAAAAGTTCAGGAGTATGACAGACAAACAAGACCCCCATATTGGAAATTACCTACAAGAGCTCACTATTTAAGAAAAGAACACATAATCAAATAGATTAACATAAAAACAGTGGGATATAATATAAATTCAAGACAAAGATGAAAAAGCCTTTATAACTAACTAACTTAATAAAACATTAAATTTAGCACAGATTGATCAAAACCTAGATGTTTTTAAAACCATTTCAATTGTTAGGTGATTGAAGCCCTAATAGGGAAGATCCCAGACAAATATCAGCCCTTCAAACAGGAAAACCCATGATCAAATCCTAGCCACCATCACCAACATACCATCCTCCAAACATCATTAATCCTTCTGCCATGGGTATCCTTTACTGCACATGGCACAAGGTTTTAGTGTCTTCATTCAAAATTTTATTAAATTACTTTTTGTTTATGTTATACAAATTACAATAGTATGGATAAAAGTTCAACATTGTTCAAAGAACAATAAATCAATAACATTTAATTATAAATAGAAGTATGTTGTTATGTAGTCATAGCTGCTTATGACAAATGAACGTAGTTTCATGTTACAATTTTAAATCACTCTGGAAATTAAAATGTGTAATTCAGATTTATTTTGATTTTTTTTGTGGTTGCAAGGTTGGTCAAATTGAATGATTCTGTTTTGAGAAAGAATAGAGAAAATAACAGATAAGTATAAAGTTTCACTGAAAATAGTCTGAAATGCAATTTGGGGTGTTTTGGGGATTACATAAAAGAAATTTAATTTTTAAAAAAAAGATTTTTGAGCTGAGGAAAAATATTTTTAAATTTTAACCTGATAATTACATTGCACATTGACTTATTCAAAACAAATACTGAATAAAGTCATGGACTATCTTTATTTTATTGAGATTATTTTGTTAAAATATATTTTTTTTTGCATGTGAAGAACTTGTAATAACTGAAAGACCACCAAATTTTCTGAAGATGTACATTATATTGAAAGTTATAAGTATTAAATGTAAAATAATTTTAAACAAGTACAAAAAGGTTTCATTGTCATCCAGATCAACTGAGCCTGTATTGAGAGAGTTAAAAGAGCAGTAAACAGAAGTCAAAACACTGGACATACACTATTATTAATTAGTATCTTGGAATCACTAAAAATCAGCAACTGATCAATAATTAATCTTACGTTATTGTAAATGTTATAATTTACTTTCAGGCACATCTTGCTACTGTTTAGTAAATGTAAAAAAATAAAAACAATGTTCTTAGCAAAATGAGAAATAAAATTTCTTTAGTTTTTACAGCTAACTAGTTTTGGTAACACAGTTACCATCATCAGATGTATCACTACAACTAGCTGACTGACACAATGAATTAAAAGTTTCTTTCACCATGTCAAAAAATGTTTTTTTACTCTTAATAGATTGTAAATGTTAATAATCATAACAGACAAAAACTTAGTTTAAGACCAGAAACTCATCCAGAACTACATTGCACACAACCAGTAAAAGCACTCAAATACACGTGTTGATGAAAATTTTCAACTATATTTTCATGAAGAAGAAGGAAAAAAAGAGAGAGAGAGAAAGAGAGACTGACAACAGTCGAAAAAAGTTATAAATATAACTATACAAGCATAACTCACACAAAAAACATGTCAACAGTTAAATTCAACACAGAAGAAACTCCAAAGAACCATCATAAAAAAGGGAAAAACCTTAACATTAAAATTGTGAAAAAAGGAAAGACAGATTCTCAGACAGAGCTTGTGGATGGAAAAAATGGTCCCAAAAGTTCATAGGAGGAACAGAAGAATTTATGGTGCTCTAAATGCTTCTTGACATCTTTACATGCTTTAATAGGAAAATACTGTGTTTCAAAGCACTCAAACATCAAACTACCCACTAAAATACAATAATAAATTTGGGGGGAAAAAAGTTAAATGATGTATTACTACATTTCACAAACAAATACCAAATAAAGAAAAATACAAGACCTGAACTAAATGAAGAACAAATCATCTGGGCTCCAGCTCTATTTCGCTCTGTGAACTTGATAGGTTTAGGGCTAGAGTACAAAGAAAAAAGGAGGTAATTTCATTAAAATTCCATAAGTAATATACATTAACATGAAATAATAATATTGTTTTCTTCAATACATATCTATATTGTATCTAGTTATTTTTAACACAGTTGCATTGTAATTAGAAAACTGAAAGCAACTGGAAATAAATTTCAAAATATTCTTAATATTAAATGTATGAAGGCATTGGTATTAACGAGGCAAATTAATGATTAATTTCAACAGTCAAAAAGTTTTACTCTGGGTTAACCCTCCATTGTTTTGGTTAATAAGTGAATGTTTTTAAGGGCTTATTCTTTAAGAATTTTTAAATTAAATTAATTACTGCATCTCCACAGGAACGATAAAAAAATCGTAACATATTAAAATATGTCGTGTATAATTTGTCAAATCAATCAGAAATGTTTTTATGCCTTATCAAAGCAACCATTGTTCTTCAAGATTAAAAAAGAGTAAACATTAGGAGAACCTCAAATGATTTTCTAAAATATACGCAATAAAAAGAATTATAGTCTCTGTGACTGCATATGGTGCTTATATGTACCTGACAAAATTAGTCACTAAAAGGCAGATATTCCACAATGACACATAAGATTTATAACAACCCTAACATGTGTATTATACCAATTCCATTTTTAAATATATCAACTCACATAATTATTGTTTTTACATACTCAAAATATTTTGGTAATGTTACTGTTATTCAATACACCAATGTTGTGCTGTAAATGTATTAGTACCTTACCTAACAAATCTGTCAAATCTTCCATTCAAACATCTAACAATGAAACTTTTGTATATCATGGTTTGCTAACAATCAACCATCCCTCCCTCCCCACTGCTAGACTCTAATAGAAGTGCACAATATCTAGCTGGATTTATCATTTGATGTCATAAACAGTTCTACTTCTGAATAGGTAGTCCAAATCACATATACAGAAACTAAGGAAAAACATTTCTGTAAGGAAAAATGTATTACGTGTGACAACTTGGGAATGAATTAAACTGTATTATTTAATTTCAAATTATGATAAGAAGAATGCTGATGATTTGTTTGATGTAGATATACGAAAAGATAGTAATGTGTAAATATCATAAATGAAACAATCCAGATGTTTTGTTATATATTTTAAATTATATGTCTGTAGTGCTTGCAAACTGGCCTAAATCAGTTTTTGTTTTTCCCGTCTTATGCAGGACTCTACAGGTTTAAGTAACATGTACCAGCATTACTCTTAATTAGTCTCTTCTGATATACTTTGAACCACACCACTGCTGTCGAAGTTTTGCATTTAAACATTTAGATTACAAATAAGGCATACTTTGAAACTGAAGGGTTTTTTTTACATTCAGTCAGTCAGATAACAATTAATATAATGTGTGGGAAGTAAAAATCTGTGTCCTTCTGTAAATTGCTGGTTCATAAAGAATATTATTACTATAAGGAAATCACTATTTCACTTTCATATGAAAAATGAAAACGTGACTGTGTGTGAAATCTTCAGGTCTATACAGTAGAGAGAGCTAGTACAGATAATTTTTGTGCAACATTTTGCAAAATTCAAAAACAAACCTATAATACAGTTATGTATATTCAGGTACTAGTATAATGAATACAATCAAAAGAAAATAACATTAAGCAAAACATTGTATTAAACAAGTTACTCATTTAATTAAAAACAAATGTTACTGTTCAAGGTAAAAGATTTGTATACATTACATCTGGTATCATTACAAGTTAGCATTTCCTTACAACGAAAATGTATTTTGACAGGTTCTTAATCTTCTCACACAAAAGTTATCTCAATCATTGTCTACCTTCCAAAATAATTTTTAGTTATCAAGACACCCACTATTTACCCAACCAATTTTATGCCATTTCTAATAATGTACATGTCATGTATTTATTCTCCACCAATAACATTACATCATTTATAATGGGTCACCTGCCTCTCACTCAACAATCACTTTTAAGAAGTGGCAAGTACTAGAATGAAAACACTGGTTTTAGTGGGGATCAAGGGTAGGAAATTTATGAGAAAGTAAATACCAATGGGAAATACATTTTCAATGTAAGAAAATGTTATATTCTGAAATATACTCACCTCAGAGTTAGAATCCTATATTGCAAAAGAAGATGGCCAGTGTAGGTCACACAAAAAACAAACCAAGCAGAAAGCAACTGTCCAAAAGTAATGGGTGTGCTTGGGGATGAAAATTAAGCACACCTTTGAGGTATTGCACTACTTCTGGAACAGATATGCTTTTCACCCAGAAATGAATAAAGGAACACCAAATGAATGGAAAAGATATGTGTTATTGGTACCCAACAACATTATCTGTAAGTAAAGAGAGTGCTGTTCCTCAAGACAATGGTATTATGAAGACGAAGCAAGCAACAACCAAAAGAGTACAAATTCCCCAAACCACTGTGGGAGCAAGAAGTATGATAAATTAAACCCATCATTACAGGGTCTTGGCATTGCTTTGACTCAACTGTAAAAAAAGGAAGACTGTAACCAATATTACAGACAAAATCATGATTCACTCAACTGTAAATGCAGGACAGAGACATTCGGTGTCTGGAATTACAGGGAAGAGAACCAGCATTTCCTCCCACCTGTAAAACAGGGTGCAGATGTTTCATTGCCAGTATTATGAGATAAAGTTTCTCAACCCAACTACAGAAGAAAGAAAGAACCTTCTGCATCCAAAATTGACAAGAGAAGTATCTACTGCACACAACCATAAGACCTATCATTCTGAACCTGATTAGAAAGAAGGTCTCACATAAATTGCCTCCAGTTATTATTTGATCATTGGTTTTATTGAATGTAGTACTTTCAGGTAGAAGATATCTGGGAAAAAGCAACAGCAGTGAACCAGCTTTGCTCTTTCTTTCTTCTCACTAAAAGGATAAATGAGCATAAGTATAGTAACATGGAATACTCCATGGTCCACCACAACAGTGACTGGGAACTGAAAGTGGTGAGGACTCCTCCTATGATCCACTAGAAAAAAAGATGGGTAAAAAGGTTCTGGGTAGTCTGTAAGAATGTCAAACAGGGGAGAGTGAAATTTAACTATTATGAAAAGCAGATCAAACCTATTAAGGAATCAAATGATTGGCAGGAATCCCTTTCTGCTTTACTCATGAAGTCCAAGAGTAATGATCCACTAGAGGTAATAGTTTTAATGATTTCTGATACATAGATATACATATCTGAAACAAGAAGAAAGTGTCAAGTGATCTCACAGTAACATCCCATCTCAACTCTGAGCATTAAATAGTTAATTCAATTAGCATGGGTTTGAGACAAAGTATAGATGGCCAAGCAATGTCTGCCTCAACATGGGATTCATAAAGAAGCTGAAAAGAAAACATATGAAATTAAGATATAAGACCTACCTTAGGTGTGAAAAGATGCATGTGGAATCACTTATAGAAGAAGACACAGCCAGATCTAGAAAGTAATGAGTGATGAAGGTGTTGGTTGTACTTCCTATTCCAGCTGAATGATCTCCTTCAAAGAATGGTGAGAGAGAACAACAGAAGACATAGTAATGTGATAAATCTGATGCAAAAAGATGCTAAGGAGATGGCAACCTTTCCTGGATGAGCCCGAACAAGCCAGCTGAGTGACTTGATGGACCTAGCCAGCAAGAACACTGGAAAATGAAGAGTTCCAGGAAATAACAAGTCAAGAAGGGGGACCCCAAAAGGAGGAAAAATGTTCTATGTAACACTTGAAGAAATTGAACTAAAGAAGGAAGCATATCTGGATTAGAATGGAAGTACAAGTGGGAAAATAAAGTAAGAAAATAGGTGTGAAAATAAAAAACAGCCAATGGCAACAGAGTTCCTATGTAGGAAAGGCTGAAATTGGAATAGAGGATGATTCAGAAGGTATAGCAATGGTGTAGGGAACTTGAATGATATAAAAAATTCTGAAAGACAACAAACACAAGCAACAAGGAGAAAAATTAGGTTGTGAGGGAGGGAAAATAGATGGAACATTAAGACAAAGACTGAAATGTAGAATGGGAAAGGACATAAAGGGCCACATTAACATTACAATAGGCAAAGCAAAGGAACAGAAAGTAAGGAAAGGACAGGGGAAAACAAAAATACAGAAGAAATATAGACAAAGATACCCAAGAGCTGAGCACAGATGAAGTGAACAAGTCTGTTACAAACTACCAGCTGAAGGAATTGAAAGGCAGAGGAAGGAAGGATAGGAGCCATAGCCAAGAGGTATGCTAACATCAGTGGGAAATGGAAATGGAAGATCTCATGTATTGGAAAGGAAGGATGCAAAACATGGAGTTATTACCTGGTCTGAGACAATGGGCAAGGCAAAACCATACATGAAAAAGACAGACAAAAACCACAATGTGATGACAGTGGCCTCAGAAAAAAAAAACAAGAATCTGAAAGAACAAAAACCAGGAATATGTATCCTTTAGCTCAGTAATAAGTGACCAGAGTGGATAGATGAGACAAGACTCAAAAAATGTAATATGGAAAAAAGACTCCTTGAACATAAATCTCCTGGGAGTTAAGATAAAAACTTCAGTCCCTAAAGAAGAGTAGGGCAACAGACCTAAATTTGGACAAGATGGAGCAAGCAGCACCCTTGCCACAGTCTGGACTCTGTTCAAACACCAAAACAGGAATCAGAGAAAAAGTTCAACTGATTGAGAAGTGTTTATTGAAGAGAATGTATACGAGTCAAACCCATGTGAATGAGAACTTCCAAGGAATTCCATATTCCTAAAGAGATAGAACATATCAAGCTGCAGAAGGGTAAAGGGCATGTGAACTGCTTGCTCCAAAGACAAAAAAAGGAAGAATGCAAGACTCATAGATAGAAAATGATGGGCAAAAGTTTGTATTCCCTAACAAAACACATAAACAACTGTCTAGGATCACTTACACAGGAAAAGGAACAAAAGCTAAGTTCAGCCCTATGAACTGGAAAGAAACAAACATATTGGTGAGGTAATAAGGCAAAATTTTAAGCCACACACTGACAAAATTTAGGAAAGGATGGCATACTTGAACATCCATGAAATATTCAGATAGAACAATGAATAGATATTACTTGTAATAATATGTACTGTACCAACTACTGAAACATACCCAGCAAACAAACAACTAGCAGACATCAAATGAGCAAAGTATCAAACTTTTTCTAGTCCACAAAGAATATAAAAGTAACAAAAATGTCATCTGACTAAAGTTATCAAGAAAAATAATAACTAAGTAATATCTAAGGCACCAGAGAAAGAATGCAACTTAGGTGGCAAAGAATACAGAATTAAGACCTACTCTGACTATAATTAAGAGGAAAATGTACACAACTAACAGTGTACAAGATCTCTCTCAGTGGATCATATCACAGACAACTTTGATTAAAAGTTACTCATCCTCTGGCTGTTAACAAACATCAGATAGCAGAGAAGAGGATTGGCTGACCTCTGCAGTCGAAATATTAACACAGGAATTCATACCGTGGGTAAGTTTTTTCTGGTTAAGTAATGTATAAATATAAATGAAAAGATAACCATGTTCAAATTCATAACACAAATAATAGATAATCACAACACTCCTGTTGATAGAATCCAATGCTGAATGCTCTGTTAGAAAAAAACAATCACATTATTAGAATGGGGTGTTTTTATACAGTACCAAGACTGAGAACACATTGAAGTTGAAGAAAAAATTTGCAAATTAAAATTTACCTAAAGCATTTGAGTGGGGTACAAAAAACTGAAGAATTTGTTTGTTTGTGAATTTTGCACAAAGCTGCTCAATGGCTATCTGTGCCAGCCGTTCCTAATTTAGCAATGTAAGACTAGAGGGAAGGCAGCTAGTCATCACCACCCACCGCCAACTCTTGGGCTACTCTTTTACCAATGAATAGTGGGATTGACCATCACATTATAATGCCCCCATGGCTGAAAGGGTGAGCATATTTAGCACAACGGGGATGCAAATCTGCGACTCTCAGATTATGAGTCGCACGCCTTAACACACTTGGCCATGCTGGGCAAAAACTGGAGAAAGCATTCTTAATGCTCAGATGGGTAAAGAGTGAAAACTCTGAAGACAGAGAAACAGCTACAGTGTCAGTTCATGGCAAGTACGTTTTGGAAATACTCACACCAATCACCCCAAATCTTTTAGGCACCTAGCAACATCTCTGAGGGGAATCTCAATACAAAGCTGCTAAAAATGCTTCAATATTCAGCCATCTAGCATTACCATATACTCTAACATTTACATGTTTTAAATTCTAACAGTGCATTAAATTTCTGGTGTTTGATGTTTTAGATAACATTTTACTTTGGTAATTCTCTCATAAGATATTCAAGCTCATGCTTGGCAAACTTAAGCCACCAGATACACAGAGTAGATGACATTACATACTTGGTAAAACAAATTTGATTTTTAAAATCTTGAGCTCCATTATAATTCAATTCCTTCCATATCCATCAATAGCAACATACATTATTTGGTTTAGCTACACAGGTGTCACTATTTCTTCTCATATAATGGAAGTCTTAATACCTCACCAGTTAATAATATTACAGATATGTCAGTCACTAAATTATTTCTTTTCCATAACACTACTTTTTGCTGGTTTAGCCACATAAGTGTCACTATTTCTTCTCATACTACAACACCAGGGTCAAGTAACACTCTTGAGTATACTGCTTACTAGTCTATTACATGGTTGCCTTCATCACTGAATCAGCAAGAAACTTAGTCAGTTTAGCATTGTAACTTTTGAGTTTGTACTTCAATAAAGCTTTAAAAACACAAGTCTTGTACATATAAAAAAAAAACTGGTGAGAAACTAAAATATATATCAAGACATTAATTTTTGTAGTCAGGTCCATTGTTGGTTTACACATAAAACACCTTTGTTACCATTAAGTGGATTAGACTTTGCATTCTTCTATTTACCAAACAGTCCAAAAGGACCCACCCTTCGGTGGAAACCCTTACATCAGTACTTTAGTAAATAAATGGGAATAATCTTGTTGACCTAAAGTATTTAACACTGTGGAATAATAATTGTTACTAATCAAGTGATCTAAGTTATAATTAGACTATTTCACTGTTGTTCAAAAACAATGTTTATGTGTGCCATCAGGTCTAAAAACAATATGATAGCTAGATCAATTATGGGATATCTGATAGCATCAACTTCATTGATACACAAATAACAAAAACCTCAGAAGAAACTATAATTTATCCCCAGTAATTTGTAGACATTGGCTATTACAAATCCTGAATATGAAACATAATATCATAGCTCATGACACCAAGACATAAAATAATAAATGTTACTACAATAACTTTGTTGTGATGAAAACCTAAAATATTTTGTTACATACAGTTAATTAAACCTTCCCATAACATTGCACCTAACTATAATCTCCATTATACAACATTTTCTTCTTTAGAATAAATAAATGAAAAAAATCAGCAGTTTCACATTCAGACCAGAGCTTCACAACAAATTGCCCTTAAACTTAGCTTAAGTATTTTTCATGAAAAATAATGTCATTTTTAGAATTCTGTCAATAATATAAAGTTTCTTACTTGAAAACATTAGTAGTATCTGTGTTCCACTGCCAAAAACATACACATCCATCATTCCCTGTAGATATTAAGTAGTGGAGACTTCCTTTAGGATAAGGACAAAACTGAAAACAAAATGTGGAAATTTAGCTTAGACTGAAAAGTATTGTCATACATGCTAATTCCATAAAAAGTCAACACTATAACAGTGAACAGAAGTCAAGTCTTTTAAAAATTTTGGCACTCTATCACAAGAAGCTAATATCACGAATAAGTTTAAAATTAAAAAGAGCTTTGTCAGGTTTCTGTAGTTTCTTCTTTATAGAAATGCATAGAAAAATTGAGTAAACTCATTATCTTCACAAAAGAGGTAATAATATCCAAAGTGTCACAATATGAAACACTTAAAATGGGAATGTTACAATGTGAAGGAAACTTGAGTACTAGTAAAAGCTTCATAAAGTGTAAGGGTGTCCAGCTGGGTTATGAAGTAAGTGATTAAAAATCCATTATGTTTGAAGCACACAGAATTATGATGCACTGCTTTAAAGATTTAATGTTTTTTTCAGTTATGAGTTATATTTAATTCCAAAGCAGCCAATACAACATTGTGAAATTCTCAAAGTTATCTCATTCTCTAAAGCACAAATTATAATCTTTAGAAATAAACTAGAAGTGTTAAGCAAATTAATTACCTGTAAAGAGGTCACCATTCCTGTATGACCAGTAAGTACTGCAACAGGTGCAGTAGTTTTTAGACACCAGACACGTATCATTTTATCTACACTGCTTGCTGCAAGAAGGCTATTGTCGTAAGTGATTGCCATATCTGTGATTTCAGCTGAATGACCTCTGAGAGATGACAGTAATCGACCATCCCAAGAACTCCAGATTTTTACAAGTGTATCATCTGCTCCCTGATGAAAATATGGCAATAGTATATCAAAGTTTATTAATGTGCAAAACAGATACAGAAGTGAATGATACACTATTCAGATATCTTGCAAATCAATCCATAAGATATAACCCATAACACCCTAATGTGTATTGTATTGTATTTAAAATAGTGTATTGTTCTCAAGTTGTTATTGAGCAAAATATAAACATTTTCAGTGAGAAGTTTAAAAATTGAATAAAATGTCAGATATTATCATTTTATTTTACATTTGTAAATTGAACTGATTAATAAAACCATAATTTATGTTACTCAAACTCAGTTCTGTCCTACAGTTAAACAAGTTGTCATCCAATGACCTTCTCCTCCAACTGTTTTATAATAAATGTGGTTAAATTATGAGGTTTCTCAAAAACAAGATCTCTCTCATAATTTAAGGTTTTCATTCTCTTGTGTACTTATCCAATTTATTCTACTTGCAAAGAAACCAAAGGATAAAATGCAGGACAGGCACCCAGAGATCTTATCAGGATACAAAAGTGTAATTTCTAATAATGACTTTATTATCAGTCTGTGGTATGGAAGAGAATACACAGTTTATTTTCAATAGACCTCATGGAAACCTGTGTACTTTTGATATTTTGTTGAAAATGTGCTGTTTGAAGTCTACAAGGAAAGAGCACCCAATTAAGAATATCAGGATAAGACTCTACAGACACAGTATAAAACAAAGAGAAAAAAAATTAAACAATGTTGAACAATATCAAAGAAAATTTCTTTATAGTAGTTACTAAGGTAAACTTTCTACTAGAAACAGGAACTGTACAATCATGGTAATAAAATGAAATAGAAAATTTTAATATTCAGAATGGTGCATGGAGGCATTACCAGTGAGAGCACAAACATATAATTAAAAGGAAAGAAGCACTTTAAAAAAAACAATAATGTATCTTCACAGAAAAATGCATTGTGTTATTGCTTCTTCAAGAAAATTACCAAGAAAAAAAAAACCCATGAAATAAGATCTGTATAGTTATCTTAGCAGCACTGTGGAAAGAAACATAGAGAGAAACACATAAGAGGTAATACAAATAGGAAGAGAAAATATTAAGAATTACAGTCTGTAGAAGTACAAAGATGAAGATTGTTGAATTTAACAAGAAGAAAACCACAACTAAAAAAAGGATACTTGAAATAACAGAAACTCCAACCAACCAGTTGTGCCTTACCTTTGCCTTTACAAAGAAAATTGATTACCTATTAACTGTTTTGAGCAGCAATGTATCATAAAAGATTCAGTTATAATTAATTTGAATCAAACATTCCAGACTTAAACAACAGAAGTAATACAACAAATATTACAACTACAATTATTTCAAAATTAAAACTTTTTTGCACAGTTAAAAGGTAAAGATTAAAATCTGCAGACAAAATGGGTGAAAATACTCTGAAAGCAAGAAAATATGTTAAAACCCAATGATTACAAAAAGTATGTTTATGTTTCACAACATTTCAGTTATTCTTTATATTTCAATTCCTATAAAAGTACTCTAGCAACAACATTAATCTTTTTAACAATATATAGTTCTATTCTAATTCTAGATTTGGCTGTACAATAAGTTAGTTATCTATAACATTATTATAAATGCTGATTTATGCACAAAATTCAACTTACTGTAAAAATGTATTTTCCTGTTCTATCAAAAAGAACACAGTACACTGATGACAAATGCCCTAGCATGCGACGATACAACTGCTGTTTTGAATATATTTTGGATGAAACAAGATGGTGACATTTCATAGATCCATTTGCTTCTCGTGTATACAATCCATAAACTAGTGGAAACAAAAACCTCAAGTTGTCATTTATATTACTTTGGTAAAGGTCATCAAAATTAAGTTCTAAACCTTAAGTTATAAAATTAAGACATTTTGTTTCTTACAACTTAAAAAAACTTTAAACTGCACTTATGCAGAACATGTATGTAAAGACTTTAAAATAACAATTTGCAATGATCACTTCCATACACATCTTCAACAGAACATTATGAGGTGAAACTGAAAACAGAGCCATAAAAGGTCTCTGTACTGAGATTGCCAATAAATAATTGGGTTTTTGGGATTAATGTAAATGTGAAGTATTTCTATTGATAGGCAAATATAATAAATAAATACCTATTCAGATAGTATAAAGAATGGTCAATGTCCTTAACATGAACCACACTCAGGTGGCATGGTTTTAAAGTAACTTGGCCCATGACAGTTACTGATAAATGAACTGCTTATAGTTGTTTACCTGGAGAGAAAGGCACAGTACCAAGAACATCTACTGTATGACTTTACATTTGACAGTCTCTTCTGAACATAAAGATTAGGAGAGAAAGGCACAGTACCAAGACCATCTACTGTATGACTTTACATTTGACAGTCTCTTCCGAACATAAAGATTAGGAGAGAAAGGCATAGTACCAAGACCATCTACTGTATGACTTTACATTTGACAAAGTCTCTTCCGAACATAAAGATTACAATATATCTTAAAAATATTATTTGGTGTAAGACAATTATATGCTGCTTGGAACTGGAAATAGTCTTATGACCATATCATGAATTTATTGTTAGTTCTTGTGAAGTGACTGGCCACTCAACATGTAGTCTCACATAATTTTGTCTTAACTGTCACTTCCAAATGATTAACTAAGCTTAAAGTGATCTAGAAAGTTCATAAGCCATGGCTGAACAGCTGGATGTTAAGAGAAATCAGATAAATAAAAGCCAGACAAACAAAGCAAGTTTGAATGAATTGATTCCAAACTGATGATACAGTTCCTTGAACACCTGGGCTATGCAGACATTTGTCCACAACACAAGCAGACAATAGCTATCTGTTGATTCTGATTCACTACAATTGTTGAGTACATACCACAAGAATAAATCTAGTGTGTAATTTAAAACCACCACTAGACAACATGTTAATGAATAGACAATTAGAAACAGAACCGCACAAGACCACTCTTTTTGCCAGATGCTCAGTGAGTGAAATGTATTACCTTAGCAGTCAGGCACAAAACAGCTTCCTTGTAATAGAAGAGAGACGACAGAAATACACACGACATACAGGAACTTGACACTGATGGAAGCATGACATGATCAAGCATGGGTGGATGTACTAAGTTCTGTATTTTACAAAATGATACAATTAATGCCTCATATTATACAGACAGTCCCTAACTTTAGTATAGTAAATTATAATTCCCAACCACACCATGGTAAACTGGCTGAAAACAAAAGACTGATTTTACTGAATAAAGTGACCTGCTCACCACACTTCATAGTACATGGTATGAGTTACATATATTTAAATGATATCAAACACAAAACACATTCTGGAAACAACTTCCTAAGAATAGTGGTCATGTGTGTGTTAGAGCCCCATCATCAATGATTTAAAGCATGCATTGTCAATGACAGACTTCAGTGAAGTGAACTATCACGAGCTATAAAGATGCACAATGTTATCTATATCATTTATAAGGATAGGCTGACAACTAATAATTTGCAATGCAAATTACACATAGGATTATCGTAAGTAATTTGTATAATAATTACATGTGGGAGTGTTTGACATTACTTCATAAATCTCTTTTACTTTAATCATAAATAAAAATATTCAAAATTTCTAGTTATTCTTTAACTGGTTTGTGCACTGTACTTGAAAAGAAATGACCACTCAAAATGTACATGTTTATGTCAGTTATAAATGGAACCTTTGACTGATGTTACAAATATCTAAATTTTAAGCATATTATAATTACACATAAGTGCTGAAATTCTAAAGGTATACAGTAAACCTCTTGTTACAACTTGTTGATTCAACCATGTCAGTAAAGCTTTTATTTAATGAATGTTCTTAAGGTTTCTACCTCTTTGTGAAAAATAAAAAAAAGAATGAAATATCTTTCATACCAATATTAAATTTTTTTAACATGTGATCATAAAAACCACAGAGTCACTGTAACAGCCATGACCCAAACATTTATTCAAGCAATGCATCATTTTCAGCTAAATGATCACTCAAAATTCTCCTTAAAAATGAATGGAATCACTCAATCAGTAAAATTTACAATTTCACCTCCTTAATTACAAATTAATTTACTGATTATACATAAAAGAGGTAGATAGAAAAACCTAACTTTTCAAGTGAAATGAGCTATACAGAAAAAGATGAAGCTAAACAAGTTGAGAGTTTTAAAGAGTACAAAGAAAAAAACAATAATTTATTTTACCACTTATAGAAAACAACAAGTGAAATGAAAAATAAGTTGAGAAAATATAAAGTTAAAAACACTAATGACTCCATTACTATCCAAGTTATTTGTGATAAGAAATTAAACAAGTTTGTTTGTACGTCTCTTTAGTTATTAAGTGCAAAGTTACAAAATGGACTATCTGTCTTCTGGCCACTATAGGTAATCAAACTTAAGTTTCAGCATTTTAAGCCCTTAGACTTACTGCTGAGTTGCTGTGGCAAGTTAACCCTTTTGCTACAGGCTCAGTATGGTATGCACAAGTTCATTTACATATTAGCACATGTTAAGTATTTGCACTGTAACTTTTGATACAGTGTGTGTATTTTCACAAACTCTGTTAGACTATCAGTAAAGATTGCAAACAACATAATTGTTGAATGACAGTGCCAAAGAAGACAGCAATTTCAAGAAAGGAGCTTTTAATGTTATTCATGGAAGCAACAAACTTCCATGTAGTATTTAAAACAGCAATAGCCTCTGAAACCCTACCCTAAACAAACCAAGCCATGGTAGCAAGAAGACTTGCATACAATGTGTTTAGGATGACACAGGCTCTGAAACCACACCCTAAATCAACCAGGGCACAATAGAATGAAGACTTGCATACAGTGTGTTTAAGACAACAGGCTCTCAAACCACACTCCAAGTTAAATCGAAACATCCTCATCAACAAACTTTTGATTACAAAAGCCAAAGAAAACACTGTGGTGAAATAGTTACTGTGATGAAATTCAGTCTATTTCCTGACACTATTGAAAGTATTCTAAAAATAAATTTGAAGCTGATGAAAACATCCAAGTAAAAAAATCAAAAAAATATAGCCACACTCAAAAAGCAATGGTTGTTATAATGATAGAAAATGAATAAAGAAATTGAAACATCACAACAATCTTATTTGATCACGTCTTTATTATGTAGAAATTTTCTCAGGATGTGTGGTAGAAAACTAAACTTGCCATCTCTGATAATACATGGTTATCAGCTTAAATAGGATTAGCCAAGGGCAAAATAGCACCTGAGAATCATTCTTTGAAAGTGTAATTTACCAAAGTATTTGTATTTTTAAGTTATAATAATATATACAGAATACAAACATCAGTGCTTCATATGGACATGCTGTTTTACATTAGGGATTTTTTTTTGTTTTTTAAATCAACATAAGAACATTTTGGTCCAGTGTCTTAAGATTACAAAATATATATAAACCATGCTAGCCATATACATCATTATTAGATCTTGCTGATAGAAACTTTAAGGAGAGAACAAAAGTACAACAACTTTACGCCAGTAGTCCAATTTAATGCAAGTGAATTTACACTCTATCAATTTGGGACGAACACATTTCAAAATTAATTATATTTGCCATAAAACATTATGTTAGACCTATCATTTTTAAAACTACATTCTTAATCAGGGGGTTTGATTCCCCTCAGCAGATGGCCTAATGTGGCTTTGCTATAAGAAAACACACACATACACACATTCTAAATCTACTCCCTCATGGATTTTCAAGAACTATAATAATATACAACTTATAATAATAGTATTTCAACCATAGTACATTTATCACATCAACTGCTAACAATAAGTTTTGTTCCATCTCATACTCTTCAGGCCAGCTAAGATAAAACAAAGATAGTAATGGTCCAAGCACTGTTTATATAGACCACTAATTACAACAACAATTGTTATGGTGTGAATGCCTTTTACAAGCTTGCAAAGCCTGGTTACAATTAATTATACTTGTCATAAGACATTATGTTAGGCCTATTATTTCTTTTAATACAACTGGTGAGCTCTGGATTGAGTAAAATGTGTCATTAGCAATGGGTGTGACAAATGTAGTGTGGCTGAGATACTATTATTATACACTCATCTAAATTTTTAAAATTCCCTAAGGAACTCGAATAAAAAATATAGTATTAAAGAAACAAAAGCTTAACATCACTAATAAAGGCAAATTGGGTTAATCATCTGTTATGTTTTCATACTCGTAAAGAACATCCATTTATCTACTGATTTCTTCTAAATTTCATACCTATGTTTGGAGGGTAAGATGATTCTGCATGATTAGGAGGTAAAAAAGGACGATCATGGTGGCAAGCTGTCATCTCTGAAATTTTCCATTTTGGTGTCAAAACATCTAGAAGAAGAGAACATAAATAATAAAGTTCATACTTCAGTATGTATAAGCAACAAGTTCGTAAGAATGATAATTGTGAGTTTCTGATATCAATACCTGAGAATTAATTTTAAGATAATTATGTTTTAAAAACATTTCACAACAAATATTTTGAGAAATAGCATAATCACTAATCTTTCACTAAAATTAGTTATTAAGTTTTCTTTAATCAAATTAACAAGTTAATGAAACCTATCTAAGAAAGAAAACAATATGATATGATGTTTGATTCTTCATTTACAGATTCTTTAGAAAATTATATACATTACTACACACTGTGACAAATTAAAGAATTCCACAAAATTCTATATTTTTCTACCTCTGATAATACACTTATCTATACTGCTTAGAATTATATCTATTTAAAAAAATAAGGTGGCATTAATAAACATCTGCATGATATTATATTACAATTTACAGCTTTTACAATGACTAAGATTAGTGTTAAGAAGAAGTATGTTGTTTCTCTCACTGTTGTGATTTTTATAATGCAGACAAGTTTTTACAGTAAAGAACATTTTAGTATTTAAATCTTATAATTGATGATAGATATATATTTATGTAAATATCAATCTGCATGAATCTCACAAATTATTTATGTATGCCTAAAAAAAATATTCAAAGATGAATAAATTAAAAAGCAAACAAACTATAAAATATTTTATGCAAAATATTTGGATAAGCTTAGGAATGTTTAGGGAAGTAAAGGCCAAAGATATATAAAGATGTGCCTGGAAATTTGCTAATTGTCGGATTGTTTACTTTAATTAATATTGCTTTTTTGATGTTTCTTCTGTTAGTGTCAAGCTCATATTTTAGTTCTGTGATGTTAAATTCAGATAAACTGTGTTTGTTTTAAGTCATGCTCATGAACTTGAAAAAGGGTTCTTCGGTGTTATTTTAACCTATCTTCAAATTAAGACCTATGCAAAAGGCTGGACAAATTTTACACTGTATTTTGTAAATATATGTTGGTGAAGTGGGTTCATTTTACAGTTTTCTTAAGTAGTATTTATTTTTTATTCCAGGGGTGAAAACAAATTTAGCTGTTATGTTAAGGTTACATTTATGTGCTAGTCTTTAGAGATTTCTCACAAAGGAATGTTAATATTGTTTATATATGGGATGGTGCAAGTACTTAGGTTTTCTTTGTTTTGTGATGTTTAATTTGTTAAATGCCTCTTTTTTGTGTTTTTTTATATTTTCTAACAGTTTCTATAACTACTTTAAAATGTAACTGGTTAACATAAGTAAAACAAACATTCAGTTAAGTATGTAACTTCTTTATCAATGATTTTTGTTGTGCATATAGTGTATGTTATAGGTCATTCCATGTCAAATCATCCAGGGGGCTGCAGGTGACCCCATGTTACCTGTATATGAGCAAATTCACATGTGCTCATATACCCATATAATGAAAAATTGCCAAAGATTAGATCAATATATCTAACAGTTCCTGATTTACAGCCCTGTAAAATTTGATTAATTTTTTGTTATTTTTGGTGAATTCATTTCCGGGCAACTTTGGCTGCTTAAAGCTGCAAGTGTAATGGCGGTAGAAAGCTGAAATTTGCTATATTGACTGATTTAATCCCACAGAATTAAAAAATGGTCTCAAGTCAAGTTTATCTCTCTTAGGGTTTGCATAGTGAGGCTGTAAAATCACCCGAAAACCCAAAATTGTAAAAAACATTGGTTTATTTAATAAGCCATAGCTTTAAGACTTAATATGATACAAAGCTGAATATTTTTTTTCAAATGTCTTAAAACATATCAGTTGTTAAACCAACAATTGTTGTAATTAAAAGTGTTAGATCTCATGTAAAAAATGTAGCTGCATGCAATTTTTTATGATTTAACTAAAAATAGCCTGACCTACTTCAGACCACAGTTTGACCATGTCACCAGCTATTCAGTCTTTTAAAATTTTTACCATATATTTTCACATTTCTGAATATGATCTACAAAAATATTCAAGATGATGTTCAACCTACTTTTTGAGTTATAATTTTTTTAAGTATCCTCTGACCATACGTTTTTTATTTTAAAAACATTCAGTTCAGGTGTGTTACTGTGTGCAAATATATCCATACAATTTTGAAAAATATGTGTCAGAATTTTATGATTCCCACTGAAATGTTCTAACCAGCCTGTCACAATGTTAAATAATGAAGTTGTAAGAAAGAAGAAAGAATTAATTCATTTCTGAACAGGTTTATTGGCATAACTAGTTAGACCACATGGCAATGCAAATATATTGTGTATGCATTACAGTTGTGCAGATATGGCTGAGTTTAAGATTCGTAATATAATAAATAGAAAGGTAAATCAGACACACAGTGCTACAACATGGGATAACTGAGAAAGATTATAGTCACACCAAACTGCAATAATCGTGACAATGAATTGTTTTAAAAATTGCTTTGGTGATAAATTAGCCTTAACAACATCAAATAAACATTTCTTTGTTCAGACAGCTTGAATAAATTTCTGAAATTCAAGTTTAATTATGTAGAGATCACTTTCATTTATAACACAGTGGTGAGCACTACTGCCTTGCATAGTAGGTGCACTTATCAGACAAAGGATATGTTGGAAAGGAATCCAGCTTTCATCTTTACATGACCTTGCAGGCCATGAGAACAGTTTGTTTCTTGATTTCTTCATAAATGACACCACACATTGGAATGTTCATCTGATCTATCTTTTATGTTTCCCACATACCATTCATGATTGTATATGCATGACACATATTTCCCTGGCTGATAATTGTCATTGTTATCATTAGACCCTATTTGAGCTGCTGCAGCATCACTTTCACTGCTACTACCAACAGTTACAACTGTGTACACATCATCATCTGATAGCCTTCCCATATACAGTTTGTTGTTAGAGTAGAGAATAAAGCTATGATGTGACCTGATACCTGCCACAGTTTTGTATTTTTCGTAGTGATCAAGTAGATGAAACTTTACACAATTCTGCAGGACTGATTCCTGAAAGAACTGAATGCCCTGAATGTGGTCCTTTGCCCAATGCTACATATCAGAGAAACTTAAAATGTGATAATTTATTATTTTACACAACCTTGAATTTTTTTTGAAGATCATGTTCAGAGATTTAAGAATAAATGGTAAAGGCTGATTAGTATATTTCAATGGGATTCATAAATTATTTCAAACTTGTATGGATATATTTGCACACAGAAACACACCTGAATTGGCATTTTTTTTCAAGGCATTTTGAGGGGATCACCTGGAAAATTTTCCAAAATCTGGATGATTTGATATGGAATAACCCTTAAGTAGATTACATGATTAGAAAACCAGTTTATGTAATGTCTACTGTATGTGTTTTTTCTCTGAATTTTAGTGATAAAATCTTTGGAGGTTCACGTGATGTTAATGTTTAAATAAATTTTCATGTAGTTGCTTTCATTTTCCACTGTGAAATGTTTTTTTATGTAGATATGTTTATGTGTTGAAGAAATTGTGTTTGTTCAACTTGACAAATGAAACCACAAAAACCTTATATACATATCTAAGCAAAAATACTAGCTTATATATGGAAGTGGCTATGACATGCTGTTATGTGTGATGTGAGGAAAGTGGCCAAAGTACTTGACACTTGTTTCCCTTGGCAATTCCATGTAACTGCTAGAACCAATATTTGTATTGAAAGCAAATAAATGTGGCTACTTGTAACAGTGTAATTAAGTGTTGCTGTTTTATGGTAATTCTCTTTTTTCTTTTTTTTTCGAGATCTTGTTAAATAAATTCTGTAGTAATTTGCATTGCTTTGTGACAAAAGGTTTAAGGAAATAGGTTTACAACATCAAAGCTGGACATAATGACATTACTCTCTAAACTATACAAGTGTTGCAAAAGATCTGGAATGTATTTTTAATTAGATTCTTATTTTGGAAACATGAGGTTCTAAAATGCAATTAATGTATTTACTTAGGTTGTAGTTTAGAGAAGACATATTTGAACTGAGTTTAAGGTTATTGGATTTTTATGAGCTTTTGATAAAACTGTGAGTTCGTGGTGTTCCAGGTTAATTTGTATATAAAAACAACATAAAGTTTAAAAGTAATGGTATTTTTTAAATAGTATTTTGAGTATTTAATTTTTTTTTGTATGTTGGGTTGAGGTCACTATTTGACTGAGTAAACATCATTCAATACATTTACCATTTAGGAATCATAATGTTTGGTTGTTAAAATAGCAATCAACTTTCCTTTGTTGGCTCTTTGGATTTTGATACTTATAGTAGACAGAGCACAGATATGCTACTATGTAACTTTGTGCATAATTACAAACCGTTGGCCATCTATATTCTTGACATTCAATAAATTAAGAATAATAAAATAATTGCTAATAATTTGATCTAGTCTAGGCAAAGGCTGAATGTTTAAAAACTGTAGTAATACACATTTTCACAACACTAAAATAAATCATTTTGAAGGTTTGTTATACACCGCTTTTTACTGAAGTCTTAGATTGTTTAAGAGCAAACTATAAATAAACTCTTAAGCCAGATGTACTAGTAATAATATGATCAAAACTACCATTTAATGGTATGTTAATAATTTCTGTAAGAAAATTTTAGAAAAGCCCTTCAGGAAAATGATACGATACTAATGTAACTAAAGATGGCTGGTATGGGTACTAAAACTTTAATTAAAATAAAGTATAGAACAATGTTTAATCTTCTTAGGTCATTTTCAGGTTAACAAATTAAACAGACAACAAAATACTATATGTATCACAAATAACTACCAAAATACATCATCTTGAAAAACTTAAATACATCAACTTAACAAGATTAGTTACCCCTCAAACAAAAATTCTTTAGAAGTTAATTTATACTAAGAAACCATCACAGCAAGTTTCCACACATACTGTATAAATGGTAAAGAAAATGTGAACATTAGAAGTTTTAAAGACATTAGAAATGTTAAAAACCAAACAATAAAATGGTGGATTACTCTGCTTTGTCCTTAACATAGACTGTCTCCCAGCACCTAACAGAGTCTGAACACCTGGTACACTGGATGGTACCTCCTTGTCTAACACTGGACCAAGTCGAGAACATATTTTTAGAAGATGATCGTGTGATATATGAGGATGGTTTTGTTCCTAAAAAGAATTTGTAACAACAAATGCTTAAACGTGTGATATAGCATCTTCAATTATAATTCACATCTGATAAAAACAAGCTACTTATGTAGATCAGACCTACACGTTAACCCTCACTAATTTTAATGTAACTAATTTAAATATATTATTGTAACTAGGACTATGCAAAGTGATAAAAATTGTTTCACCAGTTGGGTATCCTTGCTATTAACAATAGTTTAAGCCATAAACTTAATACACATAAGTATATGAAAGTTGGTGAAGTAGATAATTTCCATTGTTAGTTTGAAAATAGTTACAAAATATTTTACCCAATTTCAAAGAGTTATAAAATTGCTTATTTTAGGGTAAGTTAAGGGTAAATTATATCTTTATTGACTTTAAGGATAAAATTAATTTTGTACTGATATACTGAAATGCTGGACTGTTAAAATGATTAAATATTATGATCTGACTGAAATATGCATCTAAATAATGTACCTTTTCAGACATATCTAAATTTGATGGAATGTTTTCTATATAGATTAAAAATGATGATTAAAGTTACAAATATTACATATTTTGTGAAATATCAATATAAAAACTTTTTATCTAACAAATCTTCCTTTTCTATAAGCCCCTTTTTTGTTCTTTACAGTGTAAATAATAAAAATTGCTAATTGTTCACAAATGTACAGGTTGCAAGTAAAAAAACAAGGTCATATTTTAAGTGTCTTTTAACCTGTAACTGATAAAATAAGATTCTTTTTAACAATTTCAATAAAACAAAAGGTCACTTTTTCTGTATACTGGTAAAAAAAACAAATATATTAGGTTGGAAATCACAGTATGAATATTTATTATAACTTGTATTTTCAAAATGACTGGTATCGGTATTAAAACTTCAATTAAAATAAAGTACAAAACAATATTTTGACCTTCTTAGATCATCTTAAGGTTAACAAAGAGAGTTTGCAATTGACCATTGCCAGCCATTTTCATCATCACGAATTGTTGCAATTTGGTTTTTATTTTTACTTGTATGTTTTTTTGTTCAATTTCATTACTCTGACATTTATTCTTAATTTTGATAATCATCTTTTCGTCCTGTTATTACTTAATTTTTTGTCTCTTGCATTACCACTTTATTTGTTGATTAACATAATTCATGGTATGGCTTTGAGATAATCATAACATACACATTTATGGTAATTATTCCTGAATCTGATATTCAATATTTGTGCAACGACATATTCCAGGCCTATATTTTTGCACTTTTTAACCCTCTTAATGAACTTACAATTTTCATAAATATCTGCTTTTATACCAGGAAACTATTTATTTTGTTAGCCATTATATATTTTAACATCTGTTTTCTATACAGTTGCTATTTTGCTCTTTTCTTGTTGCACTTTATTTTGTTCTCTTTTTCTTCTTCTTCTCTTTGTTCACTTTCCAATATACTTTCTTTTATCAGTACAACTTCTCTATTTGCTTCTTAGCAGACCATTTAAGGATAACAAAGGAGCTGTTAACCACTAAAGCTGCCTCATCCACTAAATTAAACTTTATTTAACAAATTATAGTAATAAAAAAAAATCTTTACCATTCTGTTTTTAATCTTGGTGTGAAGTTTCTCTTAGCCTTTTTCACACTTATATTTGAATGTACTTATTGTCTAATATTTACTTTTTACGAATGGGCAATTTTTTGTCACTTCCCTTAATCTATTTTTTACTTTTTATTGTTTCACAAATGGCTGTATCTACTTGTAAAACTTGTTTTCATATCTTATTTTCATTTTACAGGGTAAAATAAACAGTCTTGGAGGTCTTTCCCATTACTTCAATAGCAACAAGATGTTTCAAACTAACTTACAACACATACATTTCAAAGGTTTTTCTGAAATAAAATTGGCAGAAAGTTGGACTTTACAGAGTATGGATGTTTGTGCATATACACACACATAACTATTTACTTTATTTTACCCTTATGTGTGTATAATTTATTTTTTCTTAAAATTTATTTATATATGTACATATCTGTATATACATATCAATAGAGCAGCTTTGTTTTGAAAGTAAATCCAAACTGTGATTTATAATTTATGAATTGAACATACTTTAAACTGCATTAAAAACGTTTTATTTTAAAATTCTACCAGTTAATTAACCAAACAACCATAACATTATATTAATGAATAATCTAATTACTTAAATTACGCAAAAGTGCACGGAGCATTGTAGTTACTTAAGCAACCAACAGATGGGAGGATCGTCACGCTTATTTTAATAAACCAACCACACGGTGAACTCGTTTGTGACGTCACATTTACGTTATACATCTACGCTTACATTTAGTTGCCTTCTTAATCACGTTAAGCCTAAATAAGAACCTGATTTTTTATGATTTAATTTCAATATTCATGGTAAACTTTATAGCATGTACATCTACTGTCTTAAACAATAAAACATGGGGTAAGGAGTAACGGCAAATGTTTTACAATATACATAAACACACACACAATATTAAAAGACATTGCTTCAGTAATGTAGGCAAGCAAAACTGATTTATTTACTTACCAAATCTTCAAAACTTCTTTGATGACTGCGTCCCAACCAATCTATACGGCATGGCATAAGCTAAGTAGAAGTAGATAGTGTTATAATGTAATCACTTTTTATTTCTAAAAACTAGTACAAAATATTACGTCATAGTAACTTAAGCACGTGGTTACTGACAATGTTTTGAATTCAAGAGAGACCACGTGGAAACCACGAGGAAATTGAATAGAGAGCTAAGCCTGTGGTTGAGTTTGAGTACATACACTTACCTGGTACTCCTCGATCTCTTGCCGAAGAACCTGCAAAATAAAAATTTAAAAAAAAATTAATATCTTCTACATGGTGTACAAATTATTCTAAAGCTTATGAAAATATTCTTACCTCTGCACTTCTTTTGCATGGCCCAAAATTTAGAAATTTCGCGATGAGATAATATAATTCTGAAAGAAAATAAAATAAACGAATTTAGATCCAGAGTCACTGTAACTCGACGAGTGCATTCATCGTCAGCAAATCACCATTACAAGATAAACAATTTTTCCCCACCTGCTTCAAGGGATGACGTTTTCTTAGGCTCTTTAATTAAATCAGACATTTTACTTTATTGTTTTGTAAAATAAATAATCTCACATATTACACAAATGAACTGGTTACATTATAAAGAACTTAAACTTGTCGCTTAGTCCTACACTGGAATCTTGAGGTATTGGCGTTCACCAAACAACATACATGGGGCAAACCGGCAGCCACTGTAGTATATTGGAAAATAGTTCGTTGAACATGAAGACATTTTAACATTTAATTAGCCACAGCATGTTAAAAAGTGTACATATTTAAAACGATAATAAATTTAGTCTAATAAATTTGAATAAAAATGTTAATTTCTTCAATATTACTGATATAATATACAAAGAAGTTTGCGCATTAATATAGCCATGTAAGAGTTTATATACAAGCTTGCCTAGATGTATTGAACATGCGCAGTCTACGTCAGCTTCTTGTATAGCTTATGTGACCTAACCTTGCGTAGCAGGATATGTTCGAATAGAGAGAGTTGTTGATTCAGAACGCAAAGTGGCAACTGAAAGTTACATTGACCTGAGTCAAATATAAATTTGTAAAAGAATGTGATAGCTTAGCACTAATCAAAGAGTGATGAAAAACATGTGAATTATATATTTTTGGAAAACCTGATATTCACAGTGATAATATCAGACATGTAGATGTTAAAGTAAGGTTAGTTTCTTTGTAGTAGGTTTCGTTTTGTTTTGTTTTTGTTCGGTTTTTGATCTAATACAAATTATCTGAACAGTGATATGCAAATGAGGTTGAACTCTGGCTTGTTATCATATAGCCCCCACCACGAGTATATGATGATCTAAATTACTTTAGTCATTATTTGATGGTGTAATTTGAACTTTAAATTCAATATTTTCCCGTAAGTATACGTGACACATAAATGTGAGCTATATAGAATAAGTGTAGTTTAGTTTTAAATACTGAACGTTAATCAAAAGCTCAGATCAATAATACCAACATTTTCTCTCCTGATATGTATCAAGTGTAACCTGAAATATATCAGAGTGACGTGAAAATATAAATACAAAAGTTCAGATAATAAAATTATGGGCACAAAAGTAATTAAATGTGCACACTAGTCGTAAGATGCACAAAATATGTCAACATGAGTATATAATGACAGTTAAAATTCAAGAGGCATCAATATAAAGAAATTAAAATAGTGTTTAAATTTTAAGTTAAATATGCAATGAAGTGTTAATGCGATACAAAATTTGAACAGTAACAGAATTCAGTATAAGCAAGTTACAAATCTTTAAGATAACATGAAAAATGCACAGGTCTATTATTTTACAAAATTTTCAAGAGTTTATTAGGACCTGAACATATTTTAGAAATTATGCTCTTTATTTAAAAGTTTGTGTTCCACAAATATTAATAAAAATAACTTACAGACAGCTAACAAAGGACCATTTGGACCTTCAAGGCAGCACACAAATCCACAACTTTAAGAAAATTAAACTTTTCCACCCACCATTTACTTTTTAAGGAAATTGTTGTTTCCCTCTGAAAACGTTTGTAAAGTGCAAGCCTCTACCACTGCCTGTGAAAGTTTGCTCCATAAATCATTCAACTTGTTAGAAAAATAACTGCCTTACTTAGAGCTTAGCCTGCCTTTTCTTAATCTTAATCTTGTATCTTCTCATTCTATTGCCTTAAAAAAATCAAAAATTTTTATTCTATAGATTCCCTAGATAATTTTGTAAACTTTAATGAGATCACCTCTTATTCTTCTTTCCTCTAGAGAAAGTAGTTTAAGAGATGTTAACCCATCTTCAGAATCATTCTAGTAACCCTCATCTGAACTCTCTCTGATAACTCAGTATCCTCTCTTAGATAAGGACACCAAGAATGTAAACAGTATTCCAAGTGAGGTTTAACTAATGATTTGTTTAAATATATTAGTACCTCTTTTGACTTTAATGCATATATTTATAAATACATTGTAAAATTTTTTTGGCTTTACTCTTAGTAACAGAGCAATGCTCTGATGGCTTAACTGATTTACCTGCTACTATGTCAAGCTTCTTTTCTATTATAATGATATTATTAAGTTGGTTTCCATCTAGTATATTTAACATTGTCTGAATTATAGTGACCCAAATGTTTTACCTTACATTCACTATAATGAAAGATCACTTGCTAAATATTGTTTAACTTACCATGTTATTCTGTAATACTAAACATTGTTCATACTATAGCTATAGATGGGGAGGTGTTGCCTATGAAGACCTCGTGCAAAACTTGCCAGTTCTTTTTATTAAATGCACTCGAAAGATTTCCAAGTAATAGAACTAGATAAATTTGCAATTATAAAAAAGTAATAACTCTAAATCGAAGAAAATGAAACCAATGATAATTTAAAGTTTTTTTATAAAATGTTTTTAACATTTCATCATTTTTTACCATATTTCAGAGTTAGCATTTAATTGCAATTTTGCAAAACTTTTTCATAATAACAGTACAAAACTTTGAGACTTGATTAAAGATTATTTTACTTCCATTATGTAAACTTTATGTACAGGGTCATGGGGGAACTTATCTTGAATAACTGTTGAGAAAAGAAAAAGATTTAAAGGTTATGGCTATGGGTATTGCTATTGAGCTTAGATCAAATATAAGTTTGAAGTTTACTTAATAGATTATTGGGTAGTCCAATTATTAAAGGAGTCATGGCATTTTCACTGTCCAATAAGATGTTCATTCAAATCCAGTATCATATGAGTAATGTCAATTTTAATGTGTAATTTAATCACATTGAAAAAGTTATGACTTCCTTTTTTTTGGTGTGTAGATTAACCTCAAACTTTAAACTAGATAGTTTCCTTTTGTTTACACCTTGTTACCAGAAGCCAGTTACTAAATCTTCGTGTCAGGAATCTGTTTGCTGCTTACATGTGTCTAATGCTGCCACATGTTGTTGAACTACAAAATGTTTAATATATTCAACAAACATCATTACTTATATTCTTATCAATATTATTCATTGAAATAAGTCAAAGTCCCAAACACTGATCTTCAAGATACTCAACTAGTAACAAAAATGGTTGAGTTTGACTACACCCCATTAATGAGAACTTTTTTTTTCTTTTTACTTTCTTCAATCACCCAATGTACAATTTAAATATCTAACCTTTTTCTTATTTCTGCTGATCAGATTTTATACCTAATCTTTTGTATGATGCCTTATCAAAAGCTTTTTTAGAAACTACGCACTTTCTCTCATTGAGATAACAAATTCCATTTTCAAAAACAATAACAAATTAGCAGTATAAGATTTTGCTATGTTCAGCCCAACATTATTTCCCTTGATGTGAAATATTATTTACTTAGCAGTCTTGTAGTACCAAAGTTCAAGGCTCAGACACAAGTCATATATTTCATGACTCATATTTGGTCTCAAGGCATCTTCAGAAAAGATGAGGCAGTAATTTTATGATTTTAAAAGATGTGTCTGTTGATAGTTTTAAACCAGTAGATGCAATTATCTGAAAATCAAAGAAATTAAGATGTACGAAACAATTAAAGTAATTAAAAGTAAAAATGATAATAAAAAGTGCAGTATTTTAGCCAAATGATTTTTAACCATCTTTTTTTTTTTAAACCACACTTTAGCTGAATTTATTTCATATTATGTGGTCATTACTTGATGATGAGAAACTCACTTGAAATAAAAATATATCTTAGAATGGCTGGTATGGATATTAACACTTTTACTGATGAGGAGAGAACAACGTTTCAACCTTCCTAGGTCATCTTCAGGTTTTTCTTAACATTGTTCTCTCCTTATCAGTAAAAGTTTTAATACCCATACCAGCCTTTTTGAGATATATGTGGTCATTTATAGTACAAAAACAAGTATGTGAACAATTTGACTGTGATTATGTTGTTGCTAATTCATAGTGGTTGTAGTTGGATGTTATAGTTGTGCTGCATTCTGTATATTGAACATAGGGAATACCTGTGAACTGCCCATGAATAATAATTGACCTTAAGTAAACACTTTTCAGAGGTCATTCCTGAGATTGCATTGGTCAGCGGGTCTAAGTATGTTGTTTTAACAGTACAATTTATCCTGTCTAAATGCAAAATATCCCAAATAAACCATATTAAGACCAAAAACAGGTCTATGTGTTAGTAGATCAATGAGTACTAGGACCTCCATCTGGTATAACTTTTCTGGATACTGTTGGAAGGTAGTGTGTATGGTGAATGTCTTTATTTGTGTTATATTGATAAAGATTTTATCTTTTTTATTAAGTAACTACCATTTGACTTTGTTATCATGTAGATTGAAACATACTGTATATTCTAATATTAAGACAGTTTAGTCTCATTATGTTTATACAATGCATCTATTTTGAATGTATAATTTTGTATGGCATTCTTATTTATTTTTGATATCACTTCAATAGGTTATGGCCTATTAAAGTGTGTTGACTTGTAGTTGTACTTTGTCTAAAAGTAACTGCTAACTACAGACAGGTTTGGACACAAACAGTAAGCATCTTATCACACTGGTAGAGGATTGATATAGAACTAAAGACCTTACACATAATGCAAATAAAACTTGAGAATGTGAACACATAGAATGATTACATTGAATCATTTGATTTACATTCCATCACAGAGAATAAACTGGGACTAATATAGTAGAATTAAAAAATACATAGTCAAGTGGTTATGTTAGTTAATGTGATGGAATTAGAAGCCGAGTGGTTAACTGGATTAATATGGTGGAATTAGAAGACACACATCAAGCAGCTGTTTAAATTAATATAAAGGAATGACTAGACATTATACCAAGTGATTGTCTATATTATTATGCTGGAATCAGGAGATTCATAGCCAAGTGATTGCCCAAAAGAATATGGTGGAATTAGGAGACACTTTGTCAAATGGTCATCCTTGGTTCTACGATTACAGTTTTTTTTTTATTTATTTGTTCATCTTCTTTTTATATGGTTTGAAAATGATATAATTGTGTACTTTTGAGGCAAAAGTGAGACTGAAAGGAGACTAAAATAAGACACAAAATTCTGATTCTCAATCTTTACCAAAG
Organism: Carcinoscorpius rotundicauda; assembly: GCA_011833715.1. Classification (NCBI taxonomy): domain Eukaryota; kingdom Metazoa; phylum Arthropoda; class Merostomata; order Xiphosura; family Limulidae; genus Carcinoscorpius; species Carcinoscorpius rotundicauda. Next base: position 90,573,549 of record CM022393.1, on the reverse strand, counting down.
CAGGAAAAGACATTGCTACATTTTACAAAATATGTTTGGTAGTGTGTGTATAAAATAAATAGCCTTATAAGAATATTCATGATACTCACTTCCATGTTAAGAAAAATACAGTCAGTGGTAATACATTTAAATATTAAATACATTGAAAAATATGTAAAATTAATATTTTGTTTATGCCTTAGGAACATAATTTCATTACATATATTTTAAGTAAATGACTAATGTATGCTTTAAGTGTTTTGAATTCTTATGTTCTAATGCTTTTACAAATATGATATTTTAAGCACACTTAGAAGTTTAGTTTTGAAGACAATTGCTACTTGTAGCAAAAACTGTTGATCTCTAATAAAACCCAGTGTTAGATGTAAAAGACTCTTTAGTGTATGAGTTATTATTTAGTTCATTTAATGATATAGTATTTGATGGTTATTTTGTTTCAATAAAAATAGTGTTAAAATTTAATTATTTTAAAATGGATAGTTACAACAAATTTTATTATATAACTTAGTAAGAATTAGAAATTGTATGAGGAGTTTGATCTAAGATGATCAATACATTGTTCTTTATTTTATTTTAGTTGAAGTTTTAATACCCATATCAGCCATTTTTAGAATACATATTTATGCTCACTTGGTTTCTATATACACTCTGCCAAACTGAGATCTAGAACTTTCTATAAACTAAGATACATTATTTACAACAATTAAACTGCTCATACAATTTTTAATTCTTACTAAGTTATATAATAAAATTTGTTGTAACTATCCATTTTAAAATAATTAAATTTTATTATGTAACTTAGTAAGAATTAGAAATTGTATGAGTAGTTTGATTGTTGTAAATAATGTCTCTTAGTTTGTAGAAAGTCCTTGATCTCAGTTTGGTAGAGTATATGGAAACCAAGTGAGCATAAAAATGTATTCTAAAAATGGCTGATATGGGTATTAAAACTTCAATTAAAATAAAGTATAGAACAATGTATTGATCATCTTCAGGTATAAATTTTTACTTCAAGTGGGTTTCTTGTCATCATGAATTACTTCACCAAGTGAGAAAAAGCCAAGTTCATTCAGAAAAAGCAAACTTAATGAAAGTGAAATTATGCTATGTGATTGTTAATTTATCTGTAATGGGCGATTTTTAAAGTGAGTTTCACAATTTAACAGACTTAAGGAGAATAATTTGTCTCGTCAAAAAGTGTTCTAAAGTAATGAACTGCCTGTGGGGACTTTGGCAGAAAGGAATCAAAGGAATCAATTATTTAATGTTCTGGCCACAACTGTGGTAATCCACAAGGTAATGTAAGTGAATCTATTGCAGATTTTACAGTAAGAAATAGAGTAGGGAAAAAGTTCTACAGTAAGTGAACTAGTCTATGTGGTCCTTTGACAAAAAGAGATGATTATTTAGAATTTTAGATACAACTGTGATATCCTATAGTGTAAATACTTATTTTTGTCTGTATCTTTGACTTATTTTTGAATATATTGTGTTAAAAAAATGAATTGTGTACTGCCTGTTTATTTCGTGAATTTATCACCAACAATTTACATAACACTTACTGTAAATAATCTGAGATTTGTTGGCCCAGCCAGGACTGGGTCATGTTAAATAGTGGAGAGGTAGAGAGAAGAGGCTAGAAAAAGAGGGAATAAGAGCACAGATTGAGTTGGCAAAGCTTATCCAACAGAAAGATGAAGGGTCCAAGAATGACAATGGGGTCAGGGTCAGTTGACCCAGTCTGTCCAAATTTAATGAACAGAAAGATGGCATGGATGCTTTCCTGGAGAGATATGAAAGATTTGCCAAAAGTCAGAACTGGAACAAAAGTGATTGGGTGGTCTGTCTCAACTCACTTCTCACAGAAAAGAATTTAAAAGTATGTGCAAGCATGACATCAGAAGATGCTGTTAACTATGACTATGAAATGCTATTAACTTATTGAAGAAGTTTAAAGAAGTAAAACCTGATACTGAATAAATCGTATTTCATTTTATGGCAGATGGACTGGCATGGCCAAGTGTGAAAATAGTTTTGAAGTACTAGCAGATTCACTATCACATGGATAGTTCATGATCATGTGCTGTACTGACATGATGCTGTTCCTAAAAAAGAGAGAGCCCCAAAAGATAGGGACAAGATGATAAAGCTGACAGAATCATATATGGAAGCCTGTGGAGGGAGTATAACTGGCAAAACTAAGAATAGCCAGTTAAAGTCAAAACCATTGGTGTATGACAAGAAGCAGTCTGTCAAAGGTGGCAGGAGGTTAACAGACAAATGGGAGATGAATGCTTCATTTCTTATAAAATAGAGTACTTTGAAAAGATGTGCAAGTCCAACACCAACAAACAACAGCAAAAATCTCAACATAAAGCATCTACAGCTAGTCACAAAGATGGTGCTGGTAAAAAAACCAGAAAATAGTGGCTGCCACCATGGATGCTGCTGACAAAAGACACAGAATAGAGACAACTCATGAGATTTACCATAAGAAGTACTATTTCCATGATTAATCAGTGTATGACTAATTGTCAGCTTTAGTTAACAAGTAGATCAGTAGTGGTTGGAGCATGTAACAAACATTGAGAGGTGACAATAATATACATTCTAGTAGGTGAAGGCTATGTCGGGGACAAGAAAGTAAAACCACTGCAAGACACTGAATGTAGTAGTGCATTGGTGGAAACCTGTATAGCATCTGATGGCCAGGTTACAGGTGAGGTACATCTGTGCATGCTACTTGATGGAACAGTGAGAAAGTTTCCATGGTAAAAATAAAGGTGGACACTTCATACTATGAAGCCATGTGTATGAAGGCACTAATCTATGACTTTGTGATTGGAAATATATCAGGCAGTAGAAGTTTGGAGAAACCAGACAGAAAGATGGATTAAGCATCTCCAGTCACTACTAGAGCTAAAGAAAAGACACCAAGCCTCTGTAAGTATTAAAAGGGGACATTCTGAATGTAGGTGTGCAGGAACTGAAAGAAACGCAACAAAAAAAGACCCTTACTGCAGAAACTTTGGTCCAGCACCAGGGAGAAATTCTAGCACTAGACAAAGGGAAAAGTAACTTGCACAATAGAGAACCAGAAGGGAGTACTGTGCTGGATCTATCGAGGCAGTTAAGCTGAATAAGTTAAATAGATCGTAATACCAACAGAATACTGGACTCAAGTGATTAAGTTCACTCCTGAGATGATTGAGGGAGAATGCCTCAGATCAAAGAAGATGATAGATAGAATTGCCAGTAATTTCCATTTGCTGGAGGCCATTGGAGATGTAACAATATTATACAGGTCATGTGACAGCTGACAAAGGACAAAACTGTAAGGTAAGGTAACCAAGGTGTCACTGGGTGAAACATCTCTTATTGGAGAGCTTTTCGGCACAGTTGTTTTGAACTTTATCAAACACTAGCATTTGTTACTGATAAGGGCTGCTGGTACTTACTGACAGTAATTAACTAAGTGATACATTATTCAAAAGCTATAGAACTAGTAAAAACAGAAACACAGAAAATGTCAAAAGCCCTTCTGAAAGTGTTTTGCAGAGTGGACTTTTTAAAAGAAGTTCTGAGAGGCAAAGGGACATAGTTTACTTCAAAAGTGATGTAAGAGGTGTGCAGACTCATCAACACTAAACAGCTTTTTACCAACCTGTACAACTCTAGATCTAATGAGCTTTTCAAGAGGGTTTGTGGAGTTTTAAAGAGCATGCTGAAGAAGATGTGCCAAGATAAACCATGTGAGACAAGTACTTACAAGCAATACTATTTACTTATCAAGAAGTCCCATAAGTAAGTACAGAATTTTCACCCTTTTAGTTATTTATACAGAAGAATAGTATAAGGTCTAATGCAAATACTGAAAGAGCTATTAACAGGAGAAGAAGAGTCAGAAGTAAGGAATGTACCACTACACGTTAGACTTCAGAAACCAATTAAAAAGACTTGTTAATGGGCTTGAGAGAACTTCAATGCAACTCAATGTAGTCAGAAGCACATCCATGAGAAGAAGGTTAAAGATCAAAGTTTCATGGTCAGAGAGAATGTCTTGATTCTGCTGTCTACGTACAATAAAAACTCACCATGAAATGAAAAGGGTCTTTTGAAATATAGGAAATTCTCAACAGAATGGACTACGTGGTGAAAGTGAATGGATGGACCAAAAGCTATGATGCTATTTTGTGAAAAAGGTACTTCAAAAGGGAAGAAGACGTAACAAGCATACTACTGAGGCAAAGAGGAATGCTGCTTGTATGACTTTCATAGATGCAGAACCAGAAGACAATGAAGATCTACCACACTTACAACTGTTGAGTGAAAAGGAGGCATACAAAAACGTGATATTCAGTAAACAACTGACTGGTAAGCACGAGAAAGAACTACGAGATCTATCATGTCAGTATACAGATGTTTTCACAGGCAATACAGACCTTGTGTAGAATAATACTGAAACTACAATGAGGGAACCAGTAAGGGTTAAGCCCTATGTGATGAAAGTCGTGATAAAGCAGGAAATTGAGGCAATGTTTGTAGCTGGAACCATTAAGCCTTCAAATTCAGGTTATTATTCACCACTGGTAATAGTAAAGAACAGAAACGGCTCAAAGCGTTTCTGCATAAGGTTCTGCTTCTAGTGTCGAGCTATGAAAAGTACCTGGCCCTAAGTAAAAGTTATTGTTAAATCCCATTGAACACTATATCTAATGATGAGATAACAATGTATTACACCAGACGAATGTTACCAATTTAACTAAAAGGATGTCATTTGGACAAGTCAAGTCAACCTCATGATACAGAGGATGTTGCATAAAATCACTGACATTGAGCATTATGTGGACGACATTCTATTCTGGCGCACACATCTGAATGGAAAAAATATCTTGAAGTCGCATGTTTGTACCTAAGAGATTTGCATGCCATTAGTCTTGTAAAAACTCTTATTTAAATTTAGTTGTGTACACAAATCCTCTCTTTGCATTCCTGTTTGAATATCCTTATTCTTTTTCTCAGCACAGGTGTGTAAAGAAGTATCTTCATTTTTGCTGAAACTTTTCAAAGAATGTTTTCTCCACTTTATTTATGTTTACACTTGATCATTATGAATTCACAATTCAACTTGAATTCTTTATTCATTGGAATTGAGTGAAAATATAGTTTACACCAATTAAATTGCCAACAATTCAGTCCTTTATCTGTGGAAGATATGAAACCAGTGTCTAATGTGTGTTGATGTGCATGATCTATTTCAACCACACAATTGCATTCATCTGCCTTTGACACTGTTGTTAATGGTTTTTATTCCTCCAGGTTTTACTTTGGATTCCTATACACCTTCTGAATAACAAATCCAATATTTTTCTGGTTTAAAGAACTTTGTTACCTAGATGTGTACCATTATTTTTCTTACCTCTCCCCATAACTTATTATGCATTTTGTTCTCTATTACATAACCATTCCCTTCTCAACTTTTTTTTTCCCCCTATCCTGTTTTGTTTATCCCTATCCCTATTCTGTTTGTGCCAACTCCTTTCTCAATCAACTTTGTTCATGCAACATCATGTCTCGTCTCCCCATTTGACTGATTTCTATCACCTTACTTGACTTGTAATCACTCTCTCTTTTTCTTCCTTGACACCCAATATTTGGGGTTTTTTTTGCTAATTTTGGATGTATTCTTTGTTGATCCTTGCCTGATTTAGCATCCACATTTCTATAATTTTTTTATTACCATTCTTATATACCCTTCCCCTCTTTACCTTAGGGCTGAAGAATTTCTTCACTCCCTCTGACTAAATTTTTGGGAAGCTAGACTTATTTGTTTCTTCCTTGTTGTATTTTTTAAATCTCATGGGAAAGGACACTTTTTTTTCCCTAGTATGAGTACCTTCCTTTGATACCTTTATTTTACCACTTTTATTTAGCATAAAGATTTTGGTTGGGTCTCTGATTCACTAAAATCACTGAATGAAGCTGTGTACCATCAATATTTTCTCCCCTCCTTTGTCTTGCATTTGTTCCAATTATATTTTTCCACACTTGTTCCTTGCTCTTATCCCTTCTCCTCCTAATTCTGCTCCAGTTTTCCAACCTTTCACCTCCTCCCATCCTTGTTCTGTCTGACATCTTACAAGCACAACTAACAGCTGATGACCATCTAGTCAGTTTGGAACTTTTGAAAGCTTATCTGTCACATTTTGTATATTTGTGGAAAAAATTTGCTGCCAACAAATTGGTCATTTAGATACTGACCAAGAGCCTCTCCCTTCACTTCTCACCTCCACATCCTCTTTTTTTTCTCACCCCATTTCTCTTCATCATCCTTCCTATCCACCCTGCCTTCAGTGTTTAGAATTGGTGGTTTTTGGACCTATGGGAGAAATAAGTAGAGAATTTCACAACCCTTTCTGTGTCATTACTCTTATCTCATAAAGATTTAACAGTGATGCCCAGTCATTGAAATATCCTCCATTAATCATTTTTGGTTACCCCCAATATTCGGATAAAGGGCGTATTTCTCTATCTTCTGGTGTTTTCAACTTAACCTGTGGATGGTCCATGTAGATGTTTGAGATGCTTTGCTGCATGTTCTTATTGTCCCAGTCTTACATTACATTCATTCAAAGGGGCTTTGCCATTTCCACACACTTCTTTTTGGAATAGTGTTAGCCCTTTACATATTTAACCCATCTTCATGGTTTGGGACTACAGTTTTACTTCTATTGGCTTCTCCTCTCTTACTTCCAAAAGGAATCCTCAAATCATAATTTTCCTGCTTTGTGAAGCTGCACACTTAGGGTGGCCTGTCAAAATATGCAAATCTTTTTTTTCCCCAACCTAATATCCACCTTTGGCCCCCTTTCAACTCTCACTTCAGCTGTATCCATTCTTCACCTCTATAATCACAAGATCTTGAGCATTTGGTAACCAGTGTGGATGCTTTTTTTTTCCTTCCATACAGGAGGCTCTATCTTTTGATGACTATAATTTTTCTGGAGCTCTTCATTCCACTTGGCTGAATCCCCTATAGTAGGGATTGTGTGAACAGTAATTTGTCCATGGATTCACTGTCCTTACATATCCCCTTCCATCTCCCTGTCCTGAAGGATTTTGCTTGTTGGCTGGACTGTTACAACACCACCTTTGGGGTTCTCTTGCCTCCTCCCAAGCTAAGGAGGTATGTTACACTTATCTTGGTGAAGGGTTTTACTACATGGTTCATCATCATTTGGTAGCACAAATTCGCATGATAGATTTTAGAAGGTTGATTGCATACAGGTCTCAGACAGAAATGTCTGACTACAAAGTCTGTGTATGTAGGTATTTGTTAGAAATGCGTTTTAAGGTAAATAAAATGTTAATGTCTGACTACACAGGATCTATGGACACTGAAACTGACAATTTGAATGCATCTTTAAGTTTGAATTAGAGGTATGCCTTGAAGTCTTATTTTTTGTGAAGTCATACACTTATAGCCTGTTTTCAAATGATAATCATTCTTCATTGTGTTGTGTACTGTTACCTGAGACACATAGATAGCTTTTGCTACTGATTTTTATATTCATGGAGTTTTGCCCCTAACAAAATGCATCACTTTACTTACCACTATAGGGATACAGCTTGTTACATATCTATTTCTGGATAGTCCTGGTAGGCATTGTTAATCCATTCTTCTTTGCTTTCCAGTGTTATTAAGTACAGGGAATATTCCCATTTTGGAAATACTTAATACCCACCTTAACATATACAGGGTGTCCCCCAAAAATGTATATACACTTTGAATGATTGTAAATGCAGTGTTTGTTAAGATATATCTAGATTTTATAATTCAAGCTTAAGAAGACACGTGTTGAATCTTTCAAGTTATCGCAGGTGTTTGAACTGATTATATTCTGTTCCTGGCACTGCTGATAATCTAGACAGATGGAATTCCAGACTTCACGAATAATTTCATTTGGAATTTGGATATATTTTCTTTCAATTACTGCTCTCAGCTCAATGACTGTTGCAAGTTTTTTGCTATAAACTTTATCTCTGACGTACCCCCTTATAAAAAAGTCCAGAGGTGTGAGGTCTGGTGAACGTGAGGGAAATTCAGTGCTACCCCATCTGGTTAGCAAACTTTCATCAAAATAGGCCCTTGCATTACGATGGTAGTGGAGAGGTGCTCCATCTTTCTGGAAATAAAACTACTCATCTTTAAATTGTTCTCGAACACATGGCATGACAGATTTTTGCAAGTTCAGATAAACGAGACCAGTGACTCTGTTTTCGAAAAAGAATGGTCCAATTATGCCCAACGCTGATAATCCAGACCACACTGTAACCTCTGGTAAGTTTACGTGGTGTTCAACCGTAACATGCGGGTTCTGAGGTGCCCAGTAGGTGCAATTGTGGTGATTACCTGAGCCATTTAAGTTAAATGTGGCCTCATCGCTATAGACAATATTGTTTGGAAACTGTGCATCCTCTGTAGATTTTGACAGGTATCACTCACAAAATTCAACTCTCTGCTCAGGATCATCTTTATTGAGGGCGTGGACTAATGTCGAAATAAAACGTTTTCAATGAACGCACTTTAATATGCGATGGATGCTCAATTTTGGGATTTCTGTCTCAAGGGTTATTTGCTGCACATATTTTCTTGAAGATCAGTGGAGACTTTGCAACAACTCTGCTTCTCGTGTGAGAATGGTGGACGACCACGGTTTTCCAGAACGCCCTTTATGGACATCTTGAACAGTTCCATTTGTTTTAAACCTACCTCTGATGCGAGTAATAGTGAGTCGCTTTGGCGAATCTGTTTGAAACTCCCTTCTAAACCGTCTTTGCACCTCAGCTACATTCTTGTATTTTCAGCAGCACTTTAAGATAAATTTCCTTTTCTCAAAGCTTAATGTTGCTTCCGCCATAACTTCAAATCAGTAATACCTGTGAAAAAAGAATATGTGAGTGAGTCATAATCATTCAAAGTGTGTATACATGTTTTTGAGACACCCTATATTTATGATTCACTTGTATCAATATTTTGTATTGGAAAGGGTTGTTACATAATCTCCCAAAAAGGGATCAGTTTTTAGTAGTATCACACTGCCTATGAAATCCCAAAGTAGGTCAAAATATAGTTCTAATATATGTAATTTTATGACAAATTGATGTTTATCATATTTGTCATGAAACTTGCTAATTTTTATATTCAGAATCATTTTAATATAACATGGATAAACCTCTGTATATGTACATTTGTATTCACTGTTTTTCACAGTTTAAACAAAAAGTTGTCATTGATTCATAATTTTATCTCATTAAAAATGTTAGAGCATAAAGTCAAATTGATTAACTTATTACAGGAAGGACTGTATAAACCTGAATAACATAGAGGTAAATAGAAAAGCTTAAGTTACAAAGATCAACATACTCAATGAAAGTACACTCTTCTGAAAAGTGGTATCCAATGTTCACTGCAGTGAAATTTGTATTTAAAAGACTGAAGCACTGGTACCAAGATGTTGCCCACATTTTTCAAATTATAAGCACTCTGAGAGTCATACAATGTGAAAATCAGTCCCATTATTTGTTGGTAAAAAGAATAGCTCAAGAGTTTATGGTGGGTGGTGATGACTAGCTGCCTTCCATTTAGTTTTGCCTGGCATGGTCAAGCGTGTTAAGGCGTTCAATTCATAATCCGAGGATAGCGGGTTTGAATCTCAGTTGCACCAAAAATGCTTGCTCTTTCAGCTGCGGGGACGTTATAAAGTGACGGTCAATCCCACTATTCGTTTGTAAAAGAGTAGCCCAAGAGTTGCGGTGGGTGGTGATGACTGGCTGCCTTCCCTTTAGTCTTACACTGCTAAATTACGAACAGCTAACACAGATAGCCCTCGAGTAGCTTTGCGCAAAACTCAAAACAAACAAACAAATACACCCTCTATTTTTACACTACTAAATTAGGGACGAAATTCGAAAACCAAGCAAACAAACCTTTAAAGTTGTAAACCTACATTTTTATATCCTTACCTATTGTGGTATCTATAAACTGATCACACAACAACAAATCAATCGATTCACATGTAGCACTTTGGTAAGACAATTGGAAAAGCTCTTCCAGTTTTTTCCAAGTTCAACTAAGGTATCTTGTTTTTCACAGTTTTCTGCTCTAGAACTTTGCTCTGGATATTTATTTCCTTCTTATGTATCACTCCGTTGGATAAGATAACTACCAATTATGATCATATAGTTCTCAGCAAAATGGTTGATTAATGTTGTTAAAGCTAATCTTTTTAAATGTGCAGAACATTATTAATTCCTTGTTGTTCATAGTTCCATACATTCACCCTGGAAGTTATTTTGGACTGAGTTTGAAATACCTACTCTAGTAACTTCCCATCATAGTCCATTGGGTGATTTTGTTTCTGAGCGGCAATTAGTATTGATAAGTTTGGAGCTGTCCAGGAAGGTTCTACAGTTACAGTCGGCACAATAGTGGTGGTAACAGGTGTGGACCAAACGGGTTCTCCGATTCAATATTTTGTAGTAAATGTTCAACTAAGCTGGAATTCTCAGGCAGATGCAGAGAGGTATGAATGGTTTATTTTTACATTTACTCATTTATTTTTCAAATGTTTAATTTTATTGTTAATGTTTCTTCTGAAATTATTTGTTTTCTTTTGGTATTTTGATTGATGTCAGTTATTACTTTGTCAGTCTTCGTGTTGTATTTCACCTGCACACCTCTAATATAGTTATCTTAAATCATATTTGTTTTTGTTTTTATTTCTTTAAATATTGCATTTCTTTCTTTTAATCGCTATCTTACATTACTGACCCTATCTAGTTAGTTTTATTTTATATCTCTTCTAAGTTTTCTTTTATTTTTTCCTCTTTCTCTTTCTTCTGGTTATTTTGTAAATTATCCTTCGCTTTTATTCTTGACATTCTTCTAATGCTCGGTCTCTTTATGGTTGCTCTTCTTTCCACTGTTTTATTATCTCCAGCAATTTTTTCAAAATTTGTTTCGTGCTTTCGCTGTCATTTTGATGTCCAAACTTTATCAAAGCTCCACTTTATTTTGTCAAAAATAACCTTATTTCTCACACCACTACTGTTAGACAGGTTCTTTCGGATTATTTGGTAGAAATATTGCGAAGTTTAGACCAAGTAACGACCAAAAATATATTATTCAATAATGTTTCTTACAGGATAAGTTTATTAGTAGGCTTAACTTCATAAACTATTTGTTTGTTTTTGAATTTCGCACAAAGCTACTTTCTCATTTTGCAGTGTAGGACTAGAGGGAAGGCAGCTAGTCATCACCACCCACCACCAACTCTTGGGCTACTCTTTTACCAATGAATGGTGGGATTGACTGTAACATTATAACGCCCCCACGGCTGAAAGGGCGAGCATGTTTGGCGCGACGGGGATGCGAACCCACAACCCTCAAATTACGAGTCGCACGCGTTAACACGCTTGGTCATGCCGGGCCTTAACTTCATAAAAAATATTTCAACAAAAATATTTATCAGGATTGTATCGCGCTTTAGCTCCCCATAAGTTAGTATGTAATATTCTTTTTAATATTGTGTTTTTCATAGTTCTCAATTTAGGTGTAGTGATTCACATTAGTAAGTCACTTAACTTTCCTTATCTATTGCATACGTCAATGTATTCATAAATTGGCTGTTATCCGTAAGTTTTACGATGAAGATAATTTTTGACATTGTGAGTGAGTCAGTTGATTTTCTTGTCAGCTGAGGACTTCCTTGTCCTCTGAGTCTAGTATACCATGAATGCATAAGTCGTTTACAGAACCTAAACCATGAGCAACACTGGTTTTATTTTAACATAACTGTTTTTGTTTTCAAAACTAGATTTGCTTCGACTTAACACATCATATTAGATTTTTCAGAGAGCGTAAGAAGTTAAAAGGCCTTGAGAGCAAATTTTTAAGTTTAATTTAATTTAACATTTGTTTAACTTTAATGTTCTCCTTTAGTGGACTGATTTTAAATTTATTTTGGATTGTGCTACAAGAAGAAGATGAGGTTTACTTAAACGTTAGGATTCACTTTATTTTAATTTCACTTTAACGTGACTTGATAGGCCTGTTTTATTTGATTTAATGTAGCTTACAAGGGGAGAAAAATTGAACTGGTAAGATAAACTATTAAAGTTCTCTCATATCTTTGACGCCCTTTCAGTGACACAGCAATTTATCTGCGGACTTATAACGCTAAAAACCGGAATATTCGACCTCGTGGTTGGCTGAGTACAGATAGCCAACTCATTGTGTAGCTTCGTATTTAACTAACTAACAATATCTCTTGCCAGTTTTACATTGCCAATAAACACTTCTTCCCTTGTTGTAGTGTTCTCTTTTATATTGTATTGTGTTCCGTTTTTGTGTCCAATAAAGATTTTTCGAATTGTGCAGTTGTGTTCCGTCTCTTTTCGTACAACAAACCTCCTCGGCGTGCAGGGATAAACACACTCAGTTTGTGTTATTAAACCTCCGGTTAGTGAGTCCAAACTGATTCCATGAGCATCTGGAATAAAGTGAAAATAAATTTGTAACTTATTTTGAAACTTTTGGTATTTTATCATTTGAAATATATCTATCTATATATATATATATACATAATAATCAACAAACAAAGACGAAATTTTTACAGTGAATGTTAACTCCGACTGAACAAATAAATACTTTGGGGCATTGATTGTAGCGGAATAATGCTGGCAGTCGAATTTTTGGGGAAAAAACAAACAAACAAAAACAATGTCAGAGTATCAAGTCACTGGACTACTTCGTAGACATAATACAGATAATGGATTGTGTAGTTTGTCAGGAAAAAAAATCCAGAAGTAACCATTAAGTCCACCTTAAACTCGAACACATAGTCACACGTTTCGTTATTGTTTCTGACTTATTTGAATGTTAGGTTGGGTGCGCAAAATCTGTTTGTCTGTAATTGAGAACGAAGCTACACAATGGGCTATCAGTGCTATGCACACCAGGAGTGTCGAAACACGTTTTCTAGAGTTGGAAGTCCGCAGACGTACCGCTGTGCTACTTGGGAGGAGACTACAAGAAGTTAGAAATTTAGATGTCGTGATACAAATGGTTTGTTTGTTTGAATTTCGTGCAAAGCTACACCAGGGGTTTCTGCGTTAGCCATCCCTAATTTAGCAGTGTAAGACTAAAGGGAAGACAGCTAGTCATCGCCACCCACCGCCAATTCTTGGGCTACTGTTTTATTTTACCAACGAATAGTGGGATTGGCTGAAACATTATAATGCCCCCACGGCTGAAAAGCTGACCATTTTCAGTGTGACGGGGCTTCAAACCCGCGACCCTAGGATTACGAGGTGAGTGTCTTCACCACCTGGCCATGCCGTGCCTACACAAACGGCTTAATACGCAGTATCCAAATAATTTGTGAATATCATATAACATATTAGAACTTATTATGTTACCGATGACTTGATATTAGCCTGATCACATTGACAGGAGGTTTACATAAGTTTTAGGTGATTCATTGGAAACTGTAGTGACCGTCAGGAAAGTTTTAACTGCTACTTATTCAATAAATGTAAGTAGATGTACCTATCCTTACTTACTCTTGATTTAATGTTTGTTTGTTTGTTTTTGAATTGCGAACAAAGCTACTCGATGGTTATCTGTGCTAGCCGTCCGTAATTTAGCAGTGTAAAACAAGAGGGAAGGCAGCTAGTCATCACCACCCACCACCAACTCTTGGGCTACTTTTTTACCAACGAATAGTGGGATTGACCGTCACATTATAACGCCCCCACGGCTGAAAGGGAGAGCATGTTTAGCGCGACCCTCAGATTACGAGACGCACACCTTAACACGCTTGGCCATGCCGGGCCCTTGATTTAATATTGGGTTTCATCAAACTTTCGCGCACAGTTTTCATTGTCATAAAATTGCGTTCTGGTGACACAGCAAAGTCTGAGGGCTACTGACGATAAAAATCGAGTTTCGATGTCCCTTGTGGTCAGAACACAAATAAACCTTATGCAGCTTTGTGCTTAAAAACAAGTAAACAAATAATTTTAAAAATGTATATATTGACTATGTTTACAACGTAGTTATAATAATTAATGTTAACTTGAAAGGGAAATAAACATGCGAGACGAATTGTTTGAAATGGTAGATGTAAAGATAAAAAGAGAAACGTAATGTCTGGTGCCCATAACACCAACAATCTCACTTATAGTCTTAACGGTCAGTATAATAATCAATGTTTGTACTTTACTGGACTTTTTCACGTTAACGATGAGGTCAACAAACATGTTTTGTTGAAGCTTACAAACAAAACATACAGCTGGTCCTTAAAATAAAATAAAACTTGAACGAGAATTTTTGTTTCCCACTGAGCAATAACTGAAAGACCAAAGTATGGTACTATTGATTAACTTACAGAAAAACAGAAAGGCTTCCAACATGCGGGGAATCGAATTGCGCTGCCGAACAAGCTTGCCCTTTCAGACATGAGATTTTTATACTCGTGACGGTAGATACTGTAATTCTTTGATAAAGAGTAGCCTGCTAGTTGGTGATGGATCGTGTTTACGAGCTGCCTTTCCTCTATTCTTTCATTTTCAAGTTAGTTAGGTGATTTGCAGTGCTCGATTCGCAATCTGAGGGTCGAAGTTTCGAATCCCTGTCACACCAAACTCACTCGCTCTTTCAACCGCAGGGCATTTTACAGTGCATTTAATCCCACTATTCGTTGGTAAAAGAGTAGCTGAAGAGTTGGCGGTCGGTGGTGATGAATAGCTGTCTTCCCTGTAGTCTTACACTGTAGAATTAGGGACGCCTAATGAAGATAGCTCTCGTGTAGTTTTGCTCGAAATAAAAAAACAAAAACAGAGACACAAACACTTGAAAGTTACGGACAGCTAGCGGAGGTCGTCTTGGGGCCTGCTTTGTGCAAAATAAGAAAAGAAGGGTCTAAAAGTAAACGTGATTATGACTGTTTATGTGATTATGCAGAGAGAAATTTGATGAAAAAGTAATACGCTACTCATCTAAGCTCCACAGAGGAGCGTAATAAAGGCAAAAACAAACAAAGAAAAAGACAAGGATTGTTTGTTTGGGAATTCGCACAAAGCTACTCGAGGGCTATCTGTGCTAGCCGTCCCTAATTTTGCAGTGTAAGACTAGAGGGAAGGCAGCTAGTCATCACCACCCACCGCCAACTCTTGGGCTACTCTTTTACTAACGAATAGTGGGATTGACCGTAATATTATAACGCCCCCACGGCTGGGAGAGCGAGCATGTTTTAGCGCGACCCTCGGATTACGAGTGCACGCCCTAACGCGCTCGGCCATGCCAGGCCAGGATAACCAGTATTATATTATATCGGATTACGTCAGAAATATCATATGTGCTATAACGAAAAATACAAAAATAGGCACATTGTTAAATATGTTTAAATATACCACTACCTGATAATTTATTGTACCAAAAACATTTATGCGTGGATTCTCTTAAAATTGCTTATACGTTATACCATACATATATATTATAATAATTTCACATAAATTCTGTAGAAATACATCGTCGAAAGCTATTTTGGTTTATGTAGAAAACTTTATTGTTATCATAAACTTGTGTGCCGTAAGATGAATCGCGCCGAACAAAAGTTATTTATCTGATAAATAGCAACAAGCTATTTGTGCTCTGTACAGAGTGTAGAATCGAGCCTGGGATTTAGCGTTGCAAGTCAGGATCAACTTCCTCTCTGATGAAGTAATACATTTTCTCATAAAGCGTGTATTATATATTGAGGCCCCCTCATGGCCAGGTGGTTAAGGCACTCGGTTCGTAATCCCAAGGTCACGGGTTCAAATTTCCATCACACCAAACATAGTTGCCCTTTTGGCCGTGAGGATGTTATAATGTTACGTTCAATGCCACTATTCATTGGTAAAAGAGTAGCCCAGGAGTTAGTGGTGGGTGATGATGACTAGCTGCCTTCCCTCTAGTCTCACACTGCTAAATTAGGGATAGCTAACGCAGATAGCTCTCGTGTAATTTTGCGCGAAATTCAAACCAAACCAAACCAACTACACATTAAGCATTGTATTTGTCCATCTAGACGTAACGGAACAAATTTAAAATTGGATGTACCATAAAAATGTCAAGAATATGAAAAAATATTGGCGTAAAAAACTCGAAATTTTAATGAAATAATTTTGTTTAGAAATTATAATAGTTTTAGCTGAATTAGCATGCTAAGCAATTACGTTGTTACGAATCACATTATTTGTTACTTTGACGACGTATTGACCCATTTCCAACTGATTTTGTTCTGCTTTACGAATTGTACCCTCATCTGTATAGGTATCTAATAATGACAAATTGGCTCGTCATCGCGCTGGAAATACAGTCATTTCAGTCGTAACGGCATGAATAAAGTAAAAAACTCCAGTCGAAAGTTAACGATATAATTAACCAATTTATAGAGTTCGTTTCTTTATCAGGTTTTATGATTCAGTATCTTCAATTTCCCCGGCATGGCCAAGCGTGTTAAGGCGTGCGACTTGTAATCTGAGGGTCGCAGGTTCTAATTTCCGTCACGCCAAACATGCTCGTCATTTCAGCCGTGGGGGCGTTATAATGTGACGGCCAATCCCAATATTCGTTGGTAAAAGAGTAGCCCAAGAGTTGGCGGTGGGTGGTGATGACTAGCTGCCTTCCCTCTAGTCTTACACTGCAAAATTAGGGACAGCTAGCACAGATAACCCTCGAGTTAGCTTTGTGCGAAATTCAAAAACAAGGAAGTATCTTCAGAAATGAGTTTCAGCGAAAATATATGTTTTATTTTAGTGAAAATAGCTTAAAATTGTAAGTTATGAAAAAATAATTGGAAATATTGTAAATTACAGAACTCCAAATATGAGCACTTAAAAATAAATGAATCCAGTGCTGCTTAAATGCACATTGATTATAATTTTCATGAGGCAATATGTTTAGATTGGAAGTATTATATGATACCATTTAAACACGAATATTTAAAAAAGAAGGGGGAAAAAACTAAGAAAATGAAAATTATGCAGAATTGAAATATTTAAAATTTTTTGTCTATTCGAAACACTTTTCGAGGTTCCTCCTATATTGACAGGACAGGTGGTAAGTGCGTTCTACTCGTAACATGAGGGACGCGGGTTCGAATCTCCGTCACATCAAACACTTTCGCCCTCACAGCCGTGGAGGTATTATAATGTGACGCTCACTCCCACTGTTCATTGGTAAAAGAGTAATTCAATAGTTGGCGGTGGGTGGTGATGACTAACTGCCATTCCTCTAGTCTTATACTGCTAAATTAGGGATGACCATCTCAGATAGTCCTCGTGCAGCTTTGCGCGAAACTTAAAACAAACAAAAAATAAAAAATAGTCCAAAATTGGTTCTCAAGATCACACAGACATCACTAAGATGAAAGGCAGTTAATCAACGGCCCCTACCTCCAACTTTGGAGCTACTCTAATTGAATGATTTGGCCGTCACTCTTCAAACTCACCCATGCCTTCAAAGTACAGAACGAAATTTTGTGGTAAGAAAACAAGAACACTGATCTTTCAGATTCATTGTCTGTTATGTCACCAACTATGTAATGTTCGAACTTGACCTCACTGTAGATGAAACGTGTTATAAAATTGTACTTTTATAATCGTAAAAGTTCTGTTTGTTTATTTTGGTATTTCGTTGAAAGCTACTCGAGGGCTATCTGTGCTAGCCGTCCCTATTTTAGCAGTGTAAGACTAGAGGGAAGGCAGCTAGTCATCACCACCCACCGCTAACTCTTGGGCTACTCTTTTACCAACGAAAAGTGGGATTGACCGTCACATATAACGCCCCCACGGCTGGGAGGGCGAGCATGTTTGGTGCGACTTGGGCGTGAATCCGCGACCCTCAGATTATGAAGGGCACGCCTTAACGCGCTGGGCCATGCCAGGTCGATCGTAAAAGTAAAAATGGAAGTCTTAAGTTGTTTGCCAGATGTGTGTCCCAATGGCTTAGTAATAAGTTTGAGAGCTTATGATGTTAAAAACCGAGTTTTGATACTCGTTGCAGGTAAGGCGCAAATATCCCATTGTGTATCTTTATGCCTAACAATAATCAGGGTTAAAGCTAGTTACGATTTGAAAATCAATAAAAAATAAGTGATGTATGGCAAGGTGGTTTGGGGCGAGGGTTCAAATCCCCGTCACCTTAAGCGAGGCGTTGTCAATATAAGTATGTTACTGATTATTACTTACATTAATACCACTGAAGAGAAAGTTTGTAGAAGAAAAGAATGAGAAAAGTGTATGATCTCGACTATGACCTATATGTTAATTTTGTGTTTAAAAAAATCATCTCACAATCTTGTCCTGCTCTCGGTTGAGCTAGAAATGAGGGACTCGGTGAGTAGTATAATGATGCAACTTCTGTTTATACAGATTTCTAAATTATTACCAAGCATGCACCAAAAATCTAAATGTACTCGAACACTTGCATCCTTCTAAGCTGGCGCTAGAATATATTTTAAGAACTACTTAAAACATACAGTTTTGGTCACTAGGTAGCGCGACATGTTCAATACTGGAATGAGGAACATTTTGCGCCTAGGTATTGGAGAGCATTACACTCATTAAGATTACACAATACCGTCGAGAAAATTTTAAGTAATTGAAAAAACTAATTTTGAAGAACTTTTATCATCATAAACAACGCACATACACCCATGGAGAAACATAAAACTGTTTAAGTCTGCATATCTGTGGAAAGTTGGAAAGAGTGTGACTAACTGATCTTGTTTTGTTTCATGGCGCCTAGTGGGACTATACATTTAAAAAAATATATATTTACATACGAAACTTAATAAGTTAGAATATTTTACCAAGCTAAGACAATAATATTAAACACCAGTTTTATCATTTCGAGAAAGCACTGACATAAAAATAAAAAAATTTAAAGACTTAAATTTATATGTTAAAATTGGTGTACATAATTTGTATAAAAAGTATTTATTTCCTTGTTCACTGAATTTCACGCATAGCTACTCTAGATGTCTCTCGTTTAGAAGTGATAGACTAGACGGATGCCAGCTAGTCAGCGTCAACACACCACCAATCGTCTACTACTAGGCTACTGCTTACCAACAAAAGTAGGGGTGTTTCAAGACATTATAATTCTCCCACAGTTGAAAGGATAATCATATTCGGTAACAGGATTCGAACTTGTAACCCTGAGTTTGCGAATCGGGTTTCATATAATGACTGAAAAAAATGCGTTGAGAGACAATCCAGAAAAAGTATAATGTTATTTTTTTTTCAACCGAGTGCTCATAAAAACGTTGTTGTTTTGAATTAAGCACAAAACTACACAATGGGCTATCTGTGCTCACCACGGGTATCGAAAACCGCATTTTAGCGTGTAAGTCCGCAGACATACCGCTGAGCTACTGGGGGGCTCATAGAAACGAAGAAAAATAATGTTGAAGTATTGACAATTCAAGTAAATCATAAAAAAGAAGAGAGAGTTCAGATACCTCCAGTGACTTATCGGTAAGCTTAAGGACATATATCTTTGAAATTCGTGGTTCAATCCCCTTGTGAACACGGAACAAATAGCGTATTGTATAAGTTAGCGCTTTAAAACAAATTACTATTCTTCAAAACTTTCGGAACACATTGATCAAATTACAAAACTCGTTTGTTTGTTTTTCACAGCGTAGGACCATCAGAGGTTTCATTCTCATTTTGTTTTTCATTTATCATCCCATGTTTTTAATTTCATTTAGGTTACAAATTAAAAAAGAACTTTCTATCTCCTTGTCTTTATCCTCTATTCAAAAAGTGCCACACTTTGGGATTTATAAACGTACTCTATAACTTTAAATATGCATTCTGTTACGTTTTTTTTATGTTTTTATGTAGACTGAACGCAACAGATAGACACAGATAACAGCTTGTATAATTTATTACAATAAACTATTATATATGTGACAGATATAACATAAATTACATAATAACAATGAAAGATATTCAGTTTCAATCTTCAAAGTTAATTACAATACAAAATGGTACTGGCCTGTGTCTAATAATATGATCCAGAATGAAAGTCCAAAAGTCCAGATCAGAAATCCAAAATTTTGGTCTAGGGTGTGAATTTGGTCCCACGAAGAAATTCCGAAGTTTGAATGAAGAAGTCCAGAAACAATTCACAGTCCAATAAATTTGATGAAGTTCTTTTTACGAAGATTTTGATGAATGTTTCAACTTGTTGTTTTCCGCTCTGGTCTCCCCTAAACAGTCCTGTACGTGTTGACTTTCAGTATAACCAGTAATTCGAATGAATCGTAAAGATTGACGAAATAAAATCACAGCTTCTGTAGATCTAACTCTAGTCACAAATTCAAGTTGAATAAATACACAGCAAACGTTGAAAACTTCTCGAACAAAGACAATATTTCTTGAATCGAAATAAAAAGAATGACTGACTCTTCTTTTCTCGCGTCGCCGTCTGTTTTTATACTAGTATGCTTACTGTGTTCTCCATCAATCGCGTAACTTCCACAGAATTCCAAAATAATCTGCGCATGTCTGTTTTATCACGAGACTCGTCGTCTAGACATCAGGCCGTCATACATTCCATTTATAGTCAAATGATTGATCTACCTAATTCTAGAAATTTTTACATGAATACCAACATATTTTATTGGTTTAAAGTTCAAAATAATAATATAAACAACAACATGGAATTCAAACGCTTTATACTTAACAATTCTAAAAATAGTAGTAGTTGTATCAACAGAATAAATTATTTTGTTTGTTTCTGATATTTGTGCAAAAGTACATAATGTTTATCGCCAACTCTTGGATTTTCTGACTGAATAGTGGGATTATAATTCACAGTCACAATGGTCAACTGAAAATTAACAAGGTTTAATACTTTAATTTAACAAAAAATAAATTATGGTGGTTTTGTAACACTTTAAGATATGCAATATTTTTGTGGGCTTTGCGTTTAAGTTGTTAATTTTGATGTTTTAATTATTTCTTTTTTTTTCTTAAGAGCAATTTTATGTCGTTCTAGGGACTAGAATATTTTTGAAAGAGTAGAAAACGATATTAGATTTGAATAACATAACATTGGTTTTAGGGAGATCCTGCTAAAGGAAATTATTGGTTAAATATTGAGGCATCAAGTTAGTTCGGCACAGTAAGTTTCCAGTATATGTTTTCGGCCTGGCATGGCCAGGTGGGTTAAGGCGTGAGATTCGTAATCTTAGGGTTGCGTGTTCGCACCACACATGCTTGCCCCCTTCAGCCGTTAGGGCGTTATAAATGTGACAGTCAATCCCAATATTCGTTGGTAAAAGAGTAGCCCAAGAGTTGGCGGTGGGTGGTGATGACTAGCTGCCGTCCCTCTACTCTAGCGCAGATAACCCTCGAGTGGCTTTGCGCGAAATTCAAACAGAGTATGTGTTTTCAGCGAAGTACCACGATGAGATAAGAGAATTGTTCTAAGTGAGAGAAAATTAGCTCGTAGTGGAAACACTACTGAGGCTTTTTTTTTAAGTAACGCCTATTGTTAGTTTAAACTTATATCAGCTGTAGTTGTGGAAATCAGAAAAATAAAAGTCTATTTATTATTAAGCAAAATGAAATTTGCATTGTTATTATTTTTTACCGAATAATACAACAACTTGCTCAGTAATAGGCAACGTTACAGCATTTGTGTGAATAGTAGAATTATTTTCGTACAAATGAATTAAAATCTAAACTCAATTTGATGATGTCGCATATTCAAAGCGTAGTCGAAAAGTTTCTGGAAATGCTGAATTTCAAAACGAAAAGGCCGAAAAGAAAAAGATAAATGATGAAAAATGAACAAGAAACATGAAACAAAAAATGGAAATAACAGGAAGTTAAGAGAGAAAGAGATATAATATTTACAGTAAAATCACGAATAAAAAGAATTTGATAGAAAGTAAGATCGAAAAAGCCGTAAAAATGTAGAGATTGGTGTAAAAAACTGGAGGAGATTTATCGAAGAATTATATATATTAAAAAAACTCAAAAAAGAAATATATGTAACTTATATTGCCAAGTGTGTGTCGCGAAAGTCTTACCTTTTTCTGAATTTGTAGAAGATTCTCGATCGTAAAAATCAACAATGTGCAGTGTACGTGTAAAATAAACCAGTATTGTTGCTTTAGCTGAAATGTCTATAAAACCTTCTTTCAAGCTTAATGAAGATAACCAACACAACACGCCAGGAGACACTTTAATAATATTGTTGGTCTCCTACACTCAGTATACTATAAATCTCGGAAGTCATAATTGTGATTAATACTAAACGTAAAGCTATAGATATTTGACCAGGAACGTTTACAGATTTAGAACATTACAAACCGTTTAACTTCAGTGAATTAACTTCGGACGTTGGTACTTCTACGATAAAAGTCAGTTTATAAACGGCGTGAGGCTAGCCTTTAAGCGATGTGTAACAATATCAACATTGAATTCGCTCCTTGTGAACCGTCGATAAAATGATCAGTTCCTGACCAGATATATGACTCAATATTGTTTGTAAGTTTGTAAAATTTTTGTATATAAATTATTATTTGTAATAATAGTTTGTAACAACCGTTATCATAAATTGTGTTGTTGTTTGTACGTTAAAATATATTTGTTTTAAGAAAGAAAATTCTGTTTATGAATTTTGTTGGCAAATATTACAAACTTCATAAATATCAACGTTAAATTGACTTCTAAATTCAAATTTCCGGTTATTTGAAAAACTCATCCGAGATAAATTATAATGTGTAAAAAGTTGTACTTTCAGAGTCACTGCAATTTGAAAATAATATCGTTTGCTTAACCTGGATGCTTAGGTATTAAGAAGACACTAGAGAGAATACTAGTATGCTTCTACAGGGTTGGATTGTGAAAATATCTAAGATATTAAGAAGACAACAGAGAGAATACCAGTATGCTTCTACAGGGTTAATTTGTGAAAATATCTAAGATATTAAGAAGACACTAGAGAGAATACCAGTATGCTTTTACAGGGTTGGATTGTGAAAATCTGAAGAATTTATGGCTGCTTAGAATGAGTGCACGTAAGTGTGGGCTCTGTAGAGTTTACATCAAAGTAGAAGAAAGTAATGTTATTTGTTCAGCTGGATGTGGCAAACTTTATCATTTGAAGTGCGCTGGTCTTAATGAGATTGATTTTGAATATCTTACTGTTAACAATCAGCCTTTTAAATGCAAATCATGTATCTCAAATCTCAAGCAAACTAGAAGTAGTGAGTCGCCATTGGGAAGAGTACATTCCGGATCTGAGGGTGAGAAGGTGAACTTGGATGGTCAACTGGAAGTAAATATTTCAACTCCAGACATGGATAAAATTAATAGTAAGTTGGTAGTTATTTTAAGTCAGTTGAAGGAATTGGCTCCTGTTAAAGATGAGGTTATTGAATTAAAAAATTCAATAGAACATTTTTCAAGCTCTTTGGATGATGTTTTGAAAAAATTTGCTATTTTTGAAGATAAACTTTCTCAATTTGGTAAAGAAGTTAATGCCTGTATGATGGAAAATAACCAATTGAAAAAAGAAAATGTTGATCTTAGAAGACAAATTTCTTTGGTTCAGCAGCAGATGTATCAAGCAGAACAGTACTCTTACAGTTCAAATGTGATTATAGATGGTATTCCTGAAGTCTCTGGTGAAGATTTGTATGCTATTGTGCAGAAGATTTCGGACAAACTGGAGGTTCCAGTTGCTAAACAGGATATTTCCATTGTTCATCGAATTGGATCTAAAACTGCTGCTAGTAAGAAGACAAGACCCATTGTTGTGAAATTTCTTCGGAAGCAAGTTAAGGCAGACCTTCTGTCCCAGAAGCGAAAGCACTTTCGTCAATTATCTACGAACAATGTGGGTATTTGTAATGAGTCATACCAAATATACTTGAATGACCATCTGTCTCCTTATTATAGTCAATTGTTTTGGAAGGCTCGTATTTTGAGAAAGACTAAACAGTTTAAGTACATTTGGACTTCTAATGGGGTGATCTATATGAGAAAGGATGATGGTGCTCGACCTATTGTAATTAGAGGGGAAAGTGACCTGAACTCCCTGTAATTCTGATGGCTTTGGATTTTGATTTTGATCCGTCGAGTGAGCTCATGGTGCAAAGTATTCCTGGGCCTGAAAAGTTGAATACACTAATTGGTAATTCTTCTTTTAATATTTTGCATTTGAATATACGAAGTGTTTTGAAAAATTTTGACCAATTGGTCGTGCATTTGCAAACTTATAAAGGTTCCTATTCATGTTATTGTTCTTACTGAAGCCTGGCTTGCAAATGACAAGTTGTTACAGATATCACTTCCTGGTTATGATATGCATGCCTCTAGTTGTCGTTTGAATAGAGCTAGTGGGATTGTTATTTTTACTTTTGCTGCTGTTAAAACTGTAACTGTTGCACCTTTTATCTTACTTGTGATTCTTTTATTATTGAATGTAACTTGTCTTGTCAAACAAGCCTAGTTGTCATTGCTATATATAGATCACCTGCGTTTTCTGATGATTCCTTTCTTCTTCAATTTAATGATGAGCTAAATTTGTATAATGATAAAGATGTATTGTTATTGGGAGATTTTAATTTTGATTTGTTATCTTTAAGTCCTACTGATGCAACATTGGAGTATTTACATATTTTGTTCAGGCATAGATTGATACAGTTAGTGAATGTTCCTTCTCATGTTGACCTGAGTTTTTCAACGTGTATTGATCATGTCATTGTTCCCTTTAATAGTCGTTATAATTTTCAAGCTTTTGTACTTGAAGCCAATGTTACTGACCATTTTCCATTGTTTGTTAGTTACTTTGTAAATTGTTCGGATTTGAATATTGATCAGCAGCCTTGTAAGGCTGTAATTAACAATACTCTGGCCTCGAACCTTGTAAGCAATCTGGACTTATCTTATTTGGATCTTGATCTATCTGTTGAATTTTCTTTTAATGTTTTTTTAAGTTCTGTCTTGCATGTTATTGATGAATCTTCTACCTTAATTTCTTCTGTGAAAAAGACTAGAAAGTTGAAGCCATGGATTACCACTGATTTAATTCATTTAATCAATAGACGTGATAAAATGGCCTATAAAGCTCGCAAAAATCCTTTAGATTTTTCTCTTCAGCGTTCATATAGGCGATTTCGAAATTTTGTCGTTGGTAAAATACGTAAACAAAAATTAAACTATTTCTCTTTTCAATTTTTAAATAAGAAAAATTTGAGAGATCAATGGTCTTTAGTAAACGAGATTACTGGGTTTAGAAATAAACCGTTTGTTTTGCCTTCCTGTACAAATCTGGCTATTACTTTTAATAATTATTTTGGAAATTGTTGTACTATCTCTTCATCAATTCTTGGCACCTCTT
Organism: Carcinoscorpius rotundicauda; assembly: GCA_011833715.1. NCBI lineage: Eukaryota > Metazoa > Arthropoda > Merostomata > Xiphosura > Limulidae > Carcinoscorpius > Carcinoscorpius rotundicauda. Next base: position 90,548,069 of record CM022393.1, on the reverse strand, counting down.
CTTTCCAGTGCCTCAGTGATCCTAATCCTTCTAGTTTTTTCTTGTTTCCACCTTGTTATAATGAGGTTTGTTCCTGCATTTTAGCTCTTAAACAGTGCAGTCCTGGTTGGGACAACATTAGATCTTCTTTTGTTAAACAGAATTTGGATTTCTTTTGTTTTGTTTTGACTGCTTTAATTACAAATTCTTTTGCTCATGGACATGTTCCATCTATGCTTAAAATAGCCAGAGTAATACCTATTTTTAAGTCTGGTAATAAGGAAGATGTGGGAAACTATAGACCAATCTCTCTGTTGACTACTTTCTCAAAAGTTTTTGAAGGCATTATGAAAATTCGTTTAATGTCCTTTTTAAATAAGTTTAAAATTTTACATCCTAACCAATTTGGATTTCAGTCGGGTAAAAGTACTGAACATGCAATCTCTAAGCTTTTAACTCTTGTAATTAACTCAATGAATGCTCATTATTGTCCTTTGGTTATTTTCTTTGATTTTAAAAAAGCTTTTGATTCAGTTTCTCATTTTGTTTTAATTAAAAAACTTGAACATTATGGTATTAGAGGTACTGCTCTAAAGTGGTTTAAATCTTATTTGCAAAACAGAGAACAATTTGTTGATGTTAAAGGTTCAAAGTCCTCAAATATTGTTATTAAATGTGGGGTTCCACAAGGTTCTATCTTAGGCCCAATTTTATTTTTGATTTATGTCAATGATGTTTTTAGTTTGCCTTTGAAGGGTACTTTGATTGGTTATGCTGATGACTTGGCTCTTGTTTTTTCAAATTCTGATTCCCAAAATTATAATGACGCTATACATGACCTTAAAATCCTTAAGAACTGGTTTCAAACTAATTTATTGACTGTTAATATTAAAAAAACTGTGTGTATGAGATTTGGATTTTCAAAATGTAATATGCAACCTATTAAGTTTCATAATTTTTCTTGTCTGTTTGATAATTGTAGTTGTCCTGTTTTTAATTTTGTTGCTAAATATAAATACTTGGGAATTTTACTAGACAATCATTTAAGCTGGGCTCCTCATATTGTTTCTGTAACTCAGAAATTGAGATATATTGGTATCATGCTGCAACCTTTAAGATTTATTTTACCTTTTAAGTTTTTGAAAACTACATATATTGGCCTTTATCAGTCTGTTTTACAATATGGTTTGATTTTTTGGGGTGGAGCTTATAAGTCTCACATTAACCATTTACAAATTTTTCATAATCGATTTTTGCGTATGCTTTTTATTAATGAAATTAATTTTTCTAATTTAAATATTTTTACTTTGCACAAGTTGTATTTATTTAAACTTGGCTGTTATGGTTTGAAATATATACGTGATTTTCCAACTGTTAATTTCGATTATAATACAAGAAGTTCTTGTCATGTTAAGTTTCGCATTCCTACAACTAAATACACTTTTATGTTTCATCAATTTTTGGTAATAGTTGTATATTTTTTAAATTACCTTCCCACTGATTTGATTAAGGAATCTTGTCATGCCAAGCAGAAGTTATTGTTGAAAAATTGGCTATTTACTTCTGAGCAGCCTAATAATTTTGTTGTTTCTGATTTGGGGGCCTGGCATGGCCGAGCGCGTTAAGGCGTGCACTCGTAATCCGAGGGTCGCGGGTTCGCGCCCGGGTCGCGCTAAAACATGCTCGCCCTCCCAGCCGTGGGGGCGTTATAATATTACGGTCAATCCCACTATTCGTTTGTGAAAGAGTAGCCCAAGAGTTGGCGGTGGGTGGTGATGACTAGCTGCCTTCCCTCTAGTCTTACACTGCAAAATTAGGGACGGCTAGTACAGATAGCCCTCGAGTAGCTTTGTGCGAATTCCCAAAAACAAAAACAAACGTTTCTGATTTGTATTGTTCGTTAGATTATTTTTTGTAAATATTTTTGTTTTTTCTTCTGATTTTGTATTTTTTGTGTTCTTGATTTATTTTTATCTTGTTTTGTATTAACTTGTGTTTTATTTTATTTTTTAAGTCCATTTTGTAATGAATTGTTGAGCCTTACAGTACGAGTCCTTGAACTCAGTGTTTGGCTCTTTCGTTATTATATTTTGTATTTTAGTTAATTAATAAATTTATTATTATTATTATTATTGTATGAACTATGCTATAAGCAAAACAGACCATGATGAAAACAACATAGGTAATTACAACACTATTGTGTAGCAGCATCACTTATATGAGTTGCCGTTAATGTATTTTGTCTTCTGCCTGTGAATAACAGTAGGAAAAAGTATAACTTGTTGGTGATAGACTATTTCACCAACTTACGGCAGCACGTGCTCTTTCTAACTAGAAGGAGAAACTGTATCGAGCTCGCCAATCTATTTATTTCAAACTTTATGATGCTTATGAAACTTCTATTAGATTAGTTTTGTTTGCAAAAACACGTGAACTCCTTAAAATAATAATAATAAAAAGACCTGGATGACAGCCCTGAATTATGGTGGAATTATGGAGAGATACATGAGTACATTTTGAAATGAATTATGATGAGTTGTCAAACAGCAATAAATAAAGTGTAAACAACGCATCAGCCAGCATCGCTGATGTTTGAGAGAGAACTCCAAGTGTCATTGGACCTACTCTACACACAAGTCGAGGACAGTCACTCAGCACAGTTCTGTTTAGAGACTGATGTGAGATTAAGAAACACTGTTGACAACATACGCGACTTTTCCAGTGAAACACTTAAATTAGTTAGTGATAAAATGAAGAGTCGCTATCATTAAATGCTAATTAGACTTAATTTCATTGTGATAATATAATATGGCTATACAATCCAAGCCACAAGAAAGAACGTCCTTCAAAGTTAAGTGGATTTTGGAAAAGACGAATGAATGATATGGTCAATACAATCCACAAAAGAATAGGCGATCCATAATGGTGTTTGGAAATTCACCAGTGCTGTTGAGGTTAACTTCAGACAAGAATTCAGTAAAACAACCTGCCGGGTAGTCCAAAGTTCCTGTCGATTGTTAATTCAAGGGATGGAGCCATTAATGAATTAGTTGTCAACTCCTCAAGTTTTAATAAAGGAGAAGAGGTCATCCTATCTTCCTATGATAAACCATGGAAAAGAACACCAAAGCGAGATGGGTGCTTGATAGTTTACGCACAGTAAAATTTCAAAGAAATGTTTTCTTTGGCTATTTAAAATTGCTATTACACTTTGTTTGTCACAGTAACTGTAATTACTGTATTTATCAATGTTAACATTGGTAATTGTTAAGAATTACTTTATTGTTGATACGTACCATTGTCTTCTTTCTTTAATAAGATTGTTCGAGTGACTTCACAATCCATGCAGTAGTTAACGTAGTGGGCAACGTTTCTAATTATAGAAGTTTCTTTTCTTCTAGCTAGGGGAAGTGTATTACACCAGTTGAAACTGAAAGTGTTTGAATAATAGTGAGCGTACGCTAAGCGAGACGAGAAGAGATAGTTGGTTGATTATTGAGTTACCAGTTAGTTCAGGGTTTTGCATTAGCGTTTTCAGCAAAGTATTAGAGATACTGGTTGAAATTATGATTAATTAATTATTAGGTAAAATGGTTTGTATTGAAGAGTTTTTATTGTGAAGTTAGGCTTACCGTCAGATATGTGAAGCTTCTTCAAGTTGTAGAACAAGGGATGGATATTTCATCATACGAGTCAATACGATGCGAATCTAGGTATAAAGGTTTTACCAACGGTTTTGTATAAAGTTCTACAGCCTTTCCTATAATTTATTATCTTATTACTAACATTGTCTTATTTAAGTGCTTCACATTTTACAGTGATTTTTTTTTTCAAATTCAGAGGTTTGATCAACAGTTGGGAATAAAAGTAAAATTAAAAAAAATATCTTTTGTTATTGTTAATTTATGTTACTTTCATATAATGTTTTTGATAAAAGAAGTGAAGACAACATGTAGTGCTCAATACTCGTTTTCCTTTATCGAATCATTTGTGTTTGACAAGAATACTTTATTAGAAATTGTGATTTTTTTTTACTCTTTAAAAGACTTATAACGTTTACAGAAAGTTCGCCAAATTTCGTGATTATACATACGTTGTATCACAGATTCACGACGTAACGCTCGTATTGCTGTGTCGCCACATCTTTAATGCACAATTTGAAAAAAAATAAACGCCTTTTTTTTCGTTATCATCGAATAGAATTAACTTTACACTATTTCCTTTTCTTAAGAAATGATTCTATGGAACTATCTCCAAAATAGTAGTCGTTACGATAATATCTAAAATGCAGAATGAATTAAAGGAGAAGTAAGACATGTTATTATTATACAGGTGGCCCGTAAGTCCCTACCCATCCATATGTTATTATGTGATATTCAATTACGCATGTATTATAAATTTGTTTCTTTTTTTTCAGAGAAATATGGCCGACGTAAGCCCATGTTGAGGAAAATGTCTCACAGAACATGGCGTTGCATAATATTATGCAGCGAGAATGAGGGACAGCACACAGATACATTGGATACATAACATATATGGATGGCTAGGGACTTACGGGCCATCCTGTATATACTTAAACATTAGCATTTTAATGCAATGCTTCTTTCTTTCTCTCTGTGTACGTGTTCGAATTACGTTTTGGAGTTTTAAATTACGCACACACACACACAAATCTTTACGGTTAGTTCCAACATTAGAATAGACAGTATCTTACGCACAAAGTATTATTTGACATGCCCCTCAGTGACACAGTTTGCAAACTTACACTGCTAGAAACTGGATTTTGTTATCCATGATGGGCAGAGCACAAATAGCCACTTGCGTAGCTTTGTGCTTAATAACAAACAAAAACTATCTGACGATGCTAAAATAGAGGGTTAGATTTCTCACGGTGAACAGAACGCGTATGACCCATTCTTTAATTTGTTCTAACAGAACAACAACTTTTGTCACAAGTTTTTTTACATATTAAAATATTCCAAGAATAATATTTATTTTATTACATATTTCAACTGTTGAACAAATTATTCTTTCTGAGTTACTGCTTATAGCATTCCACCCTTTAAACAACAACGCTATCATTTTTTTTTTATGAGAAAGTTCTAGTTTCCATTATTGAAGATAATATTTGAAATGCATACTGGTTTCAGCACTGTGCGAGTACGATACTTGCGCATGCGTCTGAGCCAGCTGTCTGTATCCGTAAGCTCAGAGTGAATTGCATTTTCTTTCAGTTGAGAAAGGAATGTTACGGCGAGGGCGTTTTCATCAGAGGCGATCAACGTTGAGGCTGGGTTAGGCTACATGTAGCAATATTTTCCGGTGAATGAGCAGTTGATATGACGGAAGAAAACATCGTAGAAGAGTGGCTGCGCTCTTTTAATCTGAGTCAGTACGCCGAAAGTTTCTTGGATAACGGCTACGACGACCTAGAAATATGCAAACAAATTGGAGAGGATGACCTGGACGCTATAGGTGTAACCGATGACCTTCATCGCCAGCAAATTCTTCGTGCCGTCAGAGAACTTTTAGAACAGGGAGGGTCTGCAGTTTATTTTACTGTAGAAGAACAAAGGAAGTCGGATGTTGATCGCCTGGTTGAGTCGGATGTTTTTTGCGATGGGTCTTTATCAGGTTACTTATCCACTAAGCACCCAGTCACATCTATTAAACCTAGGATGGTGTCTAGCGAGGGTACGGCCGAGGTATCGGGAACCTACGGCTGTTGCGGTGGAGCGTTCGTGTCAGTGCAAGGTTGTGCTTCTAGTAGATTTGCACATGAGTATGAAGAGAATAAACTGGGGTTTATTCAACTTCCTAAAATGCAGCTTAAGAAGATGATACGAGACAAACTTATTAGAGAGGGGATTCGCCTGAGTGCTCAACCGTATTCAAACATGGTAAGTAAGAAAGAATGTTCCTTTTCGATTAAACGGATAACAGGCTTTCAACGTGTATGTTAATTCATTATTTTTAAAAGATTTGATAGGTTTGTATTGTAATAATTTAAATATTTGAACTAAATCAAATAAAATGATATGGACTTGAACAAAACAAGTACTTTACTCAGTGTGAATATACGACCTCCTGACGACGGTCCGAGTGTTTTGTATGTTTAGTTTTTAAATACGCTTTTCAAATAAAGTTTTTCATTGTCGCTCTTACAGAAGTAGTTTTAGTTCCATTGAATAAAGTTATTTTTTCTGAATATTGCTTATATTTGACGTAGTATTTCTTTAAAAAAGGTATGTATGTATGTATATATATATGTATCTTAAGCCTTAGTTTAAGTGAGTAGAAATAAAAATTGAATGTAACACGAATTAATAACATGTGGAATTTACTACAAGTTTTTATGTCCACTCATTTGCAATTAAAGTTACGTAACACTACTAATGTCAGGGAAGGGATTTCTGCACGCTCATGAAAATTGAAATACAAACTTTCCCATAACCAACAAAAACCGTTTTAAGTTTCTGAAACGTATTACCCTCATACAATATTACATGAAGCAAATGTTTTACTACTTTCGGTGCGACACATCTAGATAGAAATATGAAAAATATGAAAACCATATCTTGCTTTATGATATCGATTGAAGATATGACGAGCACATCAAAGTTCTATGAAATTTCAAGCACTTAATATTTATTTCCAAAATTTTCAGAAATATTTCCTGGGAGACTTGGACGAATTTTTATTTGCTATTACTTTAAACCACAGTTGTATTCTGAAAAGTGTGAAATTTTCTGAGACAAAATAAAGTTGATATACAAGTAAAACATGTTTTTAAATATAATTTAATATAAAATATACTGTATTTTTATTAAATAAATTACGTCATTAGTATCCTGTCTGGAACACTAGCACAGACATAAATATGGACGAATGGGCGTCAGAGCTAAGGATAGAAATGAAAGAAATCCAAACCCGCAAGAAGATTTTCAGTCCATTTACGTGGAAAGTTGTGGATTAATTATTGTATGTATAGATTGTGACTATTAATTTTTTTTCTGATAAAACTATTTTATTCAAGAAATTATGGCTATCGAAAATAAGCGAGTGATGTGTGAAACACGTTTATGGTTAACAAAAATAAAAACGATTGAAACAAATCTATAACTAAAATTAATTTCAGCTTCGTATTCTCCCCCATCCAAATACCCCCCTTTTTTGTGTCATCTAACAGTCTTGCATTCAGCCTATGCATAATATCGAATAATTATCTTCAGAAAATGTAATACGTTGCATTAAATACGTTTAGGACAAACGTTTGTCGCACAAAATTATGATGAGACAAGGTTTCAGAACTATCTACATTCTTCGAAAACTACAGATTTATGTTTAAATTCTGTACCAACTATATCAAATACTTGCCAAGAACGACCAGGACAACAAGTATATATTAGTGGCACCTAAACTTTTCGAGCAAAAATGGAATCCTCCCACCCTATGAGTAGTAATCCCCCCACACATATTTTAGTATCCAAGGCATGTCGTCACACGCTGAATGGCTGCTTCGGGGGTAGAGGGTTATGTTGTAGCAGCAGAGGGGATTTCATGTGGTATGCGTTTTGGACTTCCGTAATAGGCAGTCATGATGTCAAAAGTTATCCACAAACGTGTTGAATAGGCCTCCATTACAGGCGGCTATCATGGATGGTTACGTCACAAATTAGAGAACGTGTTTCCAGGGCATAATGACGTTATCTATTTAATTCATCCCAAAAAGGATGCTTAAAACTAATTCATCAGTTTAATTTCCTGCCATAATAGGACTATATCTTAAGTTATTATATACTTTCAGTGATATAATAAAATGTCAAAAATATTTAACTAAACCTAATTATATATATTTACCACGCACACAATACATGCTAATATGTTTGAATCGCTCTTAAGAGGGCAATACCATACAGTGTTTAAAATTTATACTTGGTACGTATTATAATTTATCTCGGTTTTGTCTCCAATTTATTATGTTCCTTGGTCGATGGTATTTGGGTATTTTGCCCTGGAGGGTCAGGTTCACTTTGACCTCTTCCTCCTTCCTGAACATATTTTCCCTAACTGTTCGTATGTTAGGTCCTTTTCAGGGCAATGTCCATTTATAGTCTCTTATTCACAGTAGTCAAGCTTGCTGGTGGCACTTTATTTTATTTTTTTATCTTATTATTATTTTAAAATACATAAATATGTAAACTATGAATACAGGATTTAAAGTTCATATACATACATATTTCACTTTAATTTATTTTTCTTTATGTTTAATATATATGTTAATTGGGGAGAGGTATTTAGGATTTTCTTCATCATGTATAAGGTACCTATCTAGTTCGCATAACAAATCATTTTTCATCCAATTTTTATTAAAATACCTAATTGTAATATTTAGGAGTCTATCTGATATTGTTGGTATATTCGAGTAATTGTGGATGAATTTAGATGATGTTGCTCTCGGAACTCTGTATGCTGATTTATTATGTTACTTACGTAACGTATTACGATTTGAAATAGCCGGAATTTTAATTTAGATGTTAATTCAGCGTATCAAATTTATAATATTTACCAACAAGATTGATGCACAGAATTTTCTTTCTTAACCCAAATATATTTTAATATACAAAGAAAAAATACAATTTATAATAACGGTTATTACAAATAATGGTTTATATACAAAACTTTTAAAAACTTACAAACAACACTGAGTCTTGTATCTGGTCTGGAACTGAATGTTTTATTAGCGTTCAAGGAATGCAGCTTTTCTGTTGATACAACTGTACACTTCTATTGACGGCTTGCTAGCTTAAAGCACCCGTAAGTTTTCACCGACGACAATATTTAATGCCTTCGTAGAAGTAAAAAAAAAAAAGGCATTAAATTTACTTACCATTTATATGCCCTAAAAGTCCGATATTTTAATTATAAACCAAATGTTTAAAAATTTTCAGTGGTAAAACAAAATGTAAAAAAACTATTTAACGTAACTCAATTATACACAATTTTACCATGAACTAAATACACGGTGCTGGAGTGGGAAGGAGGCTTACTACTCGTACGAATACATTAATACTTAAATACCTTAACAGTATCGTGTATTTACTGTGGTTCCCATTTTACGAACGTCAACTGTGTATTAGTATTTGTTATTTGTACATCAAGACCTAACTGATCCGAGTATAGCACTCAAAAAATAATTCTTTGTAGACTAGTACATGTCATCCACAGTCACTATGCAGCTTTACTTTTTATCGACACTTAACAAATGTAGGGTATCTGGTATTCAAGTTTCATTTCTACTACTTTAATTGAATAATTTTGTTTTCCTGAAGGAAGCTCAGGAAATAGCAGTAATATTCACTGCTGTTTCGACTTCATTTACTCAAACTTTGTTATTCATAACTCCTTTCTCTGGTACATTACTCCAATTTAAGTCAAATGGGACACATCTAGTGTTTCCCAGGGGAAAAGTCCGACCAGCAAGTGGTATCTAAAAAGGAAAAATTCGAAACGGATAACGAAAGAATTATATACTTATAAAGTAGTATTGTCAAATTATTTATTGAAAACCGAAAAACAGAGCAAAATAACAGAAATGCATGCATAACAAAAAAATATAATTATAACAATCTTACCAAATAATAAATATATCACAATAATTTGAGCACGTATTATTTACAAGATATCTTTTACAATACCAGTAATGATAGGAAGAATGAGAGGCACTTCTGAATTGGTAATTTAGCCAGTAAAGGATTCAAGCATGGCCAATACATAGGACATATCTGTAATTCACACGTTTATCCTCATATTTAAACAATCATACGAAGATTCTGTAAGTCACAATCAACATAGGTATTTCTGATTTTTATGAAACTTTGATAGAAACACAATAGTTAAAACACACCTTAATAACCAATGGTGTGTTTTTGATATCGTGGCAAGTACTGTAGCAGGGGTTTAATTGGATGATTCAAATGAAATATTTTTATTGATTTACGGATCCATATCATTTGTAATACAAACAAAACTCGCATTTGGATTATTACTGAGAAGTCCTGACTGTCACGAAATTATGTTAATGTAGAATCAACACAAACCTTCTGACGTTGAGATTAAAGTAACGGCTGCGAATAGAAGTAAACAGTTTTGTGTACTTCGTTATTTTAATGAAAAAAGCTTTTAAGGGTAATTTTGTTTGAGTTGTTTTTTCATCGCAAGTTCGATATTTTCTGACCTTAGACGATTGCACGTTTTCTTTTATTGGATTTTTAAATATGCTTATTTGAATAAAAACAGCGTGTTTATTGATAATTTTACGAAGTCGTAAAATATAAGTGATGAGTGATATTGAAAGTAAGGTATTATTCAATTAAGAGAAATTGTTGTCCTTTGTTTCTTGTAAACTAGCAGCAAGCAACTAGTGAGCTACTTCGTAGACTTTGATATTTTACACATGAAAGCCTAGTTTTCTGCAAATGGGAATTTAAACATAAACGTTAGACCCGTACGCCGAATACTTAAAAGGGGTTTATAATCTGTGATGATAAAAAACAGATCCATATTGTCCAAAGTAAAATCAGCATGTAAAAAAATTCTAATATAATAGATGGGAGTCTGGGGGCTTGTCTTTTAGAAAGTTCGTAAAAGAAATCGGTATTATGATATTAAATTTGGAAGTAATTTTGTGTGAAATGTAGCTTAAGCAATTATATGGCTGTTCACATGACATCTACAAATATCCAATGAAAAGTGCTCCTCGGTGTGGATTCCTCTACACATGGTGAGGGGTTCTCTCAGGGAAGGTTTTATTCTTTCAGTTTACCTCATCAGGGACCTAAACATCCACCTACGTGTTTGCCGTGTGTGATGACTCGTGAAGGGGAGGAGATAATCCTGATGGTTGAAGAGCCCAACCCTAACGCACCACTTTCACCTTGAATTCCTGTAAACGGGCAGTCTTGGCCTGGGCCCTAGGGCCAATCGGGTGGTCCACTTGGGCAAAGGGCAACCAAATACCTGTGTTAGATGTTTTCAACAGGTTTTGTGGACATTGTATCTGATGCTGGTGTTTGGGTATAGTGCTCAGGAAACCCTGGCGTTGCTGCAGTGCCCTTTTTTGGCATTCTAGTGTGCCCTCGTAGAGCTCCATGATGGTAGGGTCAGTGGGCACCGAAACATTCTTTTATTTTTATTATGGATACTCCAAATAAAAACTTACATAAAATAGTGAAAAAAAAACAGTTCATAGGTAAACGACAACGTCTTGAAGATACTGAGCAGCAATCTTCAACATCTGTAACACCTCTACCCCATTTTCTTATATTACATTTTCTTTCAGACCAACCTTTAGGATAAATGTCTCCCTTCTTTATTTAGAAGGGAATAGAAGGACTTGCTGGCTTTTTAAAGTCAGTCAAAAAGCTTCGTTCTGGTGACATATTGGTGGAAATATCCACATCTCAACACAGTGAACTCTTATATTCAAAAGCGATTGGGGATATACCCATTGAGGTTACATCTCATGCAACTTTGAATTCATCACGAGAAGTTATTGTTGAGAGGGACTTGAAGAACATCCTCTAGTCAGAGATTCTTGCTGGTTTCTCCACCCAAAGAGTTTTTGCAGTGAAGTGTATCTCCATTTGCAAAGATGGAATTATGATGCCAACTAATGTCCTCATTCTGACATTTACATCACCACGTCCACCTGCTACCATCAAGACAGGTTATCTTAATTGCAAGGCATGACCATACATGTGAAACCCTCTTAGATTTTCCAGTATCAGTGGTTCAATTACTCGAAGATATCACGTTGTGGTTTTTGACGTGTGCTTGTTGTGGTGGCAAGGACCACGATGCCTGTGAGTATGAAACGGACCCTCATTGCGTCAATTGCAATGGCTCTCACCCATCCTACTTTCATTCTTGCCCGAAATGGCTAGCAGAAAAAGAGGTGCAGTGTTGGAAGATCATTCAAAACATTACTTACCCTGAGGCTCGAACGTTGCTCTCTACTACTTCATCTCGGACATATGCTGCTGCACTTCATTTCACTGCTACAGTGAGAGTGCAGACGAATCTCTTTGTGCCTCCAAAAGAATTGTTCTCAAAGCAGATGAAAAGTCTTTTGACCTCCATTGGTAAATAAGTTGATGAATCAACTTCAACACCCATCTCTGTTCCTAACACTCATTCCAGCTAACCCCGAGATCCACTTTCTTTAGTTCCAGGTACAGGCATTTTCTCGTATACATCTTCTTCTCCCACCCGAAGATACAAAACGATCATTCGCTCACGTCCTTGGTGACTAGAATCCTCTTCCAACAACAAAGACCTGCCCGTCCAACCCAGGATATTATCCATGGAGGTTGATAGATCTCCCTCGAATGAAGACAATAAAGAAAAAGACGTGGTCGTAAACAGAAAGGCTCTCCACTCAATTCGCCTACACATAAATAAAAATGGCCACATTGTAACAATAGAACTGTCAGGGTTAACATTTTAATTTGGATGATATCAAAGCACTGATTACTTCCGATCATTCTGTATGCTTTTCCTTGCAGGAAACATTTCTGAAACCTGCCGACACAGTCACCTTTTGGCAGTTTTCTTTATATATAAATGACAGGCTGTCTGATGGATGAGTGTATGGAGGGGTGGCACTGTTGGTTGATCAGTATGTGCCTACCCTGTCTTTTCCACTCGACACATCCTTACAGGCTGTAGCCATCCGTGTTTACTTGGGTCATACCATCACTATTTGTTCTTTCTACCTGTCTGCTGAAGAGACATATGATCAATCAGACCTTGATTCTCTCATTGAACAGTTGCCATCTCCTTTTTTAATCCTGGGATACTTTAATGGACATAATCTCTGGGGAGGTACTAACATAGACTGAGCAGCTGCTCAATGTATTCCTAAAATCTTGACACGTTTTCCACGATATCCTCGTCCGTGGTGGAATCCTGCCTGTCACATGGCATGGAAGGCTCAAAAATAGGCCTAGGATACTTTTCGTAGGTATCACACACTCTCGCACTGTATCGCTTTCCAGCAGGCCTGTGCACGTGCACGGTGAGTAAGACGTCAAGGTCAGAAGGAATCTTGCATTAAGCCCACAACCAGCATATCTTCTATTACCAGTTCCAAAGTCATATGGGACAAGATTTGAAAGGTCAGTGGGCAATATAATTCTGTCTCCCTCTCGATCTTCTTCTCTCATGTCCAGGAAGTAGGTAACACTGATAGCATCGCTGATACTCTGGGTGAAAGCTTTTATCGGGTATCTAGAACTTTGCGTCTTTCTCCACCTTATTAGCCATCAAGTCTCAGGCAGAGCAATCATGTCTTTCCTTTTGAGCTGATTGTCTTTATGAATATAATCGTTCCTTTACACTAGTGGAACTCAAACTGGCCCTTCATAGGTCTGGCAGTACATTGGTGAAACCTCGTAATGCACACTATGAAATGCTGCACCATCTATCTCCCGTTTCTTTTGCTATTCTTCTGATTGTTTTTAACCAGATCTGACAGGAGAATGTTTTTCCTGATACCTGGCACCAGACTATTGTCCTACCTTTCTCTAAGCCTAGAAAGGATCCCAAGATTCCTCAAACTACCGTTCTGCTGCTTTGACGAGCTGTCTCTGCAAGACAGAGAGGATGGTTAATGCTCGTCTTGTTTGGCTCCTCGAATCAGACAACCTCCTTTCGCCCACCCAGTGTGGGTTCCAACAACAGTGCTCCACCATGGACTCACTGATTAGACTTGAAACATCAATAAGAAAAGCCTTTCTGAGATGACAGCATCTTCTATCAATATTCTTTGACATTGAGAAGGCTTATGATACAACATGGAGGTATGGAATTTTCGAGTCCTTCTTATATATATGGGTTGCACATAACCCATTTGTCAATTGTTATTAAAAAATTTTAATGGAGAGGCGATTCCGAATTTGAATGAGTTTTACACTTTCCCGTTCTTTTTTACAGGATCTCAGTGTCCCTCAGGGCTGTGTTTTGAGTGTTACACTTTTCAGCATAAAGATTAATGCCATCATTAAACAACTCCCTCTCACTGTTGCAAACGGGATCTATGTCGTCGAACATGAGATATATTGAGCGACAACTACAAACTGCCCTCAATCGTATACTGAAGTGGACCACGGCGAACGGCTTTAATTTATTCTCTCTAAAACCGTTTGTATGCACTTTTGCCACCAACAGGATATTCACCCTGATCCTGATCTATGTATCGGTGAAGTTTTGCTGCCAGTGGTCCCTGAGACCAAGTTTTTGGGGCCTTCTATGACTGTAAGCTGATCTTTATATCACACTTAAAGCAGCTACAGGTCAAATGCACAAGAGCACTGAACATCCTCCGTGTCCTTTCTTGTACTGCTGGGGAGCAACTCAGTGTTCTATGCCAAAGATATATCGTGCACTTATTCCATAAAAACTAGACTATGGGTCACTGGTCTATGGCTCTGTCCGTACCTTGGCCTTAAAGATGCTGGACACCATTCATCATGAAGGATTGTGGCTCTGCACTTCCCAAGTTCAGAGCATATATATATATAGTCTCATGAACCTTCTTTGCAACTCTACCATTTGCAACTGTCTTTACTATATACTTCGAAACTTCATTCGTCACCAAAGCATCCCTCCTGGGGTTGTGTTTTTCTTCCTCGGTGGGCCATACTTTTTCAGAACAGATAATCTGCCATTTCTCCTTCTGGCCTTTGTTTCCATGTGCAGTTGGATTAATTAGGTCTGTCATTGGAAATCATTGTTGAATCCACTTGTCAGCCCATCCCACCATAGCTTTTTACACTCCTCATATGTGCCCTATCTTTAAGTCATCTGAGAAAAGCCGACACTACTGATTGGAAATACTGTTTGTTATTTGCTGAACATCTTTCAAACCATTCTTCCATTCCTATTTATACAGATGGTTCAAAATCAGGTGAATGTGTGAGCTCTGCTATGGTTTGTTGTTGTTTGGTGGTTGTGCACAGAATCCTTTCTACAGCTTTTGTGTTTACTGCTGAACAGTACGCAATTTCTCTTTGCCCTGGATTCTATAGAAGCTAAGCAGTACTCAAACTGCATTACTTATACTGGCGTGCTTAGTTCTCTACTGGCCATGGAATCGCTTCACGTTAGTTCTCACCCTGTTCTCGCCGATATTCAACACCGATTGGCCCATTTCTCTTCAACATCGACTTCTATTCAGTTTTTCTGGATACTGAGCCACGTTGGTGTTTGCGGGAACGGGTCCTTCGACACTGCAGCTGAACCTATCTGCTCTGGCACTATCATTGCTGTGTCTGTTCCATACATGGACTATGGTCCTTTATTCAAGGCTCGGCTCCGTGCTAACTGGTAGTCGACTTGGAGTGAGCAACGTGACAACGAGCTTTTCTAAATAAAACCCTCTATTGAACATTGGCCATCTTGTTTCTGTAAGGATTGGAAAGAGGAAGCTGTTCTAACGAGACTACGCATTGGTCACAAATTTTTAACTTATCATTTTCTTTTATGTGGACCTGATGCACCAGTGTGTAGTCTGTGTAACACTCAGGTCACAATGAGCCACATTTTACTTTCTTGCCATCGTTATGACTCTCATCGACGGCATCATTTTAAACATGTTCTGTCCCAAGGTTTGTTCTTAACGTTAGAGAGTGTTATTGGTGATGGTGACAAGTCCATTTTGGAAATCTTTTTAGATTTTTAAAAACCATTATTCTTTTTAATACCATATAAGTTTTTAATTTATTTATTAAACCTTTTTTTAATGTGATTCTCTTTTAACAATCACAGTCCATCTAGTTCGATTTGAAATTAGAAGATGGCCGTAACCCCAAATAAGGTTAGGTTTTGTCGACCGAATTATTTACAATAGGTGTCTATGATTTGTCTGCAATAAATTTCAACAATAAACAAACAACAACAAACACAGTCCACTTGTTTTAAAATAATAAATTAAAACCCGTCAAACGTATACATTGGTGTTTATTACGCTGTTACACTGTAGTTATTTCAGTTATATCTAGAGCTTTACATAATTGTCTCTTTTTTGTCAAAGTCCACACAGTCTAATTCGTTTAATTTATAACACTATTAACAAGACGAATTGTTATTTTCTTGGGCTACTTGTAGCATTATTTTAATTATAACTCGCCAGGATGACTAATTGGTAGTTCAAACAGAAGCGTTAGTCATTATGGCGAGTTATAATTAAAATATTGCTACAAGTCCTTTTAAAACTTTTAGTACTGTGTAAAAATGACCATAACTTCAAATAACACGAAACCAGGACTGGAAAGGCCAACTTCAGGTGACTGACGGTACTTACCTGTTAGTCTTCCTGGCGAGTTACGATAATTACAGTTATGATACAGAAAGTTCTTTACGACATGTATTACTGTAGTGTTTTTCTTAACGCTGTAGACTAGATGTAAACATTGGTTTTATGCTTTGTTTTTTTCTAAACATCACTTTGTTTGCCTTAATTTTCCTTTATGAATTTTACTAAATTCACTTTAATTTTAACATTTTACCAGAAGTTTGGCGCAGATACCTTAGCTACTTGGCGCCATAAAACACCAAATCAAACAACCAACCCTTTCAGCTGTGAGAGCGTTATAATGTTCATTTAATCCCACTATTCATTGGTAACAGAGTAGCCCAAGAACTGGGGGTTTGTGGTGATGACTAGCTACCTTCCCTATTGTCTTATACTGTTATATTAGGGAAAGGCTAGTGCAGATAGCCCTCGTGTAGCTTTGTGCGAAATTCACAACAAACCAAACAAATCAATCGATGATAGAGTGTATAGAGGCGATTTATAAAGTGAAATTATCACAGACTGTTTAGCAATAACAAAGAAGAAAATAACAATTTGTCTTGTTAATTGTGTTTTAAATTACACGAACTAGATTGTGTGGATTTTGACGAGAAAGAGACAATTATGTAAAGCTCTAGATACAACTGAAATAACTACACCATAACAGCGTAATAAACACCTATGCATGAGTTTGATTGGTTTTAATTTATTATTTTAAAACAAGTGGACTATGTTTGCTGTTGTTTGTTTATTGTTGAAATTCATTGTCGAGAAATCATAGACACTTATTGTAAAGAATTCGGTCGACAGAACCTAAGAGTAGCAATAAGGCTTCCGGATTTCAGTTACAAAGTGTCGACGGAAGCCATTTCATGCAACTCCTCAAGCTAAGAACTGTCAATGCTTTATCAGAAGAATGTAAATTATATAGCAGCTATGTTATAACTTTATAAGTTTTTTTTTCGTTTTACATCACTGAACAAAAGATTTGAGGAAATATTGATGGATACGTCGACATTAAAAATAGACAATCCGTGTCTATATTGTTAAATAAAATAATCACATTTATAAGAATTTTCGACAATCTACTATAAAATAATGATTTGTAAAACTAACAGTATTTAAGAACATGTATTTATGTTGTATCCGTTATTTGTAATAAAGTGCAGTTAAAAGCAATAGTAACGTGTAAGCAAGCTCGGTTATTTGATTCAGTCCATAGTGGTACAACACGTTTACGGGAATCCATTGGAGCACAACGTAATGATACAACTGGCTGTCGAGAAGCCACTGATAAGAGTTTTCACTCCAATGAATGGCTATCACGGCCGTAAAGCTTTCATCCAAAGCGTAGTAGAAAGTTTTGCTATGCTTTCAACCAATACACGATGGTCGCTATCCATACATATTTAGCTCATGTCCAGTGATTTCAACAAAATATTCCAATTTTTGACACAAATTAAAACCATCTAGATCATTTTATTTACTAAAGGCTTCTCAGGTTTCATTAAACGAGTTTACTTTACGGTCATCAAAAGTTATTTACAAACAAAAAACTTCGATTTTTTTTTCTGAGACAGTATACTCTGATGGAATATATGCTTTACTTCAGAGTAGTAGGTTTCAATACAGTCTACCCAATATAATAAACTGTTCAACTTTATGTTGTCTGTATGTCCTACTCCTTCTTTATCAGAAAAAATTAAATTAGCTTTTTCCCTCGGAAGAAAGTAGATTTATGAAAAAGGTGTATCCTCGTGTATCTGATTCATCAGACTCCATACAACATAAACTTAACTGTGTTCCTTTGAACTCGTTAAATACTATCAAATGAATTTGTTTCTCTCGATCAAAACTAGGTAATGTTTAGAGTTTTAATCCTGTTCTTCAAGTTCATACTATCTCAGAATAAAGATGTTTATAGCAATTTACTGTCATTACTATCAGTGATTCATAATATGATTCTAATGTAAAAATCCTGTACCTAATCAATAGGTGTGAGCTATACGAAGTATAAAGGCAAGAAACAGTCGTAACTGGTATGTAATCAATAGGGATATCTGTGAACTATGCAAAGTATAGAGGCAAGAAACAGTGATACTTGATACCTGATCAATGAAGATATCTGTGAGCTTAGTGAAAAATAAAGACATGTAACAATCATAGTAAATATTGAGTCGAAATGAATCTGTGAGCTACGTAAATAATAAAGATGAGAAACAGACGTATCTGATACGTTACTACTTCTCTGGACGATAAACGAGACTACATTTAAAAAGTACCGTAAATAATGTCAATAAATTAATTAATCGGACGACGGAAGAAAATTGTGTTTAATAAGTGTCGAAGAAAAGCTGTGAACATGACAGGAAAAATAATAATAATAAAGTTGATACCTTTCAAAGAAAGCACAAACAATACGATGGAACAAAGCCAAACTGAAGAGAAATGAGACAAACAAGACAGAACGAACAACACATAAGTTTGGCAGTAATAGTACAGTTTTATTTAAACTTTCAAATAATTCAGTTTGTTTGTTTCATTCATCCATTAGATTACTTTGTTTTATTTTATTTCACATTTCGTTTCTCTGTTGTATAAAAAAGGATTTGTAACTGTTTATGAATATTTAATCTTCTTTTGGAAACCCTTTCGTATTCCTCTGCTGTTTATCTGCGAAACACTCGTGATTATTGCGAGATTATTCGTTTGATATGGGGCGTGGCAAGAAGTTATGAAAACTTTTATTACAAGCTGCAGACAGGTTTTATTTACTTTTGAAACAGAGCACTTTTGGGGACCCAATGGAAGTACATGTAGTGCCAGGTTTTACATGAATTGTTGTTTTTGATATGTGTTGATTACTCACTGATTTTGTCTGAAAAATAAAATCTTGTTCATTAGTTGCATATTCATTATATGAAACAACAACGATTTACTCGTTATTTCTCCACTAACTTTTAAGGTTTAAAACAAGCTGTCTGACTACGGAATACTGACTAAATGTTATCCAACTTACCAAGCCTAAACGTATTACGGTATAAAACATGTAACAATTAGAATTTTCCGAAGCTATATTAAAGATTATTATTTTAATGTAGTTATTTCAATAACGTTAGATATTTATGCAGTAATGTGTTGGAGAAATGAGTGTGTGAAAATCAGTTTTTGTGTCGTATGTAATAGATAAACACACAGTTGAATACGATCAGTGAAACTACAAGAAAATCGCCTAATATCAACTTTCATAAAAAGAACAGTATTAAGTAGCTCGTATTGGTAACCCTACTTACCATAGGCAGTGATGCCTAATGTTTATTTCAGGGAATAATGGTAAATTTAGAGACTTATAACGCTAAAATATGGGGCTAAATTACTCGCTATAGACATAGCAGATCGCCCAGATAGCCTCAAAGTGCAAAGGGCGTTTTCTCCCGAGAGAGGCACGAAACATGAATGCCATGATTCACAGACTGGGGTCTCCAACAAAAAGGCACACGATTGTAAAAACAACAAAAACGAAACTATACTGGAATTAACATTTAAGCACACGTATCGTAATAAAATTATATTTACAGGTTACAAACTTTTCTTTTTTCTCACGAATCATTCAAACCAGCCCTTTAATACCAACATGGTGGGATGGTTTTAATAAAGTAAGTAACCTCAGTTTGTCATAAACTGTTCTATACGTCTATCTATCGATGTATTGAATGTTTCATGTACTTATAAATACATTTGTGTGTCTGTATTCATCTATCGCTGTCTGTGCATTACCCATCTGCCTGTTTTTATTTTTAGACATCTACATTATTATTCATCTGTTTCCTCATATCTGTCTTGTTATTCATTTCTGTGTATATTCATCCATCTCTCTATCTGTCCACTGTATGCATCTAGTAGTCTATACTTAGATTGATTTATGCATATTAGATTGTATCTGTGATTCAACGGCTAAAGTATAATGTAAAAATAACAACATGTAGCGTGAACATGAATGTTTTATACAGGAATTATTGATTTGAAAAGTGATATTACGAAAATGGAAACAGTCGTAGTAAACAAAACTAAAAGTCAGTGTGTAGTAGGCTTTGAATAAATGGAAAATGTACAACGGACAGCCCTTTTATATTTATGTATAGTAACATGCAGGAGTTTATAACATCCTTCATTCTAATTTGATTGATTTGAATCTTGGTGACGCTATACCTTGGTACAGCATGCCCAGAGATGCCTTTTTATTTTATTTATTCCCATTTAGGCCTTTTAAATAATTGTGCGGTCATATTTACACCATTGAAGAAGACAGTTGAAACAAATTTATACTTTCATGAAACTAACACCTTAATATAGAAAAAAAATGGATTTGAGTTCTCTTATGGGTACGTGAGGGGTTCAAATCTAACAAAAAATATATTTTGGAATATTTCTCTTTTGATCGTTTTTTCAGTGAGGAAAGTATAATATGGGGTTTTCGTGAACCAAGGTTCATGGGATTGTCTCTCGCTGCAGCGGTAAGTCTTTGGATTTACAACGCTAAAATCAAGGGTTCGGTTCCTCTCAGTAGACATAGCAGATAGCCCGATGTGGTTTTACTATAAGAAAAAACACACACACATGCATGGGATTTAGTACAAATATACTTTTTGCAGATCCCTATCAATGATATTGACAGTATATTTCGTTAATTTATTATTCTATCATTTTTTATATATCTCTGTTTTTTTGGTCTTCCATGAACTTTCTGTCTGGTTCTTCATCTTTTTACTGTCGTGTGAAGTCGTTTTGAAACTTATAGTTTTATTTGATTTTCATCGAAATAATCTCACTTCTGACACTGGTGTTGTAACATTCTCAAGATAAGATTTAGAAGCTGAATATTGAGTAACTTATCGTTGGTTGGTTTAATCCAATGTTTGTCTCATTAGTCTGTTGTTGGAACTCTGTTCAAAGTAAATTTTGCAACCCCCAAGGCAGCATGGACAAAAAAGGACTTTCGTCTGATTTACCTCTACGACTTTAAACTTGAACGAAAAGCTACCGAAACTCCATGGAACATCAACCAGGTATTTTGCCATGGATCTGTTCTTAACGTACAGTTGAGCGTTGGTTTCAAAGGTTTCGACATGAAGATGAAAGACTTGAAGACCATGAAGGTAGTGGAAGGAAGCCATCCTTAGGTGAAAACACGTAAAGGAAAGCAGTTGAGACAGACACTCACACAACAGTACGTGAGCTTTCAGTAAAGTTAGGCACAAACTAATCAAGCATTGCCAACAACCTGAGTGCGATTGAAAAGACGAAAAGTTGGATAAGTGGTTCTGTGTGAGCAGACTGAAGATCAACAAACCGGTGTTATGAGATTTGTCAAGGTCCTGCCTCGTCCACCTTATTCCCCAGACCTCTCCACTACAGATTTTCATTTTTTTCAATAACTTTGACAACTATATATATATATATATATATATGAACAATAAACATTTTCAAAACCAGTCAGCTGCATATGAAGCTTTTAGGTAGTTTATTGATCATATAAACTCTGATTTACGTTACACGTTGGCAAAAGTGTGTTGAAGCAAATGGTTCTTACTTTGATTAAAGAATGTTTCACAACGCTAGTTTATACCTTTCCAAATTTTGCAGTTCAAAAACATTTATTTTTGTACAACCTAATAACTCTTACAGAACTTTACTCCATCAAGAACTATTCTGTTCCTCCAGTCTGAATACTGTACTTAATTCTCCATCATTTACCGCTACGTATTTCTAGTATTTATAACGATCTAATGTTGTAATACTTTATATTGTCTGGCGAGTTCATTTAAATTATTAGATGATAACCAAATCGGTTTATTTCCTCTATAAGGTTTCTACGGTTGTGTTCACTTGTGCACTGTTTAAGTCCAGGTTTTATAATAACGTTTTAACGGCAACACTTCGCTAATGAAACTAGTTAAATAGTTGTAGTATTATTTGAAGAAATATACAGTTATGTACACGACAAATCTGTCTGGATTATTCGAGGTCTTCTGTAAGAGTATACATTAAGAGATGCAGTAGCTCGATCTCTGAAGATAAAATTGCCATTTAAGAGAAAAAACACATAATTTCAAATAATAAACTGTAATGTCTTTATTCCTAACCCATAGTGTTACAGGTAACACACAACGCCAGTTTATACTTTTCCAAATTTTGCAGTTCAAAAACATTTATTTTTGTACAACCTAATAACTCTCACAGAACTTTACTCCATCAAGAACTATTCTGTTCCTCCAGTCTGAATACTGTACTTAATTCTCCATCATTTACCGCTACGTATTTCTAGTATTTATAACGATCTAATGTTGTAATACTTTATATTGTCTGGCGAGTTCATTTAAATTATTAGATGATAACCAAATCGGTTTATTTCCTCTATAAGGTTTCTACGGTTGTGTTCACTTGTGCACTGTTTAAGTCCAGGTTTTATAATAACGTTTTAACGGCAACACTTCGCTAATGAAACTAGTTAAATAGTTGTAGTATTATTTGAAGAAATATACAGTTATGTACACGACAAATCTGTCTGGATTATTCGAGGTCTTCTGTAAGAGTATACATTAAGAGATGCAGTAGCTCGATCTCTGAAGATAAAATTGCCATTTAAGAGAAAAAACACATAATTTCAAATAATAAACTGTAATGTCTTTATTCCTAACCCATAGTGTTACAGGTAACATCTAGTGATATCTTATTAGATATAACAAATAAGCATAAAACATGAAACAAAAAATAATGTACAGTAGAAAACTGTTTAGATGGACCCTTCATCCAAACAGTGGTATGCTTTGGATATTACAGCCTACTGATGGAGCCTATTACAATGCTTGTTTGCTTGTTTGTTTTGAATTTTGCGCAAAGCTGCACAAGGACTATCTGCGCTACCTGCCCCTAATTTAGCAGTGTAAGACTAGAGGGAAGGCAGCTAGTAAATACCACCCATCGCCAACTCTTGGGCTATTCTGTTACCAATGAATAGTGGGATTGACCGACCTATTAGAAAGTCTCCACAGCTAAAAGGGCGAGCATGTTTGGCGTGACGGGGATTTAAACCCGCGACCCTCGAATTACGAATCAAGTATCTTAACCACCTGGCCATGTTGGGCTCTATTACAGGAAGTAATTTCTGTAGACATTATTCAGGCTTCATTAGCTATCACTCATGCTCAGCATGTCTTAGTGCACTTTATGTTGTAAATTAATTTTCTATATAACGTTAAAAAGACAGCATCTTTGTGTTCTCAATGCATTATTAGAAGTTGCCAAGAGTTACAGGTGTGCCTGAGACACTAACATATTCGGCAGTGTCGCGCGCCAAATAAAGCCTACCTGAAATTTATTACGTATTATTTATTATTCTTAACTTTGTTTAACGTAAACTACAGTTTATTATCAAACATTTCTATAAACGTAAATAAAATCACGACCTACAGGGGTGGACAAAAAAGTGACCCGCTTGAAAATATTGTTAATTTGTTTTTTCTTTTATTACATAACAGAGAAAGATATGTAAAACTATATGTTTTTTGAGCGCACTTGACGAGTTCTGTTCAATTATGATTTCAAATTTTAATTATATTAGAAATAAAAGAGTTGATGTAATTAAAGGGCCATGTCAATCACCTGATATCAATCCAATTGACAATTATTGGTTGAATTAAAACCGCTCAACGAAAGACTGCAAGCCAAACACAGAAGATGATCTTTCTGAAGTACTCAAAGAAGGATAGCAATCAATCACTCATGAATATTTGCACAAACTCGTTGAAATCATGACACGATAACGTGAAAAAGTACTGAAATACAACGTCATTAAATATTAACTTGTGAAACTGGTTTGTGTTATTTTGAGTTTCATTTTAACATTTGATTATTGCAGAGAAATCTGTTTGATCATTTTCTAGGCGAATTGGAATAAGAAGATCAAAGAAACTACAGCAGGTGCACAACACTTTTTATGTAACTAAAATCATGAAGAGTTCAGGTATTTACTAAAGCCAGTGTTAAAATTAGGATTTAAGATCATATTTGAACAAATCTCATTCTAAAAACAGATAATTTTACGTATTTTCCTGTTACACTATAAAAGATATAACAAATTGATAACATTTTTAAGGGGAGCCACTTTTTTGTCTACCCCTTGTATGTCTCCAGAATGTAACTTTATTAGTTCAGTATTTCCCTATTACAGCTCCGGTCAGAGTTCTCAATATCGTAAAAGTTCTTGAATCCAGTTAAACCTAATTTGGACCAGTGTCTTTTGTAAATCGAATGTTGATACACGTGTTTATAAAGTACATATTATAATAAAATGATGTCAAACATTTTTGAACTTACACTATTAATACAAAACAAATCAACAATGCTAAATGTATGACAAGTGTAAAGCAATAAGTACACTATTAACATTGTTGGGTTTAAAATAGAATACGCTACGTACCTAAAACATTCATATTTTTATTGGTTAAGTATTTTTACATCTTATTATATCAATACATACATAAAACAATGAATATGTTTAAATCACTACGATTGTGTTGAGAGACTTAGTCAAAATTTAACATTAAAATATTTAAAATGTCATTGAAGTCTATATATTAAAGGCCTTCCTATGTATTTGTTGAATTCAGATTTTTTAATTTTTCTGTCCAGAAATTTATGACACTTAAATAATATCTTGACTTCCTATTGGATGTTATCCGTTTTTGGTAGGCTATGTTTTGGTTTTTTTTGTTCCATAACGTTCTGCAATAGCATTGTTAGTATTGTTTTGTATGTCACACACGTTCTCTAATATGTACGAATTGGCAAATTTCTCCCATATACGTACCAAAACATCGCCACAAGTTTCTTTTTCAACAGCATTTTCACTAGGGCGTCTATTATCTAGTTAATGTTTAGTAGCTTTGAAATTAATTTTCATATGTCGTGTCTCTTTCTTGTATGCTGAACTCGTCATTAACGATTCCTAGTTTGTTTGTTTTTCACTAGGTAAGTCTGATGGCCTATTTACTGTCTTTAGTTTTGTAGTGATATCATCACTAATATATGTAATCACCCAAGTTATCTGAGCTTTAGATATTCCGTCTTTATTTTCACGGTTCAAGACAACATGTCTGTTTCTATTTTCCATGGTATCTTCTTCCTTCAGTCTCTTCAGTTACGACGAGACTCGCTGTTTGTTCTCTCCTCATAACGTGTCTGAGTGGTTCCAACTGCCTCTTCCTTGTATCAGTCAATAGCTTCTTCCTGTAACCTGATCTTGATAAAATATCTTCATTTGAACTGTGATATGTTCAACATACATTCAAGATGCATTTTAAGAACCACAACTTAATCCTTTCGTTTCTCGTTTCCATACTTGGAGATATTGTCCAATGCCCTAATACATACGTGAGAACTAATATATCATTCTAAAATACTTAAATTTTTCCACATAGACATTTTCCCTATTTGCTAGCATGTTTTTCATTTTGCGTTTTGTGCCATCCCATCATCCACTTTATTTCATGATCCCATCTCAAGTTATCCAGCTTTTCAGGAAGTTTGAGTTGTTGACTCGCCTTATCTGTTCCTTATCCACTTTGACAATGGATACAAAAATGATCTTTGTAACTACAGTACATTTCGTTAGGGAGAACGATAACGATCAAGGTACTGAGGTACTCACGTAGTTTTTAATTAATTCATGTATCTCGTTGATACTAACTTACCTTTTTTATACCAACCATTGTATTTTTATATCTTGTCCTGTACCATTCTTGTTATAACTGTTCGAACTTCTGACTCGTTCCGTTTATGTTCTTTTCAATATATGGCTTTTTTTTTCATGGCTATCGTGGGAAAAATCTTCAGTATTCTTTGTCCACCTTTTCAATATTTGATATAGTTTCATAATTGCATCAACGTTCTTAGGTATTATACATCAAGTAGCGGCTTATCATCCTTTACCTGTGATGTCTTTGATATTCCTGTACGTTTTTACCATTTTGACTGTTATATCTATAAACATTTCTAATTACGCCATTTTTTTCTTTTCTTCATTACACGTAATGTGGGTTTCATCTTTCTTCTACCTGCCATAACCTCGAGGATTTCCTCCATCATCGATTTCTGTTTCTTTTACCTTAATTTTAATGGAATAACTTCCTTAGCAGCAGATAGCCCGATGTGGCTTTGCTATAACATACATACAACTCATTGGAGGTTTTAAGTACTGCTTTTTAAAAATTTTTATTTTCCGTTTGAAATATTTTTTTCATATTCAAATTATTGAAATCGATTTTTAACTGCAACTTAATTCCTCTTTCTAATCAGATCTTTTCCATTAACACTGTCGCTTTTGGACACTTAAGTTTCACCAAGCTTGTCTTAATGTTGCACACTGAATGAACACAGTCGTTCCCACAGTTAGACCCAGGGTAAGACTTCACTTGTTGTACTGCATTTCTAAATGTTTTATATAGGTTACTATAACCAGTTTGGTTTCTAGCATTTCTTCTGGACTTTTAATTGTATACCTTCTTCTTAGGTAGTATTACAACTATCTACTGTTAATGACTTGATCGTCTGCAACACACAAATTAACCCATTTCTATTGTCTTTCATTATTGTTTCCAAACCCATATGATTCAACAACATTATTCACCTATTTTCAAACTTAAATATCCTTTGACCCCTTCTTGATGGTTTACATTGCTTTTTCACCTTATAAATGTTTTATAAACTATTAGTGTCCTCTTCCTCATTTTTAACTGTCGGGGCATGGACTTGTATTATTAGAATGTTGAAGTGCTCAGTCTTTATTTTCAGAAACATAACTCTATCGCATATTGCTCAATATTTATGTAAACCCTTTGAGATTTCTTCGTTTGAAATCAACTCAATCTTCTTTTGTGCACCTGACTTCCTGAATAAATGGTCTTCATATCTTCTTAAACCATAGTTCCAGCATCTTTACAACATGTTTCATACAGTCCTGATTGAGCATATATTTTGAAAGGCATATCTAACATAGTTTTTCTTTATTATCCCATTTCTCTTAAGGTTATATAGCTCTTATATCAATCTCAAGGTTTAAAGATGGTATTTTATTTCCTTTTTGTATTCGATAATATAAAATTATCGTTAACAAATCTCCAACCAATCATAAACATTCGATTTATTCACGCTACTCGGTAACAGATAAGTTTCCGAGAGAAGAACCGTCCAGTCACACGTAGGTAAAGTTGGTAGATGTCTTTGCGTGGAGACGTCTGTTGAACGTAGTTAATATAGAAACGCACGTTCTCTCAACGTTACACGAGGACTGTCTGCGCATATCCATTCCGAATTTTAGAGTTAACTGTGACTAGTGTCCCTGAGGCATGTAACAGCAACATCCATCGCCATGCCATCAAAGTCGAAGCACGTTTTTGCGTTAACGGATTCACAGTCTGGGCACTGGCCACTAAGCAATAGACCACGACCCGCCCCTGAACAGTAGCCTATTAAATTATATCATCGAGCGATTTGCCATTTTAAGTGGGAATAAATGTGGGGGTGTCCTAACCTTTTCCACAATTAGAATATGCATTTTTGTAGAATTACATTTACAGAAGATCTTGAAATGTCTTTTCTTCAGTTTTTATTGTTTAGTTATATTCTTATAATCCTATAATTGTTAAACTTGAGATTAAATATCTATATATCCAAAAATGTTACAAAAATACACAGTCTTTCACATGACTGTATATGGGAGAAATTAGCCGAAAAAAGAAAATCTGAACATATGTGTGACATACAAAACAATACTAACAATGCTATTGCAGAACGTTATGGAATAAAACAAAACAAAACATGGCCTACCAAAAACAGATAACATCAAATAGGAAATCAAGATCTTATTTAAGTGTCATAAATTTCTGGACAGAAAGAAATTAAAGAATCCATTTTAATAAAAAAAACACTAAATTTGACAAATACAAAGTTGGTCCTCTAATGTATAAGACTCAAATGACATTTTAAAGATTTTAATATGCTAGAAGCCCTCCAGTGGCTCAGCGGTATGTCTGCGGACTTATACGCTAAAATCCGGGTTTCGATACCCGTGGTGGGCAGAGCACAGATAGCCCATTGTGTAGCTTTGTGCTTAATTCAAAACAACAACATGCTAGACTTTGACTAAGTCTCTCAACACAATCGTAGTGATTTAAACATATTCATTGTTTTATGTATGTATTGATATAATAAGATGTAAAAATACTTAACCAATAAAAATATGAATGTTTTAGGTACGTAGCGTATTCTATTTTAAACCCAACAATGTTAATAGTGTACTTATTGCTTTACACTTGTCACACATTTAGCATTGCTTATTTGTTTTGTATTAATAGTGTAAGTTCAAAAATGTTTGACATCATTTTATTATAATATGTACTTTCTAAACACGTGTATCAACATTCGATTTACAAAAGACACTGGTCCAAATTAGGTTTAACTGGATTCTAGAACTTTTACGATATTGAGAACTCTGACCGGAGCTGTAATAGGGAAATACTGAACTAATAAAGTTACATTCTGGAGACATACAAGGGGTAGACAAAAAAGTGGCTCCCCTTGAAAATATTATTAATTTGTTATATCTTTTATAATGTAACAGGAAAATATGTAAAATTATCTGTTTTTAGAATGAGATTTGTTCAAATATGATCTTAAATCCTAATTTTAACACTGGCTTTAGTAAATACCTGAACTCTTCATGATTTTAGTCACATAAAAAGTATTGTGCACCTGCTGCAGTTTCTTTGATCTTATTATTCCAATTCGCCTAGAAAATGATCAAACAAATTTCTCTGCAATAATCAAATGTTAAAATGAAACTCAAAATAACACAAACCAGTTTCATAAGTTAATATTTAATGACGTTGTATTTCAGTACTTTTTCACGTTATCGTGTCATAATTTCAACGAGTTTGTGCAAATATTCATGAGTGATTGATTGCTATTGTATGTAAATGTCATGTAAATGTTATGTAAACGACAACCATGTCGTGTTGTGTTTAGATTTTTATATCTATTATTTATATTTTCATGTTTATATTATTGTTTTGAAATTTAAACCAATAAAATATGTTGCTATTCATTTAAAATAACATTTAGAAATTTCTAGAATTAGGTAGATCAATCATATGTTTATAAATAAAATGTATGTCGACCCGGTGTCTAGACGACGAGTCTCGTGCAAAAAGACAGACATGCGCAGATTACTCTGGTATTCTGTGGAAGTTACGCAATTGTTCGAGGACACAGTAAGCCTACTAGTATAAAAACAGACGGTGACGCGAGGAGAAAGAAAGAAGAGTCAGTCATTCGTTTGAGAAAGTTCAAACGTTTGCTGTGTGTTTATTCAACTTGGATTTGTGACCAGAGCTAGATCTACAGAAGCTGTGATTTTATTTCGTCAATCTTTACGATTCATTCGAATTACTGGTTATACTAAAGGTCAACACGTACAGGACTGTTTAGGGAAGACCGGAAAAGTTGGAAAACGACAAATCTGAGACATTCATAAAAACATCGTAAAAAGAACTTCGTCAAATTTATTTGACTGTGAATTGTTTTTGGACTTCTCCATTCAAACTTCGGAATTTCTTCGTGGGACCAAATTCACACCCTAGACTGGAATTTTGGATTTCTGATCTAGACTTTTGGACTTCATTCTGAATCATTATATTGGACACAGGCCAGTACCATTTTGTATTGTAATTAATTTTAAACTGAATATCTGTCATTGTTGTTGTATAATTTATGTTATATCTGTTACATATATAATACTTTATTGTAATAAATTATATAAGCTGTTATCTGTGTCTTTCTGTTGCGTTCAGTCTACATACATAAAAAACGTAACACTATCCTTCTTTGAGTACTTCAGAAAGATCATCTTCTGTGTTTGGCTTGCAGTCTTTCGTTGAGCGGTTTTAATTCAACCAATAATTGTCAATTGGATTGATATCAGGTGATTGACATGGCCCTTTAATTACATCAACTCTTTTATTTCTAATATAATTAAAATTTGAAATCATAATTGAACAGAACTCGTCAAGTGCGCTCAAAAAACATATAGTTTTACATATCTTTCTCTGTTATGTAATGAAAGAAAAAACAAATTAAGAATATTTTCAAGCGGGTCACTTTTTTGCCCACCCCTGTAGGTCGTGATTTTATTTACGTTTATAGAAATGTTTGATAATAAACTGTAGTTTACTTTAAACAAAGTTAAGAATAATAAATAATACGTAATAAATTTCAGGTAGGCTTTATTTGGCGCGCGACACTGCCGAACATGTTAGTGTCTCAGGCACACCTGTAACTTTTGGCAACTTCTAATAATGCATTGAGAACACAAAGATGCTGTCTTTTAACGTTATGTAGAAAATTAATTTACAACATGAAGTGCTCGAAGACATGCTGAGCATGAGTGATAGCTAATGAAGCCTGAATAATGTCTATAGAAATTACTTTCTTGTTATAGGGATTGGCATGGGTAGGTGGTTGAGGCACGCGATTCGAAATTCGAGGGTCGCGGGTTCAAATACCCGTCACGCGAAACATGCTCGCCCTTTCAGCCGTGGGGACGTTCTAATGGGACGGTCAATCGAACTATTCGTTGGTAAAAAATTAGGCCAAGAGTTGACGGTGGGTGGTGATTACTAGCTGCCTTCCCTCTAGTCTTACACTGCTAAATTAGAGACAGCTAGCGTAGATAACCCTTGTGTTAATTTGCCGCGAAATTCAAAACAAATCAAACATTTCTTATCTTGGCTGGCTTCACATCGCTTACAAGCCGACTTTTTACTGATGAAGCTATTTAATATGCTTGTAGAAATATTAACGCTAAAAGTTAATTTTCTTAGTTGATCGGTTTGCAATCTCTAAACGTTCCAACTCAAACTCTGTAGTTTTTCCTACCAACAAACGTTAATCACAGTTATAGCTTCCTATAGTGTTCTGGTTGTAGCGACCAAACAATATTCTGTTCTCTCTTGGCGCTTCGGTTTGTGTATTTTAAGGCGAAATTCTCGAATGCTCAACAATATTCGAAGATATGATTGTGTTTTCGTAAATCGTATTCTGTTGATTCTTACACTCAAGAATCTTCTACAGATTTAGATAACAGGCGTGATTTGAGCAACACTTATCCATTAATGTGCGTTACATGCATCAAACTGAAACAAACGCAGATATTAAACTAAATATATAACAGTAAATCTGTTACACTGTAATGCCATATTTTTGAAGTGATTATTTACGTTGCGCATCTAACTTTGCATCCGCATAAACGTTCAGAAATAGGCACTGAACTAGTTTATCTATTTGATTTTCCAGTGAGCTACATTTGCAATTCCTATTGTTATTTTCAAATAAACATCACTGTGTTTTTAGAATATATATATATATATATAACAGATGAATAAAACGACGCACAGGAATGTGATGATGCAACGGTCCAAGAATATAAATTAAACTTGCACGACTTTATATTAGAACTATAAGATGGGACACGATGAGCGTTGCAAAGAGAAGTTTCATATCTGCTCAAGTATTATATTGTGTAATAAAATTATATGGTGTATACAACCTTTTCGGAATAAAGAATGAATGGGAATCGTTTATACCTTAAGCTCATCAATTGTTGCATTGTTCAGAGTTAAATCTGTTGTTTCTTCAAGATCAATGTTTGAAAGTGAACAAAGAATTTTGTTTGGACGTTAATTACCTGCATTTCCTCAAACAAATCTGGTTTTGACATATCGTACACAAGAATACTTCATACAAAAGGATTTTATTGACTTGTACAAAAAAGCTCTTCATTTTAAGCCTACTTTGCAGGCATGCTTCATACTACATTATAGATCGATCCTAGCCCACGAAGATATAATCTTAATATTAAGTATATGATATCTTGAAAATATAACCTCTTATGCTGCTCAAACAAACAACTGTGGCACTGCTGAAAACAAATTGAGCACGACTTTTTGAATACAGTTGTGAGATTTTCGATCGTTCTATGACACGGGAATGTAAAATAAAAATGTTTTAAATTCAAAAGCGCTATACCACTACAGTGAAGTTTGTAGTGATTCATCTGTGAAGAACAGATTAAAACAAGCCGTTACCGATCTGGAATGGTAAGTTGAATTTTGTTTTTGATCTAACTCAGCTGATGTTACATCAACTTTGTGTTGAGTAAGAATGAATATTTGATTTATTTACGTTGCTAGTAGATGACAGGTGAGAGCTCTTTTACCCAAATGTAGTCCTGTTTCTCTTTGTAAATGCAAGCAAAAGTAACAAAATCTGCTATGTTTATTCGACAGAACCAAATTTTTTTATACATACAAATGTGAAAAGTAAAAGGAACTTGCATTAAAGAATAACCAATGGAGGAGTCAACAGGAATGACAGTAGCAGCCTGTAGACATCAGCACTTCGTTGCACTTACAACTCCTGAACTGATGAGTTCATGGAGCGGTTGTCGAACACTTTCTAATTCATTAATGTACATGTAAAACGGATAAAGTTGTGATATTGTGGGTAAGTGTTACTTGATACACACGTTCCTTTTTTATCGCTGATAGATATTTTCCACATATATCAGCTTAAATTGCAACCAGAAATATAACATTGTGAAACACTACTGTTATTATATATCTGTCACTCTACGTTTACCAGCAAAATACTTGGTGGTGGTTCAGTGAAATTAAGAAGTTTTGTCAACTTTATTGATAATTTACAAACGTTATTTTGTAAGTTAATATCTCGTGATTGAAATGATACTAAGTAAATGTAGCTTAGATTGAGTGCAGAAAACATGGTCTTCCAACCGCATATCAAGTGCTTATGTATTCATGAACATTCGATACAAGTTTAAGTAAGAGCTATTTAGCAGACGGAGCGGCAATCTGTCATCTAGAATTGGAACTAGTCTCGACAATTCAGAACCTAAAACTTGCATATAAAAGTGAACTATTCAGCTTACACCCGATATTAAATGTCCTTTAAATCAAATTCGTTTAGTGTTAAGAGATCACTAACTATTTTTAATAATCTTCTGTATCCCCTGGCCTACCTTACTCAGATGGACCAGAACACACGATGTCGCTTTCCCTCAGAGGTTGGCGTAAGGCACCAGGCAACCGTTTCGTTTCAGAATCTGCTGTCAGAGTATTAAGATGGTGAAATGCTTTATATGTCACGAGGCTACTAAGATGTACAAATATAATGTCAAAATATTTAATGTAATGCAATTTACAGTTATACTGTGTGTTTAAAACGTATACGTTTATAAAATGCTTATTGTTTATGCAACACAAAAAGGCCACTTTTTAGTTGGTAAGGCGCTAGTGTAAGACTGTAGTGTAGTTAGAAATAAAGTAAATTAATAATATATGCGTTTTTTAAAATTAGTTTTAATGTAAATTATTACTTTATAGCACCCAGTTGTTTTACTCTTGCAGTTTAATTTAAAGAAAGTTCAGTTGCGTGTTTCCTTTCGATAATACATGCGTATTTAATTTAGTGCTGATGTAAGTTTCAAATAATTAGTTCTGCGTGTGCTTTTTTTTTATTGAAAATGAACTGGAAAAAATGTAAGTAATATGTTGGATATGCTATTATAAATTATTTCCTTAAAAATGCTAAAACCGGAAAATAACGTCAATAATTTAAAATGAAAAATTAATGAAGGCATAAACTTACAAAAATCTGGTTTATTTAGGTAGATTTACAAAAATTAGATGTCAGTTTGATATTGTTTTTTCTTTCATGAGAGTGCAATTAATTATACATTTGTGAAAAAACGTATCTAATTAAATGGTAATTGTTCAACTGTTTCAGGTGCTTAAAGAACTGGTTTCCTTATATTATTAATTGGATTTCTTAGCTCCCGCCATTTTATTACACCTACGGTCGAAGTACAGAATGTAATTGTTCAACATGCCAATGCTTTCAACTAGAGTATAAAACTAAACTTCATTCCCTGTCTCATTGTTTTAAATTATGACAATGTTATACAAAAATATATAACTTGGAACGTCATCCACATTTTACCAACAAAACCCTTATTTTCCTTTGCACTACCACTAGGCGGCTCTACAATAAGCTTGTTGATTACGACACTAATAAATGAAGTTCGATGGTACACTTGACAAGGTATACTTTTATTAATGTGGCTCGATATCCGTGGTGAGAACAGTGCAGATAGCTCATTACATAGTTTGGCAGTTAACACTTTTGAAGCCAAAAATTATGCAAATCCATAATAAATATTTTTTCATTTATTTCAATATCCATTGCTGCACATGTTAATTTTGATTTCTTTTATAGTTTTTTGGAAGAAGCATTTTTCAAATGATTGTATACAGATGTTGTTTATTGGTGTATCTGAATACTATTGCCTAAATTACCAAGTTACAATCTGTTACCGGACAATAAGATGTGTGTGCATTGTAAAACTTATATAAAACACAGAAAAGCTGAGCAGTTCCAAGAGCTTTATTTATCAATGTGGGTTGCCTGTAGATAAATATCTTTGTACCAAATTCCATGTAAATTGGTCGAAACAACGCAAAGGAATTGACCAAATTTCCTAAAACTACGGGTTTATTTAACCTTTTGACCCGTAAATGACCAAAAACAGGCATATCCTAAAATTCTGTACATATGTGTATATCACTTATTAAAAAAGTATCTTTGTACCAAACATGTCAGACCTGGCATGGCCGAGCGCGTTAAGGCGTGCACTCGTAATCCGAGGGTCGCGGGTTCGCGCCCGCGTCGCGCTAAACATGCTCGCCCTCGCAGCCGTGGGGGTGTATAATGTTACGGTCAATCCCACTATTCGTTGGTAAAAGAGTAGCCCAAGAGTTGGCGGTGGGTGGTGATGACTAGCTGCCTTCCCTCTAGTCTTACACTGCTAAATTAGGGACGGCTAGCACAGATAGCCCTCGAGTAGCTTTGTGCGAAATTCCAAAACAAACAAACAAACCAAACATGTCTTTCTGTGGAGACATAAATACCACGAGGTGCCAATTTTCTTTTTTCTATTGAAATCACTGACTGCAACAGATTAGAGTCACGAGTTGATAATTTATATTTGATTGGCTGTCGTACAACCAATTACATTACCACCGTTTATTTGCATTTCATTTTGTCTTCCTATCATTCCTTCGCTTCATCTATCGTCGTGTTTCCGGGGTCGTCAAGAACACTTCCAATCCACCGTATGTGTGGTCGTTCTTCTACTTATCATCCATTTATCTTTGAATTGAATGCGCTTTGTGACAGATAATCTGGGAGTTGTTTAATCAGGTGTCCAAATCACTTATTCTTTCTTGATGTATGATAAGCTTAGTTCAGTTTTCACCTTTGCTTTTATTTCATCATTACGTGATTTGTCTGTGTTAGTATCACAAAGGATTTTCTCGAGACATCTCAATTTTATTTTGACAATCTTTCTCTCATGTTTTGATATTAATGTCCGTATTTGACACTAATAGCAAATTATTGGTATGAAGATGGTGTTTTAGAGAATTAATTTTGTTTCAAACGGTATTTGATTTTGTTGAAACTAAGCTTTTAATTGTCTTGTTATGTGGTTTGCTTTTATGTGTCTGGCGTCACATTTTTTCATCTAAAGTGCCCTCTACAGAGATGATGCTGTCGAGATATTTGCACTCGTGCTGTTGCCTTGGTATTTCATTTTCAGTTTTGATTATGACGTTTTCTTGTTTTCGACAAACTGATAAGACTTCTGTTCTTTCAGCACTATTCAACACGTTGAACTTCTTTTTAAATTCATTCGATTGTCTCTTCAACGTTTTTATTTGTTGTTCTTTCTTTTAGCAAGATTTACTTCAACATCAGCCTACTAGGCATGTCACGGTTTTACTCGAGCAACGTAAGCAAGGTTTTTTTGGTAGGTGAATCGGGTCATTCTTCGTGGTTACCATTGTGGTTTCCTGGGTTAAACCCTCTCAAGAGTTCGCTCGATTAAAGTGTCGCATCAGTAAAAAGACTCTGTAAGTTGTAAGACTGACTTCAGTCACTCTGTGCTTAGTAGTGTTAATACAGTAATGGCTCTCAGCACCGAAATTCCACATAACCAGTAAGCAGAAATCAATGTGCTAGTCAGTCAAGAATATTTTATGCGAAACATTGCGGACAAGACTCTGAAGACGGTGCATGAAACTAATACTGTTGACGTCAGAAGTGGCTAAGGTAAAAAACAAAACTGATAAAGTTTGAAGTGGCTAAGGTAAAAAACCGGAACTAAAACTGTTGACTTTAGAAGTGGCTAAGGTAAAAAAACCGGAACTAATACTGTTGACGTTAGTAGTGGCTAAGGTAAAAAACCGGAACTAATACTGTTGACGTTAGAAGTGGCTAAGGTAAAAAACCGGAACTAATACTGTTGACGTCAGAAGTGACTCAGGTAAAAATCCGAACTCTTTAATGGTGATATTAAGTGTTTCAGTACATGTTTTTTTTCGGTGTTTTTTTAATGCAAGATACACGACCATGCTGTAAATACAGGTATGAAGTTTACTGCAAGATTAATAAAACATGAATTTGCGCAAAGTATTTTCAAGCGACTTATCTAGTTGCTAATGACGACTGCTGATAAGTGATAACTGAAACAGTAGAATGAGTGAAGATGTGTCTGCTCAGTGATAACTGAAACAGTAGAATGAGTAAAGAAGATATGTCTGCTCAGTGATAACTGAAACAGTAGAATGAGTGAAGATGTGTCTGCTCAGTGATAAATGAAACAGTAGAATGAGTAAAGAAGATATGTCTGCTCAGTGATAACTGAAACAGGAGAATGAGTAAAGAAGATATGTCTGCTCAGTGATAACTGAAACAGTAGAATGAGTAAAGAAGATATGTCTGCTCAGTGATAACTGAAACAGTAAAATGAGTAAAAAAGATGTCTACTCTCTACAAACAGATCCAGGACTGAACTGTCTGAAAACAATCAGCGAAAGTTTGCTCGACAAAGGAGGGGAGAGGGCTATCATAATCTAGGCCAAATCACGGTGACGAGTCAGTACAAATTTGGGGCTTATGTTATCAACAATGTTGGTGATTTACAAAACGTTAATGAAACTCTGACTGCTAAAAAGTAATTCTTATTCTGATATATCAATCAGGAACACCACCCAGCACTGCCAGAAAAACAGAACTCCTGGTCGCACTATAAATGGGATGGAATCATATATGTACTGCAAAGAGGCTGGGATCATTCCTAGTCGTGGGTTATGCATGAGCTTAGAAGGTCAAAAGATGACCAAACAATAAGATTTAATATGACCTAGGGAGGTCAAAACGTTATTCTCTGCTTTATTGGTAAAGCTGTTCTGAAGTACATTTTTACTTCAAGTGGGTTTTTCGTCATCATTTACAAACAACGTTTCACAATCGTACATTTTGAATTTGTCTGGAAGCATGGACACCAGATGCAATTATTTATATAAAGCACAAGATTTCAAACAAATACTAGTGTACAGTTTATTCACTTTTCTTTTGTATTTACAGTTACGACAGAAAATGTTCATACCCTCTTCGTCGTGAGTAGTTTTCCTCATAACATAAAAAAGGATCACGATCAGGATAATCAAAGTATGGTGTATTATAAATATTGTACTAACACACATCTACATAATTTTTTTATGTGAATTTAATGACGAATAAACTGTTTATAAACAAATAACCAAACATAGGAGGGACAGAAGGTGTTCCTGCCTCGTCTACTTTAATGGTCAGTTGTGTAGCCTTTTAGGTGAATTCATTGACGCAATCTCTCCTCATAGCCCTCCATGATCGTTTGACAGTACTAGACTGGTATTTTCTTCCATTCTTCTTGACAGAAGACCTCCAACTCTTGCACGTTTTTCGGATTACGCTGGTTAACCCTGGTCTTCAACTCATGCCAAATGTTTTCAATTGGGTTGAGATCGGGTGACTGCGATGACCTCTCCAGAATGCTTATGTGGTTTTTTTGCAACAAGGATTCCACATATTTCGATGTGTACTTAGGGTCATTGTTGTGCTGGAAGATCCAACGATGCCCAAGCCATAAGTTCCACACATCATTCTTGATATAAGTGCTTAATATATCAACGTACTCTTATTTTTTCATGATTCCGTTGACACGATGAAGGTTGCCTACACCAGAAGAGCTGAAGGAACTCCATAGCATGATCTAGCCACCTTCATGTTTAGCTGTAAGAACGGTGTTTTTTGGAAGATTTCGTTCTCCCCTCTTACGGAAAATATAGCGAACATCATTGTGGCCGAAAAGCTCGATTTTAGTCTCGTCTGACCAAAGAATACTTTTTCAACAGGTAAAGGGTTCATCTACATGTTTTCTTGCAAGGGCGTAGATCCTGGGGGGATGGAGGGTATACATACCCATTTCATTTTAGGTGGGAGGTATGGTGCATACAATCATCTCCCCCTACAGTTTGGTCTGTTGAATTGTTTTATTACATCACAGGCCTACAAATTGTGTGTTTGTTTTTGTGATTCTCGTGTTCTTACCAATCGAATTACATAGTTAGGCCTAGATGTAGTTTTTTTCAGCAGCCGAGATGTACATCTTTAATATAGGCGTGCTAAGCTTTTCGATCTAAGTTATAGTTCGTAATTTCGTAAGTATCAGTCAGTAGGCTTAAGTATGTATCCAAGTATTGTGGCAACATGATTACTCTGTGACTGCATGTTTACAGCTTTTAGGATCACGTAATCAGAGATTACCAATTCGCAAATTGAAGTTCACATAAGTGGTTGCAAAAATCATCCCCTTCATTGGGTGTAAAAAATCTACGTCCCTGTTTTCTTGCATACCTCAATCGTGCTTCTAAATGAACAGGCTTTAAATATGGAGCTCTACGAGGACGGCATGCTTTGAACTCAGAAGAGCGTAACATGTTCGAAACTGTAGAGATGCTTACTTCAACCTCAGTTTTCCTTTCCAGTTTCTGTACGCCATTACGTGTTAAACGAGGGTTCCTACTAACTTCTCTGAGAACCTTCCTCTTGGTTTTCTCTGGAATTTTGGTGAGGCCTCCAGAATGAGGAAACTTGGCAATTATGCTTTAAACAGTAGATTTCGGTGCATTAAGTTGTGTATCAATACCGGAAAGAGACACAAGAGACTTGTATTTTACAATAATTCGGTTTTCTTAAATCACTGGACAGTTGTTTCCTGTTCGCCATGATGACCAATCAGATGATGACGGAGACGGCGCTAAATTGCCGGAAGTAAATGTTTTAATGGCTAAATTCCAATAATTATGAACCCAATGTCTAGTTCTGGAATGGTATAATGTAGTTTATTCGCCAAACTAAACAACATTTTTACGGGAATATCAGTTTTTTTTTGCACGTTCTGAACTGTACGAACACTTTTTGCTCCTCCTATTTTTGGTTATTTGTTTATAAACAGTTTATTTGTCATTAAATTTACATAAAAAATATGTAGATGTGTGTTGATATAATATTTATAATATATCGTACGTCTATTAGCCTAATCGTGATACTTTTTAAGTTGTGAGCAAAAACTACTCGGGACGCAGGGGTTGGTTTGGTTTTTTGGAATTTAGCACAAAGCAACTTGAGGGCTATCTGTGCTAGCCGTCTCTAATTTAGCAGTGTAAGACTAGAGGGAAGGCAGCTAGTCATCACCACCCACCGCCAAATCTTGGGCTACTCTTTTCCCAACGAAAAGTGGGATTGACCCTCAAATTATAACGCCCCCACGGCTGGGAGGGCGAACATGTTCGGCGTGAACCCGCGACCCTCGGATTACGAGTCGCGCGCCTTACGCGCTTGGCCATGCCGGCCCGAGGGACGCAGTGGTACGAACACTTTCTGTCGTAACTGTAGAACTAGGTGTACCCAATTGACTGTTGGGATGTACATTGAATTTAAATGTCTATGGTTTACTCTGCACTGTTGTAGAATTGCACTATATTTTGGTGCCATGAGTACGTTTGCAAAAGTGATGGATGGCCTGGCATGGCCGAGCGCGTTAAGGCGTGCGCTCGTAATCCGAGGGTCGCGGGTTCGCGCCCGCATCGCGCTAAACATGCTCGCCCTCCCAGCCGTGGACGGTCAATCCCACTATTCGTTGATAAAAGAGTAGCCCAAGAGTTGGCGGTGGGTGGTGATGACTAGCTGCCTTCCCTCTAGTCTTACACTGCTAAATTAGGGACGGCTAGCACAGATAGCCCTCGAGTAGCTTTGTGCGAAATTCCAAAACAAACAAACAAACAAGTGATGGATACATCTCAATGTTCGATTAGAACTGGAAGGAGGCGTTGTCCACTATTTGCTTTCCTTTTCGATTGGTTCAAAATTAGGGACAGCTAACGAAGACGGCTTTTGTGTAGCTTTGTGCCAATGTTCGAAACAAATAAATTTTTGTTTGGTGTCATGTATAACATTAATACATCCAACTGCTGTTACTTATTGTTTATTATTCCTATATATCTAATGATTGTGGCTTTCTATAATCATTTCCATAAACAAACACACACTAATTATGGTTTGAATATTCGAATCGCAATCTAAAAATCTTGTGTTCGAGTCCCATCTCTGAACATGGTTGCACTTTCAATCGTGGGACGTTATAAGTGTGGTGATCAATCATACTGTTTGTTGATGAAAGAATACCTAGAGTTAGCGGTGAGTGGTTCTGGAAAATTGCCTTTCATCTAGGCTGTTACTTCAAAATTAAGAGTCCGATCAGAGATATTTCTCATTTAGCATCGTGCGAAATTCAACAAAAAAAACAATATTAAAGTTTTTTTTTTAGTAGGTTCTTTAATAAGTTGATCTTCAGCCAACTACGGCTCTATTTTTAATTTGCGCATTGATTAATACAACTTTATCTCATACTTTTAACGTTATTAACAATTGACACACACATATCTAACTATCGGCCGGTATTCGATGAACTAATGTTCTTTGCAGCTAACAGTACAATTGGGTTAGATCTTTGATATTGTTGTTTTTTTCTGTCACATCTCGTGCAGGATGTCATCGTGATGTCTCTGGCATCCATATATCTCTGTTACTGGGAATATAACTTATTGTTTATGATCCCATAATAACTGTTTATTTTGATTTATATCATTAGTGTGTACTGCCAGGGGTAACTTTTGCGTCGTTTGCACGTTATGTAGTAACCATGGTAACTCTCATAGCACACCGTTACGAACCGTTTATGACTGATATTTCTCCAACACTGTATCTTGACTTCTAACAGCCAGTAGAACATTTAGGGTATTCACAGATGAACATGGTAATCATATGTGTGCTAACGTACACAATTCATCTGTATAATAACACTCGGTGTCTGTATGTCATGTAACTACATTTGTATAATAACACTCGGTGTCTGTATGTCATGTAACTACATTTGTATAATAACACTCGGTGTCTGTATGTCATGTAACTACATTTGTATAATAACACTCGGTGTCTGTATGTCATGTAACTACATTTGTATAATAACACTCGGTGTCTGTATGTCATGTAACTACATTTGTATAATAACACTCGGTGTCTGTATGTCATGTAACTACATCTGTATAATAACACTCGGTGTCTGTATATCATGTAACTACATCTGTATAATAACACTCGGTGTCTGTATATCATGTAACTACTCTTGAACTGATGGTTTTACTGACTAATTTTGTTTGTTTGCTTGTTTTTGAATTTCGCACAAAGCTACTCGAGGGCTGTCTGTGCTAGCCGTCCCTAATTTAGCAGTGTAAGACTAGAGGGAAGGCAGCTAGTCATCACCACCCACCGCCAACTCTTGGGCTGCTCTTTTACGAACGAATAGTGGGATTGATCGTCACATTATACGCCCCCACAGCTGGGAAAGCGAGCATGTTTGGTGCGACGCGGGCGCGAACCCGTTACCCTCGGGTTACGAGTCGCACGCCTTAACGCGCTTGGCCATGCCGGGCCTTTACCGACTAAATGGCATTAAAACGAATCGTCTCGCTTCCGAGGTTTGCCCAATGGTAAAACTTTTCACTCTTTCCTTCGAGGAATCCAAATATTTCGCGAAGTTATTTTTACGGGGATTTCCTAATAGCGGACCCCAAATTTGACATTAAGTTACATTAAAACACGTAAATAATTAGACTTAATAATCACCGTTCGTAATTTGATTGAAGAAATTAAATTAGCATTTTATCGCTAATGGTAAATAAATTTTAAAATAGTAGTCCAGACGTTATGTTATATTATAGTAGCCCTGTAAGTATGGGCCATACGCTTTCGTGTGTGCTTGTACTATGAAGGTGATTGTTATGGGAACGTGTTGTACACAGATGAAAACACTGGAATTATAATAAATGTTTTCTCAACCCAAACGAGCCGTTTTTGTATATAAAATTCCCTACAAGTGGGTTTCTCGACATCACTGATTGAAATGTAGAATTATATATATATATGTGTGTGTGTGTAAGAAGAACTAGTCTGTCCTGGGTGTAGGTATTGTGTAACACGAGCCCTCAGTAACTGGACAAGTTAAAATGATTTTCTTTATTTCCATTCTTAATATATGGACTGTTGAATCAGGCAAGTGGATAAGGTAATTTGGTAGCATTAAAACCCCTGTATCTACGAACCACGAGTTAATGTAACCAGTCATATGTAATTAACATACCTTAACTATTTGAAGTTGGAAAGAATTTGATACTGACTAATTTGTCTTAGTAATTTAAAAACCAAAGTTGCATGTATCAGTTTCCTTTTTGGGCAGACATTATCCTAATTATTTTCGTTAATTACAATGCTTTTATTACTTTGTGTACTTCTCGAATCTGGAGCTGGAGAATCTGTGAAGGAAAAACAACTTTTTCCGAACTTTCTGGTTTTCGTATTTTCTTTTCACCTTTTTATTTCGCAAGCTTTTCACCCAATTACAGGATCTTTCGACAATGAGTTTTAACGTAGAACGTGCCCTCCCTTCCACTAGCACAGCGGAAGTTTAAAGGCTTGCAACGCGAAAAACAGAGGTTCGATACATTTGCTGGGCACAGCAAAGATAATCTATGATTAAAATTTTTGCATAAACGTAATCAAACAAAAATATATAAAGTACAAATTATTTTACGAACGAATTATTCCAAAATAGAGGTTGCTAAGCG
This sequence comes from Carcinoscorpius rotundicauda, assembly GCA_011833715.1. Classification (NCBI taxonomy): domain Eukaryota; kingdom Metazoa; phylum Arthropoda; class Merostomata; order Xiphosura; family Limulidae; genus Carcinoscorpius; species Carcinoscorpius rotundicauda. Next base: position 90,504,479 of record CM022393.1, on the reverse strand, counting down.
ACAGCATTAATACTTTCCCACAATCTGTGACATGGGTACGAATGTTTCTTGAATAATTACTAAAGTTAAAATCTATATTACAAAAACATAACAAGAACGTATGAACTGAAATGATTAAAAATTGAATTTTCGAATAATTTATACGAATTAATCTATATTGTAACAGAAATACACAATAAAAATAATGAAAACGTTTAGTAAAATCCTGTATTTACGTTTAGACGAATGGTACGTCAAGTAAACTACTTGATTTTATGTTGGAACTTTCGGTCGTTAAATATTCGCGCGTGAAAATTTACTTATCAAAAATTCAAGCACTGAAGCCCAGCATGGCCAGGTCGATCAGGCACTCGACTCGTAATACAAGGGTCGCTAATTCGAATACCCACCAAACATGCTCGCTCTTTCAGCCGTGGGGTCGTTATAATGTTACAATCAATCCCACTATCCATTGGCGGTGGGTGGTGGTGACTAGTTGCCTTCCTTCTTGTCTTACATTGCAAAATTAGGGATAGCTAGTGTAGATAGCTCTCGTGTAGCTTTGCGTGAAATTCCAAACAAACCAAACCAATCAAGTACTGAAGCTAAAAGCTCGTGAAATCACAATATTGAGAAAGTGTAATTATACGTATATTTAATAATTGCGCACCGCATTATGGGTCTGAACATTCATCATGTGTTTCTGTAGTTGATTAGAATACAATTTTCGGATTATTATTTTTTTTAAACCACGAAATTATTAATGCTATAGGAATTATAACTTGAACTGTATTTAATTTGTACATGCATGTGAGTTATGTGCTCTGTTCAGGTGGTTTGTAAAGTGACATGGAAACATGTAAAGACATGTCACTTGGATTAAAAATCAGAAAACATTGACAATTGATGCAGCTAAGCAAATCTGTTCTTGTTTTTAGTTTGCAGGAAAAAAATAGCTAATGAAAAAAAAAAATTGAAGCCCACACCACTAATGACAGATAGTTCCATCATTCTACACAGGTCGAAACGCGTTCGCTCTTCTATGTAAAATATTTTCTCAACCCAAACGAGCCGTTTTTGCATATATATTTCTCTACAAGTGGGTTTTCTCGACATCACTGAGTTCCACCATTCGCTGTACCAACACCTAAATGGTGTTCCACACTGAATCAGTGAAATTATAAAAAATGACAGAACAACTCTCTGGAAGAAAACTGATTGGACAAGTAATAAACGAATTACAATGAAAGTGGCTTGATCTTGCATGATCCGGACCCGACTTCCATTGGTATGACGTTGTTATAGACTAGGATGGTAATCCCATGACATGTAAATGAGCCTCTAATTCACAACACGTGCTGACAAAGATGGCTGTTCTTTCAATTTTTGTCATGTTATTAAAAGAAAAAGAGTGTCATTAGAGTCTGAAATATAACTGTTGGTTTGTTGAACGTTACGCAAAGATCCTCAAGGGCTATCTGCACTAGCCATATCTACTTTTTATGCTATAAACAAGAAGGAAGCCAACTAGTCAACAATATTCACCTCAGACTCGTGGGCTACTCTTTACCAACGAAGAATTGGATTGACCATTACATTATAATGTCTCCATGAGTGAAAGGTCTCCAGATGTTTGGTGAAATGGGCATTCGAATCCGCGACCTTCAGATTGCGAGTCAAACGCCCTAACTACTAGAACATGAATCACTGATTTAGTGTTTACTGGTTATTTGATCTATGTAAAAACTGCTCATAAGCCTTGAAATCAATCAATTTATGCGACACATTAAGTTATAAATATGAGTCAGTTGATCTGTTAGCTTTTGAAATATATAAAGCAACGTTTAAAATTGCTATGCGAAAAAACACCAAATAAGCATGTATGTATCATCAACCAGATATCACAAAAATGTGTTGCGCATTTTGGAACAATGTGTGCTTTACAAGAATTACTGAAAATAATTTACTACTGGAACCTAACGTATATTAACAACGAATGACATTAAATCCAGTTTGATAATTTAGTAACCAACTCGCGTATGTATACCACAGGCGCTTGTCGTGCAAGTTTAAAGATAAACAAAACACATTGTTGATCACGCGAAGTTGCTTGCTTATTTATATTTAATCAAAATAACAGTGATGTAGTTTTTAACTATACTCTAGTCTTTAAAGAGCACTGGTTGTATCGAGATCGTATGTTTCACAATAAATGAAACTGTTGTAGCTAGTTATTAAATGTTAGTGATGAGTCTTTCAAATAGGTACGTTGCTACAGTATAATAAGTAAATATATTGGTTTGTTTCTTTATCTGTTGCTAAGTGCAAAACTACTCGATGGGCTGTATGTGCTATGCCCATCATGGGTATCGAAACCAGATTTTTAGCGTTATAAGATTTAGACGTACCGTGAAGCCACTGAATGGCAGAGGAAAGGTTTACATTATGTTTTGACAGCAAGTAAATAAATCTCGTTCTTAATATCTGAAAACACGATATTTAGATTTAAACATTTTAATGTTTTTTTCTGGTTTCTTTATTCAACTGGTGACTACACAAAAGTTGAAGATCGTTGGGATAGCTTATAATAAAAGAGAACTGAGGATTAAGGAGTTTGCTCATAAACAGAAAGAACTCAGGGCTAACTAAAGAGATTAATGCAACTAAGCGAAAGCGAGAACATTAGATAAATGCTGAGCATCATCAGATACAATTTTCTACATCTGCAACTATTCCATACATTTAGGGATTGAAAACTACCCTGAGACGGTTTAGAAAAATAATGAATTCAAATTTTTTTTTTCATTCAACAAAAGAAGACCCACTTTAAAAAATAGTGTTTGAAATTCAAAACTGCATCATTGGAGAATCTTTTGTTACCCAAAATTTCACTTCTACTTTTGGCGATAAAGTTTTTGTTTGAGGTATAAAGATACGCCCTCTGTGAGATTTAGCACCTACTTATAAAAGGTATGAAATTAAGATATGCCCCCTTCAATGGCTCAGCGGCAATTCTGCAGGTTTACGACCTTAAAGTTGGGTAGTTCATTATGTAACTTGCATCTAACAACAACCGACCAACTAATCCAAAAATCAAATTAGGGTCAGAAACGCGTTTCACTCCATAATTTTCTCACATAAAGTACTATTCGTTATTTCATCTAGTCCTGAAACCAATAACCAGGTTTTAAACATACCTGTGTAAGTTGGACAAGCAATGGCATTCAGATACGCCAATTTGATTTTACGTCATTGTCAGAGGTGGTAAGAATCATTCAAACCCTTTTACTTTCTTATCCCGTTGCTGAGCAATAAGTCTGAAAGTTTATAACACGTAAAAAACAACATGTTTCAGTACCCGTGATGGGCATAGCACACAAGACTACACGATGGGCTATCTGTACTCTGCCTACTACGGGTATCAAAACCCGATTTCTAGCGGTGTAAATCCGGAGACATATCGCTGTACCATTGAGTGGCCAGCACAGACAGCCCTTTGTGAAGTGGTTATGTGCTTAACTACAAACAAACAAGATTAGTTCTAGTTGTACTATGATTTTGATTCGTTGAGAAAAAACGAAGACGTAGCGTTTTGTTGCTGCAAAATATTGATATCTTTCATCCATAGAAAACGACGTTCATGATGACGTCAAATTGACTACAAGGGTCTTCCTTTGTTTCGGAATTAATGACGTCTTTACGAATAATTGTGTAATATAAGATAAATTACTTTACATATTTTTTGTCGTTGTTCACTAACATAAGTAATCGCGTAATAGGCAAAACGTGTTTTAACCTTTAATTATGCAAAACTTACTGCAACAACGGTGGCAAATGCCGTAGATTAACATAACTATATAACGCTAGAAGTTTCGCTCACGCAATCAAGTTTTAAGCTGAAAAAATTGTTATAACTAAATGCAAAGAAAACGCAAGTTCGCAGCAAAGATTTTTAATAAAAGTAGACGTAAAGTCGATGGATATGAATTACATGAAACTTTGTCATAATCGTATGTTTTCATGTTGAGACGTAATTCATATTAATGAAGATAAAAATATCACTTTTATAGTTTTAATTCCTTGCTATGATAAGGCCATCCTAGAGTAGGTTTAAAGAACTACTGCCTGCACAATAAAATGTGAAAAATGTTAATCGATATTCTCAGTTCAGCTCGTGATATTCATAGTTTGTGTTACACGTGAAAACTAAAGCAAGCACAAGAGCTGCACGTGTCGAAGACTGGCCATATTGTACGTGGCAAGTTTTCGGAACATTAGGTACTTTGATTATTTTGTTTTTAAGAAATCAAATCAACGATTAACCAAAATCCAAATGAAATATAAAGAGGAACGATTAAAACGGATTTTCTGTTTTGTTGGTTAAGGTACTGTTTCAATTAGCAAATGTTTAGTCATACGTCTTTTAGTGGCGCGCTAAAATAAGGCTGTAATTTTATAACAAGCGAACGGCCAATATCTCGTGCTTTATGATTGTCCAAAATATATATATAGTTACCTAACCTGAGGAGCTTCATTTATTAACTTCACACCGTTGAGATAAGGTTTGTCAAAGTATCTAAATTATATATTTTACCGCGTTAAACTGAGGCTCGTTTTACTATTACCTTGCCAATATTTACAAAATTATTCATTTTATAGTATTCAAGTCAGGTTTGTCTACTAATACCTTTACAAACTCTGCAGTGCCTGTGAATTTCAGTCCAATGTGCGATCGAAATGTTGAAAGAGACACAGGGAAACTGTTGTCCTCTTGCACTAGGCGAATTGTGGGGAATTTTCAGAGAAAAAATGATATACGTTGTACGTTATGATGATCATTTTTTTTTCAATGAAAACTACGCTGGAGTAAAGACGTAAGGTCGCCATACATAATATGCAGCATGAACTGTGACGCCGTAGTGAGGCTCCAAAATCATTTTAGTATATCACGTACTCAGCCTTTCTATACATTACGATAAACATTGCGAAAACTAGGTTTTATAACAAGGATTTGTACTAGGGATGGATCAGAGCAGTTTAAGTTTACAAATAGCTGTAATGAATATCGAACAAATGATGTTCGTCCATTTCTACTTTATCTTCCTTGGAAGGCCCTGCATGGCCAGGTGGTTAAGGCGTTCTAGACATCATTAGTAATTTTTACAATGTTTGACATAAAAAATCATGTTCGTGGAATGACTGAATGACGGGATCGATACAACGAACTGTAACGAATGTTAACATCTATGTTGAGAAATACGTTTGGATCAGTATTAAAATAGTAATCTTAAATCAGATTACTTTTATATGTGTGTTTTTATATGAATTAATATATAGATTTACGTACGTTCTCGGCCTTGCATGGCCAGGTGGGTTAAGGCGTTCGACTCGTAATCTGAGGGTCACGGGTTCGAATCCCCGTCGCACCAAACATGCTCCCCCTTTCAGCCTTGGGTGCGTTATAAGTGACGTTCAATCCCATTATTCGTTAGTAAGCGAGTAGCCCAAGAGTTGGCGGTGGGTGGTGATGACTAGCTGCCTTCCCTCTAGTCTTACGCTATTAAATTAGGGATAGCTACTGCAGATAGCCATGGTGTAGTTTAACGCGAAATTAAAAGCAAACAAATAAAAAACAATCTTCCTTGGAAACGTGAAGCTTTTACCAATGTGTTCGGAATTGCTTCTTTCCTGAACGATTGTCTCTACAGAATAATTGTACATACTTTCCTTCTAAAACGTTTAGTATATGTACAGTATGACACACCCTTCCGAAATTGCTATCTTTTTTGCTTAAAAGCAATAAATCTTAATTCAGGCTTTTTTTCTTTTTTTCTTTTTAGAAGAGGAAATATTACGAGGCAGTTGCCTTATACGATTTTCCCACATCCGGTTTATTCTGAATATGTCTATAGAAATGGAATATATGCACACATACACCCACAAAGGGCCACGCATTAGAAAGAGTAAATTAAGCCTAATGCCAGTTAAATTTAATAGTATTATGAATTATAGTGCTGCGTTTGCAGAACGAATCCAATCGGAAAACGTAAGACACGTACACAGGAAGACAGTTCCATCTTAAATTGAGCCCATAAGTAGTACAAACCGGGTAGGCTATTAATTATTTTGTCACAAAACAAATGCAGGTATATATATGACATTTCAAAGCATTGTTTACATTCTTATTTCAACAAATCACTCTTCCAATACAATTGCATTTGATTGAAACAAATTTTAAACGTTATGTTAAAGATATTCTGACGTTGGAGCTATTTTGATCAATTCGTTCTGCACATTTGAAGTACCTAGGTATTAAAGTGCTCAGAATACAACGAAACGTGTTACGCGGATTAAGTCCTAACGAGCACGATTTTTTCTGACATTTATCCGGCCATCAGTCATGTGGAGACTAAAACCATTCTCCTGTACGGATCCTGAGAATTTTCGATGGTTCTTTCCAAGTTGCAGGAATTTAATACTCGGAAAGCTTGAACTATGCTACTTCTAATGGATTTTGAGCTCTCTTCTACTTTTATTTCAACTCCCGAACGAATAATGAAATTTCATGTTTTAGAGCATAATGTATGTATGTGACAGTTCGGTTAAAAGAGTTATATTTCATTGTAGCAAAGTACCTCTTTGTTGAACGCCGACTTGGACAAATAAAATTACATCGTAAACAACGTCTTGAATTTTTTTACCACTTCTAATGAGCGATACAGCTTTTGAGAATATCTTCAGAGGGCTGAGTACGTTATATGAAATCGAATTTGGTTACGCAAATCAATTAGTCACGTAATAATTGCAACTGATATAAAGTCACGATAGTACGGCATGTATAAGAACTACATTTTGATATTTTTGGCGACTTCGTAGGAAATATCAAGTCATCGAAAAGTGAATAATTTGAGAAAAGGTATGTAGCATCTCTTTCCGATAGAAAATCTTCATATGCTGAAATTGTGAGAATGTTTTCAGATCGGGATTTAGAATTTCTAAGACAGGGATTTTCCTTGTAGTTAATAGCATTGGGAAACGATGAAATATTAATGAAACTGGGACTTCCCAGAAAGAGACATGCAGCAAGTCGTACCTCAGTCGTGATAAGCAAAATGTGAAGTATTGTAACATGTGAGTATTGAAAGGTCAGTGTTTAAAGGCGTCTACATTGTCCAGGTAATACATTCACAAATAAAGATATTAAAGATTTCCATCTGAAAAAGTGATACAAGTTACATTTACACAAATGTTTTCCACAACCTATCCGTTCAACCGTTCTAATTCTTAAGCAGATGAATAAAATAGGTGTTCGTGTATACGGTTAGCAACGTAGTTCTTTTGCAGTTTGATGTAGGCCTACGTTATGAATGGATTTAACTAACTCAAATCAAACCAACATACTTTTACAAGATAACTGTGATATCTAATACAATGGCTGGTTCACACTCTATTTTGAAATTACTCTTCACATTTCACAACTATCTTGTATTTGTAATCTAGTTTAGTGTGTGCAAGAACTCTTTACATCATATCCTTATAGAGAAGTTCTAGGCCTATCGTATTAACATTTCTAATTTTGACGTCATGATTAAGATCCGCAGTTCCCTCTAGCTAACATTTAAATTATAACGTTAAAGATATAGCTTACAACACTGCTCTTTCCTGTACCGTGAAATTCTTTGAATAATCCTGATATAAAATAAGGTGAAAAAACCCTCTATTCTAAGCTCTCCTTCAACTGAGTTTATTCGTTATTTTTCTCTTTCTAGACTCAGAATAAATAGATGGGGTGTAACTTGTCTTTTGTTATCACTGGCTGTTGTGTTGTTGGTAGAGTATTTCCTGGAGAGGTGATCGAGGAAATCCATTGGCGGCTCCAACCTTAATGGTCATCTGTAAGTAGTTTTGCCAGAAACTTCAGACTTCTCATCACTGATATACTTCCAAAGACATTCATGGTGGATGATCTTTACTTTGGATCACCTCCCATGTGAACATCAGTGACCACGATTTTACAGTGATTTATCTTTTGATGTATTCTGAAAGAGCTCTTATTCCACACTGGCTTTGATCTACAGTTTATTACATTAGGTCTTTTCAAGTTATACTTGAAGTATCCATTTTCTTGTGGTTTATCTCATCCATTCTTTGCAACTAGCTGTCTGGTTATTTTTTAAGTTCTTCTAGACTATTATTAGAAGGAATTGATGTTTCATTACCACAGAATCTAATATTTCTATAACTTATATAATACGTTGCTCCTTTATTAGTTTATTTATAATTTTAATGGGTTTTAGTTCCATCACCAACTGCACAGACCCATCTAAGAATACACACCTACATTTCTTAAGCCTACTTTTGTAAGTTGGACTTCTTAGGTGGCCAAAAATATGGATGTCTTGTTAAATTGTCACACCCATTTACTCTGAGAACAATTTTATATTGTGACTAGTATGAGTACTATAGTAACTACCTGCCATAATCCATTGATTTCTCGATTAGGTCATGTTGAATTAGCCAGTTGAACTAATGAACTGGATTTAGTAATGTCATATACTGAGCACTTCAGGAACATATTTTATTTTCTTGTGGTGGCGCAGTAGCAGTAATGGATGCAGACCAAATATGTTCTTCTACTCCATTTTCTGTAGCAGAAATAGGAATAGACTGATTTATTCCCTGTAATTAATAATTCGTGCTCCATATATTTCATTCTGTCATCGTTTTTGTTTGCCGCTTCGTTGATGTCTTTCTTTACCTCACTAATGTTGTCACACCACAGTCATTTTGTACTTAAGTTTTGTCTTCAGAGCCTCCCAAAATTTCTCCAGTCTCGAACTCAAAATTTGCTCAGTTTTTGTTATTACTTATTTACCGAACTTTTTTGGGAAAAAACAGTTTATAAATAGGCTAAACTGTCGATGTGTTTTATACGCTAACTCTTGTCTGAGAAAGCATCTAAGCCACAAGTGATTTAGGTTTCAACGATGTGTAAATAGTTACCGAAATTTTCATTTAACGAAAGATGTCAGTTGGTTGGGGTTCTGAAACTATGCATTGGGAAAAAATGCTAAATAAAAACGTAAAATAATTTACTGTATTGTAAAAAATGCTATAAACAGTATTTATATGCGGAAATACAATGTTTAACTTAAAAGTAGATTATTTGTATTCTTTTAACATGTCAAAAATTGATTCTAATAAAATTCAGGTAACCATAATTTACAAATATTGTTTATGTAACAATTAACAATTATACTTTGTCTTTTTAGTCGTTTCAGCTGTTGTTTAAAAGGATGTTGATATGGGTTAGTTCCCAACCTTTTGATTCAGAATCATGGTGTTACAAATCGATTTTTTATTATGTTTATGGTTCGTGGAAACGCGGAAAGTGGAATTGTTCAGTAGTTTCTATGCATAGTAAGTAATAGTGAACTTTGTTATTCTGCGAAAAACATTTTAGAACCCTAAGGTATGCAAGAAGAATCACTTGAACAACAATTAACGACAAACACTGAAAATGACATATTGAACATGAAAATAACGGTTTCTACAGAATTGCCCATGACTCATAGAATTTTAAAACACACTAATAAAAACTCTCTTAGACACGTATATCTTATTATTACACGTTTTTCAACGTGAAAACATGCCATTTGGTTTTATTTTTGGTTATTTGTCTCACCAATAGATTTACGACACGTCACATTACGGTTATATATTCTTAATTCCCCCAGAGATTTGATGGAGCACACAAAACTATTCAGGAAAGTATAGCAATAACTCGATAGCCAAAGTTAACTGGTGGCCATTGGTCATACTGTGGCTAGACATTATAGACGAATTATTTTGTGTTTTCACATAATCTTTGTTGCTATTTTCTGAACTGTACGATAAAAAATAGTTCCAAATCCTGCTTAAACAAATCTGATGAATTGAAGTAAAATTCACCATTAACGGAAGCGTAATCTAAAAGACATTAGCTATTTTCGACCGATGTCATCTTTTCATTTATTATAAATATATTGTAACAGAGAGTAAAACAAGCTGTGAACCAGATTATTTTATCAGAGACTGAACATGAATTGCAGAACTTACATCTTGTTTTACTATCTTACTGGACTGATATAGCCAGGTAGTTAAGCGTCGCGAGTTCGAATCCTCATCACACCAAACATGCTTGCCGCCCTTTCAGCCATGGGAACGTTATAAAGTTACAGTCAATCCCACTATTTGTTGGTAAAAGAGTAGCCCAATAGTTGGCGGTGGGTGTTGATGACTAGCTGCCTTTCCTCTAGTCTTATACTGCTAAATTAGGGATGGCTAGCACAAGTAACCGCGTGTAGCTTTATGCGAAATTTAAACCAAATCCCGTGTCACAAATGTATTCGGCTAAATACATAGTAATAATCAAAAGTTATTGTTGTTTTATTTTGGTAAAAGTGTTTTACATTCCCGACTGTGATTTTGATAACAGTATATTTATACTTACAACAAAACCGACGTTTTAGTTATAATTTAAGCAAAATTGCGTTCAGATTTGTGAGGAGAATGTCGAAGAGCAAATAAAGGGTCAGTGTTGACGACTTCTTATAAACTTTCGTTTTACTTAAAAGTCATGTAATCAGTTTTATATTTAACTGTAGTGATCAAAATGAATCACTAGATATACATTACTGACTTCGCAGAGAGGAGTTGCCAGTAAATTCATATTTCTTTCTTCACTAAATTGTATCAATCGATATTTGAATCGACAGATAGTGCTGCCATCTCTGAATTACATTGCTTATAACATTTTTAAATCCAACGATTCGCACTTTAGAACCACATGTACGTCGTGAAGATCATGGCTAAATTACAACCTCCAGCCAAAGAGATTAGTTCAAAAATTGTGGACGATACTGATGACTGACTGTCTTCCCTCTAGTGGAACAGTCTTTCAGTTCAAAATTAAGGACGATTAGTGTTTGTGGAGTTTCACGCGAATATCTTAAAACAAACATTCACTTTTTATCTTCCACCTATTTTTTTTCCATAATGGTAAAATCCAATCCAGGTTAGTGGTTTACACGGTCTATTAGGGAAATGTTAATAAAGAAAACTTAGTGTTAAAGCAAACTCGTGATTGGTTTGTTTTGAATTTCGCCGAAAGCTACACGAGGACTGTCTGTGCTATCCGTCCATAATTTCGCAGTGAAAGACTAAAGGGAAGACAACTAGTCGTCACCATCCACCGCCAACAACATTTTGACATTCTTAAGTTATCTTCAGTCAAACCTTTTTATGTTAACCTGATTATGACCTCAGAAGGTCAAAACGTTGTTCTATACTTTATTCTAATTAAAGTTTTAATGCCCATACCTGTCATCTTTAGAATATTATATAGTACTGTAACGTTATGATGACCGATTGAGGAGAAATTTAAAACGCTTTGACGAGCAGTTCGAGCCATCCCTAGTAGGCAGTGATACTGTCTGCCTGATGCACATTATGATGAGAAATGTTGATGTTAGAAAGAGTTTTCTTGAGTATCCGACATAGTCCAAGTCAGATGATGAGCGTCCTTTGTGGCACACAAGTGTAGAAATACAATGGATACTTTGGCAGTGCCAGAGCTGAGAACCATTATAATTAAACTAATTTTAAGATATGCGACTTTGAGTACCGGTACCTTCCTTCAGTCACTAAATACCCATATACAGGGTGGTCGCTAGAAAAGCGGAAAATTTGTCAAACAGCTATTTATTTTTACAAAGAATAACTTTTACAAAGTTTTTTAAAGGCATATGTTATATTACACTCATAGATGCTCAAAATGCATTTTATGATATTAAAATCATGCATTTTATTCATGATGTAAAGAAATCAAAATAGAAATGAGTAAGCACGCATTTTATTCATGATCTAATCTGACCCTCAAATTTTCCGCTTTTCTAGCGACCACCCTGTAGTTGTAGAATAGAACGTATATAAATCAATGCGCTATTAAGAAATACTAATATTTATCTTCACTTCAAAGCATGCCTTTCTGCTTTTCAGTGTACTTTTTTATTATATCTGAAAAGTCATTTGTGAAAAAAACACACACACTGAAAAGCGGTAACAATACTTATCTTAGCTCCAGCTTCCTCCAAACCTTTTGAATAAAAAGTTGTGCCTTACATTTTAAACTGTGTGGAGATACATTTACACGTTCAACATTCACAAAGAGAGAAAATACTTTTTCTTGAAAGCACGCTATCTTTTCTTTAGGTAAGGACATACATCAGTGACAAATTTCTTTTTCTTTGAATTAGGTACAAAGTCTATTTCCCAACTCATTGGAAACGTATACAATTGAATTATTAATATAAGTGTTAAAAATAGAATTACTACCAAGAAAACAAAAACAATCTAAACACTCAGTCATATAAGCTCTAAATTAAACAATATTACCGCACATTATATATATATATATATATATATCACTTCTTATGTTTTTAGTTGTAAAAAACACATAAATTAAGTGACTTACAAAGGTGTTTTTTTGTTATTGTTTACATATTTACTGCAAGTTACGTACCCGCTGATCGCACGGGAAAAGAAATAGATCTCCATTGAACGTTACTGGGAATCAGGTCCAAGCCCCAACTTTCATGTAACTTCGGAATCCCTGAGGGAAAATGCAAGGTTTGGTGTTAATCGATCCAGTGTTTCGCCACTTATAAGAGTACATCCAATCTAGAATTGAACTAGTTATAACAATTGTATGTAGTACTTACCCTGTGTGTGTTTTTCTTATAGCAAAGCCACATCGGGCTACCGAGGGGAATCGAATCCCTGATTTTAGGGTTGTAAATCCGTAGACTTACCGCTGTACTAGCGGAGGGCAACAGTTAACACCAAAACAACTATTAATGTATTATGCCAAAGTAGTTTAGAATTGTCGGTTCAATTTATAGATTAAGCGGGTTTAATTAGATCACTTTCAGTCGTAAGGTAAATATTTGTGTAAGTGAATGAAAGATTGCATTGAAACTGGATAGCAATGGGATGTGCGCAGCCGATGCACAGGATAATCCGAAAAATATGTTGGTAATGACTTTTATTAGTGCTATTGTTAGTGCACTAATCATGTGTCGCTGTTGTGTTAAGCAGATTAATTTTCATATAAATGGGGATAAACGTGAAGTCGCGTGACAGAACTTAATTATGCATCACCTGGAAAAAAAATGTTAACCTGCTAAATCACGAAGAAATGTGAATATGCTTGTATAGTTCGTAGCTGTTTACTGGGAAACATGAATATGCTTGAAAAGTTCGAAACTGTTTACTGGGAAACATGAATATGTTTGTATAGTCCGTGGCTGCTCACTTGGAAACATTAATATGAACCTCAGAAAGGCTGGTATGGAAATTAACACTTTTACTGATAAGAGAGAACAACATTTCAACCTTCCAAGGCCAACTTCAGGTTAATAAAAAGAGAGTTCGAATGTGACGGTTGACGGACGCGTGTCTCAGAGATGATAGTATAAACGGTTACGGGACTATAGGGGCGTTGCACGTGGATGTTAGGTTATTAATTAGTATAGGTATAAAGATGTTCCTTTATATTAGTTTAATTACTACATAAATAGGGCTTATTTAACTTTGCGTTTGTTTATATTTGTTTCCCTACTTAGTATCTGGGTGTTTTCTATGGTTATGTTGTGTTTATTTGAGTTGCAGTGTTCAAAAATGTGTGAAGGTGTTTTTTGTTTGTTTTTAATCTAATTTCCATTTTTCTGCTTGTTTCTTCAATATAGAAGTCGTAGCAGTTGTTGCATTGTATTGTTTGTTCGTTTGTTTTTTGAATTTTGCACAAAGCTACTCGAGGGCTATCTGTGCTAGCCGTCCCTAATTTAGCAGTGTTAGACTAGAGGGAAAGCAGCTAGTCATCATCACTCACCGCCAACCCTTGAGCTACTCTTTTACCAACGAATAGTGGGATTGACTGTTATATTATAACGCCCCCACGGCTGAAAGAGCGAGCATGTTTGGCGCGACGGGGATGCGAACTCGCGACCCTCAGATTACGAATCGCACGCCTTAACACGCTTGGCCATGCCGGGCAAAGTTACATTGTATTTTATAAATTATGTTGGTGTTATGTTTGTCAGTGTAGTTTTTTACATTAGTATGGTTTTTAGTTTTGTACCGGTTTTCTGAATAAATTTTGTGTTTACTGGAATGTTGTGTTTTGTTAAGTTTTTTTTTCCCAAATGTTGGTTATTTTTTCGCTGATGTCGGGAACATATGGTACACAGCAGTATAAGGTTTTGTAGCTTGTTGTGTCTTGGGATTTATTGTTGTTTGTTTGTTGTTGGTCTAGGTGTGTGTGGATAATTTTTCCCACGGTTTTTTTAAGGAAATTTGTTGATGTTGATGAATTGTTGTTTAATGTTGTTAATTTCATTGTAAACGTAATTTTGTGTCTGTGTTTATTTGGTTTCTTAATATGTTGAGTTTTTGTTTTGTTTCAAGTGGTGAGGCCCAGGGAATGTATAATCCAGTATGAGTGATTTTTCTGTGGATTTATGCTTTTAATTGTGTATCAGTTATAGTGATCTTGAGGTTAAAAAATGTTATTTGATTGCTTTCTTTCTGTTCACAGGTGAACTTAATGTTGGGGTGTATCGAGTTAACGTGATTGAAAAAAACTAAGTTTGTTGTCTGTAGATGTGAATCCAGCAATTGTATTATCAACATACCTGTACCAGTATAGTGATGGGTGTAAGGCTGAATTGATCGCTTGTAATTCAATCTGTGTCATAAAAACGTTGGCTAAAACTGGTAACACGGGATTCCTCATACTTAAGCCATTTATTTGTAGGTAGTTTTGGTTATTAAACATAAAGTTATTTTTGGTGGTAGTGAATTCTATAAGATTTGCTAATTGGTTGATGGGGATGTGTATCAATAGGTTAGGATCTTGAATATAATGTTTTAAGGCTATGTTGCAGGCTTCAGTTGTGGGGATTTATGTGAAGAGGGAGGTTACATCAAAAATCAGCCGGCTCCTTTTTCAAAGACTCTTTTAACATTAAATATATTCTTAATCAATTGAATCATAAACTTTATACCCAAGACCCCATCCCGCTGATAAACATTCCCAGCAGCCAGTTAGCAACCCTTATAGAATTCACTACCACCAAAACTAACTTTATGTTCAATAACCAAAACTACCTACAATAAATGGCCTAAGTATGAGGAATCCCGTGTTACCAGTTTTAGCCAACGTTTTTATGACACAGATTGAATTACAAGCGATCAATTCAGCCTTACACCCATCACTATACTGGTACAGGTATGTTGATAATACAATTGCAGGATTCACATCTACAGAACACACTCTTAGTTTTTTCAATCATGTTAATTTAATGTACCCCAACATTAAGTTCAATTGTAAAGAGGAAAAAATAACCAAATAGCATTTCTTAACTTAAAAATCACTATAACTGATACACAATTCAAACTAGAAATCCACAGAAAATCACCCATACTGGATTACACACTTTTTGGGACTCAGCATAGGAAACAAAACAAAAACTCAACGTATTAAGAAACCAAATAAACACAGCCACAAAACTATGTTCACCCGATAAAATTAACGATGAAATCAACAAAATAAAACAACACTTCATCAACATCAACAAATTTCTTCAGAAAACCGTGGAAAAAATTATACACATAAACCTACACCAACAACAAACAACAATAAATCTCAAGATACAACAAACTACAAAACCTTATACTGCTGCATATTATATGTTCCTGACATCAGCGAAAAAATACCAACATCTGGAAAAACTTAAAACACAACATTCCAGAAAACACCAAATATATTCAATAAACAGGTACAAAACTAAAGTTCATACTATATAAAAACTACCCTGACAAACATAACACCAACATAATTTATAAAATACAATGCAAAAACTGCTACGACTTCTATATTGGAGAAACAAGCAGAAAAGTGGAAATTAGATTAAAAAACACAAAAAACACCTTCAAACATTTTTGAACACTGCAAGTCAAATAAACACAACATAACCTTAGGAAACACCCAGATACTAGGTGGGGAGAAAATATAAACAAACGCAAAATCAAAGAAGCCTTACTTATACAGCAACTAAAACCAAAATTAAACCAATATAAAGGAACACCTTTATATCTACTCTGATTACTAATCTAACATATACCTGCAACGCCCCCTACAATCCCGTAACCGTTTATACTGTCGTCCCGAAGACACGTGTTCGTCAACTGTCACATTCAAACTTTCTCTTTCGTAATCTGAAGATGACCTAGGAAAGTCGAAACGTTGTTCTCTCCTTGTCAATAAAAGTGTTAATCAGTGATGTCGAGAAACCCACTTGTTGAGAATTTTATATGCAAAAACGGCTCGTTTGGGTTCAGAAAATATTTTAAATAGAAGGTCGAAACGTTGTTCGCTCTTCTATTTAAAATATTTTCTGAACCCAAACGAGCCGTTTTTGCATATAAAATAAAAGTGTTAATACCTATACCAACCATTCTGAGATACATTTTATTTCCAAGTGGGTTTCTCGTCACCAGGAAACATGAATATGTTTGTATGGTTCGTGTCTGCTCATTAAGAAACATGGATACGTTTGTATAATCCGTGATTATTCACTAACTGAATTTAGAAGTATGATGCGAACTGTTCAGTGAGCAACAAAAATATATGTGTATAGTTCGTGTCTGTTCATTAGAAACATGAACATGTATTTATAGTGCTTCTCGTTCACAAATACTTACATTGTGTTCAAAAAATGCATATCAATTACTCGTGTCATTACTACAAGTTCAGTAACGAATATTCTAAATTTCTACAACTGAATCTAAACGTACATACTGTCTTGTTTTGTGTGATTAATAACTGTTAAGAGTAATAGCGTTACAAACGTCGTACACAGTTTAGCATGATATTTCTTTTGTATTATATTTAGCATTGTTATATTTTCAGGTACAGTTATTCTAATTTGTTAATTTTATTATCATAAACTCTGGGTTTTGGTTATATTAAAGACAGAGTACAGCGACCAACTCGACATGGTTGAAAGCGTAAGATGTCATCTGTCACACTCATAAATGCTACTTACCTCTAAAGCTACTTCATGAAGTGGCGTAATCAGTTTTCATTGATGAGAAAAACGTTACTGAGAGGAAACGGATAAAAATCAGGCATGTTATAATGATTTTACACCTTCCAAAGAAAATTGTACAACAGCTTGTGCTTCTGTGTTCTCTTAGTAAGCTGTGCTTTATTTTTTATTGTTACTTTCATTAGCAGTTATGGTTAGATTGTTTACTTGATCGAATATTATTATTTTCTAGTTTTAGTTTTTATTAGTATATTTCTCTTGTACATACTGTTTTTTGTTAGATTAATATATTTATATCTCTCTCTGTGTGTTTGTGTGTATAAATGTAATTTAGGACTAAAGTAGTCTTCCAAGTTGGCCAAACCTTTTGAGATATTATTGGAATTACGACCGAAAATGTTGATAATGACGACGGTACCAACTTAACGAAAACAATGTATTCTTATTTTTATAAGTAGAAACGTTAAGAAAAATATACTTAATTAGCTATACTGATTACCAGGTTAATTTTTAGTTTCTCTCTATATGCGTCGCTTGCTTTGATGAAAAGTTACAATTAATTACACAAGAATAATTCAGAGACGCAGCTTTAGGATTACTTTGTAGAATTTAACTATTAAATCTATACTGTTTGTTAGCAACATTTTCTACCCTCGACCAGTTCTTTCCTCCAAATTACTTATCACTCATCAACCGCTATTCATTTTCCTACGTAGAATCAGAGTCAATGAATAGTGTTGCTTGATGAGTAATGGCTGTAAAATAAACCAACACTTAGTGCTGTCTCATCATCCTTATTTTTGGAACTTCACTATGAAGTCATTGTTTTAGTACTGACAACAGTTATTGTCTTGTGTTGTGTTGCAAGTATGTAGTTTTGTCAGACAATAGTTCCACGTGTACAGTAAGTGTGCAGAATCTGGTATGTTGTGTTGCTGTGTAGTATTTTGTTCCGTATGACAATAGTTTTATGTGTAGAACTTCGCTGTGAAATCTGTTTTGTGTCAACGCAGTAAGCACTAATATAAGTTCCAGAACTCGACTGTTTAATTGAAGTTCCTGTTACTTTCTACCCAGTGATTATTATAGATTATATTTGTACAACTTATCTGTGAGTTTAGTGTTCTATGTTAGTGTGATTTCCGTATTTGGAACCAGTTGTGAGTTTGAAAACTGGTCGTGAATTAGTTTCTCTGTCTTCTTGTATTGCTGGCACTCTATAGTAATACAGTTTAACGTGAAGAATTTGATTGCGGAGTTAATGTTGCCGTGTTACCACTGTTTAGTGGTAGTATTTGTGAAAAGTGACTTGAAGTAAATGTTCTGTTATAATTTGATACCATTAGAACAGGTTTATGTGTTAAACTACGTTGTGGAGCTTGTGTTTTCCGTTACAGTGATGTCAGTATTTAGCAGTGTTAGAGCTTCACTGTGAAGTGTGTTTAGTATTGCTGTGTTGAACGTGTTTAGCACTAACATTATGTGTAGAATTGATCATTCAGTAATTGTTTGAAAGATTAGTTTCTTGTCGAGAACTTGTTTGTGAAGTCAGTGTTTCACGTTGCCAGGCCGGGGCGTAGATCCTCGGGGGGATGGGTGAAATACATCCCCCCTTCACTTTAGGTGAGGAGTATGGTGCATAAAATCATCCCCCCTACAGTTTGGTCTATTGAATTGTTTTATTGCATCACAGGTCTACAAACTGTGTGTTTTTTCTTGTGATTCTCGTGTTCTTATCAATCGAATTACATAATTAGGCCTCGATGTAGGCTTTTTTCAGAAGCCGAAATTTACATTTTTAATTTAGGCGTGCTTCTTAGCTTTACAATCTAAGCGATAGTTTGTAAGTATCAGTCAATAGGCCTAAGTATATATGCAAGTATCGTGGCAACATGATTACTCTGTGACTGCATGTTTACAGCTTTCCGGTTCACGAAATCAGAGATTACCAATTTGCAAATTGAACAGTCCACATATGTGGTTGCAAAAATCATCCACCCCCATCGGGTGTAAAAAAATCTACTCCCCTGTTGTCAGGGCTTAACTTTGCCAGAATAATTTCATGTGTAAAACTTGATTGTGAAGTCAACGTTTCGTGCTGCCAGGACTTAGATTTGCTAAGCCAGTTACCTACGTAGAACTTGGCTTTGGAGTCAGTGTTTCGTGTTGCTAGCACGTACCTTTGCCAGATTACGCGCGTAGAACTTGACTGTGAAGTCAATGTTTCATGCTACCAATAATTTGCTTTGCTAGACTAGTTTTAAGTGTGTCGAACTTGACTGTGAAGACGGTGTTTCGTGTGCGAGTAATTTGCTTTGCTAGACCTGTCTCATGTGTAAAACTTAGCTATTCTTACGCATCCTGAATTCTAAAACACCTGTGAGTGTAAACGATATTAAAATAGCGTGGTAGTCAGTTGTACTTCATTAACACCTGTAGTTGTTACATACACTGCAAATTTTAATAGATTGTGAAAGTTTATTGCATTGCTTCTGCTCTGATTGTAAAACTTTTCCCTGTCGTTACAAGGCTCATGTGAACATCATGAATTTGTAGATAAAGTAAAACTAAAGACTTGGATCCTATCAGGTCAAAGGTAATGTGACCTTAGTCTCCTCAGTATACCACTAATTCATTTTACAAATTAGATTTACCTTTTTTTTGTTGTTTTTATTCTTAGGTGTCGTCAGTGATGATGCTCATTCCAGCTTGCCTTTAAAACATCTGAACATAATTTTTAACTACTAGTTGCAGACATACTCTTCACGAACTTCACATAACACCAAGTGCAAGTAACTTTAGTGTTGTAACTGAAAATCTTCCTGAGATGACATGATAGTAAGCTTAGTTATTATCGGTAGAACAGACGTAGCACATAGCGAACCGTTTTGTGAGTGGATAATTGCCGACTTATTTTAAATACTAATAATAAATATAGATACAAATATTTCACAAGGGAAGACAGTCCCTCACAAAAAGGGGTCGCGAGTTGGCCCTGTGGTAGAACTCTGGAGTTGATGAGTGTGGTTTTTGTTCGTGGAATTCCACTGAAACAAAATATTCCCCATTACTTAAAGCAGTTAGTGCATTATAAGAATGATAGTCAGTCCAATAGAGTGTCTAGTGAGTGTGCTACTATGCTGTTGACTGGTTTTCCTCTATCTGGTCAGTTGTTTAAAAATACGGGATGGCGGTAGATAGGTTTAGCAGCTTCGTAATAAATACAAAAACAAAACGCAAAACAGTCGTTTCAAAGAGTATTTTCTTTAGAATGTACATTTCTGTGTTAGCGTGCAGTGTCTATTGTTATATATATGTAGAGAAACATACCTTGTATATACACAGCAAGGAGGGAACAAAGTATTTTATTATAGATGTCACGTTCACGTGCTTTATTATGGAGATGATTTAATATAACTGGAGCGTTGCTGAATGATACGGTTACTTTTTTCATATTCTTAGTTATTGACGCAGTTGATGAGTCAAACTGAAGGGGTATCGAACATCTCGTTAAATAAATTATTACTGTTACAACCATACTCTTTTTAGTTCGTCTGGTTATATTTAGTTTTTTACATATCAGTTATTGATTTTTTTGTATTTTATGAGACGTGTGTGTTTTTGTAAGCTTAATTTTGTTTGTTTTTTTCTTGTATGTTACTCTGTTCTAGGTGTATTATAAGAATGGAAGTCAATCCCTGCACGGATGGTGAAACTAGGGTGATGCTCGCTGGTTGCCTTGCACTTTGGTCAGTAGTACAAAAATATCTTCTGCAGCAAATTTTCTTATTGACTTCGCCATAAATATAAAGTATGAAATAAACATCTTAAAAAGTAAAAATCTGATTTCGTTTTATTGCGTCATCCAAAGATAATGCAATTAGGTCGTAAACTTTATATTAATAAAAACATTTGGATTAAAGCTACAATTTCTACACCTTTCGTTTCTCATAAATTTTTGATAGCGTATGTTGACCTTTATAGTAAACAGTAATATTTTAATTAACGAGGTTAAAGTAACTTACATCGTGACAATCAGGTTTTAATAACATTTACAGTAACAAAGTTCTGAAACTGAAGTTATTTGGAAACGCCCAACACAACGAAAGTGCCTGTTATAATTTCAACGTTATTTTAAATCAAGCTCAAGTGATGTTAGAAGTTTTTATTCGTCACGAGTACTGATAAGTTAAAAAATAAAATGTATGTTTGATGGTTATTAATTCATTAGACTCCACCCACTGTAACAGGGTTTAAAAACTCAAGCAGTATTTTCATTAAAGTACTTGAGATTGTTGGTGAAATGAAAGAAATCTTGAAAGTATGGACAGTCTTAAAGCTCCCTATAAAGAATTTGGCAAATTTTCTTCGTCAGCTGCTCCACGAAAGTCGGTTGTTAGGGTAACAGAAATCGATTATTGTGTACAACAATCAACACTAAAATGTAGACCCTTTTCAGCACTTGACCGACTTCTTAATAAGTTGTAGGCTCGTGACACGTGCCAGCTGCAACTACTTTCAGCTCGTTAACGCCATAGACGCCCATATCGTTGATGGGGGTTGAACAAAATACTGGGTAAACGATAGTTTACGCTATACCGTCTTTTATATGTGTGTAGGTTTATCTATTTTTTTTAATATAAGTAAAAAGTATATGGTGTTTTTTTCACAATTTGAAGGTTTATCTTGTCTTTTTTTTTTATCAATAAATTGTATATTATATCGTCTTCCACCCAGTTTTATTTTATTTATTGTTTGTTATGTATTATAACTTATTTCGGACTAGACTTCGATTTATTATCTCACGAACGTTACGTATTACTATTTCAAATAACCAGAAATTGAATTTCATTTAGAAGTTAATTAAATGTTATATGTATCAAATTTATGATACATATTGATTCACCCAATTTCCTTTCTTCCGCCTTCTAGGCGTATATTTTAATATACAAACAAAAAACAAAATTTATAATAACGGTGATTACTGATAGTTATTACAAAGGACGGTTTATATACAAGAGTTTTACAAACTTACAAACACTACTGAGTCTTATATCCGGTCTGGAACTAAATTTTTTATCGACATGCACGGAAAACAAATTAATTCTTTGTTGGTACGTCCCCCGGTGGTACAGCGGAAAGTCTACGGATTTGCAACGTTAAAATCACGGTTTCAATTCCACTCGGCGGACTCAGCAGATGACACGATGTAGTTTTCCTATAAGAAAAACACATACACTCTTTCTTGTTGGTTTGTTTTTTTGAATTTCGCACAAAGCTACTCGAGGGCTATCTGCTCTAGCCGCCCTTAATTTTGCAGTGTAAGACTAGAGGGAAGGCAGCTATTCATCATCACCCATCGCCAACTCCTGGGCTACTCTTTTACCAACGAATAGTGGGATTGGTCGTAACATTATAACGCCCTCAAGGCTCAAAGGGCGAGCATGTTTGGTGCGACCAGGATTCGAACTCACGAGTCGAACGCCTTAACCCACCTGGCCATGCCGGGCCTACACTCTTTGTTGATACACCTGCTAATTTCTTTTGACGGTTGGCAAAGCTTGAAGTACACGCAAGTTTTCACTGACGACAGTGAAGTCAATCCGCTGAAGTTGAACGGTTTGTAAAGTTTGAAATATATAAGCATTCCTGATCAAATTCTGTAGTTTTGTGATTAATAGACGGTAATTACGACTACAGCTTCTGAGATCTATAGCACACTGACTGTAGCTGACCAAGAATATTCTTTTATTACTGTCTCTTGGTTAATTGCTTTTATACAATGCAGGCGAATTTCTTGACGTTTCAATAATGTTCGAAAACGAGCTAGTGTTTTCGTGTAACGTATATTGTTGACTGTGTACTACTATAGTCCCGCCTGTTCTCGAAATTTGTAGACAATTCTTGATAGTAAGAATCAACAGTATTTGTTTAACTTATTTGTACATTTAGCAAAAAAAAGAAAGAAAACTACATTCAAACAAGCGTAATTATTAAAATAAATGTATAACAGTAAGTCCATTATTACACCATGAAGCCGGCAAGTTAGACTTGTAATTCACCAACCTCGTCAGCTGACTTGTCAGTTTGTCCTAAATGTATATTCCATGAGACTGTTATTCCTCTTCCATTAGAAATGATCTCAGTTTTAAGTTTTTCAGTCCTTCGGTTTGCACAAGCGCACATACTTACAACTACTAGCAATGGCGATTGTTAATATTTGATACTTCTAGACTTACTAACAGTTTTAATTGTTTCTAAAGAGGTGAGAGTTTTGAATACATTAATTCTGAAATTATTTGATTAATATCCCTAAAAAAATGGAAGTGAGGTCTCCATAAAAATAGGAAATGTGTTAGGTTGTAAAGCGACTTAGACCACATCTCAATCAAGTGAACTCAGATTTGAAATTAGTATTATATGTTAAACTATATGCTGTCTGTTTCGAAATTATGAAACTATACTATTTTATAATTTCTGGTTTCTGGTGAAACACTACGCTAAATACACAGATCTATTATGTCTGTTAAAATTCATTAACATATAACGTTTTATAACCACTGGGGGTGTACAGTAAACTATCGCAGCAACATGTTAAAATTTGAAACAACAAGAATGATGAATTTAGACAAAAGTTAAATTTTGATTTATTGAAGAAAATCACATGAAATGTCGAATATTAGACTCGCAGGTCTATACAGTGTTTCCAGTTCACACTCGTAACATGGTGTAGGTTATAAATTCTTAATGATGTAGTTTATTTGTTAGCTGTAGCGAGTGTAACCAGAGAGTTCTCCTTTGACGTAAAATTTATTTAGTACTTTTGAGCCTAAACTTTTTATTAGACATTCCGTGACGAATAAAATTAGTTGAGATGAAATAAAGTTATCTCGACGCCTTGTATAAGTAAGTGAATTGACTAAACGTTAATCTCAGTAGCATCGTTAAAAAGGTTTAAGGTCATTTGTAAACGTAGGCCTACCACAATTACAAAGTGTAGAAGTCTGTAAAGAAGAATTTAATAATAAATAAATTGATTTCTTTTTATCTTCGTTTTCTGTCTCTTTCTTCTAACTTTCAGTGTCTTTTTGGGGGCCTGGCATGGCCGAGCGCGTTAAGGCGTGCACTCGTAATCCGAGGGTCGCGGGTTCGCGCCCGCGTCGCGCTAAAACATGCTCGCCCTCCCAGCCGTGGGGGTGTATAATGTGACGGTCAATCCCACTATTCGTAAAAGAGTAGCCCAAGAGTTGGCGGTGGGTGGTGATGACTAGGTGCCTTCCCTCTAGTCTTACACTGCAAAATTAGGGACGGCTAGCACAGATAGCCCTCGAGTAGCTTTGTGCGAAATTCCAAAAAAACAAAAAAACAAACAAACAGTGTCTTTTTGGTGTTATTTTATTTTTTATTTTCTTTAAACTTTATGCTTTGTTTTTTATTTCACCATCTTAAGTAAAGCTTGAATTCAGAAGATAGGTTGACCTTCATACCTGTTACTTTTTCTAAACAAAGTTCACTTAAAGAGGTTGTTACTAATAAAAGAAAGGCCTGGCATGGCCGAGCGCGTTAAGGCGTGCACTCGTAATCCGAGGGTCGCGGGTTCGCGCCCGCGTCGCGCTAAAACATGCTCGCCCTCCCAGCCGTGGGGGTGTATAATGTGACGGTCAATCCCACTATTCGTTGGTAAAAGAGTAGCCCAAGAGTTGGCGGTGGGTGGTGCTGACTAGCTGCCTTCCCTCTAGTCTTACACTGCTAAATTAGGGACGGCTAGCACAGATAGCCCTCGAGTAGCTTTGTGCGAAATTCCAAAAAACAAACAAAAAACAAACTAATAAAAGATTAATACCAAATTGTTATGCAAAAAGAGACTTAGTAATCAAAACAAACATGTAAATAATCGAGATGAAAGTTATTGTTTGTTTGTGAATTTCGCGCAAAGCTACACGAGGGCTATTTGCGCTAGCCGTCCCTAATTTTGTCGTATAAGACTAGAGGGTAGGAAGATAGTCACTACCACCCACCACTAACTCTTGGGCTACTCTTTTACCAACGAATAGTGAGATTGACCGTCACATTGTAAAGGTTCTCACGGCTGAAAGGGCGAGCATGTTTGGTAAGACGGGGATTCGAACCCGCGACTCTCAAATTACGAGTCGCGTGCCTCATCCACCTGGCCACGTCGGGCCATGAAAGTTGTTGTTTAGGCGTAGTGTTTAACCTGTGTTTCCCACTTGAAGTTACTTATATTTAGTGGTAAAAGTTCTATGTCACTGTTAGATTATAGTTGTTTGGATCAATGTGAAGACCAGGGGAAACTGAACTTCAGTGTCTTATCTATTTCTTTGGTACATAATTTGTTTTCAATGGACAAGAATGTAAATCATGTGTTAGTACAAAAATGAACCTAAGTTTAGTATATGTTATGGGTATTGGAATGGCATTAACAGTCAAATGATTTGAAAAAAAGTGCATTGATATTCAGTACTTTTTGAAATTATTGCAACAAAATTAACTGTAAAAAGCACACTAAGGAAAAACTAAAACGTGACATTGTGAAATTTGGTTACTTGAAAAAAGATCGCGTGTTTGTGTTTTCTTACAGCAAAGCCACATTAGGCTGTCTGCTGAGTCCACCGAAAGGAATCGAACCCTTGATTTTAGCATTGTAAATCCTTAGACTTACCGCTTTATTTTGGTAAATTGTTAATACCCATACCAGCCGTCCTGAGATACATTTTTCCTGTTGGGCTCTCATCCACTAACTCTCTCCTCTATTTGCTTAAGTAATTTCGAAGATTGAATATATATTGATACTTCAACTAATTACGGTATCAGTACTAAAAGCATGGTATCTCGGCAATAACTGAGCAAAAGTCCTTGAAATATTCAGTGATTCTACCCAATACTATATCTGTTAAATTCAATACAAGAATAACAGGAATAAAGGTAGGACGCTTGCCGCGTTAAGCCTTCACGTTGACTGCGGTCGCCAACCACGCCTTAAGGGTTAAATAATTTTGAAGACTGTTTTCATTTCAGACAAGTGTATTACTGTCACGTGATTTTCGTGGTTTTCTCAATAATGTCTACTTGAAAGTTTAAGAAACAATTTCAATACAATTGAAACGTGTATCAGGTGAAATGTACAATGACTGGTTGTTGAGATAGTGTGTGAATTTGATTAGTCACTTTGTTTATTTTAGTTTTTGTAAGTGCTAGAGACAGAATGAAGTATAGTTGAGTTCAAGAGAAGTTAGGAAGTAAGTGAAATTATTTTATTAGCCTCCAGTCTGAAATTATGGGTGAAAATTAAAATATTGTTACTGGGTGTTAGTTAAGAATTGGTATAATTAACAAATGAATAAATAAAACGATTTTATTGTTAGTAAACTTATCATTGTTTTTTCTTTTCTAATTAGTTGAAAAGAGCCCATCCAACAATATAAACTGTTACAACAGGAAGTTATGTTTATATTTCTTATTTCCTTTTGACTTTCTTTTGTCACTTTATCATCTAACATCAAATCGAAATTTTAAACAATAAATATTTGTGAGAATTAAAATGATTGTAATCCAGTAAGGATTACAGTTACCATTATTTGAAACATCACTTGAGTACTTTCTGTTCAGCGAAGATTTTAAAGCTGATTTCCTGCTTCTGCTCAGTGGACAAAATCCCAGTCCTTTTAGTTTTTCTTAACCCATAGATTGAAAATTATTGTATTTATCTTTCTTTTACAATTATAATTGATGAAATTTATTGATTAGAAATATTTCTCAACGCTAAATCACCAAGTAAGCATTATATTTTATTTCGTAGTATCATTAGGACTATTTCTGTACTTTAATACAAATTAACTAGGTTTTATAAATTAATGATAAAAATATCATTTTTTTCATAATAAAGAAATATTGAATATAATGAACTTTAAGTACACATTAAAAATACCTATTGTGTAGTTATATGTAAATATTTGTGAAATTTTAAGCATTAACGTTGTTATTTTAAATTAGATTTTCAGTTTTATCATAAAATTATATTGTTTCAATGCATTATCTAGACTTTCTTCGTTCTTGAATTCTCTTATCAATTCGCGATGTCTTCTGCAGTAGACTCTCTTCATTCTTGTATTTTAATATTCAATACATAATGCCTTTTGTAGTACACTTTCTAAATTCGTCAATTATCTTATTCAGTACGTGATATGTCTTCTGTAATATATTCTCTTCATGCTTAAATTCTTCTATTCGATACATGATCTGTCTTCTATAGTAAACTCTCTTCATTCTTGAATTATCCTATTCGATACATTATATGTCTTCAATAGCAAGACCTTCATTCTTAAATTATCTTATTCGATACATGATATGCTTTCAACATCAGACTCTCCATTCTTTAATTATCCTATTCAAAACATGATATGTCTTCTGTAGTAAACTCTCTTAATTATTGACTTTTCCTCTTGAATACAGTAGCTGGGGATCCCAGTTATGTAAATTCATGATTAAAGAAAGGTTATTTTAGGACATGAAAAGCTGACTCCTTTGTATATCATTTTAAAAAAAATTCAAAAGCCATTAAAAACAGCAAACAAAATGTGAAAGCGCATAAACACCACAAAATGCGAAATTGAAAATATGAGTGTATTTTTTTCCTGGACTTAAAAACCTCCATACCAATTTTAGTTAAGATCCACCCATACCCTGCGAAGTATTTACAGAGATATTCAACAGACAGTACTATTACATTTATATAGATGGAGATAGTGCAATAGATCCGCGTGTGACGCATTAATGACGTCATATCTGGATAAAAATAAAGATCTTCGTGACGAGAAATAGAGGCGAAACGAGAAAATTGTGACCCCTATTGCAAATCTATATACACACAGGATAAAAAAAATTCGTAAAGTTGGAGGTTGCACGTCGCGTAATAAAATTTTTTTTTTTCCAGTATCATATAAGCAAAAGTTCATTATAGTATGATGTTGATATAAATTATTTGTTGCTTGAAACAAGGATATTTCTCCAGATATATCCTCTTTTTCCTTGATGACTTTTTTTTTATATATTGATTTAATGTCTTACAATTTTCATATTTCTATTTGCTAAATCCATTTAACGTTTTATAAATACATGTATACAATTTATGTAATGGTAATGTATCAAAATCTGTGAATGTTACCTTCACAAATATTTCATGAGCAAATTTTCAACTTCACCTTTATGAAAAATTGTCCTTGTATTTCTTAGAAAACTTTAAAATGTTTCTCAATCCTTACTATTTTGTAATGTAGTTGTTGTAATGAAAGATATATATGTAAATATATATATATATATATATATTCATTATACACGTTCCTTCACTAACACAGTGGTAAGCAAAAGTTTTTATGGTATCCGTATTTCCAGTAGTTCTAATGCGTTTTGTCACACCTCTAGTCATTTCCCCATGTTAATTCTTGTTAATATATTACTTAATAATAGTGATATTTGTACGCTAGTGTTTAACGTTTATTTACTTTTTTCATTTACATTATTTTCAGCTATAATTTATATGCTCATATAATTATATCTGTGCGATACACTTGGATATTTTTGTTACGCATCTCTTTGCCTGAAGATGGCCTCAAAAGAAGGGTTGAAAGTTTACTTTGTAAAATAGAAAGTGGTAAATATTTTACTGAGCTCCTTTTAAATTATTCTACAAGCTTATACATTTGTAGGTTTGAGTTGGCAAACCTCGTTCAAACGAAAATACTTCGCTAGTGGGTTTTGTTTGTTTTGGAATTTCGCACAAAGCTATTCGAGGGCTATCTGTGCTAGCCGTCCCTAATTTAGCAGTGTAAGACTAGAGGGAAGATAGCTAGTCATCACCACCGATCGCCAACTCTTGGTCTACTCTTTTACCAACAAATAGTGGGATTGATCGTCACATTATAACGCCTCCACGGCTGGGAGGGCGAGCATGGATTTGTCGCGACCCTCAGATTACGAGTCGCACGCCTTAACGCGCTTGGCCATGCCGGGCCGTCGCTAGTGGGACTTGGACTAACATCAAAAATAGATTATTTGCTCGATTCCATGACTTATTGATTGAATAACTGAATATACGCGATCATTAGCACTGATCCAGATATTGAGCTAAAATAACGGACTTGATATTCATTCATTATTTACCACTTCTGAAATAACTCCCCATTCATATTTAAATCAGTAACCTTGCTTCTAAACACTTCAAAGTCTTTCAATTAGTAATATTTTCTCATGTTCTAGAACTTGGTTGGTCTTAATGTCATGTGCATTTTATTTAAATTACAGTATTAAAAACATAGATCATGATACTATCACAGCTTATTATAATGTTCACTTTTTTGAATTATGGATATTCCTTTGTATAAGAAACATGTATAATTTTTGGTAGGCCCTTCTTGGATCTGAACATTTTGTCGTTAAAACAATTGTTTCATTTGCCACACTTATTCTTAACGCCACCGTACAAAGCAGCGTGTAATTAAAGAGACCGTAGAAAAGCAGCAAATTAAAACACAAATCAACATAAGCATGCTACAGTTGTTTGTTAAATCGGGACGAGTCCCGGGATAGCCTGGTGGCTAGGGCACTCGTCTCGTAATCTGAGGGTTGCGGGTTCGAATCCCTATCACACCAAACATGCTCACTCTTTCAGCCGTGGGGGCGTTATAGTGTGACGGCCAATCCCACTATTCGTTGGTAAAAGAGTAGCCCAAGAGTTGACGGTAGGTGTTGATGACTAGCTGCCTTCCCTCTAGTCTTACACTGCTAAATTAGGGACGACTAGCGCAGATACCCCTCGAGTAGCTTTGCGCGAAATTAAAAACAAATAAAAAAATCGGGACTATTTAGTTTATCGCTACTCAACGTACAAACACTTGTTGAAGCTGAAATAGGAACGTTGGATACATTTATTTTTTACGTGCAAAATTCGCGTATTTTGAGTTTGTGAGAGAAACAAGAAGATTTTATGAAGCTGTTTCTTTGTATTCTTGAACACATGAAAACACAAAACAAACATGAACATTGGTAAGAGTAAGAACCACTACAAATATGAACATTTGTATGAATAAAAACCACTATTTTTGATTTGGCACAAACATCTTTCGATAGTTTAGACTGTTCTATTGTTCCAAGTCTTTGCAGAAATAAAAAACACGTTTTGAATGACGAGGTTGATTTTTATGTTTTGTTATATAGAACTTTAAATTGCAGTACTTTTATCACAGGTCTCTACAAATCATTATCAACTATTGTTATGTGAAAATGATAACAATAAAACAACAACAACTTAATTTTATAGAACAATATTTTCGTAAAGTAAGAATATAAATCAAAAGTGCTGCAGAAATCTGAGTAATATTGTCATAATTCGATTCTGCCTGTGCATCGTATTTGAAACATCAGAAATATATGCAAAAGGAAAACAACTGCTGTGTTTACTTTAATAAGGTTTAATGTTATAACTGAATATTTATTCGTTTTTTTTAAAGCGCAAACCACACAAATGAGCTGTCTGTGTTGCACTCGTTGCACGTATTGAAACCCGATTTTTAACTTTATAAGACCTCAGACTTATCATTCAGCTAGCGGGAATAGGACTGTATAATAAAGAAGTTGTAAAATATATGAATTTAATATATGATGTATTTAAAAAATACAGCAATATGTATTTTTTCTTCCACAATACTGGTACCAGCAATATCGAAGACTAAAGCACCGAAGGGTAAACAGATCATAGATTGCTAACAGATTGTACGTGAGCAAGGGGCAGACGTATCCCTCAATTTTATTGTATGAAGTTTTGGGTTACATAATGATTTTAATTGTAAGGAATTTAAAAAAAAAATCGTATTTTGCTGCGTTGGGACAGTGGTTTGTTTACAAACTTATAATCCTAAAATCCGAGGTTCGATTCTCACTGGTGGCTACAGCAGATAACTAGATGCGACTTTGTTCTAAAACAAAGATGCTTATTGTGTGAGAAACAGGTAATGAAAATGTTGTTTTTGTTTCAACAGAAGTATTCTTGCTGTTTGTTCACCACGGGGATTCAAACCTCGAATGCGGAGCCACTGGGGACAGGCGTCATGATTATATTGTAATTTGAATAATCTATAACTCCACAGTATAATTGAAAAGTTATGAAGCCCTTAAACTTTTAAGAGCACGAAACAGTCTATTGTTTATACATAGTGCCCTAGGATGACGCTGTTTTTTTTCTCCTCGAGTGCCGTTTAACCAGCGACAATACATCTTTAAATGTCTTTATATTTTGAACTTTTAAATTAGTCTGTGTGTGTGGGTGTGAACCGTTTTTATACCCAAGATATTAAATAAAGCGTGACAAAAAATTAAATGATCGATCATCTAGTATTTTGACGACATCAAATGAACACTTTTTGTTGTTTTTTCTTCAATATAGGATGGGTCACGTGGCCAGTTGGAAAAGCTCGCCAGACGCTATTCTGAAGAACTGAGAACTTATTATCAAGATGTAATGGAACGTCTGGAGGAACTGAGACGTCGGCGTATCGCCATAGACAAACCTCCATTCCCAGTAAGTAGTCTAAACATTATTTCCACTTTTAACAACAAAATCTGTACAGGATACGTATAAAAAATTATTCAAATGAAAATTCTGATATCCAGGTTTATTCATTATGTGAAATATTGTCCTATTAGCTCACGCATAGTAGAAACAACTTGTGTGTAAAACATTCCACACACACACAAGAAAGGAAAAAAAAACGTACTTTTTTATTTCCAACAATTTATGGAGATGTACGGTTAAAGATAAATGTTTTATTTTAGAAGTACGGGTTTTGTTTGTTTTGGAATTTCGCGCACAATTACGCGAGGGTTATCTGCGCTAGCTGTCCCTAATTTAGTAGTGTAAGACTAGAGAGAGGGCAGCTAGTCATCACCACTTACCGCCAACTGTTGGGCAACTCTATTACCAACGAATAGTTGGATTGACCGTCACATTATAACGCCTCCACGGCTGGGAGGGCGAGCATGTTTAGCGCGAACCCGCGATCCTCAGATTACGAGTCGCACGCCTTAACCTACCTGGCCATGCCGGACCTAGAAGTATGGAAGACAACTGCTCTTTGTTTCACTGAACTTGTTAAGAAGAGAAAGGGTGCTTGGATGTTGATAATTAAGCAATGCACGGAACAAACTCCCAGTTTTTTCATTTGTGTTTAAGCGTAAAGTCACAAAAAAGGGTTATCAGGGGTGTGCCCGTAAGCGATGTCGATAACCCAACTTTTATCCCTTGGGCGTATCGTTGAGATATGGGGGTTAATATTAAGGGGCTTTGAACTCAACCTTTTTTTTGTGATTTCAGAAAATGTTTTTTCATAATTAAAAACAAAACTGTGAACATAGAAATATAATGAAATTATGAAAATACTGAGCAGAATGTTAGTAACTACATGATAAAACAACATTCTGAAAGCGATGTAATTTTGACTGACTGGCATTAACTATACAAAACAGAGCCATGTTATAAAAAGTATATTAAGTTAAAGATTCCGTTTGGGCGAGATGGAAGGTAGAAACACTGTGAAGCTAAGGCAATACCATGTAATACTTCGTGCCGCGTTTCATTGATTTTCTCAGAATGTGAAAACATACAAAGAAGTTATGGTCGTGTAAGTTAAAAATTTCATAATACTTATAAAACCAGCTGCTCTTTCTAGGCTTATAACTGAAAACGAAAAGTTCTAGCTCGTGACTCGGTAATTTTGTTTCATTTAAATTGTAACAACAAAATAAGACTGAACAACGAATAATAATATCATTTATATGCTTGCACTAAACGTTCATGCTGGTAATGAGTTACTAGTGCAATAATTTATGTAATATGTTTAATTATAATTTACATCTATACTGGTTGTTCATAGCGCAGCCTAACAATTTAAAATGATTTGTTTCTGATTGCCGCGCATAGCTACTCGGGGGCTATTTGCGTTAATAAACATTAATTGTGAAGAGACAGATCTGAGGGAAGGCAGCTAGTTAACATCATCCACCGCCAACTCTTGGGCTACTCCAATGGAACAGTGGAACTTGATCGTCATTCTTGTAATGCACATACGGTCCCCAAATACGAGGTACGATTTATTTTATTATGATACATTTATTGTACGACACAAAGTTGCACTATGGGTTATATGTGTTCCAGCTACTGTAGGTATCGAAACCAAATTTGTAGCATAAAAGCCCTTAAGACATTGAACATAGTCTGTCATACTAATCGCTGAGTTGTGCTCTGCCCAAAAATGCTCAAACACAAAATATAATTTATTAACGTTTCAAAACAAACAAACAGACAAGATCGGTTCCGACCACGTTCAATGAACTTAACAAAAAAGTTTGTGAAGCCCCCCTATCTACCAACAACACATTAGTAACACAGTTATTGCTGCATTTCTATGTTGTGAACTTTAATGTTTATAAATCTCATACATAATCCTGAATTCTTTACCGAAATGCATTTTTTGTAATCGACAAGTGTTGTACATTTTTACATGTTAGTGGATTGTTGACGTAAGTCCTTTTTCATAGTGTTCATTAACTTGTGATATTTAATATCCGCTTGTCACTTCCAGTGGCACAACGGTAAGTCTGCGGACTTATAACGCTGGAAACCAGGTTTCGATACCTGTATTCGCTACAGATAACATACCATGTAGCTTTGTACTTAATCCCAAACAAACTAATTGCCCAGTTTGTCCACAGAGAAGAAAGATCCACCTTTTGAAAGCGCTCGGATTATAGGGTTTTATTCATTTTTGAACAAACTAAGGGCTTATTAAAAACGAAACGGTAATAACAATAATATCAACAGTTTATGAATACGTGTATTGGGACTAATCGCACTTTATGAGAAAGATGTTCGAAGCTCCGTGTTGCTCTTTAGACAGTTTTTCTTCTTTTGTTAATTGAGCTCTGTGTATGAATATCGATTTTCAAAACTACAATGAAGCAAACCAGACGTCGAATATCATCGAAAGAATAGTAAGTGTATTATCTGATGGAACTGCTATGATTTCATATAATATGGACATGGCACCATGGAATTACTGGTATTCCAGGTGATTGATGTATGGTCTGACAGAATTGCTATGGTTCAATTTAATAGGTATATGGTACAATGGAATTATTTGTATTCCAGATGATAGCTATATGATCTGCTGGAATTGCTGCGGTTTCACTTAATAGGTACGTGGTCTGACGAAATTACTAAAATTCTGGTTAATAGGTGTATCTGATGGATTTGCTGTGGTATGGTTCGATAGAATTGATGGAATTTCAATTGGTAGATAAATTGTCTGATGGAACTGCTATGATTCTGTTTAATAGGTATATGACATGATGGAATTACTGAGATTTCAGTTGATAGATATATAGTTGACGGAATTGCTGAAAGTTCTAATTAATAACTATATGGTCAACAGAATTTCTGGAATTCCGGTTGATAGGTGTATGATCGGATGAATATACTGTGGTTCCATCTCATAAGTGTAGAGTCGTGTGGAATTACTGGAATTTCTACTGATAAGCATATTGTTCGGATAGAATCGTTATGATTTCAATTTATCCAGACATTTTCTTCATGAAAATGGTTGCTGACTTCGATGTGTGATTGCAAACTTCTGAAACTCTGGTTTTTAAACTTTTGTCGACTTCAAACTATTGTTTATAATCTTTTCAATGGTACCAGGACATACAACTTGTTCCACTTCATTAACGTTCTTATTATATCTTGCAATTATAGCCTTTACTTTGCGTCTAAATGCACCGTTTCGGTCTGACTTGAAAGCTGAAATGTAGTTTTGGAGCTTCTGGTTAACCTAAAATTCTGTTGTGCGAATGCTTTTGCTTTTGAATGGAAAACGTGGGAAACTTTCGTCTCGGAAAATGATGTCTTTTTTGCTCTTCATTTAGATGTCTTTTTATACGAATACCTTTCGCCCCAGTGACTCAGCGGTATGTCTGCGGACTTACAACGCTATACACCGGGTTTCGATACACGTGGTGGGAAGGGCACAGATAGCCCATTGTGTAGCTTTGTGCTTAATTCAAAACAACAACAATGAATACCTTTCATCATAAAGAACTATGACATAACCTGAAGCCAAACGTTTATTCTAGCCTGGTACTGTCTGATTTTCCAAGACACCAACTGGTGATTCGGGGTATTGTCAAATAGAATCGGGACAGTTCCCGCGTGCTGGTGTATAGTGCCGCCTGATTCTGCATTTATGGATTTGGCCCGGCATGACCAGGTTGTTAGAGCATTCGACTCGTAATCTGATCAATGGTCGCGAGTTCAAAATTCCCTTCACGAAGCATGCCTGCTTTTTCAGCCGTGAGGGCGTTATAATGTGGCGTTCAGTCCCACAATTCGTTGGTTAAAAAAAAAAGTCCAAGAGTTGTCGGTGTTATTGTCGACAAGCTGCCTTCCTTCTAGTCTAACATTTTTAAATTAGGGATAAATAGCACAAACCAAACCAAGTTTATTCTGATGGCATTGCACTGTCGAATAATTAAAATTTCACCTGCACCAAATATATAGGAACTAAACGTGCAAGCCTTAACAACATGAATAAAGTGTAATTAATTCTTTTATTTATGTTTTCAGGTCATTCTCAATCAACAGTATGGTAAATAATGACATTACTCAGTAAATTTGTGTTTATTACTTTCTAGATGAATAACGTTGGATTAACTTTTCCTGCATCACAGCTGTGTTTTCGTCCTGGAAAATACTCAGTAAGTTCTATTCTATTTTACCTCACTCCCCATCTCCCGATGTTATTTGAGTAGGATCTGGATTTCATAAAAAGCAAAAAATATATTAACAACACTTTAACGTTAATTTTAGGTCTCACCTTGTGGTGAGAAACTGTTCATCATTGGCCCTTGCTCCTGTATCTCAATTGAAATCAGTTAATATTTTGGTTATTATTTAATTTAAGCTTTTAAACCTTTCCCCAACATGTTTATTCTTCACGAACTAAATCACAATTTTTGTGTTTTAAATATTGTATTTTCTCTCTATATATGTAAAAGTCACATATCTGTCAGTATTGGCCATCTAACTTAAAAATTTATTAAAATAGACATGAAATTGAAAATAAAAATGTAGTTTTAAGTCACTTACGTCAAAAATGTTAACCTTAAAACGTGTTAAAACATACAAAAGATAATATGAAATATATTTTTTTCAATAATATATTTTGAATAACAACGCCGTAAGAGAAACTGTTTCGATCTATTCTAAAAGATGGTCTGTTTGACAGCGCACGTGAATTTAAAATCAGGACAAATGTTCTTTGTATAAGGCCATTCTACGAGATGAAGGCAGGAACAACTGTTGAAAGCACTACATTTTTATTGTTTTATTTGAACATATGTAGATTGATTTACCAGCATTTATGCAAGATTGAAAGGATGGTTAGCACAATATTTAGGTATATGAAAACGCAGGGTTACAACCATTTTAGATTCAATACAACAAAAAAATGTAAAAAGAAGATTAACGCCCTATAATGTATTATTCAGGGTTTAATTATATACTTTCCTTTAAATCGATCACTCTACAAGGAAACTGATATCCATGTTTACTTTCCGGATAAAACATTATGTCTCCACAGAAAGACATGTTTGGTTTGTTTGTTTGTTTTGGAATTTCGCACAAAGCTACTCGAGGGCTATCTGTGCTAGCTTGTTTGTTTGTTTGTTTGTTTTGGAATTTCGCACAAAGCTACTCGAGGGCTATCTGTGCTAGCCGTCCCTAATTTTGCAGTGTAAGACTAGAGGGAAGGCAGCTAGTCATCACCACCCACCGCCAACTCTTGGGCTACTCTTTTACAAACGAATAGTGGGATTGACCGTCACATTATACACCCCCACGGCTGGGAGGGCGAGCATGTTTAGCGCGACTCGGGCGCGAACCCGCTACCCTCGGATTACGAGTGCACGCCTTAACGCGCTCGGCCATGCCAGGCCCCGGATAAAACAAAACAATGATAACCTATGCATCATTTCCAAGCTGATTTTAAATAAATTACAAAATCACTTGAAAAAAATAACACAGATGAAGGTTTTTATACAGAGATACCAACCATTACGATTTTGGTGTATACATTACGACTATATGCTCATACAAACAAATATTACGACTCATAATGCAACTCCCAAATTATTATATATTATGTAGGCCTATACAATAAAGTGATAAATTGTTCCCCCAGAGATTGAAAGGGGTGAAAAGAAAATTTCTAGTGAGATAAAAATAAATGTTGATAATAAATAAAAGAAAAGTAGTCCAAATGGCTACTTGCAATAATCATGTTTGTGCTTGATATAATAAAAAATGTTTGTACCAATGCGATCGTTCACAAGATGGAAAAAAGAGACCTCGTTCACCAGATTGTCTTGTTTCTGGCAAATCTAAAAGGACTAAAACTGTGAATCAAAAACTCAGGAAAGAGTATAGTGCAAAATATCCGGTCATTGCATCAAAAATCAGTGACAATCATGCGTTTTGTAGTTTGTCACATCGATCTTTCTGTGGCGCATGGCAGGATAAACGATTGTTCCAGACATACAAAATCGGCGTCTTACCAACAAAAGGCTGATGCGAAGTCAAAAACGATTCAGATAACGACATTTATAAGTAAGAATTCAAATTATGAAAAAGAATTTTTTTAAAAATTTATTTATTAACTACACAAAATACAGTCATAAATGAGCAATCTATAGCAGTAATAAATAATAATATAATGATAAACAGCTTAGAGACGTTGGTCAGGCCTAGTAGCCGCAAATGATAAAGGGCTCTGTCTGCAATCATAACGCGCTGTCATTTGAAATAGTTGGCATCTGCTTATAGAACGCCTCACCAAATGTAGGCCAATATCGCAGATCATCTTCAACTTGAGTCTAATT
This sequence comes from Carcinoscorpius rotundicauda, assembly GCA_011833715.1. Taxonomy (NCBI): domain Eukaryota; kingdom Metazoa; phylum Arthropoda; class Merostomata; order Xiphosura; family Limulidae; genus Carcinoscorpius; species Carcinoscorpius rotundicauda. The sequence goes on along the minus strand of CM022393.1, from coordinate 90,466,353 downwards.
TCACGAGTCTAAATCCAAACAAGTTTTAAATATTGTCAGTTAAGTTTAATTATGTCTTGTTTCTGTTACTTTAAAAACATCATAATGTTGTACTACATTTCAGTACCAAATAGTGAAAATTATACAAATTAAAACATTTGACATGTTATATTTCCTTCATCTAATTCATTTGACGTCATTTTGCAGCCGTCCAGTTGCCTGAGTGATCAAGAATATGAAAATATTTATGGAATGTATGAAACAACGGAATACAAAAACACCATAACAACATCACCGAAAAGGTAGGCTTAGCCGATGTTTCAACAAAATAATAGTTAATAACTGAACATTTGATAATAGTAATAGAGTATCAAAAAGCAACATTGTTAATTTTTCTCAAGACACTTATTTTTGGTGTTCAAGTACGTGAACAATACAGAAAGTAATTTAAGTTAATAGAATCTAAAACATGATATTAATAATTATCTTTAAATAAAAAACCAACAAAAACGCGTCTACGTAAGTGCTCATATGTTGCTGTTGAGAGAAATTTTCATTAGACCTTTAATGTTATTTATGTTAGTATTATTTTGTTAATAATACTCACAGTATTTGTGATAACCTGTGTTACTGCTCGTTTTGCGTACACTGCTTACATAATGTTACTTTAAGAATCAAAGACATTTAAAGTTTATGCCATTATATCTGGGCTATGAATTGTTAGTGTTATTAGACGGAATATTCTGTTGCCACGGGAGGCCTGGCATGGCCAAGCGCGTAAGGCCTCGTAATCCGAGGGTCGCGGGTTCGCGCCCGAGTCGCGCTAAACATGCTCGCCCTCCCAGCCGTGGGGGTGTATAATGTGACGGTCAATTCCACTATTCGTTGATAAAAGAGTAGCCCAAGAGTTGGCGGTGGGTGGTGATGACTAGCTGCCTTCCCTCTAGTCTTACCCTGCTAAATTAGTGACGGCTAGCACAGATAGCCCTCGAGTAGCTTTGTGCGAAATTAAAAAACAAACAAACTGTTGCCACGAAAAGTTAGGAGCCCATTAGCGGCAGCTCTTAGTGCGTTTGAAACCATTGTTGTTGTTTTGAATTAAGCACAAAGCTACACAATGGACTATCTGTGATCTGCCCACCACGGGTATCGAAACCCGGTTTTTAGCGTGTAAGTCCGCAGACATACCGCTGAGCCACTGGGGGGCACGTTTGAAACCAGATAGACGACTGCTCTCATTTGACGAACTCTTGAAGTATATGTGTGAATAGAAATACTACCATTAAATACTAAATAATCAATTAGCGGGCAAATATTGGCTAGGCAAGAAACTAAAGCACAACAATCTTTAAATCAGGATTTTGTGTATTTTAAATTAACTAAATAAATTACTTGAGCGAATAAAGCTATTTGAAATATCTAAGTTTAGCTTAGTTTTCGTTAGTTTCAAGCTACTCAAAAGTATTTTAGGGGTCTATTCGCGAGGAGGAATCGAACTTTGGATTTTAGCCTTGGAAATTCGTAAACTTACTGCTGACCCACTGGAGGAAATATGTAATACGCCAAGCATGATAAACATGTAGTTTTGATGTCTAGTGGTTTTGATAACATCATTAACTAACATTACTTTTACTAAAAGAAAATAAGTGATGAAAAGCATTTCCTTAGAATAAGAGCGCCATTCTACATTTTCCACAAAAACTCATTGTGTGTGATTCATCAAATTCCCAGCTTTTGTAAGTGTCACGTATTACAATTTAACAAGGCTGATACACAAAGTTTTCATACCTAACACAAATATATTTTAATATACAAACAGTAATACAATTTATAAAAACGGTTATTACAAATAATGACCCACAGTTACGGCAGAAAGTGTTCGTACCCCTGCGTCTCGAGTGGATTTTTGATCATAACTTAAAAAGTATCACGATTAAGCAAATAGACATATGTAAATTGTGTTTTTGTAAATTAAACGAAAAATAAATTGTTTATAAACAAATAACCAAAAATAGGAGGAGCAGAAAGTGTTCGTAGAGTTCAGAACGTGTGAAAAAACTGATATTTCCGTAAATTATTGGAATTTAGCCATTAAAACATTTACTTCCGGCAATTTAGCGCCGTCTCCGTCATCATGGCGAACAGGAAACAACTGTCCAGTGATTTAAGAAAACCGAATTATTGTAAAATACAAGTCTCTTGTGTCTCTTTCCGGTATTGATACACAAGTTAATGCGCCGAAATCTACTGTTTAAAGCATAATTGCCAAGTTTCCTCATTCTGGAGGCCTCACCAAAATTCCAGAGAAAACCAAGAGGAAGGTTCTCAGAGAAGTTAGTAGGAACCCTCGTTTAACACGTAACGACATACAGAAACTGGTAAGGGAAACTGGGGCTGAAGTAACCACCTTCACAATTACGAACATGTTACGCTCTTCTGGGTTCAAAGCATACCGTCCTCGTAAAACTCCGTATTTAAAGCCTGTTCATTTAGAAGCATGACTGAGGTATGCAAGAAAGCATGTAGATAAACCCTTTACCTATTGGAATAGTATTCTTTGGTCAGACGAGACTAAAATCGAGCTTTTCGGTTACAATGATGTTCGCCATATTTTCCGTAAGAAAGGGGAACGAAATTTTCCAAAGAACACCGTTCCTACAGTTAAACACGGAGGTGGCTCGATCATGCTATGGGATTCCTTCGGCTCTTCTGGTGTAGGCAATCTTCACCGCGTTAACGGAATCATGAAAGAAGAAGAATACGTTGATATATTAGACACTTATATCAAGAATGATGCTCGGAACTTGCGGCTTGGGCGTCGTTGGATCTTCCAGCACGACAATGACCCTAAATACACATCGAAATATGTGCAATCCTTGTTGCAAAGGAACCACATAAGCATTCTGGAGAGGTCATCGCAGTCACCCGATCTCAACCCAATTGAAAACATTTGGCATGAGTTGAAGACCAGGGTTCACCAGCGTCATCGAAAAACTTGCAAGAATTTAAGGCTTTCTGTAAAGAATAATGGAAGAAAATACCAGTCGAGTACTGTCAAACGATCATGGAGGGCTATGAGGAGAGATTGCGTCAAGGAATTCACCTAAAAGGCTACACAACTGACCATTAAAGCAGACGACGCAGGAACACCTTCTGTCCCTCCTATGTTTGGTTATTTGTTTATAAACAGTTTATTTGTCATTCAATTTACATAAACATTTATGTAGATATATGTTAGTATAATATGTATAATACACTGTACTTTCATTTACCTCATCATGATTGTTTTTAAGTTATAAGGAAAAAACTACTCACGATGCAGGGGTACAAACACTTTCTGTCGTAACTGTGCATACCAATTTTACAAACTTGCAAACAATATTGAGTCTCTATTTAGCCTGGAACTGAATGTCTTATCGAGAGTTCACGATCAATGAATTAATTTTGAGTTGTATACATCCAATTCTTTGATGGAGTTAGCTAGCTCTGCGTTCTTCGTTGAGTTTTTCACCGATGAAGTTATATAATGTTCTCGTAAAAATAATAATGTTCGGTGTGAATCTACTGAATATAAATGGTTTGTAATTTTTGAAATCTATAAATATTCCTGATCACTATATCTGAAGTTTCGGATTAATATCTCAATTATAACTTCGGAGGTTCATTGTATACCAACTGTGGGAAACCAATAATATATCGAGCAAAGTATATAATTTTCCATATATTTCTCCAACTCTTTGGTAGCAAGAAGGTGTTTTATGCTCAAAAATACTGTGCTCTCATTTGTTCTAGCCTGAGCTGTGAATATTTGGTCTATATTTTAGCAAAGGATTTTGCATTAAAGATATTTGACCCTGTGCACTATCAAGAGCACAGGTTTAAACACCTCTCTATTCCAGAATTTGTATAAATTATCACACGAAACTTAGCATCACATTTTTTACTTGTAACTTTCTCTTCTCCATCCTGTGCTACTTCATCCCACCTAGCACCGTGTCTTCGTTCTTCAATGAGCTCTACTTTTCCAATAGACAGTCTGCCATCAATAGCTATGGCTTTCATATCCAAGCAGAGTTGAATGGTATAGATATTGTTCTGTATTGCTGAACATGTTGGTCAGCCCAACCCTACATAGCTTATTACCATCCCCTATTGCAACATTTCATTGACTCGCCTGAAGAAGTCAGACATTTCTGTCTAAAAGTACTGACTTTTTTTTCTAATGAACTCTTCTCAAGTACCCTTCTGTATCAGCTTGCACAGATGACTCAAAACTAGGTGACTGTATGGGTTCTGTTACTCTGTTGTTGCTTAGAGGATTCTCTCTACAGTTTTCTGAGTTGTATGCAAGCTCACTTGTCCTAGATTACATTGAAACTAAGTAATACACAAACTTTACTATGTATACAGACTCGTCTTGGTTCTTCAAAGGCTCTTGATTACTGTTATCACCCATTCCTATTGAATATTCAATAGCGATAGGCTCATTCCTCCTACTAATTGTTATCAGTCTAGTTTCACTGTATCCTTGAGGCTTTGTTGATATATCCAAAGAAAAGAACTTGCTGACAATATAGTTTAAATGACCTCCACAGTAACTTTTATCTATTCCATATATGGATTACAAGACCGTTAGTAAAACCAGGCTTTGTGCCAGTTGGCAGGCATTTTTGGGTGAACAATGACAGAAAAATATTTTTCAGATAAAATCTACAATTGCCAATTGGCTGTCTAGTTGTGAAGCAACTGTAAAGAAGAGGTTGTTTTTGCACGGCTCTGCGTTGGTCACAGTTTTTTAAAACAACGTCTTCTCTTGCAAGGATTACGACGCTAAAATCAAGGGTTCGATTTCCCTCGGTGAGCCCAGCAGATAGCCCGAAGTGACTTCGCTATAAGAAAACACACACTATTGTAAGGAAATTATCTTATTAGACTCTTGTTTTATTTTCTTCTTTCTTCTAAACAGCACTGATAAACTGTGGATTCAGAAACTAGTGTGCTGCAGGAAAATGGCGAATCATAGAATATACAAGCCCTCGAAGTTATATTTTCTTCCCTTGAATTAACGTTTTGGTGAGAAATGAAATCTACAAATAAACAGAGAAGCAGTTGTTTAGTTGTTATTGATATTATGGATTGATGTGAAAAAGTGGTTACTTACGTGCAACTATACTTCTAAATATCATTTCAGACTGTGTCTCTAAACATCGTCGATACTACAACATTCATTTTTACTTGTGCTTTTTCGTTCTTAGGCCAAAGTAGGAGGATTTATATTTGTCTACAAGAATATGTGGTCTTCTACTGTTGGATTCTTCAGTCACAAGAGATTGTGATCTTCTACTGTTGGATTCTTTAGTCACAAGAGCTTGTGATCTTCTACTGTTGGATTTTTCAGTCACAAGAGCTTGTGATCTTCTACTGTTGAATTCTTTAGTCACAAGAACTTGTGATCTTCTACTGTTGGATTTTTCAGTCACAAGAGCTTATGATCTTCTACTGTTGAATTCTTTAGTCACATTCCTCCTATTTCCTAGACTTTTTTACACAATACTTTCCACCCCCCCAAACTTAGGGTATTTGAAGACAATTTCTCGAGCAGAACAGCAGTCTCTCTCAGAAACCTACCTTATTAATGCAAAATGTCCAAAACAATATTCAGTCATTGACCTCGTTATTAGACTATTATAATTAGTGCTGCACGCTTAACATGGACAAGTATCTTATTAAGTCAATTATATCAACAAATATGTGATCAAATTATTTCATCACGAGAAGCGTGGAATTTTTTTGCCTGTTGGGAAGTTTGCCAAGTTGCACCAAACAAATATTTCGACCTATCTAAGTTTATAAGCACTTCCGAAGGGCCCCCGAATGTGTTCTATTTCAGAAGTAAAGAAACCAAAATTATGAATAGCAAATATTTTTATTTCTTGCTTTTGAAGTTCATATGTCAGGCTATATTGTAGTCTACAGAGTACATAATTCTTCTCGTGGTTCATGTTTTACTGAATACAAACAGCGACGTTAAGCTTTCTTTATGTGACGTAATTTTAGTGTCTACCGACTGGCAGACCGACAGACAACACACTACTGTAGAGTATTGCAAGAATTTGAAAATAATAAGCCCTTCAGGGGGTGTTCGGCCCCATTTCATGGAAACAGATAGGCATTTTCCCCATTGGGTTCCCATTGTTTGGCTGACCTAGTAGATTTGTCAGCTGTTTCTTTGATATTTGCACAAAACAGTAAGATTCATTTGTAAGCTGCATCAGTAGAGGAAGTCTACTTCTCTATTTATGAGTTAGTGGTCACATTGTATGTATTTGTTTTCAGTTGCATGTTTGTTATATGCGAAAGACATAGATGTAAATAGAGAGAAAGTATTATTAATGCAAAAGCTTGACATTCAAGTGTGATTAAAACACACATTACTAGTAATTATTACTTATTTTCTGTACTGCATAAACTTTCATTAGAATTAGAGAAACCATACCTGTCGGTAAAAATATGATACTATAGTGCAAAACGAACTATCTCCTCTTAATGCTCCAACCTCTGTTATTCTCTCGGACTCTGGATCTCTCTATCGGATAACGGTAGGTTTGTGAACTTACAACGCTAAAGTCCGGTTGACACTTCAGATAGACCAAATTGGCTTTTCTCTGAAATAACAAACAAAATGCCCTGAAGCCTGAATGAGCTGCTTACATTAATGTCAGTCACAATAATGTCTGTTATATATAAAATACATCTGCTGTTTATGAACTAGAAGAACATTTATGTCCTTTTACATACACTATCAGGCTTCTCCGATGTGTTATTTCCACCGAGTTAGGCCCGGTGTGTCCAGATGGTTATGGCGCTTGACTTGCATTTTGAAGAGCTGTGGATTCCACCGTACATTCTCACCATTTCAACCATGGTGGCGTGATAACGTGATGGTCGTTTTCGCTCTTCGCTAGTAAAAGAGTAGCCCAAGGTTCTGTGGTGGACAGTGATGAGTAGCTGCTTTCCTTTTAATCTTTAGCTGCTAAATAAGACGACTGGGACAAATAGCCCACATGTCGCTTTGCGTGAAATTCAAAACAAACAAACAATTCCATTTAGTATATTTTAGTCCACTTCCTTGATAAACTGCCCTGGTAAGATAGTGGTAAGTTTTCAAATTTACAATGCTGAAATCAGGGGTTCAATTCCTGTTGGTGGACACAACCCGATGTAACTACTATAACAAAACACACGTTCGATACATCACTACCTTCTCTCCTCTGCTGTACCATACGAAATGAGACTGCAGTTTTTGCTGGCTCGTGTGTCAGAGCAAGCGGGATTACGGCACATTTCTGATCAGCATGTCCATTTGTCTGTCGAGTACTCTAACCTTAACAGTCGAACTAGGTTGTCATGTCCTCATTTTGTGAGTGATCCGAAGAGTAGTTTACGTAAACTTATATTCTCGTTCTATAAACAGAGTTGTTATTAATTTCAATTATTACGACAGTAGAGTTTACACCAGTGTTACTGTCGCTTTCTTTGTAATTGAATACTTCTGTGATTAACCCGTGAATTTTTAATCTGGCTGTCTGTGTATGAAGAGTGGGACAAAAACAAGACAAACGTGAAATTACCTTCACATTAAACAAATCTGACAGTACACTAAATTTAGTTGATCTGGTAGTCGTTAAACACAAATTTACCAGGGTATATAAGCCCGATTTCTATCGTTATAAACCCGCAGACTTACTTCGAAAGGAAGACAGGGGGAACAGCTCACCAGAAAACGACTAATTGGACTCGTATTGTTTACATTTGAGACTTGAGACCGATTCATTCCGCAGTTAGATCCTACCAATCATCTGTAAATTATGCAAGTTATAATAGTAAGAGAAAAGAGTTATAGCGTTATTTCATACAGAGGCTTATCCTTTTCTGTATATGCACAATTATGGGTTATAAACAAGGTGAATGGGTGTCTAGGTTATGATAGGGTTTCATGGCACATAAAACATTGTCATTTCCACGAGATAACACACACTGAAATACATTAAACTTAAGACCCTTCAGGAAACTGAGAAAGCTGCATATAAATATTATCAGGTAATTAAGCAGATCTTTCTGTGATAGTTAGTTGCATCATGACTACCATTTGCAAACCGATTAACATATCTCCAGGGGATTGGCAATATCCTTCACATTATCGTAATGTAAATCAAACAGTCGAAAAATACTTTGTAAGAGCAACAGTAACATAGCACAATTACGAAATAATGTGACTGGATGGAAATGGGTAATTAAATTTTAAAGTTTTGTTATATATACCAGCTTGAAAAGTTGCATGACGTTGCTTTCTGCTAATTATCAAAATACTTTTTTCTTTTTAGCTTTTCGTTCTTGTTGATAACTTATCATTAGTATCAAATGTTTGCAGTTTTGGTGTGTTTTATCAGATTGAATATTATTAAGTTACAACTAAGGGAATAGGTTTATACCTTTCGTATCGATAAGCAGTAAAAAATGACTTATCATGTAATTAACGTAGTGTAAGATACATAACACAGAAACGACCGACTTATCAGTCAATATTATGTAAGATGCGAACGAACCCGCAGTTGGACCACAAAGAATTACTAGCTCCATGAGCTGCTATATCTATTTAACAGGGAATCCAGTATGATTATCACATGGCTGAGAGTGTAGCCAAGTTGTCACTGTGCCGAACACTGGATCTGTTTTCGCGTCTCGTTATCGAAAGAAAAAAACAAAAAATAAAAGCTTCACATTTTAGGGCATAAAGGTGATGGTCAAATTCAACTATTGAATTAGAGTAGCCCTTGTGTAGCTTTGCTCGAATGTCGAAAAAAAAAAACTTGTTATAACAGTAGCGAACTCAAACACGCTAAATGGTCAGCGAATTCGCTTCTCAGTGAAATTTATACGTACAAGTATTGTACCGGTCTACATCTTACTAACCAGGTAAACACCGTACTCTAAAATCATCTAACCGTAACAAATCATTAATACTTCTTTTATTCTTCAGAAGGCTGTGGCTATTTGTTCATATTTGCGTACTCATAAGCCAGATCAATACAGTACGATACGGTGTTTAAATTGAGTGATCCAAGTGACAGTATATTTACCATATATATTATTTGACACGACAAGATAATAGTTATTAAAAACGGAGTTTCATACGTATATTTCTCACAAGCACATAAATTTCAACTAAGTAACGAGTTGATTGTATGTAGTTTATTTTGAAACCTGCCTGTATATTGATTTGGACATGAACAGTTCCATCACCGACGTCTCGTCATAACACATACAGTAATATATATATATATATATAATACTGATAATAAATGCCAGCTACAGAAATAAATTCCCTAAAAAAAAATCCATGTAAGTGGTTGATCAAAATGAATATGGTTTATTGTGTTCTTTTTATTTTGTTCTGTATTACTGTTTATTTTGGACGATTCTCCAATTTATAATGTTACGTACGTTACGTATTACTAGTTCAAATAACTGGGACTTTTAATTTTAATGTAGAAGTTAATTGAATTTCAATATGTATAAATCTATTATATTTACTACCAGGATTGATACACACAATTTTCTTTCCTAACACGAATATATTTTAATATACAAACAACGATACATTTATAATAACAGTTATTACAATATTGGTCTATATATAAGAGCTTTACAAACTTACAAACTATACTCAGTCTTCTATCCGGTCTACAAATGAATATTTTATCGACGATCCAGCTCTCACGACGAGCAAATTAATTCTGAGTTGATATTGCTACATCTTGCTTAAGCTAACTAGCCGTCTTTTCTTGGTTGGCTTTGCACTATTTACAAGGTGACTTTTTATCGATGAAAATTTTTAATGTCCTTGTAAAGATATTAACGTCCGAAGATAATTCACTGAAGATTGAAATGTTCGGAATCTAGAAATGTTCCTGGTCAAATATCTGTAGTTTTCCAATTACTAAACGTTTACAATAATTATAGTTTTCGAGGCTTATATTGTACTAACTGTAGCAACCTCAAAAATATTCTCTTCTCTCTCTAATTGTGTCGGTGTATATACTTTAAGGCGAGATTCTCAAATATTCAACAATGTTTGAAGATACACTTGGGTTTTCGTAAACTATATATTGTCGATTCTTGCTCCATTGAAAATCTTTTACAAATTTAGAGAACAGGTGCATCAAAATGAAAGAAACGTAGGTATTAAAATAAATGTATAACAGTAAATCCGTTACAATTTTCGTATTTCGTGTTAAAGATTATATGAAACGATTGTAACGTTTGAACAGGCTGTAACCGTAATATGCGTCTGATATTTTGTATTACAACAAGGAAAAAAAACAATCACTTCGACATGGAACTGTCTAGTGACTAAAATGAAATACTTTTAATGTTTAATAAAATAACGAACTTTAAAATGGTTATATTATAGTTAATGGCGTTTATTTCTGTTATTAAGCCCAGGTATCAAAACCTGATTTTGTAGAGTTATAAGCTCACAGACTTACCGCTACATCAACGGTTGAGTGAATGCATTACTCGTTGAAACTGTTCTATTATCTTATATAAAATAACTTTCAGAATTATATGAGGCAACAGAATGCAAACAGCGCTTTCACAATTTATTCCAGTAGTTACTCGAAATAAAAAGTCAGTAATAAAAACAGTTCATATTTCTACTGTCTCAAAAACTAAAAAAATTCAACGAAATTTTTTTCATTGTGATATAAAACGTTTACAAATTTTATAAGCGTATAAATAAATAGATTAGTGAGTACACGTTTGGAATCATCAAATAACTTCTACGTTGTGAAATGAGTTCGCAACACCAGCTGTGTTATGTGAAAATAGCACAAGGCCTTTTTCTGGATAAAGCACGTAAACCTCGAATTCCTGTATATTTCACGATAACAAAACTTGTGTTCTAGAACTCGAAATGTACTTGTATCACCTATTAATAATTCATTCTCCAAATAACACATGTATAAATACGTGTTTGTATTTAAAGTAATAGGTGTTTACTCATTAACTTATCTATCTGTTTGCCTTCATGTGTTTGGACGCTTTATACTAACACACTATTATAAGTTTACGTTACACTGGATGTTTTTCCCAGGGAACAGTGGTAAGTTTACGGACTTACAACGCTGAAATCCGGGGTTTGATTCCCGCGCTGGACACAGCTGATAGCTCAATGTGGTTTTGCTCTAAAACAAACAGACGCTAGATGCACTATAGTAATAAAATGATCTTTGAATATTACTAATGATCCTTAAGATCTGCGGTTAAATTATTTAGTTAATGTTCTAGATTCAGACAGAAATGTGCAATGTAAAAATTTTTACTTTTATGAATAATAAATTAAAAGAAATTTTCGGTAAAAAATTGTTCTGAAAAACCCTTTTATAGTTAAAGATAATTTTAATACTTATTTTTCTAAGTTATGTTGTCAATTATGTTCAATTTTTAGTAGTGTAATCAAAGCATCGTGGTCCAAAAGCCCGATGTTGAGATAAGAGGTTGTTTACAGTTCACAGACAATTGGTTCGGTTTTCCTGTAACTCAACTGTAGGTTTTGTGGACTTACAGTGCTAAAATTGCAGGTTCGAGTCGTACAGTGGACAAAGTTCAGACATCTCCTTGTAGAGTTTTGTCCTAAAACGAAGTAATGAATGAGCGGTTGGTAGTATTTTAAAATTAATTTATTCACTTCCTCTCAAATACCAGATGGTTAAGACACACAACTCCTAATGCGAAGGTCGCGGGTTCGTATCCCCGTCACACCAAACATGCCCGCCTTTTCATCTGTGAAAGCGTCATAATGTGATGGTCAATCTCCCTATTCGTTGGAAAAAGAGTAGCCCAAGAATTGGCGACGTGTAGTGATGACTAGCTTCCTTTTCTCTAGTCTTACACTGCTAAATGATGGCTATCACAGATAGCCCTCTAGTAGCTTTGCATGTTATATAAAAACACATAATCCTCTGATACATTCTTTTTTTTTTCTCTATAATATAAAATAATGACGTGCAACAATACATTTCACAGTAATGGGGACCGTGCGTGGTCTCAAGTTTGGAAAATGTTTGAGTACAACATTCTATTTGAATGTTGTCCAAACATTTCATACTTTTATTTATATTTATAAAGGTCTATCAGAGACATTATTTTACAATTTAAAAAAAAAAGTAAAAAAAGTTGCAACTTTTTTCGATTTTCTTTCAAGTACAGTCCAGGTGGTTTGGGCGCTCGGTGCACAATTTGCGATTCGTAGAATTGAAACCAGTTGCCTGACATTATAGCCTCCCCACAGCTGAAAGGGCGAGCATGTTTGATGCGACGGATTTTCAAACCCGCGACCCTCGAATTACGAGTTGTGTGCCTTAACCATCTGGCTATGCCAGGCTGAATGTTTGTATTTGTTTCGAGATATTCGCGTGAAGCTCCACAAACACTAGTCATCCTTAATTTTGAACTGAAAGGAAGACAGCTAGTCATCAGTCTCATCCACAATTTTCAAAACTAATATTTTCCAGCTGAAAATTGTAATTTAGCCTTAACCACCTGGGCATCCCGGGCCACCATCACAAACATGATATTCAGATTGTATCAAAAACGGGGATTGGTTACTTAGACCCCTTAAATGTTTCTCTATAGTAATTATTGTTACATTTCAACTACTATTTGCACATTTTTTACACATCTCTGCCTCGCAACAAGAATTTTTCATAGAAATTTAACATTTTGAATTATTTTTGTGGAAACCAATAAGATTTTCAGAACTTTAGTTAATACTTCAAATGCTAAAATAATAATTGTTTACTGTGGTTGTATGTATTCAAAAATATATGCATGTGTGTGTGTTTTTCTATATCAAAGCCACATCGGGCTATCTGCTGTGTGCACCAAGGGGCATCTAACCCCTTGATTTTAGCGTTGAAAATCTGTAGGCTTACCGTTGTCCCAGCAGGGAAACCGAGTGAATAATAATAATAATAATTATAAAAACTGAAATTTCGTGCAGTACAAACGACATTTGTGAAATGCGTTAAAATTCTACATGTATTTATGTGTGCATCAATAAATAAATATTTATTTATTTATTTTATATATTTCGGTAGCTATAAAGACGTACAGATTTTCTCTGGAGATGGACCAAAATAACAGCCTTATTATAATATATAAGACAAGTACAGAAGAATAATTGTAATAATAATTCTTTGAGAACGTTATGGAAAATGTTCATCAATTTACTACACAACAATACATCAATAAGAAAATATATTTATTGGCGAATAAAATCAAGAGTTAGGCCTATGTGTAACACGTTGGCACGAAGCTAGTACTTGTACTGCGTGAAAAGTGGCGCAAAGGCTTCCAACTTAGCGGCTTGACCTCGGTGATGCATCAGAACCGGGATTTGACGACAAATACAGCCTTTCTAACGACGTTTTGTTCCACACCATAGATGTTACAGTTACGCCTAAGCAATAGAATGAAGGTACTCACTTACGTTGATACATGCAATCTGTTTCTGAACGCCGCCGTTATGTGGTGATTTTTTTTTTCTTTACAGAAAACGCCTTCGTAATTCTGCAGTGTGTAGTATTTTTCTTCAATAAATTATCGATTAAACGAATATGAAACAAGTGAACGTGTGAATACACCGTTAATACTGATATTAATTTTTACTGTTCCATATAATAAAACGTGAAAGTTTCTTCTCTGTCATTAATCGTATACTACTGTAGAATAATATAGTAATTCATAACGGTGGTCATTTAGCGTCATTATCTAAATAATATTAATTAAAAATTGTCAGTAATTTGTCCCTTTGTGTGCTGTGGGTTGATTTACAATACGTACACTCTTCATCATAAACAAATAATTTTTGAGTGAAAAAGACAATATGTATATTTGCGTGCGATATGATGTGACAGTGTTTAGAACTACAAATTGAAATGACAGTTAGTAGAAAGTGAAATTTGCCCACCCCCAATGATGGCTAAGGGCTTATTTCACTAAAATTCTGGTTATAATACCTGTGGTGGCAGAGTACAGATGCTCCAATGTGTAGCTTTGAGGATATCAACAACCAAATCAAATACGAAATTAATAGGTTGGTTTTCACTGACAGATTTTAACTGGTGTAGATATCTTATTAAAAGTTTGAACTAATACTGCCTATTTTATCTTACAGTAATGCATATCTTTAAAAGTGGCAGCAAAACGCAAAACTTCAGATAAAAATGTGTATTGCAACAAAACTTTATCACACTTTCAAACCATGCCTTTAAGGTGAAAGCTATATAACTCGTACATTGTTATTTTAAATTGATATTTTAACGACTAGTACCCTCTATGGGAACTATGCTTTATTTAGAGAGATTCGTAGAAATTTTATTAAACTCTCAAAGGTTATGAAAATTAACTGGTGACCCCGATCATAGCTATTAAACCGGTATTGGAAAATATCGTTATTTTGTCTTTGACAGTTTTTGGAGCTACGTAATTACCAGGTATTGCTCTGCTCCCTAATATAAAGCAGTAGTGTATTTAGGTAGGGGCTAGAGGAAGCTCAGCCCCAGGGTCTATGATCTTAATGAGAGTCCATTGATAATTTTATTCTTTGTAAAATTACATGGGATGTAGAGCCCACAAAAATTATTAGCATCTGGTACCAAACAACCTTAAAATTCCCACTGTACGTAATGTAGCCATGAGGATGTAAATTTTATTGAAAAATGCGGGGTAAACGTTTTTAAAATGATATTTTATTTAAATTGAAGCAAAATGGGAAATATAAATATCGCTTTTATGCTTACTTATATAGTCGAACTAGTAGGAAACTAATTAGTCTAACAGCAGACCAAAAAACCTAAAAATATTGTCCACGCAATGTTTTAGTGGTTCTTATATATTTTAGATTAATTGCTAAAAGGTTTGTATTGGTACAGTCTCAACATCTTCGGAAAAACTGAAATATTCCAGATGGTTATCACAACATTTAAGTAGTCATATTTTAGGTTTTATTTCGGCTATGACAATTATTTTGGTGTCTATGACAAGGATTTATGGTAAAAAAATCCAATTGTCATTTCACCTAAATTACAGCGGCATTAAAAAAACATTCAAGATGACTGTAGTAAGACATAAACTATTAATTGTCATACCCTCCTCTTATGTGAACTCTCAAAATGATCCTGGCATGTATGGCTATGTTTTGAGATCAGCTAATCAATTGTTCACTCTTTTTTTGTAAGTGATAGATTATTCGTTAAGGCAAAATCATAGATGGTTCATTTTCCAAATGTATGTTATAACATATATTAATTATGTTATCATTATTATTAATTTGTTAAAATACTATTCTGTTTCTGTTTAGGTCAGCATGATAATGTGACTACCTTTTCAAATTATCGTTGGTGATTGCAACAGTGAGTAAGAGATAGCTGTTTTAAATTGTTAAGTTTTAGATAAGTCACTAAATGACTTCTGCTGATGCAGATTTAATAACCTAGATGAACTGAGAAATGGGTTGTTTGATCCTCAAAATTTATCGTAGACGCCAAAGTCGTTGCCACAGATAATAAAAATACAAAGATTTGGACACTTAGATGTTGCACAAGCCATGTTGGATATTTCAATTCTTCAATGGTACCGAGGTAGTATCTGTAGATTTAATTAGGTAAGTATAAAATTATACACACACATAAACACCGAGAAAAATTAGTCGGATGATAACCCTGAGTCCAGGGTAAAATTAAGGCGTGCCAACCAAAACTAAATCTGCAGCTTCGGTAAAAAAAAAATCAACTTAAGTCTACTTTCAACATAAAAATATAAAACTCCTCAACCGTACAATTTCAAAATGTTTGACATAGTTTCATGGGATTTTGAAATAACACTCATACCAGCTAAGAAAGGTGACTCATCATAAAATTGTCATCCAGCTTGCTTCTCCGTTTTTACTTTTCTTGATTTTACTGTAGAAATCCAAAATAATAGTTACTTAAAGAAAGTAATGCATAGATTTGTAATAATTTTATCACTCACTCACATGTTTTATCATTTAATTATACTGTAGCAATGTCTTTTTTACTGATTTGCTTTAATCTATATTTGAATTATCAGTCTTGAATAATTATAATAAAATAAAATTTTGTTTATAATTTTTTTTAATGTCTGAATCAAATTTGTGCTCTTAAAATCTGAATAGCTGTAATAAAACTAAGTTTGTTCATAATATGTTTAAAAACAACATTACGTTTTGTGTTCATATCAAATAATTCATATAATTTATATTTATTAATCTATTTTATCTCTATTTTAGCTGCCTTAGTTCAAATTCGTGGTTTTGCTATGAACCCTGCTCTTTATTATCTGATGGTAAGGTTCAAGTTGTATTTAAATAAGCTCTTTTTGGCAAACATTTCAGTGAGTTAGGGAGGTATGAACAGTAAATGAAATTGTATAGACTATATATCTGGACAATAACTGTTGAAATAAGAAAAAAAAATTTTCATTTGGAAATGACTAATTCTGAAAATAACTAAAGTTAATGAAAGTGGAGCATTTCAAGAAATTCCTCTGCATTTTCTTGGTAATAAATAAAAACCATTCATTTGTGTATGATAAATAGATATCTAATCATTATAAATACTTTAAAAAGTTTAAAATATGTTTTTTAGGAAATGCATAGTTACAAATTCCACCACGTTTTCAGGTTTTTTTCATTCATATTTTATAACTTTAGAAGTGAATTCGAGATCTAGCAAGAGAACTCATGAGGGATTGCGAGCAATTTTTTGACGAAATTTTAAGTGTAGCACTTAACAAACATCTAATTTTAATTGTAGGCCCAGAATTTTTATTTAGGGATGGTTCCATACCAAATTTTGTAATGATATAAGCTTGTTCTGTGAATGCATGGTTATTCTTGAAGGTATCGAAGAATCGTATTTATTAAACTGAAGAAAGTGACTGAATGTCTTGAGTTTCAACTTGACTAACATTATTATTTACCTTGATAGAAATTTCAGTTAAGACTTCTTGAACTTACGTGTTTTTCTAACATCATAAATGATTATTTACATGTTACTACTCTTGCGATAGTCCTTATAAAAGCAGGGAAATAATGCTGTTTGTAGAAAGGTGTTCTATAAAAATTGATGTTAAATTAAATCATTGTACTCATTATATGCAAAAAGAAGGTCATCGAAGAAGGTCGAAACGTTGTTCGCTCTTCTATTTAAAATATTTTCTGAACCCAAACGAGCCGTTTTTGCATATAAAATTCTCAACAAGTGGGTTTCTCGACATCACTGATTGTACTCATTAAATATTAAGGTTTTTTATTATAATAGAATTTGCCTATTTTGTGACATTTCTCAACATTAACCCATGGAAGGTTACCGTGAATGGAGGTATTTTATTTCGTTATCCGTTTAATGCCATCCAAACGTCTAAATTTTCACTCTTTTAAAAACTTGCAATAAACCATTACAGAAAACGTTTATGAAGTAATGTCATTGTGCGCTACAATTTTTTATGACACACTTTTGCTCAAACTGATGGTTTCAGAGACAACGTAACAGACAGTAATGTGAACTTTATATCGAGGCATCATTGTAGGTAACAAATGGAGTTCAGTAAGCCTAAACATCCTATTTCCGCAGATTTACGGTATTCCACACATACATTTCGCAACAGCAGGTAAAAATCATGACTTTCAAATCATCAGCTTCCGGTCAGTTACCTCTTTCTTTGTGAACCTGACGATGACCGAAGAAGGTCGAAACGTTGTTCGTTCTTCTATTTAAAATATTTTCTGAACCCAAACGAGCCGTTTTTGCATATAAAATTCTCAACAAGTGGGTTTATCGACATCACTGATAGTTATTTCAACTCATCCAGTTAATATATGAAGTTTCTTCAATGTATGTATTGTGAAATGCAAAGATCTATACAATTTTAGAGAGAAAAAATGGAAAAGGTAATAACGATCACCAGAAAAAGAAAGGCGGTTTGGGAAGACTGTTCAGAAACTTCGGAGCAAAGAAAGACAGGGATAAAAGTAAACGATTCCATGGGAAGAATATATCAAAGACTTCTCATTTCTGGTCTTCAGCAAAACACTACAGTGAAGGTAATATGTGCTATTTTTATAGTTTTTTTTTAAACAAACATACGGTTACTGTAAAGAGATTTTCATCGTTTATATAAGATAGTGCGGTAATCTAAGTATACTGGTATTAGTACTACATACGTATAACTATTTACAATTTTCTTTTGAAAACATAAAATAGACGAAGTACCATAAGCTAACTTTTTTGCAATCATGTTGGTGCTAAAATATTATTGTTAAATTTATATACACAGTTTATAACTCAAACTATTACCATACACAGAAATTATATCATAAAACCGATGTAATTTATCTGTCTCTCTGATAAAGCTACAAATGGGTTTAAAAACTCTGATAAGTAGTTGAGGTGAACTCTATCATGGCAAGTTATGAAACTTAAATAGAATATTTCAAAATCGTGTCACAATGGGCAACTTTCAAAAGTAATTCAGTAAAACAAAATTTTCCCTTTTTATGATTTAGAAATGTGCTAATAAAATCGTGTTAGAGAGAATTATTGACATTTGAAAGACAGGATGTGATGAGAAGGGCGTGGCATGGGGTTTCATTTTTTTATATCTCAGTAAAGCAATGAGGTTGGAGGCTGTAAGTTTAGGTTATGACTCACAAAAATCTATACTGTAAGTATAATTTGTGCCAAACTCAGGAGATCATATAAGGAAAGAAAGAAAATTTTATTTAGTTGGATTCTTTTAATATTAAGAAATTAAAGTCATATATTAAAATTTGAATTGTAAACTACATTTTGATGCCAAGTATATTGACATACATTAGTAATGAAGTTGTTTAATTCAATTTTGAATGTAAATCAAAAGGCTGTGACAGCTGCTCTTTGATTTCCCATCACTAAACATATTGTCAAGTGGAACAGCCCATTATAGTAAGATAAGCAAAATACAGAGATTAATGCAACTGCAATACAAGTGGAAGAGGTTGAATGTAAGCTGTAGCTGCTGTTTCTTTGGCTTTAGGAAACTAATGGAACTTAAGTTGGCTTTGACAACTAACTTGGTAAGTGCAACAGACAACTTACACAAAGAATTTGGTGGTCAGCCCAGCTCTCTCTAGGCTGACTTACTTATGTGCTAGTAAAAATAAAGAGGCAAGATTTAGGGTTTCTGGTGATACAAGGTTGACTTCACCATGTATTAGACATTCTGAGTGAAAGAACCCCTCCAACTAGTTTATACTGACTTTTTACTGGCAGATATTGATAGTTTAAAATGTCTATGTTTATGTGAAGTTAACCATAGAATAGCATTGGAATCTTGAAAATGGGCATACTATAGAAAACAGGTGCAAAAATGATGTTGTATGGTATACTGCATGCAAGGTTTAGTATGTTGTCACAAGGTAACACAGCAGTGTTACCAATGGAGCCAGTGCACAGTTAAGTGTCAGATTTAGACAGGGTGTGAAACCAACACAACTCAGTTTAACTGTGTAATACATATTCTGTTCAAACTTCTCATTGTATGCAGTATCATGAATGTTTTTTATTTATTTATATAGCAATGCAACGATTACCTCAGTCCCAATTAGATGATTTATGGATTGAAAATGAAAGTGCTTTACATCTGATAAGAATAGTTCAAGAAGGCTACAAGACTATTGAACATACTGCTCAGAAGGTAAGAGGTTTCATGCTACTTGAAATAGTGTCTTTACATTTGCACCTAGTATTTTTTGTTTTGTTTTTAGGAAGAAGTTTAGGGTTCAGGAAGACAAAACTTTAGCATAACTGGTGTTTTACCTAAAGTTGATGTAAAGTGTCAAGTTTACTAAAGTTGGAAGATGTTTGTTGCTGTGAGATGGTACATAATCACGTATATTTGAGTTTTTGATTTGACAGAAATTCAGTATATCTTAAATATTTCAAGAAGATGGTATGCTGTGTTCTTCAATTCAGCCTAACTTATAGTTAAAAATCATCCCCTCATTCAAAAGATTTGATTTAAGAAATGTTTCACAATAAAAGTGTTTTTTCTCATATCTTAGCTCTGTTAGGATGGCAATCACATATTCATCTCTTTGCTTTTGAAAGTTTATAAGTAGAAAATGTATTTCAAATAAATATTATTAAATTAATTTGATTAAAGTAAAAACAGATTTTGATATTAAAGTACTGTAAGAAAATATTAATTTCCAAAACTAAAGTAATAATTTTGAATGTAACTTTCAGGATTCTTCCAAAGCTGAAAAAGGAAATGTTTTTTCACCCGCAGGTAATAATCATTATGTTATAACAGCATGTTGAAATAGGTACGCATGGTAACAGACATGAATATTGATGTATTTAGTATCACAAAAATAGTATTCACCATAATGTTAAAACATACATTAATGTTTTATTTTAAAAGACTGTTTAATATACTTGAAAATGGCAAAAGTATTGCAGCATATCTTCATGTTTTATTTTGAAAACTATTATGATTTACTTGAAACACCCAGTATGTATAACTAACAGGTCAGTGAGTTCATTTTGTTAAATAAATACTATAAGACACTTCAACTTCAGTCTGCAGTGTTTTTAAGTGGGACATAAGTTGGCCCAGTGGTAGACCCATGGATATTGGAGGTAGTAGGCCAAGTTTAGATCACTTCGTTACCACAAAATATTAGCGCGGATGGCTGTTGTTCAAAATTATCCTTAATGAGAAATACCTTGATAGATTTGTAATAAATATCAAAATTCAAAGTTTTTGATATATATAAAGCACACCAGAAATGAAAATAAAAGTTATTTTTAGTTATTTTGATAATAAACAACAACAAGTGATGAAACTTACATAATTGTTTTTGTTTTTGATTATAACTATAACAAAAACTGATTAACTGTTTCATGAGACTGAAATATCTTGATAACACTAAAACAGTTTTGTGATTAATATATAAGGTAATGATTTTTCTCAATTCAATAAGACACTTTTCTTATCCTTTTTTTGTACCCATGTCCTTAAGCTGAAGTGAAAACCTTCAAACAAACAAATAGTACTGTATCTGTAAGAATGTTTTGTAGAAAGTTGAACTACATTTTTTATGGTAGTTTTGTAATTTTTTTGGAAATGTTGTCTTTAATGCAAGTAACCAAAATTATATTTAACAATTTATTTTAATAAATTAGTACCTACATGTACTATTATTTACTTTATTAAAATCTTTAACAAATCTTTCTTGGACTATAAATTTAGTTGTTTTTTTTTGAGAGATTATTCTAAGATTTAACCAAATAAATTTAATTTCATCATAATTGTTAGTTTTTGTAATAAAAATAAATTATTCATTAAAAGCTAATGTAAAAATACTCCAGTTACTACCTACAAAATGCCACATGCATTGTAAATGTTGGTAAACAGCAGGACTAGAATAATTAAAAACAACAGTGAACCACAATATTAGAACAGAAGAAATTCTGGTAAACCAAAGTGATAAACATAGACAAGAACACTGTTAAGTCACAGTATAGACATAAATATTTGTAGAAAACAACTGTGCTAGATGTGTTTTAAAACCTTGGTATAGACAAATTTAAAACTCAGACAAATCACAGTGGCAAAATGTGTGACAATTTTGTTATGTAAGAAACTTAAAATTCATTCCAATAATGGTTCTTGATTTGCTGGAAATTCTGGGAAAATAGTAGTTCCTGACACCTGAAACCTCATAAAAAAATTATAGTTCCAGGAACACTATTCATCTCAGCAGATAAGCAGTTGTTAGAAACACACTGAAATCTTGCTGAAACTTGTTAAATGCACTGATTATTATGGCACAATAGATATAATGAAAACTTTAGTGTGAACTTCCAGCTCTATACCATATATGTTGTTAAGAATTACTTATTTAACAGAAAAGACGTCGTGCTAAATGGAAAAAAAAACATTTTAATAACAGAGGTGCCTATTTTAAACATATATGAAAATAATACTTGAAACATTGAATGATGATTAACATGTACTTCTTTACTGTTAAACTCATTATGACAGTGACAAGGTTTTGTGCATTCTCAAACTATAAAGTGAAATAATAATTTTAGTATATGGGAGGTCAAGCCATGTCATGTATAAACACGTATATTTAAAATATATTATTTTGGGTTTATAAGTATAAACAAGGTATAAAAATATATGTACATATGTATACTAAAGACCAGAGGCATTATATCGTATTTAGGAACAGTATTTAATTTGGGATGGTTGATTTTGTTTTTCAGATTAAATGCTTTTTCCAGTAAAATCTTATAACACCATCCTGCTGTAAGTGTCCAAGTCCTGGACACCAGTTAAAAAAATCTTGTTTCTTATGAGCTGCAAGTATGAATAAAGAGATGTACCAGATAGGTAGAAGAGACATTATCAAAGGGGGTGCAAAATGTTATCATTTTTGGAAATTGTAGAACTTAAGAGAAGCAGCTTCAGGTTGTTGGAGCTCAGGATGTCAATATCTGAAACAACCATGATGCTTGGTCAATGTGATTTACTCTCTTGAGATTATTCAGTGTTATTGAGAACTTGATGATGACAGAGTAATATTACTATTGTTTCACAGCTGGATTTAAAAAATCTTTAATATGCAAATTTATATTTTGTTGCATTATAGTTTCAGGGAATGATGGCAAGATATGATTTAGTGATATATATTTAAATGGAAAGTTAAATATGTAAGTTAAAACTTTAACAATCTTACAAATTTGTGGCTCTATTTCAGGTAGTCTGTACTTTAACTTTTGTTATTGACAAATACTGCTGTTGTATATGAAAAGCACTAGTGACATTGCACTATTTCGTTTTAGTAAGAAAGTTGTCTGAAGGCTCTGAAAGAAAGCAAACTGCTCTAGGCCAGTGTTTCTCATCATTTTGGATTCTTCCCCCCCCCTTAAATTATCACAAATCACAAAATTGGAAGTAGAATGAAAAAGCCATTATGATTTGCCTCTAAATATTCGGTTACTTTTTGTGAAATCCCATGGACAAGCAAGATGTCTGTGATGTATTGCTTGGACTGCTGCTGACTAAAGACTGGTGGTTGAGAAACACTGCTTGGCACAAGATACAAATAAAGATGTTTGGAAAAGCTTTCTTGAGCATGTAGTTTAATGTTTGCTCCCATTTTTAGTTCTTAATGAATGATATTGGTAATTTTTTGTAGTCAACTGCATGATAATGAAATGATAAAAAATGTAATAAACTGAAAAGCAAAATAAAAACCACCACCTATAAACTACAGCTTTATAAAACCATGATTAAACAAACCAGTGTTACTGCAGTGATCTCACATTGCTGTTGTATAGCCTTAAGCACTGGTTACAAAAACTTACTATGTTCTTTCACTCATCAATGTTTAGTAAACTTTTCAACGTGTTTTCTCTGTAAGTTAGTTTTTGTTGAATGTTAGCAGATGTAGAAACTGGATGTTTTTTTGGGAGTGATAAATGTAGTTTTAAGAAGGTTAATACATAATTCTTTACTGTAAAATTATGTATTGAAACATCATTTATTCACAAGTCATAATAACATCAGTTAGCCTCTGTATATTACATCAATGTTGTTGCTGACACTAAATGTATAATTATCACAAAACCTCTAGTTGTGTTTGCAAATAGAAAAAGACAGCAAATAACTTATTCTTCACCCTGTTTAGGAAAACTGTGTTGCTCAACACATCATTTCTTTTTAAGGAATTAAAAATTTCCAAAATCCTAAGTAAAATGTATAAAAAACATTTTATTAGACTTGTGTTAAAGTGTTATAAATCAGCCTTTTAACAAACATACAGCAACTTTAGTGCAGTTAATCTATTGTAATAATACTTAGCTTTTGACTGTCCTGAAAATGCATGCACACCTAACTATATAAATGCAGATGGGTCCACATTTCATTTCAAAAGATGTAAACAAAAAAACAGATGCAAGTGTACTTTAGTAGACCTGTTGTACAACATGTTACAAGCTTTCTTAAGAGTAAAAAACTTGCAAACTGATACTCATTTGGCACAATGAAAGGTAAAATATTTATTATTAATTACAGCCAGCTAATTTTGATAACACAGTTACTATCACCAAGGATAGTATCTTGAGCATTAACATAGACAATAATAAGGTAACATTGGTTTTTGTATCTTTTACTTTTGGTATAGTAGCACAGGTTGCCTGAAAATAAATTACAATAAAAGCTCATTAGAGTTTTTAAAAATGTCTAATGTTATGTCATAGAATAGCATTATAAGTTTATTGGTAGTTTTAAGTGTGGTGCTGTTTAGCTACTAAACTAAAGAAAAATTATCATGCAAAAGTTACTGTGTTGATTTATCTCTATCAAATGTAGGCCATACTTAATAAAAGCACACTTAATGTTAGGCCAAACACAAGTGAACTTGTAGATTTGATTGTCTCAGATTAGAATCCATTTGTATTATTCTAGATATTGTGTATTTAAGGAAGTTATGTCATAAAGATACTAATTTGACTCCAAATGTTTTGCAGGTCTTTGCTAATATAGTCGTATAAGGATAGATATCACCTGGGAGGTTGTGCTGTATGCTTTCCATGCATATAATACTTTGGAAGAACTGGAATATAAATTACACCATTTTGTTTGATTTAAAGTTTATCAACAGGACACTTTAATATTTTATGGAGTGACTCAAATTTGAAGTGATAGACTAATTGCAATATTATGAACATTATACTGTGAAAAATTTGATTGGGATGTTTCAGTGCTTATGTCCTTCATTTTCCTCATTTAGTTTGAGACAAGTTTACAGATTATCTGTATATCTAAGTTCAATTATATGTTCCAAGAACCACAGCAAAATGTTTTGATCTACTGAGAAGTGTGTTGCTTCAGCAGGAAACTGGCTTCTCCCACCATTTGCGACTACATGTGTAGATACTTGTGACAGGACAGTGTATTTTATGGACCTATTACATAGTAGTTTATAATTTAAAACTCTTGATATAATAGGAGTTTTATTCAATCTAGGTAGTCTTATCAAATGTGTTCTGCTATATTTCCAGATATTGTACGGTCAGATAGTGACTATCTGCCTATTGGTCAATTTGGTCATTTAGTCAGAATCTCCTACAATGCTGCATCAAACAGCAGACCTGTTTCTGAAGGAAATGAAGTACCAAAGTGTTCAAGCAGTGATCTAACTAAAACGATTAATTCCAGTTGTGATGGAAAGTGTGGTAACATAATGTGTAGTGTAAAAGCTGATCCTAGTCCAGAGTGGTCACCAGATGTGCCAACTCAGTCCTTTCTTTCAACACTCACAGAGAAAACCCCTGAAGAATCCTGTAATGACATAAGGAGTCATTCTTCCTCTTCTGCTAATTACTGTTGCAATGACATATCAAAATGCACTTATGACACTCATATAAACAACAAGCTTTCTACTAGTCATCCTCAGGATTTCCCTGTTTTTACTGACACCATGGTTAAAGCCTTATCTTACCCTGAGAGAAAACAATGTGAAAAGCTGCCATTTTTAAATGAACTGGAATCAACATTTGATGTACCATCACTAATATCAAACTACGATAAAACTGATGTACCAAAACTACTTGGAAGTCCTTCAGTAAGTACTGCATTATCCTCACCAATATTAACCATGATAAATTGATATACTAAAACTATTTGGAAGATCTTTAGTAAGTACAACATTAATTACCATTGTCAAACAATGATAGAACTGGATTTTGTTATGCAAAAGTGACCTAACTCTCAAAATCCAAAAATTACTTTTTGTATTTTCTTGACTAAACAAATGCTAGCGTTTCTTGCAAAAATTATTTAAATGCAATCCCTTTAGATTGGAGAGTTCCAACCTACACTCATGCTGTTGGGGATTTCAGTTATGCAAAAATGATCATTGTAAGTTAAATTATTTTTGTAGAACAATATTTTAAAAATGATAAAGGTCAGGTGTTGAATGTTCTGTGGTTACATGTGCATGTAGATATACATTTCTCATCTCATTTATTATCACACATTTGTTCACTTTTATGGTATAAAAGTGTTATGTGACTCCAAAGTTCACATAGCATGAAACATATTATTACACTTTGGACATTTGAGTTGTGTGAACAAACTGATACTAACCAGTGGCTGACAAAAATCCCACAGCTTATTCCAGTGAAAGATCAGGCCATAAATGGCTTTGAAAAGTGCAGAATAGTTTTTGTCTTCTGCTTAGTAAATATCACTGCACAATGCACATTTTTAACATTAGTTACCACACATTCATAAGATAGAGAACACAAGTAGAAATATTATTGCACTTATGTAGCTACCAGCAGCTTATGCATGTACATGCTCTATAGTAACTTGTATATGTATGCATCTTCAAGGTTAGACACAGTAAAACAGATGATGTAGACAGTTCTGATGGAGAGTTGGATTTCTGTAGTTAGGAAGACTAACCTTACTCCCATTTTCTTGAGTGATACAACAATAGCCACAAATTATTAGAATGAAAATATTTTGTTTGTGCAGTTGTTTTTTTAGTAAATCTCTGTGAATGTATTAAAATTTCAATTTATTTATTATTGTTTCTTGACATTTAAAAAAAAAAAAAACCCAAATGGAAAATGTGCTTTAATCAAAAGTCACCTAAGCCACTAATTGTCATTTTTTAAAATAATTCTGAGTAGTTTAGTGGTACAAAAATATTAAATCATTACAAGTAACAGTGATGTCCATTGATTAAAACTGGAACATACATTTGGTATTTAACACTGATTTTTTAAAAAATAAACTGAAACGATTTGATCATTTACTCAAGTTCATTATGTCCAAGTAAGTACTACATTATTCTTATCATTGTTACACCATGATAAAAGTGATGTGACTAAACTACATGGAAGTCTTTCAGTAAGTACTTTATTATCTGTGTCAGTATCAAATCATTTTGAAACTGATGTACCAAACAAAATTATTTGTAAGTATATTAGTAAGCACTGCATTATTCATACTAGTGTCAAATCATGATGAAACTGATGTACCACAACTACTTGGGAGTTCTTCAGTAACTATTACATTATCTATACCAAATCATGATGAAACTGATGTACCACAACTACTTGGGAGTTCTTCAGTAACTATTACATTATCTATACCAAATCATGATGAAACTGATGTACCACAACTACTTGGGAGTCCTTCAGTAACTATTACATTATCTATACCAAATCATGATGAAACTGATGTACCACAACTACTTGGGAGTCCTTCAGTAACTATTACATTATCTATACCAAACATGATAAAACTGATGTACCACAACTACTTGGGAGTCCTTCAGTAACTATTACATTATCTATACCAAATCATGATGAAACTGATGTACCACAACTACTTGGGAGTCCTTCAGTAACTATTACATTATCTATACCAAATCATGATGAAACTGATGTACCACAACTACTTGGGAGTTCTTCAGTAACTATTACATTATCTATACCAAATCATGATGAAACTGATGTACCACAACTACTTGGGAGTTCTTCAGTAACTATTACATTATCTATACCAAACCATGATAAAACTGATGTGGAAATTCAACAACTGTCCACTAGTTGACTTGACAGGTCATGTGCTTCGAACAAGCTTTAATGAAAGAAAATAAAACGGAGCATAACAAGTGAGTTATAAAATTCATGTATATGTTATTATATAACACTGGGTATTACCAATGTAATTACTGAATAGAAATTAAAGTTGTAAATGGCTTTTTTGTTTAAAGTCTAGACAATTCCCCTTTAAAGTACAAGTATTAAGTTTTCTTTGGGATATTTAAATTACTTGGATCTTTTGAATGGCTGTTGCCCTACAGTCTGCTAATGTACAGAACACTACTTTGAAGTCCTTCAGTAAGTATTATTTATCCTTACAATTGGTAAACCACAATAAAACTGAAGTACAAAAAACTACATGGAAGATTTTTTGTAAGTAGTATGCTATCTGCCCCATGATAAAACTTTCAACTTATTCATGAGGCCAAAAACAGTCTAATAAATGAGTAGCACAATCAACGGAAGTTATAAATAATATTTATAGAAATTTTTAAAATATCCATTTCATTTTCAACAAATTCTTACTGAAAATGCTTAATAATATTTACAAACATCAAAATAAGAATTGAAATATCTGTACAATCATAACCATTTGTATTGAGAATGTTGAGGTTCAAATGAAGAAAAAATAGTAAGATAAGTAAATGAAGTGAGATGTAAACCCAGAATAAATAGACCTAATTATTTAATGAAAACAAATTAAAAACAGTCTTAACAGTAAATGAGATATTTAACTTGGGAAGTACTAAATCTGTGTGGCTCATAGCTAAAACTTTAAGTCTATTAATAAGATTTAATTATTTGACTGTGTATGTAGATAACAAAAGTACAGGAAGATGATAAGAAAATTATTAGTTTTTTTAGGAAAGACCTGTGAGTTCATGAATACACACATGCACGCACACACACACACACACAAACACAAACCATAAAATAGCATTTGGTTTTTGCCAATATAGACATAACTGTAGAAGATATTTAGGGACAGGAGTACATTTTTCATTGCTATAAGGTTGGGTGTATTCATATGTTAGCTGCACAGCTACTCATTTTAGCAAAAGCACATGGAGTTTTTCTTTCAGAATTGGTGTGGTATTCAGGTACACTTGACATAAAAGCCAAAACCATCCTTAAACATCGTAGTTAAGGATTGTTAAGCAAATTATAAATTTAACCACCACAGCAAAAAAATAAAGGAACCCATGTGGACAAACAAAATTATTATGAACACTTATATCTAACTTATCAAACTGTGAGCTGGCTTCTAGTTTTGTGTTATTATTGTCTGGCTGCTGCAAACAAAGCAAGAAAACTAAAGCTAGAACATAGAAATACTTTATACTAAGCCAAAGCCTTAATAATAAATCCCACAAGATCATTGGTTAGATACTTCAACCAATAGCTTGCCTTTAAGTCCTTACAAAAATGCTTAGATGTCAGTTTGAGATTTAAAAACAAAAGTTTCAGTATGTAACCATTGCATCTATAAAAGGAGTAGTACATGTTTACAAGATCATGACATATCAACACAGATGTGGTCAACTACATGCAGAATTGTAATAAATACAGAAAAGTTAATGAATATACCTGAAATTAATGTCAGTTTCAGGTACAAAAATCACCCCTTTACTTATCTCCAGATCTTCCTAGACCTGAACATTAACATTAAATGCTAATAATTGTGATACAAAATTAACTAATATATGTATACACACACACACATATTTATAATCATTTTCAGGTGATGCACATCAAACCACAACTACAAAAAGACAACACAAACTCTAGCTACCAAGAAATCAAAATAACTCCATACAATACTTTAAACTGACAATGAAAATACAATAAATGAAAAATATAATACAGCATCAAGAGTTGAGTAGAAGATGGAAATCCCAGGGGTGGTGATGATAGACACTAATTTCTCATGTAGAGACCAGTGGCCCACAGTAGATGGAAGAGAGGTCCTTTACTGATGTTATCATCAACCTTCTGGTAGTATGCTCTCCTAATACTTTCCTGTCTTTTGCCTTTCCCAGTTACATTAAGCTTTACATTCCAACAGTCTCATTCTCTTTGAGTGTTGATAAATATTTTCCCATGGTTGGTATTTTTACCTTTTTAGTGGAGAAGAGGTCAATATTCTATCAGTTCATTTGTGTCAGATTTGATATAGAGGTGAAATTCTCTTTCTTTTTGTTAGCTTTTTCATCTAGTTTTTTATACCAAGACACATCTAGGTGATGGTTTTACCATGCAGTTGATAATGCTTCATGCTTTCTGTTATCTGTCTGGGAATGACCAATCATTCTCAATTGTATGTGGTACTGCTCATGAGCCATTCATAAATAATATGTTGATAATAAGTTGATATGTCTACTTGTAGTTTATGGCCTTCAGCAATTCAAAGGAGAGCTTGCTTTGTGGCTTCTAGCCTCATCTTTGTGCCACTTCCAAGAAGCTTGGATGCTCGCCAGACTTTTGCAGTATGTTGGTACTCTACAAGTTAATGAATTTTCAACTTGCTGTCTAATAATTTATGGTACAGGATCCATGTTTGGTACTTAAACCAACTGATTGCCCACGATGTCTTTAAGTAGATGCTAACAGGGTTTTTCTTAGTCACCTTCTACCAACTCTAGATTTTGTATCTAAGCTGTTTTATGTAGAGCCTAATGCTACCACTTGTTTTCCACATGGAAATTTTTGAAATCTGGTGCTGAGCAATTGTCTCAATGTGGCTGCATGGCACCTGTCCACCTCCCAGTCTCTTGAGGTGCCTTTAGACAGTTCCATGCTTGGTTGGTGTTTTAAATGTTGTTGAAATTGGAATATCCCACACAAAAAGGGCAATGGCTTGATAATAGAATACATAGCCTTTACACCACAAAACTCTTGTGAATGTTTTCTTTGTCAGCATTGTTGGCACTTTGTAATGCTGCTGAGACTTGTGAGGTGTAATAGGACCTAATAGATGGCTAAAGTACAAATGAGGACCAGGTTTAAATGGGTGTTTTTTTATTTTTTCAATCTTATCTAGTTGTGTATACCTCATACAGATCTTTAACAGTGCATAACTGAAGAAAGGTGGATAAGACTGATAGAACATAAGCCGGAAATCTTCTTCAGTTCCATTTCATGCTGCAGTATTCATTGCAAAGATGTTTTTGATAATTTTAGTTATCAGTCATGGTTCCAATAATGTCATTTTATCACTTCTTCCAAATAGAAGTAATGGTAAAAAGCTTTGTCTGGTGTGAAGTGCAGGACAAAGCTACACAATGGCTATTTGTGTTCTGCCCATCACAGACATATAAACCCAGTTTCTAGTATTACAAGTTCACAGACATACTGCTGTGCTACTGGATAGCTGCTGAAAATAATGGTGATGGTTCTTCATCAGCATATCTGTTGGTGAATATGTAGAACATGGCTATGGCTTTGATGATTATTTCTCTGTCCTTGCATTATTTACTCATTATGCTGCGAGATGGTTGCATCTTGCCTTTAATTTAAACGTTGTGTCTCTTTTGTCCATCAAAATGTTATCAGTAAAGGTTAGCACATTGCATTTGTTTGGACTGTCAAGTTGGTTAGATCCATGGTGTAATGTTTAAGAGGACTGGCAAGAGTAGTGATCCTTGAGGCACACTATATCTGATAGTAATCCAATCTGATTGCTAACTTCAGGGCTTCATGATGCATCTTTTGAAATTTATTGCAAGACCCATCCTACATATGTTATATTCATATTTACAATGAGCATTTTCAAGGGAAGATTGATTCAGTAGAACTAAGTAAAATAAGGTTGATAGCTGTACAATGGAGAGCAGAATGTAAACCTTTGTTGTTAAAAGTTTCAACCCTCTTCCCAGGTTGGGGAATCAGACAGTAACATCTAAAATTTAGTATGATGTGCAATGTTATTAATGTACACACTGATGATTTTAATGTGTATGGGTAACGTTAAGTATCATGATTTTAACTTGCATTAGTGTTTGTTCCTTTAAGCATGCGAGTGTAAATTCCTCAGAGTCTGAAGGAAGAATATGAAGTTATAAAACTCAGAGCATTTCTCAAAACAATATTTATGTCTACTAATATTACAGTAATCTAAAAATGATGATAGTGAAAACCTGACGCACCTTTATATGTGTTGTGTACCAGCTCGGTGTTTAAATTTCAGTTCCTTATTTCTTCTTTTCCTGTTGATTAGTGAAATTCTGAATTACTGAATATACACACTCCATTGTTTCTGTGGGCAACCACCTGGGTATTATTTTTAAACATATTTTCATTTTTATGCAGTACAATAATTACTCAGTGTTCAGAACTGATTCTAACTCCATACAGCCTAACAAGACAAGAAACTGATCTCAGGGCAGTAACCTATGAGAATTGGTCTGTTGTTATTGAGGTAGGAACATAATGACCAATAAGATATAAAGATGTTTGCTCACAGTAGAGAAGCCTCCTTGATATAGAAAATTACAGCAATTTAACCCTGCCTGTAACTGGTGACTAGACATCTTGTTTTCTCCATCTCCAAGTAATAGTGTGTAATGAATTACCCTACCTACTTGATGATCTCTCAACCTATGAACTTATCTGGTTCAACTTTCAGATAGTTTGCTGTTTATCTCATATTAAACAGATTCATCTTTCATGATGTTGTGCACAACTAGGTTCAAGGTGATTTAACACTGGAATTGATATTACCAGTAGATCAGTTCCCATTTCAGACTTGATGCATTGAAAAGTCCTAAAAGTAAACCCAAGTAAATTATAATTAATCAAGTGTTAGTTCTCCACTTGTACTTGTAATGAACGTTCAGTAAATTTGATTGTAAATTTACCAAATCTTCATATTCATCAATTTTCTAGTGTACCAAAGTAAGCAATGTGGCACATTCATACTTAACTCTATAAACTACAGTTGGTTACTATGAAATTAATTTGTTTTATAGTTAAGTGCAAGGTTACAGAATGGACTGTCTTTGCTGTGCCCACCATGGATATTGAAACCTGGTTTTAAGCTTATTAATCCACAGACTTACCATTGGGGGTTGTGCAATTAAAACTATGGAAATAAGCCTACAGAAGTGATTGATTAAAAAATTAAAAACTTTATCAATGATCCCAATTCCTGGCACTTGATGATTATCTATACAGATCACTAACTCTACAAAACTTAAATCATACCTAATCATATGGTAATTTAGACTTATAAATAGAGCTAAATAAATTCTATTACAACTATCCCTAGACCATTGTAAAATATTTTTTCATTTTATCTTGTACTTCATTTTTCTTTTATTTAGAAGTATTAGGTATTGCAGACATTTCTTATAAATTACCTCTATTAACCTGCCACTGTAATTCACTACACTTGTTCAGTTTTTACACTAAAACAGGTCTTACTCAGCATAAGTCAAATTTAAAGTAGGATTTTGGAACATTGAACGACTTTACATCCCAGGTTTAATTCTCTGCTGTGATTGGTTAAGAGCACCTCACATGGTATGAAACATTTTTCACTGTTGCTCAGTTGTCAAGGCTGTTGTTTTAGATAATATATAATAACAGAACTTTGAAAACAAGTTTTTTTTCAGCACAGTGAAAACATGGGATTCGTTTCTACTCTAATTTCAGACTATTTGTTCGCACATTTTTTATGTTGTAAGATTTTAGTTATTCAAAGATGGATTACAGAATTATTTAGGTATTGAAATTTTGTGAAATATAATTTAATTTTCTTCAACATGGTTAAAACAATCTTTCTATGTAGTTCATAGATCACTATTGAAAAATTGCAGTTTTTTATTCTTGTTTTTGACTTCCTTTTCTATACAGAATTCCCTAAGATATAAATAGTGGTGGTAATATTTAACAAATATTACAACTACAAGCAATGTTTTATTTTTCATATAATATAAGCCTTCAGGAGTGCTCAGTGAATGATTAGCAAAAGCAGGTAAATGCTCCACCCCTTCCTGTACCTATGACAAAACCACCCAAATTTCATTGGCAACTGTGCTGAGGACAAGTGGAGAATCTCGATGATGATAAGTCAACACTGATATTTCATTTTAGATAGGCTTAAGGGACTGGACTCTTCTTTGCACTTATGAATTCATAAAAAAAAAACACGTGAATCATAGTCAGTGAAGACAGTAGTGGAACTATCTTGTATAACTTTGCCACAGACCATTGATAATGTGAGAAAAAACCCAAAAGCTGTAGTTTTCATTTGTTGGAAGGTAGGGTCTGGTATCTGATCACAAGATTCTTTAAAGAATTAATGGATACTTCATTTTTATGAACCATGTCATTAAGAAACTGAACTTTCATATGCACATTCCTGTTTTTAATTTCTTGTCTACCTTCTTGAAGAACTAGAATACTAGTTTCAGGTTTTCAGATACACCTTCAAATGTGTGATGAAAGACAAATATGCCATCCATATAGATATCTCCTCTCTCATATCAGTCTTCTCAGTGTGTGTTACATTGCTGCTCAAAAGTTGTGGTTTTGTTACACAGACTGAATGGTATGGTGCAGAAAGTATACAGTCTGTCTTGACTGCTGAAAACAGTGTAATATCTACTTTCATCATCTGGTTCAACTTGCCAATATCCAAAAAAAAAGGTCTATTGGACTGAAGCAGTTGGTATCTTCCAATGGACTGAGATGTTAATCTATCACAACTGAGGCAAAACAGTGATACTGCATTCACTCATTTAAAATCCACACAAATATTTGGTGTTCCTTCCATGTTTTTGACAGTTACTACTGATCAAGTGTTCTGAAGGTTGTTATTCAGTCTGTTACCATCTCAGTTTAACACCTATCTATATTGCTGATGATAAAAAAAAAAAAACATACATAATTTACTTTTGCAAAACCAATACTGGCTAACATTTTTTTTTGCAAAAGTTTCATCCCTAAAATGGGAATGCTTAAACAACTACTTTTGTTCAACATGCAATATTTTCAAGACAAAGTCAAGGATGCTCCTTTTTCTTCAGTATTCACCATGATAAAGTGTTTTACCAAATGACTTAAGTACTTGTTAACAATGGAGGGTGTGTCACACAGCAAGCTTGAATAAGATTGTGGCTACTCCAGTAACCACCAAAACCTCAGTCTTCTGCAAGTGTATCATTATAAGCACATTTAATGTAATGCCAAGTCTTTGCTTTTCTGGACTTCTATGTTAGATACAATATGACTGCTGCACTCACTCCAGTTGATAGTCAGATCAAACCTAAATTCTTTTAGCTTGATTGGTGTAGTAGGTGTTGTAGCTGTTGTTGCTTGTTACCAACCTTTATTTATGTATTTGTTGGCATGAAAGATGAATGCACCAGGTTTTCCTGTTTAACAGAATATGGACATTCCCACAAACAGTAATAAAGTGTGCCACATTTGAATCAGAAATTCCTTCACACTCTTGCTGAATTGGCTGCAAAGCCATAACTATTGGACCAGGAAGTGTGGTTGCTGTGGCACTTGAACAAGTTGTTGATGTTTTCTCCAAACTAACTCAGGTTCTTACCAGGTTGTTACAAGGTATCAAACACAGTACTATTAAGACTTATGATATGTTATGCCACTTGTCCCAAAATTCATCTATTTCAAAGAAAAAAATTGCTTAAAATCTTCAAAGAATTGATTAACTTTTATTGCCCCCTTTTAAACTAACAGGTTCCTGTCAGCACACCCATTTCATTATGAGTGTAATGTAAAACAGGTAATCCTGTTACATTAAAAGGGGGTAGTATAAGTTTATCAATTCTTTGAACATTTTAAGCAGAGTGTCCTTTGAAATGGATGAACTTTGGGACAAGTGGCATAACACTGACCAAGAAACCTGCATCTCTGGACTTGGAAAATTAGGCATCCCCTAAAGTGTAGGGGTGTAGGTATCTTCATCAAAGAATCACTTCAGAGTGAAGGCCATTATGAAATAACTTCATATGTTATCAAGTGCCATACATTCAGGATGTTGCATTCTTCGTAAAATTCGTTATCTAATGCTGGTTGAGTCATCATGCAGTAGTGCATGCCACTGTTGCTACAATAACGACTGTGACAAAACATTTTATTACATCCCAGTCTTCTCAGCTGTCTGATGCAATTTGGAAGCATTAACAGTATGAATTACCAACTTTGAAGGCTCTTTATTATCTTCTAGATTGGAACAGGAAATCATGTATTCCACCTGAGGGCATTGCAGTGAAACACAAAACACTGCTCAATGTGCCCCTTCCATAACACAACTACAGGTGTCTCAAACAGTGTTTTGTGATGCCTGGGCTTACAAAGAAATTCCTTAGTGTCTCATAGAAACCACCCTGAGTAAATTTTGGAACATTCATCCCACTTGATGCTACCATGATCTTTCTTTCCCATCCCATACTTCAGACTGTGTGAAACATTATTAGCATTTGGGATAACCCAGCAACACATCCAAAATCTTATGATACTGAAGACAAATTGAGAACACAGAGAGCACGTCTCCTAGTCTTCACTTAAACCATTCCTTTTCATTCTCTGTCATCTCTGCTAGTATTATTCATAAAGGTTAGCTCCAAGGAGTCTGATGGGGGGAAAAAACTACATTCAACAAAACCTGTGAACTAAATATTTTAATCATATACAAAAATATTTCTTGAGTAGTCTGTAATATTCGGGTACATCAGATGTCTGAGGAAAAATGTTTATCTGCACAGCTTTCTTTGCTCAGGATTAATCTACAGAATCACAACACATTATTTTTTAAAGATATCTTCACTTGAGACTTACTTATATAAACTGGCTAAAAGAAATGCACGTGAATTTAATAATTAATTTCACTTTATTTGTCCAACTGACATCACCATGTGATCTTTGTTTCCTCATGGGATGGTCAGCTGTTATATTAGCTAAAATCATAACCTGCCAGCAAAGGATATTATAATGCCAATCATTCTAACCCAGATAGTAAATGTTATTGTAGTAACTCTGGTGTAAGAGACATCATGTACTATAGAGAATATATAAATGTAGAAGTTAGAACACCCTAATATAAGGGCTTCTGGCTCATGTTTTGTCACCATTACAACACAAACTAAATAACTGAAAAAATATGATAAATTCCACATCACTAAAGCAAGTAAAAAAGGTATACAGGGTGGTCGCTAGATAAGCGGAAAATTTGTCAAACAGCTACTTATTTTTACAAAGAATAACTTTTACAAAGTTTTTAAAGGCATATGTTATATTACACTCATAGATGCTCAAAATGTCGTCCATGCACTTCAGAGCAGCGTTTTAACCAAGAAATCCAAGCTCATATAGCGTTTTGAAGGGTAACTTGTGAGATATCTGACCCTCAAATTTTTACGCTTTTCTAGCGACCACCCTGTACATATGTGCTACACTTTCCTTGTTTCTCCTCTTACCAATAATTAAACTTAATTTTCAAACCAATAACCTTCAAACTCACAACTGTGTTGCATAGCACATTAAACTTTATTCATAATATTCACACAAACTTTAATAATAATTTAAACTGAAATCTTCATTATAATACTCCTTTAAATGTAAGTGAAATTCCAATTTAGAACAATCTTTTGACTTTCACTAAAAGATAAAAACATACTGATTAAAAGCAGTTTGTTTTTAGATTTAAAATGTTAAGTTTTATAATCCACATAATGGTACATAAGAAATAAATAATCACAAAAATAAGCCTTTACAAACAGAACATATTTAATTCTTTAACGTAAAAAACACAGTGGGCAAGTACAATGATATAAGCTTAAAATGAGTAAAATGCAAGAAAATACCCCCACCCCAGTTTAAAGGTTGGAAAGACTAACTAAAAACTAATCATGAAAGAAGAATAAAATGAGAAAGTAGCCTTTAATGATTAGATATAAAATATTAAATTTAACAATACAAGAAACTACAACACTTGAAGCCAGCTCTTATTCTTGTTTCAAAACAATTTTCTGATGAAATAACATTTTGGAAATTTGCAGTAGAACTGTTTGTTTATCAAAACTGCTTTAATTCATATTGATGAAAATATTCTTAACACAACTAAATATAACACTGGGTACCCCACATGTATATATTTTTTACAATATTTTAGTCATCATTTATGAATTCTGTGTACTATTGACAGTTTCACTCACTCATATTTCAAATTACTCAAGATATATTTGTATAATGCTTATTAATAATACACATGAAACTGTTCTATTAAACTCCAGATAAAATTTATATTTTCCCCTCTTTTGTCACAGTAAGAAACTGTTACTATTGGCTTTTCCAAGAAAAATCCACAAATGTACGTAATGTCCCCACTTCAAAATTTAAATATTTTTCCAAAATTATTGAAAATCAAGGTGCATTGCATTTCCAGTAACACTTTTAAGGTTAGTAATCACTCTTAATCTTCTATATTTTATTTCTTAGCATCAAGATAAAATCTTGTGTTTCCATTCTCTCATTATTTATTATAATTTTTTGTACATAGTTGCTTTATTTACTTTGAAGTGTTTAAAACATCTATGAAGGAGTGAATTTTATGTTTTAAACCCCTATATTGACACATTTATTTTTGTTGACATATGCATGTTGGCATTTACAACTGCCACCATTATGTGCCATCGAATTTTTCAATAATTTATCCAGCTTACCTCCAACTACTGCAAGAAACACTAGGAACCACCACATTAACTTTTATTTTAGGCTTCACAAAATATACAAACAATGGCACAATTAAGACAAATAAAAAGCTTTCAGACTAAGTCTATTTACCACAATTCAAATTCAAACAATTTCTATATTTAAAAATGGCTAGTATGGATACAGAAGGCACTAGTAGAGGAGCAAACAATGTTTCGACCTTCTTTGGTAATCTGTGAACCTGACGATGACCAAAGAAGGTTGAAACGTTGTTTGCTCCTCTACTAGTGCCTTCTATACCCATTCCAGCCATTTTTAAATATATAATTTTCTGTACAAGTGTTTTCTCATCATCACAGATCAAACAATTTCTGCTATACTCTAGTATGTGCTCAGAAAAAGCCAGGGTTCTTCACTGATAATAGATCTACAGTACCTTGCATAAAGATCTACAAAACTCTAGAACCACTAAATGATATGCTCTGTATAGTTCTCACTATTTAACTAACCTCTTAAATAACATTTCACAGCAGAAAATTCACTCAGCAGTTTGGAAAGCAAGGGATCATAATACCCTTTCAATCACGATTGACCTAATTGTGGATAACACTGATAATTTCACAATGTAATACTTAAAAGATATCTCAATATTACTTGATAGCTTGAAAAACCAAAGAATGCCACTTCCTTTCAGCCCATGCTTGGAGAAATCAGCAACTTTCCTATCTTTATTGATCAGTCAGTAACTCTAAAGTGTAGTGCATTCACTATGCTTCCAGTAATACTTTATAGCTCAGAAAGGAAGGGGTCACATCACTCTTTCATTCAGCAGTATCCCAGTTACCTGACCATTCTACTTTTAATAAATGCATATAAATTGCAAAATGTAGTGCATACGTTACAGCCTGCACCACCTGAGTTTGTAAAGCAATGCATGCTCTCAACCTAATGATGATTCTAGCTTTGATGACCAATTCCATCCATGAGGATTAGGAGGTCACTGTTGATGATTTGTTTGCCATTTGAGCTAGAAGTCATTTCCAGTTCCAGTAATTCCTCAAATGGTTCACCAAAGGCTCCTGTAAATATTTGCATCTTTCACTCCATCATCTAGGAGGCAAGGTGACACTGGGCTTTATCCTCCTCTGATCTATTTCTTATCCACACTTCAGGTCAGCCAATGTATAAAGAGATTGTCTGCAATGTTTAAGTGTTTCTCTTTTATTGTAGCTCATACATTAGGAGTTTAACTTCTCAGATCATCAAGCACAGACTGATCCAATTAGAACCATGTTGCTTTCATACAGCTGACAAGTATCACAACTATGCCTCATAACTACATTAGAATAATTTCATTCAACATCTGATAATAGCATTTCTGTCATCACGGTGCCTTCCTGTGTTGTCGTCAGGTGTATTTGTTTGGATCGTTGTCATTAATTTTAAATACCACACCAACTCTTTGGAGTACTAAGGGGAATTTCTCCTGATGAAAAACAGTACATCATGTTCTTAAGGGGGTAACATTTCCTGTTTGAATATGAGCAAGTTTTATGAACACTGGTCCCTGTTTCACTGTAAAACTAAACTAAACTAACGTGGCAGGGGTTCAGTTTAGAGAGAGAGAAATCAGAAGAGTTCTCTCCCCAACCGGGGTGTTCAGGAACGTTGTGGTTCCTCTTTGTCCCCTTTCGTGGATTGGTATTAAGATTAAGTGTTTTTTTTTATTATTTATTTATTTAAATAAATTAATTATTGTTAGTATTCTTGACTATTTGGGTGGAGGATGTTTCTTCTAAATGTTGTCTTGGGTCAAGGCAAAGGCAGCAGTGGAAAGGAAGGCCAGGACCTGTCCCGAAAGGAAGAGGTTGAGCAGATGTGAACATGAATATTATTCAAATCCAGATCAAAACAAAACAATTCAAACGGCACGATTCAGGGTCTGGCAAAAGAGTTGCCTGGGCTGGGATCTATAAATCCAATGCCTGAAGATTTTGATGTGAGGGAAACGGGAGTGCCCCGAGAAAACCCACTTTCACAGGACAGGCGCCGAAAGAGTTTCATTATTTTATGCGTCATAACTATATATAGCAACTTTTTGTCACAGTTCTGTTGTGATTACCAAACTATGCAAGCATCTGCATGGTAATTGGTACTACTTGTTTCACCAAACTATCAGACTAGGGCTGATAAATTTTAGCATGACTCTTCCCTACACCTACTACTTTAGACAATTTAGCAAACAACTGGCTGTTCAAGTTACCACC
Organism: Carcinoscorpius rotundicauda; assembly: GCA_011833715.1. NCBI lineage: Eukaryota > Metazoa > Arthropoda > Merostomata > Xiphosura > Limulidae > Carcinoscorpius > Carcinoscorpius rotundicauda. Next base: position 90,425,663 of record CM022393.1, on the reverse strand, counting down.
ATGATCCATGTGAATTTCCCCAGTGCTCTGAATTGAGCTGTTCAGTTCTCATCAAATATATCTGCAGTCTGTGCTTGTGTATAAATCACATGTTTTAGCCCACCTTGTGAAACAACTGGTGACAAGTACACAGTGATCCCTTGCAAACTCCAAGGTACGAGTCTTGGCACCACAGTACATTACTCACAATGATAGCCATTATAGAATGTTACCAAAAGTACACATTACATCTTAATGTCCTTAAGTATATGTTCTATAAATCTTGGAGTATTAATTCAGCAGAGCTCTGAAAACCACTAGCTGGAGCATGGTTAAGGCTGTTAACAATGATTAGAATAGATCTTTTGCATTTACAATCACTTCTATATATAGGTGTTTTGTTTATATGGCACCAAGTCACTACTGCTTAACCAAATTATCCATCTAGTTATGTACTCATGTCTTTAAGTTGCTTTTGCTCTGTGTGGTTCAAACTTTCATGATGATCATTAGCAAATGTCTGTAGATGTGATGAGGGCCTTACATTTGCCCTCAGTTGAGGTGCAACAGACATTACACCAGCACTAATGCTAGAATCAGTTAGTTCCACTTCGCTTATTATACGTGTAATTATTTCAGTCTAGGTGGCTAGTTGATTGTCCATAATTATAAGTCTTTATCAGTTATCAGATATATCTATTCCTACATTATTTCTTGTTTTTTGATAGGAATCAGTTTGTTCTGTGCATGGCTTCTATAACCATATTATTTATATATGTATAGAATATCTGATGTAGAAATGAAGATACCATCATTCTCTTTGCTACATGTACATACACTTGTACTGTTCACTGTTCCTCGGTCGTATTGGATTACTTTTCCAAGGAACATCAAGCTTATCCACTGCACTGGCAAAACAGACTTTGTAGTATATCCACCTCAAAGATGTCAACTTGTGAACAGATAATGGAAGTTACCTTTATGTTTGCAATACTTGACTAAGCTGGATATTCTCCCCCACAACATTTATGCAGTTTGTCAGAATGAAGTTGGTATTTAGTGGCTATAATGGTAAGTCTACTTTGCTACTTAACAAAGTGCCGACACTGTGAGTTAGTGGGCATTTGATAAGCTGTTGGCTGGACATCATAGTCCTACCATCTTTACTGGGATGCAAAGTACAGGCAGACCTTGTCTTAGCATATATCATGTACCCCATGAAAGGACCTGTATCGCCCTGTTAATTGAAGAGAGACATGATTGTGTCGAATTTCCATACTATGAGAGTTGCTGGTTGTTACCTTCCAGTTGGGTTTGTCCACCACAATACAATCACAAAAGTTACACCATCTGTTGGTAGAGTTGCCTCTGCACTGCAGGATTTTTCTTTTCCATGACTGGTTTAAAGTGAACACCTTAAAGCATGTTACGATGGATGCAACTCCACCAACTAATAGTGCTCATTGTACAATTGCTTGACCCCAGCTCTTGCAAACTAACACTGAGTTAACAGGGAAACTTTTAACTCGTACCTTGCCTAATGGAACATGGTTTTTGTCTGTGGGTTACTACTGCCTCACATAATACATAAAAAACTCTTATTGGCAGAAAACATCCATTATGGATGTGTCCAGTCTATTTCCACTTTTTACCAGTGGCCTTGACCAGGGCTGGAGCTACTATTCACTGAGTTGCTGTAGCTTGGGAGTTCAGTAATGTATCTCTTCATCTGTTATCTGATTTGCCAGGCCTCAAACCTTTCTTACAAACCTCAATTATTGTGTTTCCCCCTTCTTCCAAGATTAATCCTCATGTATGACATCTTTTTAGGTGGTTTTGGTGCACACTAAAAATATGTCATATATCTTCACAACTTTTGGAAAAGTTCTACACGCAGGAAAAGGCTTCTCGTAGACTCCTCTCTGTGTGCTCATAACCTCTCTACAGCTTAAATAATAACAGAAGTTTCTTTAAGCCTCTATTTTAATCTGATTATTATCATTAGAGGTAAATTTTCTTATTTATTATGGGTCTATATACAACAAATAAATACATATACAATTTCTACTAGTATCAGACCATGATGATATTCATCTACCCAGGTCACATCAGTAAGTAGTTTCAGATTATGTTATTTGGAATTTAGGCTTACTTGTTAGCAGTTCCACCATAAATACATTTTTGCCAGTGTCTAACTATAAAAAAAAAAAAAAAGTTAAAAATTCAGGTTTTTAGTAAGCCTTTCAATGTTTTTTTTTCAAACACTTATCTACTTGAGAGTAAGTAATGATTATTAAGTTCTTTTGACACTTAATAAAAAATGAATTTCATTACCTTATATTATAAAAAAATATTTTTTTACTTCTATATTCTGGGAACTTATTTTGTTTTCAATATTCTGCTAATTTTAAACATTCTTAACTCTGTAGTTCAGTGTTTTTGTTTTATTAACCCTTGTTTTACAACACATTATATGGATAAAATTTTATTAATGAAAATAAAACAAAAATACTTAGATTGTACTTACTAATATGGAATATTATTTATGTTGAGATAACCATGCATACTAGTGTGCTAGGCTATAGTAAGCAAATATTTGTTTCACGTGTATAAGGCATACTTTGTAAAGGTAATCATGGTGTAGAATAAATATTTCTTTCATACGGTTCAAAGACAGATTTTATCTTAGTTACACAATGCTCTGTTGTTAATATCAACCAGTGTTGTCAATTAAATGAGTATTGTTTTCTGTCTGGTGTAGAACCAGTTACATAGCAGAAGTACCAGTGAAGAGGCCCTTTCCACCAGCTCTGGTAATGACATTGTGGTGAGCTTAAAACTTTAACTTTATTGTGCAGGATAAAAACATTTTAAATATTAATGTATTAGACTGACCTAAACACATGAAATTTAATCTTCAAACTTTTATTTTAACTTTATATATTCTCAGTCTCTTAATTTCACATTACATGAACAGATGTATTGCAATTTTAGTCTTGGCTTTTTTAAGTCTGAGTAGGTAATGTGACCTAATCTTGGTGTGTTAGGTTTGGAGATTCATTTTTAAGTACATACTTATTAAAACAAGTATTATAATATTTCTTCTAATAAATGATTTCAGTTTATTAATCATTTGAAATATATAGTTTCTTATTACATAGTGCAGTTTTTGTCAGTGATGTAATGAATACTTTATTTTTATATAGTCTTTTACATTCAGATTTTGTTATTGTTTCATATTTTAGTGTGAACAAACAAATCCAGATACTCTGGTCCAATCCAGAAATTCACTAGAGCATTTCAGAAGTCAGACCAAATGCAGATCAAAATCCCGTATGTATTCACACTTTATGCGTGAAAAAAATGTTGTGAAAAATTGTTCTCATTCTTGTTGTTTCACAACTTTCAAAATGTGACATTTCAAAACTCAAAATATGCCTTTAGTTTTAATATGTTACTTATGTTTCAGCCTACAATGAAATTAACACACAAATGTAAATAATGCAATTTTTTAAGCCTAAATGTGGTTGCCCCCTGTTATACTTCTTTGTTTATTCCTCAGGCCAAAGTTGTAGAAACATCCCATAAAGATTGTTATATGTATACTGAAGACAATACTGAAGTTATTTTGATAACTGAATGTGGGTGATTTTTTTAATACATCTCAATTTATTTCTTGCCAGTCCACAAATTCTAACTCCCATGGCACAGTATTATATTACAGGGGCATGTTCAGTTCAGGATTATCTGCAGCAGCATCCTTACAAAATAATTTCAAACTAACATGTTAGTGTTATTCATGTAATTATGCCAAATAAATGTGTGTGTCTATATCGACCCAAAAAGTAATATTTTATACTTCAATCATAAAGCTTATAACTACATTGTTGGCAAATGGAGGATTGTGAATAAAACTGAAACTAAGTAACATAATTTATTATGATAATCTTTTTGTTGATAAAATGCATTCAGTTTTCATTCAAGGGACTTCAAAGAAAATATTACAATTTTCTGTGACACACGATTTATAAAAGTATTCCATGTGAAAATTTTAACTTCCTTTATAAAATAAAATTTGCTTTCTCAAATTTAAGATAAAAAATTTTAAATCCACAATTTTCTCTTGTAGAAACTATCGATCTGAACATACATGTTCATTTCCTCAATGATAATTCTCTGATTACCAATTATACTTTTTTTCCAGAAAATTCAAACAAGTTAGCAAATGATTTCAAAAGAAATATCATTTAGCCTTTATAGGACAAAAATCCAACATACCTTCAGGTTTAGTCATTCTTAAAATACTAGAATTTTAATTGTACTATAAAAGGATAAAAAACAGTACAATTGTCCAAGTTGTTGATGACAGTTCGCAAGTTTTTGAAGTAGAGATCCCTAATTGATGAGAATATAAATGAAAACATGACAAACCACTGTGTTTTTAGTAGTACATCTTTCTTTAATAATATATATCACCAGTTCTCAATCTGTGGCTCAGAAAAGATGCATAATTACAGAAAGCATACTGTGTAATTCCATTGAAATCTGTTAAGAAAAGCGAAAAACAATATTCTGATTCTCCAAAAACAAAATAATTGGAAAACTGTCAATACTGCCCTTTTAAGTTATTTGATAGAAGTATTTAACCTTGTCAGTAACCAACACTTACAGCTGGTAATAAAATACTGATTATTACCATTTTAAAATTACATCCCAAACCAAACCTGTGGCCAATTAAACACAATGTTAGGGATTCCAGACTAAACTGCACTACACTGTTATATGTTCCTGATGCATACAAAAGTAACTGTTAAATTATCGACACAACAGCCCAGTCTGGATATACTTTTAATTTTATGAGATCATTGGCCATTTGAAAATATCTATTTTATTGTTACAAAGAAAATAAAGAATGAAAATACAGCTACAGATTTAGCTTTTATATCTTTCTACCAAACTGTTTACAAATAACATTCCCCTAAAACTCAAAATATGGTTGAACAAATACATTTTAATATGTTCAATCATGGATTTTTTAATTTTTTTTTCAGTTTACAATATCATAACTGCAATTTTCAAGTTCCAAGAAGCTTACAAAACTCTTGAAATACAGGTGAATAATCCTAATGGTGTATTTCAGAATGGCTGGTATGGATATGAACACATGTATTGATAAGCAGAGAACAATGTTTGGACTTCCCTAGGTCATCTTCAGGTTAACAACAACAAAAAAGATAACCTATGTAGGTTGAAATGTTGTTCTCTGCTTATCAATGAGTGTTAATACCCACACCAACCATTCTGAGAGACATTTTTATTTCAAATGAGTTCCTAGTTATCAGGAAGCCCTAATAGGGTTGTACTAAATCATGAGAACCACAAATTTGGTCTTCATATAGCAATATTTTTATGAATTTCAGTTTAATTCGTGTTGTGTGTACCTAATTAAGTCTTGATTCATCTACAAGTGTATGTGCATACAAATCATTTAAACAATGCTGTTTTGAAACATGTTAGCTATATATATACAAATATCTATAATTTCCTTAAATGTTTCAGATGTTTTTGTATGATTACATAAATTAGTCTGTACAAAACTCTACCAGTGAAATTATTTATAATAAAGATAATTTTTGTTTTAAAAAAACAGAGCCAAGAGTTGAAACAAATGTAGTTTCTCAAGGAAAAAGGAGTTATTTCTTGAAACCAGATAGAAATACAGATCTAGTCAGAATTATTGGTACCAAGGAGAGGTCAACATTTCTTGAAGGAGAAAGTATACTTTTAGATAGGGCCAATCAAGGTGATTTTGGCAACACCAAGTTAAAAAGTGGACAAACTGTTCTTGTTGAAGATGCAGATGATAAAAACACAAACAATTTGGACAGTAATGCTCTTTCAAGTGCTACCCAAAAGAAGAAATCTTTTAAAGGACGCTCAATAAAACATAAAAATGTACAGGTAACTCATATTTTTCAACAAAAAATGTTTTAAAATTAACATTAAACACCTATATGTTAATCTTTAACTTAGAACTTGTGATGACAGTAATAGTAGACAACTGAACATGTGTAAGCTTGTAGGTTTATAATGCTCAAAATCACACTGATATCTTCAGTAGGTGGAAACAGATGGTATATTCTGTAGCTTTATACATAATAATAAATAAAATACTTTTCACTTAGAAAGTAAATGCAAGGTATTTTATAAAATTAACTAGCTGTTTTCACTCAATATATTTATATTTAATTTTTCAAAGAAAAAAAATCCAAAAAATTAGCCAGTCCACTGTAACAATAAAAAATCTTTACATAATTCTCTATTTCATACAGACGTTTTTCTATGTTTTTGTTTTAAAAATAAAAACGCATCTTCATGTCGCTTAGTACAGAAAAATTAAAAGTTGTATCCCTATAATGAATTTTCTTAATTCATAAAACTTGCTTTCAGGTAAATATTTTCCACTATTTTTATTCAACTCTTTTATTGATCTTTTCTCACATCTTAGGTACCAGAGAATTACCAAAGTCATTACAATTATGCTACTGCAGAGCTGCAACCAGGATCCATTGGAATTTCTAGAACTTCTTTTGCATAGATTTTTTTTTTCAAATATAAAACTTTTATAAGAACTATTCAGGACTTGATAGTAAGTCATGTGACTTGTATTTATTCATACCATCAAAACTTTAAGAAATGAAACCATACCACACAAAACTATACACAAGAACTTACTGAATAATTTGTGTGGTTCTATAAAGATGGATAAGCTGATGAGAAGCATCCAAAAATAATTTTTCTCAAACATCTTTTATCAGTAACAAACACACAAACAGCATGATATAAGGGCACTGCATAGGTGGTATCCAGTGAAGGCTTGGAGGTTACACTGAAATAAATGAATTCTAAGCATAATTTTAGAAAGTGTTGGCAAGCATAATATGCATAAAAAAGATATAACCGATATCTTAGTTGATTTTATGTAGCTTTGAATTATGAAAAAATTTGTTTTATAGGAGAAAAATAATGCAGCTTTAGTCTATAAAAATGATTACCAATACAATTCATAGTAAGTAATCTAGTTGCATGTGGTTTTTCTTGACATTCTGTAAGGTGTATAGTTGAGCTGACCCTTACAGAACATCTTGTTCAAGACTGTACAACTATAAAATATTTATATTTTTCATGTTTGATTTATATAAAAAATAATTCTGTTGCAATACAATTTTCTTTTCTCAACAGCAAAAGCAGACTATAACTGGTCACATTTTCAAACATTTCATTACAAATCATCCATAAATATGCACTGTACACTTGGACCAAATGTGTGCCAAAATTACTGTACTCCATGTATCCTACCTATTTATCAGTCATATTAAAGTTGTATCATGTATCTGGGAGTAAAGAAAAAACAGTACAATGTAGATTAATGAATTACATATAGTGATGTTGTCAATTAGAAAATCCTGCTAATTAGTTCAACTTGTAGTTCAAAATTTTACATTCCAAAGTAATATAGATAAATTATATTAATTAAGTTAATGGACTTTTTCTACTGTAGTTGAAGAAGTTCAGTTTAAAAAATTAATATATAAATCAGAAATTTTGCTAATTAAATGAAAGATGTTAATAATGCTTTTCAATTTAGCAGGTGAACATATAGTTCAGAGATTTTTTAAAGCAAGTACTTGGCATGCTTTTCAAAAGCACTGTTATAAATAAACGCACCTTGTGTTACGTATCTTTCAGAAATAGCCCTTACATGTAACCCATAACAGCTATGTTATGAATCTCTGTATGCTAGTGACATGTAATAAAGATATCTTAAGATAATTCCAAAAATTGTATGGTAATTAAAGTAGAAAGGAAAGGCATGAGTGTTAATCAGATTTAAAGTCAAACTTTGTTGTTATTACTGAAACAAAAAGAACTGTAGATCTGTGACATAATGACAAGTAAAATGCTTTGAATTGTTATTAAAAACTAACTGATGATCAACTAACACCATTAGAAGAGCAATTTTCTGTTCTTATGACTTCTCTACAAATCAAGATTATGCCATTTTGAGACTACAAGTAAATTATAAATTATAACTTTCTGTTCTTATGACTTCTCTACAAATCAAGATTATGCCATTTTGAGACTATAAGTAAATTATAACAGCTGGCAGTGTGTGTTGTCAACTAGCTGCTTTTCCTCTAGTCCATTAGTTCAAAATAAACAAAAACACCAATGCTTTTTGTGTAAACATTTAAAAACCATTTATTAGGTTTATTTATGGGTAAAAAAAGTTGCATATTTCAGGGATATCATTACAAACACAAGCCATACTACTTTCTAATGAACTGAAATGTAAATTGATATTAGTAACTAAGCTTAGGTACTTAACATGGTACTTTTCTGATTAGCTAAGTTATTTAATTAATATATAGTAACAGTTATTGTTTGTTAGTAAATACATATTAGTTGTTTGTTAGAAAGCATTTGATAATGTTCTAATGGTTTAAAATAGCACTTCCTTCTTACCATCTGTGATATTTACTCAATATAGCAAAACATTAAAGTTTTCCAATAAAGAAATGTAGTTCTTTACTAGATAACAGAAAATGTCTTTAATAGAACATTTTGATGTTCCTCTAGTGAAATTATTTACTAAAGAGGAATAAACATCTTTTAAATATAATTATAACCAAATGCTTTTCAGTTAATTTATAGTGAGAAATTATCAAACAAAATGGTAGTAATTACTGATAATCAAAACTGCTGCTGTTTTGAAGAAAAATGCAATATTATTTACAAATACACTTTTAATAATATTAGACAAAAGTTAGAAAAGAAATAACTTACTTAGGTATCATAATCAGCATGTTAAAGACTGTGACACCTAAGTTAATCTTTCTTACAATCTCATACTTCAGTTACAGAACAATTAATCTACTTGTGTGTGTTTTATAGAAACTTAAGCATTACATTTTTTAAAATTAAAACCTATCACAGTATGAATTGACTTCTCACTCAATAGCAGTTTCTCATGTCTAACACATGCTACAAGCATCTATATTTACTTTCAATTAACATTCAACAGAATATTTTGGACTAGAATAAATTAACTTTAAGACAAATTTTTCTTGCTTAGTTATGCGTTGTAGAAGAGTATGAAACTAATTTTAAAATACGAGTCTTCAACATTTTTATCTCTAAATGTATGGCTAAATCAAACTTATTTCAGAAACTCAATTACAGAGTGTTTAAAAACCGTACATTATAAAAGAAACTTCTGTATTACGTAGAATTTTAATAAACTTTTAATTCTGCTTTCTCTCAGTTATGTATTTCTAAGTTTGAGCTAAGTCGCACTTAGAATGGATCTTTAAAAGTTACATAAAAAAGATGTGAAAAAACATGTTAAGCTATTACCTTACTCTAACTTAAATGTTCAGATACAGATTTTAAAGGGTAAACCAAATGTAAAATGTTTACTGTTCAGCAGCTTGTATAACAAGTTATTTTGCCATTTTGTAACTTCTTTTATCAGGGCATCCACTTCGCTAAAAAAATAGTTACTTCACTTGTCATTACTACTTATCTTTCAAACATAAAATCAAGCAGAAGACAGTTGGTTTTTATGTCTTTAATAAAATATAGATAATTTGAGTCATATGAGAAAATCTTTCACACTTCTTTCTTTCTAGCCTGTTTATAAATGTAAATTACTGATTGAACTTTGTTTTAAAATGAAATAAGACATAAAAACAGACAGATGTTCAGTTGTTTAACACCAGACTGTAAGTCAATGAGACTAAATTTGGGGTACTGGGTCATCAATCCAAATAAAAAATATTACTTTACTGCCAAAACCTTTCTCTCAATACTGTTCAATAATCAAAATGTGAGTTGGGTGGAGAGGCTGGACTGTTCTCTTCCAGCAGATAAGGCACTTAGCCATCTTACAATAAGTAAGCAAGCTTTGTTGAGTCTTCCTTGGCCATCTATATGGACAAATTAAAAAATCCTCAGAGAAAACAACTTTATGAAACTGAGGAACAAGATCTTGTATTGTGCAATGCAATATGTGTGGCCACCGCCACGTTTTGTGATGTATTTTATTCCCTCATAGCTTGGAAACCAGTGTGAATTTGGTCACACTAGAGTTGATGATTCAAATTACAGATATCATAAGAAATTCAAATCTAATCAAAATTAAGAAAAAAGAAGAAGAGAGTATGAAAAACTCTGTTTAGGAATAAACTAGCCAAAAATACTTCCCTGCCTTGCAGACTGGGTGATAACAGAGACGGGGTATTTATCCAGTGGAGGAAATTAACTTTCTCATGATAGTATTATACCTTAAAGTAACAAAAGATTTTAGAATTGATAAGTAAAGGTAGAAACAAATGTCACCTGTTGAGTTGATAGCTGTCCAAAATGTATATTTTAGCAATAATTAATAAACAGCTAGCCCATCAAATCTGTGTGTGTAAGGGATTTGTCAATGCAGGATATATCATATCAATGTACAATCATTAATTGTAGCAATAAAACAATACCTTGTTTGAATGATTGTTGTAAAATCACTCTTAATATTCTATAACATCAGATTTTAAATGAGCTCTACCTTTTTTTTTCCCCTTCCACAATTTTCTGAAGTGAAATATGTTATCCAGTATAACGGATTATTGGTTCTTAGTAGCTTACACTTATACTATAACCAACTTTCTTCTTAAAACTGCACCAAAAATTAAATATTGTAATATCCTCTGCTTAGTATAGCATACCAAACTTAAAAAAAATCAGAAAAAAATTCCACTAATAATATTCTTTCCATTTTACAGAAGAATAAAAAACAACCAAGAAAATAATATAATGTCCAGCACTGAAACTAATTCTGTAACTAACAAATACTATGTAAATTATCAATTATTTTAGAACTACCTTTAGTACCCATCACTTGGATGGAAATTTAAATTCATGATAAAAAAAGGTTATATCTTTAGGCCTGAAAATTTGCTTTCCTTGTATGTAATTTTAAAAGATTCCCATAAAAAAGTACAACATACAAAATGTGAAATTGTAAATTTGAATGCATTTCTGTATGGACCCAACAAAACTTAACCGATATTTGGTGAAGATCCATCAACAGGAGGTGAAGTAGTGGTAATAACTGCAAAAATGCTCATATGACCACAAAATGCAAATTTGAAAATTTACATATCTCCCATGGATCCAACGAAAGTTTTTATTCTTCAATCACCAGAACCTATGTATTAGTTTTCAATGAAGTAGTAGCTATATTTAAAAACTACGATCCATGCTTTATTTGTTCTTTCTACTAAAGAAATGATAACCAGAACCAGACTATGTCTACTTTTTGCTTTTACTGTTGAATTCTGTAAGGAAAAAAACAGTCTGTCTGAACTATAGATTATTTTAGCTTGAGAAGTAAGCATAGTAGCTCAGGATTTCTTATATTTCTTTTTAATTCAAAATTGAAATTATTTGAGATTCTTTAAATACTCTACCTTACAAAAATTTATAGCAAAGAAGGAAATATTTTCATTCTCCCTTTTGTTTTAAAGTCTTAGAAGAAACATATGTTAGTTAAATTACTTTTTGGCTTGTAAATAAAATGCTTAACTCTTTAGTTAAACATGACTTTCATATTGTATTTTATTATTTAGAAATGAAATATCTATTTAGCTTTATAATTTGGTCTAAAGATAAGTATATTCAATGAACATTGAAGTATATTTAGATATCTATTTTCCTACTAAAATTTTACTGTAGGATTTAAAACAAAAAACAATTGGTGTGTTCCATTATAGATTTTACAGTGACTGCTACCTTCACTTTTTATCTCAAATAATACATCCTAAAATTCTACATTTATAACATCTGGTTAAGAACATATGTGAATATTTTTTTACCAAATGTTTGCTTGATAGTAAACTAATATTACAACACTAAAATATTCAAATATTAAAGTTTCTAGTACCCTGTACAGTTAAACAAAGATTACAAATAATCAAACTACAAAACAAGACAATTATACCTTTTCATGTTAAATTGTCGACATATCCAAATATTTAAACGATCTGCATTCATTGTCCACTTTTTTTGATATTCTAATCACATACAAGGTACTACATCTTACAAACAGTCTAACTTTAATCACACTGTTGTCAGAAAGCGATGTAACATTTCTGATCAGTCTAAGCTATGTAACTTCAGTAAAACTGAAAATCAACCTGGTAATAAGTAAAAGTTAAATCTACTTTTCTTAATGTCTACTTAAGATTAGTATGTCATCTCTTGAGTTCCTTATTTTTGGCCATTAGACCCAATGATACCTCACACCTGGTTTGGAAAGCTTAGGAGATTTAGGCTCATCTTAAATACAAATTCCAAGCTAACAAATCTTTATGATCAAAGTAAAGCAATGAACAATGAATTAAAATAAAAAGTAATGATATTGAATTTAACAAATAATCTAAGTAAAAATAACAATAAAAAATATAGTAAAACTAACTTGAGGAACATACAAGCTAACTGTTGCACTGAATGAACTATTGTAATAAAAGTACATCTTTGGAAACTGAAATCTTGTTTTTCTATCAAGTTATTATACTAAAAAACTAATTATGTAATCTATATTATATACACCAGATACGAGACCATGCAAGAAAATTCAAGATGTTTCATTTTAAATTGTGTCAAGTCAGTAGCATAAATTTTCTCATGGTACAACCAAAAACCAATGATTTTCAAGACTAAGAAAATAACTGATATTACCATTATAGCAATGTTAACAATCAAGCAGAAAGCAACTGTAATGAGAGAACAGGAACAAAAAAAATTATAAAAAAAAAACATACTTGATATAGGAATACTTCTGGAATGGGTATGTTATTGACCCAGTTAGAAACCTGGGGAAAAAAAGAGGGGCATAACTGAATTGGCAAGAACCAATAGATTCAGGAAAAGAAACGTGTAGTGCCAAGTCAGTGGAAAATTACTTTATAACCATAACTTGAAACGGCACAACAATGATTGGCAAACATGAAAAATTTAGTGTGGAAGCAACAACTGGTCTATATAAATATGTGACAAGGGTAGTGCTTTGGGTTACATCAAAATATGTTAAGTATGGTCCATCCAGGCAAATCATCCAGAAGAAATGCCCTATATAAAATATTGTGAAGAATAAGTGTGGCCCTTCCAGGTAAAAAAACATCCAAGGGAAGCACCTTAGATTGAGGGATTTATGAATAAAACATTACACGTACAAGTGTGATTGGGAAGGTTTCATAACTAGCCAGTTGTCTGCAGACATGTCATTCTTCATCTACACATGAGGGATAGTGAGCTGCAGAAGTCCCAGAAAAACGAAATTATATGTGGCAAGGGCTAAGAACCATAAATTGTATATAAATATGCCAAGTGTGGTCTGCACAGGCAAGAAACATCTATGGGAAGCACCTTGGGTTATTTCAGATCATGCCAAGTGCAGTCTACCCAAACAGAAAACATACACTGAGAACAACTTGCATAAAAAGTTTTTGATCAACAAGTGCAATCTGCCTGGGTAAAACATCCAGGACAAGTGTCTTGGATATTGAATATTATTCAGTGTCATAAATATTATTACAACTATAACTACTCTCATCAAATAGAAACACATAAGCAAGAAAGCTTTATTTTGTTTTTTAAAACCCACTCAGGAGGACATCCCCACTGACTACATTCCAGCAACTGAGAACCTGAAGTAATAAAGACTTCCATGCTCCACTAGAAAAGGGGGAAATGGAAATATCTATTGAGGAGGTAGACCACAACTGTAGGAATTATGGGTCAGCAGTGATGGGCAAAAATCCCAACCTGCTTTACTCAGGAGGTCCATGAGCGAGTTCTTTACAATTGAAACTAGTAACATTTAGATAATGTAAAAATGTACTGGGAGTTATTCAAATACCAGTTTAACAATCTACTCTAAAGGCAAGTGAAGACAAAAAGCTAAATATGTAGTTAAATGGATGAAAAGAAACATTGTACACATGGCAAACTACCATAGGTCAGTCCAAATACACCCATTGTATGAGCTGATGAACCAAATCATTATATGTGATAGGGGAAAAATCACAAGACAGTGAATCCTTTGAACAAACAAAAGGGTACAATAATATGAAAGAAGGCAATGTAAGCCATACAACATTTCAGAGAATGAACTGGAGAATATTATACAGAATAAAAAATGGTACAAGTAGGAACTAGAAAGTGAAGAAATAAGAAAAAAGGTCATACCACCTGCCTAGAAACAGTTTTCTAGAGAAGGATGGCCTAATCATAATAAGACAATAACAAAAGAGGAATAGGAAAGAATACAGAAAACATCCATAGTAGAAATATCAGAATGACAACAATTGCAAACAAGGAGGAGGAAGAGGGCCCAAGGGAAAGATGATAAAAGAAACACATAGTGATGGATTTAAATGGAAAACTCAACAGGGCATAAAAGATAAAACTTAGACTCAATATGGCAAAAAAAACTGGGATGTATGAGAAAAAAAAGAGGGAAATGAGAAAATTTTCCATAAACAGGAGAAATGAAAGGTATTTGACAGGGCAGCCCAAAAACTAGAAACAGTTGATACAGACAAACCCTGAACAACCAACCAACAAAAAAATGTAAAAGATTAGGTATTGAAGGAAAGAAGAGGCATAAGCCATGGTGAACAGACAAAGGTCTGAAGGCAGACTATTGTCTTTGGTAGAGAGACAAGGAAAAAGGTTGAATAGAATGTGAAAGTCATTACACTAGAAATGAATCCCTGAGTTGAGGCAAGGGATTAAACAAAAGACCCATGTAAAGATGGAGTTTGGTTACAATAAAATGAATTATGTTAAATAGTGGGCCTGGTGAAAAAGGTCCAGAATCTGAAAACACAGATTTAGAATGATTTTCCCCTTGATTCTTTATACATACTGACAACAGTGAAATTGTTAGAATGATTCAGAAATACCCGTTCCATCAGGAGCAGGAAGTTATAATACAGAGCCCAAGAAATTGCCAAACATTCAGGAAGTTGAAATGGAAAGTACTCTCTTCAATGAACCATCAACTTGAAATTTGTTGGGATTCCATTAAAGTTCCCCCCTGCCAACCTAGGAGTCATTGATAAACAGATGAGGTTCCAGAGAGAACAGAGAAATAGGAACCTAAGCAGCTGTCAGTTCCTTGTCGAACCACCAAATGTAGTTGAAGGAAGGTTAATGGGATAGTCCAAGGGATTCTTGAAGAAGTTCCATTGGTCAGGAAGTATTCACTAAAGAAAAGAAAAAGAATCCTTGCACAGTGAGAAAAAAAAAGGTAGGGACATTCAGACTGTCTGCTCCATATCCCCATGTCAAAGTGGAGAATACTTGGCTCAAAAAAGCAGAAAAGTGAAGAAAAGCCACCACTGGAAAAAGACACTGAGCAGGATTAAGAATGGACATTTCCAACTGGATCAGAAAGCCCCACCTGATTAGCTTCCTAAAGAAGTAAGCAAGCATGACTGACTGACTGGGAATGAGAAGAGAAAAACACAAGCTAATCACCCATGAAAAGGAGAACCCAAATACTAAAATGATGGGAAAAGGAACATACGACTCAACTAAACAAATGAAACCTAAAAAGAACCAAATGGGAGCACCCAAAACAAGAAAAAATTACCTTTGTGGACAAACAGAAGACAACTGTGTGATACTGGAGCAATAGAGATAAGCAGAAAGGCATCCACCACAGTGATATGATCATTCCATGTCCCAGGGATAAAAACTTCCTGAAGTGAGAGGTAGGACTCCATACTCCATAAAGAAGCAAGGTGGCTCCAAATAAGAGTTAAATCAAAACTGGTTTATGACAGGTTTCCAATCTCCCTTCTTTCCAGTAGTAGTAAAGAAAAAGGAACTTACAAACTAATTATTATAAAAAAAGAAAGAATAAATAACAAACCAACACACCCACAAAACTGGTCTAAGTTACTATTATTCAAACAGTAACTTGTGTAAAACCTGTCCATAAACCAAAAATTAAACAAAAACAAAGTAATAAATAACCGAAGTACAAAAATTTAAACTAAAGTAACTTAGATAATAAAATAATTATAAAAATATAACTTACCAACTACTGAGCAGAGAAGGCATGAAAGACTTGAATTATCACATAAGGAAATCAGGTTAATTCACACAAGCTCATACAAAATCACTACACATGAATACCTACTGGGAGGTAGGAATACACACTGGAAAACTTACCACAGATCTGCTTGGAAAAATAATAACTAATTCAGGAGATACCACAGAGGCATAAATGAGATATTTTCATACAGCATTTATATCACTCCTCACAAAAAGTGATAATGTGAAAGGAAGAAATCCTTGGCTGAATGTAACACATGAACTAGCCACAAACTAAAATCTGTACTTTCCCAACAGACATCACTGACCCCCAAGACCTGGGGACTCCTGTAAGAATCAATGTCAACTGTTATGGGAACTTCATCATCTGCCATTACAAATTTCAATTTCATTATAACAAATTAAAAATAAAAAACAATTATTTTTAAAACAAAGGAAATCAACTACAAGAAGTCAAAACTTGAAGATGAAATTGAGAGAAGTTTGTGATAAACCATAATCAAAATGTTGTAGTCACATGAAGTGAGAGTAAAAAATGCATTAACATGCTATAATGCCAGTTAAGAAAGTGAGATCTGTTTCTGAACAGTTGAGGAAACTAGATGCACTAGCATGGATGGAGTAGTTTGATTGGTGAAAGTAGTCACATGATCAACATGTTCTGAAATGGCACAAAACTAATGAGGGTGTAAAAAAAACTGGTATTCTGTAATGAAAATTATCTCAGTAATTGTACAAGGGTAGTCCTGGATTGAGAAAGCTTTGGGTGGTAGGAGGTAAGACCATTTTTGGAAGCACATTTTTATGGAAAGCTCAACATAATTAAAAGTTCTGAATTATCAATTTCTGTTTCTGGGTGTAGAAACCACTGACCATACAATAACTAAAAAGCTTAATAGCTAAGTTCACATAAAACACTGACCAAACAAAACTGTTAAGTTAGAATACCATCATGCTCCACTAAATAAGTTACATTACATTTGATATATTTTATTATGGTTACAAGCATTTCAATTTTATTAGTTGTAACATTTTTTCTTGATTTTCAGCACATGCAAGGTCTGAGAAACTCCTTTAAGATTATAGTAACTTATAAATTATAAATAATTTGTATTTATAAAAAAAATTTCTTTATTTGAGATGATCCATAATCAATGAATGCTGTACATTTCCATACAAATATTCATTATTATATAATTGAGAGAGAAAAAAATAAATATAGAAAATAACAATGACTGTGTCCTCTTGTTACAGTTATTACAGACTATCTATCCTTCATAATGACTGTTCAGGCTATTTATACGAAATTTTTGAATGTTTCTAAAAACACATATTATTGGAAATTAGGGCCAATTATAAGCTAAATATAATGACTGACACCTGTACAATAGCAAGATAATTAAAATATACTTACTATCAGGTCATCCATAAGTAGTCATTTTTTTGGGATAGGACAAGTTTAAATGAAGTTACTTCCAAAGTCATACAAGTTATGTGGGATGACTTGACAGCATTAAGTGTAAAGCAGTTTCTTTACTAGTTTTTGTTCTATTTATTTTAGAATCCCTAATTATCATGAAGGTGTTAGAAGAGCACATAAGGTGTATATTATTTTACATATTCAAAAAAGGAAAAAGTGCTACTGAAGCTACACAAAGCATTCAAGAGGTGTAAAACAATGACATTATGAATGTGAGGAAGTGTCAAAGATGGTTCAATAAGTTTAGAACTGGTGAGTGCAGTTTGATAGATGCAGATTGGACTGGGAGTCCTGTTGAGTTTGATAACGACCTGTTTCTAGCAGCACTTGAAGAAGATTGTGCTGTAACTGTTAAAGGATTAGCCTAGAAACTCATCTCCCTCCACTGCTCATCAACATTTGCAACAACTTGGTAGAGTTTGAAATTTGGGAAAATAGGTACTACATGAGTTGTCAGCTGATAATCTAAAAGAACGAGTAGATATCTACACATCTCTCCACTCTTGTGAACTTCAGGCTTTGTTTTTGAACTGCCTAGTGACTGGAGATGAGAAATGGGTATTCTGTCAAAATTTCAAGTGCCATTGACAACAGGTTAGTGCAGGAGAACCAGCTACACCACAGCCAAAAGCAAATTTCCACCCTAGGAATGTTTTTGCTTTGTGTTTTGTGTGATAAAGGTGATGTAATACACTTGAGTTGTTACAACTAAACCACACAATCACTGCTGAAAGATACTATCAATAACAAGATGAACAGAATACTGCACTCAAAGAAAGAAAGAGAGAGAGAGAGAACTGCTTTGGTGAATCAGAAAAAGAGTTGTTTTCCACCATGACAATGCACATCCTCACACCACTAGGATCACTTACAGAAATACTGAAAAGCTTGGCTGAAAGAAACTTCCACATCCCCCTTATTCTTCTGATTCTGATCCTTAAGACTACCATCTTTTCAGAATCTTGCAACATCATCTGAATAAAAAAGTTTACTTCTATGGATAAATTAAAAAATATCCTTTATATCTTTTTTGTTTCAAAACCATCTGATTTTTATAAGTATAGTGTTGAAAATCTTTTGAGATGTTGGCAGACTGTTAATGAAAGTGACAGAAAACACAATTGATTAAAGTTATTTGAATTCTTTTCCTCCTTTTAAATCTAAGTGTTAGAAATGACAGTACTTATGGGATGACCTTATATAACACATCATATATATATGCCAAAACTAGATTAGTTACAATCTGTCTGGTTACTTTTGTAAACTTTTATTATAAAAATAAAACACACTAGTTTTACCTACGATTCCTATAAAATCCAAAAACCTACAATTACTTGTAAATCATCATCAGACTGACATCCCAAGATGACCAGAAACACTGTAAACTTTTCTTTATGTGGATTTTTCTAAAATGTGCATGACTGGAAATGCTATTATCATATACAGCAAGAATAAAAATTATTCAGCAGACAAAATGGCATGATAAACTTTTGACAGTCCAGTCAGGTGTTTCATGACACAGCTGTTGATTACCGTTCTCCTTCAATTCGGAATTCCTATGTTCAACTTTTCCATGTATCAGTATGTTAAATATTAAAATCAAATACATGTTAAGAAAATACGTGAATATGTGCTCTAAGATGTTAAAATTCAATACTGTTAAATCCTAGTCCTCAGTAACATTAAAAGATTCAGTTAATTATGTAATCATGTTTTATTTCTCTTGTTCAGCTTATACCTTTCAAATAAAACCAAATATGGTTTCTATTGTACAGTCTTTTCACTTCAAGTATAGAGTCTTGCAACTTCTCAATTGAAACTAAATACAGTTTCTTTTGTTCATCTACCACAATGCAAATAAAAAGTATTGCAACTACCCAATTAAAGCCACATATGGTTTCTACTGTTTAACTATAACACTCCAAAGCAACTGAGCTATCTGTGCCAAACATTTGGTAAAAAGTTAAAAATGAAGTAGAATTATTAAAATCCATAAAAATGAATCAAGACAAAACAAAAAGTTTAATTATTGAATTAAAAACTTAAATAGTGTTGAATCTAATTTGTATATATCTCGTTTAAAGTAGTAAGAGAAAAAAAACTACACTAATACGAGTTTTAAAAGACTTTCTGTAGCATAATTTTAAACATCACAGTTCACAAGAATGATTTAATGGTCAAGTTCAAACATCAGTGTTTGTCACCTGAAGTTGGCCTTTGTGATCTTATACGACTTTTAATACCTTAATTATGGGTATAAAATGCTAAAACCTTCCAACAGCTTCTGTATAAAAGCCAAAACATTAACTTCTACATTCACACAAATGCAGTAGAATAGAATCTCCTAAAATTCCTATGGCTTTACTTTTATAACAATATTCTTCAAGTTCTCGAGTGAATCATAACTTAGAAATCATGTTAATATCTTTTTAAAACTTACAGATGTACAACAACTTTATTACTTTCACAATGATGATTTATACAGGCTTACAAAGGTACATAAAGTACACATTTTCAACACTGCATACAGATAACCTCATAAAATTTTCAAAACTTAAGTTCTCCTATAACCAACATAACATTTTACCAAATATGTATATTTTTTCATGAAATTATATATCTTCTTGAACCTTTTATAAAACTGTGATGTATCTCATTCAAATCTAACTTTTATTTCACTAGTATAGTTTGATATCAATACAGAGGATTATTGTTTAGAATTCAAATACAGGAAGTATATACGAGAACAAGTTTTTGTACCTAACAAACAAAAATAACCTTAGTTGGTATGCAAAGAAGTACTTATCTAAGGCTGACAAAAATGTAAGAAGGGAGAAAAATATATGCAATAGGAAAGTGCAAATAACAGAAAATTAAAGTTTGAACAAAGTGAAAGAAATAATAATTGAGAGAAAAACAAAAAAGTGACAATAACATAAGAGATAATAAAAAGCACTGATTAAGACCAAACAACCAACACAGTTTGCAGTGTCAGCAATGTCAAAGCTGTGCACAAGTATTGTGTTAGTTTTCAAACCACCAATGTTTATTGCTTCCTGAACTGTGGCTGGCATTTTCTTGTTGTTGTAACATGTTCCAAAGTCCAGACGTTCATACAGATGGATTCCACAAAAACAAAATAAATATCACAACTTTTTTTTCAGAAAATTTTAAAGTCATGTGATGTCAAGAGCACCTGCTATAGAAATAGATGTGACTGATGTAGATGATGTTTTTTGCTCTTTGAGTGAAGTGCAGACTGACACAGAAAGTAGTATGTTTTGCCTATTCTTTTAGTGATTCTAATTAATCTATTTATTAACATTTAATTACAAGAGTGCCAGATGGTGGACAATGCTTGCTAGGAACAGAATATAGGAAATAACATAGCAAAGAAAAATTAAAATAGAAAGAGTTTTTAGTATACCTTTATGATATAAAGCTAACGTTTTTGAAGAACATTAACTTTTAAAATGACATTTTCAACAATGTATTTCTAGTTTCTCAGTCAGATAAGACAGGACTGAAAGTGAAACATGAAGACAAACTATAAAAGATGTTGAGTACGAAATAAATGTGTTGAACTTTTTAAATTACACATTAGTGTTTTCATTGTATTGACATCAAACATACAGAAATACAATCATTGGTTAATATTTTGTAAAGTCTTCATTCAAACAAACATCAAGTTATGGACTTCCATACCACAACAATTATTCACACCACTAGCTTTACACATCTGGAGCACAAAGAAAATAAAAGTAAACACACACACACACACATCCAAAAGTCACTGATCTATGTTTGTTTGAACAACAGAAATAAAACTGAGCTATTTATTCTATATTACTGTAAAAGTAAGCAACTGCTTATTTCAATGTACAATAGTCAAAAATTTGTTTCTTTAAACTTTGCAGGGATAGAACACGTGATGTATGAAAATTCTGTTAGCAAAGACTCAAGAACTGCAACTGACCAGTAGATTTATGTAAGACTTTGACAAGAGACCAAAATGTTATATATATAAAATATAAGTGAGTAACCTATACTGTATAAAACATCCCTGGAGTAATTGTTAACGAATTTTTCCAAATATTTCTTCCTCAGTTTGAGACAGCAAGTTACTTTTCTTTGTTGTACACTAAAGTATTTAAATCTGAAACAAAGTACTTAAAAACAGTTTGACATTTTAAGAGTTTATTTTCTTGTTGTGAATAATGATTTCAAATTGCTAAAGTAAAACATGATTAATATACACAAATATTGTTAAAGGCAAATCTTCGTAGTTTTTATCATAAAAGGAAGATGCAGATTTCTAACTATTTGTTAAGTGATCTTCAGTACTGCACAAATAAAATAATTTGAATGCTTTGGATGGGTCTAATTATATGGTGAAAACTCGTGTGTTTGTATTAAAATCCATAATATTATTAAGGTATTAGTTCATATAAGCAACAAGATAGCTGAACTAATACCAAGTGATTTTGGATGTTAGTAAACAGACATAAGAACTGACCAGAGAATGTAAGTCACATGTGAATACAAGGTTTATTTATTTGATATTTCCTCCATCTTCTCTTTAAGTTGTCTTTCAAACACTTTTTTCATGTCACAGAATCCTTGCCGTGTTTTTCCATAAGAATTAGGTCCTGCTGATGTGGGTGTATCCCTGTTAAAAAAAGTTCACAGCAGATATGCACTTGAATGCAATTTATTTTCAATACAAAAGCTGGTGGAAAATTTATATGGTTTGAAAATATTGCAAAGCTTGAAAATTCAAGAGTGTATGCATTAACAATTTAGGTATACAAGCCTAGTTATACACAAGATCTGAACTATGTACTTATAAAATATCTTTATTAGGGTGTTAACAATTTTTATACTTGGTATTGTGCAATTCAATTATTCTAAACCACATTAAACTTGTTTATATTACACTATAACTAGCACTCAGTAAAATCCTACAAGTCAGGGTATAAAAATTTTAAAATACAACTTCATACAGTTATAAATTCAATTATTAAAAACTAAAGAGTTTTGTACAAGATTCAAGGAAATTTGATAATTTAGAAAAAACAGAAAACTATTGCAAGTCAGTTAAAGGACAAATATTATTAACAAATTTTTAAAAAGTTTAATATACAAAACGTAAAATTAGCTTATTTTAAAATCAATAGTATTAACTTCCTACTATCTAAAAGGATTTATTCTCTTAAGAAAACAAAACAGCATTTGTTAGCACGATAATCAGAAAACATCAAGTTGAACAGTGGATACAATAAGCTCAAAAGCTACATCTTAATCATGTATATGTAATTCATTAAAAGATATCTACTATCAGGAAGTAGATGAATGAAATAATCTGTAAGTGGCATCACTGAAAAAAAAGAGGCAAGAGAAAGAAAGAGAGAGAGAATGAGGTAAAACTTAACATTAGCTTGAGAAAACAAAATTCCATGACCTGAGAAAATGTTCTATACATAATATATTTACTCTGGTGTTTATTGAAAGGGATTATTTTACCTTTACAAACACTACAAAATTAAAGTTTAAATTTAGTAGAAACTAAAGAGTCCAGCTAAACTGTTTATTTGAAGGTAATTTCAAGTCTGATATTATCCTTCTTGTTAAGCCAGATATGAAAATTAGTTGCTATTAATAATTCAGGTCTTGAAAAGAAAAAAAAAGACTTCTGTCAACCTTACCTATCAATAATGAGAGTTATCTATTAATACCTTTTGTGAACTAATAATAATGGAATAAATTAAGCAAACATACCTTCCAAGGTTTCTCATCCTCATTTTGGCTTCAGGGGGCATTTCTTCATCATCCTATAGAAGAAATATTAATACAAAATCAGGTTCACACAAACTGAACAGGTAAAAAAGCTTCTGCACCATATAACAATAAAAAAGAAACAATAATCCATTTCTAACACAGTTACATTTTCAGTAAGTCTAGTCTACTTCAATGACAAGTTCAGTATCATTGCCATTCTGAAGTAGCTGTCATTTCCATTCATAACATTTGTCAGTGTTTGTTAGTTTTGCACATTTATTGTGTTTTTGTATGACATATATCCATTAATGAACATTATTGTTTGCTCCATATCAACCCCTTGTTTCAAAAAAGTAAAGATAGATCCATAAATACACTGGGTAAATATTTTCCTCAAATGATGTGTTTAAATCCTTATTAATTATTATTTTAACAGATCAACTAAAACTTCTCTTATAAACTTTCAGTTATAAAGTAATTGGAAATACTGTATTCATTTTAGAATCTTAAGAAATTTACTGCAGACCAAAGATTAGCTATAGATTGATAGCTGGCCAGGAAGATAGAACTAAGCCATAATTCTCATTTCAAATGTTCCAAATTACAGGCTGGAATATGTCACGTACCTCAAGAACCTAAGCTGGAGCAACATTATTAGACAACATATAGATTATCTACATTAGAATCATAAGAAAATAGTACTTACATTATAAACTTTAAATGTTCTTTTAAAATGCAATATTTAGCAATTTTATGTGAAATAAGATAACATTTATTGGACACGAGTGTGATTAAAACCACATATTCCTCCAACTGACATGGAAGAGAATAAAAATGGGGAAAAAAATAATAACTTGCTGTGTACACAAAGTGACCCAAACAAGCAAAATGCAGGGTGATGAAAGAGATGAGAAACCAGTCATCCCATATGACTATTTCTTAAAGAGCAATCACAAATGACAGAAGCAAATGGAGGACAAATGTCCATAGAGTAATGTACAATGACATCAAGTCTATAAATTTCCAAATGAAACCTCCTGAGCCAGTGATAAGGAAGGGGCCTTAGCTAAACAAAATGGAAGAACTGAAAACCAAATGTTTAACTGTAGGGGACAAAAAAAAGGAAGCAAAAAGTAAACAGACAAATCAGAATGTGGAGAAAGAGATCAAGACTACAAATCAGGTTATTCACTAAAGGAGTAGGTACTCACCAGAGCAAGAAAAATGCCCAACAGGAAGAGGGAAAGAGTCATATTTGGCCAAAACCTTTCCATTTTTGTGGAAACAATAAAAAAGCTGAGAGGAAAGCTACAAAGTTGTTATAAATCATGGCTAATCTCCCATTTTAAAATTAAAGAATTTCCTTTCAAACAAATCAAAGTTCATCTTTGGTTTACCATTTAGTTAATAAAGAAACTGGCCTTACAAGTCTAAAGATTTCCTGCTCATATAAATTTTGTATTTAATATTTCATTAATTTATATTCAGGAAAACATACACAATAAAAATTAAATAATTACTTTCTATAAATTTTCATTGTGCTACATGTAATACTCACATCACTATCTTGGTTAAAGACTTCTGCAACAGAGGCACTGGTTTTCTTTAGGGTTTGAGGAGGCTCTTTTGGTTTCTGAAAATATGTTCAAATATATCTGGGGTAATCTGGTTCACAATAATAATTTGTTCTAATATATCTTTCCTATTCTGCTTTATAGTAATAATTAATTTCAATTAACATAGTGGTTTCAAAGTTAATATTTTCCTCAACTGAAAATGCATTTTCAAAAGATATCTACCTTCTCTCACAAAAAGCATTTGACTCGTAATGTCCTCTATTGGTGCAAATTTTGGCTTACCCTTAGCCTTGTTATTTCCACTTACTAATGCATAATAAACATGCAAACAATCATGCAGCAACCTCCATCAATAAGAAAGTGTGATACTGTCCGTATTGTAACTAGCACCCTCTCTAGTTATGCATCTGAATTTGTACATCAGGTCCATGGTAGGAAGAGGGTTCTTGACTTTTCATTTCAAAAATTGGTACTGGCTGGAAAGAGAATCTCCCGTACGAAGAATCCATCTTCACATGTGTGCATCTTCAACACAACCAACACAAGTTTCACTAGGAACTGACATCCAGCAGATGACAGGAAGGAGAAGAGCCCAGGTGGGGGAACGTTCCAGTCTCTAGTTCAAAACCTAGCAGAGCTGAGAATTTATTGTCCAGTCTGTGGTAGGAGGAGGGTATCAACCAAACACTTGAGGACCTGTGTGTCTGGATCATCTTTGACAAACACCCAAATCCTGGAAACCTACATACTGCATCTACTGTATAGAGAGTGCTACATTCAACACCTGGTGAAAGCTGGAATTGTACATCAGGTCTGCAGTTGGACAAGCAAAAAACCAAATGGACCATCAGTAATAGGCAAAGTCCCTGCCTGTTTTACTCATGTTAGTCCATGAGTATATGGTTTAGGACTAACATATTTATGAAGAAAAAGCCCACAAAGTACACCTACAAGTGGTTCAGCAAAACACCACATTTCAACAGTGGATGAAAAATGACCTTGCAATGAATTTTGTCTTTTTTCAACAGTATACTGATGCATAGAGTATATACTGGATAGATTTGATCAACCAACACCACATGACATTTGGAATGGTACATCAGGTCTTCACTAGATAAAAATCTCAATGTTACAGTCATCTACCTGAATCAAAGATCATAACATGGATTTAAGACTAAGTACACCTGGTGAGGCAACACTCACCACAGTGGGATCCAAACATCTCTGAAAAGAAAAAAAATGGCATGCTTACCACAACAAATACACGTTTATAGCACTGACAATGTCCCCCAAGAGAAGAAAGAAACGTGGAGCTAGAGAAATAGCAAGGTGATAGATCTGAAGGGAATAAAACATGAAAAGACAACAATCATCAAGAGAAAGCAAATTCAAAGCAAATGAACTGGTGAATACAACCTAGAAGGTTTATAGGGAAAGTTCATGGGAAAAATGAGAATTTCACAGAAGAAACAAACAGACACAAGAACAACAGAAGGGAGCTGTATGTGTCACATACCCTCGGAGAGTCCTGACATAACAAATGTACTGGGACAGAAACATGCTGGGAGAACAGGAGTATAGTACAGGAAAGAATAGATAAGTACGGAACATAATATACCTGAATAACAAATCCTCCAAAAGAGCAAATAGAGCTGAGCAAATCCCCTGAAAGAACACATAACTAAAAGATACATTCATGGGGAAATGAAAAAAAACTCTCCAAATTCAAAACAAAAAGATCACTGAAAATCTTGAAGGGCAATCATTGGTGAGTTCTGACTGTAGCGTAAAAGTGGTCAACTTCCAAATGACCAAAGCATTGCTTCATGAAAATTGTAGTATCACCTTGTAAGACATGGTCAGGAATTCCACTGCTGCAGTTAGAGTAGTCCTAGTTGTGATCTCTCAAAACTGCAAGTGCATAACCCCCAAAATTGAAAGAGGAGAGAAAACTAATAAATCTTAATTATCAAAGAATAAGGACAAAAACAAAGTAATAAATTAACTGAAGGATAAATTCAAAGAATAAATGTGTAAATAGGTTAATTGAAATGCAAACAAAAAACACTTTCTGATATTTATCTCCTCTTACAATATCCAATTGTCCTCTGCACTTCTTGTCTAAATTGGTTTGGTTTGTAATTACCAATCAAGAAGTGATTAACATGTGCATAACTAGAGAGGATTCCAGTTACAATTGGGGTTGTGCCCCACTCCTATTGACAGAGGATTGCTGCACAATCTCTTGTGTGTTAGTATACAGAAGTAAATGCAAGTAATAAGACTAGTGATGAGTAAACATTCGTGTAGGTAAAGGGCAGCACAAATCAATAAAGCTTTTAGTGAAAAGAAGTAATATACTGTATAACATCACAGGTTTATGTAATTATAGCAGGTTTGTTTACAAAAATGTATTGTCTAATTAGAACCATAAGATTTATTTACCACTTTGTTTCCCTGAATACATGCTTGTAAATGTACTTATGTTTTTTTTCATTGAGAAGTAAGATGTTGTAGGAAGTAGACCTGATGGACATGGTATATTCTACACCAATACATCTCACTTAAGAGTTATCATATTAACAATTACTTTCACAAGTGAATCCTTTGGCCAGCAAACAGGAATCTGTAAACTTCTTATAATAATATCATGAATATTAGGTTACAGTCAGCAATGAAACTTTTATACATAATTATAAGCATTTAAGAATAAGTCATAGATTTTAAATATTTCATGAATTCAAGTTAAAAGCTTTAAAAGTTTATTAAACACTGAGATTACACTTTAATAAATAAGAACAATAAACTAAATACTTCAGAACATGCGTCTCACTTCTCACTACCTTCAAGTTGAATGACATCCAATGAATATTTCAATAAAGTAAGACCACATAAAACAAGCAAAAGAACATGACTGCACTTGGAGACTCTAGGAGTTTCCAAAGGACTTCCAAAAGCTCCAAAAACATAAAAGTCCACTGCATAATGCATTGAAAAGACATTCAAGTATCTTCATAAAAAAAAGCAAGCACCTCTATTTTAACATATTCTTTATTCCTTGGCTAAAATTGAATGCAGGTTTTGAGCTATCCATTATACAGATTGTAATGACGGGTATTTTTATAAGAGTGGATAAACTTTTGCAAAATATAATAATTGCTATTTTTCTGTTACAGTCAAGATTTCATCCTAAAACATGAAGCAACTCTCTTGATTTATGTCTGTCAAAAAATTGTACCATGAAAGTCATGAAGCTCAATGAAATATTTCTATCCTCATTCTTGAAAATTTAGTTTTAGAAACATCAGATTGATAAACTTTGTTACAAGATTACTCCAAATAAATCCATGCTTCATTAAGGTTAATGCTAACTTTCAAGCAATAATCAGCAAGATGATTTGAGGAAAAATACATACAGTTTATATAAACAAGTTCTTTTGTTGTTACTTTTTTTCAGTTTCAGAATCATACACCTGTAAACCTTTGCTTATCTTGGAACATTTCTTAACAACAGTTAGCCATGATGTTCCACCTTATTATTTTTAAATTCTATATATATACGAACAGACTTATTCCTCCCACCTTTAAATATGTATAAGCTCATAAAAGTCTGACATAGCTCAGTGGTTAGAATGCTCAAACTCAGCCATGGGAGCATTATAATGTGATGATCAATTCCACTCTTCTTTGGTAAAAAAGTAGCCCAAGAGTTGATTGTAGATTGTATTGACTAGATGTTTCTCCTCGCAAGGGAAGCTATGTGGGGAAGTGAAGACTTGAATGAGAGAAGATAGATAATGAAAACCAAGGTTGGTATACCAATGAGAGGTGACCAATAGGATTCTGTAAGGGATGTTCTGAATAAGAGTAGAAATCTGAGTAAAAAGGCAGAGGGTAAGACAGGCTTGCAGTCAGGACCTGACTGAGGCACAGACAGCCAGAGCTGATGGATGAGATACAGGAAACCACAGAGAGGAATACTGGTTTTAAGGGGAATGGGAAAGGCATTAATATGAAATAATTGCTAAAGAGCAGATTAACTGAGGACATGGAAGATACCATTCTGTGAGTATGACACAGTCTCCTCAAGAGAGATGGCTTGTTACAATGTTCAGTTAACCTGGAACAAAACCAGTTATAAAGCTCACCCAAGTGAAATGTGGAATGGACACAAAGGAGGAGAACCAAAGCCAGGAAGTAATAGGAAGGGCTGGATATGTGTCTACATGGCAGAATACATGATACAAGACAGAAGATCTGAATAAATTATTTAAAACTAATCAATCCATAAGGAGAGGAAAGAATTGCGAGGATACCTTATGAGCAGTAAGTAAACTGAAGTGGTGATAAGCAGAAAACAACAGTAAAAAAAAAACAGGAGCGTTCCTCATTCTGAGAGAGAAATGTCCAAAAATAAGTGAAGGTCAGGACTGAAAGGAGTTAAAGGAGAAAGTACCTAAATTGTAGAAAGTAAATGTGATGTATAAAACTTGGAGACCAGAACTGGAATGTTCAGTAGGTTAATGGGAGAAGGTGGGGAACATCCAAGATTAAGTCAGAGGGAATGACCAAATGAATGAGAACTGTAGTTAGTGTAAAAAAGGATTAGAAAAATAGATGAGCCACCCTAAATGACCAGAGTCACAAAAAAGAAAGGAAGTTGAAAGAATTATGCAGGGGAACAGAAAAGAAGCTTGTTGTCAACACAAAATGGATCACAGATCAAGAACATGAAAAAGTGAAGGCAGTTGGAAATACACTATACCAGAGAGAAAATCACAGAACTGGAAATGTGAGCCAGATAAATGAATAATAGAAAACATGAGGACAAGGTAACTGAAATAATGAAAAAGTCATCCAAAACACAAAATTTGGTCATCTACAGGCTGAATTAAAATGACTGACAGAGAGAGATATTCATCATCTTATGCTGTGTGATAAAAAGAAATGAGAGGGAAGAGAGATCAATAACTGCACATTGGTCATTGATATCTAGAAGTAAAACAAGAAGGTGAGAGTGAAAAATCTAGGTCTATAAACCCTCACAACTGGTTAATTTTCCTATAATTTAAACAATTCTTAACCAAAAAAAGAAAAAATTGTTGGTTGACAACTGAATAACAATACCAGTGAACCAGAAACACTACCAAAATTCTTCAGATGAGAAAAAGAGGAAGAGTGAAGGTTCTGGAGAAACAAAGTGTAGAGATAGGAGGATACCTTTCCAAAAAGGTTCCTCTGATGAAGGAACAGAAGTGGGAGAGAAATAAAAAAAAAATGAAAGATCTATAATACTGACAAAGAGAAACTGAAAAGAGCTACCATGGCACAGTAAAGGGAGGAAACATACCAAGGAAGGTTAGCCAAAAAGAAAAAGTGAGCTCCAGAAAGTGAAATTGCAGGCAATGAATTTAATACTCAATCTGTCAAATGTAACTCTGAAAGTTGGGAGTCTGAAAAGAGAAAGGTGAATTACTAAAAGTGAGAACAAAGGAAACAGTATGCAGGGAGAATGAGTAATACTCATCAATAAAAATACAGGAGTCACTGTACATGACATGAAGTTGTGACAATCCTATTTGTGGAGGGTTCTACAGCATAATGTCATAATGCAGTGATGCAAATTCACATTTTCACAAAAGATTAGGTGGAAGTTTTCACAATGCTTGCAAGTATCTTTGGCAAAATGCATTAACTCAAGCGGAAAGAAACTATCTGTATGTTAGGTACTGTCTGAAAACCATCAACAATGCATCAGCATCCAAGGAACCCTATCCATTATAGCAGCTTTGTGATTAAAAGAAACACAATCTTGTTTTATTTATTAGATGGAAAATACTAAACTTTATTGGGATAATTATAATGCTGTTCCATATATCATACATTATATTTCCACATGCTCAGGATCTATTGTGAAACATTATTCTGTGACCTACAGAGAAGTGGTTCTTAACCTTATTGGAGGTACTGAACCCCGGAAGTTTCGCACTTACATTCACTGCACCCTTCGTAATTGGAAAAATAAAATATGATTTTTTCAAATTCAAAACATAAGAAGATATTTTATTAGTGCACAAAATGAACAAGGTGGCTTAGATTGGAAACGTCGGTGGTCTCATCGAGTTCAAGGCTGAATTTTGCTGGGCTTAAAATCAGATCTGCAACGCCTTGAGCCAAAATGTTATCACTCATGTTATTTATTCTGCTGCTGATGGTGTCATTTGAAAGGGGAATTTAGGATAACTTATTTTCAGCAGCTTTTCCAGCATTATATTTGCCATCTTCAATGCAGCTGGTTTCACGATTGCTTCACCAGTGGTGTGTGATTTGCCGTGCTTTGTAATCAAGTATGCAACTTCAATGATTGTGTAAGGATCGATGGGTACAAAGCTGAGAACAAGCAAAATAGCCTTTTCATTGAACCTGGCTCTCTTTACCTTGAATTCAGTAAGCATTGTGTTTTTGTATTTCCCATCTCCATACAGCTTTAGGGAGTGTTCTCTTAGTTTTGCCAGTGCTAGACTAGAATTACTCAACTTGGTATTGCAAATCATGCACTGAGTACACTGACTCCCATCATGTTCCATTATACACACGAATCCATATTGTACATAATCGTCCGACCACTTTTTGTTTTTGCTCGACATAGTTACTATGAAGGGATTGAAAGATTAGGAAAAAAAATTACAAATGACGAACGATTACTGCAGTCACAAGTCAACTGCTAAGCACATGAAGTTCCCTGCAGCACAGATATTAAGGCCAAGTGATGTGACATGATCAGCTGCAGCCATTATTGGCTGCAGCTGGAGCATGACATCACGAATCATGCACAAAAGTGAAAGTATGATGTCAAAACTTGAAACTTTTCTGAAGTTTTAGTGCATTCTTAAAACAAATGACAAAGCTGTTAATCATAATGGTTAAATATATGGAATACTTTGCAATTTTTAACATTTATCACTTTTCTGAAGTTTTAGTGCATTCTTAAAATAAATGACAAAGCTGTTAATCATAATGGTTAAATATATAGAATACTTTGCAATTTTTAAAATGAAAATAACAACTGAATATATATGACTGTTTTTAAAACTTTCTCCAAACATTTTGATTCTAATACACAGCTGATCTGCCTTTGGATATTCGTCGAATATTCTGGTTGTTAAACCACATAAATCTTGCTTATTGCAAGATAACTCAATCCAATAACTTTAACATGTTAACATATACATAGAATAAATTCAAGCTATAAATATTTTCCTGAATTGTAACTCTATTTAACAGACAAATCTTCAAACAGGGAAGGACAATAAGTACATTGTGGGACAAGTAACTAAAAGTAATACATATTCATAAAGTGTTAAAATTAAAATATTAACTTACCTCTATGTTACCCTAATACCATGAATTAAATATCAGGTAGAATATGGGATAAAACGAAAGCAGAACATGACGACAGCCCAATTATTCATTAACATATGAGCATTCATAAATGTTACATAAAATAATCAAATTACAATCAAACAGATCAATGTCATGAAAATAATCAAAAAATAAAATTAGTGTTTCTAACTGTTACTCTTTTCTATTATTTCAACTCAGTCTCTTGCAATAATAATTGATTTATGAGCTGAAGAACTAACCAATTACCAAATTACATCAACTGCCTGGCTCTAAACAGAAAGCATCAATTTTCATGTACAAAACAAATTATTATCTTCATAAATTGAGTACAATAACAAAAGTATATGTGGTTCAACTTACAGGAAAAGAGAGCTTAGAAATCCCAGTGTTACTTTATACAAAAGTAATGTCAGATGAAAATGGTAGTGTATAATTCTTAAAATCTCAAAAAAGATTAACAAGAATAGGGTAGACCATCCACTTCATATGGGGAATTATCTCCCTTGTATGACATGTATCATGCTCGTACAATCACTGTGAACTTGGAATCTTAGGTTAAAGCCATAGTCAGTTCAAATTGCATTTGGTGCATTTAAAGAATTGGACCTCATAAACATGACACTTAAAAATAACTTATAAATGCAAAAAATACACCACAGAACCATTGATTTACAAATCAACTTCAAGCTATACATAAATACCATTCATAAAAATGTAACTCACCTGTGTTCCTAGTTTTATTGAAATTGCCATTGGGTTTTTCTTATCTTGGGTCTGAAGAATCTTGGCTGAATTAAAAGACTTGGTGAAACCCATTGAGATTTTCTGTTTTTTAGTGGCACTGTTCTCTTCTCCACTCTTGTCCCCTTCCTCACCCAGCTTCCTCTTCTCTGCTTCGATTGCTGATGGTTGTTCATCCTCTCTGCGAGAAGGTTCGGTATTAGGCTTGATTTTTGGAAGGGAGTCCAGATCATCAGAGCCTGGGTCAAGGTGAAACACACTGGCAAATTTAAAATCTCATTCTTCAGAAGAAGCCTTTCACAACCACATAGTATATGTTAGAACAGGAAAAGGCGGTGGCACTGGCAGCAGTGCCACAAGTTTCCAACTACAGCAAATAAAAATGGAAGGTGCCATTACCCTCTGGATGCAAAATGATTGAAATAAGCAAACAATTTTGATTGCTGTCTCTGTGGCTACAAACCATGGAAATATAGATGCTTGTCAGATTCTTGTGTTGTCACAATTCCACCAAGACAAACTGCCACTCCCCAGTTGTAACACAAACAATACATCAAAAAGGTTTTAACATAAAATTTGTTGAAATATATACACATTGAAACAATGAACAGCCATTATGTATTCAACCAGTGTATTCATCTCCTTCGTTTAGACTTGATATGTATAGAGCAACAGTGATCTTACATATCTATGCATGCAATTCATAGCTTCATGCCAAACCCAAACTAACTACATAAGGTGTGTAATGTTAACTTTCCCAGAAGATTCAGTTATCACAAAACAAAAAGCTCCTTCCACTATAATGGTGTTCAGGAATATAAAATGCTAAAATGTTGCCAGGCTGTCATCTTGAAACACAAATTACTGAGACAAGGCTAATCATTTTCCAGTGATGAGGGTTGGCCTTATTTTCATCTAAATCTTGGAGCAAAATGCTTGGTGAATAAACTTCATGAAATAATTTAAGGCTTATCTTACATTAAGTTCATTGTTGTTTTATAGTGTTGGTTTTAATTCGCTATTAACAAGTAATGTAATTAATGTGATAACAGTTTTGAATTACTGTACAATTGTAAAAGAAATATTGCAAGATAGCAAATTTTATTTTTGTTGAGATTATTATTAGTTATTTTATATTATTTAAATGCTGACCTTCCAGCTAGTCATTTGTATTTTGAATAAATACATATGTATAATGAAACTGACAACAGCATTTCTAGCACTTGTAAACAGATACTATTAATGTAGCAGACAAGTATGTAAATTTATGATCACATGAAGTTGTACTCTCATGACCTACTCAATGAATAAATACTCTGCCAAAAGCTTCACTAAGAACGAGGGTACAGCATTAACCAATTATTATTATTGAATATCAAATCATATTTTATTATGCACTGAAAATGCCAGCTCTTCCTTAAGTCCAATCAGTCAACAGCAGTGAATGAAAGAGAAACACACTAATGCAAGAACAATTAACACACACATATTTATACAGGGCCTAAACTGAAGTGTAATTCCTTATGAAAGTACTTGAAATATTATTATTCATAAAAAAAGAAATCAAAAGGAAAAAGAATCATTAACTCCTTTAATTTCACCTATTCTCAATATAGTATTAAAAGAAATAAGACACGAAAAATTATTTTTCTGGCTATTTTTACTACAACTAGCAAAAGAAATTGAGGCCAATTAAATTATTTATCTCTGTAAAAAAAAAATTGTAAATTATGCTCCTTTATTAACAGTGTGTGTCCCTCTCTCATCTCACTTAAAATGTTTGTATCGATAATCTCTAAAGTCTGGTCCACTGACTTGCACATTACTCACACATTTTCTAAATTACCACTTTCCTTGCTTTTCAGAGCTGTTCTCATAATCTTCTTTAAACTAGTCAGCAGTGTTTGTGTCCAGGTAGCAATACTCATAACTTTTTATTCTCTTTATGATTCTGAAGTCCCTCTCATAGCATGTCATAGAAAGGAATAAATCTTAGATACGCTACTTTCAGAACATTCTTGAATTATTCTACAGTAGCAACATTGCAGCTTATATAACGCTACATAGGCAGTTATTGAATTCCAACAAACGTGCAATCACAGTCATAATTCTGTAAAACTGTATTGAAATAAGCATTAAAATGTTGAATATGTTCTATACCACAGAGATAAAGATACTCTTCAAACCAATACTTTGGTAAAATGCTTTTTTTACTTAAACTTTATTTCAGTTTGGATGCCTTTAAAGTACTATTGATGGTTAACAACAACCTGTTTAAAATTTGTCAAATGTACTTTAATTTTCATGTTGTAGAATGAGTCTCCTTTCAACTGTCCATTGTGACATGTATGCACTTCTCATGGTGCCTTCCCTTTATAATTTGGCAGATATTCAGCATAGTAATGTTATTTCCTGGAAACAAAAAGACTTTACTGATGTTTTCCTTATACTTCTTCAAGAAAAACATGAAAACAAATTTAAACTTTTAACTTTTCTAAGAAATCCAAAGAGTTGTGCTCTATTTTTGCCAGGCTTGTATTCAAAAATTTCCCAAGTACACAATTATGAATGATCAATTATTCCACAGCTTGTAAGAAAATGTTATTAAGCCTTATCCATCTTGTTCCACTCGCTCTGCAGATCTTTGACAAATCCTTTTACATTACCTCTACATTGTGATTTAATTCTCTGAATTTCTTTGGAAACTTTATGCAGATAGATGGATGCCACCATGTCAACTACTACACTTTTGTATGATGCTTAACCCTTAAACAGTAGAAATGTTGTAAGTAGGAGCATCAGTTGATGATGGCTGCCATTTAACGAGTAAAAGATGTCCCTCAGGGTGAGCTCCAACCTGTGGTTCTTACAATGTATTTGAACAAACCAAGATGCTATCAGTGTTTCCACACTGTCTATTACTGAAACTGACCCTTGTACCAGCTTCTCCAAAGCCTAACATCTAATATTCATATTCATTCAGTTAAAAAAAAAAACTAATTTTGAACAAGTTTGACCATTCTTTACAATTGATGTGAATATTCATAACCATCCATGAATTAACAGCTGATAAAAAACACCAGTGCTCCTTAATGGCTCCTGGCTAATCACAAGAACCAACTGATGTTTGCCAGCTAGCCACTGCTAATTTCAAAACCCTGAAAGAATAAGTGAACACTCATTGCATTATAAGAATATTCCAGTCCTTTCCACAGAGTCTAATACAATGTAACAGAAATACCCACTTATCTAAAAAGTATTTGGCC
This sequence comes from Carcinoscorpius rotundicauda, assembly GCA_011833715.1. NCBI lineage: Eukaryota > Metazoa > Arthropoda > Merostomata > Xiphosura > Limulidae > Carcinoscorpius > Carcinoscorpius rotundicauda. Next base: position 90,389,262 of record CM022393.1, on the reverse strand, counting down.
TAATCTCACTGGTCTGATACATAACAAAGGAGATGTAATGCATGAATAAAGTAAAGCTGTTGTTCCAGGGAAGACTGGAAAAAAAAAAAAAAAAAGACTTACAAAACTTCAGCTATCTTAATTGCAGAAAAAAGATGAAGAACCAGATGAATTATTTCAACAAGTAAAATATGTCCCAGTCAACCACATAAAAATGGACATCTACACAGAGACAGCACAGATGGGATGCAAATAATCAAACCACTCTGATGAATAGACAGGAAACAGAGGCAAAACCAAAAGAAAACCTAGGAATTGGTAAATATCTCAGTCACTGAAAAGACAAAATGCTATATACCCATATTTTTGGTGATATGTTTAATTTAAAATGTTGATTTTTGACATCCATAGCATACTAAATGACCAAGTAACAGATGATGAAAATGGAGGTCAACAGCAGTATTAGCTATGGATATTGCTAATTCAAACATATTATTATTGCTGAAGTTCAGTGTGAAAAGTGAAGTTTTAATTGTCCCAAAGACAACAATAACAGCACAGTTTAGAATTCTGTTCAATTACAACCTCATTGTCAATTGATTAAGTCAGTGTTGGTTAATATACTTATGGTAGCTTGACAAGCTAACTTTAAAAAAACTTGGGTCTTTCATCTGGAGCAATATTACAGAAGTGCACAAAATTGTTGATATCAAAAAATGGTCATGAAAGTTTGTTTGTTAACATTAACTTACTTGAATGTGTCCCATTTGTTGTGATCATGAAACTAAACACCTTACCTAAGGTTCACCACAGGTCCTTGAAAACCTTAAAAATTTCAACAAAACCTACAAGGCTATCAGAATGTTTTGAACTTTTAATATTTTGTACAAAAACATAAAAACAAGAAAAATTATCATGTGAAAAAGGAAAGTAAAATAACTGAGTTATTACTGTTACGATTAATGGCTGTATTTTTCATTTTACTTACTGCAATACCATTGCATTATGTAATCAAGAGAAATATTTATTATAAAACTCAACTCAATGTTTTTTTTTTCTGTTGATTTCGATGCTGTTAAGCAGAAAGCCATGTAATAGGCTATTATTATACAATTTCCAATGGCAATGAAACAAGTTTTAGTTTTATTAAATATTCAACATAGTTTAGAAAATCAAAAGAATGAATATGAGTCCAGAATGCTGGATTTTTATGTTGGAATGTAACACTATTCTCCAAATATATTTTCAATGCACAATTTCTTGTTAAGCGACATTTTTATTATGCTTAAAAAGCACAAAGTGTAGCACGTGCAGTCTCAAAGCCTGCAAGACACACTCTTTACCAGTCATAAGCCAAGAATGATAAATCTGAAGAAAACTGAGCTACATATGAAATATAATTTACGATGCACCAGAACTTCTGGTTTGGCCATCAGAGGGGCCACATCCAGCCTATGGACCCTGGGTTACTCTACTGTCTAACAAAGTTTACCTACGTGATGTCGAGAAACCCACTTGTTGAGAATTTTATATGCACAAACGGTTCGTTTGGGTTGAGAAAATATTTTAAATAGAAGAGCGAACAACGTTCCGAACTTCTTCGGTCATCGTCAGGTTCACAGAGGTTCTATTTAAAATATTTTCTCAATCCAAACGAGCCGTTTTCGCATATAAAAAGTTTACCTAATGATGCCAAAGACAGGCATAATAATCTCATCTGCTTTGATTTCAATTATCAATTCTCACAAAAAACTTGCTTAAATCTCTGAACCCATAAAATTTTTACATATTCTGTCAAAATTATTTTCATGATGCCTAATAATTATCACCATACCTTATAAAATTTCCAGTCTATTTATAAAACATGGGTAAAAACGTGGTTTTAGTAGTTTTCAGCCAAACAGACAGATGTTGTTAGATATGGTCGCTGTCTGATGGGTAAGTCACAATTATTGGCTGGGCCCTACCACCATTTGCTTGAGTGTAAGGAATTAATTAACTAAAATAATATGATACTGCACATAATACTTGTATTATATTAACCATTATTAAACTGTGCAATAGCTATTAATATGCTAAACAAATAAAAAGTTAAGAGTTTTAAATAAAAAGTAAATACAAATAAATTAGTTTGATTCAAGAAAGTTCCATTACATATGTATCCAAATTTATTCTTGAAGAAAGAAACAACTGTACCTCCATTTTTATTCTGAAGGCTGGCCATTTTTGCTAAGTACAGTGAACTTGTATAACTCAATGCATTACTGATCCATAATGCTGATGCAAAAATACACAAAAAACAGCAAAACATCCACCTAACTTCTCTACCAAATTTAAGCATTTACTTCCAAAGTTGACCAAAAGAATCAATGAACTCTTATTCTGTGTCTTTTCAATAAAACTTGAAATTTTCCTTCTACTTGGTTGCAGATCAGATTTATTAACTTATACATTACATGAAAAGTAGCATTTCATGGATAATAACAAAATTATATAGCTACTTCTTCAACTTTATATCACAATAAAATAGCTCCACAAGTAACGCATTTCTTCAGTACATGTACACTCAAATTTCAAGTATATTAATCAACATTATTTTAAAACATTTAATATTTAAAATTATAACTATCAAGTTAGGGCAAGCAATAAATAAGTTTAACGACAAAATATATTTAGGTTATAACTGACAACAGTTTCCAATTATACTGTAATTACCTTTGCTAGATTTTATTTTTATCATGAGTCTTTTGTTTTAACTTCTGGAATAGTCGTGTATTCGTAATAAAAAACTGAATAAAGACATTTTTGAGTGAATAATAATTAACAATTTACTATAACTTATATGAGAATTGATTGTTCTGAGACTGATAGACACTTAGGCTTGGTTATAATAATTGATATTAAAATTAAAATCATGTTAGGCCTAACATCACATTTAACCAAAGGCCAATATAAATTGAGACTATGACTTCTGAGCCTGTGCGAGTGTCGTTGTCAATCGCTAGTAAAATAAAAACAGTGACAAATTCTTGAGATTAATTTACTTCGTAATATCTCAAAAAAGTATTCAGCAAAACGTCATGAAGAGCATGATTATTCATATTACAATAACCTTAACTTTGTAATATATTTTAAACCTACCTATCAAATTTCCCTCTGGATCGACTTCTTTCTCCGTCATAATGTTAACGTATACTGTGAGTCTTGGCATAAAATTTTATTGGGTAACGCATTATTTCGCAAGTTTTTGACTCTATTGAAATAAAAAGTGAAAGTGTGCATGATATAGCACAACAATAAAATTAAACAACGCAACTTCTGTTTATCAGTACCTTTTTAATAATAAAGATAAAGACAAGTGTACAGAAGCATCTTTTTTTTCATTGCAATTGCCCATAATAATTTTAAATTTAAGTTTTCAAGGCCTACACCACTACATAATGAGACAATCATGAGCGTAAGGCCCGTCATGGCCAAACAAACAAGCTTGTAAATCCATTTTGAATATGCAATTCATCTAGTTAAGTAACAACCACAGATACACTGCTGATAAGATATTACAGTTAAACAGCACGAACTAAAAGAACTATATGTTGAAAAAAGTTGACATTGTTTGCCCCTCAGTAGCTCAACGATAAATCTAAAGGCTTATAACGCTAAAAACAAGTTTTCGATACCCGTGGTGGGCAAAGCAGTGATAAACTTTTGAATATTTTTGAGCTTAACTACAAACAAACAGAATATTGTTTGGACCCATAGGTAGTATGATGCCGCTAAAAAGTATTGCTATTGAGTTGGATATGTCGCAGACCCTTACGATGCGTAATTTGTTTAGTTTGTTTTTGAATTTCACGCAAAGCTACACGAAAGCTATTTGCGGTAGCCATCCCTAATTTAGCAGTGTAAGACTAAAGGAAAAGTCTTAGGCTAATCTTTTACCAACGAATAGTGGGATTGATCGTAACTTTATAACGCCCTCCACGGTTGAAAGAAGGAGCATGTTTGATGTACGGGGATTTGAAACCACGACCCTCAGATTACGATTCGAAGAAAAAAGGCTTAGTCAAAGTCTTTGAAGAGGTATGATATAAAGATATTATAAATTGCTTGCTGCGTGAAGCACATTAACAAATATATGCTTAGCAGAAACATTGTTTAAGCAGTTCTATAAACAAATTGGATTTTAGAAATTAAAAGGACGCAGAAAAGTAATAATTCTAAATAAAAAAGATAAAAGAGTAATTTAATAATAATAATCAGGATAATATGTGTGGAGGATGTCAAGTTAATAGGGGTGGTAAAGAGATATAGACCAAAGCTGTAAACACTTCATTAATTCTGTGCGGTGCAAAATAATTTAGTTTAAATATAAGTTTATATTCTATGTTTCGTGATCATACTTGTTGTGAGGAACATGTAATGACACAAATACACTCATGTTATCAATTCCACTACGATTCGGGGAATTAAAATGTTTAGGAACGAGGTGATCTAGGGTGCCGTGGCGTGCAATTTGGAGATCTTCACGGTATCTGTCACCGAATTTGCGTACAGTTTCCTTGATGCTGAGTTCCTTACATCCAGCGGCCCGGCATGGCCAGAAGGGACAAAGGCGTTCGACTCGTAATCTGAGGGTCGCGGGTTCGAATCCCTGTCGCGCCAAACATGTTCGCCCTTTCAGCCCTGGGGGCGTTATAATGTGATGGTCAATTCCACTATTCATTGGTAAAAGAGTAGCCCAAGAGTTGGTGGTGGGTGGTGATTACTAGCTGTCTTCCCTCTAGCCTTACACTGATAAATTAGGGACGACTAGCTCAGATCGCCCTCGAGTAGCTTTGCGCGAAATTCAAAACAAACAAACATCACAATTAGTACAGCAAATACAGTAAATAATGTATTTTAATGTGCGGGATACTTGTACAAAAACTACTGGATCAAATTACTGGATGAAGCATCACGTTATCTGTGTACGACAAGACTGTTGAAATGGGTATCCAGAAACCATCATCCCTACATAATTGATATATATGTTATGGAAAGCAATGAGGGTTTGTTTGTTTTGGAAATTCGCACAAAGCTACTCGAGGGCTATCTGTGCTAGCCGTCCCTAACTTTGCAGTGTAAGACTAGAGGGAAGGCAGCTAGTCATCACCACCCACCGCCAACTCTTGGGCTACTCTTTTACCAACGAATAGTGGGATTGACCGTCACATTATACACCCCCACGGCTGGGAGGGCGAGGATGTTTAGCGCGACGCGAACCCGCGACCCTCGGATTACGAGTGCACGCCTTAACGCGCTCGGCCATGCCAGGCCAGGAATGAGGGAGGAGCAGTATGCTTTGAATATTCCAGTTTTGTGATAGAGTTTTTGTAACAGAAATTAAGCCACACAGCTATTATCGAAATGAACAAGTATCATCTTGTAATTTACAAAATAATAAAACTGTTTTTGACTAAAAAAAAAGAAGTAGCGATGGTAGATAATTCTCTAATAGTGTGTGCGTTTTCTCAAAGCAAAGCCTCATCGGGCTATCTGCTGAGCTCACCTAGGGTAATCGAACCCCTGATTTTAGCGTTGTAAATCAGTAGACTTACCGCTGTACTAGCGGAGGACAATTTCGTAGGGATAGAAAAAAAAAACAAATTAATTCAGGAAAAGAAAAAAGTTAAAAACTCAAAACTGCTGTTTACCTATAAAGTTTTAACAAAAATTAAACATTAAACATGCTAAAAGGTGTTGTTGTGAAAGGTTTATCACGATACACGTAAAACAAGATTTAGTTTTGCTCTAACATGCTTCGGTCCCTGGTGAGATAGAAGTAAGTCTTCAGAATTACAACACTTAAATTATGGGTTTGATTCCCTAGATCAGAATAGTCCAACGTGGCTTTGCCAAGAGTAGCCGTATTAATATATTTCTGACTAGCATCACTGTGCTTTTGTTTAGCAAACAGTAAGAAATCTATTACTGTAAGCTATGCTTTCTTTAATTTGGCCGTTATTATTGTTTTAGGTTAGAAGAAAATTTTAACATCATTTGATGAGTGATTTGCTTAACAACTGAGCTGCAAGCTATATTTTTAATGCTTTAATTTGTGTTAGTTATAGGTCACATGATGTTAAGATTAAAATTTTATAAAAGTAGGCTTAGAATACTCAGTTTGGGTTGTTTTGGATTTCTCGCAAAGCTACTCGAGGGCTATCTACGCTGGCCGTCTCTAGTTATTTGGTGAAAATAGTGCGAATTTCAGTCCTGGAAGTAATAACAAATCTATTTGGTTCTTTAATAACGTTTTCTACAAGCTAATTTCACTTTGAACACTTCACTGAATTTTCAATAAATACTTTACAATAATTCAGTAAATATTTCTCTGAATTCCCATTTTAACTTCTTATTTTACAATTAATGAAACTCGGATAATCCATCTACTGCAGAACACTCCCAATATTCGATAAAATATAATTCAGTGTTATTTGCTTATCTAACTACACTCGTCGGTAAATCGGAATTACCCGAAAATATCAAGAGCAGGTAGGAAGAAGGAATTTTTGGGCTATGTGTTCAGGAATTGTTGCATTGTTTATGATACAATAATCTAGTTACTAGCTTTTGCTTAATATAAAATAGTTAGAGCTTAAAATAAAGTTTTTCTAAAGAAATGGTTATTCTGAAGAGAGAAGTGTTTAAGACTGAGAGTGAGAATTTATGAGCAGAGAGATATGTCGAATTTAAGATAAATCATCTCTCGGACATTGGACTTTTAGAAATACTATGGAAATTCATGAAACAGGCCAGTCTGCAACTGCTAACGTAAGGAGACCTGCACAAGTATGTTGTAATTAAATGACTTGGTTAAATGGTACTCTGAGGATAAATTCTGCACTGAGAATACTAAAATGGATTGTGCATATGGTGAGTTCAATATCAATAAGGTCACAATAGCTTCAGTTTTGGTCGATACCAGCTTTAAAAATGGACAAAGGCTAAATATACTGCAAGTGGATGATTTCTATCAGTCATAGTTATCTTCCTGATAGATAAGGCAGTGGACACTCACAGATTAAGACCATAACCCAGCTGTAGTACCTGTAAGGAAGAAAAGATTACTCATTACAATGATGGTAGTTCATTACCCCTGGGCTGTGTGCGGTTGTACATTAGGTAAGTTTAAGTACGTACCTCAGTATCCTATGATTTTGATCCAGAGATTGACCAACAGTTAGAGTATTGTCGTCCTGTCAGTAAGTTCCTCCAAATACCATAGACATCAGTGGCACCCCTTTTTAGCATCTCTTAGGATTATGAGAAAAAGAGAGAATTTTGCCTTGCCTACAGAACCTTGTATTTAAAGAGACAAAAACAGAAGACCTTTGTCAGTTTGTGAAATATTTCAGTAAGGACCTCCCAGGAACAGATGGACTCGGGAGCAGACTGTGCAATGTTTTGTCCTGAGTGCATAAATATAGCTGAGAACTTTTGTGTTTGAGTCACATTGCTGATTCAACCAAGTGATCCATCAGGCTTTGTTTGAGACTTAAAAGAGGATAAGCAATGAGCGAATAAGTACTTATAAGGACGATATGTGTCAATTTCACAGGAAAGCATATCAAGAAAAGATTTCTGTAGATCAGGAGGACATCCTGATCAAAGAATTCAATGATAAAATTCCCACTGAGTTTATGTGAAAGCACTTGGGAGTTAGGGACATCATTACTCTCAGGAACCACATTCACTCGGACATGCTTTGAAGTGGCCACTTCAAACTAACCATCAGAAAGGAAAAAGCATGCAGCAAAAGTTGTACTAACAATTACACTAGTGGATGGTTCAACGCAGGCAACTTTACTGTAAAAGATTAGATCCATCCCACGAGCCAACAATCAGCTGCATCTAAAAGATGGAAACAAAAGAGTGGTCAATGCTATGCAGTCTTATTCCTGCAATAAGGTTCATTTACAGGATTTATGCTGCAGTAATTTTCATTTATAATATATCTGCTACGGCAAGATATGTCTATGAGGTATTGCTATCACAGGATCTACCAATGGGATATGTATTGCCTCAACATCATTCAGAAAAACATCTGTTTTTTTTTTCTTTTTTGTGTAATTGTGAGATACTAATTAAGGAGCTGCCTGTAATTTGTGGCAAAGCAAATACAACAGAGCTACGAGCGTCAGCTGATGACTCAGCAGATTTGTGCCAATCCACAACATCAGTACTTTGATAAGCAGAGAAGTACAAATGAACATCAATACCAGCAATTGGGTGAGAATGCCTGAAACGACCACCAACACATGGTAGATACTGTGGTAAATATTCCAGTAAAGTTGCTGATCCCCAATTGAGTTTTGTCACTGGCTTGGAAGGGGACCTAACAGATATCTTGCATTAAAGCTTACAGCTAGGTGGAGTTTGTTACGTGCCAGTAAGAGTACAAGAGTGATATGCTGAATTTCTGGTAGATACAAGAGTAGTGAGAATACTAGTAGTATTGCATTGTTTCAAAGCCCCCAAAGACCATCACTATAGCTAGTGAATGCTGACTTTACTTTGATAGATGGTGAGAGACGAGAAATTACAGGAAAGGTGAATCTCTGGCTCAATCTAGACAGTGTAACCCAGAGAACACAAACATTCATCTTCAATCTCAAATACGTATTTAGAATCCTTAGGATAGATGTACTGCGGTGTTTATCAGCCACTTTTTTATGTTCAATGGGTAAACTGATGTTTCATGGAAGAGGTATCCAGTGTCACCTAGATTGAGATGACGAACATATTTAGGAGAAAGAATAATAGTATCTCTATCTTGACAAGGTTTAATGTGTTAGTGCAATGTAATGTAGCTGTAAAAGCCAAAAAGCAGAAAACATAAAAATGAATAGTGATCAACCTGAAAAAGGTCCTGATGTTGCTTTTTAATTACAGATCATCAGCTAATATTGTATCCATTATGCTATGACCCAAGTAAATATAAGACTACTGATATAGCTTAGAGCAGTAAGTGACAAATGCGCTGCCAAAATATATCCAGTGCAACAAAAGCAATTTGTTGACATTTTGGGAGTACATACCAATGGGTTTATGTTGTCAGATGGCTAACAGTGTAAAACAATGTTGATATTTCCATTGAGACTAGGTAAAATGGGTATGTGCCAAGAAATGGAATTATGAAAACCCTACATGAAATAAACTGCTTCCTGTCCAAAACAGAAGGCACCATTAGCTTGAAGAATGATCCACCTCATAAAAGGTCTGATGTTGCTTTGATATCATGGAAGATCTTCTAGAATTCTGTTCATCAGCACCCTATTAAGACAGGTGATGTATAATTGATAATGCGCTCACTGTACTAACTTCCGTGGAGCACTAAATAGATTCCAAGCACTGAAGTATTAAAAATTCTGTAGAACTGTGCTATACAGCCTTCAAAACTTATGTGGTTGTCTTCAGTAGCAAGCTTCATGAAAAAAGGAGGAATGTCAAAGTTCTGAATGAATTTCTAATTGGTGATTCAGTTACTTGTATTGATGCTTTCCTTTTGTCACGGACAGATTAATGTCTTGAGTGCAAATAAAAGCTCCTGGTGACTTGACCTGGTAACTTATACTGCATGCTTTGTATTTTCCTTTGTGTTCGATTTTTGTTTGTGAGTGGTAATTGCTTTCTTAAGTCAAGAATGTATATGGAAGATAAGTGCTTACATTTTTGCATTTTTAAGTATTTTGTGAGTGAATCTACGTATGTTTTAAATAAGCAAAAAAATAATACCATCTCTTTTTTGTACGTATAAATGTAGACAAGTTTAGAAGTTTTCGTGCACATGAGACTGCGTGAGCGAGAGTTATTACTACTAATTTTGATATAATAAAATATAACTCTTTATGAAAAAAAGATAGCAAATATAGAATAGCTAAAAATGTAGAAAAATAGATACAATAAATTTCATAAAGTAAAACAGAGATAGTTATATTCTCAAACTAATTTTTCTTCACATTCAGTAATGTCGAGAAACCCACTTGTTGAGAACTTTTATATGCAAAAACGGCTCTTCTGGGCCCAGAAAACACTTCAAATAGAAGAGCGAACAACGTTTCGACCTTCTTCGGTCATCGTCAGGTGAATCGTCAGGTGCATATAAAAGTTTTCTTCACATTATCTTCTAAACTGGTTTCTAAAATGCAGATATTACGTGATTAATAGAATTATAAATAAATTAGCTTTTATTGTTTTTTTTAATCATCCAAAAACATATGACACTTTTCTTTTTGTTTGAAACTTAAATTGGTAAAATATAAGAAAATGTATTATCTTGCCTGTCGGTACACACAACTATATTTTGGGTTTTATCTGTAAACGTTCTTATGTACAATTTGTAATTAACAAAATAACGAAATTTCCATTACAAAAGAATTCTATAAGTGCTTTTATTAACAATTTGTGGAAAGCTTTAAAAATGTGATATAGAATAAAATCCATGTCAGAATTGCATGCAATTTGTAGACTACTTAAATCTCCCATTAAATTTCCTTTTTAGTTTAGTTTTTTCCAAAGTTACCAGCACGTTTATTGCATGTATTAGCAACATCCTTCTAGATCTGATGCATAGAGGTTATAAACACATAAGAATTTTTCTATAAGTTGGGCAAATATTACATACCACAATTATTGTTTAATAGGGTTTATAGTTACTTGATCTGTTTTTATATCTGTTCTCCCTGAAGTGGGCTATATTCATTTTGATAGTTAATATAGAGACTTGTACAAGCTACTATGAATATATGTAATACATGCAGTAGAATCCAGGATCTTCCAAAAGGATTGGGTGAATCTAAACAAATGGACAATAAAATACTTTTTGAATCGTGAAATCTTTTTAAGACTAATTTCTACCATTTATCCATTGCTTTTTGTCAGTCACTCTGAGCCGTAAATCAACAAAAAGAAATATAAATGGCCAATGCTTTCTGCTATCATCAAAAACACGAGCACTGATTGTAGTAAATCCATACAGGAATAGTGAGCGAAAATGATCCTAAAAGACGAATAAATAATCTATTTATCACATGCAAATTTACTTTTCTCTTAATCTGTATTAAAAAATCCTTTGATTATTTCATTATACAATAATAGTCCATACCTCTTGGATCCATTATCTGTAGGTAATCTAAGGATTGTGGGACACTGTATTAAGACTTTGGTTTGATTTGACTGTACGGAATTATTTTTTATTTCTGTCTCTCTTATTGTCACTTACAGGAATTTCACTTCTGCTCTGCCCCAACAACAAAATAGTTTCATATCATTGAATTCTGAGGCTTGCCAGTATCAAGCAAGTACCTCAACACTGATTTACTTGGGAACAGAGATTTTGTTTACTTGTTCATTTACATTGGCTTACTTTTCTTTTGCTGCCCGTGTTCATTTTATTCTCTACATAGCATTTCAAAAACCTGTGTATTGTGTATACGTATACCTTTCTTTTGGACATCAACATACCTGAATATTACACTAGAACAGGGGTAGGCAACTCTATGGCCACATGTTACCAGTGGATAGCATAATTGTGGCCAGCTCGAGTTTAGTAATCAACTTTTTCCATCATTTATTTTTCATCGAAAATTTGGTAATCAGCAACTGAAATGCCATATGTCATCACTGATGTCACTCGCTTCATCACTACCACAGACTCTGCCTATTTTGTAACTTCAGTCTGGTTTAGGTGTTTGTTATCGACTGTGCGTTGTTTTGCATATGCTTGCAAAAACATTTTGTTTGTGCAGATTTCAAGCACTTAAATATATTTTGTTTTTAATCCCATAATATGAATAAGTGGATAATTCGAAAACGAAACTGTTTTATGAAATCACAATATTCTATTATCAGCTTTAAATTGTTGCCTAGAGCACCCGACCTAATTACTGTATTTAAATTTAATATTTTTTCAACCCACAGATGATTGAGCTATGTACTGCTAGTCTGTGCTTTCTATATTGTTCGCCATTTTGATAAATTTAATAAGCTGGTAAATAATCGATTTTATGGGGATGTCATGAAAAATAAAGGGTGGATGTAGCTATGTTTATAATTCATATCTCGAGTTGCCAATTATGTGGATTGTGAATATTTAGACTGTTTCTGTCCAGCGAAATTCTCTTACTGGGTTGCTTGTTTCTTTGTTTTTGAATTTCGCACAAAGCTACTCGAGGGCTATCTGTGCTAGCCGTCCCTAATTTAGCAGTGTAAGACTAGAGGGAAGGCAGCTAGTCATCACCACCCACCGCCAACTCTTGGGCTACTCTTTTACCAACGAATAGTGGGATTGACCGTCACATTATACACCCCCACGGCTGGGAGGGCGAGCATGTTTAGCGCGACGCGGGCGCGAACCCGCGACCCTCGGATTACGAGTCAAACGCCTTACGCGCTCAGCCATGCCAGGCCTACTGGGTTGCAAACAATCATGGGATCATTATTTTATTTTTTTCTACTCTCGTCATTCCCAACAAAAACTTTGACAGTATTTTTCTGATATAGAGATTCTACTCCTGGTTCATAAGAATACTTAAAACACTTTATTATCTGCTACCTCTCTTATTTATTTCTGTTAATATATCTGTTTTTAGTTTTCTATGAATCACACATTACATAAAGGAGATTAACTGATTATAAGTAAAAGTAGAAATAAAAGACGAAGAGAAAGAATGAAAGGCAAAACTCTATTTTCACACATACAAAAAATAAATTTCTTGTCATGGCACAAAAGGTATATTGTTTTCTATTTAATATGTGATATTCAAGGATACTGGAAGTGAGCCAGGGGTAGCTGACTCCTGAAACTTCATTTGAAGACAAAAGGCTTTTTGACCTTCCCTCAAAATGCAGCGTCAAAAAAGTAAGAGAATGAAAAATGCGACAGACAAAAGAAGGAAGAAAATGGTGGAAAGGGAAAGACAAAGATAAACAAACAGAGAATCAAAGAAGTAACGGCAAAGAAACACTTTCCGTGGTGATTGTTTGTTTGCTTTTTTTAATTTCGCGCAACGCTACACGAGAGCTATCTGCGCTAGCGTGTGTTTTGGAATTTCGACCAAAACTACTCGAGGGCTATCTGTGCTAGCCGTCCCTAATTTTGCAGTGTAAGACTAGAGGGAAGGCAGCTAGTCATCACCACCCACCGCCAACTCCTGGGCTACTCTTTTACCAACGAAAAGTGGGATTGACCGTCACATTATACACCCCCACGGCTGGGAGGGCGAGCATGTTTAGCGCGAGGCGGGCGCGAACCCGCGACTCTCGTATTGCGAGTCGCACGCCTTACGTGCTCGGCCATGCCAGGCACATCTGCGCTAGCTGTCCCTAATTTTGTAGTAGGCAGAGGGAAGGCAGCTAGTCATCATCACTCACCGCCAATTCTGAGGCTACTCTTTTACCAACAAAGAGTGGATTTGACAGTGACTTTATAACGCCCTCACGGCTGAAAGGGCGAGCATGTTGGGTACGACAGGGATTCGAACCCACGACCCTCGGATTACGATTTACCCCACCTGGTCATGCTGGGCTACTTGTGGAGATAACAAGCGTACAAACGCATCTTCACTCATTCAATAAATACGACTTTGGCGGTTTAATGGAGCAACACTGTGTCGGTCTGACTTATCTTCACACTTCATCGCACTGTTCAAAGACATTTCTTTAAGTGTATTTTTTTTATATCAAAGCCACATCGGTTTTCTGCTGAGTCCACCGAAGGGAATCGAACCCCTGATTTTAGCGTTGTAAATCACTTCCACTATTCGTTGGTAAAAGAGTAGCCCAAGAGTTGGCGGTGGGTGGTGATGACTAGCTGCCTTCCCTCTAGTCTTACACTGCTAAATTAGGGACGGCTAGTACAGATAACCCTCGAGTAGCTTTGTGCAAAATTCCAAAACAAGCAAACAAAGTATTTCACAGCATTCAGAATTCCATTATTTACTTTCAAAGTTCCAAATGTACGTAAGTATTCAAAGTGAATTCAATAAATAAAGCTACATTTTCCAAGAAACGCCGTTGTTTATCCAAGGCTTGTTGTTGTTTAATGATAATTCTGAAGTTATTGGCCAACACTAGTTGATAAAAACTTTTGCAAGGTATATTCCCCAATGTTCGACAGTATGTTTGATTTCAGAAAGTTCTCTTATTCAAATTGAGAGACACCTACTAGAGCTAAGGTACCCTGTTTTCACAAAAGAAAGGTGTTTGCTACTGTTGAAGTTTATATTAGTTTTTAAATTTATCAGCATGTTCAGAATTGTAAAGACAACAAAAAATGTATTATATACTTATATTTTGGATATGACAAATGCTTGTTTTTTTAAAGAGAAGTCATTTAACTAGTTTTACTCAATAAAACACGAACAACATACGCGAACGCAGGAGTTAATATTATTGCAAATTATTTATTTTACAAGTTCTCCTTTACCGGTGTTGCCCAGGTATAACTTGAGCAGAAGGCAGATGTTTAACTGTTCCTAAATCAAAATTTAACTTTTTATGTGGTAATACAAGTTAAATATATAAAAGTATTAATATTCAAAATGAAGACATGCGATTTTCAGGCATTCTACGAGTACGAAATTAGTACGAATAAATATTTGAATATTGAAATATCCGCCAATAATATGAATTCTTACACTTCTATGGGTGTTTTTTTTTAAAATATAAGACAATTTCAGTTTTATAACAATAGGATTTGAAAAAAACACGTAGTGTAGAATAAAACCTGAACTCTTGTTCAGCTCCTCATTTAACAATCACTCTCTCAGCCAAACAAACTTTTCAAATAACTTTGTAATTTAAAATCAAAAACAATTTTTAGAATCTTAACACAAACACAGTACGTAGGTGGTTTCGATGTAAAATTAAACCTTTAATTTCACAATGTATTATTTCAAGTACAATTTTTTCTACGTAATACCTTTATTTGAATTTTCTGATGTTCATTACATCAAAACAATCGAATAAAATTCTATAATAGCTGGAATACCTTTATGCCATATTTCATTCATCAATAGGGGGAAAAAAGTGGTAAGAAAGGATTTTTTTAAATAGCAAAGTCACAGCGGGCTATCTGCTGTTGTCCACCACGGGGAATCGAACCTCCGATTTTAGTATCGTAAACCTGAAGACTTACTTCTATCCTAGCGGGGGATAGTAAAAAAGAAGAAAGTGCCCATAAAAACTGCAAAACATAAAATTGAAAACTTGTTTGCATCTTCTCATGAATCCAATGAACCTCCATATCAAATTTGATGAAGATCTGTTTAAAAAGGTGAAATTGTGATAAAAACGCAAGCATGCCCATAAAAACCGCAAAACTGAGAATTTGTATTTACCTCTGTATAGGCCTAAAGGATCTCTATGCTAAATTTCGTGAAGGTCCAAAACGCAATAAAAACTGCAAAACCCCAAAATATAGAATTGAACATTTGTTTTTATATTCTCATGGATCCAGTGAATTACAAATTTGGTAAACATTTGTCTAAATGTTTGAAATAGTGATAAAAAATCGCAAAAAAACTCTCACAAAAACCGCAAAACACAAAAAGAAGATCCGTCAATAGCGAAGAATGTGTTTGTTTTTGAATTTCGCGCAAAGCTACGAGGGCTATCTGCGTTAGCCGTCCCTAATTTAGCAGTGTAAGACCAGAAAGAAGGCAGCTAGTCATCACCACCTACCGCTAACTCTTGGGCTATTCTTTTACTAACGAATAGTGGGATTAATTGAACATTATAACGCCCCCACGGCCGAGCATCTTTGGTGCGACGAGGATGCAAACCTGCGATCCTCAGATTACGAGTCGCACGCCTTAACCCACCTGTCCATGTCGGGTCGCGAAGAATGTAACCTAATACCTAATGAACCTCCATACTAATTTTGGTTGTTGTTGTTTTGAATTACGCACAAAGTTACTCAATGGACTATCTGTGCTCTGCCCACTACGGGTATCAGTTTTTAGCGTTGTAAGTCCGCAGACATACCGTTGAGCCACTGGGGGGCACTAATGAGGATTCATTCACGCTCTATGAAGTAGTTACATAGATATACAACAGACAATAAACAGCAATATTATATTCATATAAACTGATTATAGTTCTATATATTTAATAAATTCAATACCAAAACTTCAATTATAACGACAACCATCGCTTAGATACCTATTTTAAAACGGAGTTGCACAGTTAACGAATTTTTATCTCTCAGTACATCGTTACCTCAGTAAGGCCTCGGTAAGAGGGCTGAAAGCGCGCAGATAAAAGTATTTTAACGAAGACAAAAGTCCGTGTTTAATTCTACATATGGTTTTACGTACACTGCACGTCTTAAACAACATTTATTAAAGGCTAGAAAAGCCTGAGAAAAATATTGCTTACGTTTCCTGTTGCTCTACCAGAGTAGTAATTTCCTTTTCTCTCACTTTCTGGTGAAACTCACAGCTGTACTGTTTGTTCAGAAATTATTTTTGTGAAATGACTGAGAAAAGTTTTGCAACATTCGTCTCTCCCTCATTTTTAAAAAAACTTTTTAAATAAAAATCATTATTACCCGTGCAAAAAAAATAAACAGCAAATTTATCATATTTCAAATTTGTTTTTCCGCTGCACGGGTAATAACGACTTTTAATTTTTTTATCAATTTGAAATCAAAAGTAAAATGAAAAACATTTTAATATAATCGTTTCTGCTAATAATGGGAACTGTAACTCGTTCATAGGTGTTTTATTCTAAACCTATTGTTACAAAACTGCTATTATTATTAAGCACTTATTTATTAAAAATTCATTGTACCAAGCTACAGATGATAGCATATACCTCTCTTTTTTGTATATCTTAAGCGAGAAATGCCAAAATTATGTAACATGCCATTACAGATCACATGTTATTAGTATGGGCCCGGCATGGTCAAGCGGGTTAAGGCGTGCGACTCGTAATCCGAGGGGCGTGGGTTCGCATCCCCGTCGCACCAGAGATGCTCGCCACTTCAGCAATGGGGGCGTTACTGAATTACGATCAATCCCACTATTCGTTGATAAAAGAGTAGTCTAAGAGTTAGGGGTGGACGGTGATAACTATCTGCCTTCCCTCTAGTCTTACACTACAAAATTAGGGACGGCTAGTAGATAGCCTACGAGTAGCTTTGTGCGAAATTAAAAAAAAAAAATAGCATTTTATATATTGTGAACCTCCTAGTGGTTTAGTAGCAAATCTGATAACTTATAATGCTAAAATCAGGTTTCGATACACATGGTGGTAAAAAGCACAGAAGGCCCATTAATAATTATGACTTTGCGCTAAACAAAAACAAACAAATTAAACTGATTGTTTGTTTTTTAATTTCGCACAATATAACGCCCCCACGGCTGAAAGGGCGAGCATGTTTGGCGCGACGGGGGATTGAATCCACGACCCTCAGATTAACAAATAAAACTATAAATACAAACCTTTTATTATGACAAAAAAAAATTACATCCTAGTGATAAATGCAAATAACTCAATTGTGAGACACGCAGAATTTTGAAAGCAATAATATAGATTTGAAGTGGGAGCCTTAAGCATTATTTATTTTTGAAATAATAACTTAAATTTAGAATTTTATTTGTATATTTTAGGGTTTGGATTATGATTTTTTTTCTATTTTAATAAACAAACAAATAAACAAACCGTAGATTACTGATTGACATTTCTTGTAGAAATTAACTGCATTTCAATAAGTAATTTCCCTAGCGGTATAGCGAAAAGCATAAATTGTTTCGTCTCAGTCATTATCAGATCTGAGACTATCATCTTTCGTAAAGGCAATAGTATCAGTGGTGAATTTATTTTATGTTATAACAAATCAGAATTTTCGTACTACGTTGTATATGCTTAAATTAATATTTCAAGTTTAAATTACCTTCAATTATCAGAAAATGTTTATGTATGCTTACCATTTGTCACTTTGGTAAGTTTGACTAACAGATTTTCTGCATGCTTTTTTTTTTCGTATTTAGTGGTGATATTTGTATTGACTAGTTAGACTTGTCACAGTGTCAGTTATTTTTAAAAGAACTTTAAAATCTGTGTGTAAGCTCAATACTTTATTAGCAAGAAAACTAGTTTAGGCCAGAGTGATTTGAATAAAATATTAATTAAATTTCCTTCATGATATTATTAATGAATTATATTATTGGTATTACGTTGAATGTTTGTTTTTTTTAGCACATTTAATAAAACGAAATAAAAGACTATGGTTTGTAGTATAATCTGAATTTATATACTTTTTATGTGAGAGAAATAACTGTTTATTAATAAATATTAATATTATACATAGTGAATAAAGTTTTCACCTGCACAGTTGAAATTTGTAGCAGGCTTATTCTCCATTATTTATTATAAACAAATAATAGGCCATATTCAAATTAGTATGCAATTGTGTAGAAGGATAAAGAAGATGGGTTAGAAGTAGTGGTAAATTAAGCACTGAACAGTTGTTAGCTAGATATTAGTCAACTATGATTGTTTTAATAAATGATTAACTGTAAACTGTATGGGGAAACTTATTGTGCCAGCTGTGGACTGCTTCCAAGTGTGTATGACTATTACTTTGCAAGGAAAGTTTCTTTTGTGTCTGATACATATGGTAAATGGGAATAGAATACATATTAAACTTGTAAATTCAGATATTACAACATTTTATTTATGTTTCTCTCTCTTGAAAATAAGTGTTTGAATACTACAGAATATCATATTTTATTCAGTAACAGAAACAAAATACTGTTAAGTAATATTCAGTTGAAAAGCAGTTGAAGAATCCTTACCCATTGTAGTGAAGAAAACCAAAATAACTTTGACATTGTCATTTATAAGGCCAAGCATGGCAAGGTGTGTAAAGGCATTCGACTTGTAATCTGAGGGTTGCGGGTTTGAATCCCTGTTGCACCAGACATGCACACCCTTTTAGCCATGGGGCATTATAATGTGATGGTCAATCCCATTATTTATTGGTAAAAGAGTAGCTCAAGAGTTGGTGGTCGGTGGTGATGACTGTTTGCTTTCCCTCTAGTCTTGCACTGTAAAATTAGGGATGGCTGGTGCAGATAGCCCTCATGTAGCTTTGTGTGAAATTCAAAAAGAAACAAACAAATCATTTATAATTTACAAGGAATATTTTTGGCTTTAATATATTATAACAATTTCATTGTAAAATAGCAATTTTTTCACTCGTATTTTTTATTTGATTATTTTTTACTCAAACAGTAATAATACTTGTAAGTAAAGCAAGACCAGACTTTGTTTGAAAAGTTGGCTCAACTTGTGTTAAAATATTATAATCCATAATCAGAGAATAGCACCTGTTTGGATGTCAGTGTAATAACTCGATTCAGTATTAGGATTAATTAGAATGCTATTATCAGGATTCTTATAAACAAGACTGTATTTATGTGCTATTTTCTGAGGTAAAACAAAATATACTCACAGTTCAAAATGTTAAGATTGGATTTTACAAATAATGCATATAAATTTCAAAGAACTATTAACATGATAATATAATCTTGATACAACTTCAAAATTTCTAATCTAAATATGTAACTTTGGCTAAACTTTAGCAAGCTTAATACAAAAAACTAAGAAAACAAACCGTTAAAAAAAAAAGAAAACTTCAAAATTCAGTCGCAAATCTGTTTGTGGATGCAATGCTCACAAATGTTTAGATTAATTATAATTTGTGACACTTCTAAGTTTAAAAGCAATATCAAAAAGATTTTCTATGTTTTGGAGTGTGTGATGTATGAGTTGCACGCACTTGTTTTCCATCGTGCTCCTGGTTTCTTCAATTTTGTGTCTTTATGACTTTTGTTTCAATCGATCTTCTTTTTTTAGGTTCTTTGCATGTTTTCTTTGGGATATTTCTTATACACTGATACATTGAACTGATGTAAATTTTTATCAGCAATCTTTTCTCATTTAGTTTCTTGTCTTTGGGACCACAGAGATTTTCCACACTATTCATAATGTGGTCCAGTCATTTTCAATGGTGTCAGTAGCATTTTAGTTTCAGGTTACATTCTTGAGGCCTGTTGTTCCACTAATCTATGAACATTTTTTCATTACTTGACTCTTCCACTGTGGCTATATTGTGACTTCCTTTCTCCTTTAGGGGTAGTCTCATTTTGGGGGACTGATTTTAGCTGCTCATTTCAGTCTCAACCCACACTCTGTATTTTTTAAAGGGGCAGGCTCAGTCAGGTCTCACTTTGTGACATGAAGGTTTTTATACTTGGACTCTCTTGTCTCTTTTTTGAGTCATTTTGAGAACTTATCCCTTGTTCCTCTTGGATAGGCTCATACGTGTACTCTTGTGGTTTTCCCTGGCACGTTAGTTCAGGTATCTTCAGAGAGAAACTATTTTATCATCCCTTGTGGTCGTGATGGCTCACTATTCCACAGGACCCTGGACATCTCTTTCTCTCTCCTCATCCAAACTTGGATCTATGTGGAGTATATCAAGGTTTGTAAGTTGGTTTGTATGCTCCTTCTGCTTACCATATGTGGGTTTCCATGTCCATGGTGAACATGGTATCAGTGACACTTTATATTGGCTTTCCACTTGATGACGACAAATTATACAACTGCATGTTTCCACTGCATCTGTTGTGGTGTGGTGCAGTTCTGGTTACTGGATCCATTTCCAGCATCTGGTTCTCCAGGGTTGAGGTTTCTTTGTCTCTGTGTTTTCAAACCTGTTGCTATAGTACAGGCTTGCCATCATCACCTATCTGGTCACCTCTGTTGTCTTTTTCCTCCATCTAACTTCTCCCTATGACCTTTTTTTTTCTGGATCTTGACTTTCTCCTTCAGTTGTCAATCTATCATGTCTCAAATGCTCAGACCCTGATAGTGGTTTGACTATTCCACTTCAGCATGGATACTTTCTGTTGAGTGGTTTCTCTATTCTTTAGTGTTTTCAGTGAACTGCTCCAACTATGATCACTCCATCATCACTTTGTTTTCACGTCCTATGTTTTGTAATTTATCCTAAATTTTCAAAGGTAAACATAGTATTAGACAGTGGAGAGGGTCAAAATAATGAAAAAAGTAGGTGTAAAGAGCATTATGGTGTGGGAACAAGGTACAAATGTAGGTTTGTTATAATATACAAGAAGTATAAGAAATAAAATAGATTACCTTAAAGCACTGATCAAAACAGAGTATTTTGATATAATGGTAATAGCTAAAACATGGCTAAATGAAGACAGACTTTATGACAGGAATTTCTTTGAAGTACATGGTTATAGGGTGTTTAACAGGGATAAAGTATTGTACTAATAAATGGGAGATGTGTGGCTGTATATGAAATGTAACTTAAAGCCTTTTCAAGTTGTGGATATCAAGGTAATTCTCTGTTATATCCCTGCAACTGTTACTCTTAAACCCAATATTTAAAAAAAGTTATATTACTAGTTTGTCTTCACACAAAAGTAAATCATGAAACAGGTTAAATACATTGTTTTGTTAAATAAGTGCAATTTCAAAATTAATTAGTCTCTCTGTGTTTTAAGAATTAATTTGTTTATTTAAATTTTTATCCATTGATTTAAATTCAATCTATTGTTATAGGTAGGTTATTATGTAAACCAGGCTAAATACATTGTATTATTAACATTTGCATACATCAAAGACTAGTTATGGTCAATTAGAATAAAGTTCTATTTGTATGTTTTATATAATTAACACTCCTACGAAAAAAATATTTACATCCACTTAAGTGATACCCTTAGTGGATGTTTTAAAAAAAAATTTTAAATATTATTTCGCAAATGTCTGAAAAGTCAGTATTATTGCTCCTTAAAATATAAAGGGATAGGGTCAGTTAATGGCAATTTCATTTAAATACAAAATTATTAGCCTAATATTAATAACCTTTCAAGTTGCTCTGGGGCCTATTAGGCCCCAATTTTCATAGGAGTGTTAAAGATACTTTACTACTTTAGTAAGAAGACAAACTGGTGATGAAAAAAACCTATGTAACACAGATTTTGTTCCTAGATAGTATGTGTTATTTCTCAATTACTTATGTTTTAAAAGTTCAGGAAATAGCCATTATTCCCTTCAAACTTTGGTTTTGTGACCTGGATAATGAAATTTATATTTTAACTTATTTTTTTTATGTAAAACTGGACAAATTTGCACATTTTCATTGACATAAGGTCTGAATAAAACAACATATGAATCAAGATTTACATGTATTTATACTAAAGTTATATAATGATATGAATAAAGGAATGATCAATAATTATTTAAATTTCTTGATAACATTAAAGTTTTGGGTGTTGCTTGCTGTGAGGAAGATGGTACTGTCTTACAAAATAGTGTGCGAATGAATAGCTGTTGGCTTTTATTTATAATAAATGTAGTGTAGTGCATGTAGAATGCTACATTTTGAATTATAAGTATAATTTTGGAAAGAATTATTTTTAAAGTGCTTTGGAGAAAAAAAAGATCTTAATGTGTTGGTCAGTCTCTTAAGGTATCCAAGCAATGTGCTGTAGGTGATGACAGTGCAAAAAAAAATTTAGGTTTTATCTTCAGAAATATTTAACAGCATTTTCCAAACTGAACAGTAAACTTGCAGTAAACCTGGCATGTTCTGGTGTTTAAGGCACTCAAGTTATAATCTGCAGGTCATGGGTTTGAATCCCTGATTCACCCAACATGTATCCACTGACATCTTCACCTTTTCCTGTCATAACTTTGACTCCATCAGTACAAAGTCCCATTTCTTTTCATTCATAACACTTGAAAGTTCTTCTTGAAATGCACTGTGAACCTGAGAACTGCATAAAAAGTTAGTTGAGAGCCTCAATGATTCTGAGTCCAAAATTCTACTGAACACAACAAACTTCTTAACTCCAATATCAGTGCTTTCTTCATATAAAATATCTACATATAGGGATTTCAACAGTTTATCATCAAATTATTTATGAATAACTAACTAAATTTACTCTGGCATTTCAAGTGTATTTTGTCAAGTAATTTTAGCAGACGCCCATATTTGGCAATTGCAATACTCTCTTTTGCTAACGGGAACACAATTTGAAGTGCAAGTAAAATGCTACATTTTTTTTGTTTATATAGATTACATTTTGTACAGCTTTCTGAAATCTGCGAATCATAGTCTTGGCCAGTACTGTAGTCTCATGGTCATTACTGTGAGCGTGATACATTAGTGTGCTAGTTCTGAACTTTATGTTGGCTTTACCCATTGAATTTTGCTTCTTATGCATCATACAAAGTTTGAATGTCATGATTTATTTCTCAGTTATAATCTTGCCATTCAAAATATCTTAACCAACCACCTTTTAAATTACACATGGACATCACATAAAATTCTGAAGTGGTTTGTGATGCTTCAAGTCAGGCTTAGGGTCCTGCATACTTGCATACACATGAGATTTACTCTCTCTGTCTCCCTCATTCCTCAACTTGTTTTTTCTTTTAATAAGAAGAACCAAAATATTTATTTTTGCTCACTTCATTGTGATCAAACATTTTGTTTCAATGGCATCACTGGATGAAACTCGTATCTATTAGTCTAGCAAGAACTATATCTAAAGAAAATCAGTTTAACATGAGTAACCATACCTATGTATTAATGAATTAGATATTCTTGTGGCATCATAGAAAAACTGATGGTGGTACGGTCAAAAATTAAAATTCTTCAGAATACCTGTATTGGGGAAAATTAACATGTCATCTATGTAGGGTGGCTTAAGCTCCTTACTTGAGAAAAGACATTGAATTATTGGAAAGGGTTCAGAGAAGAACTACTGGAATAATATCTGGAATGAAAAGGTTATCATACGAAAAGATCTCTGAACCTGTTTTCTCTCGAAAAAAGAATTACAGGAAGATCTAATTGAAATGTTTAAGATTACTAAGAGAATTGACAGTGATGATGTATCCTTGTTTTTCATAGTTGGTGTTGATAATTGTAAGACAAATACAAGTTTTAGCAGAGAAATCATGTTTGGCTCTGATACATTGAGCTTCTTTTGAATAAAAAGTATAGCTGTTTTTAGGATTGACAATTCTGTCTCTGTGTTGAAAAATAATTAAAAATTACAGTTAGATAATTTTTACTTTAATTTTTCCATACATGTTTTTTTTTCCTTGTGATCATACATGAAATAAGTAGGTGTATTAGATTTAAGTAGTAAATTACTTGTTTTTGCTCACATATTTTTTCTCTGGTAAAGTCAAATCCATAAAATGCTCTTGAGAATAGAATCCTTAATTTGATTTTATAAGTAAACTTTTTACTAGAACTTGCTGATGTAAATATTTTTTTTCCCCCTAAGATTTTATTTAGGACAAGAGAGATGCCACTGCTCCAGCACCTTATTAAACCTGTCCATATTAGTCGTGGAAACCTTAATTTGGAAGATAAGGGTCTCCCAGCTGTAGCTTTACATATAGAGAATGAACTAGAATGGGTTACAAATGGTACTTTGTCGAATATTATTCGCCAACTGTCATCTCTGTCCAAGCATGCAGATAATATGTTTAGTACCCTTCTTAGGGAAGCATCTCTACTTGTGGAACGATCAAATGAGTTACAAGCACGAATAGACAAATTGGCTGTGAAGGTGACCCAGTTAGACTCTAGTGTGGAGGAAGGTAGGTTCAGGAAAGATAAGTTAAGTTAGGTATACATAGGAAGTGCAGTATATATTTTTTAAGTGATTTGTATTTGAAATCTTTAAGGCTACCAGACAAAGCACGAGACAGGAATTAAAGAATATCTACTATGTGCACGATTATTTAAACCATTATAATGTGTCAGACTTGATGAGGATTACAGTGTTATGTGAACAGTCTTAGCTTTTTTATATGCAAAAACGGCTCTTTTGGGTTGAGAAAATATTTCAAATAGAAGAGCGAACAACGTTTCGACCTTCTTCGATCATCGTCAGGTTCACAAAGAAAGAGGTAACTGACCGGAAACTGACCACATGTTTGGAAGGGGTTGTGTAACTGAGTGTTGTAATGTAGAGGGTGGGGTTAGATGTTTGAATATATAATTTTATCTATAATATTAATATAGGTATAATAGTGTTCCTTTATATTGGTTTATTTTGGGTTTTAGTTGTTGTATAAGTAAGGCTTCTTTAATTTTGCGTTTATTTATGTTCGCTCTTCTATTTGAAATATTTTCTCAACCCGAAAGAGCCATTTTTGCATATAAAATTCTCAACTAGTGGGTTTCTCAACATCACTGAGTCTTTACTTTTCATTTTTGTTCTGTCTGTAATTCACCTAAGCTTCTATTTTTATTAGAACACCTGCTATCTAGACTCAGTGTTTTAAATGTATCTTCTTTTTTTTTTTACAATTGTAATTTGTTTAATTTGAAATAAGTATATCTGTCTTAAAATGAATAAAACCAATATTACAGCAAAGTGATAGAGGTATTATTGAGAACATAATTTTAAAGGAGTTTGAATAGGCATATCACAATATCAAATGGCATCCATAGCCAATATACAATTGCAATGGAAAGGAATGTATCAAAACTACATTTTTACTTTGTATGATGCTTTGTAGTCAGTGTGATGCCAACAAAAAGTGATTGCTTTTGAGAATGGTATGTCACAACCATTTGTGATTCAGAATATTAATATAATCAGATTGTGCTTATACCAGAGATTTATAATTTCTAAAACTGGATATTTGCTATATTAATGGTATTGGAGAACAGAGGAAAAAGGATCAATTTGAGACACAAGAACCACCTGGGAAGAGACCTGCAACAAGTCTTCCCAAGTCACAGTAGGCAAAGTGTAAAACCTTGTAATGGTGAGAATCCATGAACAAAAAAATCAGTGGCAAAGGTCATTGGTATGAGCCAGACAACAGTACTTAACATAATCAAGAAGGTTTTCCATCTAGAAAGCAAGTTGCTCTCATGAAACATTAAAGCTGTGTGTCACATATATCAAGCAATTGGAGAATGACATGAGTAATCTTGCTATTTTATGTAAAGGTGCACTGGGAAAGATGCTGGATACAGTAACTAGTAACTATGGATTTGTACTTTATTGGACTTTTGAAACAATTGCCGAGAAACTAGTCCTTGTACACTAAATGTACTATAGAATGGAGGAGTGGGTGTTCTTTGAACTTGACAGTCATGTGACTGGACATTTTGCTGTGGACAATTATTAAGATGCATGATTATTAGTTAGAGCATGTCTTGACATAATGACATGAAATATCATTATGTGGTGATTCTCCTTAGTGTGGATTTCTGTACATGGTGGGGGACCTCCTAGGGCAGTGATTCTCAACCTGTGTGCTGCGGCACACTGGTGTGCCGCGAGAGATTGGCAGGTGTGCTACAGTGTTTTTGAAACACATTGAACTTTCTTTAGATTTTACAAGCAAGTCAAATGCATCAGTTAATAAAAGCTACTACCGAGACACTCTGAAACCTTCCAAAACATTCAATGGTTTTTATTGTACTCGAGCACTGAGGAGTTCATCCTTAAATTTCATTCTCGACTGCAACGGTTCAAGTGTTAGTTTAAGTGTGGCACAACAAGCGCTTCGTACATCATAAATGATGCATAAAACAATCAAACTATTTTCTGGAACATGTTCTCACTCTGCAGTAAGCTGCAGCTACTATGCTGTAGGTAGGAATTTTATATCAACTGCAGAACTTTGTGCTTATCTTATATGAATTAGCTTTATCATTTACCCATGGAAAAATATTTAAGTAAGTCTGGTGCTGCAAAGTAGAATGTGTTGAATCAAAAGCAAGGAATCAAAAGAAAGTACAAAAATAAATACATTGAATACAGCTTTATAGCTTTGGAATCAGAACATTCTCAATTATCATTCTGCCTACTTTGTAATGCAGCTTTATCGGACTAAGTGCTTGTTCCTAGCAAACTGAAGACACTGGGAAACAAAACATTCAGCTGTGAAGGATAAACCAAAAGAATACTTTGAGAATCTTGTGGCTCAACAACATGAACAATCAAGAAAGCTTGTGAACTACATAAAGCTTCCCAAAAAAGAATTAATTGCAATTTATAAGGTTACTCAAAATGCAAGAAAGTGCATATGGAGGCCAAATCAGTCATTGTGCTAGCATTACCAATAATCGTTGAAACTTTGCTTGGAACATATGGTGCCAAAAAGGTTAAGCAAGTTTCACTGTTCAATGACACAATTTTTTGCAGAATTGTAGACTTGTCATAGGATTTGAAGGATCAAGTTTGTGAACACTTCAAAGTGCCTGAAGATGAATTGTCTTTTCTATGGTCTCTTCAAGTTGATGAATCTACTGACACTAGTAGAAAAGCTCAAGTTATGGCTTTTGTTCGATTCATAAAAGGTGAAAAAATCGTAAATGAATACTCATTTTGCAAAGATTTAAAAAGTACAGTGGAAGGCCAAGACATTTCCAAGTTGAATAAAAATATTTTGCTCTTCAAATTACATTGGAATAACTGTGTTAGCATATGCACTGATGGCTGTCCTTCAATGCAAGGAAAAAAGAAGGAATTCGTCACTCTGGTATGCCAACAAAATTCAAACCTCAGGATTTTATATGCAAAAACGGCTCATTTGGGTTCAGAAAATATTTTACACAGAAGAGCGAACAACGTTTCGACCTTCTTCGGTCGTTGTCAGGTTCACAAAGAAAGAGGTATCTGACCGGAAGCTGACTACATGTTTGGAAGGGGTTGTGTAACTGAGTGTCGCAATGTAGAGGGCGGGGTTAGATGTTTGAATATATAATTTTATTTATGATATTAATATAGGTATAATGGCATTCCTTTATATTGGTTTATTTTGGGTTTAAGTTATTGTATAAGTAAGGCTTCTTTAATTTTGCGTTTGTTTATGTTTGTTTCTTTATTTAGTATTTGAGTGTTTTCTGTGGTTATGTTGTGTTTATTTGACTTGCAGTGTTCGAAAACGTGTGAAGGTGACTTTTTATATTCTTTGAATCTGGTTTCCATTTTTCTACTTGTTTCTCCAATATAGAAGTCGTGGCAGTTATCACATTGTATTTTATAAATAATGTTGGTGTGGTGTTTGTCAGTGTAGTTCTTGCATAGTATAGACCTCAGTTTTGTGCCTGGTTTTTGAATAAATTTAGTATTAACTGGAATGTCATATTTTGTTACCAGTTTTTGCCAAATTTTGGTCATTTGTTTGCTGATATCAGGAATATATGGTATACAGCAGTATATGGTTTCGTGATTTTTTGATTCGTGAGATATATTTACTTTTGTTAGTTGATTTTGCTTTGTGTTTAGGTGTGTGCGTATAATGTTTTCTACGGTTGTGGAGGATACTTATTGATGTTGATGAAGTGTTGTTTTATTTTGTCTAATTCATCGTTAATTTTATCTGATGAGCATAGTTTTATGGCTGTGTTTATCTGGTTTCTTAGTATGTTGAGTTTTTGTTTTGTTTCATGTGCTGAGTCCCAAGGAATGTATAGTCCAGTGTGGGTGATTTTTCGGTGGATTTCTGTTTTGAATTGTGTGTCGGTTCTTATAATTTTGAGGTTAAGAAATGATATTTGATTGCAATCTTCCTGTTCACAGGTGAAGTTAATGTTGGGATGTATAGAGTTAATGGGAGTGAAAAAATTAAATATGTGTTCTGTAGATTTGAATCCCGCAACCGTGTCATCTACATATCTGTACCAGTATAGTGGTGGATGTAATGCTGTATTAATTGCTTGTGTTTCAATTTGTGTCATAAAAATATTGGCTAAAACTGATGATACTGGGTTGCCCATGCTTAGGCCATTTGTTTGTATATAGTTATGGTTCTTGAACATGAAGTTTGTCTTTATAGTGGTGAATTCTATGAGGGTTGCTAACTGGTTACTGGGAATGTCTATGATTGGGTTATGGTCTCGGATATAGAGTTCTAAGGCTATCTTGCAGGCTTCTGTTGTTGGAACTTCTGTAAAGAGGGATATAACATCGAAACTGGCCATCAAGGCTTTATGATTAAATTGATTTAGATTAGACTTGAAATTAAAAGAGTCTTTGATGAATGAGCTGGCTGATGTTGCATATTTGGAGAATGCCCATGCTATGTATTTACCAAGATTGTAATTAAACGATTCATATGTGGACATTATTGGTCGTAATGGACAATCTGGTTTATGAGGTTTGGGGATGCCGTATCTTTGCAGTGTGCATGAGTCGGTTTTACGTAGGTAGGAATAAAGTGTTTGTGAAATTGTGTTGGCTTTTTTCATTTGTAGTAGTAATTTGTTCAGTTGCGTCTCGTTCGTCTTTGTTGGATTTTTGTGTATTGGTTTAAATTTGTTCGTGTCTAATAGGATATTATTCATTTTATGTACGTATTCATTCGTGTTCATTATTACTTTAGCGTTACCTTTATCTGCTTTTAGAATTTTTATGTTTCTGTCTTGTTTTAGGTTTTTAATGGAATTAATGTCTCTTTTTGTTCACTGCATGATTTACAGAGAGGCACTTGCCTCCAAATCTTTACCAAAATATTTGCAGTCCATTATGAATCAAGTTATTCAAGTGATGAATTTCATCAAGTCTCAATCACTTCAATTTCGACTTTTTTCTCTTCTCTGTGAGGCAATGGATTCAGACTACAAAAAGCTACTGTATCACATTGAACTTCAATGGCTTTTGAAAGGAAAGGTGTTAAAGTGTCTTGTCTAACTAAAAACTGAAGTAATTTCTTTCTTGAATTTTCTTTTCGTGATGAGATCTGTTGGCTGAAGATTCAATTTCTCTCCAACTTGTTTGGAAAATTAAGTTTTCTGAATTGAAATCTTCAAGGGCCATCTGTAAACATTATTACTGCAACATCCAAACTGAAGGCCTTTGATGAAAAGGTGATGCTGTGGAAGAATAAGATCCCAAAAGGAGTCCTTGATTGTTTTCTTTCTGTTAATGTAAGCTTGTTTGTCTACGTTAGAGCCTTGTTTCAATTTGATTTGCTCTAGGAAGGAGGCACAAGCGTCTAATTTAAGACGTAAAAATAAAGTTTTGATTTTTCTGCTATACCACATAATTGTTAAAAAGCCTTAGAACGTACTTACGGTCAAAGGAGGCAATAGTATTGTCAATGTGCAGATGACATTAATATCCCTTCCTTTGGCTGTGATTTTTGTTCTAAGGTTTTTAACACTTGCCGTATAACATGTGCCTAAAAGAATTGTTTAGGCTTTCCAGGTGTGCCACGAAAATTTTCGGATTGTCATAGTGTGCTGCAAGTAAGAAAAGGTTTAGAACCACTGTTCCAGGGAAGGTTCTTTCAGTTTACCTCCTCTGTAATATAAACATCCACCCATGTGTTTGCTGTGCATGGTGACCCTTGAAGGGGAGGAGAGTATCCTGGTGGCTGAGGAGTTCAACCCTAACACTACTTTGGCTTTGAATTCCTGTAGACAAGCAGCCTTGGGGTAAGCCTTCTAGAATCAGTTGGCTGGTTCACTTGGGCTAGAATTAACCAAGTACCAGTGTTGGATGTCCTCAACAGGTGTTGTGGACATTGTATATGATGCTGGTATTGTGCTCGCAAAACCCTGGTATTGTTGTGGTGTCTTTATTTGGCCTTATAGTGCATCCCCTTGAAGAGCTCCATGATAGGTAGGGTCAGTGGTTGCTGAAACGTTCCATTTTTAATTATGGATTCTCCAAATAGAAACTTAAATAAAATAGCAAAAAACAGTGCATAGGTAAATGACCACATCTTGAAGATTCTGAGCATCAGTATTTAACATCTGTGACACCTGTATCTCATTTTCTTGTATTGCATTCTCTTTGCCCTTTAGGGCAAGTGTCTCCATTTTTTTTTTCAGAATGGCCTAAAGGGACTTGCTTGCTCTCCAAAGTCATTCAGAAAGATTTGCTTATATGATATATTGGTGGAAACATCCATATTAAAACACAATGAACTCCTTTTACCTTCAAATGCTATTGGGAATATTCAGATTGAGGTCATACCCCATGGTACTTTGAATTCATCACAAGGAGTTATTGTTGAGAGGGATTTGAAAAACATTCTTAAGTTAGAGATTCTCTCTGGTTTCTGCAGTGATGCATATCTTAACTTGCAAAGAAGGAATTATAATCCCATCCATTGTCCTAATTTTAACATTTACATCATCTCATCCACCTGCCACAATGAAGTCAAGTTATCTTAATTCACTTTCTTGGCTACTTTGATACAATGGATCTGTTGATGTTTACATTATAATCGGGGTGACATCAAAGCACCGATTGCTTCCTATTATCCTGTATGTCTTTCCTTACAAGAAATAGTTCTGAAACCTGCCAATACAGTCACCTTTATTTGTACAGAAATTACAGGTTGTTTGATGGTTGAATGCATGAAGGGGTGGTACTGCTGTTTGTTCAGCATGTACCACTTGACACATTCTTGGAGACCACAGTCATCTGTGTTTCTTGGGTCTTACCATCACTGTTTGTTCTCTCTACCTGTCTCCTGAAGAGACTTATGATCAATCAGACTTTGATGCTCAGTTGAAAAGTTGTCATATCCATTTTTAATTTTGGAGGATTTTAATGAACATAATCTCCTCTGGGGAGGTATTGATATTAATGGAAGGGGACAACTTCATAAAGCGTATGCTCTCAGATCACAGCCTTTCTCTCTTAAATATTAGTTCTTATACTCATTTTCATGCACCTTGTCAGTCCTTTACTATTATTGATTTCTCAATTTGCTTTCCTTCACTTTTCTCCTACTTTTCTTGGAGGGTTGATAATAACCCACAAGGCAATAATAATTTTCCTGGAAAGGATGTCAAGATTCCTTCAAACTATCACCCAGTTGCTTTGACAATTTGTTTTAAGACCTTAGAGAGGATGGTTAATACTCATCTTATTTGGTTCCGTGAATAAAACAACCTCCTATTGCCCATGACAGGGCTCAAACATAGACCATCTGATTTGACTTGAAATGTCAATCAGAGAAGCCTTTTTCAAATGATACTATCTTGTATCAATATTATTTAACCTTGAGAAGACTTATGATACTAGATGGAGGTATGGCATTTTGCAAGACATACATTAAATGGGTTGTATGGTCATTTACTAGTTTTTATTAAAAAAATTTTAATGGACAGGTGATTCTAAGTTCATGTGGGTTCAAAACTTTCCCATTCTTTTCTACAAGAACTTGGAGCCCTTCTTGGCTGTGTTTTGAGTGTCACACTTTTCAGTGTGAAAATTAATGCCATCACTGAACAACTTCCTCTTACTGTTGCAAATGGGCTCTATGTCGATGACTTTCACATCTCATATCAGTCATTGAACATGAGGTATATTGAGCAGCAGCTACAGACTGCCCTCAGTCATTTACTGAGGCGAACCACAGCAAACGGTTTTAACTTGTCTCTCTAAAATGTTTTAATGCACATTTGCCACCAACAGGGTGTTTACCCTGATCCTGAACTCTGTATAGGTGAAGTTGTTCTACCTGTGGTCCCTGAGACAAAGTTCTTGGTTTATCTTTGACCGTTAGCTGACCTTTATACCATACATTAAGCAACTTCAGATCAAATGTACAAAAGCACTGAACATCCTCCATGTTTTCTCTTTCACCACTTGGGGATCAGATCAATGTTCTATGCTAAGGATATATTGTGCTCTTATTTGATCAAAACTGGACTATAGGTCACTTTAAAACCTGTATTACTTTACTTTCTGAAAATGGCTGTGAAACCAGGACTGGAAAGACCAACTTCAGGTGACTAAAGCTGATGTTTGAACTTGCATGTTAATCATCCTGGTGAGTTATAATGATTACATTTATGCTCCAGAAAGTCCTTTACAACTGGTATAACTGTAGTTTTTCTCTTACTGCTGTAAACTAGATATAAAAATTGGATTTAGTTGCTGATAATTTGAAATTGAAAGGTTTTGTTTGCTAAAAAATCTACAATTATCTGTTAAAATATTAGATTTGTATTTAAAAAACATTATAAGGAGGAATGTTGAAATGTAGTGTATATAAGGTAGAAAGTATTCAATTAAGTTTAAGAATGTTTTTACAAATATTTAAAACTATTTAAAACTTTAAATAAGTTCTTTTGTTCATTATAGTATCACTCCAGGATATCCACTTGAGAAAGGCATTTAAGAGTAGCTTAATATATGATCAAGAAGTTGTAGCACGTGATACCATCCCTGTGGCTATGAATGAAACATATGAGGAATGTGCTAAACCACCCCCTTTGGATAAATTAAATCCATATAGGTAAGTCGCTTTGTTCTTTGTAGTGAGAATACAGATATTAACTCCATGTGCATAGGTGGAATTAGGTTGAATGTCAGATATTTTATGGGGTTACATTTAAAAGTTAACTTATTTTGGGTGTATTTCATTAGACTTGACATAAATACTTTGTTTAAAATTCAGATTTAAAATAACTTTTATTTGTAAATTAAAAAGGAAATGTTTAAGTAAGTTTTTTAATCTTCACTGTATCACATCATACCTCTCTGGTCTGAATTATCTCCCCTTTTTCTAGGTTTATTTTATTTGTTATGTTGATTTTTAGGATATGTATTCATTACTTAGAAACACCAACTAGAGGTATTAACAAACCTGAATTTAAAATAAGAATTTCTGATTTTTTTTGTATTTTCTGAGGTATTAGTAAATTAGTAATACCCATTGTAAAAAATCTTTCCAGCTGTTTGTGCATTTGAAATTAATTTCATACATATTGTAACTTGTCAATGATACATGCTTGGAAAGTCAAGTCAATAAAAGTAGTTTTGAGGCAACTTGTTTTATTGTTTGAATTATTTTTGTGTTTACAAATGTATATTTGATAGCTGTAGAAATTATTTTTTGGACAATTAACATGGTGTTTGATATTATTCTGGTTGTATTTAACTGGATCTGGTAGGAGATTATTTTTCCTTATGCTTGGCACCATGCTATTGTACTTCCTTTTCCCAAGTTTTTGAAGAATCCCAATATTCCTTCAAACTACTGTTCAGTTGCTTTGACAAGTCTCTGCAAGATCTAAGAGAAAATGGTAAATGCTCATCTTGTTTGATTCAAGGAATCAAACAACCTCCTCTCACCCACTCAATGTGGGTTTCAATGACAGCACTTCACCATGGACCACCTGATTCGACTTGAAACATCAGTCAGGGAAGCTTTTCTCAAGTGACAGCATCTTGTTTCTGTATTGTTTTACCTTCAAAAAGCTTATGATACAAGGTGGGGATATGGAATCTTGCATGACTTCCATTCATACAGGTTGCATGTCCATTTACCCATTTTTAGTAAATACGTTTTCATGAACCAAGGGTTCCAAGTTCATGTGAGTTTGATACTTTCCTATTCTTTCCCACAGGAACTCGGAATTCCTCAGGGCTCTGTCTTGAGTTGTACACTTTTTATTATAAAGATTAATACCATCAGTGGATGACTGACATGTTTCGCATCACTTGTTTAATGTAAGGTTTATTGAATGGCAACCAAAAACTGCTCTCAATCGCTTACTGAAGTGAACCACAGCAAATGGTTTTACATTTTCTTGCTCCAAAATCATTTACATGCACTTCTGCTGCCAATGGATTATTCACCCTGATCCCTAGCTCTGTATCTGAGGAGTTGTGCTTCCCCTGGTCTCTGAGGCACAGTTCTTGGGACTTGGACAATAAGTTGACCTTTATTTCACACTTCAAACAGCTACATGTCAAGTGTACAAGGTCACTGAACATACATTGTGTCCTCTCTTCAACATCTTGGGTAGCAGATCAATGCTTTATGTTAAATATTTATCCTGCTCATATTTGATCAGCACTGGAATATGGGTCTCTGGTCTCTGGCTCTGGCAGGATCTTGGCCTTGAAGATTTTAGACCCTGTTCACCATCAGAATTTTTGTTTCTGCACAGGGGCTTTCCACACTTCTCCAGTCCAAGAGTTAGTACACTGAGTCTCATGAACCTCCTTTATACCTCTGCTCTTAGTAACTGTTGTTACTGCATGCTGTAGATCTTTGATCCTTACCACAGCATCCCACCTGGAGTTGTGTTTTCTTCCCTCAGAGGGACATGATTTTTCAGAGTAATGGTCTCCCATTGTTCTTTTTGGTATTTGTATCTAGGTGCAGTTGGCTGAATTGGATCTGTTCTTGGATGAAGGTGTTATCTCCACTGGTCAGCCCATCCCACCATAGCTTATTACCATTGCTATATGTGACCTTTCTTTCGGTCATCTGAAGAAGGCAGAAACTCCTGATTGGAAGCATCATCTTCTATTTGGTGTACATCTTTCGAATGATATACTTCCATTCCCGTTTATATGAATGGTTTTCAATCAAGTAACACTAAGTTCTGCCATGGTTTGTTGTGTTTTGGTAGTTGTACATAGAATCCCCTCTACAGTTTGTGTTTGCTGCTGAACTGTATGCCATTTATCTTGCCCCAAATCACATAGAACCTATAAAATACATGAACTGTACTATTTATATCAATTTACTTAGCACTTTACTTGCCCTGGAATCCTTCACGCTAGTTCTTATCCTGTTCATGGCAGTTGACTTGAAATGAGCAACATAAGTTTTTCTAGATCAAACTTTGTTACTCTTTGGCTGTCTTGCTTTTATAAGGATCAGAACGAGGACATTGTTCTGGCTAGACTATGCAATGGTTAGAATTTTTCAACTCATCACTTTCATTTATCTGGTATTTTTGCACCAATGTGTGGCCTATGTGACACCCAGGTCACAGTAGCCCATATTTTACTGTCATGTTGTTGCTACGGTCAAAAGTGACAGCACCATTGTAAACATATATTTACCATGGGTTCATCCTTGACTTTGGACAGTGCTGTTGGGTCTGGTTCACTGTCCACCTCAGTTGTTTTTTTTAAATTTTTGAGGGCCATTGGTCTTTTTTATCTCTCTTCAAGATTTTAATTTTAGAATGGGACTATATTTTGTTTTAGCATGATTCTTTTTCACATATTGTAGTGATTTTCCTTTGTTACCTTTCTGCTGGTTGTTTGATGCAGATAGTCCAGTTGCTTTGTGCCAATAAATGCTAAACAACCAGCCAAGTTTCATATACAGGGTGGTTGCTAGAAAAGCAGAAAATTTGTCAAACAGCTATTTATTTTTACAAAGAATAACTTTTACAATGTTTTTTAAAGGCATATGTTATATTACACTCATAGATGCTCAAAATGCACTTTATTCATGATTTAAAGAAATGAAAATAGAAATGAGTAAGCACGCATTTTATTCATGATCTCATCTGACCCTCAAATTTTCTGCTTTTCTAGTGACTACCCTGTATTTTAAATCTTCCTTTTATGAGAGGGGAAAAAAGGGGGGATATCAAGGACACACCCTTTTTGGTTAGGAATGAATTAAGACTAATCAGACTGTGTGTTTCTTTAATCAACAGATAATTAACAAACAATAGTGAGAAATTACTTGTAAATTAACATATATGTGATACATAGTTCATCATGAGTCATCATTTTGTATAAACAAAGGAAGAATGGTACAGTATATTAAAATGTATGCATAGTCTATAGAATTTGCAGAGAAAAGAGATGTTATATTTTTAGAATCTTAGATATTCATGATGAATAATAGTTGTAAGCTATTAACATTTATGCTTTTACGTAACAGTTTTTATTGGTAAGGGCTTAGCAAAGCAAGTGATTAGGGCACTTGGTTTTCAATCAGGTTGCTCTTTCAGCTGTGGTGTGCTGTTATGTGATGGTCAATCCCACTATTCATCAGTAAAAAAGTCGCCCAAGAGTTGGTCGTGGGTGGTGATGACTAGCTACCTTCCCTCTAATCTTTCACTGCTAAATTAGGAACAGCTTGTGTAGATAGCCTTCATGTAGCTTTTCTTGAAATTAAAACCAATCAACCAAATTTCATTGCAAATCAGAAAATTTTATAAAGCTGTGTAGTTGAATATTTGTGTTAAATAATAGTTTAAGTTTATGAATCAATACAATTTTGGAAATTTGATAAATATATTAATTTTCTTTTTACTGTGAAATCACTTTTATTTAAAGGGAGGATGGAAAAGATGGTCTGAAGTTCTATACTGACCCAAATTATTTTTTTGACCTATGGCGACAAGAAATGTTGAAGGACACAGAAAGGATAATGCTTGATAAAGGCAAAAAAGTAAGTGTATTGCTCCACTGAGTTTTTAAGAAAGTTGTTTTCCCCATGGTTTAAAAGTCAGTGAAGTGTCCGTATTTGTGATCTCTATGAGCTTAGTGCCTTTCATAATCTTCTACTTGTGGAATAAGCTTAGATTTAATAAGGAGTGTTATTTGTTAATTAATGCACTGATGAAGGCATTTGTTATGTAATTATTCTTTGATATTTTTTTTTCACATATGATTAAGCTAATGCAACACTGAATAAAGATTTTTTTGGATAAAGTTTATAAGAGCTGGCTCTCAGTTTCATGGTAGTTTATAAGTAAATTTCCAATATTTCTCACTAGCTGTTAAAAACTTTCTGCACCAAACCCTCACTACTGAAGTATTTCTTGTTTTATAAATATCATCCCAAGCCTGAAATGCTAGTTTCTTTCAGTTTGTTATTCTCTACCCTCAAAAAACAGAGATGGATGATTTTTTCTGTTCTGGTAACTCCTTTAATTGAACTGGTCCCAAACATACTAAAGCTGTCTTTCCATTGAAATAAACCAGTAAAACTGACACATGGGCAGTATAGTACCTCTATATCAACTGTCCAGGAAGTTGAAACTAATAAATGGAAAGGATATCTCATCCATTTGTATTAACATGGATATAACACAGAAGGTAGCAGTTATAGGTTATAAGTTTAAACCTTTTCAGCGTAGAGTTGAGTGCTATGAGTTACCTTTTATGGTAGAAGAAATTCTCGCACTCCATTGGCCTTGCCTTTAGCTAGGAAGTCTCCAGCCAGTAAGATGCAAATTGATTGTAGTCTGCCTGCATAATTTGGTGTGTGAGGCTAGACCAAAAGTAAAAAAACAGATTGTAGACATGCAAGAAAGATCTGAAAGCTTCTGAAATTGTTCTGAGTTAGTGTGAAACCCTGGCAAGTAACAGAAAGAAGTGGCCCACTCTTATCCATTGCAGTATTGGGAAACGTGACAAGGAGTGATTGTCCCAGCTAGTGAAGAAGAGAACAGATTAACTGAAAACCACCCTTTGACATTGTGTACATGTCCAAGAACTGTTACAGTTCTGCATTGAATATTTGAGCCACATGAGAAGTTGTATCTCTGCAACAGCTTTCGCTGTCTCTCTCAGACAAATGGATGTCAACAACAATTATGCTTTATTACATGTTTTAAAATATAAATGCTTGACCCTTAAATACTTATCTATCCATGTTTCTTTTTTTAAATTGGGAATAGAGTATTCCCTGTTATTGATTCTAACTTTCATGTGATATGTTTAATATTTTTTGGTGACACGAGTTTAGCGTATAATGAATTGAAAAAATATAGAAAGCTCATAAAAAGTTTTATTTCGTTGTTTTTTATTATTTAGACTTAATATTTCTTGCACGACCAATATGCTTGTTTTTGCAGAAATAAAACATCTGTATTTCAGGAATGCTTTAGAAATTAAAGAAATAACAAAATATATAATCAGTATTTTTAAGATTGAAATGGTGTTAGAATACAGTGACTAGAGGTAGTGTTCAAATATAACTGTATATCATAAAAAGTAAAACTGCTATTTAAAGAAATCCACTCAAAATTATGCTGTGAAACCTCTGATAGAGTTGAACATAATGTAAATTGTATTTTATCTTTAATAATTAGAAGTCATTGATTTGAACTCTG
The DNA here is from genome assembly GCA_011833715.1 of Carcinoscorpius rotundicauda. Lineage (NCBI taxonomy): Eukaryota > Metazoa > Arthropoda > Merostomata > Xiphosura > Limulidae > Carcinoscorpius > Carcinoscorpius rotundicauda. Next base: position 90,350,366 of record CM022393.1, on the reverse strand, counting down.
CTGTGTCCTTGCAAAATTTGATCTTTAAAAAAAAAACTAAGTAAATGTGCTAGAAGTTAATTTTTGGCTTGGTTTTAGATTTGACAAAACATGTTGAAAACTACCAAATTACTGAACTCTGAAACTATAAAAAATAAATCTCAATCACTTCTGGATTTTATTTGAGACTTAATATTTACATGAAGTTCACTTGCCACTTGCATTTAAGTGTTATAAATTCAGAGAATAAATTTGTTGGTATATTTATTTGTTCCAAAGCTGCTTTTGAAATTTAATAACACTAAAAATGTGTCTTCTTAATGCTCTTAGCAAGCACATGGAAAGGATGGGATTGAGGTAAGTAGAAATAGTACTTACGTTACTATTGTGCATCCATGAAGTAGGAAATTTCAATTTCAAACTACAAACCACTAATCTAAATATTTTGAGTTCATGTATCTTTTTAGATCCATTTTCTTTTAAAAAATAGAAAGCAGTATATCCCGTTTTATTATGACATAATTTATATCCTGTCTGATACATGTACATGTATTGAAATATATTGCATGGTTTACCACTTATAACAGCCACACAGACCACGCCCTGATGGAAAACGGCATAAGAAGGTTCGCCAACCTCACAACACCAGGGAGAAGTATCAACAAATGGCAACAGCTCATGAGTTTATAGATAAAACTGCAAACCATTCTCAGGTCGATTTTGGTGATTTTATTATTAGCCAGACAAGCATATCACAAGATGACTCAAACCACGAGTATCCAGTGCGACCGAGTAGCTTGGAAATACATCCCTATGTTTCAGGACAAGAACGGGGTATTGAAAGTCCTACCCATCTTTATCCTCCTCCACCACCAGCATATACTGAGCATCCTCAGTTACCACAACAGCAATATGCTCCTCCACCTCCTTATAGTGTTGCATATCCAGAATATGAACCCTCAACCAATAATACATCTGCAAGACATGCCAGCCGTATTGGTACCATGAGACCGTCTCAGCCACCGCCAGCACCACCTGTGTGTGGCTCTTTAAGTTCAAGTGGTATTTCCACACCAATTGTTTCTGAAGCCAGTACACCATCTAGTGGTGCTGGTAGGCATAGAGGGTCTAGTCACTCCAGGGAAAATCTACCCCCTCCTCCACCACCACCACCAGAGGGTGCTCTAAACAATGGTGGGTCAGTGGAATGTGTGGTTCAGAATGTTTTACAAGACCAAGAAAGTGGAGCTCTCAATATTCAGACACCTGCATGTAACAACCTCCAGCCTTTGGGATCACCCCAAAGTGCACTCACTCACCATCCACAGTTAGTGAATAATTTAAATTCTCAAACACTTAGTCATGAGTATGCACCCCTTCCAGAATGTCAGACAGGAATTAGAGAAAGTCTCGAACTTCCACCCCCTCCACCAACTCCAACACTTCACACAGGTGAGAATCAATCAACAGCATTGCCTTCTCCACCATTACCACCAGTTATGAATGGAGGAGAGAGTCTACCACCACCTCCCCCTCCTCTACCCACTGTCAATGATCTCTCTTTAATAAATGGAGAGGTTTTATCTATTGCAAACAGAGTGCCAGAAGTAGTATCATTGTCATCTGAGTCTACTAGCACAACATCTAGCAATGGTAAAGCTGGTGAAAGTCAACAAGTGAAAGCTAAACTAGCTCCAAAAGCACAGTCAGATGGTAGAAGTGATCTATTAGCTGCCATCAGAGAAGGTAGAAAATGTTTTTTTTTTCTTTTAACCTATATGTTGAACTTGAAAAATGTGTTGAACAGTTACAAAAATACTCAAATATCTAAAATGATTGTTTCATATAAATCACCACAAATTCTTTAGAATCTTTGTATTAACTGATTTAGCAGTAATTGTTGTTGGTATTGTGTGCAGAAAGATAGTTGTCACAGGAAATTCAAATAGTTAATGAATACAACTATGTGACAAGCTGCTTGAAAAATCAAGGTTTGTATTTGAGACTGACTGAAATCTTGGAGTACAATCATTATATTTAGCTAAAATCTCAGTGCACTTGTCATTACAGATGTGTAAGAAATTTAAACTAATGGTAAGAAGAGAGTATTGGAACAAACATACATTCATTCAGTCCTCTGTGTCAGATCCAAGTACATCAACATTATTATCAGTTATTTGCTCAGAAATTTCTGTAATCTAAAGATAAAACTTCACATTTAGTCATTACCATAAATTCATGTTTTAAGTAAGTGTTTTGAATAATATCTTATAGTAGGTCTTATTTTTAGGAAGTTTTAGGATACAGTGTTAACATTCCCAAAGCAAGTCTCAAACTTAGACTAAATGAATTAATTCTGTGATGCATATTTATCTGTAATATTAAAAACCACTCTTAAACCTTATGGAGAGATCATACAATTTTGATGCCTTTTAGTATTTTATTACTATATTGAATTGATATACAGGTGTTGCCAGCAAAATAGAATAATAGCATACATGTACTGGAAACTAACAGAAAATGGGATAGTCGACTCACAAGATTTTTTTCTGATTGGTTTTTCTTCTTTTAACCTATATGTTTAACTTGAAAAATATGTTGAACAGTTACAAAAATACTCAAATATAATGTGGATTTACAGTAATGGGTATATTGTAATATCTGTATGCTATTTACTACAATAGATTTTATCTTTAGACTGTGAACATTTGAATTTGAAGTGAAGGTTTTTTAATTCATTTAAAAAGTACTCCAAAAATGTTCATATATTAAGTAAATGATTTGGTTGCAGGTCTCCCATATATATTGTTCATAAAGTAGTAATGGATCTTCAGATTAATAGTTCAAAGATAGCACTTGCATTATGTTGCATCTCTTCTGCAAAATAAGTTTTAAGTTCTAATAAAATTACAGAGAGAATAAATACAGATCTTTACAGGCTAGTCATAATGTTGCCTAAAAAAATTCAGTAAGCTAAACTGCTGTAAATAAGTTGTTGAAATATTAATTTTTTAATTAATAAAACCTGATTTCATACAAATGTATACAGTGCACCCTTTGTATCACTTAGCATAAAAGAAAACTGTGAAGATAAAACGAACCATGCATAAGGTTACTTTCATTATGAGTTCAAACAGCACCACTTTGAATCTCAAAGTTTAAATACAATCTACCATACAGATTTTGTGTTGTTGAACTGTATTTTAATCTTAACTTCACACTAGTTATATCACTCAAGAAATCTCACTTAAAATATGTGTATATATAATTTTTCTTTATTTTGAAAACATATCTATGTTAGAACGTAATAATGAGGGTTGTTTGCTTTTTCGTTTTTTAAAAATGATCTTTAGATTCCATGCAACTATTGGAACTTCTTTCTTTGCAGCTACTTTTGCTTATTCTGATGGCTAACCCTGTATATTCAACTGGAGTAAGCTTCTGTATGGTGTACCTTGGTACAACCTTTCCACTATATGGAATTTTATAATTCTATTTTTGTTTTATAAACTGCAACATTGGTATCTATTTTTAGAGTATTGTTTTCTATCTAAATTTTGTTTACTAAATGCTTTGAATGTTTTTTACTTTATATTGTTGAGTTTGTTTTCTTGTATTTCCTGAGATGAAAAGTTATAACTGTGCAAGTGGTTTTGATTTTTGAAATGTTTTAGTTACTAACTTTGTTTTTATTTTTCCTTGACTTTATTTTCTTAATGTGGTTCCAGAAACAATTCTTTCTTGGGGTCTCTGAATATTTCTAAATTGAATATCTAATTATTATACCTTTTTGCATAACATAGTCTAACCTAGTGTGGTGTTTGATTTTATAACCTCAAGTATAATGAGGTTTCTTCATGTGAATTTCTCATACAAAATGTGTTTCTATTTTCAACCTATGTTGGATAAACATTGTACAGCAGGGTTTTACTTTGTCAGGTCAGTGAATATAACCACCAAGATTACAACACATTGGTGATGCTGACCATAAGTCCTTTCCCTTTTTGCACAGCATTGGCATCATGAAAATGCATTCTAGTGTTAGCCTCTGTGTGATATGCTGCTATTACTTGTTTGCTGTTGCATTTTGACACAGTTGATTGTCTGTAGGAAATAGATTTCTTTTCCAACTGGATAATCACAGGCTGTTCCATCTTCTGTTAACAGTAAAATGGCTTTACTTTGTTGTTTGAGTCCTGCGGAAATGTGGCAAATTTTATGGTATTTTTGTCTCAGGAGAAACTTTTCTCATTATGCCTTTTCTTCTCTTCTCACTTGTGGCTTCTTTCAAGTTGTCTTCTTAGCATACATCCCATACCACATCTATTGGTTTACAGTCCTGTAACTGATGAATGGTCCAAGGTGTGATGTTTTTAGCACTATACTCATCAAATGTTCAAGCATCACCCCTGTGAAGCACATTGCAATAGTGGGACTATTAAATATTTTGATATCAAAATGCACTTGGGCTTTTAAAGGTTTGCAAGAGATCTAATAATGTTCTTTTGTGGCTTGGCAGGCAAAGTTTTTCTGTTATGGTTCATAGGTGGTGGCCAAGGGTGATTTTCATGCAAGAGAAACTTGTCTAAATTTGCATTATAAACTTTATGAACAGCTGATTGAAGAGACTGCAGGCAATCTTGATGTGTTTCATCTTCTGCTTCATTTTGGATTTTGATATTTTGGTATGCTTGAAGATATGCATGTTATTCCTTTTGATTAGTTCATGGATTGATACAATACTTTCAACAATAAAGACCTTTGGACACTTTGTGGTAAGTGCTGCTTCCATCCTCAAAATGTGATTATCACATTCTTATCAACACAGTCATGAGTATTGAAGGTCATAAGTGCATGCATATTTTCAGCAAAAGGGTTTCCTATCCATTCAGTTAAGGTACAGAGCTTATTGACTTGTGTACTGAAAGATTGCCGAATTGAAAGCCTTTGTTCGTGGTTTCTAAAATCAGTGGAGCCATCTGTTGATTACTGCCTTTTTAAACACTGCCAGTAGCCTTGCTTATTCCGAACCTGACACCATCCATCTTTTCAATACTGCTGGGTTCTCTATAAATTCTATTGCTTCACCAGAATCTTTTACCTTTGCATTATTCTGTTAATGTACTTGGTCCAGTTGCATATAACAAAAGCTTTTGTATCTTAAAAAAGACCCAGAAGAGATGAAGTTCATTGGTAATGGCATCAGGAAGTCTTCATGTCTCAAACATGTATGGTAGGAGTTGTATTGCACTCCTCTTAGGGGAGAGCTGCTTGCTACATGGTCATTTGCATGTGGATATGCAGTAGAAGGTGAAAGGCTAGTGGTGAGTATTGAAAATTTGTGCCAATAGAGGGCAGTACTAATAATAAAAAGTTGTTTTGTGAGAGGAATTATTTATCAAAAGTTCCTTTTCAGTGTAGGAAAATGCTAACTTTCAAAATGCTTTTGTAACTAGCTTATGCTGAGTTCATACAGCTGTTAATATTTTCTTGTTGCATGAAAGTTTGAAAATGTAGTATCCTTCTTCAGTTTTGTTTTCAATATAAGAAACCAGCTTAGCAAACACACAAAATTTCTCAGTTCTCTCATGGTTACAGAAAAGCCCCTTCTCTGTATCTCTCTCTCTCCATACTTCTAATATGATACAAGAAGGCTCTGAGATAGTTAGTGTAACTTAGCTTTGATTTTTATCAAGACATCTGCAATTAATGCCAAGTCATTATTTTCTCACTTGTCTGGTTCCAAAGTAGAGTGACTATGCAATACGCCTCAAATTTTATTTATTTATTTATTTTTTTACAAAAGATTTAATTTTTGATAAATCCTTCTTGAGAATGTTGTTGAGAGTAATTCTCACTTTGTACCCAATCATCACTTTTTTTTTTTGTTTCCACGTTGTTTCTGGCTTTTCCAACTTAGTGAACAAAACTGAGTAAACATAGTTTGTGTTATTTTGCATGACATTGCAGTAGTGTGTTTGAGTTGTCCAGTTTAGTACAAATGAACATAATAAGGAATCTTTAAGGTTGTGAAAATCCCTCTAAATTCTACCAAATTTCTTTATAGGGACTAAATCCCATCCAGTCTGTTTGCTGGGCAGTTTAGAATGGCATCATTTTCCCAGTCCATTCTATGTGTCTTAGGATCTGTATTCACCAAACTGAAAATAGAGGAAAATGTTTATTTTTACAGTAGTGAAAATCAAAGTAGCAGCCTGATGGTCATTTTGGTTTTTATACAAATACACAAGTTACAGAAAATTATGGAAACTTAGTTATGTCTTTTTTTTTTGTTTTTTTTAGACCATCTTAGACCATCCAGCACAAGTAACCCCTCCCGAATGTTTGCTAAAGAACTGAACAAATTGTGCAAAGTTTGATGTTTCACTCTAGTGTGTCACAATCTCATCAAAATTTGGCCATAAGCCACTGGATTCCAAGTATTGTTTACCTTTGTAGCTTGTAAGAAATATGTAGTATGTTAAGTTATAGAGAAACTGTAACCAGTATTTATGGCTACACCCTCAAACAGTTATGAGTTGTGTACAGTAGGATATATACTGTCACTCATAGTCCTGACAATGAGCGTAGTAATAAGTTGTATCTTTATTACTTGGATAGTTACAATAATCAACAGCTGTAACGATTAGAAATACTAATTTTGATAAGTTCATTGTTTTTGGACTTGTGACACTAATCGGTTAATTTGAACACAAAGTAATGAGAAATTATAATAGCATTATTTTGATTAGTTGAATAGCTGAAATAATAGAAAATAGTATTAATTTGAAGTTTTATTTTTATCAGTTGATTACTTTCATGAAATTAATTGATTTAATCATAATTTCATTTGTTTGATGTTTCAAGTAACAATAATCAGTATAATAAATGTTCTTAATTAATTAAGTTATTTGTCCAGTTTTAGGTATGTTGTAAATAATGGAGTGAGCAGCTTGCTGTTAGACAAAGTTTTAAGAAAACAACAACAAACTTTACATCTATGTATCTTTAACTGTACATGACAGGTGTGCAAGATGCTCCAGTTAGGTGTAATTTCCACATTTTTGTAGATCAAACATCTACACTGTGTTTTTGGTTTAGTATAGATCAGCAGAGAAAGTGGATACTTGGTTATGGGTGCAGCTCATTTCCTTCAGTTGGTCTCTAATATTATTCCTTTTATGCTCTACATGTATCTCGCTGTCTTTTTCTCAGTGTCAATTTGGCTTATTTTTTAACTTAGGGCTATTAAGTTCCTAACCTCTTGCTGAGTCCTGTACATACTACATTGTATCAAGTGCTGTTATATCTGTATTGGCATTTATAAACGTGGTTATTTTGTTGCCTGTTCTCTTACTAGTTGCAAGAATATTTCAATATAAAATTAACATATAGGAAGTATAATATATGTATTAAATTTATTCTGTCTACTGGTTAATTACATCACCCTACCATCATTTCAGTCTCCTTGGTTTTTTTAATTGCATTATCTTTAGATTCAAGTTTTTAGGTTGTAATACAGATAACTAAATCTTGGTTCTGAGTAACAGGGGGGCTTGTTTCTTTTTTTTCAGGTTTATCTATTGAGCAGGTTCACTTCTTTTCCCACACCTCTTTTTTATTTGTATATTTATCTGTTAGACACATTGAGAAAACTAGAAATTTTGTGACAGATCATCTAGAAGTTGTCAGTTTACTGTTTTAGCATTGTGTTGATGTCTGTCATAAATAAACAGTGTACACATGATGCTTATTCCATATTATAGAACATAATTCAGCATTGTTTTGTGTGTTATATCTGCCCTGATGTATGCGCTAAAATTTTGTTATATCAACATGCCCTGTGCTTGTGGTGTTTTTTACCATGTTGTGGATGCATTTCTTTTGGGTGATAAGAGATCCATATCTGTCCTGAAAGCATAAAGGATATTCTGTTCATGGTCTGGTTGGCATGAACAACTGCTTTGTATTTGTTGGGCAATCTGTAATTTTCTCTCTCTCTCTCTTTTTTTTTACACACGCACGCACACTAAACATTGTTTGTGGGTTTTTTTCCCAGCAGGTATGTGGAGTAGATTGTTGTAAGCCATTTTGTTTCACCAGTGGAAATGGTATCCTGTGTATATTATGTTTATGTAAATATATTGGGTAAAGTATTTCTAGTTACCTGAGTTATGATGAATGACATGATTCCTAATGTTGCTATTTGGAGCTCTTCCATGCAGTTCCTGACATGTCTGCTCACAAGATCGACTTCTTGATTCTCTGGAATGTAGGTTTCTTTTAGCACATGTGATGTGAATCACTGTATGGAGTAAACTGGGTTATAAATAGCTCTTTGCTTCTTGTATCCTTTCTCTGAAATATGGGATTTCTCTAGCATATGTGTTGTGAATAGGCATGTGCAGTAAATATGGATTGATTGTGTGATAAGTAACTCTGCTTTTATGCACAACCATTCTCTATTTCATCACTGTGTTAATGAAAGAGCTTTGAAAATTTTAGTGTTATGGTGAATCATGGATAGGTTATGAAGGTTATTCTGATTGTGGATGAATAAATGTAAAAGTTGTTCATTTGTGAAAAGAAATGTAACCAGAAACATCTCCTAACTGAATACAAACAACAGGCGAGTGGGTTAGTTTTTGATAATACTAAGGTTGCTATAAGCAAGATAGATATTTTAAGGCAGAATCAAGCAGACTTGATACAGAATTTGAGTGCTTAATCAAAAGTCAAAACCCTTTTTAATTTTAAAGTGTAATATTTAATATCAAAAGCACACACCAGAAAACACAAATAACAAACTAAATATAACTTGGATATCTCAATTTAGGACTTGAATGCATTGTACACCTTGATTTTGTGGAAAAAACACTGCAGGAAATATGTACTGTTGACATGTAAAGTAAAAGGTTTTAGTTTTGTTCAGCAGCTTTTGTGTCATCATGTTTAAAGTTTACCGTGTCAGCTTTTAAGTTCTAAAAATATACACAGTAAAAAAATGTTCTTTTCCAACTGTATATGGTTTATACCACATTTAGTCTTTTTTTATGAGCAGTAAAATTCATAATTCTTGCAAAATATACATTTTCTCATTACAAAAAAAAACAGTCGCTTGTGTACCTGGATCCAATTTTGACAGTTTAACACATGAAAATTATCGTTTTAACAGAATCATGACTTTTAATGTTTATGAGACTTTTCATGACTGTTCTTAAGTATAAATATGTAATTCAAATTATTCAGTGTGATAATGTAATGTGGTATTTATTTTAGAAATTGCATAAATGTTTTGAGAATTCTGAAATTTAGGTATCCCTAATTGTTCAGGAATATGTATTCTCATTAGCTAAACATTTTATTTGTAGGTATCAAACTACGTAGAGTTGAAGACATCAAGCAGAAAGAGGTGGAAAAAGCTGCTCCCCTTCATGACGTAGCATCAATTCTAGCACGACGTGTGGCCATTGAGTTTTCTGAATCTGAGTCTGAAAGTGAATATGAAAGTGACATTTGGAATGATGAAACAGAATGTTAATAAGACCTCTGAATAGTGTAAGTAATAAATACATTATGATATGATTATTTTTGAGAAGAAATTCAGATGCAATAAGTAATTACTATTGAAATATAAATTATCCTGAAAATATTTGTGTTTATAACTTTAATATCTTTGTACAGGGGAATGTGAAAGACAATGTAGAGGTTTGTAAATAACAGTTTAAGATACTTTATAAACCACAGGATGGATCATCTTTATTTGTGAAGATTTATTTTGGGAAATACTTGTTTTACTTGGACGTTACTCTAAATTTCCACTTGGTCTTATTGAAAAATGCTACATAATGTAAAGCTGAGTTTGTAAAGTTTTTAAAAATTAGATTTTACTTAAATATAAAAAACATTTTTCCAAAAATTTCATAGTAGTCTTAAATAACAGTAACTGTGCCTTATAATTGGCTAAATAATTATTTATATATTAAAAAACAGGTTGTACATTGTTTGTTAATAAAATGTCACATTTCACATTAAAGCAGAAATAAATATTTTTTCCAGAAATATAGTATAATTATTTTTGCTTCATTGTTAAACAGTAAAGGGAAATAATCATTTGAAAAATGTCTATAGAAACAAAATTAAGTTTGGGAGCAAAGTAGTTAAAAAATTTTTGAATGTAATAACATGAAATCAGTAAAAAACAAATTTTAATTGTAACTATTTTTACCAAAAGTGAGGGTTAAAGTTTGAAACAAAATATTCAGTATGTTATTTGTTTTCCCTGTAAGTTCTTTCTTTTTAATAAAGAAGATTTAGTTAATTTTAATTCTTTCATCTGCAGCTTAACCCTTTCATGATGGCTCACAGGTCAAAAGTCATGGCACCTTATTTGTGACTTGCATTCAAAATTTTATTAAACTGCTATTTTATGAACTTATGTCAGTAAATATGGAATCAAACTGAACATTATAATCCAAACTAATATTATATATTAGCTCATTTTTCAGTTAGAAGTAAATATTAACACACATGAAAATATAGATTTTAGTGAGTTGCATGTTATGTTGAATGCAGCACTGTTTAAAATTAGGTGTTTGTAGTGTCAAAATACTAAGTATGTAGTTTTGTACAAATTAGAAACTCAAATTAGTAATATTATGAAGCTAGAATATAAAATAAGAACCTCATAATTTTATATGAGATATAGTTATTAAATCAAACACAGTGGCACCGTTCACCTCTTTCCATTTTTGGCAACAGTTTATTATATACACTTTAATATATTACAGTATATTAATAAACAGCTTAGAGTGTCTCCAGAGTGGTTTTCTCGGGTATTTTAATCTTAGAAAAGGCTACCACATCCTTTGGAGCTAAAATTTCAATGAGGTAGGCTGAGTCTTTAGTCTGCTCGAAATTTCTTATTTTTTAAAATCTAAATACATCTTAGATACTAAACTTAATAATTATAGTAGAATTTTATGGTATAATGTAGTTAGTTATGTTTTTTGAGTTTTCAAGTTTATGTATTAAAACTTAAAAAAATTTTTGTTTAATATACTCCATGTGTGAAATTTTTGAAAGCTTAGCAAGCCTATGTTCAGCAGCAACGAAGTTCAAAGGTCGTGGCAACAAGAGATAATTGCTTGCTTTACTTCTTGATTTCATTATTCTATACTTTAAGAAAAGTTTAATTTTTTTTGAATAGTCATAATTTATATACATATGTAAATAATGTATAATGGAGATGTGAATGTACGAGGTCTGTTCAAAAAATAAGTGGACTGTTTGAACTGTGGGGCTCCAGTTGGTTCCAGGAGAATCCACTTGGTGTTGCTAGGTTTGCACAGATCAGCTGATTACAATGCCATTTCCTGATTGCAGATATTTTCATTTGTGTATTAGCTATGCAGTTTTAAGTGAAGTGCGATTTTTTTCGTTTGGTTGATTTCAGAATGAATGACCTGAAGGAGCAACGACTTGCTGTGAAATTTTGTGTTAAACTTAGAAAATCTGTGACTGAAACTTTTGCTATGCTTAACACTGCTTACGGTGATGTTGCTATGAAGTGTAAGGCATGTTTCAAGTGGCATGAATGTTTTAAGGATGGTTGACAGTCCATTAAAGATGATGAGCATCCTGGACGTCCTTCCATGTCAACTGACGACCCACACGTCGACAAAATCAACACCCTGATGTGGGCAAATTGACATCTGACTGTCTGGGAGCTTGCTGAAGAGTGTGGGATATCAGTTGGATCTTGTTACGAGATTTTGACTGAAATATTGAAGATGCACCACGTTGCTGTGAAATTTGTGCCATGCCTGATGACGGACGAACAAAAGCCCATCACGTCCAGGTTTGTCAGGAACTGCTTGATCATTCAGAAGAAGATGAAAACTTCTTGTCAAGGATCATAACAGGTGATAATACATGGGTTTATGGTTATGACATTGAAATGAAGGTCCAATTGTCCCAGTGGATGGGTGAAACATCCCCCAGACCCAAAAAAGCTCGCTAAGTTCTATCCAAGGTCGAGGTGATGCTGACAGTTTTCTTTGATGCTCAGGGTGTTCACCACGAGTTCCTCCCCGAAGGCTTCACAGTGAACCAGACTTACTACGTTGAAGTTCTGAAATGTCTGAGGGACGCCATCTGTCGCAAAAGGCCAGAAATGTGGAGGAGTGGTGACTGGTTTTTCCATCACAACAATGCTCCAGCCCATTGAGCCCTCAGAACTCGTAAGTTCGTGGCCAAACACTCAATCACTGTTCTTCCCGACCTCCCTACTCACCTGACCTTACTTCTTGAAATTTTTTTCTTGTTCCCCAAACTCAAAAGACCCTTGAAAGGAAGAAGATTTGAGACGATTCCCGAGATTAAGGCAAATGCGACGAAGGAGCTGGAGGACATTACAAAAGAAGCATACCAAGACTGTTTCAACAAGTGGAAATGCTGTTGGGATAAGTGTGTGCATTGGGGAGGAGAGTAGTTTGAAGGGGTCCCAGACCTGTAACTTCTAAATAAAGTACATTTTGTTTTATGACGTCAGTCCGCGTATTTTTTGAACAGACCTTGTATATTATAAAAACTAGTCCATTGAAACACAGAGAAGACTAAAGGTCAGTTTTATATTACTGGATATGTAACATGAATGCACATGCACCATATCAATGCAAGGTATGTAATGGTTAGCTAGACATGAGTGAAAGATTAGTATAATAAAAGATAATAAATATATAGTGTTATGAGACTTACAATGAACAGTTGTATTTTCATGTTATGATGTGTAGTTGTTCTAACACACAAAAAAAAGCACAATTTATACTTATTTCCTAATATTTTTATGATGTTTGTGAAATTGTTTAAGTGACAGACCCCAAATAGAGTATATAAGATAACATAAACTATAGTCCTGCTGAAAACAAACATTTGAAATGTGTTTAGGAGGTTTTAGAGATTTTGTAAGTAATATTTGAGATTGAGATGAAGAATAGTTTTTAATCATAATATAAAATAAATTTACACTCAGGTCAGTAATGAAAAAGTCTATTTTCTCAAGTAAATCTGTATTAAAAACATTTCATTAAAATATCTCATTTTTTCTATACAAAGTACTTGTAATCTTTTCTGAAAGTCAACCATATTTTGTGAAGATAAGTGTAATATATGAAAAGTTATAGTGCAAATACTCAATTATGAGCATATGTGAAGATGGACTCGTATATATTATACTGTGTCCATAACAAAGTGGTTAATGTAAATTAATGCTGTCTTTCAGAAGAAATAACATACCTGATAGTTTGTGTTGTGGAAGACATGCATACCTTTTTTTTTTATTATAACTGTGACATAAATTTTAAGATGTATCACCTGAATAAACATATCCTAAATAAAGATATTCTATGTGTAGCTATATATTAAATTTCTAAATGAACAAATGAATAATTGTGAGCCCAGTTTTATTTTGTTGGTTTGGTCCAGCTCATTTTGCTTAAATCTAGCCTTTTCCCAACCTATGCGTGTGTGTGTGTGTGTGTGTGTGTGTAAAACATTTCTTGAAGATCAAGAAAATTGGAAATTCTTTTAAATCATTCCTAGCGGTCTCTGTATGAATCACTGAAAATATGTAAATAAAGTTCTGACAGTTTCAAATATTTTTTTAGCTGTCATAACAAGATATACTTTTTAAAGTATTTGCTATTTTTGAATTGTTAAATTTGTTTACAAGAATTTTCATTTTGCCAGTTATTCTGTCTATGAATTAGATTAAGTAAATTTCTGATGATGTTTTGAACATTTTTAATTCTTGATTTCAGGTGAATCTTGGGCACCAATATCATAAAGTTTGGGACTGTCATGAAATCCAATACCCTTGCAGGTAATATTGAATAAAACTGTTAGGTTTGCAAGTGCACACTTCTGTACCACTTGAGTATGTGACCACACAGGACTCATTCACACGAGTAAAGAAAGTTTATCATTAAGATCTTGAAAGTGTGTATTCACATAAGTGTGGTGAGTTGGTAAATATTTCATTTTTTAAAATTTTAAGTTCTTTTTACATATATGAAAATATTTGCACTATTGCTTTGTTTTTTATTGATAGAAATTTCATAAGGTGAACAAATGTATAAAAGCTACTAGTCCTGTCTGTCAAATGCTTAACAAAAGTTTCTTTAAATATTTTATTATATCTATCTTTCTTGCAGATCATACACTATACAATCAAATTAAAATGAAGAAATTAAGAGAGATTATTGTGTATTATGGTGCTTTGTAATTAATGGAACATGCTGTTCTTGTTTTAAAGCATGTTATATGAGGAAACCAAATTAATTTTAATTAATTGTAACATTTAATAAAGACAAGAGCATTAAAACTATTAGGAAGTTTGAATGTAAATTAGTAGATATAAACTTTATTTTAGTTTCAAGGTTTTATTTACGATTTTTGTTGAAGTTTTTTATTTTATGCTTCTGTTTTATTTTAAAGGATTAGAAATAAAATTGTATGAAAATAAATTAAAATAAAATTGTATTTAAAACAGCTAAGATGTATGCTGAAAAGTGTATGGTGAAGTTAGTATACACTTATGTGTGAGTGTTAGAGATGAAATATAATCATCACTGCTACATTTTGTGTATTATCTGTTTCAATTCATTTGGCGTCATACAAGTCAAAAGTATGCATGAGTGTTTCACTTGCAAAACCTTTTTTAAACATGTACTTTTCTTAGTTTTCTGATATTCTACGATAATGTATTATTTATTTTAGAGGATTTTAACTGTAAAAATAACCTTACCTGGCAGTTTATCAGAACTTTTATTATCTTTATTATATTTTGTGACAAGGAATTTCCTTAGATAAATAAAATTGTTAGTCATGGCTCCTCAGGTGACATGAGGGATATCTCCATTTTGGATTAGTGTACAGTTAAAACTAAAATGTCAATTTTGTTTCAGTTAGATAAATATTTTTATTTTCCCTTTTTTTTTGCCATATTTATCTTGGAATTTTCTACTCTTCAAGCTCAGTGTTGCACAAAGTATTAATGCAGCTGTCTGTTGGTTTTGCTGTGCTGATGGCTTTATATATTGGTGAAAAAGTTCCATTGTAAACAACATGATGGCTTGCAAAATAACATGCTTGCAATTTACTTGCTACTTATTTTATTACAATAAGTATACGTGTATTAAGTAAAGAAATCAAAAAGATAAATATTTACAGAAACTATGTATTGTAAATTTATAGTGTTTGTTTTATCATTGTAAAGTTTCATGCTTAAAGATTACTTTATTACAGGATATTTTTATGTGTATTTTAAAAGTTACTGAAAGAAAACCTAATTCAGTTATAGTTAAATTGGGATGAGTTTTAATATTTTCCAAATATTGGTTTCATGATAGTGATTTTTAAGAATAAAAGAATAAATTGTGTATCACACTTTGTGCTGCAAATATTCTGGATTTGATTGCTTTTGTTCTTTTCGTGAACAAGTATCACATGATAACCTCTCTTTCACTAAAGTTCATTTAACAATTAAGAAAATGCTTTGAAATTTTTTTTTTATCTCTACAGGGTGTTTGGAAAGTCACTGTGCACTTATATATTAACAGACATGTTTCAATGTAGAATGCAAAAGGTAAATATGAATGACAATTATAAACAATGTTGAAAGTGACCCCTGCTGGCATCAATACATACCTGGATCCTTCTTATTTTGTTTCTAAACACCACTATCAGTTACTGGCTTGAAATAGACTGAATAAAATATAATTACAAAACTGCACAGTGACTTTCCAAACACTCTGTATCTGCTTTCTGTATTAGAGAAAATTAAACAATTGAAATGTTAATCAAGAAATTAAAATATGGAAGGCAGAACTTAAAATGATATATAATTGTTCCTAACTTTTTTTGAAACCATGAAAAGATTGTTAAAAAATTTCATTCTTTAATTATGTGAATATAAAATTCATTATACTTTGAAATAACAGGTAGGAAATAATTGTTGCACTTTATAAAGTAAAATGATTCTATATTGAGAGAAATACATTTATAGAAATCTGAGCATTATATTCCAAATTATTCTAATGGCAAACAGTTATAATGAATTTGATAATTATAACCCTTAACGACAAATAGCATAAATGTATGAAATAATTATAGGTTGAGTATGATATTTGTGAGAATGACTCGTGTTACTTATGGTCATCACATATGAACATGCTGTATTTGACAACCATACATTTTAACAATAGCCCTGCAGCATAATTTCCATTGCAAAAGGCTCTGTTGTAAGGCTGTTCTGTCCAAATCACATAAATCGTCTATCTGTCATATGAGTGTAATGGTTTTTCAGTATCTGTTCCAACATTTTTATGAAACAAATCATATGCACTGCATGTGGCTTCTTTAGTTATATCTTTTTGTAATTAATAGTATTAATTCCTGTTTCATTCTCAGTCTGCTTGAGGTATGTGATAGTTAAAGACATTATTAAATGCAACTTACACAGATGTGATTTCTGTTACATTTACTATTAAAAAAAACTTTTTTTTATAATTTTCTTTGTTGCATAAGGCACATCACTGGCTTATGGCATCCACTTTTGTTTTTATAGATTTTAACCTGTTATAAGATACTGCCACACATCCAATTACCAGAGCAGGTCTCTTTTTTTTGGATGGTCTTAGTGCCCATAGTTAATCTGTATTCCTTTGTTTTCCCATGGCATCGATGTGATATTTCCATCTTGGAAATTAAATGTTACATTCTCTATCTCAATATATCTGTATGATCTGAGTGTATGAATATGTTTTGTTGAACATGTTACATACCTTTTCCAAAAGTGAACATACTATCTACAAAATGGTAAAATGTTTCTGATATATTCTGTTCTAGTGCATCTTTATACCAGTTTGTCCAGGTGGGTTAAGGCGTTCGACTTGTAATCTGAGGGTCGCGGGTTCGAATCCCAGCCACACTAAACATGCTTGCCCTTTCAGCCATGGGGGCATCATAATGTGATGGTCAATCCTGCTATTCATTAGTAAAAGAGTAACCTAAGAGTTGGTGGTGGTTGGTGATAACTAGCTGCCTTCCCTCCAGTCTTACACTGCTAATTTAGGGACAGCTAGTGCAAATAGCCTTTGTGCAGCTTTGCGCAAAATTAAACAACAACAACAACAACAAATATACCAGCTGTGGTTGTCACGACTTACTGATTTGATAATTCACAATCATTTTAATACAACATTCTTAACCATCTGTATTACACCTTGCTCCCAGATATAGCACAATTTTGCCTTGGTAGTTTTTAGTAGTGTAATCTTAGAGTATAAGCACCTGTAGTAATTTTTTTTAATTTCCGTGTTACATAATTGTCAAACTTTAGATTCTTTAATGATTTTGTGAAGTCAGAGAAATCAATGTGGATTGAAAAACTGGACACTACTCAGTTAACTGTGATTGTAGAGTAACAGTTTTGTTATTCAGAAGAATTGTTCATTTTTTTTAGTTATTATCACTTATTTTATAATTGAATAAGGCCAGCCTAAGTATAGATTCAGTATGGAACAATGGAATCAGGTACATGTATGGGACTATAACATTAATCTCAGCTCAAATACACAACTGTAGAATGTAGTCCAGATAAAAGTGTGACTGCAATGTGCAATCCTGATGAAAGTATATGATTGTAATGAGTATCAGATAAAAATGTTACTTTTATGAGTAATCCAGATAAAAATTACTGTAACAAGTGATCCAGATAAAAAACATGACAGTAACGAGTATTCCAGATAAATGTGTATGACTGTTACGAGTGATCCAGATAAAAATGTGTGACTGTTACGAGTGATCCAGATAAAAATGTGTGACTGTTACGAGTGATCCAGATAAAAATGTGTGACTGTTACGAGTGATCCAGATAAAAATGTGTGACTGTTACGAGTGATCCAGATAAAAATGTGTGACTGTTACGAGCAGTCCCGATAAAAATGTGTGACTGTAACTAGCAATCCAGATGAAAATGTGTGGCTGTAAAAAGTCATCAAAATAAAGTTACATGTCACTGTAACAAGCAATTGAGATAAAAGTATGTGATCATAACAAATAGTCCAAACTAAATTTCATGTGACAAAAAGAAGAAATTAAAATAAGTATGCAGAATTTGTACACCATTTTTAAAAATAAATTCCTTGAAAGGTGCACTGAAATTTCCTGACTTGATTCAGCCATCAGAATACATTTGCACATCTTCAGGTAGAGCAAATAAAAGGCAGACTATAATTTAAGAAAATGTTTTTCAAATTCTTAATCATTTTACATGGGTTCAAACTATATATAAACTACTCCATGTTTTTAATCATATAACATGAAATGTTAATTACAATGTCAAGTTTCCTACATTATTTAAATTTTCTTTGGCACACCTTCTATGATTATTATCCTTTTGCTACTAATATTCTCATTTTTTTTCACATTTTATATTATTTTTACAGTTGACTTTGTGAGTACATTTGCATCAGTATCAAGTCTCCTTTTCTTACTTTTTAAATTCTCAACTACATCCACTACACATTTCCTTTTTTCCCCCTTGCCTTAACTTTTCTTTTTGAACCTTGTTTATCAAAATGAATCATGTACTGTTGTCTAGCTTCTGAAAAAATCAATTCTTTACTTACATTAACTTTTAGAGGATCTCCAACTGATACCAGGTGATCAAACACAACTCTTTTTGCAAGAGAAGTCCTCTCTCATATTTAGCTAGCACATGTCTTTGTTCACAAAAATACCTCTCTTTCTCCTGACACATGGCCGTGAGATAGGGCTAACAACCCTTTCAGTATGTACCTCAAATTTTTAAAATCTTATCTACCAGACAGGAGATTAAAATATTAGCCGCCAGTTCTTTTTGCCTCAATTTTACGATCCAAAGCAATGAATGTTGATTCATATTCAAGAACTTTATCATCGTCAGTAAAGTTTACATGTTGGTTTAATGGCATCACAGTTCAGTTTATATACTTTCTGTGCTTCAACCAACAATTTAAAAATACTATCAAATTTGTGAATCCAGGGTGCTTTATTCCTTACAGTTTCTCTTGAATCCAAATGTGGGAAAAGCATCACTAACTGAAAGTTTACTGGAGACTTTTCTTGAAATTTCTTAACAGTACACATGATCACATTCTTCACACAGATCTCAGACTAAGAATACTCTTCACTCACACTCTTAGCACTGGATGATTGAAGTGACTTTGTTAATCTTTTAGCTACCAAACTAGTATGAACTTTATGTATCATTTTTAAGTTTTTGCCTGGTTTAAATCTAACTTCATAATGCTGAGTGATCCATGATTTCCTAAAGCCTCACTTTTGACAACTTTATGCAAAAAACTTTTCAACGCACTGAACGTATTAGCTGCAAGAAATGGAATCATTGGCCTGTCTCTCTCCTAAGGAGCAAGAAGTGATGATATATGTCGTGCAATAAACACATTGATCTTTACCTCCAACAGTGGATCATTGAACAGTTTATATATTGTTTAATAGGAAAAATTTTTGAGGGCCTTTTTCTTTTTTGGCATTGTTATTATGTATTTTTTGTGCTTGGAACATGCTGCAAAATTCTCTGAGCTACAGGAATGTTTTCAAGCCATCTGTGCTTACAAAACCTATGTGGGAATGTATTAGAGCATGTGATAGATTTAAGAGTCTTCCCATCCAGTTGAAGTGTTACTGAATAACCAAGAATGTATCCAAAAATCAGGCTGATCCTGCTATCCCTGTCTTTAATGCACCATGTGAAGCCTAAACTTGCCCAATGTTAGGAAGGAGGTTTGACCAGTGTCCATACAGTGGCACCACAGCTTTTCAAGGAACATCCATTTCACATTAGGACCATCCACGGACACCTAAAATGGTAAATAAATGGATTATCAAGTTGTAAATGATGCAAAAGCTCATGTTTGTTCAGATTACTGGTGCCTTCCAGAAAGCTGTCTTCTAGATGATCAGCAATAGTATGTCCCATAAACTGATGTTGGGTACCTCATAGTAATCTTACTTTCATTTATATCCTGCAGGGGAAAACTACAAATGTTAAAACTCCTATCAGTATTCACCTTTCAGCAAAATATAAGAAATGTTTTATTATAGAAAACATTACTACTGTTTATAATTGTGAAAACACAGAAATGATCTTAAAATATTGTACCCAATGTGGGCCAGAATTTACTTTCATATTTTTTAAACTTTTAACAAATTCAGATATTGCATAAATACAGTGAAGTTTGCTATTATAAATAGCATACTAAGAATAATTAAATATTAGATTAATTACCTTGTTTGGCCTTGGCTATTATGTTAAGACTTTCATGAAACAACAGTGGATGCCAGTTCTTCAGTAATTTGTTTTCTAAACACTGTTGAAAAGTAAGGAGGCAATTGAAAACCATAAAAATATGTTTTTGTCTTGCCACATGAAAATGTTTTTGCTTTGTTACTTTCCCCTGCTAGTACACCAGTAAGTCTACGGATTTATAACACTAAAATAAGGGTTTCAATTCCTCTTGGTGGACACACATTGTTACTATTTGTAAACATGGCCTGAAACATTTCTGTTACACCTTCATTAAAGTGGTAAGAGTTGTGATGCTGAACAATATTTAATGGCCACAATATTTCACTTTTTAGCATGTAAACTTTATACAAAATTGGCAGTGTCAGCCTTTGCCATAGATTTTTCCAGTATTTCAGCTGTTGTATCCACTGGTACAAGATCATCTGTAATTGACATCTGTTATTCTTGATGCTGCTTTTTTTTCTCTTTGCCTCTTTGATGTCCTTATTGCCTTTCATATGCATTAAAAGCTGTGCATCTCCCATGTTAAAGATATTAAATGATCATTGGCAGAATGAACATTTTGCCTTTTTGTTGTTACCTTCATCCCATATAATCCTTGCTTTGTGGGAAACCCAGAATTCTTTCAAACTGCACTTTCCAGGCATCTTTTCTTTGTAATACTTCAGCCCTTACATCACTCTTTCTATTTTCAAAAGTGAGTTGATTCAGTGTCCGTGATGCATCTGAGCTGTTGACAAACAATATGGCCACCTGAACTGGACATGTACTTCACAAGTAGGTCATGTCATCACAGATAGTTAGCCAGATATAAGCATATTCACACCATGGACAGGTCAGGTGTTGTGAGGGTAACATTAGACAAACAGCATTTAACAAAAGAATAATTTTGTTTTTTGTTGTATTTAGGATTGTAGGATATCTTTTGGGTAGATAAAAATGCCATGATCTTTAAGCTAAAATTCTTTTTCTGGGATTTCCAGCCCTGGAAAAAGTATTTCAAAATTCCATGACTTTACAGGATTTTAATGATCATATAAACCCTGAGCATGTGACTTTAATGTGGATAAAAGTGTGCAAAAATACCATCAAATGCTAACATTAGGTATCTGACTGTGACATATACATATAAAAATGGTAAACTTTATGCAAATAAAAAATAAAAAACATTAGTAATAACATTTTCCAATTCAGCAATTATACTGTTCATGTTTTAGAAACTTAACAGTAAGAAAAAGAATCATATGCAGCTTTGTTTGTCAGACTAATTGTACTTTTAAATTACTTTTCTTCATTGGTTTGTTAATAAAACAGTTATAACGTTCTCTGAATCTTTGTTTGTGGAGAGAATATTTCTTTCAAAGTTGGTTTGTTTCTTGTAACATTAATCTGTATAAATACGGGCTAGTGTTATTTTTAACGCTGAAAACAGTGGTGGAATTCGTGTTGTAAATATAACTTGTTAGCTAAATACTGTTATGTGTGTGTGTGTGTTTATTATAAATATATGTATATACATGCAGCATTTGATATCTGTTATTGGCAGCAGTGTTTTGTTTTTAACCTGTCCCTTTGGAGCCAAGGTGTGTTTTTTACATTGTAATTTGTTGAATATTAAAAGTAAGTTCTATCTAGAAAGCCCCCAAAAGTGTGGTTTGGACATATCTTTTTGATAGAAGTTTTCATTTTAATTGATAAATATTTAAGTGAAATATAGCATCCTCAAATAAGATGTAAAGATGTAGTCCCATTACACTTATAACTAATTTATGTTTAAAAAATAGATAAATACACAACACTATGTAGAGTAATTTACAGCAAGGTTTAAATCCCGACTAATGGAGTGATAAGTTTAAATGGAAACTAGTTTCAAAATTCACGTTTTTTATGGTTAAACATTGGATTGAATGGGACAGATGATGTTTCAAAAGTAGTTTCTATTTAAATTTGGTATTGTTCTGTTAGTGCATATTTAAATTTTGTTGTAATTCATATTTCTTTATTAAACAGTAGCTGTTATAAATATAAGAAATTATGCGATGAAATTCTTTGTAAGGAACTTGGATAATTTGACATTGTGTTGGTATGTATTGGTGAGGTTAGTTTCTTGGGCATAAATCTGAATTGTTGAGTTTGTGCAAGGTGCATTTGATTTATACTTAAGCATAGCAACATTAGATGTTTCATGATTTATTTGTATTTCAGAGTATTACTGTAGCCTGAGAAATAAAATAAAAAATGAATTATTCTATTCATTAACTTTAAAGCAGGTGTAATTGAATGAGTTTTGAAACAGTGGAAATTATTCAGAGTGCGAGTTACTTCAGTCAGGATATCTTTAGTTTCAGTTCATGTTTTTTATTGACACTGAAGTCATTATATTTCTGACAAACTACCATTAAATCTAAGAATTATCATGACTATATTTTTAATGTATTTCAATATTAATCCTCCCTAACCCAGTTCCTTAACACATGAATAATTTGTGAAACTGATGTATATATTATACTTTGCATTATTATTATTAACAGCAATCAGGCACTCCATGATGAGCTCTTTCAATATCATTTATTTGGAGTATTCCAATATTTTATGGATGTCTCCTTCAAAGTGTGTTAAATTTTGCATGTAGGTCAAGTTTTTGAAATATTAATGTAAACATTTTGTGTTATGATTTCAAATTAATGAGTAAATATTTTGGTTTAATCTGCTAAAATTTTAGTTTAATGAGTTGATTTCATTTTAACCAGTACATAAATTAGTTTTAACCATTTATGTTTGTAATTAAACTAAAAGACTGTTTTTGTTGAACCAATGTGTTTTATTTCTAATCTGGAAGAGGCAGAGTTTTAAAAGAAGAGAAAAACACACAAGATAATTCTGTCATTTTCAAACATTAAGATTCCAGTTTCTCTACTTAGTACTTTTTATACATGTATAATGTACATTGATGTAGTGTGAATATTTGTTATAAAGAAGTCAAGTTGTATCAATGTTGATACATGTGTTACCTTGTTCATTATATGAAAGTATGTTGGAAAAATTCACTTGCATGTTCTTCCCCAAAGATACCTGTACATCAATTTATATATATTGTTGTCATTTAAAGCTAAACCCGTGTTCCACATTCACAGATATTGCTGAGCTAAGTTTTTCATTTTTGTTTTGTTATGTGGAAGACATTACCATTACAAATTACTTTTGTTTTGCCACATGTGTTTTCAAAGTTGTGAACACCTCCATTAAAAATAAATTTGTTTTTCAGAATGTAGTTACTTAGGAAAAAAACCAAAAAACCCCTAATATAATGAGAAAAGTAATGGATCTAAACCCATCAGTGATGTCGAGAAACCCACTTGTTGAGAATTTTATATGCAAAAACGGCTTGTTTGGGTTCAGAAAATATTTTAAATAGAAGAGTGAACAACGTTTCGACCTTCTTCGGTCATCGTCAGGTTCACAAAGAAAGAGGTAACTGACCGGAAGCTGACCACATGTTTGGAAGGGGTTGTGTAACTGAGTGTCGCAATGTAGAGGGCGGGGTTAGATGTTTGAATATATAATTTTATCTATAATATTAATATAGGTATAATGGCGTTCCTTTATATTGGTTTATTTTGGGTTTGAACCTGACGATGACCGAAGAAGGTCGAAACGTTGTTCGCTCTTCTATTTAAAATATTTTCTGAACCCAAACGAGCCGTTTTTGCATATAAAGGATCTAAACCCAGTTTTCACTAGTTTTTATTGTGGTTAAAGTGTTCTTTTTTATCACATAAGATGTTGCTATTAGATTGGTACATTTTTGGGACTGTTTTTGACATTTATAATACTTATTATTCTGATTTTAACTTGCAACTTGTATTATATATTTATTAAGAATATATACTAAAAATATAATATAAACTTAATCCTTACTTACAATCCTTTGAAATAATATTAGTTCTTGATTGTTTTAAAGTATGATGTGTTTTATATGTTAAAGATTGCCTTTTCAGTACATTAAAATATTGATACAAATGTTTGCCTATTGTCAAGTTTTATTAGACATGTTTTATGAAATTTTGAATGGCTATGTTCAAAACAGTGGATGAAACAAAAGTGTGTTAATGTACATAAATAAAGTATTTTTTTCATTGTGAATCGTTTAATAGCTGTGAACTGAGTAATATAATTTTCTGTATTGTATTTGTGGATGTAACACAATGTGAAAAAAACAAAACAATTATATGTCATTAAAAGTGACTCTATGAACGAAAAGACAACATGATGCAGTATAGAGGTAAGGCAATAAAATACTGTAATATATTTGATTTTCAAACATTGAGCATAAGAGTGTTGTCAATAAATTGTTGGTATTTAGTGTTTATTTACTCCCAGGCTATAACTGGAAAAAAAAGAGAAAATTAGATAATTTTACCTAAGGAAACAGATGAAAGATACAACTGACCAGAGCAGGAGATATAATAAAAGGAGCTAGCAATAATTCAATTTTTGTTGTGCAGATAGGAGCTAACAGTATAGAGAAAGGTACTTAAAGAAAAGGCCAGTAACCTAATTATATCAGGGATTCTCTCTAGAATTAATTGTGAGAATTAAATTATAGTTAAAGTTGAACACTAGGCTTAGATTAATATGCAAGAATGAGAAAACTGGCTGTTTGAGATAGTGAGATCATTTTATGGGAAAATGGAGTTTTTCAGAATGGACGATTTACATTTAAGTAGGTAAGGATCTTTCATATTTGCAAGATTATTAATTTGGTTTTAAGAGAAGTATTAAACTAGAATTAAACAGTGGTGAGGGAAAAAGAGAAACCAAAGGAAACAAAATTGAAAAGTAGAAAAAAGTTACAATAATGGGCTTAATTGTTACTATTGTGATGTTAGAAGTTTAAGGAATAAACTAGATGACTTTAGAATATTGGTAAGAATGGGGGACTTTGATATAATGGGAATAACTGAACATGGTTAAACATGAATGGTTTTGATGACAGATGTTTGTCTGAAATACAGTGTTATAGGTTTAATGGAGTTAGAATACTGATGAGAGAAGGGAAGACTGTCTCTATAAGTAAAATGAATTAAATCCTAATAAAGTTAATGATATCAAAGATAACAAGGAGATTTAATCCATTTGGGTTTGTCTCAGCAGATGTGGAGAGAAAAGGCTTTTAGTGGGAATTCGTTATAAACCACTAAATGATTGCTGAAATTAGTGAGAAACTTTACAGTGACATTAAGGTTTCAGCTGTTAATGAGATCATAATTATGGATGATTTTAATTTCAGACATTGATATGGAAATGTTAAGAGTCAAACAATGAGGAAAAAGGTTTCTGGAAACTGTTTAGGATGGTTTTTCTTCACCAATTGTTGAGGAATCAACTTGAAACAGTGCTGTTTTAGATTTATTGTCAACTTCTAATGTAGACTTTACTAATTTCTACACTCAAACATCTGGATTTGTGCAAGTATTAGGTGTGCTTTGTTACATGAGATTGTAAATAACGATGTTTTGTTACAAACGTAAAAAAGGAAGCAAATTTTGAATAATAATAATATAATAGCTTTAGTTTAGAGGATGGGACAGCCTGGATTGACTAGTGGGTTTCTTGTTATTTCTAAACATTATTTTATGTTATATGTTAAAAAAAGGTCATAAATTGTATGGGGATACTACAATACAAAATGTCAAGTACTGTGTAGAAACACCAAAAAGAAACATACACTAATAGAAACATACAATGAGTTATTACAGCTATATGGTGATTTTTTAATAAATATTATCAAAGAAAATGAAATAATTGTATATTCAAGTGGCATGTATTAAACCTCATAATTGACCAATCTATTGGTCATTTGACCTTTACAGTTTTTAAGAAGAATACTCATATCAGGAACTTTGTGCAAGCCATGCCATAATTGTGACTGCTTTATTAACCTATTGAGGTGTTTCACCATATTTGCTGTATAATTGGGATAATCATCTTGCTACAAAATAAAACTGAATTGCATTTCCAGGGATATGGATGATTGATCATAAAATGTATATTAATGCCAGTAGTCAGGATTTCATCAGTTTTATGATGAGCAACACCACTAACCAGGACATTTTACAGTTGGTATAATACTGTTCTGTTCTCTGCTATTTGATAAGTCATTGATTAATACTTTTCAGTTTAGTTTTTACCTATAAAGAGACACATTTCCAGCTGTGCCTGCTTCACTTTTTATAGTTTAATGCCCTTCGAAATATGTTGGTAATATTTTTTCAGCAGTTGTTTTAAAGCGTAAAGAATGTACCCTGAGGTACTTAATCTTAATTTTTAAAAGAATTGTGTTCAACTTGGACCATTCTATTTTCAACAGTCCCAGCTTCACGTACTCTCTTCAGTGTCTGACATATAGTTACTACTTAAACACCATTATGTTACTAAAATCTGTATGGAATAACTACAGAAAAGAAACATTTAACAAAAGATTGTGTTGAAGTACTGTAAGATGATGAAATACCTCAAGGAAGAAGTGAGAAAAAACATTCCACAGCACTGCATAGAAAAACTAAGAAATATTTGTTTCAAATACTAGAGGTTAGGAGGATCATTCCACAACCCTTCCAAAAATGACTGTGGACTTTGTGCAATGTCCCCACTGCATATTACTTATTTTCGAACATTTTAGCGCAAGGAGCCCGCAAACTTAATGCTCAGCAATAGGTGGGATGAAAAATTTAAATAGACTGTACAAATTCAAGAGACCACTTTAAATGAAAGAGGCAAACATTCATGGGTGAATAAAGGGTAAATACTATAGGCTCTTCACTCATGAGAATAAAATATTTCTTTCGTGATTGATTTCGTGAAATTGGCACTTCTACTTCAATTAACGACTATTCTTGAAAAGTGTCAAAAACTGGCTTTTTATACAAATTGAGTGTTTGTCACCTTGTTCACTCAAGGAAAAGATTATGAAATTTATTTAATAGATCGTGAGTAAACAAAGTATTATGATATATATGCATGTTTTTGTATATTATTAAAGTTTGAGAAAATTAAATGAAACTTACCAGTCATAACAAAGTTATTATCACAATTAAAATGATAGTAAATAACATTTTTTTTCTAGCAGATAGGAAATAAGTCTTCTAAAGTCGCTATGGGCTCTACAGATGTTTAGTTTAGCATCGAGTGTATTACATCTAGGCCACACAAACCCAACATGGCCCCTAGTTGTGGATTCCTGTATATGGTTAGTGAACCTTCCACAGAAGGTTCTTTGTTTTCAGTTTGACGCGAGTGGCGACTCGTGAAATGGAGAATGGGATCCTGTTAATTGAGGAGTTGATTGAACTCCTCAATTGATTGTTAGGATTGCTAACACTCTACTTTGACCTTGAATTCCTGTGGACGGATAGCTGTTGTTTTGAATTAAGCACAAAGCTACACAATGGGCTATCTGTGCTCTGCCCACCATGGGTATCGAAACCCAGATTTTAGCGTGTAAGTCCGCAGACATACCGCTGAGCCACTGGGGGGCGGACGGATAGCCCTCCCAGGGCTCATCAGCTGGTCCACATAGAATTAACGAAGTACCAGTGTTGGATGTTTTTAAGGGGTGTTGTAGATATTGTGTTTGAGTATAGTGGTCACGAAATCCTGGCATTGCAATGCGTTCTCTCGCACGGCTTCTTGGTGGGTGGGGTCAGTGGACACAGAAATTTCTTTCTTTGTTATGAATCCTCTAAATAAAAATGAAATTGTGAAAAATATATCATAGGTAAACGACCACATCTTGAAGATTCTGAACATCAATCTTTAACTTCTTCAACACCTGTACCTCATTCTCTGATATTATATTTGTTATCAAACATATATTTAGGTTAAATTAATTCCCATTTTATTCAGAAGGGACTAGAGGGGCTTGCTGGCTCTCCAAAGTCAGTAAAAAAAAAAAATATATGTTCTGGGAACATCCACTACAAAACACTGAACTCTTGCATTCGTAGGCCATTATGGATATACCCCATTGAGGTTACTGAACTTGCCACAAGGAATCATTGTTGACAGGGATTTAAAGAACATCCCCGAGTCAAGAGATCCTTGCTGATTCTACACCAAAGGAGTTTCTGCAGTGAGGCATATCTCCACTTGCAAAGACAAAATTATGCTGCTGATTAGTATCCTAATTTTAACACTTACATCAACACGACCACCTGCCACCATGAAGACAGGTTATCTAAACCATAAGGTACGGCCATATATTTTTGAACTCTGTCAGATGTTTTCAGTTTCAGTGATTCAATTGCTCATAGGCATGATGTTTTGGTGGCAAGGATAATAATGCCTACGAGTGCAAAATGGACCCTCTTGTTAATTGTAGTGATTTTCAACCCTCTTATTTTCATTCTTGCCCTCGGTGAGTGGAAGAAAAAGATGTGCAGCATTTGAAAAATCTTAAATTTTCCTACCCCGAGGCTTGAAAGTTACTGTTTGCCACTTGATCTTGAACATATGTTGCTGTACTCTGTTTAAATGCCAAAGTGTGGGAGCAGACAGATCTTTTTGTGCCTTCATTAGATGAGTCTTTTGCCTTGCATGGTTAAAAGAGTAGATTTATCAACATCAATTCCAATCTCTGTACCTACCAATATTTCCATGACTGCTCACATCCATTTCCTTCTGCTTCTGGTATATGATTGGCCTCGTTTTCTTTGGCCACAAGATGTCAAACAATTATTCGTTCCCATCTCAGTCACTGGATTCTACTTCTACTGATAGAGGCCTGCCATCTTGATCCAGCACATAATCTATAAAGGTCGAAAAACCTACATCCAATAAAGAAAAACAGCGTGGTCATAAACTAAAAACCATGTAAATAAAAATAGTTATAATGATACAATGGTTTGTTGTTGTTGTTGTTTGGAATTAAGCACAAAGCTACACAATGGGCTATCTGTGCTCTGCCCACCACGGGTATCGAAACCCGGATTTTAGCGTGTAAGTCCGCAGACATACCGCTGAGCCACTGGGGGGCTATGATACAATGGAACTCTCGAGATTTCCGTTCGAATATAAATAACATTAAGAATCTGATTAATTCTTATCACTCCGTGTCTCTCCATACAGGAAACATTTCTGAAACCTGCTGATGCTGTTACATTTTGACAGTTTTTTACACAGAAATGAAGACCTGGCATGGCCGAGTGCGTTAAGATATGCGCTCCTAATTTGAGGGTCGCGCTAAACATACTCGCTCTCCCAGCCGTGGGGTTCGTTATAATGTTACGGTCAATCCCACTTTTCGTTGGTAAAAGAGTAGCTCAAGAGTTAGCGGTGGGTGGTGATGACTAGCTGCCTTCCCTCTAGTCTTACACAACTAAATTAGGGACGGCTAGTACAGATAGCCCTTGAGTAACTTTGCGCGAATTTCAAAAACAAAATCAAACACAGAAATGACAAGTTGTGTGATGGACAAGAGCATGGATGGGTGACAATGCTGCTTGGTCAGCATGCACCCTCTCTGTCTTTGCCACTCGATACATCGATACACCCTTGGAGACCATACCCATTCTTGATTCCTTGGGTCGTATCATCTCTTTTTTTGTTCTCTCTACCTGTATCCAGGAGAGATCTTGATGCCTCTCATTAAACAGCTGCTTTCTTCCTGTTTAATCCTAGGAAATTTTAATGGACATAATCCCCTCTGGGGCAGTGCTGCTAGTGATGGGAGGAGTCATTCCGTAGAGCTTATGGTCTCAGATCATGACCTTTCTCTCTTCAATATTAATTCTATACCTATTTTCATGCACCTGGTCATTCTTACTGCTGTTGATCTCTCTATCTGCTCTTCTTCACTTTTCTCATTTCTCTTGGTGGTTCACGATGACTCATGGGGCATTGATCACATTATTATAATTTTGAGGAAGACTGGCCGTGATCAGTGCCACCCGACCTGCATGCCTTGTTGGGAGTTGGACCAGGCCAACTGGCCCTCTTTCCCTTCTCTCCCAGAACTTGAACCTAATGTTGTCTGTAAGTAATCGATAAATGACTGTATGACAGCAGTAATTAACTGTACTGCACAAGGAGATGTTCAATCCAAAACCACAACACCTATTCCACTGTATCGTCGCCCATGGTGGAATCCTGCCTTCTACGTGACATGACACAGAAGGCTCAAAAACAGGCCTGGGGTACCTTTTGTAGGTATATCCACACTTTCAAAAAGCATCGCTTTTCAACTTTCCCGTGCACATGCTCAGCAGGTAAGATTTAAAACCCAGAAGGAATTTTGGTTAAAGTTCACAACTGCTATCTCTTCTACCACAAGTTCCAAAGTCATATGGGACAAGATTCAGAATGTCAATGGGCACTATAATTCTGTTCCCCTTTTAGTCTTACTCTCCACTTGCAACACTTGCATGGTCAGATAATTAAGGCAATCGACTCATAATCCAAGGGTTGCATGATCGAATCCTTGTCACACCAACCATGCTTGCCCTTTCGGCCGTGGGGACATTATAATGTGACTGTCAATCCCATTATTAGTTAGTAAAAGAGTAGTCCAAGAGCTGGTAGTTGGTGGTAATGACTAGCTGCCTTTTCTCTGATTTTATATTGCTAAATTAGGGATAGCTAGTGCATGTAGTTTTCGTGTAACATTGCGCGAAATTCAAAACAAACAGAACCAAACTGATGGCCAGGAATTTGCTGATGCCCAGAGCATTGCCGATACTTTTGGCAAAAGCATTTCTCGTGGATTTAGCACTTCTGCTTCATCTTTCATCTTTTTATCATCGAGACTTGGACAAAGTGATCACCTCTTTCATTTTAGACTGATCGTCTCTATGACTATAATCGCCCTTTTACACTGGTGGAACTCAAGCTTGCTCTTCATCAATTTGGCAGTGTATATCGGTCAGACCTACTGGTATTCACTCCGAGATGCTGTGCCATCTCTCTTCTACCTCTTTTGCCATTCTTATGGTTGTTTTTAGCCAGGTCTGGCAGGAAAATTTTTTCCTGATGTTTGGTACCATTCTATTGTCTTCCCTATTTCTAAGCGTGGGAAGGATGTCAAGAATCCTTCAAACTACCACCCAGTTGCTTTTATGAGCTGTCTCTGAAAGATCTTAAAAAGGATGGTTAATGCTTTTATTGTTTGGTTCTTTGAGTCAAACAACCTCCTCTCGCCACTAGGAACTTGGAGTCCTTCAGGACTATCTTGAGTGTTACACTTTTCATTATAAAGTTCAATCCAATTACAATTCCACTCTACAGTAGCAAACGGTCTCTATGTTGATGACATCTCATGTCAGTCGACGAACATTAAGTTTAATGAGCAGCAGATAGACTGCCCTTAATTGATTACTGAAGTGGACCACGGAAAATGGTTTTACCTTTCCACGATTTAAAACCATTTGCATGAACTGCTGACGCCAACAGGGAATTTATCCCAATACTGAGCTCTGTCTCAGAGAAGATGTGCTTCCCGTGGTCCCTGACACAAAGTTCTTGGGGCTTATTTTTAACCTTAAGCTGACCTTTATTCAACACATCTAGCAGCTACGTGTCAAGTGTACTGGGGCACTGAACATCCCCGTGTCCTCTCTTCCACCTTTTGGAGAGTGGATCAATATTTAATGATAAAAATCTTTAGTGCTCTCATTAGATATAAACTGGACTATGAGTCCTCGGCCTTGAAGATGTTGGATCATGTTTATCATTAGTGGTTTTCTGCACTTCTCCAGTCCAGAGTTTGTACACCGAGTATCATGAACCTCCTTTACACATCTGTCATTTGCAACTGTCTTTACTGTATGCTGCAGATTTTCGATTCTTACTGCAGCATCCCACCTGGTGTTGTATTTTCCTCCCTCAGTGGAGCATGCTTTCTCAGAATTGATAGTCTGCCATTGTCCCTTTTGGCCTTTGTGTTCAAGTAAAGTTTGCTGAATTGGGTCTATCTCTGGATGAACGTTATTGTCCCCACAGGTCAGCCCATCTTATCATAGCCTATTACCATCACTATATGTGACCTTTCTTTGGTCATCTAAAGAAGGTAGATACTCCAGATTGGAAGTACCATCTACTATTTACTGAACATCTTTCGAACGATACTTCCATTCTCATTTATATGAATGGTTCGTAAATAGGTCACTCTGTGAGGTTTGCCATGGTTTGTTGTGTTTTGGTGGTTGCACACAGGATACTCTCTGCAGTTTCTGTGTTCACTGCTAAACTGTATGACATTTCTCTTGTCCTGGATCACATAGATAGCTGTACAATACACAAACTACTATTTATACCTATTTGCTTAACACTTTACTGGCCCTGGAATCGCTTCACGTTAGTTCTCGCCCTGTTCTCGTCAATATTAAAAACAGACTGGCCCGTTTCTCGTTACCATCCATTTCTATCCAGTTCTTCTGGATACCAGGCCACATTGGACAATCGCGGGAACAAGCTCGCTGTCACGGCCGTGCCTGTCACGTGGACTTATGGTCCTGTATTCAAGGCTTGAAGTTAACAACGTGAAAATAAGATTTACCATATCCAACTTTCTGTTGCTCTTTGGCCGTCTTGGTTCCAAAAGAATCAGAAGTAGTAAGTTGTCCTGGCTAGGCTACGTATTGATTACGGATTTTTAACTCACCGTTTTTTTTTATCTGATACTGATGCAGCAATATGTAGTGACACTCAACTCATAATAGCTCCCATTTTACTCCCATGCTGTCGTTATGACCGTGGGCGACTGTACTGATTTAGAGGTATTTTTACCACGAGTTCACTCTTGATTTTGGACAGTGTCACTGTCCACCTCAGTTGTGTTTTTTGGTCTTTTTAACTCGCAAAATGAACTTAAATTTGTTTTAACATGATTCCTTTTCACATATTTTAAACTGATGATAACACTGTATGGAACCCACGAAAAGATATCTCTGTACGACATCTCACCTAAGCTGACAGTACTTGCCAAAAAAAAGAAAGAAAGAAAGAAAAGCCTTTAATGATGCTTTTTATGGCATCTAGATCTTCCTATAATTACTAAGCCTGGCATGGCCAGATGGATAAGGCACTCGACTCGTAATCTGAGGGTCGTGGGTTCGAATCCCCATCCCATAAAACATGCTCGCCCTTTTAGTGGTGACGGTAAAAAAGTAGTCCATGAGTTAGCGGTGGGTGGTGATGACGAGTTGCCTTTTTTCTAGTTGTACGGTGCTAAATTAGGAACGACTAGCGCAAATAACCCTCGTCTAGCTTTGCGTGAATTTCAAAACAAACCAAACCTATAATTACTAAAAATGGACAAGTCCATCATTTTTGTTTCTCAATACGTGGAACCGGTAGAAAAGTATCTTGGTAACAAATCCATATTAATTAGTCAATATATACCCAAGTAATTGATCATAAACTCCAAATTATGCTTTTTTTGTGATTTCTAACCACCAGAAAGACCCAAACTTGGCAAATTCAACTTCTTTCAACACAAAGGAATTAGGGGCGTAAAAATTTATAGTTGTACGTATTTTCATATTGATTGCTGAAGACTAGCCACAAAGGCTGTTTAACATTTACCTCTATGGAATCTTTAAAAATGCCCTGAAAAAAAAAACACCCGAAAAAGTTATCTGGGTGCATTTAGACCAAGGTATAAGCCTACAAAGTTTCAAGTTCGTCAATTGATCAAAACACCCAAAATTGTGTTTAAAGAGCTCTGACCCCCTAAAAACGCAAAATGGTCAAATTCAACTTTGTGTGTATCAGGTGTATAAAAAGTGATGTGTACCAATTTTTATCTTGACTGCTGTAAAAGTTCAAAATTAATTTTTTTTGGTTGTTTGACGCATAAATTATTTTAAAAGGCCTTTTTCTTTTCTTTTTAGGCCTGGCATGGCCGAGCGCATTAAGGCGTGCGCTCGTAATCCGAGGGTCGCGGGTTCGCGCCCGAGTCGCGCTAAACATGCTCGCCCTCCCAGCCGTGGGGGCGTATAATGTGACGGTCAATCCCACTATTCGTTGATAAAAGAGTAGCCCAAGAGTTGGCGGTGGGTGGTGATGACTAGCTGCCTTCCCTCTAGTCTTACACTGCTAAATTAGGGACGGCTAGCACAGATAGCCCTCGAGTAGCTTTGTGCGAAATTCCAAAAAACAAACAAACAAAAACTTTTTCTTTTTTTTAAAGAATTCTGGGCGTATTGGAGAAAGATATATTACTCCCAAGTGTTGAGTCAATACGCTGAGAAATGAAGTACTGTCAACTGAAAAATGTCTCTCTGCGGAGATATAAATACACAAATAAAAAGGGTAAAAATATAACCTATTTTCGGTCGATCTGGGTAGCCATTTATCAGTATTGTAAGCTGACTTAGTTCTTATAGTTAAATAATACTAAGTCAATGATTTAAAAGTTCACGAAGTATTTCAAAACTTAAGTAAAATTTAATGATTTTAATGAAGTTACCATCATTATTTGAAACAGTTTGAAAATCGATTGAAGCTACGAATTTCGTTTAGGTATTATTTATAATTGGCTTCAAAGGTGAGTCCTATCAGTAATTCAAGGCTTCAATTCTTTATAAATTTAACAGAAATGGAAGACAACTTTAAAACACCGAAGTAAAACTATTAAAATAAAACAGGTAAAAATGAAAGCTAGTTTATTTTACTTTATCATCACGGTTACATATGTAATGTTGCAAACTGAATTAGTGTTGATAGTTCAAAAATTAAACGATATAAAGCCAGTTATTTGAAGGGTTGCCAAGTATTGTAAAATTCATTTTAATTTTGTTTATCTTGTAAACAAATCACTGAAACTATTTGAAATTATATCGTTTCGAGTAAATTTAAAATCATTTTTTAAAAGTGATGATAACAGCTAGCAAGCATACTTTTCTTCTACAAAAGTTTAATTTCCACAAACTCCAATAATAATTTATTTATACCAACGTTTTAGTGGTTAAATGTGATGAGTACATTTTATTTTCCTGTTTCTGAACACATCACACATTTAAACTATGTGAAGGTTTACAATGAAGGAGGGATATCCCAGTAATATGTATATATCATCTTAATTGGTAACACAATGAAGCCATGCAAATCGGCTGAAAAGAAAGATAAGAAAAATTGTTGATGTCGTTCCAACGTTGTTCAGAAATACTCGAGACTACGTTGTTCTAGTTACTTCATTTTCTTTGGTCTCTATTGCAGGTGACATTTGGTTTACCAATAGGGATATCCCAGTAATATGTATATATCATCTTAATTCGAATTGAAGTTGTTTTTGTTAGCCCATTATGACGTTTATCAAATGTTACACTCTACCAACGCTGTGAAGAAACAAAGGTTACGAGGTGATGCTTATGACTAGACAAAAAAAAAACGAACAATAACAATGAGATTATCTGTGTAATTTCCACACGCTTGTAGTGTAGTGGTTATCACATCCACTTTACACGCGGAGGGTCCCAGGTTCGATCCATGGCAAGCACATATTTATTCTTTTAGGCCTGGCATAGCCTAGTGCGTTAAGGCGTGCGCTTCGTAATCTGAGAGTCGCAAGTTCGCGCCCGAGTCGTGCCAAACATGCTCACCCTCCCAGCCGTGAGGGCGTTATAATGTGATGGTCAATCCCACTATTCGTTGGTACAAGAGTAGCCCAAGAGTTGGCGGTGGGTAGTGATGACTAGTTGTCTTCCCTCTAGTCTTACACTACTAAATTAGAGACGGCTAGCACAGATAGCCCTCGAGTAGCTTTGTGCGAAATTCCAAAAACAATTCATTGTTCCTTTCGAAGAGTGCTTCGGTTTTACAGAGATTAATCTTGAGGAAGAGAAAACTGTGAAACTAACTACAGTCCAGTAGCAAGGACTGAAACTACTGTGTGCCTATTAGATGATAAAAGTTGTTTATCTTGCTTCGTTCAGTCGCTGTATTTCACACACATCGAGATGACTCAGTTTTTTCTATAGAAAACTTTTTATTTCCAGAGAAAATCCGCTATTATGATTCGTATTATAACATCCGAATAAATATTTTAACTATTTTGGCGCCAATGTATTTTCTCTACTAAATTTTCTAAGAAAAAATATTTTAGAACAGTAAAGTACTTTAAACATTTGTAACATTATGATATTTTCACGTAAAATCCATTTTCCTCCAAAGTATCAAACAGGGATAGCCGTTTATTATGTGTTAAATGGTTTGATTGTGTTTGAATTTCGCGCGAAGTTACACGAGGGCTATCTGCGCTTGCCGTCCGTAATTCAACGATGGAAAGGAAGTTGATCATCGCCACCTCTTAAGCTACTCTTTTTTTACCAACGAATAGTGGGATTGATAAAACTTTACAATACCTCCACAGCCGAAATGGCGAGCACGTTTGGTGCAGTGGAAATTTGAACCCGCAACTCCCACATTATGCGAAAAGCCTCCTGACCATCTGGCTATGCCTGTTCTATGAAGACATAACTAGCAATGGAAAGTCAAACTTTTGAAATTAATATATATAGAAGTTTTTCAAATATCTCCACATGCTGAGGGATTTTCCCATTAACACTATACTTAAAAACAAAACTGGAAGAAGTACGAATATTTTAACAAGTGGGATAATAAGCTTTAAAATAATATTGAATTTGGAGTCGAGCCCCATAATCACCTTGTTATTCCGGGTCCGTTTTAAAAGGGTGACAATACGTATCGAGTGAGTGGAGTCATATTCTGTATTAGCGTTAACAAAATCTGTAGATATCAAGTAAACATGTGATTGTAATATTATATGTGCAAACACGGCTCGTTTGGGTTGAGAAAATATTTTAAATAGAAGAGCGAACAACGTTTCGACCTTCTTCGGTCATCGTCATTAACAGATCCGACCGACAATTAAACACAGACGAGATACATCTACTTAACAAAGGATTAAACTTCGCAATAGCACCAAGGTACATTCGAACCATAGAAATCAAAACATGTTTAGAAGGCCTAGCCAGGAGACTTGTGATACTTTCTACAGAAAACAAAAACAAAGAAAAAACCAAAAACAACCAACAGAAAGAAGACAACTCAGATAATTTTATTGACATCCAACAGCCAAACTTCCCAGGTAAAATTACAAATTTACATTTTCCAGAAACACCTAAAAACAACATCTTAAACGATTTTTTCAAAGAATTTTCTTACAAAACCATCAACATAATTTCACAAAACAGAAAACTAAAAAACAGCCTGACAAAAAGAGACATTAATTCCATTAAAAACCTAAAACAAGACAGAAACATAAAAATTCTAAAAGCAGATAAAGGTAACGCTATAGTAATAATGAACACGAATGAATACGTACAAAAAATAAATAACATCCTATCAGACACGAACAAATTTAAACCAATACACAAAAATCCAACAAAGACGAACGAGACGCAACTGAACAAATTACTACTACAAATGAAAAAAGCCAACACAATTTCACAAACACTTTATTCCTACCTACGTAAAACCCAAACGCATACCGCAAATATACGGCATCCCCAAACCTCATAAACCAGATTGTCCATTACGACCAATAATGTCCACATATGAATCGTTTAATTACAATCTTGGTAAATACATAGCATGGGCATTCTCCAAATATGCAACATCAGCCAGCTCATTCATCAAAGACTCTTTTAATTTCAAGTCTAATCTAAATCAACTTAATCATAAAGCCTTAATGGCCAGTTTCAATGTTATATCCCTCTTTACAGAAGTTCCAACAACAGAAGCCTGCAAGATAGCCTTAGAACTCTATATCCGAGACCCTAAGCCAACTATAGACATTCCAAGTAACCAGTTAGCAACACTTATAGAATTCACCACAATAAAGACAAACTTCATGTTCAACAACCAAAACTATATACAAACAAATGGCCTAAGCATGGGCAACCAGTATCACCAGTTCTAGCCAATATTTTTATGACACAAATTGAAACACAAGCAATTAATACAGCATTACATCCACCACTATACTGGTACAGATATGTAGATGACACGGCTGCGGGATTCAAATCTACGGAACACATACTTAATTTTTTCAATCACATTAACTCTATACATCCCAACATTAACTTCACATGTGAACAGAAAGATTGCAATCAAATATCATTTCTTAACCTCAAAATTATAAGAACCGACACACAATTCAAAACCGAAATCCACCGAAAAATCACCCATACTGGACTATACATTCCTTGGGACTCAGCACATGAAACAAAACAAAAACAACATACTAAGAAACCAGATAAACACAGCCATAAAACTATGCTCACCAGATAAAATTAACGATGAATTAGACAAAATAAAACAATACTTCATCAACATCCATAAGTTTCCTCCACAAACCGTAGAAAACATTATATGCACACACCTAGACAGAATGCAAAATCAACCAACAAAAGTAAATATATCTCACGAATCAAAAAATCACGAAACCATATACTGCTGTATACCATATATTCCTGACATCAGCAAACAAATAACCAACATTTGGCAAAAACTAGTAACAAAATATAACATTCCAGTTAATACTAAATTTATTCAAAAACCAGGCACAAAACTGAGGTCTATACTATGTAAGAACTACACTGACAAACACCACACCAACATTATTTATAAAATACAATGTGATAACTGCCACGACTTCTATATTGGAGAAACAAGTAGAAAAATGGAAACCAGATTCAAAGAACATAAAAAGTCACCTTCACACGTTTTCGAACACTGCAAGTCAAATAAACACAACATAACCATAGAAAACACTAAAATGCTAAATAAAGAAACAAACATAAACAAACGCAAAATTAAAGAAGCCTTACTTATACAACAACTTAAACCCGAAATAAACCAATATAAAGGAACGCCATTATACCTATATTAATATTATAGATAAAATTATATATTCAAACATCTAACTCCGTCCTCTACTTTCCAACACTCAGTTACACAACCCCTTCCAAACATGTGGTCAGCTTCCGGTCAGTTACCTCTTTCTTTGTGAACCTGACGATGACCGAAGAAGGTCGAAACGTTGTTCGCTCTTCTATTTAAAATATTTTCTCAACCCAAACCAGCCGTTTTTGCATATATAATTCTCAACAAGTGGGTTTCTCGACATCACCGATGACTATGATATTGTCCAACTAAGTTACAGGTGTATATAAAATAAAATATTATTAAATACTAAAATATATCCTGCTAAACTAAGCGCGTCTTTCTTGATATGCAGTCCGAATTTATGTTCCCTATCTTATTAAAAGACCTTGGGTTTTATCTCGTTTGTCAGTTAAGTTTCATCACAAGAAAATGCAAAGATGAATGGAGCTCAAGTTGTAAAATAAGGTGAAAAGTCGCTTTTCGTTTACTTTGAAAGGTCAGAGGTACTACCACATTACTGATGATATTGAAAAGAAAATGATGGCAACCTCTCTCATGATGGTCTCCTTAACGAGCTAGGTGAAAGGCTTATATTTTCAGCCGCGGCATAACGGCTCTGAATTAGTACAAACTTTTAACTCATGGCTCCGTAATCGCTTTTTGAGATATAAATACAGTTTTGGACTCGGGAGGTCCTGCCTACATGATTTTCATGTCCGTCGACTACTGAGGATTCCCTCTTGATTTACCTTAGTTAATATTTCCATCATAAGGTATGTGAAGATATAGTAGCTTTGCCACAAAATTCTAATTCGAGATATGTGATATAAACGCAAATCCAAGCATACTCTTCTTTGTTACCATGTGTTACGTTCTCATCTCATGGCAGCTATTGTGGCACTTAACCTTTCTTCAAATAGCAGAGGGAGGAGCACCAGGCACCCTCCACCTCGATTTTGATCTGGTAGGAAAGTGTTCCAGTTAATGATATATAATTATCAGATAATGTCACTCTTTCAACTTTTAGTTCGATGGCTACGGTTAGCATAGCAAAACATTTCCCCAAACCATTGGTGCACCTCCCCAAATTAACTTTTTATTTAGCGGTACCAATACATTTGGACCTTGTTGTATTCGCACGGCATATTGTCACTTACTTTTAGTGATTGTTACAGAAATCAAAACATCTTAGGTTGAGAATTAAGTTAAGGTTCCATCTATCTAGGCAGATCTTTACATTCGTTGTATTCAATTTGAGAATCGTGAAAATGTATTTCAGTAACCCCCATTTCTTATCCTGGCAACTCAAATGTGGTAAGACATTATACTGAACTTTCGATAATACAGTTTGTAGGAGAAGAACTCTATTCACGAAAAGTATTTTTTATCTTATGCCTATGGCATTTTAAATACATATTCTAATAATAAGACTTACTTCTAGCTTTCGTTTAGTTGATATATTAGCATCGTAAGAAATTTACAATAGTACAGTTTTTAGCTTTACATAACTATGAAGTTTCACGTTTGTATCTGTAGATCCAATGGTAATTAAATTTGTTGTAGTGTTTCTTGTGTGACTCTTTTAACTCTTGTCCCCCGCTGGGACAGCAGGAAGTCTTCATATTTACACTGCTAAAATCAGGGTTTCGATTACCCTCGATAGACATAGCAGATAGCCTGATGTGGCTTCACGAAAAGAAAACACAACTTTTAACTGTTCAATCTCATTATAATGCGGGACTTTTGTTAAAAATGGGCAATCCTATTTTTTTTATCTGGATTTTGTCATGATAAATCAGTCGACTTGTACCATTTCTTCGCTGTTTCCTCTCTTGTGACTTAGTAAGGTTATCTATTTTGATTTTCTAAACTTGTCGTTTAGGCCTCACGCTACTTTTTTGCGTCTGTATTCTCAAGTGTAATGCTTTTTTAGACTGAAATAGTAACATATCAATGCTGCAACCAGTTCCAACAACTGTTTTTTAGCTTCAAATTCCTTCATTGAATACTAGTAAAAAGTAAAAAAGAAGAAGAAAGAAGCCACAGGTCACAGCTTGTATCAAAGCAGATGCACGCACACACAAAATACTGCTACTTGTACGCCCACGGTTCTTGAAGGTCGTTTATAATAGAGGACTGTATTAATAATTTATCTCACATTTATGAAGTTATACGTTTATCATACTTTACATTTTCAAAGTGTTTTTACGAAATTTGATAAGTTTTTAATGAACAAGTCTATCGTATACCTATATATATATGTATAGGATATTCGAACAAAGTATTTATACTGAAGCTTTTCAGTGAATTTCCAAAGTATTTACTAAATTAATGTGATTGATAGGTGATTGTTATGCTAAGAATAAAAATACTTTTCATCTTACATTTACATATCTTCTAGAACCTCTTAAATGGATATTAACAGTTTTATTGTACTATAATTATTCCTCTCAGTTGTAAGTTCATGGACTTATAACCCTAATAACAGAATCCCGATACTCGTGGTGGGCACAGCCCAGATAGCTCCTCGTGTAGCTTTGTGCTAACTGTAAAGAAAGTAGTATAATGCTATATATGTAAAAAACGGCTGGTATGATAGAGAAAGCACTATGTAGAGGAGCGAACAACGTTTAGACGATGACCGAAGAAGGATTAGTATAATACTGACTATATTGAAACAATAAAAGTTGAAAAATATCAAATATAATTAATAATACGAACTTTGCCATTTTTGAATTCGTTACTTTCTTCATGTAAAGCTACTTAATAGCTTATCTGCACTCTGTCCACTGCAGGAAACCCTGGATTTTAACACTGTAAGCCTGTACACTTACTGTTCCTACTAGGGGACTTATTTGAATGCGTAATTTATTTACGTTTCTCCAGCTATTTATCTTTGGAACTTCAACTGTTAGTCTTTTCATTTGTTTTCTTTAAATCTCGTGATTTCACTGCCTGTCCTTTATACCACAGGAACGGTTTTATCCTCTCAAAAGCAATAAATCTCAGCAGGAGTCCATTAGTAGGTTCAAGTAAATAGCATCTGACTTTTGCTTAGGATAGTGTAATTGCCCCCCAGTGGCTCAGCGGTATGTCTGCGAACTTACACGCTAAAATCCGGGTTTCGATTCCCGTGGTGGGCAGAGCACAGATAGCCCATTGTGTAGCTTTGTGCTTAATTCAAAACAACAACAACATAAGTGTTATTGGTGTCGTGCATTTTGATTTGTAAATAAAAATAAAGAATTAATGTAGTTTTCAAATGTACAATTTAGAATATAAAACATTTAACAATCACTAGAATAGAATGTCGTAAAACTACTATAATTTACCCGATTATTTTGTATAAACAGGATATACGAAGTTTGTGCACAAGGAAGAAAGTACGACGAACAGCTATTCGATGTCTGCTAAAATCAAATAGTTGACCTAACATGGTGAGGTGGGTTAAGGCGTTCAACGTGTAATCTGAGGGTCGCGGGTTCGAATCCCGGTTGTACCAAACATGCTCGCCCTTTCAGCAGTGGGGGCGTTATAAGTGACGCTTAATCTCACTATCTGTTGGTAAAAGAGTAACCCAAGAGTTGGCGGTTGGTGGTGATGACTATCTGCCTTCCCTCTAGTCTTACACTGCTAAATTAGGGACGGCTAGCGTAGATAGCCCTCGAGTAGGTTTGCGTGAAATTAAAAAAAAAAATCAAATAGCTGTAATGAGTTTGTTTTTATAATTCATTAAAAACTACAGAAAGCTGTTATTGAAGTTATAAACTGAGTAATCTGAGCTCAGGCGCGTCACGTGACCCAGAGAAATTAAGATTTTTTTTTTTAAATTAGGAACTTAAAACTTGGATACTATGAAAAATTAAATTATAAATTACGTTTCCATACCACGTGTAATGGCATACGTTGATAATAATGGCCTAATTAAATTATGAATGAAACTTAAAGATCTTGTCATGCGCACTTTTACCTGGCTGTAGCGATAGAGTAAAATCAATCGACAGTCAGTGTTGGGTCATGGATTGAGAATACACCAGAAATGGCATTAAACCGTTTCGGTTTGAACCATTGTCAAAAACTTAATTCATCTAAGACTGAGGGAATTTCTGATTTATTAGAGAACGAATCAAAGAAAGACGTTTCGCAGACCCAAGTTCAAATGCACCCCAGTGACACTCAGATATGTTTCCGAACTAACAATGCTGGAAACTATGTTTCGATACTCGTGGTGAGCAAGGCACAGATAGCACATTGTATAGCTTTGTTTTTAAACTCTATTTATTTTGTGTTTGTCTGGATATCAACAAGATGGTGGAAATCGGTTTCCTGCTATTTTTATCCCTTTCTGAAAACCGTTCGTCCTGCCGTAATTTGCTCTTTGCAGAAAGGTAAAAAGTACAAGAAAGTATAGTTTACAGCTTACAGAAATGTGAAAGTGACAGAGGTGGTTTAAAATATTTTTAAGTGTTCTTTTAGGCTGGAAAGCAGTACACATTTTTACAAGTTTTTCATGTTTAGAATCATCGTGACATCTGTCTTGAAGGCTTGTTTGTTTGTTTGTTTTGGAATTTCGCACAAAACTACTCGAGGGCTATCTGTGCTAGCCGTCCCTAATTTTGTAGTGTAAGACTAGAGGGAAGGCAGCTAGTCATCACCACCCACCGCCAACTCTTGGGCTACTCTTTTACCAACGAATAGTGGGATTGACCGTCACATTATACACCCCCACGGCTGGGAGGGCGAGCATGTTTAGCGCCACCCTCGGATTACGAGTGCACGCCTTAACG
The DNA here is from genome assembly GCA_011833715.1 of Carcinoscorpius rotundicauda. Classification (NCBI taxonomy): domain Eukaryota; kingdom Metazoa; phylum Arthropoda; class Merostomata; order Xiphosura; family Limulidae; genus Carcinoscorpius; species Carcinoscorpius rotundicauda. Next base: position 90,306,320 of record CM022393.1, on the reverse strand, counting down.
CGCTCGGCCATGCCAGGCCTGTCTTGAAGGTGTTAGAAAAAAAAGGAAACAGTCTTCATCCGCAAATAATTACTGTATTTAATTACCACAGCTTTCCAACATTTGAACACCTATCACAACTGTGACGTTATAGCATGTGAGTTTAATTTAGGAACTAGAAGTATAAATATATATCGCTTTGAAGAACACTGTCCTCCCATCTGAGATATCACAATTTAGTGCTTTAAGAATTTCAAGTTTACTCTACATAGTGATTCCTACTGACATGAAAATGCGATTTTTTTTTCTCTTTTGAACGGGTGAAGTTTTTATACGGTGTATTTCGAACCGTTATCTCTAATCAGATGAGACCTGGTGCAGGGAATATATTTAACGGTAATTGTCAGAGTATCAGATCGCCGCGAAACTGTACAAAAGGATCCTGAGGAAATTTCGGTTTTCTTGATGATTAAAAAGAATATGTAGACGCTTCTTAAAGCGGGAAAGCCTATTTTTTATCCAACAGCATCTGGTCCCTTTTGTGCTCTATCATTAAATCTTTGACCCCCTTCTCCAAGTCTTAGAAACACCACTCCACACAAGTGAAAACAGAATCATTTCACTTATTACATAATTAATGATATTAACAGCAAAAAATGAACAGCATCCTTTTAGAACCAATAATAGATCACTTTTATTCCAGTTTAAACTTTAAAGTTTTTTAGTCCGTGTGAGACTAAAAGTAGGTTTAGTTGGAATGTTTAGACAATTTACCTATTGTGATATCTGTCGGATTTAGGAAGTTTTAAGCAGTTTGTCTGCATTACTTCAGTAAACTGGAAGGAGTCCTGATAAAAGCCTAAGTAACACTAGTATCAAATTAAAAATACAGTTCTAATATTAGGTGACCATAAAGTAGTGATATTAAGTAACAATATGACAATAACAATATTAGATAAAATACAGTACTAATATCAGATAACTATAAAGTATTGATATTAAGTAACAATAGGACAATAACAATATTAGATAAAATACAGTACTAATATAAGATAACTATAAAGTATTGATATTAATTAACAATAGGACAATAACAATATTAGATAAAATACAGAACTAATATTAGATAATCATGCAAAAGTAATATTAAGTAACAATATAAGGTAATAACAGCAAAGTATTTGACAGTTTCTTATTGTTTCCTAATACATATTTAATTTCGTAGAATCTCGCAAGTGGATTTCCATGCGTGGATTCTCTGTCAGATTAGATACTTTGTTGTCTTTCATTATGACTCGTCTGACCAACTTCCTGTTTAACTACACTCTGAGGTTGTCAGTTGTTTTACTCCTGTAGTTGTTCTTTTTCTATGTTGGTTTATTTAATGAGTAATTGATTCTCCATTGGAACTAAACATTGTAATCAGTATTTGCCTCAGTTCTCTTGTTCGTCTGACAAATGTTAAGGAATATTCTCTTGGCGATACTGAATTCTCACTTTTGTTACTGCACTCTTTGTAAGAGTTAGAGTGAAATTCATTTTTAACAAGTAATTTAGATGTCTGTTAACCTCATATACTTGTGTTTGGTTCCGTAATATTTTATCTATACATTCTGCTAAACTGTTTGCTAAGTGAAAAAAAAAAAATCCATTTTTGTTTTCCTTGTCCCATGGGTATATGTTTTATTTTAGTCTGATGTTAGTTTGTCTATTGAAAATTTCTTCTGTGATTCATAATGCCTCGATTGTGTATTTTTTTAATGAGCTACTGACAGTACAAAAGTTAATGGTTTTGAAGATATTAAAAGTATATATTGTACGGGAATTTTGGTATATTTCAGACATGAAGCCTTAATCAATTTTTTTACTAAAATATTCAATAACATAAGGTTAGTGATTCTTCCTTTGTGAAAGATATGTTTGTCATTTAAATTATGATTACAAATTTCTAAATATTTACTCATTTGAAGACAAACCATGAAGACACTATTTTTGAGATTTTGCACAAAGCCACACGAGGGTTACCTGCGTTAGTCGTCCTTAATTTAGCAGTGTAAGACTAGAAGGAAGGCATATAATCATTACCATCCGCCGCCAACACATTGTGCTATTCTTTTATCAACGAATAGTGGGATTGACCGAACTTATAGTGCCCTTACTGCTGAAAGGGAGAATATGTTTGGTGTGATTCGAATCATTGACCCTCAGATTACGAGTCATGCGCCCTCACCACCTCGCCATGGCAGGCCAACGAAGAAATACATAACAAAGTAAAGATAAACTTTAAAAATTAAAACTGTTATAATTGTTTATTTTCAAATGTTTCCCTATGGTTAGGGATTTTCGTATTAATACCATACTTAAAACAAAACTGGAATTTGTACGAATATTTTAACAAGAAGGATACTATGCTTTTAAATAATCTCCACAAATATTTCCCCATACTGGTCTTATTAATGAAAAATATCAATCCACACTAATTATGTATAAGTTTGTTATGAAATTAGTGTGCGTATTTTTATTATATGAAAGCCACATCGAGCCAACTTTCGTCTTCACCGAGGGGAAACAAATCCCTGATTTTAGCGTTGTAAATCCGAAGACTTACCGTTGTTCCAGAGGGAGACTGTTAAATTGGTTGACCAGTAAAAACATAAACCATAAATAGATACTACTAGAAATAGAAAATCAGTTAAGCTCAGCTCAATGTGTGTGTCTAAATTTTGTTATTTTCAAACAGAACACATTATACTAGAAGTTCCCTAACCGGGATTCGCGAGCTTGTTTGTTTCGTGCTAAGAACAAAACTACCCACGCATTGAAACCTGATTTTTGATCATTCAAACTCACCACTGATACACTAGGGTTTAGTGTGGGTGTCAGTACGTATGAATTATTTAATCCAATAAAGGCCACACACGTTAATCCTACTAATTATTCCTGGAGTCTCTACATAAAAATTTAGTGATCTTACTCTTCTTTTTTTCAGTTCTTTATAATTGTTTTAATCACAGGTTTAGTGTGAGGTGAGAACGTCGTTCCTGTATTTATTTTTGTTAGAACATTGTACATGGTTCGAACGAATCGCACCGTGCATCTAATTAAGTTCTTCAACGTATGTTAAAAATAAATTTCTTAGTGTAAAATTTTAAAATGTAGGTTGCAACCACTACTACTATTTCTAAAACGCGTTTGTTTTTATGTACAGGCCACGAAATAAATGCTACTGCAGGACCGACAACATGGGAAGGCAACGGGGAATTATCCCCTAGACCTGAGGCATCAGGAGACCCAGAAGTTCTCCAAATTGATTTTTGTGAGTGCATTATAAACTTTACCATGAACAAAGCTGAGGAAGCTGTATTTTATAGTTAAGTCTATATTTACATGATTACTTCCAGGCAACATACAGTTTCAGGCGGCCTTAACTGCTGCTAATAATAACACTTTCAAATCCTGTTTCGGTATTTCTTTATTTAGCACTACTCCACTACTTGTAACAAGCATAAAATTACTCACTACGGTGAGTAATGAGATCAAGTCGAAAATTTAGGATTAAGAACAACTAATTTTGACTTAAAATTAACGACTGAATCGATATCAACTCGCATCAATGATGAGTTAATGTGTTATAGTAATTACATTTGCTGCCTTATCTCCGATAATTCCATATTTTTCGTATCATTTATGAAATATTAACAATTTTATAAAAGCCCCTCATTTATCTAGAGTACTCGTTCACGTCACAAAACAAACATGCTCGCTCTTTCAGCTGTGGGGGCGTTATAATATGACGGTCAATCCCACTGTTCTTTGGTAAAAGAGTAGCCCAAGGGTTAGCGGTGGGTGGTGAGGACTAGCTACCTTCTTTTCTCGTCTTACATTGCGCTAGCCGTTTCTAATTTAGCGGATAGTCTGTTTGTTTGTTTTTGAATTTCACACAATGCTACTCGAGGGCTATCTGTGTTAGCCGTCAACTGTTGGACTACTCTTTTACCAGCGAATAGTGGGATTGACTGTCACATTATAACGCCCCCATGGCTAAAAGGGGAGCATGTTTGGCACGACGGGGATGCGAACACGCGACCCTCAGATTACGAATCGCACGCCTTAACACGCTTGGCCATGCCGGGCCGGGTGGATAGTCCTCGGGTAGCTTTGCGCGAATTTCAAACTAAACTATTTTTTTTTCTGCAAGAATCAACAAACAGTAACGATGAGAAGTGACCTCTTTAAGAAGTTTCAGCATCCCAAGCTATTGTAGCCTGCTTGTTGCTAAGCGCAGAGCTACACAATGGGCTATTTGGGCTGTATCCATTGCGGGTATCAGTACCCTAACTTTAGTTTTATAAGCCCTCAGACTTATCGTTGAGCTATTAATATAGTTTTCTTGTCGAGCTTTAAAGGTATGATTTCTACAAAGAATCTAGATGGTGGATTGGGAATAATGCATTATTAATATGACATGTCATCTAAGTTAAGTTGAGTTTGACATATAAAACAGTTTATTATGTTTTGTTTTCGGGTTGATATTTATATTAGTGGTCTTAAAGCTCGATCCGTCCACAAACAGCAAACAAAATTACGATATACACTGTACAGGTACAAATACATACAAACAAACTGAATTGTTCAATCAAGACACTATTGATGTTCTTGCCAGGGAAAACTGTGAGCTTTATTTTCTTTTCATTTATTTCTTACCCTGTAACACAAGTTCAGTTTGTTACTCGTTTTCACATAACGTTACACTAGGTATTAATTAAATCCAAAGCTTATTTTATTTACACAAGGTTTCTATACACAATTTAGAGAAAAAAAATCTACAACTGTATGGTTACTTTCGAATAAAAAGTGAGGAAAAGAAACAGAATAGAAACTTTTAAGAGCTTATTTTGTCTTCACTTAATCGAAAGTAATACTGTAACTTAATGATCAACATACTGACGATTAACTAGGCCTAATGATATTATACAAACATAACTTATACCACGTCTAACAATAATTTCATTCTAGGCAGTAATTAAATGGGAATGGTCTTTACATGCTTAGTTCTTGAAATTGTAGACACATTTCCGGAACAATTCAATAATCAGTCAATGTTATACTTAGTAGGTTTTTAAGTATTACAAACAAAAAATGTTTATCGTCCTTCTACATATGAAACAACGTTACAAATCTTAACAGAATTGATAGACTAAAGAAAACGCGTCGAAACTGTCCGTTGATTATAATCAACATACTAATGATTAACTAAGCCTAATGGCATTATACAAACATAAAGGTAAAAAATCGGAGCACCTTTAACCTTTTCTTCATTGAAATTGTACGTAAACAGAGAAAAACAAGTTTCTACCACTTCTAAAAGAACGTTTTAAATGGATTTATTGAAAGGTATAGTAGTAAAGCAAAAACACCTACACGCTCTAAATACTGATGTTTCTTACAAATACGATTTAATATCTGCAACTCTTTTCCTGAATCAACAAATAGTCAAGCGTGCCCTATTCAAGTTATACCTTCTTTTGTATTTAAATACAAATAAATAATTCACTACACAGCATCTGAACAACTCGTTACAAATCACTTTGTTCATTAGAAAACAACCATGGATTCTGATAAACGAAAAAGGCACAAGACATTGGCAACGGGTAAAAAATAAAAGTATTTTAACAAAACAGTGATATAAATTTACAAACGCAAAAAACAGCAATGAAAGGTAGCTCACTTTATCAAAAACAAAAATAATAAAAAGTTGTAAAACTAAGCAATGTTTTCTGTGTCTGATGGCGTAACGATTTATGTTCATCACAGGAATCTGACATTTAATTTCGATATACGTATATCACTTACAACATTTCAAAATAAATAAGAAAATTACCAAACAATCGAACGTATAAAACAGTAAATAATTATATATTTCAAAGTAGAAATATACACAAATAAAACGTAAGAGGGAAAAGCGACCTATCAGTAAAAATAACAAACTTTGAGGCAGTAAAGAAAATGAGTGATAAGGCATGAAAAGGTCGTATTAATACTTTCAATTTTTTTATTACCAAAGCTATAATTAGCTTGAATAATACGATAATTTTTTTATTTAGTCACTCTCATATCGTCATCATCAATAAAGTCTAAAAACGCTTGATAATAAATGTTAAACAAGGCTTAAGTTTTAACGATTATTCTTACTTTCAGTTTCACAATTTTAATATACTTTCTCCAGAATACAGGACCTAGAGAAAAGTTATGCTGAAATAATTTCTTTCCTCGTTTAAGCAATATATATACACATACACGGACATTAAAATAATCTAATAATACTTTTGCTCTACTTTGCTGATATTAAGCAAAACTGATAATTACTTTTGCAGAACATCACTTGGCACCCATGAGTATGGTAAGCTCGTCACTAGATGGAGAAACTTTCAGTATCAGTATAACAGTTTATTTTGTAAGTTGTTAAGTAATGTATTCGAAATATTGAAAAAAATAATTTATCGTGAATACCCATTTGTCAAAATTTATGCTCATACCTTGTACTTTATTCTTACAACAGGTCTTTAGGGAATATTAAATTCAGATTTCAAATTCAATGATTAAATCTATGCCTGATTCAAAATGAAAAACGTAAAAAGTGAAATTTATTTTTTTAAACTGAGCTGTGGGAACAAAAAAAATAATGAATTCTAGAATATTTTAGTAAAACAAATGTCTGGTAAAATTCTCAACGCCAGATGTTTGTTTAAAATGTAAATTTGAAATGTGAGCTGTGACGTCTTTTAAAATTTGAGCTATGATTTTTTTTATTTAGTTCTTTCAGGAACAGTATTAAAGTATAATATCAAACGCAGTTGCTTATGGTACTTAATTCCACATATTCCAACCATTGAGCAAGATTTATATGTAAGAAAGGCCAATCTTGTTTCAGGCTTGCCAATTAAATAGAAAAAAAGGTAACTTGTTGAAATATTTATATATAAACAAAAAATCTACGAAGTCATGAAAACACTAATACAATTAGAAGTTTCACACAATTAGTTTCAAGAAAAATCAAAGCAAAATAAACACATCGAATATGTAAACATCCCAATGCTAAAAACTATCGAGTCCTTGACTCAGATTCTGTAATTACCTTCCAATAAGTAATCTAAAATGCGATTCATCATCAAATGAATAACGTTTCAACTTACTTCAGGATGAGCCAGCTTTTGAAATGATTGTGATATTACTGTAAGAAGTAACTGGTGGCTTGTGTTTGATTGATATCGTTTAACATTTTATCTTATCCGCGACTTTTATTTACTAGTGTACAAATATATATATACCCTTATGTTATTTGCTCTGAAGTAAAATCAAAGAATACTATACACTCCAAGTAAGAGATTGATAATTTCTTATTAGGAAACTGTCCAATCAGGATACTTAATAATTAAGTTTCACAGAGGTATTGTTGATCTCTTGGAAGATTTCAATTAAACAAGTCTTACTCACTTTGCTAAAATGTAATTAGCGCAAAAGCGTTTTTCGGAACAACAGAATCAGGTAACACGACTGTTACTACAGCACTTCGTGAGCCATCGAAGTTAGTTGTTATACTGTAAACCTTATTTCAACCTTTTACGTTAGACAGCTGCTTTCAGAGATAAAAATAAGTAGGCAAACCCAATGAAGAGGTGAATAATTAAGTTTGCAAAGACAGATGATGCATTATACTTAACAAATGTCAAATATTAGTTTACACACATCTCACTTTGAAAACTTTAAATGAAATAGCTAAAAGGAAGGCGATAGAAAAACAAAAATTCAAGAACACTGTAGTTAACACTTCAGTTTCATCAATGTGATGAATCAAACTTTGCACACTGTTTTGCGTTCATAATAGGAAGGCTGTATAAACAAGCCTTGATTTAGAAAAGTAATCACGTTTTTTAAACTTATTAATGCTTCGTCTTAAGTTTTAAGCTTGTATTTCTTAATGTGAGACAAGTAAGTTTTAACGTTCCGTTCTTAATACATACATGTCTAAATTTGTTTTTCCGCTCTGAACACTGTTTCAATTTTTTATAGCTGTTAACTTTTGCCCTCGAAAATGAACAATACAATCTTAGCCTTGAAAGGTTGGAACACAGTTTTTATTGTGAACACAATATTTAGATTTTATGCAGCTGTTAACTTGCGTCATATAAGATGAAAAAAACAGCATAAGCCTAGTAAAGTTGTAAAACATTGTATCTGTTCACTCTGAATACAATGTTTAACATTTCCACGGCTGTTAGCTTGCACCAACCGATATGAACAAAGCAGTATCAGCCTACTAAGGTTGTAAGACATTGTGTATGTGGTTTGCTTTCTTCAGAAACACCAAGTTTCAGACTCCTTAATAAAAAACATGGCACACCTGTCATTCTTCATTCGAGAAATTTTAACTCTATTATCAGTATACATTCCAAGGAATACAGTGACCAAAAACAATGTATATGGCAATAGACACATTAGGACTGCTCGACCGACTGATGCACTGATTTTCTAATCATATCAAACATCCAGTTGTGTGATAAGTTGCTTCTCCAACATCTTTGTTTCGTAAGGTACTATTAGGCTTAAAGAAATCTTATAATTATACACGGGCGATCACCTGACTAAGGGAGGGAATTTACTACGAAGCCTTTCTAATGTAATTGCTGTCCGCAAACGTTATTTTAAACTAAGTGGGAACGTTTATTCTTATAGCAAGATTAAAGAGCTATTTGATGAAACAACAACATAGGATAAAAGCTATGTTGTTAGTTTATATACACTACACACACACTCTTTCAGATAGGCAGAGTTCATGGTGTTCAGCTTATCGACTTACATTTATCAGTTAGGGCTGGTTTCAGGTTGTTAGGGTAAACTAAGGAAAGATACCACTGGGTGACAATCCATACCTTTGACGTAACTGGGTTGATAAGAACTGACATTACTCATAATTTTAGCGCATAAACTCATCATGGTAAAGATTCCGTTACATTATTTAAATACTTATCTGTCAATTTTACAAAAGGTGTTAGATATTATGGGAAATAAAGAGCATGCTAGAAAAATGGTCATTGTACTTGTATAATTTTAAGGATTGGTAGAGAAATGCTGCTTTTGGGGTTGATATGGTTTAGCGGCTTCGCGCTTTGGAGTCGTAACTGGTCAAGTGTGAATTTGATGCTTTCTTGTGACACGAGTAAAACACCATACCTCAATCGGTTAGGTTTATCCAGATAGCAGGTGATAGTAAAGAGTTAACCTACGATTGACTGGCATGCTTGAACATTCTCATCCTCTTGTGCCCATTAAACCGGAATTCAACACCGGTTCCTAACTGCCGTTTCGTATTTAATTTCTGTTTCTTAAGACAGCACAATACAACACGAATTTGACGCATAAAACAAGAGCGCTATAGATTATAATTTTTATGATTTAAAATGTTGACAGGATAGAACGTAAGTTTATATAAACTATCTATTTTTATATAACAAGATGACATAAAGAAAAAATATCCAATATATTTTATAACTAAATTACTATTTTTACGTTTTTTTTACAGTATAATTAATATTGTGCATTAACCTAATTATTGGAAAATTGTCAGTTCTTCAACAGTAACAAATACACCAATGTAGTCACACTTCGTTTTGAAGACGACAGGAATTGTTAATATTTTACTTAAAGTAAAACAAGTGTATTAAACAAAAATCCTAAAATAATTAAGCAAAATATCTTCTTTTTTTTGTCAACGTAACGCTAGCTGGACGTATAATAACAAATAAATAAAATGAAAGTTATATCCAGAGAATCTTACAAGATGTTCTACTTCCTTAAAAAGTTTCGACATTATGCTTTCACCAGGAGTTTTTTATGCGCAAAACCAAAAGTTTATAAATAAAACGACCAGTAATATTTAGTAATGATAGAATTTATTACTAAAATGATAATTAAAAAAATGGTCTGATAAGAACACCATCTTGTGAAAATTTCCAATAAAAACTACAAGAAACGGTGTCTTAAACCGAAGAATAGTAAATATCTAATATATTTAGGCTGATGGTCCCAAGGAGCGGTGAAAGCTAGTAACATTAATCGATGGTTTCTCTGTCCCTTTTAATTTGTTTAAAACAACAACAATAAAAAGCCATCAACATTCCTTACTGGTTTTATCGACCTCATATATTACACAAGAAGAACCTTGAAATTACTGAAGTTGACGTCATAACAGACATGGTTTTCTTTCAGGAAATGTCACGCTACCGTTTAGTGAAGCTTATGTCTCAATAACTAGTTGTTATTCACGAAACTACACAAAGAGCTATCTGGGCTCTGGTTATTACAGGTATCGAAACCGGGTTTCTGGTAGTATACACCCGCTGACATATCACTAGAGAGGGGAGGCGAATTAGTCTTAGACTTTTTTATGTTTTCTCTCCAAGTGGAGCAAACCATTTAAGAACGACAGTATTGTTATTATCCACTGAGAATTTTGACACAGTCATGTAGATTACTTACAGATATTTTAGCCTACTTTTCTCAGTGTTGTTTGAAAAAGATCAACTAACTTTCAATAGCAAGTGAGTAGTATAATAAACTGTTTATGTTTGTATGGTGTTTCAGTTGTTTGAATAATATTTTTTCCTGTTCATTTGATCTAAATTCTTCCTATTATTTTTGCTGTGATGCTACATGTTAGTACTTGTGTTATCATATAGCTAAGATAAATGAAACTTGATGTCTCATTTTGTTAATATTCTTATTTTAAAATAAATTTAGTATTCTCTGGTAAAAAACTTGTATTGAGACGACATATCTTTGTATTCTTGATGCACAAATAATGTTTTATTCTAATAGTAACTAAAATTATGGTTCTTCCATTCTAAAAGGAACAGCTTAATCAGTGAAAAACTCCCACACAAGTATTTACAGGAATATGAGGGTATTTTCACGCTGTTTTCTTTTAGAGGTTATTTGGAAATTCAGCGTCGTTCACAAAGCAAAAATTACTCTGAAGAAAATTGGTTCATTTGTTTTATTATCAAACGCCAAGCATGACTCTGTGGTTAATGTGGCGAACAATGGAGGTGAGGTTCCGTGGTTCGTGTACCATTTCCGTTTCTCCACACCTAAAAAAAATCGCGCTCCATATTTTGAGACTGTAGGTGGATTGTAAGAGCAACAGTTAAATCCTACTATTCTGTCTAACAAGCACAGCCAGGTTTACCACTCGGGAGGAGGGCAGAAGATTTTAAGGGGGCAAATAAATTAAAAAGCTGAAATTTATCTAATTTTTTAATAAAATGGTTATTAAAACAAAGTATAGGTAACAGTGTTTATAAAAAGTTTTGTTTTTTATTAAATAATAAAAAACGGTTTTATTACATGTAAAATCTGAAAAATAATGTGATAAATATGCCTAGATTTTTTAAAGGGGCCAGTTCCCCCGTGCGCCAAGGCTAACAAGCGTAAACAAAGAGCTTACAGTGAGTTGCATTGACTAGCTGCTTACCTTCCATTATATCACTTCAAAAATAAGAATAGCCAGAACAAATAGTCATCATGTAGCTATAAGAAAAATCCAACGATGAAAGAAACAATTAATTTTCGTAGTTACAGGAGTAATGCAGCAATGAAGAGCAGCCTAGTAATGGTGATATGATGCCTTTTACATTCTCACAGACTTCAGGCTATTTTTAATATCAGACAAAAAAGGCTTGCGTTACAAATTAACAAGCAACAATAAATAAGCTGTTTTTGTTGTTTTGACATATCTCCTCAAGGTCACTCAACATAAAGTTGGAACAAATGAAGAAAACTGAAATATTTCACAGTGTTTTCATAATACGTTATGAGCATTTTCACACACCTTAGTTAATTTATATAAAAATAATTATTTGTATTCTGCTACGCCATTCACTGAGACTCTGCAAAATAAATTGACTTTATTGTGATTTAAGTCATTATGTTATTTTTTAAATAACCTATAATGAGATTGATTTTAATTATTATTTTTAAAACTGCAATACATCCAAACGTAATGAATGACAGGTAAATGATGTTCCGGTGTTGGGAGATTAACGGATTCAACTACTCTAGTTCAAATATCTTTCCAGTCAGATCTAAAATTTTATTACCAGGTTTTCAAATTAAGCGGAAAAGCTAAACTAAGTAAAGGAGGTTATAAACAACTGTTTTACAACGACAACTGCGTTTAAACTCTGATCAATATGCGCATTTTAATAAAGAAGGTGAAATTTAATACTGGTCTGTATTTACTGTGATTACGCACATATTTTATTTCGACAAATAATTATCATATTACTTGACTTATTTCTGACCTTCTCATATTTTGCTAAGTACGATGACTATTTGGAAAACAAAGAAACTTTCTTATTGTGATTGTTTTGGAATTAAACACGAAGTTTTTCCCGCCACAGGTATCAAAAACTGGTTTCTAGAGATGCAAATCTGCATATATATATATATACCGCTGTGTTACTGGGGTGGGGTGAGAGGGCAGTATCTTTTGCAAACGCTGAATATAAATAAATTGTTGATGACTGGTCGTGTTAATATTTCAATGTCCGTCCTAACCTCATAGCACATTTCACGCATGTTTATCTAGCATACAATCCAATTACATGGTGGCTATAAGTGGTTTGTGAAAAACGTGTTTATGGTTAAGATTGTAACGTGCAAATTTCTTACCTAGCACAACAATACGTTCCTGTTTTTGGTCTTTCAAAGCATCGTTTTGCGCGAATAAGAATCTTACATAATTGAATTTAAATAAATTTTCAAGTTGAAGCTCTGGAAACGAAGGAAGAAATAACCTACTTAAACTAGAATATGCTGCTTACAATCAAACACAATTAGGGTAGTTTGGTCTATACTAACTAACGTTAAATTTATTTCCCAATATCTTGTTAATGGGGCTATAAATATCAGGTTATTTGCAAGGTTTCACAATACACGATTTCGTTATAGGTACGAGTCACACAGTAATCGACATGGACGTTGGAATACAATACAAAACACTTATTGAGTTTTTTTTGTCTTTTTTAAAATGTTAGTTGAGCTACTTGATAAGCGAAGTAACTTACTTATATTTGTTAGTTGTAAGTTTATACACTGATCGATATCATTTGATTAGGCAGTGGAAATGAACAAGAAAAACTTATAAAGGAATTTAAAAATTTTCTTCTAACTGAAATAATTTTTTTTTTGGAAGTTCAATTGTAAACGACAAAAACCCTTATCCCACTCAATATATACCTCATTCATAAGATATTGGGTCCAAGGTTAATTATTCAACACCTACCACTTTATCGTATCGCAAACTAAGTTAAATTTATAAAATTCTTACGTTCTTTATAATTTAAACACAATTTAATTCTAAGGCGTAAGACATCACACGTTCATCCAAGGATTCGTACTTCTTTAACGTTCATGTAGAATCTACCTTATAAAGATCTGTGGATGTTCTAAACAATATTAAAGTTGCTATACTATGTGATAACAAAATATCACTGAGGAACTCCTATATAGTAATAGCTGGAGATAAGTGTTAACGTCTTCATTGTAAGACTCCTTAATAAGTTGGTTTGGCTCACACAAGCATTACTCCTGTGCAAACACTCGTGAATTTTTAATATGGTGAATTGCTCAAAGGGAGTCAGAAAGAAAACAACAAGGCCAAGTGTCCTTTTTTGAAGAAAGAATCACATTCACATTACAAGTGTGCAAAAAGTCGCGAATTGTTATACGATGAGAATGTTCATTAATTATTTTTCGGATACACGTTGTGTTAAAGCTAATGCCGCCTTCTGAACACGTTAAAAAACATTTATATACAACTATTAACGCCTGTGAGGAAATGAGGGTATTAAGGTGTTTCCCGAAATGAAGACGTAATGAAAGCGGCAATATTTTGTTTCCACGTGCATTCATTTAATTACAGCGCCATCTTACTAGTCCGGGCCAAAATGTAAAAAGATATGTTGAGTTTAACTTGATTGGTTGTACAGATTGTCGAGTAAAATTTTCGTAGTGAGCATCAAACTGTCAGTTTAAGTGCTATGATGAATAGGTGTAAACTGTAAACATATATAAACAGAAAGTTACAATAAATGTCACTGAAAACACTCGTCTCTTTCGGAAAAATTTTGACATTGATAAGCCAAAGATACAGTATCGCGTTAATTAAACGTATTCATAAAATAATTGTATATCTGAATTTTGTCATATGTCACCTGATTTCTTCGATGAAAAACTAGCGACTATAGGTAACCAATCATCTGAAAGGGGGTGTGACATATCTCATAAGTGTGTGGAAATATACATGTTGCTTGCACGAAACATTAAAACATCTAAATTACACCTCTCCATTTCCTAGGCCTACAGGATAATATGTTGCACCGTAAAACTCACTATTACATTGTGCAGAACATTGTGGAGCATATTAGACACAATTTTAATAACGGATCGAAATACCTAGTTGTATTAGCTGAATATCGCAGCAAAAGAGAGAGCACTACAAAAAAGTAACTTTCTATCAATGGTCAACAACACGACTTCACAGTTCAATTAATACTTCTATGTATAGAAGATGTTCTTGGAAGAGAAGACATAAAAGTGGAAGTTAGAAGACAGCTACTCCACGACACGATTTTCTGACGATAAATAAAGTAGAAGCAAAATTGAAACAGTAAAAGGCATGCTCACATGTGTCTCTCCACTCTTTCTTGAATTTTGTCCATTAAAGCACGTCTGTGTTTCGTTCCTCACAATTTGTTATACAACGTATCTTTGTGGAAAAGACCGTAATCAGTGAATAACATTTAAGAATGTTACAGTCACTGGAAAGCATTTAGAATTAAACAGTTTCTTCCTTCATTTTATATTACTTTTAGCAGTTGTTATGATTTCCTTTATCTGATAACATTCCCGATGATAAAAGTCTGGTTTATTCCAGCTCAGCTAGATTTCCAAAGTGATTCTCGATAATCAAGTTTGAAGAGTTCGGTAAAATTTAAAAGCGTTTAAACCGTGAGCTGTTGGATTTTCCATTTCCGCAATTCTAAGTAATTCACGAAACGTCACTGGTCTTATGGAAAATACCATACTTAACTAAACAGTAATAAGCTATTCTCATGCTCTTCAGTCGACTCGTACAACAACCAAGATAAAAACTGTTTTATATTTCGGTACTATATTGTGCGAGAAGCAAAATATATCCAAAATATATCAGAAAAATTGAAATTAGACAAAATACTGATCTTTACTTTCTGTGTCTTTTCCTTTCTGAGGCAGGGGAAGCGTGGCTGCTTTATCGACTGAGTTTTCTCTAGGTTTCCAGACAGGCGAACCTGCAGGTTCAGAGGGAGGAGGTTGGTAGCTTGTTGGAGGATTACTGGAAATGATAAGTTTAGCTGATGAACTACCAGTGCTGGAATTGGAAAGAGTAGAAGCAGTACTAAGGCTTAGTCCTTTACTAGTTCCAAGATTGGTTTTCCCATTCCCAGAACTACCCTGAGACCGTTCAGACTTATCGGACTTATCTGATCTATCTGATGCGGGCACTGGGGACTGCCCTCTTGACTCGGAAAGATCTTTGAGGGCGCTGCCACCACTAGTAGTTACATCTGCCATTCCGTCCGCCACTGTTTTACTTCTTGTGCGGAAGTTCTGATCCACATTATCGTATATCTCGAACTCGTTGTTTACTACTCCCGCAGAGTGGCGCTGGTGTGTTTTCCCACTTTTCTTGCTGCTGAGCGTTCGGCTCATATTTTGCAGTTCGGGCGGTTTTCGAGGAACAGCGGGTTTCTCTCGCGTTCCTGGTTTATTAACTGGCACCGTCATGTTCCTAACACTTTCTCTTATTATTTGTCGGATTGTTCGAAGGAATGCATTTCGGAAATCACTTGTGCTGAAACAAACAAACAAACAAACAAAGAAAAAAAACGTAAAAAAAGGCAGCCAGATACGTTGAAAACATAGCATTCAGGTTTATAATCATTACAACTTCTATCATTTGAAAAGGTGAGATCAAGATGACAATTGATGTTTTGTTGGATAAACATGCCATTTTATATCGACATTCCTAACGTAGTGCAAAGAAGACCTTGGTTTTTTAATTGCCATTATGAAATTGTACCTTAACTGTTAAACTGTACTACAGTATTATCTAAAAACATATTTTATGTCGAGGTTCTAATGGGCTGTCTAGTTTTACATTAATAGAATGAATGGTTGTAAGACAGCAGAGAACACTATTACATCTGTTTTAGGTCTTCGCGCTTTAATTACTACTTGCATTTAAAAATATATATTTAATTTTAATAATAATGAAAATCTCCTTAAAAAACGAAAAGTTTTGAGTTTCGATTCTGCCTCAATATAAAACTTCAATAACAGCGGTCTTTATTTAAATCACGAACCTTGTAGGTTAGGGTCTGCTTCAAGTTCTTAACTAGGCTTAAGCAATTATTATCTTATATAAAACAAAACCGTCTTGATGGAAACATGTCTTTAGTTGTGCTAATTCCTAACAAAGTATTATATCGTGTAATTTCTTTACCTGTTTGATAACTGATATATTTTTTCGGAACGCCTCTGTATCTGAGATTTCAAGTGAATAAGCTCCCACAAAAAATGAGAATCGCCATCTTTAAACCCACTTGCTCGCACTTGGACCTCCGTAACCGGAATCAGCACTTGGTAACGAATAATCTCGACTTCAGAGGCACTGGCTTTGCTAGAGCTACCCTGTGAGAAATAAAAATCAATAGTTCTAGGATGTTAAAAACACGTTTTATCTGACTGAAATTTTATGAAATAGACCTAAAGCTTATTTTCAATAACAGTTTACTTTATTTGTTTTTTAAGTTTCGCACAAAGCTACTCGAGGGCTGTCTGCGCGAGCCGTCCTTAATTTAGCAGTGTAAGACAAGAGGGAAGGCAGTTAGTCATCATCACCCACCGCCAACTCTTTTTACCAACGAATAGTGGGATTGATCGTCACATTATAATGCCCCCACAGTTGAAAGGGCGAGCATGTTTGGTGCGATCGAGATTCGGACCCAAGATTCTCGGATTACGAATCGAATGCCTTAACACACTTGGCCATGCCGGGCCCGTTTACATTGTGACTAGGCTTAACAGTATGTTAAAATATAGAAAGAGAAGAGACCAAAAATGTGACTTCGTTGCTAAATGGCCTGGCATGGCCAAGCGCGTAAGGCGTGCGACTCGCAATCCGAGGGTCGCGGGTTCGCGCCCGCGTCGCGCTAAACATGCTCGCCTTCCCAGCTGTGGGGGTGTATAATGTGACGGTCAATCCCACTATTCGTTGGTAAAAAAGTAGCCTTCCCTCCAGTCTTACGCTGCTAAATTAGGGACGGCTAGCACAGATAGCCCTCGAGTAGCTTTGTGCGAAATTCCAAAACAAACAAACAAACAAATCGTTGCTAAATATTATGAGATATTTAGTTTTAATTAAAAGTGATGTAGTATAAGTCGTACGTTTCCTCGCGATGATTACAGAAAAGTTGCATGTTAAACACGCGTGATGTTATTTTTTGTTGTTGTAAAAGCAAAGCAAAATAATGGGCTACCTGCACTGTAACTACCGCACGCATCGAGCTCTGAATTTTAGTGTAATAGATTTACCGTTAAAGGGCAAGTCACGTGATGTATATTTGTTATAAAAAATACAATTAGTAGTTCAACCAGCTCAGTACAGAGTAAAGACAGTATTCGTATAATTATTTTACTTTATGATTAGTCACTCCTTAAACAATATTCACAAAATACGGAACTGTCAATAATTTAGAATTTTAATCTCCAAATTACACAAGTTTAAAAGAATTTGTTCTTCTACTGACTCTGGTCTTACAACTTTTAATATCACAAAGTAATTTGAATGAGTATACAGTCCTGTTACGTGGAAACAAAACGTTACAATTTTCTGGTTTCGTAGAACGAGAATACGTTACGTAATTTATGTCAGCTCTTAACACAAAGCACAACAACGATGGAAATTATGGTAACATAATTTTGAACAATGTCTCATCTGCGAATTTACTGTTATTCTAGGTAATAGGCTGAGTTTTTATTTCGTATATTACGAAGAATTTTATATACGTGGACGAAAACTCGTAATAAAAAATTCGATTTCCAGTTCGTATTTTTTAAAATATCTTTTAGAAGCGTGGAAATGCCAATAACATGGATGCTAAATCGTACTTTAAATTCTGTTTTGTATAGCGAAAGAAACAAATTAAGAAAAAAAGGAAAACGTGTTAAATACTCCATGACAGAAATAAGTGGATGACAGCTGATCTTCAATGTCGCTTTATTAGCATATTTCGAAGATACAGTTTGATACAGGCTAGCAAGGTGGCTCAGACATTTTTCTGGGAACTATAACATCTTTTTTGTTTTTCTTACGAAGTTACAGCAAATTGCATCATTTAACCATAATATTAAGACCGTCGTCAAAACTTTTTACTATATTTAAGCAAAGCTTACGGGTCATCAAATTGATATTCGACTATAATTTTTAGAATCCCAACAAAACGAAGATATAACACAAGGTTACAATGAAACATGTAATTTCATCAGACACTGTACCTTTGCAAATTAAATACGAAATTTGAAAAATTGTATACTGTGGGTGAAAGTTGAAATAATACGCGTTAGTAAAAAAGAAAATGAATCAAGAAAACTACGTTAAAACCCTGCATCAAATAAAAGAATTCATTACAACGTTTCCAGTAACCGCTCCTAGACGGGAAGTTTCACTGTCAACAAGGACAGAATATTCGAAATGTATAAATGATACAGTGAATCAGTCAGTGTCCAGTTAACCGACAAAGATGTCTTAACAAGTTTGAACTGGATTAGCGATATACAAGGGTACAGTTATATATATATATATTAGATTTCTCTTTCTTATATATTTTTTAATTTATATTAAATTATTGCTTAATAATTTAATTTATATTAAATTATTGCTTAAGGATGTAATATTATTACGGATATTGTAACATGTAATTAAAATAAAAGAAACAAATATCCAGTTTACATATGCTGTATTTTTAGTTGTCTTTTACTATATACCAAAGCGACCCCTACATGGAATTTGAAGAATATGTAACATTGATTATACGAATTTATTAAACGTCTTTCGTTGTTTTTTCTACAGTTTATATTTTAACAAGTGATAGTTTGAACTATTCGACGATTCTATCAAAATCTCATCTCCTGATAAATATGGTTAATTGGTGAAGACTGAGGCTCGCGGGTTCAATCTCCGTCACACCAAACCTGTTCGCCCTTTCAGCTGTGGAGGCGTTATAATGGAACGGTGAATCCCACTACTCATTGGTGAAAGAGTAACCCACGAGATGACTAGCTGCCTTTCTTTAATCTTTCATTACTAAATTAGGGACGGTTATCGTATATAGCCCTCGTGTAGGTTTGAGCAAAATTCAAACCAAACCTGATAATGCTAGGTAAACCTAGAAACTTACCATTTTTAACAATGGATTTTTGAGCAATTACTTTTTTATCAACGAATGCGAAAACGTTAATTCACTAAATAGATTTACAAAGTAATTATTGGTAAATGTGAGCTGTTAATCATCCACTAAAATAAAATATCTTGTTCCATGAATAGAATGTACTATTTATGATATTATACTTGTTTCTCTTAAATTATACAGCAGAAAAACTGTTAAAATATATATTTGAAGTCCATCTGTCACTAGATTCACCATTTACCATTGAGTTACATTGGTTTTGGTCAATCCCATCTTATCACCGAGTTACATTGGTTTTGGACAATTCCATCTTATCACTGAGTTACACTGATTTTGGACAATCCCATCTTATCACCGAGTTACATTGGTTTTGGACAATTTCATCTTATCACTGAGTTACACTGATTTTGGACAATCCCATCTTATCACCGAGTTACATTGGTTTTGGACAATTCCATCTTATCACTGAGTTACACTGATTTTGGACAATCCCATCTTATCACCGAGTTACATTGGTTTTGGACAATTTCATCTTATCACTGAGTTACACTGATTTTGGACAATCCCATCTTATCACCGAGTTACATTGGTTTTGGACAATTCCATCTTATCACTGAGTTACACTGATTTTGGACAATACCATCTTATCACCAAGTTACTTCGGTTTCAAAAAATTATAAACCTTATCAATAATCCTATACAAGTGCAAATCGAAAGAACAAGGCTAGGTTTGTCCAGTGACTACTTCAACGGACTACGTTAATAGTATAAATTCCACGTATTAATCAAATTATAAGTTCAATACAAAGGCTATCTATGCAAAGCTGTCCCTAGATTTGAACCAATAAATTAGAGAAAATACAGTTAAGTGAGTAAAAAGCACCTAGAAAACATTATTAGTTAGGGCCCCTCTCAGTAGCACAGTGGTATGTGTGGGGACTTAAACGCTAGAATGCGTGTTTCGATACCCGTGGTGGGCAGAACATTATGTAACTTTGTGTTTACATACAAACAATCATTAGTTACATATAACTTCCAATAGTGGAGCTCACATAGTGACTAAAGATTGGTTTGTTTACTTTACAGTTTTCGAACAAATCAATACAAAGGCTATCTATGCAAAGCTGTCCCTAGATTTGAACCAATAAATTAGAGGAAATAGTTAATTAAAAACCTTTCCAACACCAAATAGTGAGATTTAACGGACAGTGAACCATGAATTGTCGGATTCACAGTCTAGCCACGCTAACTACCGGACAAATCCCGGTCAAATTGGAAATAAGTCACTATAGCATGAAATAAAAACCTTTTTTTTAAAATTTGGTTACATTACTGATAAAAATTACAAAACAAATGGAAATAGGCTTTCCTACCATCAGTTTCTTCTTCTGCCTGATCCTTTCCTTGCACAGAAACACAACAGCCGTTTTAAAGACGAAACACATTGCGTGCAATTCCAGTCCTTTCTTTATTTTGCCCAGAAATTCGGATATATTCAGCCATTCAACGCCACCGTAGTATAATAGTTCTCCAGGGCTGAGATCAACGTTCTGGATCAGAAATCAAAAGTTACTTTACACGTATAGAAATACTGATATTGAAATACAATCTCAACATTAAGCTCTTGTTAGATACTTTTAACGTTTTCTAATCAGAACATTAAATCTATAATGACACACGTTTCTGTATTACTACCTGGAACATTATGATATTAATATTTAAATTTTTTTATCAGTTTGAAGACATACACCACCAGGATTTAACGTTCACAATAAAAAGATAGATCTTCAGAGGTCTTTAGTTAAAAGATTTACACGGTTAGGACCAGCGTGTACTTAAGACCGCCATCACAATTTCCAGTGATTATTAAACATGTTTATCTTATTGAAAGAACATCACGGAAAGATATATCTATAAAGTGCTCAAACGTTTGGGCTTAAAAAATGAGGTAATCAAAAATGAAGACACTAGAAGTATACCTAACACTTTTACCTGTTTTGAAGAGCGTAGATGCTGGCGATACAGATGATCAAATATAGCACCATACTCTTCGTGTATCCTCTGCATTTCGTTGATATGTTCCGCGACTCGTTCCATTCCTTTCAGAGCCTCTGAAAAAAACACAAAGAAGTTTGTTCGATCATCTAACTGTTTTCTCCAGGTTGCAACCTGCATATCTATATTTCCGTCGAACAGTCTCTCTCTAGGTTGAAATCAATACAGTTATTACCCATTTATTCACCTTACACTTTCTTAAGGACAAAGATAACACTATTTATTCCTATCTACAGGATTCTATGATCGACGAATCCATTATACTGGTCACTAACGTATTTTCTAAGGGACAATATTTGTTAGTGAAGTAGCTAAGAACTGAATACTACACTTGGCAGGGTAAATGTTATCATTAAAAGCACCAATATGCTAAGTGAGAATCAAAGTTCTTCTACTTAAGTAAATGATACAGCTGTAGTGTCTTCACCACATCCTCACCAGACAGGTGCCGATGTTCCTCTGAAGATGAATCTGTCAGATGTTTCAGTTGTTGCAGAAGCAGAGGATATTTCAGAATTCGCTGAATAGGCTTAATGAGATACGATTCGAGCGAGAAGCTGTGCTGTCCTTTTGGATTACGTGACTGAAGGAACTGCATCAATGCACTGTTTCCTTCTCCTGTGTGAAAACAATGAAAAGCTAAAATATTTAACACGTACACGCACACATATAACTGATATTAACGAATGTGGATATCAAAACTACAGGAGATACGACGCCATTGGAACCAATTCTTTCATTTTCAGTCCTACTCGCTTTGTTGGCTATTGTTTAATACCACACTAAATTTCATCTTAAAGAAAGTAGTTACGTCATAAATCTATTGGTGAAACCACGGTAGAGCTAAGTGGTTAGGAAACAAATGCGATGGTGCTAAATATGTCGTCATGACTTCGCGCCCCATATGTGACGACAAGATGGTGTATCTATATACTTCGATCAACCCTCAATACATTTATTAGATAATAGTCACCGTAACTTTTAATTAGGAATGCGTTATACAATTTAAAAAAGTATTGGTCATGAAAGGTTGGTGAAATTAACAGATATTAACACAGGTTTAATTAAAAGCAAAGTCACTGAAGTAATTAATTATGTTTTTATTTTTTGTTAGGAGGGAATAATTAATTACCGTATATACTCGTTTTACCGCCCGATCTTGATTAAAGGCCCGTTTGAATAGCCGCCCGTGTGAATAGAACATAAAAATAAATAAGGGCCCGTGCTTGAATACCCGCCCGGGCCCTAATCATAACTTTTAGGAAACTTTGTTTTTCAGTATGAAGATGTAAATTCATGACAATGAATCACACACGATATTAAAGCATATCTTCTTAGCTTTCATTTGACACATCATTTGACTACGAAGCGCTCGTGCCACAACGCTATCGAATTTTATGCGCTGGTCGATAACACTCACGCCTTAGGCGTCCAATTGCATAGCAGATAGACATATATAGACATATTTATTAATAATTCGTCATGGAAAAATTTGCGATCAAAGGCCATATACTTCCCAATTGAAAAAGATTAATGTCGTGAAATATTTGTCTTCAACGATAATTTTTGTGCATACCTAATTTTACTTTGAAAATAACAAGCGCCCGTGCTTGAATAAGAGCCCGTTTGAATAAGGGTCTGGTATTGAGTTTGGTTGAAAAAAAATAAGGGCCCGGGCTATAAAACAAGTAAATACGGTAATTGTATTTTAGTGAAATAAAAAATCGGTTTATAATTTGAAAAAGTCAGAACAATGACGTATAAAACAATGTTTTATTGAAATTACAGAGATTTCACAAATCATCATTATAGTTTGGTGTTTGTTGTTAAGAGTACAGTTACACATTGGACTACTTGTGCTCTGCCCACCACGGGTATTGTAACCCAAATTTTGGCGCTTATTAGAGAGAGTAATAAATTCACAAGGAAAAAAAATACATATATTTTCGTTTAATAAGTTTCTGTTTGTTTAGAATTAAGAACAAAGCTGCACAATGGGCTATATATGCTTTGCCCACGATGGGTATTGAAACCCAGTTTTCAGCGGTGTGAGTCTGAAGACATTCCGCTGGGGGGGCACAGTTGATGATATCAACCAAGCAGGAAAAACTAGAGACAAATAATTAATCACACTATGTCGTTCAGTCTGGTAACTTTAACTATGAAGCTTAATTCTACTGAAACTACGTCAACCAAGAAATCTACTCACCCGGATGAAGAACCTTTTGAGCTTTCGAATGACTGGCACAGAAGGAACTGTATAACTTAAACTGGTCAGCATAAAGCAGAAAGGAATTGCCGATGGCAAAAAGAACATTCTGTCAAAAATAAACAGAAAGGTTAGTCGTTGTTGTTTTGAATTAAGCACAAAGCTACACAATGGGCTATCTGTGCTCTGCCCACCACGGGTATCGAAACCCGGATTTTAGTATGTAAGTCCGCAGACATACCGCTGAACCACTGGGAGGCAAAAGATTAGTCACTTCTTTACAAAAAAATTACCGTAATAAGTAATTTTTGAGATAATTTTATTTTATTAAAAATTTGATGAAAATGTTACGTTACAGTAATAGTTAAAAACACGTGATAAAACCATGTTTTATACGCTGCAAACACACCATTAAACATTTTTCTATATGTGACACAATAACTATAATCTGACATCTTGAACACATCACATGTGGTTCAACTTGGTAAAAGTGACGAAAAACTTGTGTGCTGACTAAAACATATCATTTCTACATGGTAAACATGAAATATTCACAACAGTTACACACGTTCCTTAACACGGGATCTTACCTTGAATTGACTAGAGTTTTCAAATGTGTTAAAGTCGGGTTCTGCGGAGATCGCTTCCTCTAAACTCTGTAAAAACGTCCGTTGGAACTGGACGATTTCCTGGATGTTCCCAAAGAGTGCCGTGATCTCGGTATTTGAGATGAATGACTCTTTCTTCATAGGTTCGAGGTAGTGTTCAAGCAGACTATTTAAGTGCTAAAACAGAAAATATCCTGAAACCAGAGCTTTTCAAACATTTAATGAAACGTACAGTCGCTGTGTAACACGTAAAAGTAGTTGTTAAAACGTTATAATAAGAACCTAATTTTTTAGAGTGCTTATTGGAAATTTAAATTTTGTAAATGCACTGAGCATTTAAAAGCACATTAGTAATATTAACACCAAAATTGAAGTTTAATATATAAGCTCATCCTATTTAATATACAATGATACCTACGTAAAATAATTTAACTGTTAGGTTTAACACAACGTAAAATTGTTAATACAAAACCAATTGTAAAAACACAACTCGCTAAAAATGCCATCTGCATATTAAAAACATAGCGGTCGACTGGCCGGAAGAGAGATTAAATGCTACTTTTAAAGACGTTTAAATTACCCCACCTACCAATGTTAGTACGTTATTATTATGTTTAAAAGTTCACATTGTAAATAACAGGTTTAATTAATAGAATTAATTGTGTTTGGTTTCTAACAATTACTCATTGTTTTAACACTTCTCATCAAAATCGAGGAAGTTAAAATACAGAAGAAAAAAAAAGACATAAACAAGAGAAACCATTTCCACGTCACTAAACAAACCTATGATGTACAAGTGTACTACAAATACACGGTATGGGATACAACACAAGGTTCTCATAAAATATTTATTCAATGCTGCTCTGAATTAAGAAGTATTATCAAATAACGAATGGATAACAGTTTATAGAGATTAAACATTAACGAGACTTCTAATAAGTTATTCGAATATAATAAGTGCAAAAGTGGACAGTGTGAAATGTGATAACAAACAACAAAAGAGAACGTTTCGCGTAACTTCGTAGATAAGTTACGCCAAAATAACTTGTTGCAAGCTCAATGTTTTGGTTGCCATATTTAGAATAAAAAGTGCTTAAATAATATATAATTTGACTTGGATTTTTAAAAGTATTGATACAGTGAAGTGTAGTTTCTACAACGGATAATACACATACACTATGAAGTAAACAATATCACATCAAATTTTAAATAACTTGTTACATTTATGATTATGTTTCGGGCACGGATAAACAGCTTCAAATTTAATTTTATTATAGAATCTCTGTGATTTCTAGTGTATCACTACACTTAAATGCTATTTTCATCAAACATTTTTTACAAATTCCAATTTCTAACGACTAGCATTTGCGAACAAAACATCATTGTACGAAACTGAAATACAATTCAATAGGCGCTCAACAGTAAAGTATTTTTAACCCAATGTTTGAGATTAAACATTAATGTCGAGGGATATAAAGCTCTCATAGAATTTATGAGAAATAACACAGGATTGAGTATGTTACAGTAAAATTATTTTAAATATGTAAATCATGAAACTGTATGACAACTACAACAGATATATGAAGTCACGGTGGGACTGGATGTACCAGAACTACATTTTGACATTGTTTGGGACGAGTATGTAATAGCCCTTTCTGACGCAAAACATTCATACACTCAAATTATACGAATGTGTTCAAATTGGGATTTAGAATTTCTAAAACTGGATATCTCTCGCAGTTAATGCCATTCAAAACAATGAAACGTGCATCCAGAAAGAGACCCACAATAAGTCATACCTCAGCCATTGTAAAGTGTGGTGTCTTATAACAGACGAGAAACAAAGATAAGTGGTAACAGCCGTTCTCATGCCCTGGGCAACAGTATGCAACAAACGAAAGATCCGGAAACGTGACACAAGTTGATCCTATGAAATATACTTCCACCTGCTGGACAGTGAAATGGGTATTCATACTCTTCCGTACAAAGACATGCCGGACACAGGTCTGAAAACATGTCGTTCTCGTACACCAGATGGATGATGGAAAATGACAAGAAACAGTGGTGGGCCTTGGACGTAACAGTTTTACACCTGAACTTTTTCAGCGGAACCTATACTGCAGGGCTACTTTCAAGATACACGATCTTCAAAAAAAGCATAATCTAAACTGGCGACACAGATTGCAACGATTTGGTGAGTTTTAAAATAATTTCAGTCTAACATACTCTCAACCCTTCGTAATTCATATGACACGATTTTTGCGTAAGGCGATTTTTGAACACTAATACATGCAAATGTGATTTTTATAGTTTTGACAAACATGTATCTGTTATATAGACGTAATAAATTATAAATGGTTACTGACAATAGACTCAGATACTAAATTTAAGTCGTAGCATTACTATTCATTTAGAAATGTGATTAGGCAAACAAAGTGAAAGTATTTATATTAGTGTTATAAAAGAAGCGTTGACTTCCGATCAATCACTATTATGTAATGTTACAGAAGTGTGAATACTATATTTCAATATTGGTTTGACACACTTGTTGTTTTACAACATTGGAAATATAACATGTTAAAAAATAAGGATTTTGACCAATTCAAACAAGTTAAATGAAACTTACAATAACCGTAGCATTCTGAAACACAGTAAGAATAATCGTAAATCTGACAGCGTCTGTTAATACTAACAATCTACAGCAAATTAATAAACACGTCAAAAAACATAAGCTAAGATTACCGCAAAGAGCTTGCACACACTTATAGGAGAAGGACGAATATGACACACGTGAAAAAGGCTTTACGAGTGCATAACAATGAAAGCTAAACGAGGAAGTCTTTCTCATGTAGTTACTACAGAAGCTGACATGATTACAAACATGCTCGTGCATTATCTGGCAAAATAAAATAACTCTGTTAGAAAGGTTCAAAAACATCTTACAGTTATTACATATATAAAAAAAAGGTCACGCAGCCAGAAGCTCAACAAGGGTTAGGATGGAAATGTTAAACAAATTTAAGATTACCTTTTGTAAGGTATCCGCATACCATGCTACCAGGTCGCTCATATGCTGCACCAGCACAC
The DNA here is from genome assembly GCA_011833715.1 of Carcinoscorpius rotundicauda. Taxonomy (NCBI): domain Eukaryota; kingdom Metazoa; phylum Arthropoda; class Merostomata; order Xiphosura; family Limulidae; genus Carcinoscorpius; species Carcinoscorpius rotundicauda. Next base: position 90,278,814 of record CM022393.1, on the reverse strand, counting down.
AAAGGAGATGAATAAACAAACAGTTTTAATTACTGGTTGTTAACAAAGTCAATTGAAACACAATTTCTAGTTACGTCTGTTTAATTTTCTCAGTAACGTCTAACACAGAATCTGGTATATAAATACAGGGAGACCATGACATTGTTTACTGAAACATTATTTCGCAAAAAAAAAACAACGAAACCACTCGGAATAAAGATACATATATTTCTATCTTAGTTTTACATTTATCAAAAAACTGCTAAATATTTTACTAACTAGATCAGGAACGTGAGGCAAGCAGTCTACTAAGGTAATGCTCCAAGAATCTATGTATCAGAGTTAATGTCTGTTTGCCAAAGTAAACAAAAAATATTGCACGATGTTGGTAGAAAAAAAAAGACCTGAAAAAAAGAATGTTATCAATAAATTTGACGACCTTACGGCGACTTTCGAAAAAACTCCCCCAGGGTGAAAGTTGTGTGTAATGGATACTTGCAGGGTTAACATACCCTCCATTACGTTCGTTTGTTCGGATATAATAACAAAGTTACATAAAGGGATATGTGTTCTCAGCCTACCAGGGGTACTGAAACCCGGTTTCTAGCAGTGTGAGTTCGCAGAGATGCCGCTGAATGAGCCCCTCCACAATGACAATATTGTAATTTATTTTTAAACGAGTGACTTTGAGACACAAGGTACTTCAAAGGTAATCACTGACCGGGAATCAAATTTCTCACAACAATGGTTTGTTAAAAAGGTTTAACCCAATCAAATTACTCAACTTAGGTACTGAGTACTTTCATACGGAATAAACTGTAATTTGTAATAAAAGTAAATCACACAGAATATTATATAATTTAATTGTGTTGATCCACTGTAATGAAGATCTCACCGAGATAAATTAAAAGGAACAGACAAATGTACATTGTGGTTTAGTTCTTCCGCTTTCCTTTTCTAATCCGTTTGAATTAAGCTTTGAAATGTTTTTGTTTGTGAAAATTATCTATTATATACCGTTCTGAACCAGAAATTTACATCTTAACATTATAAAAACTGCGTTTTATATTAGTTGTATCTAAGAAGAGTGTATGATATGTAAAATATTTCGTGAAACTTTAAATCGGTTTACAACTTCAGAAAAAACAAACAAAAAAAAACACGATTTTGTCCTCGCTACACAGTGGACTATCTGTGCTCTGCACACCACGTGCATCGAAACCCGGTTTCTAGCATTGTAAGTCCGCAGACATGCCACTTGGGGCTACAAAGGAGTTAATGTATTATTTATTTTGTTATTACGAATAATAGTTCCACGTTAAGTTTAACACACTATATAATGAAAACTCGCGATTTAAACCTAGCACATCAAATCTGAAACAAAGCTTGAGACCAAACTATGAAACAAGACACTATCTATTAAACTAAAAATTTTTCTCAGTCGGCCACTCATTCTTTCATATTTCTTTGATTTGATCTGCCCCCAGTGGCTCAGCGGTATGTCTGCGGACTTACACGCTAAAATCCGGGTTTCGATACCCGTGGTGTGCAGAGCACAGATAGCCCATTGTGTAGCTTTGTGCTTAATTCAAAACAACAAAACAACTTGATTTGATCTGTTTATTTTGAATTTCGCGCAAAGCTACGCGAAAGCTATCTGCGCTAGCCATCGCTAACTTAGCAGTGTAAGACTAAAGGGAAGGCAGCTAGTCATCACCACTCACTGCCAATTCTTGGGATACTCTTTTATCAGTGAATAATAGGATTGACCGTTATATTATAACGCCTCCACGATTGAAAAGGCAAACCTGTTTGGTGTAACAGTGATTAGAACCCGCGACCCTCGGATTACGAGTCGAGTGCCTTAACCACTTGGGCATGTCGGGCCGATGACAAAAGTAAAGAAGACCATCGTGAAGACGACTGACCGGACCAAAGTGCGGTGATGTTATGAGACAAGGAAAATGACTAAAAACATTCTTATGTTGATCAATCCTATCTCGAACAATATAAGTCAGGTGGGCTGTTGCATACTTTGTTAGAAGAACCATTATCTATCAGGGTGGAAACGATGCAGTGTGAGGGTGGACATGTTCTTACACGATGCAGATGTTATTCACCTTCTAAAGGAATAAAAAGCACCCCATTCCTGTCAGTTCCACATATTGTTAGACTGTTTTAAGTGTTTACGTTATCGTTAAACCTCAAGCATGGTTCTCTCCATATTTTAATATCTTGGCTTGCTTTGTTCTGAATTTTGCGCAAAGCTACACCAGGGCTATCTGCGCTATCCCTCCCTAATTTAGCAGTATAAGACTAAAGCGAAGGCAGCTAGTCATCATCACCCTCAGCCAACTCTTGGGCTACTCTTTTACCAACGAATAGTGGGATTGATCGTCACATTATTATTACGTCCCACGGTTTGGTGCAACGAAGATTCGAACCCGCGATTCTCGGATTACGAGTCGAGTGCCTTAACCACCTGGACATGCCGGGCCTTGTTTAAAGTTAAACACAAAGCTACACATCAAGCCATCTGTGCTCTGCCCACCGTGTGCCACAGAGAGGTGGGGCAATTGAACAAAAAGGGACAAAAGTAGGTATGATAAAAACAGTCACGAGATTCAGGACATTCACTTCTATGACTCTTTGAAACTCGAAAACATCCTTATTCTTACTGAATCTCTTTCATATTAATTACAATATGACCGTACTTTTGCAGTTGTAGAACTTAAGAAAATCACCCACGAGATCACACGATCAGTCTATTTTACGAATAAATGACGTGTAGCAGAGAAGAGATCTTTTTTTGAGGTTTCAATAAAGTATCCAATGGAATCATGATTTGTTTTCATTATTTTATTCAGATTTGTTGTGAATTTCACGATATATAGTTTTGTTCTGAATCAAGTTGGCAGAGGATTGAAATAGTCCATGAAACGTGTGTCTTTAATATTTGCTTGAATTTTAGTTAGCCAGTTACCATGTAAAATGTTATTTTTACTTCATTCAACGTAAATGAGAATTATTTATTCTCTCAAACTCACCAAATGGTTGTCTCTGCTTTTCATATAAACACAGAAAACACACTATCTACACGTGTATTAAGAGGTCTTTGCCTAACTGAACTTCCGTATAATTAAAAAAATAAAGACATGAAACTAGATCCGATATCTAATAGAAAGGTTTTTAATTCAAACACTTCAATTTTCTCTCCAACACATACTAAAACCATTTAATTAGTTAATCGTGTTTCTGCAGTTAATGGACATAATATACAATGAATAGCTTTCTGTTTAATATACATGTTAAGAATATATTAAGTAGTTATCTCTTATTTTAAACAAGGCACTAAAATCAAGATAACGTATTTACACTGAAATGATGCATCGTAGATCAAGAAGACATCTCAATGTTTATATCAAGTTTGTGAAGAAATCAAGGTGTCTTAATGGTCAAAATATGGAGATTGTGTTTTTTAATGAGCAGAGTCACATTAGATTACTTGATGTATTCACCGCAGGGAACTGAATCCAGGATTTGGCACTGTACATCCAAAGACTAACCGCTGTCCCACAGGGAACAGTTAAGGAGAAACGCATGTATTCACATCAATGATATGACTGTGTGAAGAAATCAAGATGTTTTTGTGTTGAAATCAAAGAAACGTCTTAGAGCTCAAATCAAGGAGATAAACGAGTGTTTAAATCAAGGAAGTGTCTTAGAGACCAAATAAAGATGTCTGGAATTTGAACTAAAAGTTAACCGAGTGATGAGATCAAGGAGATGTTTGTTTGTTTGTTGTTAAGTGCAAAGCTACTCAATTGGCCATTTGTGCAATATCAACACAGGTATCAAAACCCAGTCTTCAGCACTATCAGACCTTAGATGGACTACTGAGCTACAAAGAAAGGATAATCAAAGCAATGTCCGAGTATTAAAATCATGCAGACGTCTAGTTATTGAAATCATGATGTCTGTGTGGTAAAATCAAGAAGATACCAGACAGATGAAATCGAGATATTTGATTGTTGACATCAAGGAATTTCAAATCAAAGAGATGTGTGTATGTCGAGCTCCCCAAGTTGCACAGTGGTATGTTTGCGGACTCACACTACTAGAAAACGGGTTTCGATACTCGTGGTTGGCAGAGCACAGATAACCCTCGTGTCGCTTTCAGCGAAATAAAAAAAACGCACTTTGGTGTTCTGTTACAAATTAATACGGCAAGTTGGTACGTCATATCACGCTCTTCCGCTTGAGCTCACTTTTCTTATCTGTGTTTACGAACAGGTTACGTTTAATGTTCTAGGTAAGTATTATGATACATGCATATGAGTCAGAAAACTAGCATGTGGTATTCACACTACAATTTCTTCTGATATTGTATCTGCTATTGTCGTCGATCCAAATAAACCTAAACAAGCACACTTTATTTGGGCCTGGCGCGACGTAGTGGTTACTTTGCCCAAATGGTGAATCCAAGTGTTCATGGTTAACAGTCTGATGCCGGTAAAGTGCGTTTTGGGACCGTATGCGCTCTTTATGAGAGACCGTCAAATCCCACTATTTAATCAGACAAGAAAGGTCCTACAGTTGGCAGTTGATGCTGTGGCCTCCTTCTCCTCTATCAACTGAAAATTAAGAACAAATGTGCACAGATAGCCCTTCAGCAACTTTGAGTAAAATTCTGTAACGCAAAATTCCGTTTCAAAAATATCCAAGATTTTAAAAGTAATGAAAATATAACAACAACATTGGTTTAAAAATAAGACTCTATACCCGTGAGTTAACACTATATTCATTTCTAGATATAACGTTCCATCCTAATACATGAGAAATAATTTAATTTGAGAAACTGTTAATCAGATATTTACTTTTTCTCCTCAATTTTCAGTGTTCGCCTTCTGGGAATTCATTGGGAACAAACGTATACTGTTAAAAACAGAAATTATAATTTAAATCTGTGAGACCGGTAACCTTTTGTCGTAACAACGAAGTCTGTCTTACACTCACCCGCACATAAGTCCTTTCTGTTTCAATTAATTCCATAATAACTTTGCGCAGTTTTTCGGCATCAGGCATCTGTCGACTGTGTCCGAGTGGCTGGTTAGAAGAGCTGCTGCTCCCAGTGCTTCCCTCTAAGCTTGAACGCCTTCTCTCCAGAGATGTTCTACTGTACTCCGTGACCTGTTCAGTAGCTTGGACTGGAAGTGTGGGCTACCGTTGTTCAAAGAAAAGCTTGTCATAAGGTTTCCTCATGATTCTTATGATGTTATTTAATATTATATTTATACTTATTGTTTATTGGTAAAATAAAATGACCTGCTAACCTATGTTACGTAGATTACAAAGACAATAGTTTCAATCATTTTCCAAGAAACAAAATTCATGTATTAACAAACTGAGAATTTGTCAGAATTACTTTATTACAGTTCTAAGTAATTAGGAAATTTCATATGCTTTGTGTTAGGTAATTTTTCTGTCGCAAAGAAAACCCAAGTGAGAGAATAATTACATGATTGTCAAAATTACAAAATATCAAACATAAAAAACTTGAATTTTTAAACGTTTATTATCGTAAAGTTCTGTCTCCACGTTTGATCTTTATCCCGTAATGACATAAAAAATTTGGAAAGAAAAAAAACGTTTCCTTTAAACATTAAGTGATAGCGTGAAGTCTATCTATTCCTGCAATGCTAAACATCTTATAAATAAGTTATAAATCATGTTAAAGCATAAGTGTCAGGTAATCTTTAGTTAAGCTGTCGAAGCCCTTAATTAACGAGTTTTTATTGATCAAGGGGAAAGATTACATGAACTTCTGCGTGTACTTGTGCCTGGCTTTACAGGAGGCAGAGAATAAGAGAGAGTATTTGAAGCAGGTAACCAGTTTTTATGTGTCTAATAAATAATGTCACATTCTTTCTTTGAAGCTATCTCAATTATCAGTATTAATTAAAATATTATATATAAAAATATTTCATTTCATTTATTTATTATATCTTTATAATTAGCTTGGTATATGAATTTGGAGCCAACTTAAATCACCTAAGATAACCGTAACCTGTCAGATATTGTTGGGATTACGGCCGAAAACATCGACAATAGCGAGAGCATTCAATAATGAATTGACAATTCATTCTAATTATTATACGTTTTTTTATTATATGGCATTACACACTCCTAATTACAAATATACTAAATTAGCTACATTATTTACCATAGTGATTTTTATTTCTGATCTATATAGACAGTTTGCTTTCACCGTAAGTTAATTATAACTAAAATATCGATTATTTCTAGTTTAAGAAATTAAATGCATCACCAGGGCAGCAAGTTTGCTGTATGTTTTTACGAGCAACAAACCACAAGTTCAAATCATCGTCTGCTATCATACTATAACAAACTGATTATTATAGGAAATCATTGTAACACATTTACATGTTATTGTATATGAATATATTAATCTGAATATCTACATTTGAAATCTATAATTACTGATGAAGTACAAACCTATTTGGAGTCTTTAATATATTTTTCGAAAGCTGCTTATGAGTTCATAACTGCACTGTTTACAGGATCCATAACAACATATAAATCCCAGAAGACATAAAAAGTAAATAAAAATAGCGTCAACATTGTTTTACGTCCGTCAATCACAACTAAGAAGTTTTCTGTTGTTGTTTTAAATTGAGAATACTTAATCTCACCTAATTTATTTTTGATCAGTAGTCTCTGTATTATGCTAGACGAAAAACATAAAGATGATTCTGTGTGATGCAATAGGTAAACAAATATATTTTTAAAAACGGCTCGTTTGGGTTGAGTTTTTTTTTTAACGTAGACGAGTGAACAATGTTTCGACCTTCTTCGGTAATCGTCAGGTTTACACTGAAGAAGGTCGAAACGTTGTTCACTCCTCTACGTAAAAAATTTTCTCAACCCAAACGAGCCGTTTTTACAAATATATTTCTCTGCAAATGGATTTTCTCGACATCACTGATTAATAGGTAAATAACTTGGTTATTTGAGAATTAAGTAATCATAGCAAACATATATTAGGCTGTAGCAACGAAACCAAAACCTTTACTATATTATAACCATTACCAAGTTCCGCTCACTAACCCCAGATTAGACTTGTTCGTTTTAGACATTGACATTATAAGATAATTGTTTTGCAGGATATGACGCCATTTTGTATGATGAAACAGAACTCTGAAAACAAAATAAAGGTAATTTTATCCCTGTTGAAAGACAACCAATCACTTTGAGAGCTTTACCTGGTCTTAAAAGTAGAGAGTTTTTATCTCAGTTTGTTAAGATTTTTATTAATTCTTTCTAACGTATAATTCAAGAAAACTTTCACTTTAAAATAAGAATTAACAGAACGTGTGCATGCATATTCTCACCGGAAAGATTCAGTGGAATGCCACGTGCAACACTACAAAGTGATATCAACACATACTGTGTGTAACACTCACCACAAGGATTCAGAAATGTTTAATGCAATGCTCGCCACTAGGACTCAGAAATGTTGTCTGCAACGCTCACCTTTTTACGAGAGTCTTCAATGACTTTCAGAAGACCTTCGATTTGCTCTGTAGATAAAGTAGAAGTCTCTTGAATAACCACAGGGGAAGGAGAAGGTCGACCTGACGTTTCTGGAGAACGGTCCTGGGACCCTTAAAATAAAGGAGAAAAACGGAAAATTTTCTACAATGTGCATAATTAAGATTCTGCAACATTCCCTGCACAGATAGCCCTCGAGTAGCTTTGTGCGAAATTCCAAAACAAACAAACAAACAAGCAACACTCCCTATAAAATCCGAAAATGTCAATACTTAGGATTCTAAACATACCATTCATTATTCTTTCTAAGAAATTTCCTTTTTAATTTTCAAATTATTTTATAAATAGGGAGAATGGTTAATTGTATAGGTCTAAAATTTAATTTTTTAAAAGAAGTCAGTCAAATACTTGTTACACAAATTCACAAGTTCTTAATAGGTTTTTAGTACAAATGGCTAAGGTCCAGAAGACAAAACATAAAAGCTACTGTAAACAACGAACTAGCTAGGGCACTAGTTTGCTGAAGAACAACAAAACAAAACACTTTTAATTTATTTTATAAAACTGCCATGTCTAACATACAGGTTGCAGTTAAGAAAATAAAAATCTGTAAATGAATTCATCTCTGAGAGATTTTCCTCGTTGTGATTTTGATACAAAACCAGGGTATATGGTATATAACTTGTTTAAATTTAAGCAAAAAAATACGTTGATGTTTGCGCTACTTTTAAGTCAATCTTGAATTCCTAGAACAATTATATCTTAATATAATTGAATTATAATACATTTTATACTGTGCTGTTATCAAGCAACTGCGCCACAAATAATCACATGATAACTAGAAGAAAAAAAGGTTTAAGGTTTGGCTTCTTTTGAATTTCGCGCAAAGCTACACGAGTGCTATCTGCGCTATCGTCCCTAATTTAGCAGTGCAAGACTAGATGAAAGGCAACTAGTCATCACCTCCCATCGCCAACTCTTGGGCTACTCTTTTACCAGCAAATAGTGGTATTGCCCGCTACAATATAACGTCCCCACCGCTAAAAGGGGCAAGCATGTTTGGTGTGATGGGGAATAGAACTCGCGACCCTCAGAATACGGGTCGAGTACCTCACCCACCAGGTCACGACGGGCCCGTTAAAAATGGAAACGTTTCTACTTTGGCCGATACCAATATTTATTGCTGAGGTTCATTCTTATAAGGTCTGGCTGATACCCATGATAAGCACCCAATAAACATTCCTATAAATTTTATTAAGAAGAAACATTTTGTTTTGCCTTAACCCCCATGACCAATGCACAAGAATCATTCCTACACACAAGAAATTAGGTTGAAACGCCCTCTTTTGACTAGTAACCGTAATAAGTTACTCAATGGTTATTTATTCCTATAATTACGTGAGTAACTACTAAACTTGTATTAATTTAATCATAAAAAAAAACAAATTTAAAAAATGAAATGAGGTAATGCGAAAAGATTATAGATGGCTACCGTCACTTCAGATATACATTTACAAATAGTTTAAATTAACTGCTTTGTGCACTACGAATTGATCATACAGTACACATCATTAGTCTTTGTAAAATAGTGACAAATATAGTAAACTTTTTCAAAGAAACCGCTTTTTCTGATAAAAGCCTAAAAACAAAATAAATGCTACAGCAAAAACACTGTAAATAAATGAGATAAAATTAAAATGTTTATTAATTTTAAATAACGCAATTATATTAAATTCAGTTTTATTTGTTTCTTTGTTGTTTTCACTGGCATCATATACGGAAGTTATTAAACCTTTTTTCGTTAATACGCGTGTTTTCTTACAGCAAAACCACATCGGATTACCTGTTGAGCCCACCAAAAGGAATCAAACCCCTGATTTTGATATTGTAAATCCGTAACTTACCGCTGTACTAGCGAGGGGCTTTTCTTCAATAACTCGTGATAATTAATCGTTTGAGTAATAAATCCTTTAATAATAAGCGGTAGAAACTTATCAAGAAATAAACGACTTTGATTTTAAGAGTCAAACGAAAAGGTTATTTCTTCATTTCTTCTCAGTAACCCACCGGTGCCTAAACAATAGCACTAAACCTCTGGGTTCAATGCTGGCGGTGTTCACAGAGCAAATCGCCCACTGTTCAGTTGTTCGCTCAACAATAATCTCTGTCAGAAAATACGGCGCCCCTGATGGCTAAGTGATAACCTTAAGAACGTAAGTGTGTTCAAGTTCGACTTCTGAGGGTGACACAGCGTAAGTTATCTACTGTACATTTTTTTTTTATATGCAAAAACGGCTCGTTTGGGTTGAGAAAATATTTTACATAGAAGAGCGAACAACCTTCTATGTAAAATATTTTCTCAACCCAAACGAGCCGTTTTTGCATATAAAATTCTCAACAAGTGGGTTTCTCGACATCACTGATTGCTATCTACTGTACAGTCCCCCGCTGGTACGGCAGTAAGTCTACGGATTTACAACGCTAGAATCAGGGGTTCGGTTACTTTCGGCGGACTCATCAGATAGCCTAGTGTGACTCTGCTACAAGAAAAAAAAGCACACAACCACACTACTGTACAGTTCTGTACTTAACTACACAGAAATATGACGCTGGTGTCGCAAGTTTCGTTACATTTCAATTAAAATTTAATATGAAGCAAAAGAAATAAACTGATGTTTCGTTTCTTCCAAGTGTTACGTAAAAAAATAATTAATTACCCCAAAGGGGTGAAGGAACGATTAGTTTTCCAATCATTTCTTCACTCAGTGTACTGTCGCTAGGTGGCGGAGGACATACAAGAGACTCGATATAATCGTCTGTAGTGCGCATGACGCTAGCGAGATCAGGTGGTTCTGTCCTGGAAGATCTCATCATCATACAAAGGGAAGTTTCTTCTTGCAAGACACTCTCAATGTACATCATGTCCAAGTCGCTAACGATGGCTCCATTTATAACCATAATCTCATCCCCTCGTATTAAACCTGGGGAAAAATATCGTTTTAAAAAGTTTGTCGAATTAAACCTAGGGTAATGTATCGTTTTAAAAAGTTTGAAATCTGTCAAATAAACACTAACTCTTTCAGTGCTAAATGAGACTGGACTTTTGCACCATACAAAGAAATAATATTTCTCTTCGAGGTTTCTTGCTTACTCGTTTCAAATTCTAGATGAGTGAAGAAATACTAAAACACGTGTATTTGTTTATATTGTGTACTTAAAACTAACCCTGGAAAGAGTCAAATCTTTTTATTCAATAAAATATATTTGTTAAAACAAAATACTTAAAATCGGATTAAAAAATTCCCTTAAATACTATATTCTAGAGATATTGATATGACGTTACGATATGAGATTATACACCATTTGTGTACTTACAATCCAATAATGTTTAACTATATACATATATTTACACCTACTTTTTTTTTATTAAAGTCTAATTTTTACTTAACTAAGTAAATTTCTTTATCTCACATTCATTCACACAAATTTCAAGTAAATGTGCCTTTATTTTGAAATTATAATCATGTTTATCTTCTACACAATAACAAATGTTCAAGTAATCTTTCTTTTTTAAGATTTATTCTGGTTCAAAATTAGCAGAAAAACTGTAGTAAAACATAAACTGTACCAATGACGACCCACGTCGACAATAAACGGTGTAATTGCTGACAAATTTGGCTATATTTTTCTACAGATTTTGTTTAATGTTTAATTGATCCTAAACACTGATGAAATGAAGGTGTTGGTTGTGAAGTCTGCGCATGATCATTGGACTCAGAAGATAGAAAAACCAGAAATAAACGTATACCTCAGTAGAAGAAAACTAAAAGCAAATTGTAGTTGTGTACTTTGATGTGTTTATACAAGTTGGTTTTTTTTTAATTTCGCGCAAAGGTACATGAGGAATATCTGCGCTAGCCGCCTCTAATTTGGGCTACCTTCTTACCTAGCAGCTCACAGAAGTTGACTGTAATCATAGAATATAGCGACAAGTGTATTGTTAGCTCATTAGTAATGCTGGAAAATTGTTGTTGCTATTTCTTGTTATTATCACAGTTTATGTAAAACTAAAAAAAAAACTCTTTCAGCGAAGGTAGCATAATCCAATTATGTACATTTAGCTTTAGATAAGGCGAATGTTGAAGAGAATTATCTCTCTTCAACAACATCATTCAGTTAGTCCGATTGACAAATTCGTGGTTTTATGAGTTTTGTTTAGACTCTACGGACTTTCTCAAGTGATTTGGTTGTTTGTTACTCTGAAGATGATTTGTTTATTACTCAACAGTGCTGGTAAAATGCTCATACAGTTTTGTTTACAGTGTGTTTGAGATTTTAACTTGTGTTGTACATTTGGCTCATTTCTTCAAGTACTACCATACACATGATAAGATACTGATTAGAAGAAAAAATAAAAACGTGCGATAACCAGACAGAAGAATGAAACAACTAACTTGAAAATAATTTTTTTTTTTTTCTGGGGTAATAAAATATACAAAGTAAAGTCGGGGAATAATAAAATATAAGTAAACAATTTAGCAAAATAATACGATTTGTAACGGATACTTTATTAAAGATAATATTACGGAAACATATTCTAAAATAACCAAATTTGATTCTCTCAAATTATTAATCCATAGACCAAATTTTAGTTGCGTATTTATGTAAGGTGCTACTAGAGGTATATATATATACACATACATACAAATTTATGAACATTATTATATAGGAGAGAAAATTATAGGTCATGATAGCAATATGTAACCACATTCATATTCTGGACAGCACTAGTTTGTAACAACCACATTGTAAATATTCCATCATTTTCTCCTCACGTTCTGCTAGATTTGTCGTTAAACACTTTACAACGTAACGCAACACTTCCGCCTCACTACTAGAGGTAACTGAGTTGATGATTATACACGTGATAAGCCTGTGAAACGCTTCTCGTAATCGGATTTATGGCAACACACTTCTTTCACTTGAATCCATCAAGGGTTGAGTAAAAAGGTGTTCTAAATATGATGACTGAAATATGATCAAAGTTATGATTGTGGTGCGTACTGAATTCATCACTAGAGTTTTCGTTGTTCACTATGAGGTAAACTAACAGCGTATGTTACATTCAATGATATAATTTCATATTTTTCGAAAGCAGGCTATAAGTGTGAATTAATGTTTTTAGTTTACATTACGGTTTACGCTTTTTTAAATTAAAATATCGTGAGAGTTAATTTTTTATTACAATGTATAACTTAAATTGCATGTGTTAACGTGTACTGAATTTGTTATTAAAATGTATGATACAAGTGACGTCGAAGAAACATTATAACTCCAGGATGAAACATGACAGTGCACTGTAAATAGGTTATAATCCAAATAAAGTTAAAAACAGCACCCAATGAATAGCCTGGATTTCTAAAAAAGTTTATATCACCTGGGAGACGGAAAAGCGGCGCATGACGATAAATAACCGAAACTTCAAAGAAAACTAATAACTTTAGAAAGAATTTATAGAAGTAGAATGTCGAACCTTAAACTAAAGAACGGTAAAACCTCCTGGGGAAGACAGCAGCACCCAACGGATAACCTCAAATGCTAAGAAAGATAAAAACTTCACGAGGGAGGCATTACAACAACGCGTGTAACGTAAAACTTCTAAAAACGTGAATAATTAATAACTTCTGAGGAAGATATAAAGGTACAGTGAATCGGCCCTGTGTTTTTTACAGTAGTCAGTGTATTAGTATTACAGAGTGGGATTCAGTTAAGGATAAATAGGCCAACAATTTATTTGCTCGAACAAAATATCAAAACAAAAGTTGTAGTCAAAGTGTTCACTGATAAATTTCCGAAACTGTTAAAATTTCATTGTAAACATTTAATTATTCACCAGAAATGGACACTTTGGCTACTTGAATCTTATAAATTAACTTCATAACAAAAAGTTGTTCCCAGTAATATACACGATTCTTCTGTGTTGAAAAAAGTCAAGAGGACATTGAAACTATAATAACACAATTTCAAGATAGAACGTGAGAAAACAGTAATCGATGAATCGTACTTTCTCACCTTGCTGACTAGCTAAACTTCCATCTTCTACTCTACTAACATATACACATAGTTCGTCTTGGTGGTCAGAGTTCTCGACCAACTCTGCCTCTACGCTAAACCCAAACAGTTGTTCCAGCGTTGTTCTTGTCAGGTCAACTTGGTACAAGACCTTAGCACAGACCTGAAGAATTTCGTATTCTTCCTGCAAAACCGTGATTACCATTATAACACATATGAACATTATTACATGTGCACACTGTGATTACATTATAGCATATACTAACGTAATTATATATTCACACCGTGATTACCATTATAACACATACGATCGTAGTTACATATGTACATCGGAATGACATTATAGTACATACGAAACATAAACCCACACCATTATTACCATTATAACACACACGAACATAATTACATATGCACATCGTAATTACATTATAACACATACGAATGTAATTACATATGTACACCATCATAACCCCTACCTAAATATAATTACATATGCACACCACTATTACCATCATAACACATACGAACATAATTACACATGTACAGCACACTGAGAGGAATTTAAATGAAACTTTTCATTTCCAACTAGTAACAGTTTTTAGAAAATTTCAGACAAAAGTGTTTTGATGTTCATATGTTAAGAATTTGTTTTTTTTTAATTTCGCGCAAAGCCACACGAGGACTATTTGCGCTAGTCGTCCCTAATTTAGCAGTGTAAGACTAGAGGGAAGGCAGCTAGTCATCACCACCTACCGCTAACTCTTGGGATACTTTTTAACCTACGAATAGTGGGATTGACAGCACATTATAATGCCCACACGGCTGAAACGGCGAGCATATTTAGTGTGACGGAGAAATCTACGCTAAGTATGTGTGCGTATATACATATATTTATTTAATATACCTTTCCGCAAAAAAATTCGTAAACATTTACGTTCATAACTAGCATTTGGAGGGACGATACTGAACACTCTGTTATTATCAGAGAAAGAGGTGAGACGTAATTACAGCTATATCAAGGTTATACTCTAGAAAGTAGGCCATATTAGGCACACCATTATTAAAGTTTCTTTTCCTATCAAAAGTTTATGTTAAATACGTAACGTTATTACAAAAATAAACAGTATCTGTTATAATGCTGTGTGTGTGTGTGTAAAGGCTACATGACGTCGTTTTACATAGCTGTGATAGAACTTGTCATGGAATGGGTTGGGCTACTCAACGTGGGTTTATACGTTTCCATATTACAGCCTCAATTCGGTTTATCGACGGACCCTAAGTATTACGCTTGTTTCTTGCTGATGTAATAAGTTATTTTTTTAATGCGTACGTTATTTCTATAAGATCTTAAAGTTTTCCTGGAATACACAAACAAATGTAAATCTTGGAACGATGTTTTTTTCAGTTCCCAAGTAATCCCCCAGTGGCTCAGCGGTATGTCTGCGGACTTACACGCTAAAATCCGGGTTTCGATACCCGTGATGGGCAGAGCACAGATAGTCCATTGTATAGCTTTGTGCTTAATTCAAAACAAAAAAGTTCCCAAGTAAATCTATGAAATAAAATTGGAAAGGCTCCGATACATCACGTGGTGATGAAATGGAAATATTCCCAAAAACCTAAAACTAGATCCTTGTTTCGAACGAAAATAATATAATTCTGATAGCTCTTAAGGCATCCCCCACATTAAAGCTTTAATTTCAAATTTCCCAATATAAGAATTTAAATTATGTCAGTTTTAAGTAAGTTAGTTTAGCCAAATCAAAAATTACCTAACACCTCTTTCATTTCCCATTTCTGACACTCTGTCATAATTCGCCATTTTTTTTCCGTTTATATCTTGTAGGAATCAAGATCCTATAGGCAAAATTTCAGCTCTTTTTGTCAAACAAGTGAGAAAGTTTAAAAGGTTCTGTAAACACTTAACACAGAGAATTACAACTGAGATACGATCTCGGCAATTACAGATTATTATTACAGAAATTCGTAGTTAACTTTATGCCACCTGAGAATACTGGGTAAGGATAGTTCGTATTCGGTGAATATTGCATAACCTGAAAAAACTGGACGAGACTAATTCATGTTTGATTATTACAGGGTAACCTGAGAAATCAGGATGAGGCTAGTTCACGTCAGGTGATTTTTATGTAACCTGAAAAACCTAGTTAAGACTAGGTAATGTTCGTGATTATTGTGTAACCTGAGAAACCTGGTTGAGGCTAGTTCACGTTCGGTGATTGTTTTGTAAAATGAGAAACCGGGATGAAGCTTTTACATCTTTGACGATTATCATACAAACCTGAATTAAACTGGTTCATGTTCAGTGATTAATGCAACCTTAAAAATTTGCACAAGATAGTTCATGTTATGAACCTGAGAAATCTGGATAAAACTGGTTCACCTTTGAAGGCACTGACTGGCTCTATGGTGGAGCTCTGGATATCACTAAATATTATCCACAATTTAATCTATAGTTGTGTGATAAAAGCAACAGTCAATCCCTTGGCGTGATTGTTGGTGATATGGTGCTCATTACTGGTTCAAAATTAGAGACGAAAACAGAGAGCCTTAGAAGCTTGGCCGTAAATACAAAATAAAAAGTTTATGTTTCATAAATAGTAGCGTATCTGTATTATACCCCGAGATATCTGATTAGTTAAATCCCATGTTTAGCTCTAATCTCTTTTATGTGAGCTGATAAAAGTAATGACATTTAGTTATCGTTTCTTTGTGGTACTGATTGTAAGCAATAGCCTTTAGTTATGGTTTCTTTGTGGTACTGATAGTAAGTAATGAACTGTAGTAATGATTTCTTTGTGGTACTTATAGTAAGTAATGACCTGTACTTATCATCTTCTTTGTGGTACTGATAGTAAGTAATGATCTGTAGTTATCACCTTTTTGTGGTACTGATAGTAAGTAATGACCTGTACTTGTCATTTTCATTGTGGTACTGATAGAAACTAATGACATTTAGTTCTCATCTTTTTATGTGAGCTGATAGAAAGCAATGATCTTTAGTTATCATTTCTTTGTAATACTAATAGCAAACAATGGCCTTTAGTTATGGTTTCTTTGTGGTATTGATGGTAAGTGAAGTAGTTACCATCTCTTTTGTGTGAGCTGACAATAAATAATTCCCTTTAGTTATGGTCTCTTTGTGGTACTGATAGTAGCTAATGACCTTTAGTTGTCGTTTCTTAGTGGTACTAGCAACTGATCTTAAGTATTAACTATTTCAGATATATCTGTGGTAATTGGTTGACTAGAAAATAAGCATGGGAATATCAAACTTTGGAATGTCTTTGAGCTGTTCTGAAAAAATGTTGAAATATATAAAAAAATACACTGCTGGACAAAATCTTAAGGCCAATGAACATAAAGAAAATATATGCATTTTGCGTTCTTTAGACTCAACTACTTATTTGAGTAGAACTTTGAAAGATTAAAATAAGAAAAGGGAAAATAAAAAAACTTTTTTTAGCATTTAATAGGTAAAATGTGAACACTATGAAATTAGCCTAAATACTAGCTGGTCAAAAGTTAAAGACCATACCAAAAAGAAGACCTAAACAGGGTAGGAAATGTCCAACAAGAGATCTCAGTAGTGAGTTACATGGCCGTCATTGCGAATAACTGCAAACATTCGCTTTGGCATGGTCGATGTAAGCGTTTGCAGAAGGCTGGCTGGAATGTTATTCCAAGTGGTGAAGATGGTTTCACGAAGATCATGCACTGTTTGGAATTGACGTCCGTTTCTATAGACTTTCCTTGCCATCCACCTCTAACATTTTCAATGAGGTTCCATTCGAGCGAACATGCTGGATGGTACAAAAGAATCATGTTATTCGCCATGAAACAGTCCTTTGTTCTGCGGGAATTGTGGATTGCAGCGTTGTCCTGCTGAAATATCAAGTAATTTCCAAACAAGCGAGGGCCTTCCGTCAATAAGGATGCTCTCTCCAACATGCCAATGTAGTCAGCTGCTGCTTGATGCCCCTGTATAATCTGAAGCTCCATTGTTCCATGGAAGAAGAAAGTATCCCAGATCATGATGGAATCTCCTCCACTGTATCATGTAGAAAATGTTTCCTGTAGGATATCCTTATCGTGCCAGTAACGTTGAAAGCTATCTGGACCATCCAGGTTAAATTTTTTCTCATCAGGGAACAAAACCTTCGTCCACTTTTCTACGTTCCATGTTTGGTGCTTCTCAGCAAAGTTTAACCGAGCTGTTTCGTGGTGTGGAAAAAGGCGTGGCTTTTGAAGACTTTCCTTCGTAGATGCCGTCTTATTGTTTTTGAGCTGCATTCTGCGACCATAATGGCCTTAATCTGGTTCAATGATCGGCTAGTGTCTTGCCGGACAACCCTTCGATCCAATTGGTCAACGCTGGCGAAATTTTCTTGGGCAAACCACTTGGAATTCTCGTTTAGTATCCCTCAGGGTCTTTTAATAAATTTGTAGTATCAGTATCACTATGCCCAATCTCACCAGCGATAGCACCTTGAGAGAGACCTTGTTTTTGCAGTTCGACAATTCTGCCACGTTCAAACTCTGTCAACTTTTTAGCCTATGTCATGTTTTTACCCAATGTAACACAGGAGATGTTGACAACGCTAATGCTTGAACACAAATGACTAAATTTCGTTACGTGTTTACCTATTAACGCTTCGTTTCTTAAACTTTTGATCAGCTAGTATTTAGGCTAATTTCATAGTGTTCACATTTTCCCTATTAAATGCTATAACACTTTATTTTTATTTTCCATTTTCTTATTTTTGTCTTTCGAAGCTCTATTCAAATAAGTGGTTGAGTCTAACAACGCAAAATGAATATTTTTTCTTTATGTTCATTGGCCTTAAAATTTTGGCCAGCAGTGTATTTAGTCCCATCCAAGTTTTCTTTTGGTTCATCTTTACATTGTCTTATTCTATCGATTTTCTAACTCGCATTAAAATAACTGTTTTTTTGTGTTTGTATAATAAATGCATTTAAAGTAATTTCCTCATTCAGTTTAAGTTGTTTCACTCTTTCTTATATCTTAGTTCTTTCTGTGTTGTCCTCCATTTTGTTGATAGACTTAAACATCTCTGTTGACAAAAGCTTTCGTTTTTTCCATACTACTTAATCCTTGGTTCGAACTTGTTTCAGAGAAGAAAACCCATCATGTTTTCCTAGTCTGTAAAAAGACTAAGGTCATCATTATTTTTGCTTTCTGATAAACCAAATAATCGCCCTCACATGTTATTACGTTTCAAAATGAAAGTAGCAGCGTCTTAACTAAAAATTACAGATTTAAATACTTAACATGTGACTATGTTAATAACAAGTATTGTGAGGAATTTGGATAAAAAATATTTTGTAAAAACTAGTACAACTTAACTTTATGTACAAGTAGATGGAGTAATTTATTTCGATATAAATTAGTTTTCGTATGTTTAGTTTAACTCTCAGTAGGCTATTTGGGCAGCGTCTGATATAGGAATGCAATCTCACATTTCAGGATAATGAGCATTCAAGTTTACAACTGAGTACCCTGGAGACTTTAAAATAATGTTACTAATGGCGCTTTCTTCAGAAATGCAACTTCAAAAAAATGCAATAGTTAAGCGTAAAGCGCCGCAAAAGGCCGAGAAAATTAGTTGTATATTTTATTTCTATGTATATCATTCGTGTTAGTGTGTGTCGAAATATTTCGATCTCAAAGTTACACAATGTGCTATGTTTGTCACGTGAAACCGAACACCGGATTTTAGGTTTTCAAACCAATAAGCTAATTTCTGATCCACAATGATGCTGTTGATGTTATTGGTGTAGTGTTTATATTTCAACCTTCCTCAGTTATCGTGAAACATTATTGCATCGATCTATTAGGGTTTAAGTGCTTATTGTCTTCAGAGGTGACAAAGATTATAAGTTACATTAAAGTGATTCTTAAACCAACTGTGAAAAACACATGCCCCTCACTGGGACAGCAGAAAGTCTTTGGATTTACATCGCTAAAATTAAGGGTACAAGAAAAACCACATTTCGTTGTAATTTTGGCATTTGTTAGTCAAAGGAGTTTAAATGAAAAATTATTTTCTCTTTAACCGACAAAACCCGTGGTCAATAAATCTCATTATGTAGCTCTTAATATTGGTGCTACAGGAAGGTTAGGAATAACAAGTAAGAACACTTAGTTACCAAGGCTTGAATACTTTGATTGTGTTTGATAACTGTGAATGGAAGTAGTTTTATCGTTAAATTTCTTCCTTGAAAACCACTTATTCGCTAACCTAAGTTATCACAGAAAGGCTGTCATGTTTCTGTCTAAATCCTGTCATACACCTCATGGACCATTCTAAATTCTTGTGTTTACCACCAAAGGACCTTTTAATGAGAATTTTACACAACTTGCAGGCAAAAGTCACCAGGGGCGCATTCCTTCCTATAATCCACACACGAGATCACAATATAACCCATTCCTTCCTATAATCCACACACGAGATCACAATATAACCCAATTCTTCCTATAATCCACACATGAGTTCACAATATAACCCATTAATTCCTGAAGTCAACAAAAAAGATAACAATACAACCCATTCACAGAGATGCCAACTATTTTAAATGACTGAGCATAATGATTGTAGACAGAGCACTTTATCATTTGCGGCTACTTGGCCTGACCAATGTCTCTAAGCTGTTTATTATTATGTTATTACTATAATTATTATTATTTATTACTGCTATAGATTGCTCATTTATGACTGCGTTTTGTGTATTTAATAAATAAATTAAAAATTCTTTTTCATATTCTGAATTCTTATTCATAAATGTCGTTATATGAATCGTTTTTATCTTCACCTCAGCCTTTTGTTGGTGAGATGCTGATTTTGTATGTCTGGAACAATCGTTTATCCCGCCATGCGCCACAGAAAAATCGATGTGACAAACTGTACAAAACGTATGACTGTCACTGACTTTTGATGCAATGACCAGATATTTTGCACTATACTCTTTCCTAAATTTTTGATTCACAGTTTTAGTCCTTTTAGATTTGCCAGAAACAAGACAATCTGGTGAACGAGGCCTCTTTTTTTTCCATCTTGTGAACAATCGAATTGGTGTTTTTGTGCTTCTTAGAAAACGAGAAATACCTATCTACGCGAGCGCTGATGACGTAACTATGGATTTCCCCACGTACCCAGTATGGAGAAGCACCGCACTCAAACAATTGGTAGACGTTGGAGATACAAATATTTTTATTATTTCAAAGAGAAACCTGATTATTGCACGTAGCCGTTTGGACTATGTCTTTTATTTATTATCAAAATTTATTTGTATCTCAC
The DNA here is from genome assembly GCA_011833715.1 of Carcinoscorpius rotundicauda. Lineage (NCBI taxonomy): Eukaryota > Metazoa > Arthropoda > Merostomata > Xiphosura > Limulidae > Carcinoscorpius > Carcinoscorpius rotundicauda. Next base: position 90,257,854 of record CM022393.1, on the reverse strand, counting down.
TAGAAATTTTCTTTTCACCCCTTTCAAGCCCTGGGGGAATAAATTTATCACTTTATTGTATAGGCCTATATAATATATAACAATTTGGGAGTTGCAACAAATCGTAATATTTGTCTGTATGAGCGTATAGTCGTAATGTATACACCAAAATCGTAATGGTTGGCATCTCTTAATTCATTGCTATAACCTACACATGAAATTACAATATAACCAATTCATTCTTATAATCCACACATTTAGTCACAGTATAATCCACTCATTGCTATATTCTACAAAGGGAGTCACAATACAACCTATTCATTGCTATAATCCAAACGTGATATCAAAATACACCCCATCCATTGCTATAATCCATACATACAATCAAGAGTATAAATCATTCATTATCATAATACACACATGGGATCATAATTCTAACCCATTAGATGTTATAATCCTACCATTAATTATTATAATACACACATGGGATCATAATGGAATTATAATCCTCAGCTGACAGAGTATAAACTGATTAATATGCAGTCACGTTTCAGTCTTATATAAAAAAAAACACAATTCGTTTTACTAGATGGAGTCCAACATTTTCTGTTTCGTGCGTCACGCAGTTCAATAAACACTAATCATGTTCTAAGAATTCATATTAGCTTTAGATCAAATTTTTCCTAAAATTAAGAAACCTTAAGATATCGAAGAGCGAAATTAGTTAATGCATTTTAACTGTAAGGTGGAGATTATGAGAAACTGAAACTGTACAACAAATGTCGATTAAAGACATTCTAGATCTTCAACAGTAACTGAAGTGATTATTATCATTCAGAATTAAAGTAACTAGAATACATTTATGTCCACTTATGATAAGTATATTAAACTGACACATTAGAAATAGACACATTTAACATAATCAAACTTCTAATCAATGGTAGAAGGATTTCCAACGTCATCGCCGTATTTCTTCCTCAAAATTTATATGTACTTAACTTACCAGGTTCTCTACAACTTCATGTCTTGAAGGAACGTAATATTCGCCATCATCTGGTTTCCTTTTGGCTCGAAAGAAGTGGTCATTCGGAGATAGTTGTTTCTTACTACAGGCACTCCAAAGAATTTCCTCTACCGTCATGCTCTCCCTCACACCAATACTGACACTCTGAGGACAAGATGTTTTATATACAGTTTTCTACTTAATTACCATTCTTCCTTCATGTGACTCATTATCTGAAGGCTGAAGTAGGATTTCAAGCACGATACACACTATTCTTAATTATTATGATACATAGACGGATATGAAAATATGTGCTTTTAATTATTGTTGCTTCTTCCTGAAAAACTATTTTCAGATATGTCCTCTCGAAGAAGAAAAGAAAACCAATACAATTTCGCAACATTTTGTGATACGGAAAGTCATCGTAATATTTGTCTATAAAAAAAGGCAAAAGTAATTTATCTATAAAAAAATTCCCTCGGAAGGAAACTCAGTACTTTTGTAGGCTATATATATTTTTAAAAAATTAACCGTCTGTATCGTAGTATTGCTAAAGGGAGGCTTGACACACATGACCAGGTTTTATGGCCAGAATATTCTTGAAAGTTTAGGAAACGATCTTATTTTTGGAAACACGCGAGTGTGGCTACAGTAGATGACTATTGATTATTATGTCTGCGAGTTTGTTAGTTTGTCTGTTAATGCCAGCCTGTTTCAGTTTTGTGAATATTGAGTCTGTACGTCACTGTACACTGTACACCAACTTCGCAAATTTTAAGTTAGTAGGCGAAATATGTGGAACTTGTGGCCGAAGAAATAAATTGTTTTCGTTGTCATTAAGTGGACTGGACTTTGCATTATTTTTTACCAAATAATTCAAAAGAACCTACCGAACTGTAGTAACCGTAACAATAATACTAAATAAACTAACTAATATAACGATCAGTATTAAGAAAATACATGAGATGGTTAGTAATGAGGAAACAGTATTCAGAAAATCAACAGGTAATTATAAAAAAACTTGTGGTTATATTACGTAACTAAACCTCAGGACACCAATGGCTACATCAGATGAAAATTTTCATGAAACCAATGAGTGCAAGAGAACTGAACGGAAAGATAAAGTACACGAAATGACCAACGTTCAAGAGGACCTGAAGTATGGCGAAGATAAATCCTTAGAAAAAGAAAAAACACACAACAGATTATCAATCCCATGGCAACAAACAAGATGAATCATTAATAAGCCTAATGATCAAACTATACAAAACAAATTAACATGGAAGATGGGTAATTATAAGAAAACTTGAGCAATTCTACAGAAACCAACAGACAAATCATGTAAGTAATGCGCAGGAAACTAACAAACAAACAGGACAGGTTTGTTTATGTAAGGTAAACATACAAACGAAACCGAAAAAAATAAATGTACCTCGTACAAAATATTTTTATAGCTTTTATAAAAGTAAATAAATAAATAAACAAATTGATAGAGTTCCAAGTAATGTCTTAATACTTAGCTTGTCCTCTAACTATGATAGTAACCTAAAACTGTGGAAATAAATAGTAGTGTTTTTAGTAAATTATTCATCACCAGATGTCTCCACCAACATATGAATAACAAGCTCGAAATATTTATTCACACTCAGGAAACCAATTCTCCCATTCATATTGGAGAATTCAACATTTAATTCACAGCGTCACTGAATTAAGTATTTGGATAATATGGTTTACTGTAATTAAAACAATATGTACAACATTAAAGGTATAGCTTTTCTCTTTAAAACATTGTACTCGAGCTGCAGTAACATTATCAGGATGCACGAATACACAGATATTAAAGCGCAGTACCTATACAGTAGTCGCCTCTTGAGATATTTAAACAACATAGTAGATTTAAAAAAAAAATGATTAAAACTGAGAACACTATTAAATATTACATTACTTTTGTAGCGAAATACATATTAGTTCAATTTACCTCTTCAGCCGGAAGCGTAATGGTGACGGTGGCATCATTGGGTTGGTCAAAGCTACTTTGGGTTGAGAAGGACTGACTTAGAGAACGCCTAGTAGTAAAAAACAACTAAACTATAGAAACCTTAATTACTAACGCGTCTTACGTAAACTCTGAAATAAAATATAAGAGTATAAAAATGAAAATAAAGTATGAGTTACTTTAGATAAATCAAGGTATTCATATATAACAGGTAATCAAAAACTAGAGGGAGCTTAATTATTCTGTTTAAATTAAAACGTCGGACCTCATGCAAGATATACACTTAAAATTTAGGTTTCTGAAATCGATGTAACTCGTCTCGTTTTACAATAACAAACAAAATTCCTTATAAAGTGACTTAAAAACTAACTTGGGCCATTCAATTTTTTTAAACCATTTTGTCCCTCACTTAGTTATGTTTTCCTCTCGCCAGTCTCTTCCCGCTTGTTGCCCGACCTACTTCTTCCTTTGCCTAAGGTCTATTACTTATCTGTCGCCAGACAAATAAGTAACTTGCTTGTTGTTAGACCTGTAACATGCCCTTCCTGTCAACTGATATCTTATTGGTTGTGACTACAGTTTTAAACTGTTTGTTGTCGAAGTTTTTTACTTTCCACTTAATCTTTGTTTACTTATTGCAATAATTTTAATTTGTCTATTATCGAATCTTTTACTTTTTTATCGCTAGGTTGTTTTACTTGGTTGTAAATGTGACTGTTGGCATTTCATAAGACAAGTCTGTTTAGGTACGTAAGTAAACAGGGCATACTTGTTGATATTTTATAAGAATCGCCTGTTATAAGTATAAAGGTAAACAGAATGTATTTGTTGACACTTCATAAGACTCATTTGCTGTAAGTACGTAGTTAAACAGGATAAGTGTGTTTGTGTGTGCTATTCTTATAGCAAAGCCACATCGGGCTATCTGCTCAGCACACTGAGGGGAATCGCACCTCTGATTTTAGCGTTGTAAATCCGGAGACATACCGCTGTACTAGCGGGGGGAAAACAGGAGGAACTTGTAGACATTTTGTGAAACGTGTTTGAAAAACGTATGTTGGTAAACTGGGTGTGTGATAGCATTTGTTATATGTTGTCATTAAGATAAATGATAGGAAAGAGAGCATTCGTTGACATTTAATACGTTGCGTCTACAGAGTGAGGTAAGTGAACGGGTTATGTGTTACAATTTCTGTGTTTCGAGTTTTGGATGTGTGAGAGAAAATGAGGCGTGTTTTAGTATTTCCTAAGTGCAATCAGTATTATGTAGAATGTAAACAGGATTTTGTACTCTCATTTTTAAATGACATCGGTATGAACACACTACAAATAGGACGTGTCTTGATATTCTCTGTGCTGTTGGTTTTGATGTACAATATAAACAGGATTTTGATTTTGTGTTGATATTTCCTGTGTGTTCTTGGTATAATGTACAGTAAAACAAGATTCTGTATTGATATTTTCCATGCATTATCGGTAAGATGTATAGTATAAACAGGATTTTGATTTTGTGTCGATATTTCCTATGTGTTATTGGTATAATGCACAGTAAAAACAGGATTTTGTGTTGATACTTTTTGTGTTATCGGTATGATGTACAATACAAAAAGGATTTTATACTAATATTTTCTATGTGCTATCAGTAAGATGTACAATATAAACAGGATTTTGTATTGGTACTTTATATGTGTGATGTACAATGTAAATAGAATGGGTCCTAAGATTTAAAAGTATGATACAAGTCTTTGGTGGATCAGATTTCTCTGGTATATTATACATGATGTTAGCTTTTCTTGATGAACTGCTGCTCACGTGATCGAAAAATGGGGACATATCCCTCACAGAATAAATGAATAGTCTCCCCTTATGTAAAATCTCAATGTGTTCCTTTTCTATTCTCGTAATGAGAAAATTATACATTGCCGTTTCGAAAACCGGGTTATATCTAAACTCGTAATTAAAATATGTTTACGTAATGTCGATGTATAACATCATAACACCACGCTCAAAGCCTCGCTCCCCAAGTAAAATGTTACGACGATTTTACTTCTCGTAAAACTCCTTCTGTGGACACAGCTGGAATGAAATGAAAGTAACAGCTATCTTCCGACTTAATGTCGTAACCTTTACCCATTTTTTGAAACCTGTAACAAAAACTAACGTACCTTACGTGTATAAAATTATATTTTGTCTCACAACTGTTACAAATCTTTTGAAACCTGCAACAAAAACCAACGTTCTTTAGATGCATAAAATTTTCTGAAACTATCACACGGCTTCTTATGCTACTAGTCAGATGAAACTAATCCCCCATCCCTCATCCCTGTTGTGTAACTTTACAACTTTAGAAATATTACTTTTCAACGCAACGATGTTGCTTGATATAAATAAAATGTTCAAGGCTATACTTATGGCCGTGAAACTACTAGGGTGACCTCTTGTGGTGTGATGTGGTAACGACAACCATTGTTGTTGTTTGTAAATAACTAGTTTTTCAAGCGATGTCTTTACTTACCTTCCACTGTTAGACCTCGACAACAAACCACGAGACCGTCGTTTCGTGGTGCCTCTACCTGCTAGGAGATTCGTCAGGAGTGATGGGCTCCGAGCACAGACGTAAGCATGAAAAGACGACACTGTGAATACTCCGAGCTTATTCAACGTCGATTTCGTCATCTTGCAAACATTGGTGAGCAAGTTCTGTGAAAATCATTATATCACATACGTAAACACGATAACAGATGCATCTCCATCAACGTATATATTATCATGAATGATACCAATATCACACGTAACAAACGCTAAATCTTTTGGGCAGTACCGTACCGATGTTTGTCTGTCTGTGATTTTTATCTTATAGACCTGGGAAAGACAGGTGCATCTGACCACTTCTTTCAAACGATGTCTTATGGTATCTTGCATAATATTTAGATTCGCACCCCTCCCTTCGTGCTAGCGTCATGTGCGAACTCACCGCTCCCACTACCACAATACGGCTCTGCCTCTACTGTGATGCAGCTGTCATAGACAACATCTGATGAACGTTTTAATGAGGCTAAAACTGTATTAACACAAAGACCGTGGACTAATGCAGTTACTAGCTTCTAAATGATAAGGTTTAAAAACGGATCGGCTCATTAAGTTTAATAAAGGTTATGTGGTGTGATTCACAGTGATATCATTTGTATTATACACCAAATTTAATTAACATTACGTGACGTGATTCATAAAGCAAGCTATCAGGCCCGGCATGGCCAGATGGTTAGGGCGATCGACTCGTAATCTGAAGGGTGCGAATTCGAATCCCCGATACATCAAATATGCTTGTCTTTTAAGCCGTGAGAGCGTTATAATTTTCGGTCAATCCCACTACTCGTTGGTAAAATAGTAGTCCAAACGATAGTGGTGGGTGGTGATGCATAGCTGCCTCTCCTCTAGTCTTACACTACTGAATTAGGGTTAGCTAGCGCAGATAGCAGTTGTGTACCTTTGTTCGAAATTCAAAAACAAAGCCTGCCAGTTCTAGTAAACACTAGGTATAATGATGAATAAGTGATGTGATTCAGAAAGCTACCAGTTCTTCTATAAACTAGATTTAATTAAGACTATGTAACATGGTTTACAAAGCTACCAGTTCTTCTATAAACTAGATTTAATTAAGACTATGTAACATGGTTCACAAAGCTACCAGTTCTTCTATTCACTAGGTTTAATTAAGACTATGTAACATGGTTTACAAAGCTACCAGTTCTTCTATTCACTAGGTTTAATTAAGACTAAGTAACATGGTTTACAAAGCTACCAGTTCTACTATACATTAGGTTTAATTAAGACTAAGTAACATGGTTCACAAAGCTACCAGTTCTACTATAAACTGGATTTAATTAAGACTAAGTAACATGGTTTACAAAGCTACCAGTTCTACTATAAACTGGATTTAATTAAGACGATGTGACGTGATTTATAAAGCTACCATTTGTATTACACACTAGATTTAATTAAGACGATGTGATGTGATTTATAAAGCCAACATCTGTATTACACACTAGGTTTAATTAAGGCTATGTGACGTGATTTACAAAGTTACCAGTTCTACCATACATAAATTTTACTTATATGTTATGTGATTCATTTAAGTTGTACATTACATCAAATACTTTCTGCTCTTCAGCTACAATTTCAAAAGAAAAGAAACTGAAACATTCAGTTTTGCTACATACAAAGTTCAAAGTTTGTTAATTTTACAGTCGAATATATTAAACAAACTAAATTTATCAACATACTTTTTTAAATTTTGTCCTCACCAAACAAAACCTTATATTGACGTTTCGGTAGTTGGGGCTATGGATTCGATACATTTAAAACTATAAGATAAAAAATGGCAAAATATCAAGTTTCTACATGTGTTGATTTTTAAAGAGTTCTAAATCTTATTGAGGCATATGCTGAACTGAAATGTGAATCTAGAAAATAACTTTCCATTAAAGTAAACAGACATTACTTATTTTGTGCAGCTTTCTGCAACCAATACCTTCAAAGACAGTTTTAAAACTTCGCTCCAAAACGTTTTGTTGGTTTTATTCTCTTTGGTTGAATTTCAATTTATCCTTACTTAGACAATGATACATCAGAAAACTTGTGTAGAAACTATATATTGTTGATTTATAGTGTTTCTACTGAGTGAAATATTAAGCCTGCTGAAAAAACATGTACTACTATAAATATTTTTAAAAAGGGGAGTCAATCAAAAATGTCACTAGTTCTTCATTTTGTGCACTTAAAAAGATTTTAAAATACATTTCATGTAGATAAAATTAAAAATATCCATTGCTATGGTAAACAATACGTGCTGCTATTTCGATAAATTAGGATGTTGTGGTAATGTCCCTGTTTTCCTAAAATATAGACATTGCTGTGAATTTTACACTACCTATTTACATAGAAACTCGGGATAATCGTGGTAGTTATACAAATACTAGCGTAAGGCCTATTGAAAAAGACTGGAGAAAGAAACACACAGATGGACTGCAATCTGAGGGTCGCGAGTTCGAATTCTCGTACCAACAAATATGCTTGTCTTTTCAGCCGCGAGGGCGTTACAAAGTCACGACCAATCCCACTATTCGTTGGTTAAAGAGTAGCCCAATAGTTGGACATGGTGATGACTAGTCTTACACAGTTAACTTAGGAACAGGTAGCGGAGATAGCCCTTGCGCAGTTTAGCGCGAAATTCAAGGAACAACACAAACACAACATTTCTTATGAATACGCAGGTTCCAATACGTGTTCCCTGGTTTTCGCGAGTATCGATGAGCACCTTCGAGTTTTATGAAAGCTACGTAATGTTGTTAATGGATAAATAAGGATTCAGGCAGGAATACGTCAACCTTATAGAAGGACCGTTTCAAGGTAATGATGAAAGACAGTATTAGTGTGAACTGCCGTCTTTTCATTACAAAAGGAGTGTTAGTTTCCTGCAGATTTGACTCTATCATACGTTCTTCTAGCTTTATCTACATTACATTAGTGAGTGAACGATTAGGCAAATGGGTGTCAAAATTAAATTGTGTCGTTAGTTCGGCTCCAGGAAAGGCCATTTTCTGAGACTGGAAAACATTTTTTGACGTAACTCGACAATTTAGAGATGTTTTCAAATTGCAAAAAAGGTGCAATTTTCTGTACATTTTGTCCCAAATATATATTTAATTATCCCTCACTCGTAGACTACTCGCTTTTAACTGACGAGAAGCCGAACTATTTAAATTATGTAATAAGTTGCTGTGACACCAGTGCGTGCCCGAAAGACAGGTTGCACAGCACGGCCGAGTGGTTAGGGCGCTCGACTCGTAATCTAAGGGTCTCGGGTTCAAATCCTCTTTGTACTAAACAAGCTTGTCCTTTCAGCCGTGGAAACGTTATAATGTGACGGTCAATCCCACTATTCGTTGGTAAAAGAGTAGCCCAAGAGTTGGCGGTGGGTGGTGATGACTAGCTGCCTTCCCTCTAATCTTACACTATTAAATTGGGAACGGCTAGCAGATTATTCCTCGTGTATCTTTGCGCGAAATTTAAAAACCAAAGGAAACCGATTAACAGAAATAGTGTTTTGTAGTAGTAGATAATAGTTTATCTATTGTTTGTCCATGTAGCTACTTCGTAGGATGTAAATGGATCTTTACCAAAATTTCGTCAATTTGGTTACACATAAAAATATTCAGTTTTGTATTTTGCGTTTTGCGATTTTTATGTACATTTTTGTGATTTTCACCCCAATCTCACATCCTGTGGATGGATCTACATCCCTAATTTAGCAATGTAAGACTAGAGGGTGTGTGTGTTTTCTTACAGCAAAGTCACATTAGGCTATATACTGAGTCCACCGAGAAGAATCGAACACTTGATTTTAGCGTTATAAATCCGAAAACATACCGCTGTACCAGCGGGAGACGAATACTAGAGGGAACACAATTAGTCATCACCACCCACCGCCAACTCTCACTGATGAATAGTGGGATTGGATTGACCAAAAGATTATAGCGCCCCCACACATGAAAGGACGAGCAAGTTTGGTGTGACAGGGATTCGAGCCCGCAGCCCTTAGATTACGAGTTGAGTGCCCTAACCACCTCACCATGCAGGGCCAAACATATCTTATGATAATCTTTCAATAATTATAATCTTAATTTTGGTCAAGGGGACGGGTACTCTAACTAGTAATATGTACTAAACAGGCAAGAGTTTCGAACTTATAAACTTCGATCAAATCATAGACATTTCGGTTATTTTTCAGTACATTTCCCCTCAACGTTATGTATAACTGAAGTTATGCTTTCATTTACTATTTCAAACGTTTCCTTGGAAATGTTTTCATCATTTTCAATTGTGCTAATATTACATAAATATGACTGAAATTATAGTCGAAATATCTTTAGCAGGTAAGAGAGGAAATTAGTCAATGGCTGGTTAAGATTAGAAGTGCCGTGAACAAAAATAACAAGAAAACACTGTAAATTCTTTGTGACAAAAATTTGAATACCAGATTTTTTTATTGTATATATACGTGTAAGACTAGAAGGAAGGCGGCCAGTCATCACCACCCACCGCCAGCTCTTGGGCTTCTCTTTTACCAACGAATAGTGGAATTAACTTTCACATTATAATGCTCCTACGGCAGAAAGGGCGAATATGTTTGGGGTAACGTGGATTCGAACCCGCGACCCTCAGATTACGTGGATTAAAAGAAGCAGAGTCCTCTTTTGTTTGAACGAAATGACACAATAATGAGTCTCACAGTACGGCCTGCATTCTTCTCAACAGTTTCTTCTAGCGCTTGCGCATTACAGCATTCCTTCATCAAAATATATGACGTACTGAGTCAACTTGTTTTATTAGAAAGTCTGCATCACTGACTTGGGCGTACTTATCCTTCTGGTCTCTCTTTTAATACATTGCATATATCAAGGTGTATCGACGTTTTCAAGTAGCTCTATAAATAACTTGGTTAATTTCTAGTTGTGATCTATGTAGATTGTCGATTTTTGAAACTACCAATAAGCAGGTACAAATTACCAAGACACTTTAACAAGAACAAATTTCTTTAAAATTTGACTACTGTTGCAAATTTGCAACTGAAAATAATCAGTGTGAAAATAAAATACACATACTAAAAATCACGTGATAAATACTTGTATTTATTACAAGTATGTTTGACACGTGGTAACAATGGAAAAATAATGAATGTTTTACAAATATGGAGAACATAGAGTGTTAAAATACTACAATACTCTCTTTTTATACGTTAAAAAAATTCCTAAGGGGCCAAATAATACATGCAGTTTTAAAAAGTACGTCTTTTTATTATATTGATGCTAATGTCTTATAAGTAATTATTATCATACTTCGCTAGCAGAGAAAAGGCTTTCATACAATAACATTATTGTTACAAGCGAACAATATATGGTGCGTTTGTTGTATACCAACCTCCTTGATGGATTTGAATTAAGCAAAATGTGTCGACGGTAACGTACATGGATACGACAGACATAGCGTGCTCAAGTTCTATTATACAGTCCTTTTCTTTAAAAAAGTCCCAAGTGCCTGAATAAGGCATGCAGTGCTAAAATACATAATTAACCTAATGATAATGAATTAAAGTGTTTCTTTGTTTTAGAACTAAACCACAACTGGCTATCTGCTGTGTTCACCGCAAGGAATCGAAACTTGGACTTTAGTGTTATTAATCAATAATCTTACCTCTCTGTCCCACCTGCGAAAACTAATTTCTTATTACAAATATAATTATATATCAGAGTGTTTGAGGTATGGACAGATTACTAGTTAACATTTTTTTATATAAAAGTCAGATTATTATTTAATACATTTTTTATGAAACAGATTACTATAGATATTTTTTATTAAAATCAGATTAGGAATTAGTAGATTTTATATTAAAAGTCAGATTTCTATTGAATATATTTTTATGAAACACATTACTATAAAGTAGATGTTTTTTTTTATTAAAGTTTGATTTCTAATTAGTAGACGTTTTTTCATAAAACAGCCAGATTACCAGTTAGTATTGTTTCTAAATAGTCAGATTACTAGTAGATGTTTTCGTGATTTAATATCCTGTCGAGAAGCTAAGATGTGTTTTTATTCTTAAACAGGCAGTAGGCATTTTTTCATTAAACGTCAAGTTCCCCGCAGGTAAGTTTTTTCGTTTTCAGATATTCACGTAAGACTATTAAAAGGTCATTTTGTGCTAGCCGTCTCTAATTTTAAGCTGTTAGACTAGAAAGGAGGCAACTAGCCACCGCTAACACTAGTGTGATTTAACATTCACCCATATAACAAAGAAAGAAATCGCGTTTTTTTAAGGGGGTAATGGAGAGAGAGTAACCTGATTCGAACTAATAACCTGCAGACCAAGAGAAAGTCCGGCCTGGAAACTACCAGGAAATGCTTGATTATCAAGAATCTCTATTTTTCATCAAACGGTCAAATCATCGGTGAAAAGGTATTTATCACGTGGACAGTTTGATTAAACAGACAGATCACGTGAAATTAAATATTTCTTATTAAACAGTCAGGTCAAGAAAAATAGATGATATCTGTCAACAGCAACAGACTGACATTAGTAAACAGATCACGAATCACCTGATATTTCCTCTATTAAACGGTCAGGTAACGAGTCAGTAGATTTGCTTATTAAACATATAATTGGTCAAGTAATGTTTCCTTAATTAGTAAGTCAGTAGATTCCCTTATTAAACCGACCATGAGTCACCTGATGTTTTCTTTTTCAACGACTCAGTAGATTTGCTTATTAAATATATAATTGGTTATGCAATGTTTCCTTAATTAATGAGTCAGTAGATTTGCTTATTAAACATATAATTGGTCATGTAATGTTTCCTTAATTACTGACTCAGTAGATTTGCTTATTAAACATATAATTGGTCATGTAATGTTTCCTTAATTACTGAGTCAGTAGACTTACTTATTAAACATATAATTAGTCATGTGATGTTTCCTTAATTAATGAGTCAGTAGATTTGCTTATTAAACATATAATTGGTCATGTAATGTTTCCTTAATTAATGAGTCAGTAGATTTGCTTATTAAACATATAATTAGTCATGTAATGTTTCCTTAATTAATGAGTCAGTAGATTTGCTTATTAAACATATAATTGGTCATGTAATGTTTCCTTAATTAATGAGTCAGTAGATTTGCTTATTAAACATATAATTAGTCATGTGATGTTTCCTTAATTAATGAGTCAGTAGACTTACTTATTAAACATATAATTAGTCATGTGATGTTTCCTTAATTAATGAGTCAGTAGACTTACTTATTAAACATATAATTAGTCATGTGATGTTTCCTTAATTAATGAGTCAGTAGATTTGCTTATTAAACATATAATTGGTCATGTAATGTTTCCTTAATTAATGAGTCAGTAGATTTGCTTATTAAACATATAATTGGTCATGTAATGTTTCCTTAATTAATGAGTCAGTAGATTTGCTTATTAAACATATAATTAGTCATGTGATGTTTCCTTAATTAATGAGTCAGTAGATTTGCTTATTAAACATATAATTAGTCATGTGATGTTTCCTTAATTAATGAGTCAGTAGATTCACCTGATGTTTAATTACTAAGCAGCTATTTCCTTTAATAAACAGTCGTACAAGTTATTACTTTATAAAATCATTAATTATCCAAGGTTTGGAAGATGCTTAGTTTTATAGCTATATAAATGAAGTCGATATTTTTAATTTATTACTCGCTAGGTGTACTTTCAATTTCCTCAGACTATGATTCCGATAGATATTTGAGAGAACCGTGGACTACAGTAGCATGTAGACGTGTCAGTAAGCACTGCCAGGGTGGACTGTTGTTTGTAGACACGTCAATAAGTATTGCTAGGCCGCACTGTAGCCTGTAGACGTGTCAATAAATACTGCTATGGTGGACCGTAGTCCTCAGACGTGTCAATAATTACCGCAGATTAGAGTGTAACCTGTAAATAGTTCTCTTGTTATTCGCGGGTTTCTAAGCCGGCAGAAAATCCTTTGTTACACATGTTGAAATCTTATCGGATAACCAGGTTTTGTAAATACATATATGTTACTCGCTTTTCCTGCTTGGGTGAAGGTTCGGTAAGTTATAAGCAAGAAAGTATGCAAGTTGCCTTACATGCACAGTATGTAATAAATACATATACATGTGTATATCAATACTGATAGATAATAGTATCCACGTCACTAGTTCAGCGACAAGAAACTTATAAGTCAGTATGTGTGAATAAAAGAAATGAAAACATAGCGGCGGGAATATTATGTGTGCTGGATCTATGGTAGCAGCACATAATATATTTGTGGCTATTTACGTATGGACAAAAGTACAGCTTTACCTGATTACTGAATTAACTGTACTCTCACGAACAACTTAAAAAAACAATAAAGTCTCTCTATTGGAAACTAAACTTACACTTTAATAATAATAATGAAATTTTCTGTGAATTAAAGCAGCATGCATTCATACTTAAAAACAGAGTCACGTGACTGGACGAAGACGCCTACCGTACGACTCTCTCGTGTACTACTAAGAACTATTACACACATACTCCAAGGGGGAGAACGGGCGTTGCTGTTACGTTATAGAGGTCGTTACTGCAGCATGGAGATTTAGGATTTGTTCCGGCTTCATCAAGCACACACATTTTTGTTTACATATAATAAACAGATTGCTCACAGAATTATCACTACGTTAGATATACGATAACTTTAGTAAAGTAAGTTTTATTTCTGAATTGTTAAATCATCGTAAACGAAGAGAAAATAAATGTAGGTTTGAGGTAAACGTTGCTTGTTTGTTTTTTTAATTTCGCGAAAAGATATTCGAGGGCTGTCTGCGTTAACCGTTCTTAATTTATCAGCGTAAGACTGTAGAGGGAAGGTAGGTAGACATCACCACCTACCGCCAACTCTTGGGCTACTCTTTTATCAACGGATAATGGGTTTGATCGTACATTATAACGACCTCACGGCTAAAAGGGCGATGTTTGGTGCGACGGGGATTCGAACCCACGACTTTTGGATTACGAGTCGAGTACCTTAAGTGTTTTAATAAGCAGAAACATCAAATTAGTTAATATGATGCTATATTCGACTCCATCAGTACTGTAAAACAAAGTCGGTCATTTGAAAGTTCAACTGAACAGCGCTATATATCACACGTTATTATTTTAGTTTCTCGGTGTTGACACATTACCTTGGGATTCGGTAGCTCACTATTCTGAAGTGACGCCATGTAGCACCTAAGTCGGAACTGCTCACAATGTAATCGCTCCAAGTTTTCCTCCCTTTGTGTGATCTGCGTAGTAATCGCATGCTTGCTGTCCGAATCACCCACCACTGTCAGCTGTAGCTCTGCCATGTGTTTCACCTTCCCGTCCTTGAAAATAGAAAGCAAAGAAACAGATCGAACATGACAAAGTACTTCTGGTCGGTTTGGAGAGAAAAACCGAAAAAAATAATTAATGGGTTGTTTACATTTTATTTTATTTATTTGTATAATTAAAGGAGAAATATCCTTCTTTTAAAAGGCCCGTCCATTCAAGAAAATTTTAATTGAATATTAACGTCAAAAATTACTGTGCAAAGAGTCCTTACTTGCATGTGAACAAACAATTAAAAAAAATAAAATTAATAATACTAGTGGATTATATCGATTATTTTGCAATTATCTAATTCAATTTAACGCATAAAGATAATGCAGTAATTTACAGAATTATTTAAAGGCGAATTAAATGTTAAAACTTCACACTTATCTGTATTTTATTCTCTTTAATACAACTTTGAATAGGACGAACTTTAAAACAATTATTTTAGGGAATCGAGTTAACTTGTTTTTCTTTCAGATTTCAGCGTGAAGTCCCTAACTTTGGGCTCAGAAAGAAGAGCGAAGAATAAAAACAAGTCTAAGTGTAGTTATATTTGTAAGTGCATACAATAAGTGACAGTATGTACATTTCGCATTTACCTGAGAGCAGGTAGTTACTGATAACTTGCTGTCAATGATAAATGAATAAACATAAAAAATTCTCGATTCATCTTCAGTGAAGAAGTCTACCTTTCAGTTAACTAGCTCCTTTGTTGCTATTAATTTGACTGCACCAACGTGTTCTCCAGTATGCTTTTTGTAGCTACAAGATTTTTTGAAATTTTGAACATACCAGATATGTCTTTAAGACACTATCCGTCCATCTCATGGTTGTTTAATAGGGTTTGGTTTGTTTGGAATTTCGCGCAAAACTATACGAGGGCTATCTGCGCAATCTGTCCCTAATTTAGAGGTAACGCAGCTAGTCATCACCACCCTTTGCCAGCCCTTGGGCTAATTTTTTAACCAACGAATACTGGGACGAATACTATATATTATAACGCCTCCACGGCTGAAAGGGCGAGCATGTTTGGTGTGACGGAGATTCGAACCCGCGACCCTCAGATTTTGTAAAAAAACACTTTATGTTTCAGTACTGTTAGTCTCTCTGTCTTTTATTTCTAGCAGAAATATCATGAAAATAAGCATTAAGTAAATTTTTCTTGGTTATCAACCGTAAAAAAAATAAAACCTAGCTCAGTAATCTAATGGAGATAAGACAGGGTTGGTCCTGTGGTAGAGTAAAGAATCTGAAACAGGTTACAGTAGCAAATGTAACCACAGAGAATGATGGCAGTTACGAAACGAAGCAACGTTTTAAATGTTTTTCAGCATTAGTTTAGGAACATGATTAAGGCAATCGTCTGGGCCTTAGAAAATATTTGATTTTCTTCTAACTGCTAGATGTTGTTGTTTTTGTTGCCAATTGGCAATGTCACATAAATTACAATATATGTGAAATTAAATACACTCCTAATACTTGAAATTGCAGCTACGTAGAAAATGTTTGGTATATTTTTACGTATATTGTAAACTCTTGAAATAACAACTGTGACGTCAAAATGTACAGTTTATGATATGTTTGTTTTTTAATTTCGCGCAAAGCTACACTAGGGCTATCTGCGCTAGCCGTCCCTAATTTAGCAGTGTAAGACTAGAGGGAAGGCAGCTAGCTATCACCATCCACCGCCAACCCTCGGGCTTCTCTTTTACCAACGAATTGTGGAACTTACCGTAACATTGTAACGCTCCCACGACTGAAAGAACGAGCATGTTTGTTTTGTGATGTGAAAGAGTATTCTATAAAATTTAGAAAGTTGTTAATATTTCACAGATGATACGAAAAATATGGAATTATCATGGGACAAGCCAACAAACATAATTACTATAAAATATTAAGTTAAACACCGAAAAGCAGTTTTTAAGAGTTTTCATCATCTTATTAAAAATATTAAAAAAAAAATGAATTTCTCGAAGTTGTGTTTCAACAGAGTGGAACCTCTGATAATAATAATAAAAAGTCAAAATGGTCGTATCCATACCGATTCGATCTCTTTCTCCAAACGAAAAACTTCTTCTTGCAGAAGGTGCAACGTTCCAGTTTTCCCACGATGCCTTGCAAACGCTGCAGCACAAGCAGAGTGAATACTGTTAATCCAATTCTCTAACTCTACCTGACATGGCGCCTGTGAAATATTAAGCCTATCACTGTAACAACTACAACAAACACTAAATAGAAATTCTATAACGAATCACTAACAAACATTTTTAGTAACAGCAACATAAAATGTTTTTAGTAATAGTGATATTCAATGTTTTTAGTGATATCAGTATAAAACGTTATTTGTAATAGCGATATAAAACGTTGTTAGTAATAACAATATTCAATGTTGTTACTAACAGTGATATCCTATGTTGTAAGTAACAGTGATATCCAATGTTGTTAGTGATAGTGATATTCAGTGTTGTTGGTTCTAGAGATACCAAATGTAAGTATTAGTAAATTTTAATTGTTTGGATGTTATATCTTGAAGGTTTTATTTTTTATTGGAATTTGTGTCTAAGTTTTACAGAAACATAATACTTTGTTTCACCGTAAAAAAGTTTCTACCACTGTCTAGTTTGGAAATTACTGGCTGTCTGATAAAACAGAATAACTGAGATAATACCTGAAAGAGATAAGCATCACCAAATGCAGTGCTTAAGCAAAAGATGTAATCTCGTTTCGGGTGTTCTGGGATGGGCTGCATGATGGCTCCATCAACAATTATTAGGTGCTTTGGGGTATTTTCAATTGCGCGGCCATCACGGTTATCACATGGATAGAAGAGAAGTGTGGTACCCTTCAGAGAAACCCAATATCCTTTCCAGCCTCGCTTCTTCGCAAGCTCCACCTGGCGATGTTTTCTTAGAAGCCACTTCTTCACGCTGAGAAATCTGATAAAAGAAAAAGCAGTGAAAACAGAATTATAATAAATAAAACAAACATATTTTTTTCAAATTTATAAATAAAATAAATACCTTACATAATAAGAATTATTATAAGAATACAAAGGGTTATCTATCTAACTATCTATTTATCGTTCTATTTCTATTAATCGATTGTTTCAAAATGTATTTCCATATTCATTTTTTTTTAGTTGGATAAATTCTCCAATGCACACTGGGAGGTTGGAACGTTTCGTGAGTTAACACTTTCGATGTTAAACGAAGCGCAAATGTGAAACCAACCATGTGGGTGTGAGATGTGTATGCTGCAAGTGTTTCCTTGTCCCAGGTTTGTTTCTTGAAATGATTTTATACCATGCATATCGGATAAGTTATGTATGGATGTTAATGTCATTCCGTTCTACCTGGACCTGCATTATCACTTCCTAAACGATATTAACTCTATGTTGGAGTAGAAAGGCGACGTATTCACAGTATCTTTCGAGACTGCGCAAGGGAAGACGATTTAATTAATTTTGGACTCTCTCGTTCGATCATTTTCTCTCGTACATTTATTTTAATTCCAAGGAAAATCCTGATGTGAAACTAAAGCAATATAACAATAAATAATTTATTTATCATTTTCGTGATCATTTATATATTCGAGTGCTACCTGTATTGCTTTTCGAATAGTTGTGTTATTTACTGCAATAAATAATTTGTACGGTAACTTTTCTATTTCCAAAATCTTTTGACGGACACCGAAGATACGTTTCACGTTCACCTAGTGAGGCATGCCCCTATTTGGAAACTACTGAACCAAATGATAGGGAAGGGGGGAGAGAAGGTTTTTCCTATATCCAATCTGCAATGAAAGAGTAAAATGGGGTTGGAATGGTATTCATTGAACTCACAGTCGCAGTAAATGCGTGACTTAATGACTGGCGGTAGTCTTGTGTTGGAGTTATTAAAAAAATAATAGATCTACGTGTTGGGACAATTTAAGTGATGCTTAAATGTGACTTTTCTTTAACTTTTTGGTGGAGTCATCGTAGTTCTATCATCTCCCTTCCTCACAGTAGGAAAACGTGGTTACGTCACTTGTGAAGTACAAAGCATATTTTCTGTGTGACATAAGTTTTGTACCTTCACAGTTTCAAGCCATTACTATGCTTTCTCATTCATCTTCTGATATAAAATAAAATCACTGATCCATTATAACTATGGCATGGTGTTGAATAACACTGAGGATTCTACTGATGGTGTGGAATAGGGGTATTAACGTATACATATATCAGTAAAACCTTTCACTTATAAAAACCATCGTTAAACTTACTTATGAAATGGTTCGTATTATAATAGATGGTTACTGGTTCTGCACTAAAAGTATTTAGCACAATGACGATATAAAATTGTGCAACGCCACAATGTTTTCAGTCATTTCATGCATTTATAAAGTTGAACAGTTTGCTCTAATTCAGTTCGATAACACTTCTCAAGAGTGTAATATGTTCAATGTTCATATTTTAATTTTGTTAATTCAGAATAAATGCGTTTCCGTTATAATATTCTAAGCACACTGTACTTCTGGGCACTGTTAGATACTGACACCTGACAAGTGTCGATTCACTGAGGAAAGGTTAATGACAGATCAGCTGATCGAGTGTCGGATAATACATGTATTTACAAGTAATACCTCGGGAGGTAATATATTCACACAGATTTATTTCTAAATTATGTTGTTAAATTAACGATAATTTACATGAAGACATTAGAATAACATTACAGCAGTTTCTACGACTAATTTTTAGTCCAATGAATATATAAATGAATTATTCAATTTTTCATTATTTTTTCTCCATTCAAATAACGTTCTCAGTGCTCTCTCTTGTGGTTCTTACAAGAGTTGCTTAACTTGTGTGTAACGCTGGTAGTGTTGGGTAATACATTACAAGGTTTTGTCAGAAATGGTATCCATTTATCACCTGTGGCATCACTTGTGCAGAAAAAATAATCAGTTTTTGAAATGAATTATTTTCCTTGTCATAATTCTGAATTTTGGGTAAATCAGCAAATACTATTATTAAGGCATACAAAGAATCAATTTGCTTCTTTCAGTTCTCCACGAATCGATTGCTGTCTTGTATAAATATATTAATTTCATCATTCTAACATAGGTATATAAATC
Source organism: Carcinoscorpius rotundicauda (assembly GCA_011833715.1). Lineage (NCBI taxonomy): Eukaryota > Metazoa > Arthropoda > Merostomata > Xiphosura > Limulidae > Carcinoscorpius > Carcinoscorpius rotundicauda. The sequence goes on along the minus strand of CM022393.1, from coordinate 90,237,808 downwards.
TGTTCAAAGTATTATTCTATAGATATAATCAGAAAGACAAAGTATGTTACAAATATCATTCTTGTAAGAATAATTCTTTTAACATTCAACCAAAAATCCTATTTCATTTCAACTCGTTCCCTGATGGCTTAGCGATAACCCTGAAGGTTTATAACACTAAAAATCAGGTTTTGATATTCACGGTGGGCAAAGCACAGACATCTCATTGTGTGGCTTTTTGCTTAGCAATAAACATGAAAATATTTCACCTCCGATGGACGTAAAAGAAACCAAAAGAAAGAGACTGACACGAGATAGAACAGTGAAAACTGTGTTTTTATGGAAACAAAAGATGCAAATTGCTCTTAGAAATTCCAGAAAATAAATATAAGTAAGGAATGTTGCGTGTATAGCCATTTACGTGGTTTTGTGAATTTACAAGTAAATTTGGGAAGTTAACTGTAAAAAAACACCGAAATCCGCTTGTTTTTTCCATTAAGTGGTCCAACAGGAAATTGTGAAAAACAAAATTAAACACTATTATGAAAGTGCGTAGACTCTCTTGTGAGAGATTTCCCTTTAACCTTTGAATTGCTCCTTACAATTTAATATACATTTTAACTAGACTAATCCGGTCAAATACGATATGTCAAAACTCTTGGGCCCGGCATCGCCTGGGGGTTAGGGTATTTTACTCGTAGACTGTGAGTTGTGGATTCGACTCTCGTTCTTAAACATGCTCACAGTTTCATCCTTATGGACATTATAATATTACTATCATACCTTCTATTCATTGGTAAACACAAACTTAAGAGATGGCGATGGGTGGTGTTTAATACCAGCCTTCACTCTAGTCTGTCGCTTCTAAATTAGGAACGTCTAGCGGAGATAGCTCTCAAATAGCATTGCTCGAAATTCGAAAACAAACAAATATAACCCAAAACTTCTTTGCCAACTAATTTTATATTGACCCCTTAAATGAAAAATTCGCAAATTATATTCTTATTTTCTATTCTGCAGGGTTCAAGATTCTAAAGGCAAAATTTCGAGTCGTTTTGTCAGAAACTACAAGAGGAATTGGAAAACCGAGTAAATCAAGATGTTAACAAAAATCACTGGATAGATACCATATTCTATGATCTGTCGGGTAACTCGGTTTTAAACTTAACTGGTAACCATATATATGTAAAAACGGCTCGCTTGGATTGAGAAACTTTTTATGTGTTGGAGCGAACAACGTTTCGACCTTCTTCGGTCATCGTCAGGGTTAAAAAAACCAAAACCAGCCGTTTTTACATATATATTTTTCTCTACACGTGGGTTTTCTTGTCATCACTGATTAACTGGCAACCGAGTTACTTTCATACAATAAATAATTACACTTACGTGTAGCACTAATTCCTATAGTTTAGACTAATTAACAAAAAAAATCAATTTCCGTTTAATATTAAAAATGGTAGCAATGTAAAGTCAGGTCGCCTTTCACATGACGTGTGATAAGTACTCTAACGCCCCTAGTTATGAATCAAGTACCTAAACAAGTCCATAAAGCTCTGGAAGAGAGATTTAGTGATAAAATAACCCATGATATCAGTATCTATGAAATACTGTGAACCATTTAAAAATCACCCATAAGACTCTGCAGATGTTATACATATTATTAATATTTCATACGTTACCGCCAAGGGAAAAAAACACCTTTGCACGCAAACATGTACAATGAGCAGTTAACTTACATATTTGAAAAAATTCTTATACGTGCACTACGTGTTGATGGCGTCCACTCCGATTAATATGTTGTTAAAGTATAATCAAAACCCAGCTATATGAATATATTGAGCTGAAATCAAATTTTTTCTGAAAATATTTTTGTTTTCATTTAGAATTATTGTTTACTTTCTCTATTGTTGTATCTGATAAAAAGGGTTCAGACAGCATCTGTGTTTTAACTACTAGGGTAGAATTTACGATCTCAGAGTAGGTTGAAAAATATAATACAAGGTTTCTTAGACTTTGATATTTTCTACATTAAAGTTCTCTCTTTTCATGAAAAGTCACATAACTGGATGTATCAGAAATATGATCAAGAAGTTGAAATTGCAAAAGCAACTCTGGTATATAATTATCTCCATCAAAAACTTCGCGCCAACGTCAGATGTTTCTGATGTAGAGCTCGAGGTTTCACGTTTTAGGATAGCCAACATACCTTTCAATTTCGAAATTCACATGTTTGCATACATAGCTCTATGTATAGTCGGAGGCATTTCAGTGCCTTTATAGTCCGGGCAAAATGTTTAAATCCCTTAGTATCGTTATCTTTTGTGTAGAACCAGTTCAACTGTACGGATGTAAGTCAAGACAGTCGCGCGTGTTTTCCCGACGTCTCGGTTCCGTAACTCATGTCAATGAAAAACGTTGTCATAAGCATATCGAGAGCTAGATGCCTAGCGAGAGGAGATATTTCTAGAAATTGATCTAACCTAAATTTATGAAACGAAGCAGAAACAAACAAAGAAAAACCCACGAAAACAATCAGGTCTTTATATGCATTTTCCTCACGAAAAATTAAGGGAAGAAACCAGTAGATTTTCCAAACAGGAAAACTCTGGCCAGTACTAATGCTTATCTTTTGAATGCCAGTAAAAGAGTATAAAAAATGGAGAAATGTTATAAAAATATTTATCAGAATCGGTTGTTTAAAGTTATTACTATTATTACTATTATTTTAAGGAATATAAACCAGTATGCTATTCAAAGAACTACGTTATTAGCTTGAAATAACGTTCTTTTTCAATGGTTCAGTCAAGTAATAAATTAAAACGTTCACTCTCTGATTTGTTCACTTTGTTCTCCCGTGGGTGAAAACTTACGTACCTAAGTACTTTCTCGAAAATATCAAGTTAAACATTAGTTTATTTATCTTCGTCAGAAGAATTGTAACTGTTTTCATATTAAGATTAATATTATAAAGACGATAGATCATAAGGGCTCTAAACCGGTTATTCTTACGCCACCTTAAGAAACCTAACGTTTTAACTATAACACTCACTGTATTGTTACAATATTCTAATCTTCCTAATAATACTCACACATCAAACATCTACACGCCCTTGAAGAAATTAACTTAATAACTAAAATTTATATTAGGTGTGGCTTTCGTTTTGAACAGTTTTCTCTATTTATTCTCGTAATGTTTCTAAACAAAAAATATGGGAACGATTATTTTCGTAACCCTAACTTAACGGACTTCAAGTCAATATTTAAGCCTAACCTACCCAGCTTTTCTAACAGCACCAGTACAGTTGAAAGAGGCAGCAGCGGTCCCCGAACGAGAACGAAAGGGCGAGTTTCTTGTTTCAGCGTCTTCTTCGTCGCTGACAGCCGTGGTGAGAGACAGTCTATCGTCATCAGACATCTGTGTTAATAACAAAAAAAGTTTACAATTCATAAGTAGCTGTGTTATATGTGTGTGTGTGCGTGCGGATTTGATGGGATAAATTACATTTAATGAATCTTTTGCTGCAGTAATACCACCAAGTTGAGTTAGGCTACCAATGATTTAGATAAAAATTGTATTAGATAAAAAAACCTGTGTTCATCACAGACCTGTTTGTAGTTAAGCATAATGCTACACGATGGGCTGAAGATATATAAGGTGGTGGTGGGAGGGATAGAGATAAGTATGTAGTTCTGAACCTGATCATTATAAAAGTGAGTAAACACGTTCTATATTAAAATAAACTCAATACAGCACTGTATTCATTTAATAATTGAGCATTAAAAGTATTGATTTTTTCAACGAGAAACTGTTCACTTGTGAAAAACGACTAAAACATGGCGATGAAGCTCGTGACACCAAACGCTGGAGATCAAAACGCTATTAAAAGATTCAAATTGTTTAACTAGATCAGGTGTATCCACTACTGCGGCTAAACAGTAGCACAGAGGGATTATAACCTTAAAAAATCCTATTTCGAATTCAGCAGTTGGAAAAGCACAGATACCTCATTGTACACGTCTGCGCTTTACAACAAACAAAGAAACCAAACAAACTTCCACGACCATGTGAAAAGCTGTATATAATTAAGCAGTTCAACATATTTATTTTACATTATATCTTGTTCTAATGTATAAGACATAAACACTTTTATTAATGTAGAGGGTATCTATAGACATAAGCTTCGTAAATATCTCTATACGGTGGATACATTTATCTAGTTTGTAAACTCAGATGTGAAGAGCGCACGATAAGATGGAAAAGTATTTTTCAGATAAACTGTTCAATTGAAGATTGCCTCAACACATTTGATGTTCTGACGTAATCATCATTGCTGTTGGATCAACAAAAGTTTAAAAAATAAAACTAACAATATGGAATAAACATATCAAACATAGACAGATACTTAATATGCCCTATCTTATTATTCCGCAAAAAGAGTGTGTATTTTTGCAAAAATTCCCGCATACATAAACAAATAAAATGTTAAATGATATTTATTTATTTATTTTTTCCATTTCATTCCAAAAGGATGACTTTGCCAATGTTATTTCATTCTTGTACTCGTACACAGATGGCAGTACCTTCTATCAGTGGATGGAAACGTTTGTTTGTTTTGTTTGTTTTTAAATTAAGCACAAAGCTACACAATGGGCTATCTGTGCTCTGCCCACCACGGGTATCGAAACCCGGATTTTAGCGTGTAAGTCCGCAGACATACCGCTGAGCCACTGGGGGGCAGGATGGAAACGAAAATCCAAAGACAGCAAATAAATTACAATACAATTAGTGTTATTATTACGAAAACATAAATTCATACGCGCACGTACAGTTGCCAACCAACAAAACGATACACCACTTGCCTCAAAAATGCCTAACCGCGCACTACACATGGGAGTATTGATTTTTCTTTTGTAGTATATGGTCAAAAAACTAGTGCACATTATACACGGATATTTGCGGTACACTTTTATTAAAGACGAGGACGTATATGCATATGAACCAAAACATCTCGACTTAAAATCGAATGTACTAATGTTCCGTATAGTTTGACATTTCTCTAAATCTTTAAGCAATTCATTTGATATTCCAGTTTTTTTCCGATGTTCGTACTTACTAGTTTTCAAGGATTTGGAATATGTGTTTTCAATGCATTACTTCACCGCCTCTTGTTTTCTCTAGAGTAGCGACAAACAGAACAGTAACAAGGTAAACATGGCCAACATGATGCATCAGAATTTTCTTAGTACCAATACAGTCAGCGTGCACGATATTTTAAAATATAAAAAGAGAAAGAGATTACATCTACTATATTAACTTCACTTCAGGAGATGAAGAGAAAGTACAAGAACTGAAGTTGTTTTTCTGACGCATTCCAATAATAGTTTTTATATATGTAAAGGGTTGGATAACAGGCTTATCCTACACGTTCTCGTATTGTTTATATATATTTTATATGTTTCGTTTTCTAATTTGCGCAAAGATTGTGTTGTTTTTTTCCTACAGCAAAGCCACATCAGGCTAGCTGCTGAGTCCACCGAGGGGAATCGAACCCCTGATTTTAGCGTTGTAAATCCTTAGACATACTGCTGTACTAGCGAGGGGCTGCACAAAGATACATGAGGAATATCTGCACTAGTCGGCCCTAGTGTATCAATGACAGACTAAAGAAAATGCACCTAGTTATCACCACCAATAAAAAGTGGAATTTAATGTTACATTATAACGCCCTTAAGGATGTAGGGTTGCATATATATATATACCCCCCCACACACAGGTTTCATGTATTTAAACGATTACTTTAATGTATAATATAACATTTTACAATAACTTGTATCTAAATCCTCTAATTGCTTACAACGATAAACCATTTTTTTCGTGTTTGCAAGAAATTCTTAAGAGGTATAATAAAACAACTTAAAAGCTGGATCACTATCTGTTTTGAATTTGTGCAGACAACGTTATATATCCTGTACACAAAAACACGGTATCAAAAACAGCTCTTATTAACTTTTCAAAGGCTCTAAGCTATATTTTTTTCGACTCAATAGACAAAAAGAGCAAAATTTATTTTGTGTCTACACCCAAAATATTTAACTAAGCTAATACTTAAGGTCGTCTGGCACGCTATCTTAAATCAACATTAAACATTACAAAGAATTTTACATCGGTTAACAAAATCTTTAATATTCTAAGTAAATTTTAGTCTGGGAAAAGGTCAACTCCATCACACTTATACAAACTCAAATGTTGACGAGCTCTTCCCTCTAGTCTGTCAGTACAAACACACAAACGACTAAGTACAGACAACCTTTGTGCAGCACCTTCGCATGAAAATATGATATTAAATTATTTCTTGTTAAATGTTTTGAAACATTTTGTTATTATTTGCTTTAAACATGTCTCAATGTGTGTTATTAAATTCAACCAGGATTATTCGTGGAAAAACAACGAGCAAACAAAAAACAGCGCTTAATACAAAATGTTAGATTTTCCAGAAAGAAACCGTAGCAGGAAAGATTTTACTTCCACGTAAACAATTCAAACAGCTGAGAAAGCTATATCATAGCTGAAGGTATAGTTATTTTATTCTCGGAACAATAAGCTGTTCTAATTCTGGGAAGAATTATATATCCGCATATATACGTATAGCAGCACGTGAGTTGTTCAGTTTTATTTTTCATATATTTTCAATTTATTCAGTTCATACTCTCAACGATTCTACTCATGGCCTGTGAATCTATAAATATCACGTTTAAAGCTCTATATAGTAAAAACAAAAAGAACTGTCACAACACTGTTCCCCTGTGGACAAAAAGAACTGTCACAACGCTGTTCCCCTGTGGACAGACTTAACGTGTATAGCGTCACGAAAACGAAATGCTCCACAACACAGATCACCTTCTGATCTACTTAAGGATTTATATAGCAACAAAAACTACCAGAACACAACAGTTCACCTATGGATTTACTTAAAGCTTTATAGCACCATATAGTAACAAAAACACGAAATCCTACACAACACAGTTCACATCTTAATCACCTCAAATCTCTATATTGTAACAAGAACATGAAATGCTTGCTACACAACACAGTTCACCTCTTGATCTACTCAAAGCTCTATATTGTAACAAGAACCCGATATCCTACACAACACAGTTCACCTCTTGATCTACTCAAAGCTCTATATTGTAACAAGAACCCGATATCCTACATAACACATTTCATCTCTTGATCTACTCAAAGCTCTCCACTGGAATAAGAACACGACACAAAACAGTATCTGTCGATTTATGAAGACTCGGTTAAAGCCCTATACAATAACAACAACACGAACTGAGAAACTTAAACTAACTCACTAAATCACATCTAGGAAACAATATATCAACTAATAGCATATTCCTTCCAAATGAATTCACATATGAAACAGATATTAGATACCGAAGACAAGTATGATAAAAAAAATTGCAGGACTTCCTATATTCTGATAACGAATTAGGTATCTTGGGGGAAAATTTTCTTCGGAGTAAACTGAGTGAAAACGCTGAGATCATAACATCTGGGCAACTGGTAACAATCTTTCTCTCTCGTATAAGAAGTATGAATGAAAATAATTCCTTGAATGTGAAATAAAAATTGAAACATTTGTACCACGCATACATGGACATTTACAAATAAAATTGTTTAAGAAGCAGTCGAGGAATACACAAGTTACTTCAAACGAAATAAAACTGCGAAGAATAAATATTGATTAATTCCATCAGTCGGATGCAAAACTTAAATCGATAACGGAAAATGGATTACTTTTCAAAGTGTGATCTTCAAATTATTAAATATATTAAAATCCAGAAGGCTGGTGTTAGCTTAATATTTACACTCAAGGTTTTAAACAGGTTTTAACGACAAAATAATGCTAAATCCAACATTCTCATACACCGTCGACACAAGATCACGTGACTCACGCATTGGTGAACCCTCCATATATATAATCGTCGTACCGAATGAAATACTTCGCGCCAATTTTTTGATACTGGTTTTTCCTGCAGACAAGTGGGCGGTCAAATTATTATCAATCTAAGATGTACGAGCGGTAACGTCTGGAATAAAAACTTTGTACTAATGTTTCCTACGTATGTGGATTTTTGCGAGGGTATACAAAAATCAATATTTTTTAAACATCATTAAGAAAAGCACAGCTGATAGTAACGCCATAAATAACAAAATATGTCCTCAGTGAAGTTAATTCTTCGTGAAAATCGCATCACTGTGTTAAACATATAATTAAGCATAAACCTACGAGAAGTGAGAGTTCCTTTATGGAACGCTCACCTAGAATTAAAAACAAAGTGTTGATTTTGATTTCATTCGAAACTTAACATTAGTATCTTACTTTTCGGCCGCAGGGATACTTTAATTCCAAGACGTATGCATTTGAATCATTAAGTAATAATAAAGTTTATTTAAACCTTTTCTTATGGTTTTATTGACATTTCTGATAAAGGTACAAACTGTATTTAATTCTAGAAAAATGTTCAACAAAAACTTAAGAGCCCAAATCTATTTCGAATAAACAAAATCGAAAAATAGTAAATATTAAACGTGCATTTTCGCATTAATAAAATAGAAACTTTCTCGATTTCAAATGGATTCAACTTTCAGGCAAACTGTATCTTTTAGCTCTGTTTTAGATACCATGTTTATTTCGCAAACGATTATTAGTTAATAACACAACTGTTGAATTGTTCCAACTGTAATTTTCCTAAAGTGCTGATAAATGAGTGTGAGTTTGTGTTTTTCTTATAACAAAGCCACATCTAGCTATCTGCTGCGTCTATTGAGGGGAATTGAACCCCTGATTTTAACTTTGAAAATCCGTAGACATACCGTTGTCCCAACAAGGCACGTTGATAACGAAAGTTTGGTTTGAATTTTACATATAGCTAAGTATCAGTACCTACCGCCAATTCTTGGGCTACTCTTTTACCAAAATAGTAAAACTGACGTCACATTATAACGCCCCCACGGCTCAAAGGGCGAATATGTTTAGTGGAACGAGAAGTTGAACCTGTAGCCCTCAGACTGCGAGTCAGGTGCCCTAACTATCTACCCATGAAGACCAATAAACGAATAAGAAATATTCAGTGAAATTACTCTCTTAGATCAGAGCGTATAAACAAAATTGTCTAATGTTCTGTTTACAACAGTCTCTTGTCTTTTCATGTACTACTTCAATAAGGTAAATTACACTGCATTTGTTTCAAACAAAAAAAAACTGATTATAAGATACTGTTGGCAAAAATGTTTGGGTTTCGATACAATGTGTGCATCCAGAACAATAGAGTACTCATCTTCGTTACACAGCCTGTGGAATTTTTTACTACTGGATACCACCATTTCTTGATATTTTACTGAGCGCCAGAAAAAATAATCACTACGGAAGTGAGCGTTTTCGGCCAGTTGTCATTTCTCTAAGAATTATAAAAAGTAGAAATATTCAGTTCAATTAAAACCATTTGATTCGACATAGTACAACAGTCATAGATGTATATAACACAGATACGAAAAACATATACGTATACGTATGTACAAACAAACCACGTTTCTCTTTCATGTTCCTATCTTCAAAATGTTTCTTTCAGTCAGTCGACTGAGGAAATTCCTTTTTCCTTCTGATATTCCTTCACAAAAAAAAGAAACATTTTTGGTTTTAATAAGTTTTTCTTCTCTCTTTTTTTTTTGATCGACCGATCAACACGTACCATGACTAACGGATCGATGTTCACATCTGTATGAAAGTTGAGGAATTAGAAAAGAACTATATTTTTCCTCCAATAAGATATTAGTGATAATAAGCATTTTGAAATACATATATTTCTACGATTAACTGTTCAGAAGATACAGAGCGTGATAGATGGCCAAACATTTGGATATTTTATATATATATATGCATACATAGATTTTACTGGTAAGAAAATGCGATAAACAAATAATGTTCTGTAGAATATCTACATGCGACATGACAGCAAAATAAGAACTAACCACACTATTCACTGTAATTTAAAAATAGTAATTGTGCATGCACTCAGAATAACTCGAGTTCAATTCCAATAAATTACTAATTGTTTTAATGTTTTTCTTTTGTTAATAACGGTGCAAAACTGAAGTACCTCACGAAATGCTCTAATAGCGCTTTTCAAGAAATTTTACAGTTCTGCTTTGACTTCGTATAAGAGGCTCTTTCACAGTGGAAACCAGAATTCGATATTACATTATCCTTATTGGTTGATATGTTTTATTTTTAATACCATCGTGGCTAGTAAAACAGAATTATTTCTTGTCTACGTCTATTGGATATAAAGATACATTCATACATATGGATAATAACACACTTATATACACGCACTTTAATTAATGATGGCGGGTATCCCAGTTAATTCTTCTGTAGTTGGGAGATAATTAATTTAGCCTTATGAAGGCTACAACTAAATAGTTTATTTATATACATTTGTTGGTAATTAAGCACAAAGCTACAGAATGGGATCTTTGTGCTCTGCCTATAACGGGTATCGAAACACAGTTTCTAGCGTTATTTATACACTTTTCATTTTCAATCTAACATACGAATTTGATTAATTTTCATCAACCTCTCTCTCTGCTTTTTCATTGCTATAAAAACAATATATTATTTCTAGATAACTTTCATTCCAACAAATCCTATTATCATTCTAGATACATGTAGCTTCTGATTGAGCTAGGACTAAAGAGAGAAAACATCTGAGCAGAAACTTTAAATAATGTAAGAGAGTTTTTAGCTTTCATTTGCACCGATTAAACATGATAAAATGTTATAATCAAACTAAATATTTCCTTAGTTTTTAGTTTTCATCAATTTAGTCAAAGGTTACTTTTATAATTGCACTATCATTTTAATTTGTTCGGAAATTCTCACCAAGTTACAATAGGGTTCTAATACAATATTTGTTCTACCCGTTCCTACTGTTATTTAGTCATTTAGTGGAAGGGCAGCTAGTTCACAACGCTCCACTAGATCTATTGGACTATTCTAATCTAATAGTGGGATTTAACCGTCACTTTTGTGATGTATCCACTGTGCTTAACAAAAAAATAACCAATTTGAAATGTCCTAAACCAACACAAAACTACTGCAACTTCTTACAAACAATAATAGCAAGAAAAATCTCAGCGAGACAAATGGGACTATTCCTTGAGAGTGGCCAGACAAACATAAACTTTCTATACAATGCTGAAGTTTTCAGAAATGATATATGAAATAACCAAGATTTATCTTATTTCAAATAATCTTACCTGCATTGTAGTTTAATACACGCAAGCTGTTTTGCAAGATAATTTTCAATTAATTAATAATAATTAACTAAGAGAATCATACATATATAACCGAATTCCTTGAAAGTGATACATGTAACAGGGTTTCCACTACAGCAAGAAAAGTGTGATGCACTTAATCAATATTTGTTAGTTTTTTAGCATATATTAGTACAGTAAATGTTAAGTTGGTCTTATATGTAAAACGTACTTCAATTAGGAACGGGCGTGACCCTAATGGTCAGCGTGCCTGATCTATTAGTCCTAAAGTTCATATCAAGTTGCCTACAAACTCACCGTACATGCGCTTTAAAAGTAACCACAAAATCCCAATATTAGATTAAACAAAAGAGGTCTCAAAATTGGCAGTGCTACTGTCTTCCACTTAGTCCGGCATGGCCAGGTGGTTCAGGCGCTCAACTCATAACCTGAGAGTCGCCGGTTCGAATCCCCGTCACACCAAACATTCTTGCTGTGGGGGCGTTCTAATGTGACCGTCAATCCCACTATTAGCTGGTAAGAGTAAACCAAAGGCGGTGGGTGGTGATGGCTAGCTGCCTTCCCTCTAGTCTTACACTGCAAAATTAGGGACGGCTAGTGTTGGTAGCCGTCGTGTAGCTTTGCTCGAACTTCAAAACAAAACAAACCAAGCCTTCCCCTTGTCGGTTCATGATTAGTAACAGAAAATTCTAAATACAATAATAATTTCAATAAGTTTATTTTCTACTCTACATACCTAATGTACACAAGTTGTATAGCTGGTACTTTACAATTTTGATATAATGATTACATCTTGTTTAATAGAATAATCGATTTTATACATAAAACACCAAACAACATTTGTCTTAAGTCTGTTCGATCACTTTAAACATTCGTTTGAACGTTTAAACAAGCTGCGTGGTCATTTATTAACTTACATTATTCTTCACCTAAGGACTGCCATGGACTATTGATGGATTGGATCTGTCTTATATAACACAATGTAAAAATGCTGCTGTCACTCTGACGCACGAAAAATAGAGGACATTCTTTAATCACATGAGAGAATGACTCAGCCATGCAACTACGTATAGGTCTTACTTAATCATGGGCATCCATTTATGTTTTTAAGTAATTTTCGTTTCAGCTCGAGTCCTGAATCAGATGTAATGAGATTGTTTAAGAGCTAAAATCTTTCCTGTGACATAAACAGCGTCTAATTGGGCCTTCATTTGAAAAGCCTACTCTCTTCTTTAATATAAGTTTTGTTCAATATTAAATTAGAAATTTCTCTCAGAGCTTCAGCTACTTCTAACCATTTTACACTAAGTGAGATACAATTAGATTGCTTTACGTACATAAAGGTCAAAGGATTCTAATACAATTAAACAGAGAAATATATAAAAAAAACTATAACGAATGCCATGACTTTTATAATAATACTAATATAAGACAACTTCAGCTTATCAGAAGGAATAATAATACAACACTTTGGTAATGACTGAGAACACTTTCCAGGCTTTAAACCTCAGCTTCTCTACATTACTACCGTTTGTCTGGGAGCAAAAGCAAAATGCTTCAGTTTTGTTTGTTTTCAGATATTTTCAAAAACTACACAAACTTTGAATTGATAGATTGCAGGAGAAGGCCACTAGTCAACACCTTCTCTCGATTACTCTTTGGCTACTTTTGTTTGAGCAGGGCTCGGCCAAGCGTGTTAAGGCGTGCGACTCGTAATCTGAGAGTCACGAGTTCGCATCCCCGTTGCGCCAAACATGCTCGCCCTTTCATCTGTGGGGGCGTTATAATGTCACGGTCAATCCCACTATTTGTTGGTACAAGAGTAGCCCAAGAGTTGGCGGTGGGTAGTGATGACTAGCTTCCTTCCCTCTAGTCTTACACTACGAAATTATGGACGGCTTGTACATATAACCTTCTAGTAGCTTTGTGCGAAATTAAAAACAAACTTGTTTGATCAGATAGTGGAATTTACCTTTGAACTGATAAAGCACTTAGGGCCCAAAAATGTTCATTGCGATTTATGAATTTATTTTTGCTGTAAGGAGAATCAAATGATAAGGAACAAAAGAGGTCTAAATTGAACGTGACCCTCCAGAATTGCACAATAAAATAAAATACCGATACAGTTCAGAACCAAAAAAATGGACCCTGAGATCCTATTTCGGCATCCTAACAGCTGAACGTCTGTTAGCTTTTGTAGCCTGGATTTTTTACGGTAGGTGTGTGTAGCTTGTTGGCAATAAATTCCAAAAATAAACAGCACACATTCCATTTCTTTTAAAATAATATAAGTTAAAACAATAAAAATGTATCTACAAATATTCCTTACACTGTTGGTTACAACAGTTCTATCCAGAGCCTTAGATAATTGTCTTTTCTTTGTCAAAGTCCGCAGAGGCTGGTTCAGTTATTTTACAACACAAATGACAAGACGAATTCCTCTTCTTTACTCTGTTATTACCATATAATCTGTAATAATTTCACTTTAGAAATTGTCACTAAATGCTCTTATTGGCTAAACTCAATCACGCAGTCTATACCTATTTATCGCTATCTAACTAACTCAAACAACATTTTGGACATGTATTTATAGCCCTACAGAAGCTTAGAATATTCCAAACTCACTACGAGATATTATAATGTAACAGCACACAATTAAAACAACGAGAAAACATAGAAGGTTCTAGTAACATGACTTAATAATACGACAATCATTATTTCACAAGAACTGAAGTACCCGACGTATAACTCGTAAACAAATACGTTTGTTTTCTTTTGAATTTCCTGCAACGCTATACGAGGGATATCTGCGCTAGCCATCTCTAATTTAGCATTGTAACACTAGAGGGAAGACAGCTAGTCATCAACACCCACCGCCAACTCTTGGACTACTCTTTACCAACGAATAGTGGGATTGACTGAACATTATAACGTCCCCATGGCTGAAAGAGCAAGCAGGTTTGGTGTGACGAGGATTCAAATCCGCGACCCTCGGATTACGAGTTGAGTGCCTTAACCACCTGGCCATGCCGGGCCAAACAATTAAGTAAACAAAACTGTGATAAACTATTGCTTCTAAATAACTAAATTTAACACTTGTTCTATAATTAAACGGAAACAGTCATATACATCTCACAATTTCTTTGATATGTTGATGTTTTGTCTGTTCTGTCCTCCAAATCACGATTAGTGGGATGATTTCTCTTTTAGATTGTATATTTTATGCAAATTAACAAAACAACAAATCATTAAATGAAAACTAAATAACAAAATACATTTATTGACTCCATTATAACTGTAAGATGCCTTCATCAACATTTCTTATTAAATATTTTCATAATATCACAAACAATATTCACCCTAGAAAACAACACCATCAAAGTACTGAATAAAACACTAAATAACAGATATTTTTAACAGAAACTAATTTTACGTGCACACTCTCAAACCAGACGAAATATAACGAATGTGTTTCTTTTAAATATTTTGGATATATAAACTGCTCATTCATTCTGCAAGAAAACACTTCTGCAGTTGATTGTAAGACAGTCTTTCACTCTTCTAATACTAAATTAGATTTACTCCTGATATTTCTTCTCTTCCAAGATTACACTTAGAAAGGGAAAGCAAAAACCCCGTTAGATAGATCAATACAAAGAGAAAAACAAACAGAGTTAAGAAACTAAAAAAAACTAATAGGAACATGCAATGACGTATTTAGTTTATAATGATAGAAATGTAACATACACGCAAGCGATGAAACTGATTAAAAAATTCTTAACTCGTATAACAAGTTGTTCAGTGAAAGAAAAACTACAACGCCTTCATTCTGCTAAAATAATTGTAAGACATTTGGTTAAACCTTCGAAGTAAACAAACATGCGCAGAGAGGAACATAGTATCAGGTGTAAAGTTTGTTCCTAATGTTTTAAAAATGTGGTAAAGTGGCTAATGTGTTTACAATAAGACAATTTTTGACATTTCTGCAAACGCGGAATTTTAACTTACAGAGATTGGTTTGATTTGAATTTTGCACAAAGATACTCAAAGACTATCTGCTCTAGCCGTCCCTAATTTAGCAGTTAAGACTAGAGGGAAGGCAGCTAGTCATCACCACCAACCGTCAACTCTTGGGCTACTCTTTTACTAATGAATAGTGGGACTGACGGTTACATTATAACACTCCCACGGCTGAAAAGGCGAGCGCGTTAGGTGTGATGTGGTAACTTATAGAGATATTAACTGAACTGTATGTTACACAGGTAGATTAATCGAAGCACAACATTTATACAAGCTTGACTCTCGGGGTTTTAAGGAAGATTTTCAAAGTTATTTAAATTAATGTCATGAAGGGTAAAATTTGTGAAAACCTTTTTCGTGATTGAAAAATCGTTACTCTATAAAATAATTAACGTATATGTTAAATATAGTGATGTAGGCTACTGTCTTAAAACAGTAGCCCGTACTGAGCAAATGTATGGTTGCGAAGTGCCTGGCACTGACTCATACGAAATTGGTTCTTACAATGTGTACCCACTACGATCTTACTAACCTACAATAAAGTTCCCCATAATCCGCCAAGTGTACGCTTTTGCTAATGTCTGCTATTGACCCATAACTTATAGTTTACCATAATGCACTAAGTGTACGCTTGTGCTAATGTCTGCTATTGACCCATAACTTATAGTTTACCATAATGCACTAAGTGTACGCTTGTGCTAATTTTCGCTACTCATCTGCAGGTAATGTTTCCTACATGAACAATGCTGTTCTTCATACTGGACAAAGTATAAGCTTGTACTAATATATGATAACTCACAATATGAAAATAAATTCAAGCATTTCTTTATCAGTGACACTATTACACAAGAACATTAAAGCAAAGGTTAAATTAGCACGAAACTGCGTTTCGCCTCTTGAGGATTCAAGCAATTAGCATTCCTAGTCTTCTGACTGGAAAAAAACTACGAGCTAATCAAAGAAAAGCGGGTTCCATCTAACTAAAAATCCCAATTTAGCCACTGCATTAAACACTTCTAAATATTATAAACCTAACATCTGTAATAAAGCGTGATGTTACACTCGGGTTTTGGAATTTAAACTGAACATCAATCTTCTGTTATTTTACATAAGAGCAGACAACCCAAAATACCGTGTTCTTGTTATCACTATTACTTCATAGGTATAAAAATCTTTCAAAGATAACATGGAAAGCTTTTTGTTAGATTTTTAACCCGAAAGATACAATCTGCAACCATTTCATAAACTTTCCGTTATTGTACTTTGTTAAAAGATGACCAAGGCCAGTTTCACGTTCTTCGCAGTATTTTCAAATACGAGCATAAATGAACTGTTATCATAGCCTTGAGTAAAACATTCCGTCAGGGAAGACATGAAAAAGAACATTCATGTGCACTTTAGTTCATGTACATTTTATTCACTGTTTCTTCTCTTAAAATGTTTAAAAATCCAATAATTGTCGCGAGAATGGTTTTTCAAACTGTTACAGAATCCCTATTACAATCCAGTCGTTTTTTTTCTTCCAGTTTTTCATTAAAGGTTACTAGCGAATTTTTAATGGTTACCATAAAATATATTTTCAATCTGCACTGTTGATAAACTTTGTTGACAAATATTTTTGAGAAGTAAGTAAAAAAAAAAAAAACTGCCTTTGAAAACGATATTCCTGTAAGATGGTCAGCCACTATCATTTATTCTTTTTATTTTAATGGTGTCAACACTCAACTACTGACGAATCAACGCAATTTGTATGAAGGATATTGCAGGCTCCATACTGTTCGTTGGACTTTTTCCTCCATCGTTAAGCCAGCTGTGATTATGAACCTCGACTGTACGTGGACTTCAGCTTCCAAAACTACACTTACGTAAAAAAAAAGCTCGAAAATTTACTGGAAATGTACAAATCACGATATTTCGCAGGTAGTATAAGGGGTAGCTCTCAATCCAGTTACTTATCACATGAAAATAGCTGTTGATTTCGAAGGGTAGCTGGAAGCTTGTGAGTTGAATCTTCGTTTAGTGTCTCCTTAACGGTACCAAGATAAATGTTGTATCATTGAAATGGATTTTTTATTTAGGTGGTGTGGATCATAGGTTCATATAGCCTTCTTTGGACAAATCGTGCCGTGGACTATAGCCTGTTGGTGGTGTTTTCGAAGCACTTAGCTGTCTGAGATGCTAGCTGAGTACGATATTCCGTTTCCATAACAACCAACAAAAGCTTCTTCTTCCGAAAATGTGTTGTTTTTTGGTTTGCATCATTTAACAATCTCGCCATACGAATATCCTTCCTTGGAGAGGACTGAGACATTACCTCCGTCTATAAATTTCTCTATGGCAGCACTGCCAGCTGTCAAATGGTCGGGAATTTGCCTGAAGCAAATATATAGGTGCTAAACATGTCACCAGTGGCGCCATATTTTGCGTCTTCATATCTTTCATATGAAGCGCGATTAATCTTTCATACAACACTACTGCAATGATTTGATAAAATCGTTTTAACCCTTAGTCTTAGATATATATATATATTTATCAAACAGTAGCGTTTCCATAAACAAAATGAGTGAAGTAACATGTTGTGATTTCCTGTTTGCAAATACCGTGTCGTTACGTGTGGGACATCTAACTAATTTCCTGTTGTTAACCACCATCACATTGTTCTTGATGAAACGTCACAACAATAAAAACGCTTCACCGAACTATTCAGTAACGTTTAGTAACAAATACAATGACACCTCCTCAGCAAGCTTTCAAAAATTAATTTTTTTTCGACGGTTTTATAGATATGTTCTTAATTTCACATATTAAATGGTGTTAACTGATTAAAGGTTTAAAATAACTTATAATATTCCTTCATACAGTTGGTTGTAGCCTAGTGATTAGCAGCTCAGACCATGGTTCGAACCCCGACGACGCATAAACACGCTCTGAACTTTGGTGCCTGGGTTACTGTATACGAGTAATGAACAAATCAGATTAATAAGTGTGGTCCAAGAAGTGGCGGTGGATGCTGTTGATGAGCTGCCTTCCATTAACTTATCAACACAAAATGTGTAGAATAGCTTTGTCCTAACATTCTTGAAAAAAAAAGAAAAAGGGAAAGCTGTCATAGCAACGTGATACACTCATCAGGTTATGACATTTAGAAGCACTATTTGTTTGTTTTAATGCAAAAGAACATTGAAATATCTCTTACGTCCACTACAGTGAATCGAACCCTCTATGTCAGTGTTGTAAGTTGTAACTGGAGTCCTACTGAAAGCAGTAACTAAACATGCATGAGCTCGGCGTGGCCAAGTGGTTGAAGCACTCGACTCGTAATTTTAGGGTTCGAATACCTGTCACATGCTCACGAAAACATGCTCACCATTTTAACCGTGAGAGGGGTCAATCCTACTATTCTACGCTAAAAGAGTAGTCAAAGAGCTGGTGGTAGGTGATGATGACTGTTATATTAGGGACGGCTAGCGCAGATAGCCTTCGCGTTGCTTTACGTGAAATTCAGAAACAAAAAGTAAATATGTACGAACAAAATGTAATTTCCAGTTGTTTTATTTTGTATTTACGTGTCATGTAATTCAAAATTCTCAAATAATAATCATAAAATGTATCTTTTAAGACAAAAAACAATTGAAAGCAATTATTTGTTGGAATTTGATAAATACTTCTTGATAAGACACTGCTTCTTCATGGCCCCCCAGTGGCTCAGCGGTATGTCTGCGGACTTACACCCTAAAATCCGGGTTTCGATACCCGTGGTGGGCAGAGCACAGATAGCCCATTGTGTAGCTTTGTGCTTAATTCAAAAAGACAAGACAGGCTTCTTCATGCCATGTGTACAAATATATTGTTACACATTGCTTCAGGCCAAAACATTTCGATTCACCTCGTTTTATCTCAAAATTTTATTGCTTCACCTTGCTTTAGATAAAGAAAAAAACAAAACAAAAAACCTTTAACACTAAGTCAAAACATACTGCTTTACCTTCAGATACGTGAAATTTTAGATAGTGGTCAAAAGTTGGGAAACTACTGCGTTTATTTTTCCAAGAAAAATAAATAAAAGGACCCAAGAATAAAAAGAGAACAAAGAATCTCTTTCCTGAAATAATACCAAAAGCAAAAAAATGCCGAATGGAGACGTAGATATCTCAATTGGACCTCAAGGGCGAAATGAAGATGTGCATAGTTCAACGAGTTTGTAAAGGCAAAAGCGATAGGAAGACATGTTAATTCGATGAGACTGTACGGGCAAAAAGGAGACACGGATATCTCAATGATGTACCTCATTTCTGAGTAGCCATTTATAAAATATCCCCCAAGTTTTGTGAGACTGGTACTCTGAGGTTCCATGTAACATGGATTCTACAAAGAAACCATATCTGCAACAATTGTATTGTCTGAAGAAGAGTGAAAACGAAATCGCGCAGAAAACTTGGTTGTAACGTCAGTAATCCTAGGTGTAAATCCAAATAACTTCCAATTGTTACATGACTTACCAGAATACAAGTTTCATGAAGATACCAAAATGTACCTGTTCTGGCAAAAGTTTGCTTGGCCTTATAAGTTACAAAGAATATGTCTATTATGCATTTGAAAGATAAACTTCATTCCTGAGTTACACACTTGAATACTACATGGTGGTGACTGAAGGAAAGATGAACCACTCGTGCTTATCTAAGTGGGTGAAAGAAAGGGTCCTTGCGTGACATTTAAGGTATCGACGTCCACCTTAGTACGGCGACAACCGAAAACTACCATGAAATACTGATGCGCTATACACAACGAAAGCTACAAGAAATTGACAACCTCTCTACCAAAAAGATGGGATACTTCGTTTTATGGGTTTAAGATTTTTGGAATATTTTTCTGCCAAAGCTTTCAACTAGTAGATGAATAGCTGTTGCGTTCTTCAGGCTGAAAACCAATGGACTTCTTTTCTGGGGCACTGAAAGATCACGTGGCACGTTTCAGATATCAATATTTTCTAAAGTAAGAGGAGTGAGGAAACCCTCACTTTAGCTAACAAGCAAACTGCACACGTAAGCTAATACGATTAATGGTTTTGTTTTCTTGCTTATCCGGTTGTATATATATATTCTTGGTAACCTCTGTACTGTTTCAAAATGCTACAGATACAATAACTGTTGATGGAAATGCCTTTACAAAGTGAGGACTAGATTCGTTTATCGAAAATTGGTAATTTATGTAAATGGGTGAAAAATCGCATGGACTACCTGCATTTGTAAAATACGAAATATCAACCACTTTGTCAATTACACTTTATCAAAATAATCAAAACAGTACTAAAATATCAGGCGAAAAGTTTAAATTGTTACGATAATTCAATAAACCTTGTTTTGTTTGACCTATAAGGAACTCAGCTTGAAAAAACAAACAAACTGTGTGAATGTTTTTCCAAACCAAACCCCATCTGTTTCATCGTGATTCCAATACATCATGTTGTTTGTTCATCTGTCATAGGGTCTACTAAGCAGCGTAATTCTTAAATAAAGCTAGTTTTATCGTACTACTCAATTGATACGAATTAACTGAAAAGTCCCTACAGTTTGATACTGTTTTATTAGTACAAAGCTACACAATGAATTATCTTACACCTAGTCTCCCGCGAGTAATCGAACTTCAGATTTTCAGTATTGTCAGTCCATAATATTATGACTGATCCAATGAGAGGACTCGCGACACGTGTATTTGTGCAGAGTAAATTTGTTCATGTTTCCACTAACCGTTTCACTCATGTGTAAACTTTCCTAATAAATGCATGAAAAACAACGGCAATTAAAAACATTAATTAGTTTTAATTAATTTTTAGTGAATAACAAAAGAAGAGAAACAGGATGAAGATCAAGATATTCCATGTTAATAATGAAGTTGACTGATTACTATTTAATTTAATTGTATCCACCAGTTAGTAAGGTACTATATCCGCGGATTATCTAATGAGACTGATACGTACATTATAGGATAATACTTACAAAACTGGCCCGGCATGACCAAGCGTGTTAAGGTGTGCGACTCGTAATTCGACGGTCGCGCCAAACATGCTCCCCTTTTAGCCGTGGGGGCGTTATAATGTGACGGTCAATCCCACTATTCGTTGGTAAAAAAGTAGCCCAAGAGTTGGTGGTGGGTGGTGATGACTAGCTGCCTTCCCTCTAGTCTTACACTGGTAAATTAGAGACGGCTAGCACAGATAGCCCACGATAAACAAAAACTTACAAAACTATTGACTTCAATAGTATATAAGGTGTATAAAACTTAACCTCAAATCCTGACGCTAAAGGAAAAAAAAACCTATACAACTAAAGGACCCCAAACTAGCCAACTAGCAGAATATCTACAAAACTACCAGTCATATACGTTGCTGTACCAATAAGGTGTATGAAACTTGACTTTAAAAACAAGCGCATGTTATCAAGAGTTTACAAAATGGCAAATAGAATAAATTCTTGATTGTGGATGGAATTTGGTTTTGAATCAGTGGGCTAGAGATTATAGTCCCACACTCCACTAATTATTACACAATACATAGAAAATGGAGAAAGTAACAAAATAAAAAACTACAGATCCCAAAACTAAGCCACTAGCAAAGGAGTTACAAGACCACAAACCTCAAAAGCCGATACACTAGCCAAATACACTGCTGGACAAAATCCTAAGGCCAATGAACATAAAGAAAAAATATGCATTTTGCGTTTTTAGACACAACCACTTATATGAATAGAGCTTCGAAAGATGAAAACAAGAAAAGAGAAAATAAAAATAAAAAACTTTTTAGCATTTAATAGGGAAAGTGTGAACACAATGAAATTGGAAAACACCCATTAAAACTACAGACCTAAAAAACTGACCCATTAACGAAATACCCATAAAACTACTGACCTCAACAACTGGGATGATTGTTAGCAAGAAACTTGTAAATTATTTCAAAGGTGAAGTGAGGTGATATCCATAAGTATCTTATCCTCAACACTTCACGAGCAGCGGTGAGTTTACTGACTTACTACGCTAAAGACCGAGGTTCGAAGAGTAAGGTTGCTCACTGGGTTGCTTTGCGCGAAACCTTCAACAACAACAACAATGTAAACCTGGGTTTTTGACCTTCGACTTTATACTCCAATATTGAAGTGGAAAAATGATAGACACGACCATTAAAATATCTTAAAACCATGTTTGAGGTAAAAATACCTGGTGACAAACAAAGAAGTCTACGGATATAATGTCAAGATGAATTAATCATCTCTTTTTAATTCATATCCTGACTTTTCCGGACAGTGTGATTTTATTGAGTCTTTTTATCTTCTGTGTGAATTTTTGTTTTAAATGTTCAAAAAATTCTTTCCACAAAGGCTACCAAGATTCTCAAAGTGTGTATACGAAAAAAAGTTGCTCAAAGATTTATTGGATTAAAAATATACACTCTAAACGAACAATACTTACAGTGTTAATCTCACTTTGGAATGAATCACTACCTATAACTGAATTATTAAAGTGTTCACCAACCAACAGCGTTACAACAATACACAGGCTTCACCATTAGTTGTTACACCAGAACCAAAGGAAGATTAGTGGAATAGGAAATTAAGTGTCTTGTTTGTATATACTTATGAAATTACTCTGTAGCAGCTTGCCATCAAGATCATAGCAATGATGAGCTTAGTTAAAATTTACTTTAACACGAGGTTGTTTAGCTTGCTATTGGAAGGTGTTATCAGTCCTAAAGCCCTTCACTGTCCTGAGCAATTGGGATTTTCGTCGGAGGTTACGGAACTGCACATTCAGCTTATCCTCCTTATGACTAAATTGAAACATAATTTCAGATTCCATTTGCATTGTGTAGTTATTGTAAAGATAAACAGTCACTTCAATCATGTTGATTTTAGGGTTTCGGGAGTGTCACCGCATTTATCAAAGCAAAAGACCGAACCCTAAACATATACAAAGTTTTCCAGAAAAAACGATATAGCAGAATTCCTTTGCTTCAAAGTTACAACCAAATAATTGCAATTTTTGTGCGGTTTTAGAGTTAAATAATTTACTAAAAAACATACCAGATGGAGTAGTTAGTAGGTTGAGCACACGTTTCAAACGCCAGTGTTCTGGAATTTAGGTCCTCATCTCAGTAGTTTACGAAAAACTCTTTAAATAGCAGTCAGTGGGAGCAATTGTTGAATTAATGAAATATTTTTGTGATTATGGTTTGAATTTCGCGCAAAGCTACTCGAGGGCTATCTGCGCTAGCCATCTCTAATTTGGCAGTGTAAGACTAGAGGGAAGGCAGCTAGTCATCACCACCCACCGCCAATTCTTGGACTATATTTTACCAACGAATAGTGGGATTGACCGCACATATAATGCCCCCACGGCTAAAAGAGTGAGCATGTTTGGTGCAATGGGGATTCGAACCCACGACCCTCAGATTACGAGTCGAGCGTGTTAACCATCTGATAATGACAGGCCGTTTGTGATTATGGAAATCAGATAATTAAAAATAGCACTTCTAATTTTGT
This sequence comes from Carcinoscorpius rotundicauda, assembly GCA_011833715.1. Classification (NCBI taxonomy): domain Eukaryota; kingdom Metazoa; phylum Arthropoda; class Merostomata; order Xiphosura; family Limulidae; genus Carcinoscorpius; species Carcinoscorpius rotundicauda. The sequence continues at coordinate 90,213,937 of CM022393.1, read as the reverse complement.
TTCTTTGTTGTTACGTGAAACATTACAGAGCTGGACTTGCATCATATGTAAGGAAATAAACTGTGATGTCCACGGTTGGTAAGCACTGTTATTTATTGTACCATTAGTAAAAAACACACACACACATACTAACTCTTACTAAACGCGTTAGGTAAAAGCCGCAGGTTTTTATTAAGTCATGAGAACTGGTTAGTGTCACTCTTTTCTTTAATAAATTCTAGCAAATGTTACCTAAGTCATAAGTAGATTAAATACCTCTGAGTACTTATATAACAAGCTGCTCGTTTACAGATTGGAATTACGCTGAGAGATGTAGGAATGTTGCCCCACGATACTGAATTTTAACAGAAAAGCCAGTATCACTTCCTAGAGTTGATAATAAAAAAACGAAGAACTGATGAAAATTTCATTATTTTCAAGAAAGAACGACGCATCAATCTCTATACTTCAGAAACTGGGTCGCCGAGAATCAAGATTTCATTTATAAGAACACGCGTACAAAAAATTGTGCACTACGAAACTCACATTCGTTGTCATAGAAACGAAGACTCGGTCGGGGGCCTACTTGTTATAGAAGGTAATAATACTGCAGAATTACTGATTACTAGGCATTTTTACCCGTTAACACGCAAGTTCGCGAAGAAAAGTAGGGCCAGTTTATTTCTACCGTTGTTTTTCCCTGACGGTATTTCTAACTAGCAGACTTAGTGTAACTGTATATATCAAAAGCAGATAAATGAACCACAGCCAACTAGCATTTCTATAACATACAGTTAAGCTGACGTAGAAGGAAAGGTGTTTAATACTTGAGATGTATGTCGCAAAGTTTAAAACAAAACTTGGATTAAGTGTTATTTAATTAAACTTAATATTCGATAATATTAACAATTGTTATGAAAAGCATAAAAGCAACTACAAGCTTATGAGTAAGATATACACTTTAAAGGCCTAAAACAATGTAAAGAAAGACATAGATATGTTACTGTCAGTGATCTTCTGACACCCTGAAATTTTGCTAGGTATAGAATGAACAAAGGATTTGGTGAACGTTGAGAAAAAAGTTCAAATTTGTAGAGCATTAGCACATTCGCCTTGATCAGACTAATAAAATGGGGGTTTACTACACTGGAAAAATAAATTTTCAGTTAGAAATACCAAAACCTTGCAGGTATATTCTTTAGACAAAAAACTCTAACGGTATCCTTCATGTTTGTGTATAAACGAATGAAGACTGCAAAACTACACGGTTGCCAGTCGGTAGGGGTGTATAAAAGCATATTCAAAACATATTTCCGAACAACAACAGTTCTTTATTTGTTTGTTGTTGAGCTCAAAGCTACACAATGGGTTGTCCATAAGGAAACAAGTTGTGACACACAATTGGTAGGTGCATTTGTTGTCTTAGAAACGACGACTCGTCTCAATCTACATGTTATAGACGGTAACATTATTACACACTTACTTACTGATTATTCGTGACAACAGAAACTTTGCTACTTTGGAAAATTTCAATAAGTCAGGGTAAACTTGACGGTGCTGATTTCGAAAACGTAGTCACAATTTGTACATCGTCTCTAGATTCTGAATTATTGCATCTGAATAATTTATCAGTACTATGTGAAATACCATGCAACCAACCCAGTACAATATATTTATGATATAAAATTAAATTTACTTTAACAATTCAATAAGTAAAACACACAAACTTTTAATAACTCCAAACACTGTCTGTATTGTATTGGTGAGAAGTGTTAAGTATATTGTTCATATGTAAGTGTTGCTAATTGTACCATTGTTGCTTCATTCCCACTCTTACCTACTCTGTATTGATATAAGGAACCCTTACATACTCAGCTTGCTAAAAAAATTAAAGCCCCTTGACTGAGCATAAAAGGAGCGAAGTCAGACGCCTTGATTTCAGTTGTCTCTCATTTACTCTCTCAGTTGATCTGTTTCCGCAGAGAGTTAAAACAAAGTCCGATATTTTTCCTCGCATCACACTTGCGATATAATCAACTTATTCAAAACTTTGTTTTTTAAATATTTTAAACTATAGCTTTGTAAATATAATTTTTAATTTTTTTTAGAAAAAAAATTAAAATGCTGCTTGTCTCAAATTAAGTAGTCATAAAATGCAAAAATCACAAAGACAGCTTACGTTACATTTGTAGAAAATACACCACAGTTTCAAGAAGGAAAAACGTCACATACAAAGCAAAGGTAGCTTACTACCAGCATTTGGATGTAAAATTGGTGACCAAGAAAAACGTTGAGTTCACATCGTAACAGATTTACCCTCATACATTTATTTTAGTTCCTACGCTTGTTTCTGTATAGTTTTATTTTTTTGCATGTGACGTATATTATTGACTGTCTATTGCGCAAGTCCAGCCTGTTCTAGAAATTTGTAGAGAATTCTTGAAATTGAGAACCTAAAATACATGAAAACGCGTTAGAACATTGTTGGAAGGTATATAAACTCGCGTGATTCGTATAAAGAGTAGCCAGCTGAGAAAGAATATTATTGGACAGCTGAAGTAAGTGTGCTATAGGCCTAAAAAGCTATAATAGGGATTAACGTGTATTAATCGGAAAACTATAAAATTTGACCAGGAACGTTTCTAGATTTTGAACATTAAAAACTATTCAACTTCAGTGAGTTAATTCGGACATTAATATTTCTATGAAAACATTAAATATATTCGCTGGAAGGAATCAGCCTGAACCCATTGCGAGGCTATCCAAGAAAAGGCATCGTCAGATTAGACGAGGTGTAACAAAATCAAATCAAAATTAATTTGCTCGTCGTGGACCTGGCTCGTGGCCTGGCATGGCCAAGCGCGTAAGGCGTGTGACTCGTAATCCGAGCGTCGCGGGTTCGCGCCCGCGTCGCGCTAAACATGCTCGCCTTCCGAGCCGTGGGGGTGTATAATGTGACGGTCAATCCCACTTTTCGTTGGTAAAAGAGTAGCCCAAGAGTTGGCGGTGGGTGGTGATGACTAGCTGCCTTCCCTCTAGTCTTACACTGCTAAATTAGGGACGGCTAGCACAGATAGCCCTCGAGTAGCTATGTGCGAAATTCCAAAACAAGGACCTGGATCGTCGGTAAAACAGTCATTTCAAGACCGGATATAAAACTTTGTGTTCTCTGTAAGTTTGTAAAACTGTTGTATACAAACTATCATGTGTAATAACTACTAGAAATAACCGTTATTATAAATAGTAGTTTTGTTTGTTTCTATGTTAAAAAATATTTGTTTAAAAAGAATTATGTTTACCAATCTTGTTAACAAATGCCTTAAGTCTGATACATATTAACATTTAATTAATTTCGAAATTTTAATTTAAATTCCCGGTTATTTAAAATAGCAATACGTTAACAAACGTAACATAATTAATCAGATACTCGTCCGAAATAAATTATAATACGTAAAAACATTTATGTTGTACAGTTTGAACATCTGGCTTGACACAGTGGCTGAATGAGAAGAGAGCAAGTATGCCATTTGCAGTTCCCATGATATGATGCTAACCCAAATATTATCTGTTATTTTTGCATGACTAATGTTATTTCTGGTTATTCAGACCAAACTAAACAATACATTAAATATCCGAATATTACAACTGCAAAGAAACCAGAGACACATGGGGATGGTTTTCCAGCGTCACATCCATCAGCGGATTGGGAAAGAGAAGCGTTATCCTGTGAAGAAGATAATGGATCATTTTAATACTCTTCATCTAGTGATGCTAATGCTATGGCACCTCAACATAAACTGCCTCATCTGATCTCACAAAAAGAATTAAATGATGTGATTTGTAACTTGTCTCTATTAAAACAACATAGGGAACTTCTTGACTTTTGTTTACAGCAATGAAATTCATTAACTCCAGGAACAATAGTTTCAATACACCAAAGTCACCATCAGAATGTTTCTCATTATAGCATGAAAGATACTTTGTGTTTCTGTATAAATGTTGATGTACTAACAGAAGAATTAGGTACTGAATATCATCCTCAAGATTGGACACTTTTTATTAACTCGTCTATAGTTAGTGTGAAAACTGTACTTTTACACAATAGGAACACTAATAGATCGATTCCTGTTTATCATGCTTTGAACATGAAACTCATTAAATTATGCAGGTTATACTTAAGATCATCGAATATGATCACTGTAGGTCGAACATATGTGGCGATCTAAAGGATATTGTACTCCTGCTAGGCCCGAAGAGTGGTTATACCAAACGTTGTTGCTTATGTCTCAGGCACAGCCGAAGTGACAAAAATCATCTCAGAAAGGTGGAATATAATCTTATTATTCTTACGGCTTTCTGCACTGGTGATTGTTATAATGTATTGTTCTTGAACATTCTTAACTGCAATTTTCAATGAATAACTAAAGTTATAATGAAGAAAGTTATTCTCACGATGCATAAAAACATTTTCAATAAATCTATCATAACTTGAGTAATTTTTCACATGAGTTTTAGAATTATTATCGTCAAATTACTCTGAAAGAGTTGCATAGTTTTAGTAGCAGATATTTTTCTATGTCACCTTGTGTTACTAGACGTTATTTTACCTGTTGACGCGTAAGTTCAAGTGGAAAAGTAGAACCAATTTTGCTTATACGTTTGTTTCCCTAACGGTATTTCTAACTCGTAGACTCCACAACATCAAAAGCAGGTTAATGAATCACACCCAACTAACACTTCTTAAACAGTTGACATTATATAACACACAGTTCAGCTGACGTAGAAGGAAGTTATAATAATAATATACCTGACGTTCCCGAAAACACAAGTGACATGCATGCCGCAAAGTCTGTAAGAGAACTTGCGTTAAGTGTTGCTTAACTGAACGTACTGTATCATAGACACTTTCACACGTTCTCATCGTGAAAATGTTCGATTATTTAGGAGATCTAGATCAGGAGTGAATCCATATGATAAATTAACAGTTTAAAACATAATAAAAACAAATACATTGCGTTCAACATCTTAGTCGAAATAACATTAAAAGAAAAAATGAAATATTTGCAAGATACATGAAATCTAATTGTTTGCCACATGCATTTTCACAGATTCCCTGTCCCTTGAAAAGCGTGACACCATTACACGCAGAAACGCAAACCCATTTCTAACTGGCCATATAACGTTTCATTTCCTCACAGCGGACATTGTTGAAAGCCGATATAGCTTGATCACGGTAGGAGTTTCATCACACAGTATTAAGTACAGATAATGTCTTGTATACAGCCGGATAGATTTAATCATTCGTTTATAATGAAATAATGTTTTGTTAATTCTGACCAATGAATTATTGTGACTTTTCAGAATAACCATGATAATGGACCAAAAATAATCATTTATGCTGACTGGACCAACACTAACCAGTTATTTAGCTGCTTAATGAATTAATGTTTCACTTAAACAATTTCTCTTTTTGAATATGTGATACCACCTGGTGGTCTAAACAATAATGTACACTTGTCATAATCATGCCTGCTTTACAGTTATTACAAAATAGCATAATAAACTCATGGCTACAGAAATTGGACCAGTTTGTACTGTCATACTTTTACCTCTAAAAAATTAACAGTTCAAATGAAAATTGTTAGACCTAATCTTTCTAACACTGCGTTTACCTAGTATCAGTTTCTCACTCAAACCAATTTTTTTTTAATTGTAGTGATTGTGAAGAGCAACATCATATTAAGGCGGTGTTTACATTTCTTACATATTTTTTCGAAGAAATACGTAAGTGGGTTTGCTTCAAATACACTCTCGTGAAATCATGTCACATTTTGGTACAATAAGCTAATACATTTTTTTACAAGTTTTACAAACAGAAGTATTCGGATCTTTTTTAAAATTTATTTTTGTACACTCATTTTGTTTGTTTTATAGCAAAGCCATATTAAGTTATCTGATGTGCCAACATAGGGGAATCGAGCTCCAGAGTTTATGGTTAAAAGTCTTTAAATCGGAAAACTATTTTATGGTAACAAAATTGCCGAGTGTATTAAAAATTAGTGATAACAGGGAAGTAGACAAGAACCTGAGAACTTATTTTTGAATTGTCTTTGTTATGGAATTTCCTCAGCTTCCCTGTTTTATGGAAGTGTCATAAGAATATAAAAATGAAATAAGGTAAAAGTGTAGTCCTAATTTGAGTTCAATGTAATGCTAAATGATATAATTAAAAGAAATGTCATACAAAATAGATATATTGTTCGCTATAAAAGACTGAACTGATATTTTATTAGGGGAGATAAAAAAAACAAAAAACATTAGTACCAGTGCATATAAAATATTATATTTGTAAAACGCAACTCTTAAGAATATACAGTGTTATTGGGTTTTAATACAATAATTTTTATTCAACGCCCATAATACATATAAGATTTAATTTAAGACTAGTTGTTACCATTGTTTTTAGAATGCTCAGTGTGTCAGTTACAAATCAAGTGAAGTGGTTTGTTTTGTTTTTGAATTTCATGCAAAGCGACACGAGGGCTATCTGTGCTAGCCGTCCCTATTTTAGCAGTGTAAGACTAAAACGAAGGCAGTCAGCTAGTCATCAGCACTCACACGCCAACTCTTGGGCTACTATTTTATCAACGTATAGCGGGATTGACCGTCACATTATAACGCCCTCACAGCTGAAAGGGTGAGTATGTTTGGTGTGACGGGGATTCGAGCCCGTGACCGTCGGACATGCGAAATCCTGACGTACAGTATAAGACACTTTTCTTGAGTCATTAAAGAATCACGTATCAATAGTGTAACAAATATGAATGAGGACTGTATGCTTTTTAGCTTGACGTTGGTTGTATAGAAAATTAAAACACATAAGCGTTATCCTAAACTATGTTTACAATGTGCTAACTCCAGAAAACACATAACATATTCCACTATTGATAGTTTGGATATTTTAACATGTTATGGTATTTAAAAAAAACGTTGAAATAAATTTTAATTTATTATTAGATGTATTAAGACAAAGTTTAAATTCTTGATTCAGTAGGTGAATTTATAACTAAAATTAGTGTATTTTATAAGAATCAGAATACAGAACTGATGATCCAATGCTATTATAGGTTTGGTTTTTAGTGTACTAATTTTTATGACATTAAGTATTTCTAGTCATTATGTTACACAGGATTATCTTCCTTAATTTAGAAGTTACATTTCAACATTACCCGAGTCTTTATCTATTTAGTTAGTTCAGTTCTGATCAGAAGTTTTCAATAACTTGTCATTCATACTGTTATAAGCTTATTTAGACTGTAAATCTGAGGGTTCATGGCCCGTTGTCGTAACAACACATCTCGCGCTGTAGAGTTCTGAGAGAAGTTAAAATCCATTAGCGGTCAGACGGAGAAGCCCATCAGTTGGCAGTAAGAGATGTTTACCAGTTATACCTCCCCCCCCTCTCCAGCCAACTGGTTCAAAATTAAATCGGCTACAAACATATAGTCCTCGTGTAGCTTTGTGCGGCGGAAATTCTGAGCAAACAAATGAACACTAATACTGATCATTAACCAGTATAATACGCTTTGTTTTAAATAAATACGTCGCTTCAGTATGAAAACCATATCAGCCCAGTTTACTTCACAGAAAGATGCATCTCAATAATGCATAAGGAATTCTGTATCGAACAAACTGTCATGTGTTCTTACAGGCGCATAGGAATGGGATAGTCAGTGTCTCCAATAATTTCTAAAGAACTGGTTTGTAAAACGTATAATTAAAAATTATTATTACTCTATTTTAAAGCCAAAAGTATCATAAATAGCAATCTTACATGTGGCTAGTCATATAACAATGTGTATTAAATTTCACCTCACTGAAAGAAGGCACTAATAACTTATGTTCATTTATAAAACCATGCTACTAGGTTATGGCTCACGGATTATGTATTTTGCAAGAACTATTGTTTGAAAAATTGAAAAAAATATACTCAGAGACAATCGGTAAAGTATACTTTAATGTTATTTATTTTATCAAATTGAAAGAATGTCATTTTAAAGTAAACATATGTGTGTATGTACATGTTCTAAGTACTCATTAAACTTGTATACTACAATAATCACTTAACTGTATTTTCTTTTTTCATTATGTAAAGTATGATCTATATGAATATGTATTTATACATGGTATTATGAGTATAACTGAAAAATGTTGTGAATTCATTTTTTTTTTAAATAGTCAGATGGTTAGGACGCTCGAGTCTGGTAGTGGGTTTTAATCTCCGTCACACCAAACATGTTCGTCCTTTCAGCTGTAAGAGCGTTATAATTGCGATCAATCCTACTTTTTGTTGGTAAGCCCACGAGTTGGCAGTGGGTGATGATCAGTGATGTCGAGAAACCCACTTGTTGAGAATTTTTATATGCAAAAACGGCTCGTTTTGGGTTCAGAAAATATTTTAAATAGAAGAGCGAACAACGTTTCGACCTTCTTCGGTCATCGTCAGGTTTACAAAGAAAGAGGTAACTGACCGGAAGCTGACCACATGTTTGGAAGGGGTTGTATAACTGAGTGTCGCAATGTAGAGGGCGTGGTTAGATGTTTGAATATATAATAATCTATAATATTAATATAGGTATAATGGCGTTCCCTTATATTGGTTTATTTTGGGTTTAAGTTGTTGTATAAGTAAGGCTTCTCTAATTTTTCGTTTGTTTATGTTTGTTTCTTTATTTAGTATTTTAGTGTTTTCTATGGTTATGTTGTGTCCATTTGACTTGCAGTGTTCGAAAACGTGTGAAGGTGACTTTTTATGTTCTTTGAATCTGGTTTCCATTTTTCTACTTGTTTCTCCTATATAGAAGTCGTGGCAGTTATCACATAACCATAGAAAACACTAAAATACTAAATAAAGAAACAAACATAAACAAACGAAAAATTAGAGAAGCCTTACTTATACAACAACTTAAACCCAAAATAAACCAATATAAAGGAACGCCATTATACCTATATCAATATTATAGATTATTATATATTCAAACATCTAACCGCGCCCTCTACATTGCGACACTCAGTTATACAACCCCTTCCAAACATGTGGTCAGCTTCCGGTCAGTTACCTCTTTCTTTGTGAACCTGACGATGACCGAAGCTGGGTGATGATGAGTAGCTGCCTTCCCTCTAGTTTTACATTACTAAGTTAGGGTTGGCTAGCGTAGATATTAGTCGTGTAGCTTTGCGCGAAGTTAAAAACAAAACAAAGAAATAGTACTTCTTTATTATTACGACAAGAATATATTTGTTGCCGTAGAACTATTATTACTTTAGTATGAAGTGGAACTATATAACCAAACAACTAGAAAACAAAGACAGAACACTACCTCAACAAACACATGGTTTCCATTTAACCATTTTGAAAAAAAATTTATAGTTTTTGATACACCACTATTATTAATACAAATACTGTGTGCTTAATGATTTCCTGCTCAGTACACATAAATATAATACAGCTTGGATCACAATATCAAATCATTTAAGAGAATGATGAAATCATACTGACGAAACATATGTAGACTGAACCAGGGTGTTTAAATCAAGGTTAATCTTACCAAGGTATTACATGAATTTTTAAACATGTCTTGTTCACCAACAGGGAAACGGAATGTAGCAATTTCCCAGCTTTTACCCGCCTCCACTCCTTCTTTTATTTTAACAGCAGAAAATACTGTTTCTCAGTATCGACAATTTTCGAACTTTTGTAAAAGGATTACAGAGGTTAGGTATGTGAATTAATTACATTGTTAAAGGCCGGAAAGATAAAATTCGATAGATTCAAGATTACCATTTACGCGACGTGAGTGTCACGAGAGGTGACGTCAATGCAGCCAGTTACCATGGGAACGTATAGCGATATGTGGTCTTAGTGTCCAAGTGTACTGCACCTGACCTGTCATATTTTCGAAGATCTTATCTAAACAACTGAAATACAGAATACAGAATGTCGCCTATCGATAGTTTCCAAACAAATGTTTTAGTATTATGACATCATAAAAATTATCCATTAGTAGATGTGTTCTTGTGATGCAGATAAACACAGGACTATAATATCAATAAACACATGAACTCTATGGAGTGTAAAACTGGAAATCCAATACAGTGTTCCCTCGTGTACCGCGGTAGATGCGTTCCAAACCCCCCCCCGCGAAAGGAGATTTTCCGCGAAGTGGGATCGCCGATTTTTACGTATACAACTTCAGGAACAGTACTTGCCACCGGTACCCTTTCTTTCTTGCTCGGCTGGAAAAACATTGTTATTGGCAGTTGTTTTCTCTGCCTCTTTAGCCTATCGAAAATCATTTGATAAGGAGTCATCAGTTCTTTTATTTTATTGCAAAATTGTACTGATCGAACCATATCGTTGTCCCATTCCTGTGAGCACTCCTTCACTTCGTTAATTAGTTTCATTAGTTTACCTAACCGCTCTAACGACCATCAACTTTGCTCGATTGTTTCCTCGGCTTCTTTCGGTGTTTCCTCTTCGTCGTCTCCCTCGGCAGCAGACTTCGTCAGTGCTTCTAAGTCTTGGTCGGCGAGTGGTTCGGATTCTAAGTCAATCAGTTCATCTACGTCTTCCTTCGTCATATCGGCAAATCCTTCACCTTTGATTAACGAAGCTAATTGCACAGCTTTTTGTACAGCCGAGTGTTGGATTTCTTCAGGCGTGAATCCCTTGTCGTCGTGCACAACCTCTTCCAGCTTGCATTAACGGTGCAGGGCTTCATCTCTTGCAATGCCTTATGAACATTTTGAAGACATGTAGCAATGGTGAAAGACTTCCAGTACTCCTTCAAGGTGAACGTGTCGTTTTCGGCTTCGGTGGCATTATCAAGGCTACGTCCGAGGTTGGACGTGGTATTCCTCACGTATGAGGCCTTGATAGCCCTGATAACTCCCTGGTCCATCGGTTGTATAAGGGACGTAGTGCTGGCTGGCAGGAATTCAACCCTAACGCCTTCATACGAAAGATTTCTTGCGTGGCAACCGGCGTTATCGAAAAGAAGAAGGACATTGAATGGCAAACCCTTCTCTAATAAATAAAGCTTAACTTGAGGAATGAAACTCTGATGGAACCAATCAGAGCTCAGAGGCTTCGTTATCCAGGCAGTAGGAGTGTGCATCCAATGGACCGGTAGCAAGTTCATGTTCTTATTCTTTAAAGCTCTCGGGTTTTTAGACTTGTAAATTAATGTCGGCTTCAACATAAAACCAGCAGCATTACCAGTCATTAAGAGGGTGAACCGGTGTTTATGAGCTTTAAAGCCAGGGGCTTTTTTCTCATCTTTAAACAGGAACGTTAGGGAAGGCATCCTCTTCCAAAACAGGCCAGTCTCGTCCAGGTTGAATACCTGTTCAGGCCTATATTCCCCTTCAGCGATTATTTCTTTAAAAGTGTCCCGAACGTAAGCTTCACCAGCCTCCTTGTTAGCCGAAAAAGCCTCTCCATGTAACGATACGTTTTTCAGGCCGTATCGTTGCTGAAATTTCTGAAAGCAGCCTTTGCTTGCAGAAAACGGTTTCTTAGGCTGGGAATCACTGGACGTTCCTGGCTGTGGGTTGTCTACGTCTTCTTCATCTTCATCCTTTTCAGCGAAATTATCATACAACATCTTAGCCTTCGTTGTGATAATGTTAGTATCCAAGGGAACACCTTTCTTACGGCAATCAGCTATCCATATGGCCAAAGCAGCTTCCATCCAAACGATACTCTTATTACGAGATGTTACAACCCTCTTAGCTGTTGTATTAAAAGTAATAGCAGCAGTCTTCCTAATATTAACTTCGCCCTTCTTGGTGTAGCGAATGGTGGATTCGTTCACTCCGTAATGGCGGGCTATGGACGCATAAGAGTTTCCTTCTTTTACCATATCTAATATCTTCACCTTTTCGGTGATGGTCATCATTTTCCGTGACCGTTTAGGCGTAGAAGCATCCTTAGAAGTATTAGCACGTTTGGGAGCCATTGCAGGGGCTTTAAACACACACAAAAGTTCAAAGATGCTGCCGTGGATGAAATCACCAATCACAGGCCAGACATGAATATTGACAGCACCAATCACAGGCAATCAAAATGGGTAGTTGTCATTGGCCGTCTTTCATTTCTGCACCAATCATAGCCCGTCTTGCACATCGCTACGCCATGAAGTAGATCTCGCGTAGCCTTCGCAGACGCACAATGCGTATATCTATAGCCTTTCCAGTTGGTTCTGTTTCCATTTTTACGCTGTTATAAACTCAAATATATGTTTATATCTCAAAATATACCTGTTTTTTTTCTTTAAACTATTAATTATATTTATTTTTAATATTTTAATGGTATTTAATGCTATATTTTAAATTTAATATTTATTATTTTATATATACATGTATGTATATATATATATATGTGTGGGGGTCGGCCGAGCCCGCGAAGTGGCGAGGGAACACTGTAATACAGATAACGTAAATACAATTTCTGAGAACAAACAAAAACATAAAAAGATATGCTTTTCTCTTCATTACTAAACTATAATGTCCCCCGCTAGTACAGCGGTATGTCTCCGGATTTACAACGCTAAAATGAGGGGTTCGATTCCCCTCGGTGGGTTGAGTAGATAGCCCGACGAGGCTTTGCTTTAAGAAAAACACACACTAAAATATAAATTTTCATAAGATAATTCAGAAGCAAATAAACTGCTTTTCACATTGTACCCATAACAAACACTTCTAGTTACCTAGATTCAGAATAGTGCCACATACCTGAAATTTACCTCTGTTTCGTTACTATTTTCAATAATAATGCTATAAATATGCTTCGTTATGTAGTGGGCTTTCTTTTAGAATGTAACGAGGCTTGTTTGGGAAATATATATATATACAAAATAATAATAAGAATAAAATTACCGTAAATACTCACTTCTTAAATTAGTTACAAAATATCCCAGAAACATTTTATGTTCTTCTTCAAAATGTAAATAAAATAATCACAATTCTTACGTTATCGTTAGGCCTTCTTTCATTGGCTATCTCCACTAAATCACTATGCGTGAACAAGGACCATAATTTTACGCTAAAACATTTAATCAGTAACTAAATTCGCAGAGTTATAAAAGTAATGTTTTCATACTTGATTTAATAAACTTTGACCAACGTATCTACAGAGCATAAAAATTACTAGAAGTTTTATAGAATAATTATTCAACACTATTTTATACAACATTCCTGTCTACATTTGATATTGTTCACACATGTAATAAACTGTAAAACCAAATCAGCTAAACTTGCAACAGAAGTTTATCTTTTAAAACTTTAATAAACATTGATTCGTACCACAAAATGTCGTGTTAACAAACAATAGTATGCTTCTTACTTAAGAGAAACTTAAGGAATGAGGAAACTTAAGGCGTTATTAATGGACTGGTCTTTGTAGGAAACTTTTAAATGACATTTTGATCTCATGAATATTTGCACTAGCAGCTCCAATCACTGCCCAAAACATCGTAGACAGAAGTAATCCATTAACAAACTTTCATAGTTCCTTCCCTCTAAGACTATAATTATCATTTACTTGTTTACAGCGAACAGTAATTAGTTAAGTACAACTAATGTGTACACTTCATGTGTATGTGTGAGTGTATATTATGTGCATTAGTAACCTGTATTACGTTAACAATGTTATGATAAGCTATAACTGTAACAGACGAATCTAGTTTTTCATATTGTATATAAAATGCTGTGAACTAATCAAAAAGAGTAAAATGGCGTTGCTTCATAGGTACACTAAACATAACCAGTGAGACTCAAAGACCCTGAAATTCAAACTGGTCAAAGTTAAACTGTTAAAAAGAGACACATTTGGTAACAACATAAACTCACTAAAGAATATGACCCCACCCCCTTGAGATTAGCACTGTCTCTGTATCTATGACGTTAAAAGGTATCTGGATTAAGCAATCTTTTTCTAGAGTTTTGGAATAAGATATTATATAAAATGTCCAAATATTCACACCAAGAGTCACTGTCAACCACTTTACTGTCTGCTTTCTTATTCAAGACAGTTTACTGGTCTTGACAGTAAGACATCAGACATTATTCTACTTCAGGGAAAATTCTGTCTAATTTCACCAATGAAATGTTGTATAATGGAGTCTAACACTTCGTCGTCATATCGTCCAGGGCAGCGTTTTCCAAAGTGTAGGACGGAAATGATCTCTCGGGAGCGATTCAGGTAAAATCAACAGTGTAATAATACAGAATGAAGCTTTTTAATACAGTTGTTACTAATAAAAATACTAAGTAATTAGTAGAATATACATAATTTTTAATACGTATTCGTGTATTGTTTCTCGTCGCTTAACTCGCTTTTTTTATTCATTTGGAAACAAAGGTTGGGGGGAGCGCAAGATACCATAACAAAGGTTATGGCATGAATTTCGGAAACGCTGGTCTATTGGAAAATTCTTCCTTCCAAATATTCCATTCAAAATTTTGTCTCCCCATATCAAAACAATCATATTCAACTATGGTCACTGGACATTTAATTCACGTCTAACCGTCCAGACATCAACCCACCAATCACTGGTAAAAACATGAAAGTTATATTTTATTACGATGAATAAAAGCACATTAGTATTGTTTCCAATTCCTGATATGTAAACAAAGTCCAAAGGAACTGTGTAGTACGCTGTGTGGGTTTAAAGCAGGTCCTAAGCTGAGTTCCTCATTATTTGGTCACTAATAACTACTCCAGTTTTGGTGCTGAATTCTGAACTGACTATATGGTCAGTGTATTGATTACACCTAATCGATATTTTAGAATGATAACGACAGTTATTAGTAACGTTGTGTGGACTGCCTAGTGTACAACTCATTTGTCTGAAAAACTGTCTAAAATTTCCCATTCTATACATAGAAACGAGCTGTTACTTGTGTTTGTCTGATTTTCAACATTTAAAGTGTTTGACAAAAAGTGTTCAAACCTCTGAACATCGCCTGAAAGCAATATTATCAGAAAATCAAACGGTTATTCTTGTTGAATTATGCACACGTCTATGCGAGGGTTATCTATGCTAGTCGTACCTAATTTTGAAGTACGTGTAATAAACTACAGAAAAGCAGGTAGTCAACACCCCCTCTTAATAGCGCAGGAACTACATTGACATAAAAGAGGAATTTGACTGTAGCTTTTATAACATATCCACAGCCCCATAAAACACAGCACAATTTTTGTATGTGGTGGATAAAGTTTAACTGTTATTAAGCACAAAGCAACACAGAGGGCTATCTGTACTCTGTTTATCACAGGCAGGGAAACCAGGTTTCTAGCAGTATAGCCCGGCATGGCTAGGTGGTTAAGGCGCTTGACTCGTAATCTGAGGGTCGTAGGTTCGAATCCCCGTCATACCAAATATGCTTGCCCTTTCAGCCGTGGGGGCGTTATAATGTGACGGCCAATCCCATTATTCGTTGGTAAAAAAAGTAGCCCAAGAGTTCCCTCTAGTCTTACACCGCTAAATTAGGGTCGGTTAGCGCAGATAGTCCTTCAAAAAACAAACAAAATCTAGTAGTGTGAGTTTGCAGACACATCATTGCGCTAATGAAGAGAGAGCAGATGGAGAAAGGAAGAAAAGTAAATGTGAAAATAAACTAAAATTAAAATAATCAACAGAAAAGCGAACGGTTCAAACTAGAGATATGGATAGTACGTAAAATACATAGGTTATGAAATATTATTATTATTTTGGATTTATACTTTTAGTTATAGAGTTCTAAAACCCGTAAAAACAGTTAATATATTTCTAAAGATTTATTGAAGGATAAATAAGTCAAATTCTTACAATAATAAATTCCACATGAAAACGTCCCTCGCTAGTACAGCGATTGATCTACGGACTTAAAACGCTAAAATCGGGGGATCGATTCCCCTCTGTAGACTCAACAGATAGCCCTTTGCTATAAGAAAACATCAGAAAACAATCATAGCAGATCACATGTTAAAAATCTTGAAAGATTGGATATTAATGTTTTGGTAAAAAGCAACAATTTGTACTAAAACTTTGACATACATTTAAATAACTTCCCATATATTTCCATAATTATTTATAAAATAAACATGTGAAATATTTAAAAGCTCTAGTTTGATAACGTATGTTTTTTGTTTTTGGAATTTCGCACAAAGCTACTCGAGGGCTATCTGTGCTAGCCGTCCCTAATTTAGCAGTGTAAGACTAGAGGGAAGGCAGCTAGTCATCACCACCCACCGCCAACTCTTGGGCTACTCTTTTACCAACGAAAAGTGGGATTGACCATCACATTATAACGCCCCCACGGCTGGGAGGGCGAGCATGTTTGGCGCGGCGCGGGCGCGAACCCGCGACCCTCGGATTAAGAGTCGCACGCCTTACGCGCTTGGGCATGCCGGGCCTTGATAACGTAAACAAAATACACTTTAGTTAGTAATTTATTCACGTTTTAAATATTCCGGTATTAGTCTTCTCCAACAGAACAAAAAAATGTATTATCCCCTCAAGGTTTTGCATAATTATCAAGAAACACTGTGCTTAGCCTATACCAGTTCTACACTGTTATTCACTCGATGCGATGCACAAACACAAACTGTGTTAAGCCTAAATCAAGTCAACTTATTACCTACTTGAGGTGTTGTATAATTACCAAGAAAAACTGTATTAGCTCTGTATCCTTTGTATAGTAATAAGTTGAAGTTTTCTTTTAAAACAGTCAGTTCGACTTCAGACAATAAGAAGTTTGTGTCGATAAAAACAAGCAATAAATAACTTAATAAATTCAATCGGAGCAAATTAAATTGAATAACAAAGCAGGATCATCTTATTGATAATTTTGTTTTTATTTTCTGTCTTAAAGAAAGCCGTATTTTTATTATTGCCTTTGTTTTGATGTTTATTGTGTCTCAAATTAATCACGTTTTTCTTTACTTCACTGTCACATTTTTTTTGAATATTTAATATTTTGCATCTATATATTAACAAAAGTACGATAAATGATTTTTTTTCTGTTTAATATATTTCAATTCGGCTAGGTTTAATCAACATTGTAAAGCAAAACTTTAATTTCATCTTTAAAGACGTCCTGTTCATAAGCATAGTTTCGAATGAAATACCCACAGTTCGTGCCAAATAGACAATGTACTATAAAGAAGTTAAATCCCCAACATTCGTACCAAACATACAATATAATATAAAGAAGTTAAATCCCCAACGTTCGTACCAAACATACAATATAATATAAAGAAGTTAAATCCCCAACGTTCGTACCAAACATACAATATAATATAAAGAAGTTAAATCCCCAACGTTCGTACCAAACATACAATATACAATTTGAGGGTCAGATGAGATCATGAATAAAATGCGTGCTTACTCATTTCTATTTTGATTTCTTTACATCATGAATAAAATGCATGATTTTAATAATTTTGAGCATCTATGAGTGTAATATAACATATGCCTTTAAAAAACTTTGTAAAAGTTATTCTTTGTAAAAATAAATAGCTGTTTGACAAATTTTCCACTTTTCTAGCGACCACCCTGTAATATAAGGAGGTTAAATACCCAAAGTTCGTGTCAAGTAGACTATGTAACACATAAACTTTAATATCAAAATTTCGGTATCAAGCAGTTCTTAATAGATAATAATTGTTTTATCACTAGCATTTTACACACTTAACAGTTGTATGAAACAAATAATATTATGCTTTTAACTTAATCGATTCTCATTTATTTTCAAAACCTACAAAAATTACAAAAAGTCGGTCTAAAAATACTATAACACCTGAAAACACCACTAAATATTCAAAGTCTACCTTCTAAATCATGTTGCTTTCACACCTGTGTAACAGATAGGTTTTAAAAGACCGTTTGACACTTGGAAATGCCACCGGTAATTTCGAAGCCCGCCTTAAAAATCATGTTTGTTTGTTTTTCACCTATGTATCAAATAGGTTTTAATAGACTGCTTGGCACCCGGAAACGCCACTGCTAATTTCAAAGCCCACATTCTAAATCACGTTTTTTATTCACACCTGTATAAAGGATAGGTTTTAATAGACTGCTTGACACCTAGAAACGCCACTGGTAATTTCGAAGCCCACCTTCTAAATCATGTTTTTTTTTTCACCTAAGTGACAAATAGGTTTTAACAGACCGCTTGACTTCACATAGTTCTCAATAATACATTAAAAAATATTTCCAGAGAATATATCAAACCAGACTATGTAAGTGGCCCAGCTTACTGTCTTAGATGCATTACGTTTATACCTCTAGATTTCTCGATGCACTACTTTATTTAAATACTAATTAATACCTTTAAAGTTTCATTTTTTCACATAACCTGTTAATTATCTGATTTAAATTACAATGCAATTAGTTCCATCAAAACTAATTGCATTACAAAATAAACTCAAAATCCTCAGAGGACTGACAACGAATATTTAATCTTTCTGGTCCCTATAACTCAGTAATTCAAATTTTGAAGCGAGCCACAAAAGAGGGTGTCCAACAAGTAAGTTGTCCCTCAGAAATTCTCTACTCCACGATAACTTGAATTTGCAACACCAAAGCTCATTTATCCTGTATTAGTCTATCTTTGTGCTATACTTACACATACGTTCATATCAATTTGAAACTGATGAAAATAATAAAACAAAGAACAAAAACGAATAAGTATAACGTTCGAGAGCAATAAACATTTTAACACGCGCTATTACGTTGTTATTAAGATAACAATTTTCTTTATATTAATATCAGTCGTACTACGACTTCTGACAAAAGTAACTACAGTTAAAATTCATAGCCCACGATGTAACTTCACTTTTAAATAGCTTACGGTTAAAATGGTTTAATTCGAAAATTAGCATCGCCATTTCGGTACCAGTTCTTTTATCACAAGAAGAGAGAGAAAAATGTCCAGTTTCACGATTTTTGTAGTTGTTAAATTTCAAACAATGATTTTCTCTACACATATTAGAAGGAAATTCCTTAAAAGCAGCTTTATGGAGTTTTGTGAAAGTTCCATACATCTTTTCAGAGTAGCTTCATGCGTCTATTTGGTTTGGTTTATTTTGACTTTCGTGCAAAGCGTAAGTCTAGACGACAGGCAACTAGTCATCACCACCCACCTCCAACTTTTGGGCTACTCTTTTACCAACGAATAGTAAGACTGACCGTCACATTATAACGCCCCCACAGCTGAAAGGCTGAGCATGTTTGGTGTGCCGGGGATTCGAATCCGCGACTATCGGATTACGAGTCGAGTGCCTTAACTACCTGGCCATACTTGACCCATCAATTTGGAGAACTGATTTCTGCATCCTTTGGAATAAATACTTAACAACTACTGACACATAACTCTGAATATGGTTTTATTTATTTTATTTTAGCATTGTTTATTGGTAAATTTATTCATCCTTTACAAAGTACTCTTGCGTATCATACAAATTAGTTCTGATTTTTTTTTATTTAGTGGAACGTTTTTGCATCCTTTAAACAGAATCAACAGATAATGCAATTTTTGGTAGTAGCTGTTTGCACATTATGCAAGGTAACTCTATGTACCTTTGAATGGATCAATCTTTGGATATTGCAGATAATACATTTCTCAGATGATAATTGTCCATACAGATTAGTCCATGTTACTATTTTTCGTTGGTGATCGTAAATAAATGTATCTGTTTTGTTGGAAACCATTTCATAATTTCACTTAATTGTAAGTCAGTGGATAGAAAAAAAAGAAGGTAAAACAATTATAAGTTGTTACCGTGCAGTGCTTGTAATTAAACAACTGTAGCATCTCACAATAAGATAAAAAAAATTCCAGGTGCTTATACTGACCATCGTTTCTTGGTAACAAATTCTTCATTATAAAAACAACATTTTAAAAACATGACGTTGAATCAAATTTGGAACGGCCCGAATAGAGGAAAAGCAGCCAGTTAACAGGCGAACACCGTCAAGTCTTGGGTTATCTTAAATTAGTAAGCACAATTTTACAACAACGGGATACGAACCATGAACTCTCACATACGTAATTTGACATGGGAACTACTAAACAACGCTAAGCCTAAACCTAAAAGAAAGATATAGTTTTCCAATTGGATCACACGTATAAGTAACGTTCTTTTTAAGAAAATTCGCATATAAAGCAACGCCAGTATCTAGAGGAAGTGGAACAAGACCGGATATCGCACTAAAGATTAGAAATAAAACACTATTAATCTAGTTAGTCTCTTGTTACTTATTATAAACAGAAGCTGAAGCTTGCGAATTACATCATTAAAGCGAGCTCTAGTTTATCGAATCTAATCAAAATATTAGGTATACAGCATATCTATCATATGTATCTTCCAAAGTACACTGTTTCTAAACACAAATATGTCAAACAATAATTAATTATAAAATGCATTATATATATATTACAAAACAAACAGAATTGTACAAACCTTAAAACGTTTGGAATTTTCAAAATAGATATAAAAACGGTATTCATACATACTTCATTAAAGTCCAAAACAAGTGGTCTAGATTAAATTTAAAAATGCTAATGTCATACAATTAAATTCCCAACATTGATGTAATTAGTTACTATTCTTGTTAAAAATGCTCATTCTATAGAGGTAATGATGCGTCAGTTTTTATTTGTAGAATAACCCCTAAAAATTTAGAAAAAACAACGACAGAAACACACACAAAAAACATTAATGATCGGTGAAAATATATATATTCTAAACAACAGATTTTAAGTTAAATCCGTTTCAATATACTACTTAGAAACACTAAATTTTTAAATACAGTTTATAAAAACGTCAATTTTTTTCTTCTTTATCGAATTCATTCTCTAAGGTCCCCCTGTGGCTCAGCGATAAGGCTTAAATTGCTAAACAAAAAGTTTGGATACTTTGAAGGTGGTATACACACGTAGTCTAATGTATAACTTTGTGATTATCAGCATACAAAATGTTTCTCATGGGGTTTTAAGTTCGTTTTATTTCACAATATAACAGTCTGTCATATACAGTACCTAACGTTTTTATTTAGAATGTTACTTTTGTACTTCTGTGTTTGAAATCACACCTTCATCTACTTCTAAACTAGTTTAACCTGAACTGTTTATACAATCCAAACAGGTAATATTTTTTCAGATCTAATTTGGTTTCATTTGAACAAATAACAAGCAGGAGACAGCGCATTGGTCATGTTAAGAACTCCTAACAATTATAGGACTATGAAGTTCCTGGATTACCTATAATTTGTTGTCCGATATACATTTTTCCGTACTAGTTTACAAAAACGTGTCTAAAGTTATGCACTGTGTACATATATATTATTTATTTTCTATGCACGTTTTAACGTGTACCCTAAGTGTGTTCTTTTGTCTTTTCAAACGAAGGATTTCACCACAGATGTTGTTACTTTCTCACTTGTTTGTTAGACACATTTTAACCCAACTAACCTTAATACATTATGAAGGTACACTCTTTAACTTTCACAGAGTTGAAGAAAATCTCTCATCGTTCTTTTTTTCAAACACATAGAAGATCGTTTTATATATTTTTTTATAATAATAAGAGTGGAATGGATCTTTCGTTTTTTAAACACTCAAAGTAATTCATCAGTGTTTGTGTTAGTGGAACATTTCACAAATCGTCAACTCTTTTCGCTTAAACTTATGAGAAATACATTACTATTTTACAAAGAAAACATTGTATAACTCATTAAAATGTCACTAGATGACGCTAATTATATTTCAAAAGCGGTCCCAAAAAATAATTATCAATATCATGTCACACGAATAAATTTTGAGAGAACAGTATTAATTTTATCAAGGAGGTGTAATGTTTTACTGATAACTCTTAATTATAAAAACCAACATAAAAAACATTATTAATTAAGTTTGGAGAAAAGTATTGACCATATAACGAAAGTGCAATTTGAGATTTAGAAGGAAGCACTATTTTTTATAATAGAAAAATAATTCGAAGTTACTGCACAGAATCGGTGAAAACTACTTAAAAACGCAATTCTAACTAAAAAAATTTTGTCTCATTAACTAACCTGCAACTGTAGCAACAAATAAAACAAATTATCTATGCAACGATTGATTTTGTATTATTTTAACATTTACGTTTGTTTCAGTCTGATGTATTTTTTAGAAATGTGTGCAACTTATATTGTTAAATGTGTATTTCGCACGTTCCGCCTGTTCTCTAAACTTGTAGAGGATTCTCGACCGTACGAATCAACGATATATGCTTTACAAAAGCACTGGCGTATCTTCGAATATTATTGGATCAACTCGTTTTTGTTTGTTTGTTTTGGAATTTCGCACAGAGTTACTCGAGGGCTATCTGTGCTAGCCGTCCCTAATTTAGCAGTGTAAGACTAGTGGGAAGGCAGCTAGTCATCACCACCCACCGGCAACTCTTGGGCTGCTCTTTTACCAACGAATAGTGGGATTGCCCGTCACATTATAACGCCCTCACGGCTGGGAGGGCGAGCATGTTTCGCGCGAACCCGCGACCCTCAGATTACGAAGCGCACGCCTTAACGCGCTAGGCCATGCCAGGCCTTGGATCAACTAAGCTTTCTGGAACTTCGACTAAATATTATAAATCGACGCGCCAAGAGACAGTTTCAAAAATATTATTTGGTCGCTACAGTCAGTTTACTATGAACCTCAGAAGCTATAATCGTGACAAACACTTATTAATAGGAAAATTACAGGACCTGACCAGGAACTTTCATATATTTCGAACATTACCAACCGTTCAACTTCAGTGAATTAACTTCAGGCATAAGTATTTCTACGATGACATAAATACCTTCGTCGGTAAAACGCCAGTTTGTAAACGGTGTTATGCCAAACAAGAATAGAATTATCTCCTATTCCCGTCAAGTGAAGTGTATATGTGAATCAACATAAAATTAATTCGCTTACTGTGGACCTGAAACGTCGATAAAATCTTTAGTTCCAGACTAGATAGAAGACTTAGTATTGTTTGTAAGATTCTAACATTTTTGTATATGAATAATTAATTGTAATAACCCTTATTATAAATTGTACTGTTGTTTGTATATTAAAATACCGACAGCTGGCCAAAATCTTAAGCCTAATGAACATAGAGAAAAATATGCATTTTGCGTTGTTAGACTCACCACTTATTTGAGTAGAGCTTTGAAAGATAAAAATAAGAAAAGGAAAAATAAAAATAAAAAACTTTTTAGCATTTAATAGAGAAAATGTGAACACTATGAAATTAGCCTAAATAATAGCCTAAATAAACCATACCAAAAAGAAGTCCTAAACAGGGTAGGAAATGCCCAACAAGAGTTGCACGGCCGTCATTGCAAATAACTGTAAACATTCGCTTTGGCACGGTCGATATAAGCGTTTGCAGAATGCTGGCTGGAATGTTATTCCAAGTGGTGAAGATGGCTTCACGAAGATCACGCACTATTTGGAATTGACGACCATTTCTATAGTCTTCCCTTGCTATCCACCCACAAACATTTTCAATGAGGTTCAGTTCAGAAAAACACGCTGGATGGTCCAACAAAATCACGTTATTCACCATGAAAAAGTCCTTTGTCCTGCGGGAATTGTGGATTGCAGTGTTGTCCTGCTGAAAGATCCAGTCTTTTCCACTCATGCGAGGGCCTTCCGTCAATAAGGATGCTCTCTCCAACATGCCAAAGAAGCCAGCTGCTTTTTGTCGCCCGTGTATAACCTGAAGCTCCATTGTTTCACGGAAGATGAACGCACTGTGTCGTGTGGAATATCTTTCCGGTGAGATATCTTGCCAGCAACGTTGGAAACCATCTGGACCATCCAGGTTAAATGTTTTCTCATCAGAGAAAAAAAACCTGCGTCCATTTTCTACGTTCCATGTTTGGTGCTTCTCAGCAAAGTTTAATCGAGCTGTTTCGTGGGACGGAAGGAAGCGTGGCCTTTGAAGACGTTTACCATTTATAAGGCTTTTCTTTCGCAGATGCCGTCTTATTGTTCTTGAGCTGCATTCTGTGTCCGTAAGGGTCTTAAACTGGTTCGACAATCGGCTGGTGCCTTGCAGAACAATCGTCGAATCTTCCTGCTCAACGCCAACAAAATTTCCTTGGGCGACATCTTGAAATTCTCGTTCCGTATCCCTCAGTATCTTTTACAACGCCTAACCTCACCAGCTAAGGTACGTTGCTTGGTTTTGCAGCTCGATAATTCTGCCACGTTCAAACTCTGTCAACTTTTTAGCTTTTGCCATGTTTTCACCCAATATAACACAGCAGATGTCAATGGGAGATGTTGACAACGCTAATGCTTGAACTCAAATGACTAAATTTCTTTACGTGTTTACCGATTAACGCTTTGCCTTAGTATGGTCTTAAACTTTTGACCAGCTGGTATTTAGTTATTTTCAGTGTTCACATTTTCCCTATTAAATGCTATCAGAAGTTTTTTATTGTTATTTTCCCTTTTCTTATTTTCATCTTTCGACGCTCTAATTAAGTTAGTGGTTTAGTCTAACAACACAAAATGCACATTTTTTTTATGTTCGTTGGCCTTGAGATTTTGGCCACCAGTATATTTGTATTAAGAAAGAAAACTGTGTATCAATCTTGATGGCGAATATACACTTGATACACATTAACATATAATTAACTTCTATATTAAACTTAAAAGTTTCGGCTATATGAGATCATAATACGTGACATAATAAATCGGAGACTTGTCCGAAATAAATTAAATACTTAACATTTAAGTCACACTTACAGTTCTTAAAAGTCAGCTTTAAAAATACCAAATGTGTTTCATTCAGAAAAAATAAAAAAAAATGCTTATCCAAGTTTATATGGTTTAGACAAACAAACACATATCCAAATATACAAATCACACTTTTTGTCATTACCACAGATGAAAATTCATGGAAAACAACAACTATGCAAGCCTTGTTTTCAGAGACAATTTACTTATTTTTGTTGATTTGTAAGTAAATTTCTGAAGAGAGTTCTAAAAGCTTCAAAAAACAATAAAACCTTGATTTCCTTATTTATAAGTTCCAATATGTAAATGTAGAAAATCTAAACTACTTACTAATTTTGAAAGAGGTCTTAACCTGTTCAGTGCCATAGACGAGATAACTCCTTCAAGCCGATCGGTAACACAGTGCCACGGACGAGTTAATTTGTTTTCAATACTACCTGACTTCAACGCCAGATGCCAGCACCATACATGCAATTGACCTTCTTACAAATTGTTTCACTTTCGATCCAAAATGGCGTCACGAAAAAGTTTCAAAAAGAAGAAGTTGTATTTTGAACTTGGTTTGGAGTTGCCGTAGCAGCTGAAATGCTTGGCAATCAACAGGTTAAATATCCACGAAAACATTTAAACAAATGGGATGATCCTGTTTTGAAACCTTCCAAAAACTCTTTCTACAGTTTGAAAACTTACAAAAATTGTACTTTGAATTTCGTTTTAAGTCTCCTTACAATTCATTAACAAATTTCCATTAAACCTGAAAAGCCCAAGCTCCTTTACCTCCAATTTATAGGGGTTCTCTCACGAGCTTCCCAGTGGAACAGTGATAGGTGTTTGGGCTTAAAAGGCTCGAATCCGAGCAGATCACAGATAGTCCATTGTGTTGCTCTGTGCTTAATTACAAACAAACAAACAGCCATTAGTTACATGTAGTTTCCAAACTCTCTCACGATTATTACAGAACTTGTTTTCTTCCTTTATATAATGATGGTTGTATAAGCGAAGCTTGAGATTTTGAAATAAATAATTGAACACAAAATTGATAAACGATAGAATACATTAAACGATGTTTCAAGAGGGGTTTAATCCTTTGATGTTACATACCCAACATCCAGAAGAGCATTTAACTGGTAATAGGTGTGGTATTACTTCAAAATGACACTGATAATTATTTTAATCACACCATTCGTTACTAAGTTAATACCGTTTTCTCCTAAAAACAGCATACAAGACATTTCAAGCACATCTACATATACTTTCCATATCATACACCACACTTAACTAGGCCAGTTGGATCATAAAGACTTATACTTATTATCACTCTTATTTTATTGATTATCAATTACTCAACAATGTTCATGCTTGGACAACTTATGCGTCATTCATCATTTGAACATTTAGTATTGTCTTCGTTCTTCTTTATTATTTATTTTAGTTTATTCTGAAACTAATAACTACTAATCACAAATATTTCAGTGCATAACCTCTTTCACTGAAACTCAAATTTGATATTGGAGCCAATATTATATCATATTCTGTACCTTCAGTCAGGTCGTCTTTACACTATTACTTTGAAGTTAAAATACTGTAAAGCACCACAATTTCAACTCGCGGGCATCAAGATCTAACACCATATTTCAAAAACATTACGGTGATGGCCCTATTAATAGTTTCAAGTACTGTGTGAATCCCTAGAATAAACCTACCAATGATATTTAAAACACTGTTTACATCACTGGGATGAGCTCACTGTCAGTACTTAAAACATTTCTACATGATAAAGCAACTGATCGTATTGAAAGCCCTATG
This sequence comes from Carcinoscorpius rotundicauda, assembly GCA_011833715.1. Lineage (NCBI taxonomy): Eukaryota > Metazoa > Arthropoda > Merostomata > Xiphosura > Limulidae > Carcinoscorpius > Carcinoscorpius rotundicauda. The sequence continues at coordinate 90,187,330 of CM022393.1, read as the reverse complement.
ATGGGATGAAGCAATTCACTGTGTGTAAAACTATGTTCACACCACTGGTGTGAATATCCACGAATCATCTGACTATTAAACCAGAAACATGTAAATTCTATATTAAAGAAGTTCCAGAAAACTTGAAGTTAAATATTTAACAATATTTTAAAAGATAGTATATAATGAAAATACACGTGTGTGTGTGTGTGTTTGTGTAATTTTTTATAGCAAAGACACATCGGGTTATCCGCTGTGTCCACCGAGTGGAATCGAATCCCTGATTTCAGCATTGTAAATCCGAAGGCTTTCTCTTGTTTCATCGGGAGACGTAATGAAAAGGAATTAGAGCTGAGAGATAATCATAAAAGAAGTACATTTATGATTTAAGAAAGAGGTTCTCATACTGTGGTCTGCAATCCTAGGGGTCCGCGATAGCACTTAAGGGAGTCACTGTAACACAACAAATTACCATTTACTGAAAGAGTAACGAATAAAAAAAATGCTAATACATTATAAAACTAATTTAGTAATATACTTAAGTTTAAAATTAATAATTGTTCTCAACATAAACTGAATTATATAAATTTCTTGTCTGCCCGGCAACGTTGTCAGACGATCGCATAAACAATAACAACAGCAAAACTAATTTTCAGTTGTATTAACTTATCACTACAGTGTGTACTTCAGTGCCACAATTAACAGACATTACAATAATTACATGGTTACTACTGGTGTCGGTAACAGTAAGTTATAACTTGTTTCAATAATTTCTTAACCTTTTTTAATGTTACTCATAAAAGGATATGGATCAGTGGCTTAAATTCACTCTAATAACACACCACAAGCGTAGTGACAGGCCTAGTGACACCAGTGGTAACCCTATTTAGATCAGCTTCAAGAATGTTCAGCAAAGCAGTGAAGTAAGTCGCATGGTTTAAAAAATTCCATATTTAAATCTCATTTCGTTGTTCGTTGTTCTTTACTTAAAACTAGAATCAAGCTGTAAGGTAGTAAAATACGCATATGATACACCTGTTACACATGAAAAACTGTTTTTAACGGGAGGTGGTTCACCCATACAGTAAAGAAGTTGAAATATGTACGTCAGTTGGTAAAGTTCGAGTTTCTTCGTGTGGGTATTTGGGTATTGATGTTAAATACCCAGGAGGGTCAGGTACATTAGACCTCTTCCTCCCTATTGGTAAAGTTTGGGTTTGGTTCGGCTTATTTTGAATTTCGCGCAAAGTTAAATGGGGGTTACCTGCGATACCCGTCCCTACTTTTGCAGCGTAAGACTAGAGGAAAGACAGCTAGTCATCACCACCCACCGCTAACTCTTGGGCTACTCTTTCACCAACGAATAGTTGGATTGACCGTCACACTATCATGTCCACACGGCTGAAAAGGCGAGCATGTTCGGTGTGATGGGAACTCGAGCCCGCGACCCTCAGATTACGAGTCGAGTGCCTTATCCACCTGGCCATGCTGGACCTAAAGTTTGGGAATCCCTGATTTAGGATAATAATATTTACACTAAAAAAACATTTGAGGGGATCACAATTAGGCAACTGTATGAGACTTGGGAACCTCATTAAAGGAATTCCATAGAACAAAATTAAACTAAACAAATGAAAATATCAAGAGTTAAAACATTTATGAAAACTTATGAAAACAAGATGAACTTTACTAGACTTTGCAGGGATGCACGAAAAACCGAATACACAAGCAAAAAAAAGAGAGAGAGTTGTTGCTGTTTTGAATTAAGCACAAAGTTACACAATGGGCTATCTGTGTTCTGCCCACCACGGGTATCGAAACCCGGATTTTAGCGTGCAAGTCCGCACACATACCGCTGAGCCACTGGGGGGGGGGGTAAAAAAAGGGGAGAGAGAGAGAGAATAGCTGAACACGAGTGTTCAAAATTCTAAAGAACCCAAAGAACCGCACTGTTCCTTAACTCTAGCGTACAGTGTTATCTGTAAGAAGGATAAAGAAACAGTAAACGATGCTCTATGGATTGTGAAATTAAGTAAGATAAGCTTTAAAAGTCTATGTCAAATTAATATTACAAAAACTTAATGAATTGTGTTGGATTAAAACATCTCAATAGGCTCATAAAGAACTGTATTTGAGAATCAATAAAATAACGTTTATGTCACATTTTACGTTCACACAATACACAATTTGGCTTTAATTTCGAGTTGGAAGTATGTAATGGAAAATAATGCATATACTAAGAAGAAAATAACGAACCTTTGTTTTTAATTACTATAAAAATATAATTCATTTTCTCTTTTGTGTGTGTGTGTGTGTGTGTAGAGTCCGATTCTATTTCTACAGGCTTATACACAAGAATTTTGGTTTATTTTGAATTTCGCGCCAAGCTACACGAGCGCAATTTGCGCTAGCCGTCCCGAATTTAGCAGTATAAGACTAGAGGAAGGCAGCTAGTTATCACCACCGATCGCTAACTCTTGGGCTACGTTGTTACCAACGAATAGAGATATTTCCTATCACACTATAAAGCCCCACGGCTGAAAGGTCGAACATGTTTGGTATGAGAGGGATTCAAACCAGTGACCCTAAGATTACGAGTCAAGTGCCTTAATCACTTGGCCATGCCGGTCCAATCGAGAAAGAATAAGATATTTCACAACACAATGTACGTGTCAATCAGTTCAATTTTGCAACCCTGATAAATATTCATTTGGAGGAAGTGACTGTATGCTATAAAAAACTTCTGAATATTTCATTTCTATAACTGCCAGTGTACTAACGATACAGGAAAAAAAAATTGTATAAATGCTCAATAGACGAAATAATAAATGACTGTTAAGTAAAAGAATGTACGATTCGTTTGGGCAACTGATAAACAGAAACTGCACGAAAATGTGATCCAAAACCTAGAGTGAAACTCTTAGACAATTTTGTTTCCTAATTACAAGTATGTGGTTAAGATTTGGGGAAGTATGATGTGTTAGTTATTACACATACTACTGTAATATCCAGAACAATTTAACACACATCTTTCTTTAGTCAAGCAATACTAATTTCCAACAAGACAAGCGTAAAATATCATTTTAACTAACAATAACATGTGTCTTGAGCATCATTGCTGACGAAAAACCTTTCTTCAATTACCAGAATTTTTGAAGCAGGCTGAGCATACAAAACACAAAATCCTATTTGGAATGTTAGCCAGAAATGATGTAAAACAGAAACAACGCCCTAAATAGACCGGAATCGAGCAAAAAAAAAAAAAAAAGCAAGAAAGCAATGAGTTGACCTCTAAAGGTGCTTTCCCTTCTTGTTGAATGCTCAATTTCGACTGGTAAAGTTTACATATTATGTTATTTTGAACGATTTAACGAATGGGCAGTTGTAAGTGTATTCATATTTAAATTTATGCAATACCCATGTTTGGGTACAAGTTCTCAAGATTGATGCCATTTGTAATTTTGTGATTATTTTCAAATTTTATTTTATATTATTTAGTTGGCCTGGCATGGCCGAGCGCGTTAAGGCGTGCACTCGTAATCCGAGGGTCGCGGGTTCGCGCCCGAGTCGCGCTAAACATGCTCGCCCTCCCAGCCGTGGGGGTGTATAATGTGACGGTCAATCCCACTATTCGTTGGTAAAAGAGTAGCCCAAGAGTTGGCGGTGGGTGGTGATGACTAGCTGCCTTCCCTCTAGTCTTACACTGCAAAATTAGGGACGGCTAGCACAGATAGCCCTCGAGTAGCTTTGTGCGAATTTCCAAAAAACAAAAAAACAAACAATTATTTAGTTATTAAACGTACCTAATATGTATTTTTTGTACTTTTTTGTTGCGTGTCTCTGATTTGTTCATGCTATTTTTAAGTTTTTGTCCCAATATGACTGAATTTCATATCAGGATGCAATTTCTTCTTATATTTCCTCTTGTTTTCACCTATATTTCACCATATAAGTACCGTTTTGTAAAATAATATCTCTGTTTCTTATGCTGTTTGCTATTTCTTCATTGTTAGGTCAGTGTCGCGATATGGAACTCTCTCCCTTTTGCTTTTTCTAGAAACACATATGACTGTTTCAACTTCTGGTTCTCCTAGGGTTTATCGGTAAGTTCACGGGCTTGTAATGCTAAAATATGGGATTCGATTTCTCATGGCGTACTAAACGCAGATGATCTATTACATAGTTATGTGTTAAAAAAAAAGACTAAAACTCAAATCAACCTCTGATTGGGCAAACTATCACTATTATTTCTGACTGATTGGTCGTTATTTTATTCAATGTTACGACAGCATTCCAGTTCAGTTTGAGTAAAAATGCTTAAACAGCTATAAACGTGGCATATCAAAATAGTAAAATGTAAATAAATAAACCAGAATTTAAAGGATATGATGGTAATGTTATATTCCGAGTAATTCCGCCATTTACATCACTTTCGTGTGGTAATTCATACTGGGTGATTAGAGAATAATGTGATTTATATTATTTTCAGTTTCATGGCGCGAAATAGTACACACAGTGCCTTTCAAAGAATCATGATTCGCTGTCATTGACTTTCTACAACATAAGACTTAATGACTCGTAAATTGCTGATGTAAACTTCAATTCAATCACCCGCTGGGACAGCGTTAAGCCTTCGAATTTTCAACGATAAAATCAGAAGTTCGATTCCTCTTGGTGGACACAGCAGACAGCTCGATGTGGCTTTGCTACAAGAAAAACGCAAATATTAATTCAATTTAAAATGTTGTAACCCAACCAGCCAGAACTGAGCGAAAGAGCGTCAATAAACAACTGCGTGATTCAAAATAGCACCAGATTTTTTATTAGCATATGCCACACATATCTCCCCAGTCGCGCAAAACATGCTCGCCCTCCCAGCCGTGGAGGCGTTATAATGTGACGGTCAATCCCACTATTCGTTGGTACAAGAGTAGCCTAAGAGTTGGCGGTGGGTGGTGATGACTAGCTGCCTTCCCTCTAGTCTTACACTGTTAAATTAAGGACGGCTAGCACAGATAGCCCTCGAGTAGCTTTGTGCGAAATTCCAAAACAAACAAAAGTCACACACATCTACTAGGAAGCTGAACTTCATCAGATCTAACATGTTACACCATAATATTTAGTTGTTCATTTATGGCTGAAATAAATAGCATTTACTCTAAGTTATTTGTAACCTATCCATTCTTATAAGTTTTGCGTCAAACAAAAGGTTCTTCGGCCATTGTTTACAACAAATAAGATGCAGTTAAAATATAATGGCCTTCTGAGAAATCCACAATGAGGTAGTAAAAAATGATGTGGCTTGTGATGTAATATCACCTATATTATAGATTATAAAGAAACTAAGAACAAAAACTGCTTACTTATGTGTAGTAATAAATTCAAAAAATGAATCAATTCAGCAGCTACTACAGAGAACAGAAAAATAAAATCACAAATATATTGTTTCCTAGTCATGAGATTTTGAACGTACATGATAGTGCAGTCAAAAGGCTTAAGTACTGGAAAGCAGAATTTCAACAAATCTGAACAAGTCTTATGGTATTGGGAGTCTACAACTACCAGATAAGAAAAATGCCAGTCATGTTGAGTGAAAACATTTGAAACTTTAGACAAGCCTCCCATGTGGTAACTCCTACAGTATAATATAATTAAATATTCAGTGTGTAAAGTTGTATCTTAGTGCAATGAAGTATTCACTCTGTGTAGCTGCAGTTTAGTACAATTAACTATTATCTCTTTAAATATGTTGTTCACTACAATATATATTTCTGTTTAATGCTGCAGTGTAGTACAATCAAATATTCACTGCGTAAAACTACTTAAAAATTCACTATGTATAGTGGCAGTATAGTATAATAAAACTGCTTAAAACTGCAATTTAGAAAAATTAAATATTCATTGTATAAAGCTACAGTGTAGGACAATTAACTCTTCACTCTGTAAAGATGTACTTTAGTACAACTAAATATTCAAGTTGTAAAGCTACAGTGTAGGACAATTAAATTTTCACTTTGAAATGATGCACTTAATTACAGTTCAATATTTGCCATGTATAGCTCAGGTCCAGCACAAATGTTCATTGTATATAACTGCAGTTTAATGGAGTTAAATATTCAGTTTGTAAAGCAGTAGTGTAGTGCAATTAAACATGCTCCATATAAAACTGCAGTTTAATACATTTAAATATTTACTTTGTAAAGCTGCACTGTCATAGAAATACGTATTCACTGTGTAAAGTTGTAGTGCATTAGAATGAAATATTAAGTGTGTAAAGATGCAGAGTACTAGTATTATATATTTACTGTGCATACCTACAGTTTAGTATAATTAAATATTCAATGTGTAAAGATGTACTTTAGTATAATTAACCATTCAATGTGTAAAGATGTACTTTAGTATAATTAAATATTCAATGTGTAAAGATGTACTTTAGTATAATTAACCATTCAATGTGTAAAGATGTACTTTAGTATAATTAAATATTCACTGTGTAAAGATGTACTTTAGTGCTATGTTATATTTACTGTGTAAAACTGGTGAAGAAATATTAACTGTATAGAGCAATAATTCAGAACAATTCACTGTGTAAAGGAGTGTTTTATTACAATTGAATATTCACAGTGAAAAGCTGTAGTTTAAAACAATTAAATATTGTAAAACTGCAGCTGAGTACAATTAAATATTCACTGTGTAAAGCTGGATTGTAGTAAAAGTAAATATTCACTGTGTAAAGCTGGATTGTAGTAAAAAGTAAATATTCACTTTATAAAGCTGCAAGCTAGTACAACTAATCATTCATTGTGTGAAAATGCAGTGAAGTAAAATAAAATATTTACCTAGTAAAGCTGCAGCTTAATACAAGTAAGTATTTGCTGTGTAAGGCTGTAGTGTAGAAACATTAATATTCAATGAGTAAAGTTGTAATTTAGAACTGTTAAGAATTCACTGTATAAAGCTACAGCATAGTTCATTCAAATATTCACCAGGTGTAGCTTGTTTAGTTCAATTCACAGTATTCACTTTATATACCTGCAGGTTAGTACATTTAAATATTTACTGGGTAAAGTTGCATCATAGTGCACAGAAATATTTACAACATAGGGCTGTAGTTTAGAAGAAAATAATATTCACTGTTTATATATCTGTCATTTAGGACAATGGAATATTCACTGAGTATAGTTACAGTTTAATACAATTACATATCCAATGTGTAAAACTGAAGTTTAGAACACATAAATATTCAAAGTGTAAAGGGCAGTGTAGTGTAATGAAATAATCACTGTGTACAGTTGTAGCTTAGTACAATTAAATACTCACTGTAAATCTATAGTGGAGTACAATTAAATATTCACTGTAAATCTATAGTGGAGTACAATTAAATATTCACCAATGCATACCACCAGTTTAGTACATTTAAGTATTCGCTGTGTATAGCTGCAGTTTACTACAATTCCATATTAGTTAAAACAATTAAATATTTGCTGTAAAAAGCCGCAACATACTACAATTAAATATTCACCTTGTAAACCTGCAGTTTACTTCTGTTTTATATTCACTGTATACAGCTATAGCTTAGCACAACTAAATATTTTCTGTGCAAAGCTCTAATTTAGAACAATTCACTGAGTAAAGCTGTCTATTATTGTAACTGAATATTCACTACGAAAATATGTTATTTAGTACAATTAAATATTCACTGTTTAAAGTTCCAGACAGAAAAAAACTTTCCACTCTGTAAAGTTGTAGTTTAATGCAATTAAATATTTACTGTGTACAGATGTAGCACAGAAGAATGAAACATTCACTGTATAAAGCTGGAACAGAGTAAAAGTAAATATTCACTTTGTAAAGTTACAGGTTAGTACAACTAAACATTCACTGTGTAAAGATGCAATGAGTACAATAAAATATTTTCCTTGTAAAACTGTGATTTAGTACAATTAAATATTTTCTTTATAAAGCTGTGGTGTAGTATAATTAAATATTTCCTTTGTACAGGGTGCAGTTTAGTACAATTAAGTATTTACTGTTTATATTTGCAGTTTAGTACAATAAATATCAGTGTCTAAAGTTGTAGTGTAAAGCTACAGCATAATAAAATTAAATATTGAATATGAAAAGCTGCAGTTTAGTGAAAATAAATATATGCTTGTAAAGCTGTAGTTTAGTGCAATTAAATTTCTATTGTATGAAGCTTTAGTTTTGTACAGTTAAATATTCACTATGTAAAGCTATAACTTAATAGAACCGAACATTCAGTCTGTACTGCTGCAGTTTAGTAGTTACATATTACAAGTGTAAAGTTGTAAGGTAGAAAAATTAAATACTCAGAGTGTAAAGGCTGAATTTAATATAATTAAATATCTAACTTACTTTAGTACAATTAAATATCTTGCACCTAATCTACACATTTAGCCACTAGATATTTAATTGTTCTAATGTACATATTTAGCCACTAGATATTTAATTGTTCTAATGTACATATTTAGCCACTAGATATTTAACTGAAATATTTGTTGTATATAATTGTGTATAGTGAAATTAAATATTCATTGGGTAAAGTTGTAGTGTAATACAATGATATATTCATTGTCTACAGCTGGTATTTCAAAATTTAAATATTCACTCCAGAAATCAGCACTGGAGTACAATTAACTATTCACAAGGTGAACGTCTATTTTAGTACAATTACATATTCACTGAATAAAGCTACACTGTGGTACAATGAAATATTTATTTTCTGTAGCTGGGATTTATAAAATTAAATAGTCTCTCTGTGAAGCTATAGTTTAGTACAATTATATATCCACCATGCACAGCTGCATTTAAAAAAAATAAATATTCACTGTGTAAAGCTCTAAGCTGTAGTGTAGAACAGTCAAATATTCTTTCTTTAAAGCTGCAGTGTAGTACAATTAAATATTGACTATGTATACATGCAACTTAATAAAATTAAATATTCACTGTGTAAAGGTGTAGTGTAGTACAATTAAACACTGACTATGTATACATGCAACTTAATACAGTTAAATATTCACTGTGTAAAGGTGTAGTGTAGTACAATTAAATATTGACTATGTATACATGGAACTTAATACAATTAAATATTCACTGTGTAAAGGTATAGTGTAGTACAATTAAATATTGACTATGTATACATGCAACTTAATACAATTAAATATTCACCGTGTAAAGGTGTAGTGTAGTACAATTAAATATTGACTATGTATACATGCAACTTAATACAATTAAATATTCACTGTGTAAAGGTGTAGTGTAGTACAATTAAACACTGACTATGTATACATGCAACTTAATACAATTAAATATTCACTGTGTAAAGCTCTAAGCTGTAGTGTAGAACAGTCAAATATTCTTTCTTTAAAGCTTCAGTGTAGTACAATTAAATATTGACTATGTATACATGCAACTTAATACAATTAAATATTCACTGTGTAAAGGTGTAGTGTAGTACAATTAAATATTCACTCTTTATAAAATCTAACGAGCTATAATCATGTTGCTTGAAAGTCATTAACAAAAACTGAGATACTGTAAACTTACACTTTGACATATGCTTGAATAAGGAACAAATGTTGGTAAATGATAACAAATTAAAATACTAGCAAACAATTAGTTTTCTGTATTACACAAGCTGCTTAATTCACACAGGTTGGAACAAGAAAAAGTAACTTCCGTAATCTTAAGTGTGAGAAATACAGTTAACTCGCTTGCTCAAGAAGGTCCATGGGACGAAGCAATGATACTTGATTATAAACGGAAAAGATTCAAGGTGTGTTATTAATGAATGTCAGTTATAAGGGTGAATCTTAAAAAAATTGAGAAAAGCAGATTAAGGAGTCATGAAAATAAACTTACTTTTCACAATTATAGTTACAGTTTCTATGCTAATCATATCTATGAAGCACTAGATAATACTTAAATGTGGAATTGTATGTTTTCAATGTAACTTCTGATATTATTTCTATATAAGCCTGATTTTGTAAAACGTGTTGCTTTAGTTCAGTGTAAAATACCTCAGTGGAGAATTCTGTATTTTTAAAGTAACATCTGAAATTACTTTGTCATAATTTTTGTTGAAATTTTACTAACTTCTTTAAAATAATCTTTTACAAAAACAAGTCCTTAGGTGTTTTATTTTGCATTTGATAACATGTGGCAACAATCATGGACGAATGAAATATTAGTAGTGCTTGTTTTCCTTGCAAATTTCAAACGGTATTCTATTTCTGTTAGGGTGTCAAGAGCAAATGACAAATAGACAGAGCAAAGACTCTTTCAAGTTATTTGTATGTTTTCTTTGAGCACGCATTCATCCTTGCCTGAAATCAATAATTCTGGTAGGTTTTTGCTCATCTTGCCTTGGAAACATGCGGATATACTTGTTAGGCACCAAAAAGCAAACTGTTTGTCACAGTACTTGGTATAAGCAAACACTTCAAATTCTTGAAAGTTTGAGTGACTGTGGTGCAGAATCGAATATTGTTGCCAGATTGAAAATTGATCAAAACTCAAGCGAAAACAATCCAAGAACAGATTAGCTGTTCCCATAATCACTTCCAGATAGCACAAGAAAATCTTAACCACTGTATCAATATTAATGTCAAGATATTTTTAAACCATTAATGAGGTATTAATAACACACTGCTAGTTGCTGTGTGCTCATTTACAAATTAACTTAATGATTAACAAACATCAGTTATAAAACTTTTCTTGAGTGTTTCTAATTGAGTTTTGTTCATTAACAGGTCCCAACATGGCCAAGTGGTTAAGGCACTCGACTCATAATCCGAGGGTCGCAGGTTCGAATCCCCGTCACACCAAACATGTTCACCCTTTCAGCCTTAGAAGCATTGTATTATTAGGGTCAATCCCACTATTCACTGGTACAAGAGTAGCCCAAGAGTTGGCGGTGGCCATTAATGACTAACAGCCTTCCTTCTAGTCTTACACTGCTAAATTAGGTACACCTAGCGCAGATAGCCCTCGTGTAGCTTTGCGCGAAATTTCAAAGAAACACTAACTGATCACTGTAACTCAATTGCCCCCCAGTAGCTCAGCGGTATGTCTGCGGACTTACACGCTAAAATCCGGGTTTCGATACCCGTGGTGGGCAGAGCACAGATAGCCCATTGTGAAGCTTTGTGCTTAATTCAAAATAACAATAACAGTAACTCAATTATATCTTTATGTAACTTTAGCTGGGGTCAATTTTAATGTTCATTTACTGAAAGCGAATGCCCCCCTTCGAGGGGTCAACGATAAGTTTATGAACTTATACAACTAACATCTGGGGTTAGATTTCTTGCGGTGAGCAAGCCGTAGACAGCTTATTGTATAGCCTTGGGTTAAAACAACAGTAAACGCGAAATTAACTATTTCAGAAGAAAATTGCATATTTAATACTTTGAAGGGAATATATTAATTTATTACGAGCTGTTGAGTAACATTATTATTTACTACCTACAATGTATGTTACATAACTAACACTCTTTTACATAACAATAAACAAGACGCAAATTATGTCGTTATCACTACTTCAAATGTCCACTGTGTAGGTGATGTCGCATACAAAGCCTGAAACAAAATGTTACTTTCTTACTAACAAGAGAAAAATCATTATAGAATGTGTACCCGTTATTATCATGGTTGCTGTGTTGAGTTTTTCACTCTGTGCAATGTGATGTGTTTTTCATGCCAAAGTAAGACTACCTTTGACTGTCAAAAATAAACTGCAACTTTAAACATCCTTTTTAAGGGTAGAAGTGGAGCAATGGATGACAGTTGCATTTGGAGTTTTGAATCGTCCAAATAAAATTTTACAAATACTTTTTTCCAAAATGATAAAAATTATCGCATTTTTTTCTTTAAAGTTGTACAACGGTTGTGGGGGGGGGAGAAAAGGTCGTACGTGGCCATTAATGTCTACCAATTCGTGAATGACACCAACAAAATGCAAGTTTGTTTTGTGTGAGCCTATACAGATAAGGGGAAGAAATAATCGATATGTACAGGAAAAGAGCGTCAACTGCGCAGTTTTGAAAGTGTTCTCACCGAGAAGATACGATACAAACTCTGGAAACCACTCTCTCTATGTTTTCAGTAAAAATTATGTGGGAACAATACTACAGCACATCCTACTTACTTATACTTTCACAGAATAAATTTTAGAATAAATTTTAACTGTATTGTAATTAAAACTTTTACACTGCTTTCGGTGTAACCTGTGATACGTTCAGCAAGAGAAAAATCCTAAATCTTTAAAGATGGCTACCACATTTGAATAGTTAGTTCAGTCAATAATTGTTACAGAGCGTAAAGTTTCCCAGAACACTGAATTAACGTTTTAGAAAAATCCACTTTAGCTTTCCCTAGTTTCGAATTATTATTATTTTTACTTCAAGCATTCGGTAACCGCCTACAGATGTTGATACCGTTAAGTTCGTTCTTTTGTATGAAGGTGTTTTAGACTTTACATATAGAATAGATGCTGGTCTGAAACACAATAGATAAGATTTATGAAAGCGCTATTATGATGTAAAATCAACGGTGGGTAGATTTATTGTAGAATACACTTTCAGTTCTAAGTATTTCCATGAGATACACAATAGCATGTACATTTTGTGTTTGCCCCAAAATTACTTGAAACAGTCTTCGCACACAAACAAAAGGAGAAATTTGATTTTATCGTCTGTAATCAATAAAAATGGATCGACAAAAGTTCTAAGGAACTGTATCTCACACATTCAGAGACTGTAACCAACAAACATATGTCATATCTGAATGTATAACTAGTATAGTTTTAATCATACAGCAACTATCAGCTCTTAAAGATTCCTCTCCGATATTTTTAAGCACTGCAAGGGTAATTGTCAAATACTTACAAATCTTAAAGATCTCAAAAAATGGAAGTGAAAAACAATGGTTATGTTTTTTATAAAATTTTCACGAAAAAACGAAAGTTGATTATAAACTACTGGTGGTTTCGCTTCTGACATATATGCAGTTAACATTTCAATACTACTAACGGACCTATGAGAAACTCTCTGAATCTGAGCCTGTCTCTGTTCATTTATGGATAAACTAATGAATTAACTTAAACAAAAATATGTTTGATGAGATATAATTATGGTTTAAAGCATCATTGTGAGTACGAGTTCATTCAGTACATTTCAGAAGCAACGTCTGTTGTTTTAACTACATCATCAAAAAACGCACTGAACAAGTACAGATAAACATCATATCTTCCTTTTTATTATTTTAGTATTTGTAACGTAAATCCACGAAAAGTCATCCCAACTTTCGTCTAGATGTTGTCAGATGGGTAAGAAGAAAAAGAAAAGCATTATAAAGAAGACATATTATCGTATTAGTGGTTAGTGTGTCGGTCTGCAGATCAGAAGATGCAAGGTTTGAGCCCCGCTATGCCGCTGAACATGTTCCTAACTTAACTTGCAGTGATGATAACTGTAACATTCAGTCTAGTTCTTCGGTAGGTGGCAGATGCTGGTGACTAGTTCTGTATTATAAAGGTAGGCCTAAAGCTTAGGAAGTCTTTGTTCTAATTGTTCAACCAAGCTGTTACAATGGGGTATTGTTCAGGTTAAAATTATCTTCTCACGAATGTAACTGTTTGCTTAATATACTGATGTCTGAAGCGAGCGGTAACATTCAAATAGTATCAAGTATTTGATCAAATACAAGTGGGTGAGTACTAAAACGGTGAAAATTAGATCCAAAAAGAAAAGATAATGAATATTTCTAGTCAGTTCAATACGCAAACGTAACATTTTAGGCATGTCCAATGTGGAAATTTAACAATATAATTCCGAACATGTACAACATCAAGATGTTTTACAGATGTATTCAAATTGCAAAACAATGTGATTTCAGATGTACTCATCCAAGACGTGCAAAGTATATAGACACATTTTTATAGGAGTGTTCAGGATACAGATATAACAATATCACTCCAGGTGTGCTAACTTTGTAAACATAACAGTGTTACTTCAGAAGTGTTTGATATATAAACATAACAATATCACTCCAGGTGTGCTAACTTTGTAAACATAACAGTGTTACTTCAGAAGTGTTTGATATATAAACATAACAATATCACTCCAGGTGTGCTAACTTTGTAAACATAACAGTGTTACTTCAGAAGTGTTTGATATATAAACATAACAATATCACTCTAAGCGTGTTTAGTAAACAATTACACAATTAAATGCTTCAAACTTTGAAGTCCCTTCAATCATGAATATTTTTACGTAACAAATATCAAAATTACAAATGATGATAGCATTAAACACACAAGGAGAGAGATGAAATTGTAGGGCAGTTCAAATACTGCAAAGTTGATAATAAAATAAACTAAAAATATAGAATAGGGATTTAAGAGCATTGCACTTAATAACAGTAATTTGTAATAGTTTAAATGTAGGTAAAAGGCCAAAAGAATCGCTCTCTCTGCTCTAAAATCACGTATTTTTACACAAGTAAAACAGTTAACCACTGCATTTTACATAAATTTATCTAGCACAGTTCGTTACGAATATATGTTGTAACATGCTTGGTAAGTTGCTAGTGCAAAACATAGGCCGAGTATAGGAAGTTAATGTTGATTTTTCGGTCTAGAAACACAGACTGTTTATACAAAGAATTATGGAAACAATGACATGAACGTTTAATGTCAATGCAAATTTCCATAAATTCTAAATTAAAGGCAGCTTAAATAACTAAAAACGACATAATCCCATGTATACACACAGACGGCATGCGTACTACATCAGAGCATCTCAAGCACATTCATGGAATTATTTATTTACTTATACCTAATTCCAAAATAAACTGATAATGTGATACAGCAAGTGATTGATTGACTCGTGTATTATGTGAAGATACAACATACCATGGTAAGTTTTCATAATATATTGGATAAATAAAACTCTCGGTCTTTCAAAGGTGCAAGGTAAGTGCGTCACAGTCTAACAGAATCATTATTATTAAAAATCGTCTGTCTAACCGGTTACTCAAGGATATCAACTTTCACAGTCTATGGACAGCGCCAAAAATATTTTTGCCACTTAAAAAATTTAGTAGGCAATCGCTGAAGACAAAACAATTGGGAAAGTGTTTACAGTTTTCAGGATTCGACCATTCTCAACTGTACTACTCGTTTGTTTGCTCGTTGTTAAGCATAAAACTACAAGATAGAGTATCTCTTCTCTACCTACTGCAGGCGTCTTTATACGTCTCAAACTTACCTATGAGCCACAGGACCCGTACTAAGCAACGAACCATGCAAAAACTATTGTAATGTGACAACCAGATGACAATCGAAAAACTACTTATCGTGCATACGAAAGCACAATTTTAGTGGTACTTAAAGTGCAAATTAGAGTGAATAACTAGAACAGTTTGGTGTGATATAATGATTTGTATTTCACCCTTTGCTATACGGGCACTAAAAGATAAAATATGGAAAAAACAGCACAATTAGTTGAAAGTACTGAGAAACTATTTAAAAGTAGAGACTGGATCAACTGAAGAATCAATAAAATTCAGAATTCTAGTTAATCATATAAATCTTAAAATGCTGCTTTTTAATTAAGACAGGCAAAGAAAAATGTATTTGAAGTGTATGGCATCTTCACTAACAACCAATATCACTGGATCTTAAATAAATTCTGCATCTACTGAAAATAACTGTGAGCCAGTTATAGACCATGTTTTTTTCAGGTAAAAGACTACAGTCATATAAGACATTTTCTGGGATCTTGTGAATTCTATGTACGGAGATGCCAACTATTTCAAATGACTGAGCGTAATGATTGTAGACAGAGTACTTTATCATTTGCGGCTGCTAGGCCTGACCAATGTCTCTAAGCTTCTTATTATTATGTTATTACTATAATTATTATTATTGCTATAGGTTGCTCATTTATGACTGTGTTTTATGTATTTAATAAATAAATTCGCTTCAGCCTTTTGTTGGTGAGATGCTGATTTTGTATGTCTGGAACAATCGTTTATCCCGCCATGCGCCACAGAAATATCGATGTGACAAACTGTACAAAACTCATGACTGTCACTGACTTTTGATGCAATGACTGGATATTTTGCACTATACTCTTTCCTAAATTTTTGATTCACAGTTTTAGTCCTTTTAGATTTGTCAGAAACAAGATAATCTGATGAACGAGGCCTCTTTTTTTTTCCAACTTGTGAACGATCCATTGGTGTTTCTATACCGCTTAGAAAACGACAAATACCCATCTACGCGAGCGCTAATTGGCTTACAAGCACTGATGACGTAACTATGGATTTCCCCACGTACCCAGTAGGGAGAAGCACCGCACTCAAACTATTGATAAACGTCGGAGATACAAATATTTTTTATTATTTTAAGCACAAACATGATTATCGCAAGTAGCCATTTGGACTATGTCTTTTATTTATTATCAAAATTTAGTTGTATCACACTAGAAATTTTCTTTTCACCCCTTTCAAGCCCTTAGGGAACAATTTATCACTTTATTTTATAGGCCTATATAATATATAATAATTTGGGAGTTGCAACAAGTCGTAAAATTTGTCTGTATGAGCGTGTAGTCGTAATGTATACACCAAAATCGTAATGGTTGGCATATCTGCATTATGTATAGTCAAACTCGAGCTGATGCTGTAACAAAAAGGTAGACCGCAAGCATATTATGTGGGGATCTTACCAGAAGGATCAGCACACTTCTCACCAAGTTTCATGATGCTGTTTCAGTTAAAACATTTCACAGTGACCCCCAGTAAAAATTAATAACAGAATTTCATTTTACATATTATAGGTGCATAGAAGAAGGCAAACTCCAATTCCCTTAATGAAAACACGTGCATTTTCCTTCTCAACTTACAAGTTCTTCAAGCACAACGTGTACAAGCTTCACGTGATTAAGAACGGAGGTAACATAATTATTCCACTTGCTAAGTTTCCCATCCGTAATGGAATTCTCGTACCTAGAGCTTTGTTGATAACAAAAACTAAAATTTTCTAAATAATCAATCAATAACCTCAAAAACTTAATCTCACCTAATTCACGCCTTTATACTTTAAAACTATTTTCTAAGCTTTTAAGAAGCTTTCGGGAACAAAGGCACACACACACACACACATTCGTTAACTGATACCAACCACATATTTGACGAAATATCAATAAAAACGACTCAATTAACAACAACATTCACCTTTCCTTTAATGATGAATTTCTTTGAACAGTATTATTAAAATTAATTAATTATTAAAATAATAAACAAAAGATAAAATACATAAGATTAATTAAACAATTTTTTTAAATTTATTAACTACCCAAAAGCTGTATCAGCCCTTGCTATCTTGTTATTGGAAAAGCCTTCTATTCAGTTAAATGGTGGCTTCATCCCTGGACATACTGTGGAAGTGATTTAGAGAGGAACCCCAGGCTCTTCAGCATGTTAACTTCTGGAAATTTCTTCTCTGAAGAAGTTAACCAGTTGGCTGTTCTCCCGCCAAGACACATATAGAAACAATGATGGTGGATGGCTTTAGTTAGGAATACCTATTTTTATGGATATTACTGTGTTTCATTTCAGGTCGTTCGTCTTCATTATTTCATGTTTTCATCCTCGTTGTCACTGAAATTCCAATTCTTAATGGCATATCTATCAATTAGTGCACAGGGATATCTGGTCATAGACTATAAAAACTATTCTGAGTTACTTTAACGACTCTTCTACGTTTTCACTTCAAATCCAATTCCATTATGCACTCACTTCCCCTCTTTGCTAGTTTCCAACACAAACTGTTCTGTAGAGAAACTTCCAACATTATAGAGACTCCTGAATTTGCACTTGTTTCACTTAGAGATATATTTCTTCTTTTATAGCCAGATCTTGTTAAAGGCTCCTAAGCAATGTATTCATTTACCGGTGAAGTAGTTTATTTACATAACACCATCATTAAACTGGTGGCTAGGGAGGATGAAGCATTTTTATCGCCAGAATATTATCGCTTTACCTTATTATAAACAGCCTATTCACCACAGTCTTAGACGTAATGCCCATGTTTTTAACACTCACACCAGTATCCTTTCCCTTCGGTACTATGTTATCTTAAGTAGCATTAAAACATTTTCTACCCTCAGGTTTATTTCTTCCATTTTAAGTAAACAGTTGACTAATTAAGTGGTTTTATCAGTAGTTTCTGACAATGTACCTTTTTAGGTTGCAACTGAAACATCTGTTCTGAGGCTTAGTTTTTCCGTTACGAATAAACAGCTGTTTAATACATCAAATAAATGTTTCTAGAATTCATTCGAAATGAGTAACTGTTTCTAAACTCTTTGATCTGATGATCTCACAATTTTTGGATAGAACTTTTTGTTGTTTATCTACAACTTTGTTTCAGGCCTCTTTAAAGATGTATACCTAGCTTATTTTAGTCTAATTTACCATCCATCATTGCAATTAACCTATTATTTCATTTGAAATATTTGGATAAGATGAGCTGGGCATGATTTTTCAACAAATTCAGCATAGATATACTTTTTTTCTTTTCTTTCTCACTTTGCTACTCAGCTTTGCTTTAGAAACTTCTTTCTGATGTGACACTTTAAAAATATTTGATTAGATGGTAATTATTTTTAGTTGTTACGGTTTTCTTTTGGAAGGTTGCTTGCTGTTGTTAAAACTGACATTTTTAAACACGTACCAGGTTTAGTCGCTAATATTTTTAGTTGTTACGGTCCTCTCTTGGAACTATACTTGTTGTTAAAACTGATATTTCTAAATGTACAGCTTGTGTGGTTTAAAATCAAGGGTGTCCTACTAATCAATGTTCAGAATTTCTCCACGATTCGATACTGTAGGTGTTGACTTGTCTCCTTTCTTTAGTAGTGTTATTTTAACGTTTCTCTTAGCTGTCCATTTGTTCAGAATTACAAGATTCAGCAACTGTAGTTCCAGTATTGGTCAAATAATTGTCTCAGGTTCTTATGGCAGTTGTGTACACTGATCGAAGTTAATGTCTTTCTCTAGCGTATTAATGTATTTCTCTAGCGTATATATAGTCTCTCATATGAAACATTTGGTAAGTAGCAATACTACAAGCTCAATAACAATTCTCATAAATTTGAGGCCTGGCATGGCCGAGCGCGTTAAGGCGTGCACTCGTAATCCGAGGGTCGCGGGTTCGCGCCCGCGTCGCGCTAAACATGCTCGCCCTCCAAGCCGTGGGGGTGTATAATGTTACGGTCAATCCCACTATTCATTGGTAAAAGAGTAGCCCAAGAGTTGGCGGTGGGTGGTGATGACTAGCTGCCTTCCCTCTAGTCTTACACTGCTAAATTAGGGACGGCTAGCACAGATAGCCCTCGAGTAGCTTTGTGCGAAATTCCAAAAACAAAAACAAACATAAATTTGAATTTCATTTAATATCTATTTGAAGTGAAAATGTTTAATGACCTTTTATTGAAAAAAAACTGTCACCTTAAACGAACATCTCAAGATTTCTTCGCTCTTTAAATGGTATCTTGAACACTAAATCTCATTTTTAAGGCTTCAGTTTGACTATCTTATAAGTTATTTCTTTCTTGTTCGTGGCTATTCAAACAACTAGTAAACATGCAGGAGTGAGACTAAAATAAGACATTTTAGAAAAATATGTGAAAGTGTTTAGTCCACTACAGTTTTATTTCAAATTATATCTGTTTTCTTGTCTGGGCTCGAGACTAGATTATGTAATTTCTCATTTTATGAAAGTTTGTAAGGTGTTTTGAAGAATGATGTCTCATTGAAGGTATTACACAACTATGAAATTAGACTAATGGAAACGAAAGCAGATCAATCAACAAATTCGACAACACTAATATTTTCAAATTAATGCCTAGCCATTAGACAACATGAAAAAATGAGCTCATGAAATACTGTTTGAGGAAATTCCTAAAATACACCTTTCAAGATTTTGATGAATACAGTTTTCTATAGTACTTGGATTGGTTTGAATTTCGGGCAAACCTACACGAGGGCTATCTGCAATAGCCGTCCTTAATTTTGCAGTGTAAGCCTAGGCCTGGAAGGCAGCTAATCATCACCCCCCACCGCCAACGTTTGGGCTACTCATTTACCAACGAATTTTACCGCCACATTATAACGTCCCTCACGGCTGAAAGGGCGAGCATGATGGATGTGACGGGGATTCAAACCCGCGACCTTCGGGTTACGAGTCGAGTGCCTTAAAGCCGATTTTATTGCCTATAAGTCTTCGTTTTTAAAATTAAACTTTATACAAAAGCATTACAAAACATTAGTTGGATGATTATTCGGGTTGTTATGATGTTGTTGAGTGTATGCTGGCAGGTATCTTACATTTCAACATAAGCATCCTTTCCTGGCGCGTTTTCAGGAATAGCTGAACCTGTTCTACGCAGTTGTTTGGACATATTTCTTTGTGAACTGACGAGGTCATCGAATTGTTTGTTAAATGATGTATAAGAGGCATAGTAAAAACTAAAGAATCGAACACCAGAGGAGAATAAGCGTCAAACCCTCTCACCCCTCAGGTTATTTACGTTGTAATTATTCGCTGTAATTCATTGATCTCTGTTAAGTCACATAAAATTATACAACGTAAAAGTTATAAGTTAATTGAAAAGTTCAATATTTCTCTCATTTGTTTTTAAATCTTATTGTTTAATAAATACTCGTTTAAACCAAAGAAATATTAATTCAGAAGCCTAAACCACACATATCTAAATATTCATTTAATCTTCTGTGTTTGTTCAGCTGTCTGATTTGAAATATCATTGAATACTACTGTGATCATTATCTAAACAACGGCGTCATATTTCGAACCTACTTACAATGTGGTCCAGCGAAACTGATGCTGTATTATATTTTCTCTTTTTCTAACCAAGTCGTTTAATGAAAATTGGGATTTTTAACATTATGCAACAAATGGTCTATATGTCTAGATCAAGAACCTCTAGAACGTAGACAGAGACAATCCTCATTTTGAACTACTCACCAACGGAAGGGTATCTAACCATCATCCGCTGCCTCAATCGATTTGTCCGGTTCTTTGAACAAAATAAGAAGTTGACTGTCATGCTTATAACGCACTCACAATTGAAAGTGTAAATAATGCTACGTACATCACAGCTTGTGATTCGCAGTCCAGCGCCCTAACTGCTCGACCACGCATGACTCAGCTGTTTAATAAATATTCTACTTGTGCTGTTGAACTTCTCTTTCAGAAATTAATTTCAGCTATAAAAAGCCAGTGTGTGTCACGTCACGCTTGATATCTTGGAAACAGGAGGTGTCATGTGTGCCAAAATGCATTTATCCAGATAAAATAGCTCGATTGCCCGTTACGATTTTCGTGACGAGGGTACAAGGGGCCAAGAATAGAGAGGGGTGTCATGTAACCTTCTACGTATAGTGTGTGTTATTGTAAAAAGCCTAAAGTAAAGACGTAGTGTAGGATCACCTAGCCTAGAAACAAGTACATTGAATGTATCATGAAAGTAAAAAAAATATTGATTCAATTTTAAACGTAAATCGCCTCTTATTTAAGATATTTTATGTTGTATAACCGAGGTTATTCTCTTTAATTAAGAAAACAACAAAATTTTTTTCCAGCTATGTTGTGTATGCATTTCATTTTATACTTTCAGTACGAAGACTAACAAAATGACGTCACACTTTTGTTGCTAAGTGATGTAACATAAAAATTATTTTGGAATGTAATGTTACCAAAACGTAGCTTTTCTTCAGATATACGAAGTTGTTAATCTCACCGAACTTTTATCAACAATTATTATATCAATATGCTACGAATTAATTTCATGAATGACTTTAATTTTCATCGGCTGACAAAGGAATCCACCTACGTTTGACTGCCTAGACCGCACTTTTCTCCGTCTTTGTTAATCAAGTTCGATTTCAAAAAGAAAAAAAAAAAAGCTATAAAATGTGAGGTTCGAATATACTATGGGGTGGGAGTGGTACTAGTTGTTCTCTCATTTTTGACGGGCTGTACGCTAGTATAATAATTAAATCTAAGCCAAGAAATCTACAAATATGCAAAGTTAAACTGATATGTTAATACACTTCCTAACCTAAAATTTGCAACACTGTTTTTGTACAAGGAGATGATGTAGTATCTATACAATTGCCGTCTAAAGTGCTGTCATGTATTGTTGAACTAATATCCTCAAACCTAGGATGGTATCACGATCTTAACACCAATATTTACACACTTATAACTATGAAGCTTTCTGGAAGCAGAATTTCTTAGCTTTTAATTCAAATTGAAAATTGCATGCATACATTCGAGAATAATACAATTTAAATGGGTGTTAATGTGCTCGAAAATCGACGCTAATATTAGTAATGTTTCTTAGTTGCCTATTGGTTGCCACAAGGTAACCGCACGTCACTTTATTTGTAGACTTGACACGTCAGCTGGAACTTTTTCAACTACGAACTAGCCTTGTCAGAACATACGTAAAATTGATGGTCATATGTTAAGTATTTAAATAATAGTTTAAACGTTAATTATAGTAAGCAATAAATATTTACGTCTTCAACCTTCAGAGGGTTTTGATGAACAAAGCAACTGTTAGACAGTGAGATCACAAACACTGTACAAGCTTTCACTTTTCTTACTTCACAGGCAACCACATTTACAATGACCAGCTCCTAACACGTCAATAAACGTACCTTAATATGTATTGGATCTGCACAGGAAACAGGAAGGGGGATAAATCCCTCCCTTCCTACTCTCGACAGGACCTGTTTTCTGTGTCATAAATATTACGAACAGCTATGCAAAGATACACTTGATTCTACATCTTACTTGCTCCGAGTTTTCAGAAATAAAAACGGAAAATAAGTTTCAGCTTTAATGTGAACAACACAAGTTGGTTTGTAGGTCTTTAAAGTGAAAAAAATATAAGAAACGTTATTAATTGTTAATATGCAATAATTTATTGTTTAAAATAAATAGTAAAGAATTTATAAGACCAACTAAAAAGGCACAAAAATAGGACCTGTTTGTTTCTATGGTTTATGCCCTATTCGTAGCAGAAGTAGCAAACAATCCCTAGTCTTCTCTCCCTCAAAAACAAAACACCTTAACCCTAGTCCTACGAAAAGTACCCTCGATAAGCTCCTGCACTTTTAGTGTCCTCTGCACATTACTGTCAAAATAAAAGTAAATTAAAAGTAAACAAACATATGTATTTTATATTTTAGTAACGATATATGTTAATAAATATTTTATTCATAGAATTACTTTCGTTGTTCACTTCGACCCCAGAGCCCGCAGATGTTTGCACGCCATCCTCATGTTATTAATTTGTTTCAAAATATCCTGTTATTACTATGTATGTATAAACCTGCTGTCTCAATTATGTAATAATCTAGACTGCATTAAATCGCAAACTGGTTGGATCTGGCCACACCATTTATATTTGTATTTTAACAAAACATATGTGCATGGAAAAATGGAATCGTATAAGTGTATTTCAATCACAGAGAAATATAACAACATTCATTAACCACGATGAAGGCAACAATATCGAAACGTGTTAAACAAATATAAATACATCTACTAAACCCAAGAAAAATTACTAATAACGAATATCGCTTAACATGAATAAAAGATGTGAATATTCATCAGACAAGAGGAAACCTAATTTAAATATTCATTAAACAAGGCACACTTCGAACAATGTTCATACAACATGAATTTTATGACACACGAAAATTCACGTATGAATAACAATTATCTATATAAATTAAATATATACTGAGATATACCAAATGACTATAAAACAATAAGAAATACGAGATTATAAATAAACAAGGAAGAATTACAACAATACTATTAAACAAAAGGAAATGCAACAAAGTGGAAATACCTTACACAGTGATGAATGAACCAGTAAGAAAAAGCACAAATTAAGCTTTTAAACAAACCGAAAAAATGCACTGGATAATATGTATAAATGTAAGTGCGTGCATACAAGAAATAAAAACTATTATTTACAAAATAATACAAAAAGATTGTAGTGGCAGAATCTAAAGAACTTGACTGTCTAGTAAACATTTCCCGTACCTGTTTCAAAAAAGCGAGCTCACACTCGTCTACTCTCCCCATATCCTTGTGTCGGTGAAAGAAACTGGGACTTCCACGTTCGGCATACAAACGCCAGTCAAACAGCACAAGCGGGCAAAGCCGCGTAAGGCCTTCTAGTGCCATCACCATGACGATAAAGTAGATGAGAATGACCACACTCACAAACAGACAAACACTGCGAGCAACTGACTTAAAAGCTGGTCACCTTGGAGTGGTCCTTCTCCTAGACACGATGATCCAGATGGGCAATGTGTGGGTCATGGCATCAGCGCATGAGGTGCCCAGGAAAACGCTCTTAAGACTTAAACCAGACATTCACGTTCTGCGCGTCTTGCTTTCGCGCCATCGACTGGTGCCTTAATGCACGGTGCGCGTGCTCTCATGTCTGCTCGTCTGGTTGTTCCAGAATAGGCAGCAACCCCTGCAATCACGACTGCGGATTAGTAAGAGCCTAGATGCTTCTGGCCTTACATGTTTCCACCAATAGCTAACGGTCGTGGAGAAGTACAACGTCAGGAAAACAAGCTATGCATGTATGAATGTGTATTTTTAACGATCCAGCTACTCATGGGCTAAGATATACATAAATACGTTCGTGACTCCAATTCACCTGCAACAATACTGTTTTTAGAAAATTATTATAAGCTTCTTTGCATCCAGATTCCCATCGTCTCATCTTCTGCTGTTATACTACTTATTTCCTTTATGAATCCGACTCTAAAACGAAATATTTGGTGTTTTTCTAACGCAATATATCCTTAGATAATGTAATTCAGAAACTTACCATTTCTTAAAGTTCTAAACAGCTACATCGACTCTCCCTTTTATATACGACATAATTAAACACACCTGTTTCACCCTACATTCTATAATATTGTAGTGTTTACATATTTACTCTGAAACACAACAAACAAAACGACAGCTTAATCATGGAATTTTTTAAAGCTGCTTTATTTAACTGGTAAACACATTATTTCTAATCCCTTTCTATTCATTTTCTTATAGAAATATTGGTTTTTTTACACGATGTAGACTTCTAAATTTTACGACAATTAATTCACCGAAAAGGACTGAACATTATTTTATTTAAAAAAATAAGAAGAAAACAAAATAAAAACAAACCTTAAGAAATAATACAATAAGCACAAAATGAGAATATAAATTTACAAAAAACTAACTTGGTGAGTTAAGCCTAAAACATTGAACGGTTTCGCAATCTGTTTACAGAAATACTTTATAGTTCCTGTTGTGGATGCTAATACCAAAATTAAAAGCACTTGATGAACTCAAACCAATCGAAAGAAGTGATTCTGGCTTTTCTTACACATTTTTCTCTGTTATTAACAGTACTGGTTTGTTTTTGTTTTTAGTTTTTAAACTGAAGAACAATATTATCGTATTACTTTACCTTGGTGAACGTTTCTTGACTATATTACATTTCGTTTCTCGATGTCCCTTGACCTTTAGGTTTCAAGACACTTGTTTTCATTATTCCGAATCCTTGGAATACCATTAATGCACGGCTTAGTTTATTTAAAATAATCGTGATTAAGTAAACCGATAAACAAAACTTTGTAGTATTTACAAGCGAGAGTGCGAAACCATGTCAGTTCTAACCTTTAAATGCATATATATTTATTTATAAATATAAATGCTATTAATACTATAATATTTCATAAATTAACAACATTTTTTCTCAGAAAATTATGTTTGGAAAACTAAAAGACATTTATTTGTACGTCAAAGCTAAGTCTTGTTGAATCTGCATTATTAAAGTACGATATAATCCTAATAATTAAGCCTCGAGAGGCTCAGAGGGAGTGTTCGATCGTATAATGCCAAAAGTCAGGGCTCGATACCCGCAGTGGGCTGAAAACAGACAGTTCACTGTGTGGCTTTACTCTTAATAACATACAAACAAATATTACAATTAAAATGTTAATGGAAAGTTTCCCCAGCGGCTTCATTGCAAGTATGAAGACTTATAACAACAACAAAAAAGTTTGGACATTCGTGGTGGGCACATCACAAATACTAAGATTACCCACTGATTAGCTTTTGTGCTAAAACAAACAATAAGTGGTAAAAACAATTCGACATCTATCGATATAATGCTATTTTCAGAAAGAATGCACTAGCTACTGCATTAATATAAAATTATATCACTTGTTTATGCAATTTATTCATAATATGCATTTTAACGCAATTTAAAAGCTTTACAAAAGGGAAAAACAGGTTCCTAAATCAAGAAAAGGGCAGAGTTATCACTCTTTAAGAAGGCCATCATCTCGACATAATACCTGCATGAATATTTCTGCTATTTCCTCTAACAGCCAACTATCTCAAACTTCGCTTATTGAAATACAGCTTATAATTTACATCAGTCTACGAATTCGGATAAACGTATTCTCATCCAAACATGTATAGTTAGTTGCTAGGTGCTGTTGAACCTTACCTTACGCAATGGCTCACGGGTAGTATAGCCGACGCCCTCTAGTAGAGACCGGTCAATTTTTTTATGAAAAAGTATTTACTCTATATTTCTATCGCAATATTATCTTACAGTTGTCCCACAGTGACTACTTATAATTATGATTTGAAAAATATATTATTTTAATTAGTGGTATATAGAACTTTTTCAGAAAATAGTAATCAATTTAACAAGTTGATACATACGTAACAGTTGTCTCTTCGTGGATGACACGAGAAATATTTACATAACATTTCTTGAATAATAAAAGTGCCTAACAGTGTTTTTACCTGCTACCACTATAATTATTTCACGTTTTATTAATTTTTTCTCAACTGCCTTACAAAAGTAGCATTGGAGACGGTGGTTATTATTAGATTTTAAAAGACTACTTTGAAATTAAAAAGCAAATAAAAATACGTGGAACGTAAAACAGGCACATAAATATATTGTATTATTAAAAATAAATATGGGCGTTATAAAAGCTCACAGCAACATCATTATAAAAAGTAAAAGACAATTGATATATTATAAATTTTGGATCTGCTTATTGTAAATTGCACAAGCTCTGTTTCCTTTTTGTTTAGTCCTAATGAGTATTTACGATTCCTATCAGAATTAAATTAATCTAACTTATAAACTAAATTTTACGTTTATCGCATTTTGGTTGCATGCTGAATCATTAAATATTTTATTTTAGTTTCTGATACAGATAAGCTTGTGAATAACATTGCGATTTTACCTGAATAAGACATTAAGCTTCACTAACTATGAAAACCTTAAAAAAACACACACATGAAAGAATAGTGCTTTGGAATTTATTGTGCTCACAATTATTATAATTCGCACCATAAAACAGTAATTGTTATTGTTGCTTTAGCTTTACATGTAAAAGAAATGCAGATATATCATTCCCCTGGGTATTGTTAAATTTTGTGCCAATCAATATTTATTTTAAAAATATATTGTTAAGTGCAACGCCACACAACGGGGCATCATAGCTCTGCCAACCACGGATACCAAAGGTCGATATTTAATGTTGCAAGCCACTGGGAATTAAACAAATATGTATGCAATGTAGTGAGTCTATTTTCAATGCATACATTTTCATGCTTTTTCTTAGAGTAATTTTCCTAATTTTGATGTATTTTTAATGGGACAGGTAGCAAAGCAGAGGCCCTATGTCACTGTGATTCAGTTAAAGCGTTTGATTATTATTCATTAACAGGGAACAATAATCCATTATTCATATAGTAGATTATTTGTTTGTTTTGAGTATTTGCGCAAAAAGATATTATATGTTTTGGCCATCGATAATTTTAAACTGATAAACTAAAGGGAAAATAGATAGCTAACAAAACCCATTGTCAACATTTTGAGCACTAAAATTAAATTGACTGTCACTCTTATAGCAAGCCCACTGCTCAAACGTGCAATGAGTTATCGCGACAACACGTGACAAAAAGAATCCAAGCCACGTCTGGCTCAGTTCATATAAACACCATATGGTCATTGGCGAGAAAAATGACTTTTCCATCATAGAAACGGTTAAAGTAATTGTATTGTTAAACCAAAGGTTTAATCTAGATACTTTAATAATAAAAAAAGTTTAAAAAAAACTACACAGAAACGAACATTTCATCATGTTTGTTTCGGGAAAGGGAAATAAGTGCCGTTTTTATATTACTGTATATTAATTAATTCCCATACAACCCTAGTTCTTTAATGTAATACGAGTGTTAGTACTTGTACTGACTTTAACAGGTACTAGATTTAATTTCTAGTTTAATTTAATAACTAATGATAACATACCAGCATAAGGTTCTGTGTTATATTCCCTCAAAGGACACATATTTTATACAATACACAGTTGTCTCTTCGTAGCTTTTTGTACCTGGATAAAACCAGATCAGTTGGATGATGTGATAGGTGTGCCTGTCTAGACATAAAATTCTAAGTTCTCTACATTGAATGACTTCAGCGTATGTCAAGGACCATTTAACATCATTTCACCTGATAACTACTGAACGCTTCCCAACGTACATTAAATTGTGCAGGTCGTTATAATGTGTTATTTGATGATGTTAAAAAAAACAGTATTGTGAACGGATGGATATTTTTGTAGATGTTTTGGTGTTAACAGAAAATATTAGCTTGAGCTGGCTTAAAAAGTAGCTTGTATAAATTACTTTTTAATTTTTGAAAGTTTAAAACAAAAATAACTTCAGTCCATGAGACAGGTATTCCAGCTTGTATGTAATTAAATAAGTTTGTTTGTTTTGGAATTTTGCGCAAAGCTACACGAGAACTATCTGCGCTAGCCGTTCCTAATTTAGCAGTGTAAGACTAAAGGGAAGGCACCACCCACCGCCAACTCTTGGACTACTCTTTTACCAGTGAATAGTGGGATTGACCATAACAATATAATGCCCCTAAGGCTGAAAGGGCGAGGATGTTTGGTGTGACGGGGATTCGAACTTGCTAATATCAGATTGCGGGTCAAGCGCCCTAACCACCTGGCCATGCTGGACATAGCATGTTGCTTAGCGTCACAGTTCTACAGTGTGGCACCAGAGACGGTCTTAATATGATGGTACTTAATCAAACAATCAGAGGGCAATGTAAATAATAACAATCAAAGTTTAAAAATGAATAATTTAAAATAATTTGCACATGCAATGTTTACAAGTATAACAATTACAAGTACAAAAACATTTTTTTCTCATAGCTACAGTTTTGTTTCCTAAGTAAAACATTAAGCATATTTTGTAAAAGCAGACAATATTTTTATGAGTGATCATGTTATTAAGAATGGTGTTTGTATAGACAATTGGTGCTACTAAATAGATGGTTTAAGAGAATGACCAGTTCATTGTAGTGTCTCAAAATGTCATGAGCATCTGTATTTGTTATTTATTACATTACATAGTGTGTAGGATGACCAATTAATAATAAGCATTTTACTTTATTACCAAATATCTGTCCTGGAAAGGACGAATATTTTGTGATAGCATCTCTGAATACCATGTAATAACTTAAGATACAATTTTACTGTTCCACTAATTTGGATTTACGGATTAAATATGCTATTCCTTTACCTACATAACTATGATTTGTATTGTGAATAACAGCAAGCTCCTGATAAAATATTTAGTTTTACACGTCGTGTTGGCAGTTACTTTATAGTTTTTCCCTGACATATTGCATATTTTTACTAAAACTGGTAGTGATCTTATACGTGTAATCAGCATTCTATAGACGAATGGTGTCACTTGGCACATTGTGTGCGTGCTGCAAAGGCAGTTGGCCTTGCTAGGCAGATTGTGTTACTAAGGTTCTAAAGGCAGATGTTCTTACTAAGTATAGTGCTGATGAGTGAATGGTGATTTTATAAATGAATAGTTCAAGTAGGACAATTACTTCATCATAGTGTCACAACGTATTTTAACATGTGATTTTCCTGATCAACACAGTGGTCTAGATTTAATTAAATGTCCTAAAAAGTGACAAACTAAATGATTATTTCAACGCGACAACTATTATAGCATAATGTATTTTGCACGTCAGTTTCTATTGTACACATAATTCATTCGTTATTGGAATGAGGTAAGTATTATAGCATAATCAGTAATTTAGTTTACATATTTTTCCAAATATCTGTGCTAAAAGTATTTTACCGTCCCTAACGTTTCGTTTCAATGAATAATGAATGAGACAGTTAGTACAGCTCTTGAGTTTATAAAATAACTTAATACAGATTTAACGTAGCATAGTTCTGTATTCGATTTGTATATCATAGTTTTTTCATAATTAACACCCTGAAAAGGATGTTTACTTAAAATCCAATGCATGAATAAACCAGGAAGAGAGAATTTCAAAAATACACCAAATACTTTTTTTCTGGAATCAAACGAACATATTCAATTCTCATTATTCACTCTCTACACTGTTTTATGTTTTACTGTTTGCAACAATTTCCACTTTTACACATCTTCTATGATAGCACAGGTTATACAAACTCTCTACTTCTGAACAGCAGTGTAAAGTAGCACATTTTTGCTACTCACAAAATAGCACATTTCTCGTTAGTGATCGATCATTCCTCCATTTACAGTGATGGCTGAGAAAGTTACAAACAAGTTCACATGACACTGAAAATTTCAAAGTGCAGAAATTATCTGAAGTGCAGTGGATGCGTTTATGATCATGATTGGATCCCTATTACAGTGAAACTAGGGTAAAAGAGAGGAAATACAACAGACGAATTATAAGCACACAAAAAACAACAGAATACTATGCCACAATGTAAACGAAGCACTGTAGTGCCGGACAGTTTTACTGAGCCACCAGAAACAAGAGTTGACAGGTTTAGCACAAGGCAGTGAAGTGAATATATCCCCAAGTACAATGGAAGTAACAAGCTCATATGTCTGTAAAAAAGCTTTTGGGTGTGGTTTACTTGGAGCAGCTAAACGATAATGCACGTAATAAACTTCCTTCATGTGAAGTTCACTTGACTGTTGGTCGCTTGAAAGAAAAACGAGGACAAACTTGAAGCCAGTCACCAGAGTCTTCAAAGACATTTCACAACCGATAACAGACCCATTATGTGGGTCAGCTTCAGATGTTTTACCTGAATGTTTCTGTAAACAAACCTCTTCCATGACAACAGGATCTCAGCCTAGCACCCATCCATTATCTCATGGTGGCAAGAGAAATATTATGACATTACATACAACTATCATACCATGAAGAATTCCACTGAGAAGAAAGTAGAACGTGCATTGAGTTGTTCCAACATTAATACAAAGGAATTAAAATGTCTGAATATCAGCGACGTTCACATTTTGTTGATGAGTGTCAATAATTTTGCTGCCAGAATTCAAGGTGTTATTATGGCTTTTGAAGCAGTCAGTAACCCTACACCTTTCTGTAAGTACAGAGTTGATACTGCAGGGTTTTTTTTGTTATTGTACCAGATAATGTGTTCTATTTGTCTCGAGGCACCATAAAGGTTCTCATTGATGGCAGAAACCAACAATTTCTTAACATAATGGAAAAACGGCTATGTGAATATCAGTCTGCGAGCTTGTCAATTCATTCTGAAGTCTGGAGCATACCAGGAAGAAGAACAGGGTGAAGATGTGGAGGAAGAAGTCGATGAGGGTGAAGGTGAAGATTAGGTCTATGAAGATAAGTTCAGTACAACAGTGACACATATGACCAACTGTTAACAGATAACGAAAGTGGTTGCAACAGAGCTCAGGTTTGAACTATTGACTGATGTGAGCACCTTGACGCAAGCACAGCTGAGATGAAGACAACATAGGTGGAAAGTACAATGTAATGTGCCTGACACCAATGAGAAAAATAAAGTTCAGTCACGTGATATCTTGTTCTATTCTATAAAATGAGCCCCATTTTTGCACCAGTCTGGGAAACTGGACATTGTTGAGGTTAGAAATAGCGAAGGGAACATGATTGCGTTCGTCTCAAACGATTAAGGGCTTGCTTTATCGTTGCGATGAGGGTGAGCAACTCAACCATGCAGAGACCAAATGTATGTCAGAAAATTCATCCACGAATTCCAAGAAGATATCAAACAGATATTTGATCTTGGTGAAATGGAATCCTCTCGCAAGCGAAGCCCAGAAAATATGCTAGAATATCTGGTAAAGAAATATCCACGGAAATATGGTCTTCCAGTTGAGAATTAAATCAGAGCAGAGCCAATACGTTTGAGGAAACTGTCCAATAAGTAACCCATATGCAACAGATGTGTAACCATAGATTTACACTGTTCAAAATAACCCAGAAAAGTCTTGGGTAATAATTTATAATAACAGCAGCACAAAACATCGTTGGTGTGTATGTACTTTAACTCTATTACTAAATTATGCTTATGTGAGTGCGTGAAACAAATATATACGTAAACGGAAGAAACAGAAAAACAAAAGCAAAATAGAATAAATTAAGAGATGAGTGTGAATCTGATTGTATAATTTGAACCTGGGGTACTTCTTACGTGAGGTAAAAGTGTTGTAAACTTACTAAATAGTCAATTATTTATCATTACTTGTAGAGAAAGCCTGTCACGGCAATATCGCTGTAAATTAAACTCTGACAATTTAGATTTTGTGGGTGTAATTGATTATTTAATTTAATGTCTCATAATTCACTGAAGGTACTATGATCGTCACCAGAACTAAGACTGAGGAAGAAACAGAAACAAATTGTGAACTGCCAGACTGAAAAGGTATGATGAAAAACTGCTGCTGTTTATAAACTGACACGAATAACTAATTTAAACCGTAAGAGAAATATAAACTTACCAAAGAGTTACAACAGAAAGAAGACAGAGTTGTATTTGGCAGTGTGCCAACTTTAGGTAAATTTGAAAATTTCAAGAGTTATTTTTTATTATTAAACACATTACCCTACTTTTCCTGTTTTATAAAGTAATTTGAAATATCAAAACACTTTCTCTGTGTTTCACAGTTGAATCGAATATCACCCTATCTGTTTAATGTGGCGCAACAGCTTGGAGTATGAAATACTACCCAGTTTATTTTGTGTACTGGAACACGTTAAAATATTACGTATGGTTGGCGAAGCTGAAGTCTGTTTGTTTGTTTCGAATTTAATGCAAAGCTACTCGAGGGCTATCTGCGCTAGCCGTTCCTAATTTAGTAGTGTAAAACTAGAGGGCAGGCAGCTAGTCATCACCACCCATCGTTAATTCTTGAGCTACTCTTTTACCAACGAATAGTGGGATTGACCTTACATTATAACGCCCCCACGGCTAAAAGGGCGAACATGTTTGGTGCGACGGGAATTCGAACCTGCGACCCTAGCTGAAGTATGATCCGTATATTATTTCAATCCATTCCATCTTGACATATGTTTTGCTTGTTTTTACTGTCTCATGCCGAAATATTTTCAACGCGCGTGTAAAAGTTATTGAGCTTAGCATAACCTTCTTGACATAATGTGCAAAATATAAATACATATTAACGTGTAACCTATATTTGTTATGTAAGTATTCTATAGCGAAAAGTATATTATAATTTTACAAGATGTAGTCTCAATATATTAAAATACTTTCATAATGCACAATAGCGTTGTTGGTTATCAGTGCTGCTGTTGTGAAGTGCACCAAATATGGTTACTGGAAACTATGATTTTATCAAATGCTAACAAGCTTATTCATTTCAAAGCAACTTGTTTAAATTAACTTAACAGCGTTTTTAATCAAATGACCTCAAGCAAAGACCTATCAGATACTGATGTGAACATTACATTTTACTCCATGAAAGGTACTAACCGAATTTGATTTGGATGTTTCACACCGTTTCTTGTAGAAAGCGCTAACTTTAACATACTCTGAAATTGCAGAAGGTATTAGCATCATTCTACCTGATAATGAACGTTTCACATTTTAATCTGTGGAAAGCTCTAGCATTCTGCTATTTGACACAGGTGTGAACGTTTCGCACTTTATTTTATAGAGGTAACTAGCTTACATGAGAGAAACCTAAAAGTTTTCTGTTAAAATTACCTTAAAAACATTCTAAATTAATATAAATCTGCATCAATCATATTACGTTAACCTCTCATAGACATTAAACCTCATGTGCTTTATAACTAGCACTTTTAATGACAGTTTGATATTATATAACTACTAAACATAATCAGAACTATGATTTGTATGCAAAATTATAATGAAAGACTACAATGTATTTGATAAGAATAAACAAAACAGGCTTGACGTATTTTGACATTAAACTTAACATCGAGAAGAAAAAAAAAAACATGTTGATTCATGTTAAACATAATTTGCCGGAGTTGTTTTATGTTTAAATATCACTCTATATGTTTTGTTTTAGATAGCAGTATCAATTTTTCTAGAATAATTAGTACTGAGATGTAGTGCAAGTCCAACAAATTTTTTAACACCCCCTAAAATACTCTGGTTTCTACAGCAGTTTTAACAATTTCAGAATTGGTTTTATGTTCTTCAATGAATTCAAAACGTATTCAGATCTGTTTTAAATTCAACAAAAGATTTCAAACCTCTCCCGAAATACTCTGATTTCTATAGCAGCTTCAAATGCTAACCTTGTAAGGACGACATCAATACTCTCTTGGTTTTCCCTACCGCTAGAAAAAGTTACCAGATTTTTGCTGAAGTCACAGATGTACACAAATAACTAACAATGATTTACAGCTACATTTTACAGTACATGTTATAACTGACGACACGCGTGACGTTACCATCAGAGTTTCTTTTGTATGTGTGATATATATATATAGAAAAGCCACATCAGGCTATCTGCTGTATCCATCAAGAGGAATCGAACCCCTATTTTAGGACTGTAATTCCATAGACTTACTTCTGTTCCTGCGGGAAACTGTCACCATAAACATAAAAATATCTTAATCAAAAATTAATTTCCACCTTAATTACGGTGGACTCAGCAGATAGCCAAATGTGGCTTTGTTATAAGAAAACACACACACCCATTTTAATTAAAGAAAGCAAATACTATTTATATCAACATTGGATTTAATGTGCATATATTTAAATTAAGCAGGAAGGATATAACAATAATAAATGAGCACCATGAAGAAATAACTAGCATTAAAAGAAAGTTTTAATTTACTTATTAATTTACTGTACTTCAAATTGTTGTAAAGTATAAATAAATTTGACTTTTTGTTGCTTTGCATACTAGTCCTAATCCTGCTAACATAACATAAATAATTAGAGAAATTGATCTTCACTCCATTTTACACAAACAATAAATCGTTTCTAAACTAGGAAAGTTTTAAACACAAAGTCTAACTGTAAGCTGTATTTTAATAAGTGTTGTAATACCATATTAACCTGTATTAACAACGATACGTGCAACATAACTATTTCACCATATTAACGTTCTGACACCTGCAGAACCATTTCAACATATTAACGCTGTAGCACCTGCAGAATTATTTCACTATATTAATGCTCTGACACCTGCAGAACCATTTCAATATATTAACACTGTGAAATCTACAGAATCTCTTCACTATATTAACGCTCTGACCCCTGTAGAATTATTTCATCATATTAACGCTCCGACCCCTGTAGAATCATTTCACCATATTAACGCTCTGACGCCTGCAGAATCATTTCCCCATATTAACGCTCTGACGTCAGCAGAATCATTTCGCCATATTAACGCTCTGACGCCTACAAAATCATTTCACTATATTAACGCTCTGACACCCGCAGAACCATTTCAACATATTAACGCTGTGACAGCTTCAGAATAATTTCACTATATTAACGATCTGACACCTGCAAAATTACTTCTCCATGTTAACGCTTTGACACCTGCAGAACTATTTCAACATATTAACACTGGAATACCTGCAGAATCAGTTCACCACGTTAACGATCTGACAACATCTGCTTTTGAGCCGGAGTGATCCCACGGTGAGTGCGTGACGTTAGGTTTTGAGCGAAAGTGTCCTGGACAGTTTGAGAAAGTTCTACCAGTGTAAACGAGGAATGACAAACACACAGAGTGCCTTCTGACACTCTGAGAGTTTGATTACGAAAGACATTTAATATCATGTGTGAATTAAATCACTTATTTTCGTACTTCGAAGACGTTATTTTTAAACACGCTACTATGTTTTAGTACTGTCCTCACAAAAGTTCCATCAAGTGTCATGCATGATCGAGTTATGACAACATATTAGTAATAAGTACAAAAAAGTCTGTCTGCTTGTCTGATCAGGTTGAGTGGTCACCATTTTATAAAATTATAGATGTGTTGACTTAATCTTTCACTAATGTTTTTGTAACTCTTCCTCGAACTTTACACTTCACGAGATCATGAATCTTCCTACCACAAAATGAAAACCTGAACAATGCATCGCTGTCCTGCATGTAGTCATTATCATGGTCATAAACACAAAGTTTAATAAAAATTGTATTGTTTATAAAATTGGAAAAGCCCATAAAATAAAAAAGAAAAGGTAAACTATAATATATGCTATAAAATGTTTCACTTTCGGCTTGGAAGCGTATTTTCATCTTCAGTTGTTTCACAATAAAACGCAAGTAAAAGCCGTGAAGCATAACAGAGTATCAAATGGTGAGAGAAAATGATATGTTTTAGAAAAATGAGGTTCGAATAAAAATTCTTTTCGTCATAACATATATATTAACCACTACCCTGTAGCATATAATTATTTATATAATTTGTATTGTCTTATCATATTTCGAATGTGGTGCCATCTCTGGATTCCAGTTTAAATCGATTCAGCTTTCTAGCTAAAATGCCTTTTTTCGTATTTTATTAGAAATGGTAACTTATTTAACATCACAAAGACCAGTAACTATTTCTCGTTTTTAATACGATAATATATTAACACGGTTTCAACGTTTCGGTGCATTCTATATTAATTACTTCATAAAATTAAAATTAAGAAACAAACAAACAAGAAACTGAACAATTACGGTTTGGAATTTACTGTATGTAGTTATCTATTATAACACAATATTCTTTGAGCATAACTTGATTATGTTTATTGGTTGTAATGGTTAATATAATTTTAAACATTTGTAAATTATATTTTATGCTATTTAGTATATTTTAGACTATTAGCTTAGTACGTGAAATTAACATGACCAATAACTCTTAATTTGTGCAACCTAGTGATATATTGTTGATATAAGAGTTCTAAATATCGTTATAAATGAGGGGTATCCAACTAGTAGTCAACCAAAAAAAAGCTAAGCACAAAGCTCCATCAGAAGATCTAACACCAGTAGTCAATCAAAGGAAAACCAGTCACAAAGCTCCATCAGAAGATCTAACACCAGTAGTCAATCAAAGGAAGACCAGTCACAAAGCTCCATCAGAAGATCTAACATCAGTAGTCAATCAAAGGAAGACCAGTCACAAAGCTCCATCAGAAGATCTAATACCAATAGTCAATCAAAGGAAGACCAATCACGAAGCTCCATCAGAAGAAGATCTAAAACAGTAATCAATCAAAGGAAAGCCAATCACAAAGCTCCATCAGAAGATCTAACACCAGTAGTTAATCAAAGAAAGACCAAACACAAAGCTACGTCAGAAAAAGATTTAAAACAGTAGTCAATCAAAGGAAGACCAATTATGAAGCTCCATCAGATGAAAATCTAACACCAGTAGCCAATCAAAGAAAGATCAATCATGGAGGTACATCACAAAAAAGTGTAGTAACGGCAATCAAAGGAAGACCGACCTTGGAATCCAACCAGAAAAATTCTAATATCAGTAGCCAATAAGACGGAAACCTATTTATTCCGGAGTTTCATCACAGAAAAAAGGTCTAGAACTAACAGCAAATCAGAGAAAGACCAATACCGGAGCTACAATGAAGGTCTCATAGTGGTAGTGATTTTAGGAGAGTCAGTATCAAAGCTCCATTTAAAATAACCTAAAAACAATTGTTAATCAAAGAAAAAGTGATACCAAAGTTACATCAAGGAAAGTATACTGCAGCAGTAAATCAAAGGATGAAAAACATAGCTTTATCAAATTAAAACCACTATGAGAGCTTCGTGAAAGATAGTCTAATACTGATAATCATTCAGAAGACAAATATCGAAGTTTAATCAAAGAATATTTAATACCGGTAAACAAAACAATAACAAACTGGACAGTGGTTGTCAATCAGAAGATTACTAATTATAGAGTTTCATCAAAAGAGGTCATTTAAAATTACTTAATCAGAGGATGACCAGTTTTAGAGTTTCATCAAAAGAGCTCTATTATCGGTATTCAATCAGAGGAAGATTCATGGTGAAGCTTTGACAACATAAGTCCAATACTGGAGTTTCATCCAGGAAATTCTGATATCGGTCGCTAATTAACTCTTTCTTTAACTCCTATATGAATCAACAGTGCCCCCCAGTGGCTCAGCGGTATGTCTGCGGACTTACACGCTAAAATCCGGGTTTCGATACCCGTGGTGGGCAGAGCACAGATAGCCCATTGTGTAGCTTTGTGCTTAATTCAAAACAACAACAACATGAATCAACAGCGTTCCCAGTGCCAGATATATGTTTAGACTTACTTTATAGTAACAAAAAGACATACTTTTTAATATTTTATCAATCATATGAAATGATAAACTTTGGGAACTTTAAAAGGAAATAATTTTTCTTCATAGCGATACCCGTATTACAAATCACGTGTGGTTGATATCACACTTTTGAAGGTTAAAACAAAGAACATAATAGTGTATTCCATGTATGTGCCCATGACATTGAACTAAAGGAAGAGAATCTGCGGCAGAAAAAGATTTAAAAGGAAGACAAATATCAGACTTCAGTGCAATTAATACTTTAAAAAATAATCAACAATGAGAGCTCATCAGAAAGTGAGGTATATATATATATATATTCGAATAAACATTTGTATTTCTATTAAACAAACATCCTAGAAAATAAACAAAAACTCAGACGATATAAAACAAACAATCACCTTAGGAGGTTACATCTCGAAAGCTTAGTACAGTCTGCCTATTTCTGATAAGTTGTCAGGTTATTGTGATGAATCTAGAGAAAAAGGAAAGTCCTAGTTGTAAACCCAAGCTGAAGACAGTTTCTTATTATGTCGTCAATAAGAGACTACTGAAGATGCTGTAACAAGTATGTTTCCGGGCCTGTTACTCTGGATTATAGCTTGAAGGCAAAACTAACAACTGTCACTGAAAGCAAAGTGCAAAAGAATTAAAGGATTCTATAATTTGTTAAAACAACAACAATAAAGAAAATGTACTGTTCCCCTTTTTTAACTCCACACAGCAATAGCTTATTTTGAAGTTTTGTGATGGTAAAATACATTTTCTACATTAATCCATAAGTAAATAAACAGATAATACAACACGTGAATATTCCAAAGAATATTTCTAATGCTGTTAGGAATTTATAGAAAAGAAAGAGAGAGCAAGAGATAAGTGTCAGAACACGAAACTTCAGAAAACAGTACATAAAAGCATTAAATAATTTTCATATATCTAATTAGGAAACTGTATCTCTGGCAACTTATAAAATGAAGGATGACGTAATCCAAAATCATCTGTTTAAATTAAGACGTATCCGGAGAAAGAAACCTAAACACACGCGAGAAATACAAAAAGGAATAAAAAAAACAAAATGTTATAAAACTGATTAAAAGTTTTAAGCCATTGAACAAAATTTAATTCTCAAGAATTTATTTCTCTACTCAATTATGAGTTTTATTTAACTAATTGCATTTTTGAATTCATATACATTTAGTTGTTTTTAATCAGTTTTGATAATGCTCATTACTGTCGTGTAGCCTATTTGAAACTTTCACAATGGGCAGATTGTGAGAGATGACTTTCAGTTATGAGAAAACCCAGAACTGGTGGTGTTCTTCCAATTTGACGTATAAAGCAAATAAATTCTTGGTCTAAATACAGGAAGAACTGTAATAATAGTTAAACAGAATACTGAAGAATATATCACTAAATTGTTATTATCCAAGTATTCAGTTGATGGAATTGGATACGTGTCATATTACAAAATATGTTAAATCAAGTTCAGTCTGTACACAGTTCAAAAAGTACACAGTTCAGAAGTGGGTCATTACTCGTGTCAAACCTTGATACAAATGTTAATTACTCAAGAAACCAGTAATAATCATATCTTTATATTTCTAACTAACAACCTTTCTGATGTTATTATTTCTATAGAATATTAAGTAACTTGAGATCAACTATCGCGTAGAAATGGCTGAAATTCTGATTTATCAGTGGCTTTTCATACTGCGTTAGTTAATTTTTAGACCATACCCGCATTGGGCTTTCTGTTGTGTCAACTTGAAAGAATCGAGCCCCGAATTTTAGTTACAAGTGCATAGATTTACAGCCGTGTCACGAGGATATTATTGTATTAGTAAGGATTGGTTTGTTTTGAATATCGCGCAAAGCTAATCATCACCATCCACCGTCAGCTATTGGACTACTATTTCATAACGAACAGTGGGATTGACCGAACTTTGTAACGCCTCCACATTTGAAAAAGCGATAATATTTAGTACGACTGGGATTTGAAACCGCGATACTTAGATTGCGAGTCGTAAGCCCTATCTACGTGGCCATGCGGGGTCATTAATAACGACAAGTATATTTTCTGAATAACCATTATAATTAACTATAAAGAAGAAAATTGAAGCTTCATCTCTAGAGCTCTTAAACAAACAGCCCCCCAATGACACAGCGGTATTTCTTCTGATTTACAACACTAAAAACCGAGTTTCGATACCCGTGATAGGCAACGCACGAATAGCCCTTATGTAGTTTTGTGCTTAACTTCAA
Source organism: Carcinoscorpius rotundicauda (assembly GCA_011833715.1). Classification (NCBI taxonomy): domain Eukaryota; kingdom Metazoa; phylum Arthropoda; class Merostomata; order Xiphosura; family Limulidae; genus Carcinoscorpius; species Carcinoscorpius rotundicauda. Next base: position 90,146,297 of record CM022393.1, on the reverse strand, counting down.
ACAGGTTAAACAAACAAATTATGTTTAATTATTATTTTCATTGTTTCACAGTTAGAGATTAATGTTGCAAGGTTTTTAGCGTGTTTAGATACCCTTATATTGCATCTTCGACGAAGTCTGTAAAGCAAAGTCGTTGTTGTTGTTGTTTTGAATTAAGCACAAAGCTACACAAAGGGCTATCTGTGCTCTGCCCACCACGGGTATCGAAACCCGGATTTTAGCGTGTAAGTCCGCAGACATGCCGCTGAGCCACTGGGGGGCAAAGCAAAGTCAGGGGTGTAGCAAGGCAAGTGTACGAATGTATGAACTTCGCGCAAAGCTAAACGAGAGATATCTGCGCTAGCCGTCCTAAATTTAGTCATTACCACTCTTGGGCTACTCTTTTCCAACGAACAGTTGGATTGAACGTCATATTATGACGTCACCACAGTTGAAAGAACGGGCGTATTTGGTGTAAGGGGATTCGAACCCACGACCTACAGATTACGAGTAAAGCGCTCTAACCATATTGCCATGCCGGGCCGACAAATGCATGTATGCCCATGCGTAACAGTGAAAATTCAACATATGCATTTTCTTAGACATCATACTTTAATATCTGATTGTTTTCTCCCAACAAAATGTTGAAAAAACGCCAGTCATTATAACGTAAATACTTACAATACATAACACCGTTTATATCTTCGTTCTTTTATACATTATTTATACATACAAAAATGACATCATGATGCGCCATTTCAGGTTTCAATTTCGAAACTTTCTCGGTAGAGGCCACCCATCAATTGGTGTGTTTGTTTTGGAATTTTACGCAAAGCTACACGAGGGCTATCTGCGAAAGCCGTCCCTAATTTAGCAGTGTAAGGTTAGAGGGAAAGCAGCTAGTCATCATCACCCACCGCCAACTTTTGGGTTACTCTTTCACCAACGAATAATGGGATTTTCCGTCACATTATAACGACCCCACGGCTGAAATAGTGAGCATATTTGGTGTGACGGGGATTCGAACCCGCGACCCTCAAATTATGAGTTAAACGCCTTAACTCACCTGGCCATGCTGGACCTGCATTGGTTGGTCGTTACATTTTTGTAGTTAAGGACAAAGCTATAAAATGAACTATATCGGTGCCCTGCCCTCCACGAGTATCGAAACTCGGTTTCTAGCACTGTGAGTCCGCAGACGTTCCGTTGTGCTACTAGGGGACGAGTCAACTCGAGCACTACCACCAGTAGTTACGTAATATTTTCATAACGCATCTAAACTTCATGGTCAAATTCTACTTCATCTAAGATAATATCTTTTCCAACTCTTTTCTTATAATTAACCTTTTGTTTTTAATTTTATAATTCATTGTTGGATTTGGAGAAGCTCGTGCTACAGGATATAAGTTTTTGTCCAATTAAATGTCATGTAGTTCATTAAATTTATTATTTCTATTGAAATTAGTCCATTTCAATTCAGGCACCAGATTATAAGATTTTACAGTATATCATTTTCGTTTGCTGTGAAATTCCCTCAAAACGACATATCTTTATTAATACAAATATAATCTTCTGAATCCTTGCAAATTTTAATTAATATTTCTTCAAAACCTTTGAACGAATTTTACTTTTTTTTGCGATGTGCTCTACAATTCGCGGTAAATCAAAGCTTGGAAAATCGTTTTCATTTCTTGCACAGTTTAGGAAAATAAAATTTTATAAGATTCTGAGTAACTAATGCATTAGTGCATTGTTTATAAACTTAATAAATAAACTCAGTATTCTGAAAGTTGTTTAATGTCAAAGTTTAAGTCTAAAGGAGGTCCATTTCCATCCACAATTTGATCAACTTCTGTTATTGGGTTATACTAGTTTCGGAAAATTCCACTGCTTATCAGTAACCTTGAACACAAATTAAAAAAGATGTGAGCTGGACCTACCGTATTTTACGCACCCTAATTTTGGAAAAATACATTTCCAAGAAAAAATATTTTGACTCAGTAACCAACACCTTGATGCAGCTTTGACATTTATTCAACAGTCAAATACATCGTATTATTCACAGTACATATACAATATTAGTTAAATTGAATGTTTTATGCTATTGAAAATACTTGTAATTGATATGTAATGAGATTACGATCTGTATGAGAGACTGTTTTGAGTAGACCATAATCTAACATCTTGCCTTAACCTATCACTTTTGTCTTGGAAGACGCATTGGGATTGTTCAAGGTATTTTTTTTTAAAAAGAGCGTCTTATAAAGTGTAAAATACAATTTATCACAGTGAAAAATCATCAAATAGAATAGTGGTTAATGTCACTTTTCCTCCATTTCATAATTCTGGAGTCTAGGTTTTTCTCGTAGTGGCTACAGTATGTTTATACAGTTCTTAAAAACTTTCTGATAGGTGAGGCGTTCTACAGGTCGCATCAAACTACATGCTAGCCGTCCCTAATTTTGTAGTGTACGACTAGGGAAAGGCAGCTGATCATTATCATCGACCGCCAACTCTTGGGCTACTCTTTTACCAACGAATAGTGGGATTAAGCGTATTATTATAACGCCCTCACGGCTGGTGTGACTGGAATTTGAACCAGAGACCCTCAGATTACGAGTCGAGTGCCTTAACTACCTGGTCATGCCAGGCCTGTGTACGATTAGAGGGAAGGTAACTAGTTATTACCAGCCACAGCCAGTGGTGCATGCTTACGATAGTACTTTTGTACTCATTTCTTTCCAAACTCTGCAATAAAAATTTGATATTTTCGCCTCAAACCATGCACCGATGGTTGGCTACCACTTTATCCAATCCTCTTGTCTGTCTGGACTGATAGTTGTTGGAAGGGTCAGGTTGTATTCATACCTCTTCCTCCCTACTTTATTATTGTATATTAAGCTGCCAAATACTATAATATATTCACAAAATCAGGTCAACATTATGTAGAAAATACTGAGTTGTAACACTGATTCTACTTACTTCTTGAGGACTATGTCCATGAATAGAATGCTTATAGCATTTGGTGCTATTTTACTACTTCTTTTCGTTTAGTCATTTACTCTCACAAATAGTTGCATTGTGAAATATCACTTTTTAACTTAATATAATTACCTGACATGTAATACCTAATTCTGAACGATATATTATAATCTAGTGCAGCTCTACTTTTTCTTATAGTAAAAATTGAGGGTAGAGACATACTTGGGGCTATCATCAGATATGGTACAGCGATCGTTTTTATATAGATCTTTATCAAAAAATTGTAACGTCAATCTATGAGTACCTCGTTGATTAGTTTTACATCTGCGTATTTATGGATGAATTTTAGGTACGTTGTTCTGGGTACTCTGAATACCGTGGTAACTACCCCATTTTGTATTGTCTGCAGTTTCTTAAGCAGGATACACGTATTCTACCACTGGTTATATGTATTGTTATAAATGTTAACAATATTTATCGTGTGATTCCTGTGTTTTTACCAGTCAGTCTCTTCGCGTAGTTTTCTCGTTACTATATTTTGTTCCTCATTTCGTTGACAGTGATATTATCAAGTTAATTTTGGATCATACGTTACTCCAAGAAAGTTTGCCCATGTGACATTTATCGGTTCTGTTCAATTATACATTGGGAGGGTTTACAAGTGTGGTTATTGATTGTGAAAACACAACTAGGTTAGTTTTGCAGCATTTCTATTGTGTTTTTGACAATACTAGACTATCTGATTTAGAACCAGATGTCAGTTTGTAGCTGCAATATAAAAAGTTGTGAGACTTCCATATCGCCTGCAGGTTGTGAGGTTAAGGTAAAACTTGTTTTTTTTAATGGCATATCGTTTACATATATGAAGAAAAGGATAATAATAAATGCCCCCCCCCGGGAATACACCTACTTTGGGAATAAAATACTCCCAGTAGTTGCCCTTTACGTTCATTCAACATTTTTTACACACACAAGAAAAATATTTATCGCCAAAGAAAAAACACTATGTGGGGCTGACTACTGAAACTTAATAAAAAAAACAAACGATAGGTATTGAACCGGACATATCACTTAATCCGGCCAATGACCACAAAGCAGACTACGTTGTTTCGACTTTACATGGTGACTAAAATCCCTCCATTACTAGCTTTCCCGTTTTGTATATCAGAACGTTTATGTTTGAATAGAATCTCACCTTTAATCATTGTAGCTTTCCTTTAATTAACATTGGAATAATTAATTTTTATACACAACAGTAACATAAGATTGGAAATTCTGGTTCTATTTTTTGTCAGTGATAAAATATAGCGATTTTAATCTCCATGTAAAGTCGAGACAACTCAGTCTGGTGTGCATCATTAACCGATCATGTGATATGTCCACTTCCATCCCTATCTTGTTTAGTTCCTTTTTTTCAAATTTTAGTTTTCGACTTATGAAACACTTTGGATATTCGAAATATGACATATACACCGAAGATAGGTGACTATGCCAGGTGGTTCTTCTTCTATAGCTTCTGGTGGCCTGTGAAAAAGAAAATCTAGACGACTTTTGTATTGCTTTATTAAGAACATCCGTGCCATCCCTTCACAGATAGCACTAACGAGCTGTCTGATTATCTGAAAAGTTAAACAACCAGCTAATAACACTTGTCGGTAAATCCATTTGTTTCATTTTGTACCGTAAACCATTATGGCTTACAGTGTCGAATGCCTTCTCTATATCAAAAAAAGAAAGAAAAAAAGGCGAGAATGCATTTCGTTTAATTAAAACTATCTATTACGGTTTCATTTAATCTTGCTAAGTGACCGGTAGTTTATCGAAATTTTCTGAAATCGTGTTGAACTTCAGGTAATTATGATGAGCTCTCTAGTAAAGTAGAAAGTCTATTTCTAATTATTCTTTAATAACGTTTTTCTATACAATTAGTCAGAATAAACAGTAACTTCCTGTTTTATTTGTTGATTTTTCCTTTCTTTAAGACTATATATACATTTGCTTGCTTCGAAGAGACTGGCATACAACCAGAGTTGGGGAATAAATTGAATAATACTGTTAGATCGTCAAACGATATCTGAGTACCCTTTTCTTTAAAGAGAAAGGCTAATATTTTCTTCCAAATCAGTACATAAAGATTTTGTTTTCTCCCCAAAGTCATGCTTTTTGGTCTTTCTGTCCGTGTTCATGATTTAATGGTTACGCTGTAAGTTAAAACTTACGACCAACCATCATTGCTGAAAATTATTATTTATTTTCCATTAAACTACTGATAAAAATCCATGATAAACTATCAAACACAGTGTATGAAGACTGTTAATGTTTGATCCAGTCTTTTCCAACAGAACATTCCAAACGGTCGCAGAAGAATGGTAGCTGTTCTGGTTTAATAAAGACAAGACAGAGCAACACGGCATTAGTAGTGTACTTCGTTACACTTATTAAATGCTGGCTATCATGAACACCTGGAATCTTCCCCTGGTCACGTGTTGTTCCTGTTTTCATTCTGCTTTAAGAATGGCAGAGCAAAAATGCGTCACAAATGCGATTCGTTTTAGTTTTTAATGCTGACAATCACGAAAACACATAAATTTCAGGTAGTCTTACGTAGTTTCCGCTTTTGGTTCACATTCTGTTTCAATCACGTTTGCAACAAGGCATTAGAAATGCCCTTCGCTTTAGTTATTAATGTTGACGATCACGAAAACCCGATATCTTCGGACGGTCATATTTCGTTGGCAATTAAAATATTTTAGAACTACTTCAATATCATATATTGATTACTGTATTTAACATAAAATATAATTTAACAAATTAACTAAGTGATAGGTATTTTTGTGGTAATTAGTTTATTTTGAATGTTTATGAAATTTAGAAAAAATTGTGCTCCAGAATTCTTCCGTACTGTAAAAATGTTTTTGATGAGACACTTAGGAACTGAAACAATAATAACTCCTGAGCACTACAGCTCTACAGCTCTCTAAAATAATCACTTTATATTATTGATGTAGCTGATTTAATGTGACTAGATATTGCAGTTCTTAGCTGGTCATAACGCGAGCTAAATTGTGAAATCGAATCAGATCTCAGCCCGTTAAGAAAAGCTAAATGAAATACGTATTGATTCTATTACAGTAAATATTCTTAGTAAATTCCGTGTAGTTTCCGAAGAACTGCCTGCTAGTCTACAATGTTTTACGACTTCCATCTCCTACTTTTATCTATAGAACATATATATAATAAATCCATACATCGGCTTATTAATGAACTGGGTTTTAGTCTGTCTTACCTCAGTTCTTATTGTGTTTATTCAGTCTGTTCAACAGAAGTAACAGAAGTTATTTGTTTTACTAAGCTCACAGTTTCTCACTGGTACCTAGACAGGCTCCACAGAACAAATTATGAATTTTTTTACTATATATTTCTTTTACTAAACGTACAAGTTAACAGTGCTATATAGACTATGCTCCGTGAAAGGCTTCTAAACTGATAGTAAAAAGAATGTTCAATGATAATGTCAAACAATCATTTAGAAATGTTCTTTCAAATGCATGAATTCTAGAGTTGTACTATTACAACAAAAAATAAGTAACATTTTGTACAATAAAAAATGTTGACTAAATATCCTTATCAGTGTTAGAACTAAAAACAAACTAACGATGCTGCTTAACTTATTGGATTTTAACGATTTTATTAAAAGAAATATGTAGTAGTCTAAAGACTCCATTAGTTATTTGCAGCTATGAACCCAATCCCTGTGATAAGTTATTTGCAGCTATGAACTCATTTTCTATGATAACTTATTTTCAGCTATGAGCCCATTCCCTGTGATAACTTACTTTCGACTATAACCCATTACCCGTGAAATGCAAAACAATATATTAAATTCTCTTCTAGCTATTCAAGTGAATAACGATGGGGTTAACAGCTTTGGAAAATGTTCCAGTTAAATGGAGCTTATAAGTATTCAAATTTTGACAAGTGAAATTCTTGAGTGTGATTGTTTATACAATATGTAAGAAACACTAATAATATTATAGCAATAAATACACCGATTCATCTTCCAATAGCAAATAAAATTAAAGAGTTGTATGAAATAAAGTTTAGCATACATTTCTTTTAAAAAGAATATACAAGCTTCCACAAACACACAGGCATATACATAAAATAAATTCTTTAATAAATCAGTCACTTTAATAGTTTAAATATTACCTCTGATGATGTTAAATAGATCCTGGAGTCCGTGCTCTCCAGCGAATGTTGTCCACAAAAAGATGGACTAGGGTCTCTGGTCCCCCCTACAGTGGAATTTGCTACCGAAACACTGCTACCTGCACTCAGCTGTCGACCTGAACTGGGGTGTGTGAAAGGTAGGGTGTTTGACTTACCACCAGAAAAACTTCCTGAAGAAAAAATACTTTTTATCGATAAATCGCTCAAACAATGTATCAGTTCAAAGTTTATTTTCATAATGAACTTATCAAATATAAAGTATCCAGGAACACTGATATTTGTTTATAGATCTATAATATACATAAAATATAGATAACACTGAGTTCGTCAAAGTAAAACCGGTATAATAAATAAAACAAAGTGCATCGTACGTTGTAACAAACTGGGTTTTAAGTAAATATGAACTAAAAATATATCTAATGTACATTATTCGTTTTCGTGTGTGGACTTCAAAAATGCAACAGGTGTATCACAACACGTGTTAAAATGTTTGGCATTTTCAATAGAATGTCACCAGGTTTGAACAAGGTCGGTAATGCAGTCCACAACTAAGAGCTGATGATCCAAGTGAGAATTCTCAATCATTTCCATCAGCGGCCCAACAAATATCCTTAACCGAATGATGAAATTTTCACTCTTATATCGCACCTTTAGTTGCAAGTTTGGGTATGTTTAGTGGTATACTGCGAGGTAAAATGTAAGTTTGGCTTTAATGTATAGTCCTTTACTCGCTACTGATAACCTACAATACTTTGGATAACATATCGTCACATCCATGTGTGAGATGAAATACGGAATTGAAGAATAAATTAGGCTTCTACGTAATATTTTATTTACGAAAATTCACATTCTAGCGAGAATAACAATGAATACTTAACTATGACGCTATGTTACGTTAATCAAAGGTCTAAAAATATATAATGTTACATGTGGTATTTGTGACGGATTTATTATTACACATCTGTGTTTGTGTATTTCGAAACCGCCGCCTATTCACTAACATTGTAGAACATTATCGAATTAAGAATCAACTATATACGAGTGTATGAAAACACTGGTGTATGGTTTTTATTGTTGCTAAAATTTCTACAACTCTCTTCACGCTATAAATATAACCTATGTTACGTGCTAAGAGTGTATATATTATTAGTTTGCTATAGTTGGTAATACTATAAACCTCGGAATCTATAACTGTGAGTAACGCTTATTAATATGGAATCTAGACATTTCACTAGGAACGTTTATAAATTTCTAACACTATAACATTGAACTTTAATATTTTTGTAATAGCATCACGTAACTTCATTGGTGGAAAACTTGACATTGGCCGGTGAAGAAAGAATGATACAGAGCTAACTTGTTCCATATTAAGTGGACTGCATCTAATTCAAATCAAAATTAACTTACTCAAATTTGGACCTTTGATAACACATCAAGGAAGTTCGATACCAGACAGAAGACTTAGTATTGTTTGTAAGCTTGTAAAAGTTTTTTCTGTGTACATATATATTATTCCTTGTAATAACCGTTATTCTAAATTATGTCATTGTTTGTATATTAAACTATGTTTCTATTATAAAACAAAACTGTGTGTAACAATCTTGTTGGCAAGTATCATAAATTGGATACATATCGACATTTATTTAATTTCTAAATCTAAATTATTATTTAACTCAGTTTCAGGCTATCTGAGATTGTAATAGATAACATATTTTAAAAACTAAAGGTTATAGAAACCAAACTTCACTGCATCGCGGCGAACATCATAATTTTATAATATAATGAGGTAAAATAATTTTTACTTTGAAAAAATCGCATGCTGAAACTCCAAACATTTAGAATAAAAAAGGCATTTTTCTTCTACAAAAATATCGAAGTTCTTCACTTGAAATGGGTGCTCTCACTTCTCAAAGATACAACTTATCTTCCGACATTTTAGACTTCATAAGTACTTTTGTTATGTATTTTGTTTTGATATTTCGTGCTTTTAGTACCATTACGTTTTTGCAAGGTTAAATAAAAAATACACCGATTTGGGCACTATCTATGAAATTATTTTCTTTCACAACATGTTTGGTACTAGAAGATCTTCCAGTTCTTGTTCATTGTTATAAAATAGTGCATTTCACAATAGAGAGTTGAGTAGATGGCATAATAGAGCAGTTATCACTAAAATATTTTATGATAGCACCATTACGTAACAAAAGACTGTCTAACAATGTAGAGGCAAAAGCTAGTTCAAAAGCATTCTTGAGTTCTGTATTTCAGTTCTGTAAGTAGCCTTGGCAAACTGTTGGGATTAACCAGTAGGACTTAAGAGAAAAAAAACGTTCTTTGAACAGTATGGAATCACAAGTGATTGCAAATATTTACATGATAGCTTCTCCATTTCACTACTTGTGTCCCGTATAATAATCCTGTCTTTTGATGCTTTGCGTAGCATGATAGCGATTATCATGAGGTCTCTTTCATACTGGAAAACTCTCTAAAGCACCTCCACTCTGTGAAAAGATTACATTCACAAGGAAACTTTTACATCGTCTCAAGTAGAAATATCAGAATGGAGACATATGACTTTATGTATTGTCACAGAGGAGCTTTGCACCTTTTATGAGGTCTTAAAAACATCTCTTGATATTCCAGTAACTTATTCACAGGTGTCTCTCGAAACGTTTCTGACTTTCATTTTTGTCACAGAAGATACTGTAAACATATAAAGTGGAAACACTATCTCGGTGAGAATAGCGGTGAATGACTAGGAAAGTTTTGTTCCTTCTTGACTCGTTTTGTATAACCACCTATCTACACCCAAAAGAAAAACAAAACAAAAATACTAATATCTACAGCTCTCATTTTGTTTATTGTTAATGCTGATATCTGTAAATGAAAATTCTGTAAAACATTTTATTTAAAGTTACAGATAAACAGGATATTTAATCTAAAAATCCTTATGGTGCCATGATGCCAGTGTAAAGTTAAGTGAAAATAAAATATTACAAAGACGAAACATTTAATACAGTAAGAAGGATTCACAGCGAAATTCCAACCGCTCCAAATAAACAAAACGAAAACGATGTGTCATTAGTTAGGAACACACTTCAGGTGTTTTGTTATAAGAATACGTTCCCGTTTCAATAATTATTGCACATTCTAGAAAGAGGGTTAGACCATTCCTGATTTGTTTTCTGTAAGTTTTGTTTCAATCTTATTTATTTTTTCCTCATTAACTGGTCAGTCGGTGTCAGTGACACCTGTCGGTGGTTGACTTAAGTTTCACACAGATTGTCATAATTCTTCAAATATTAGAAAATACGCAAATATGTTTGTTTTTGAATTTTGCACAAAGCTACTCGAGGGCTATCTGTGCTAACCGTCCCTAATTTAGCAGTGTAAGACTAGAGGGAAGGCAGCTAGTCATCACCACCCACCGCCAACTCTTGGGCTACTCTTTTACTAACGAATAGTGGGATTGATCGTTACATTATAACGCCCCCACGGCTGAAAAAATGAGCATTTTGGTGTGACGGGGATTCGAACCCGCGACTCTCTGATTACAAGTCGAACGCCCTAACCACCTGGCCATGCCACGCAAACTATTAAAAGCCTGTACTTATCACAGTTGAGTAAACTTTATCGAAAACCTGTACTTGTCACAAATGAATCAACCCTATTGAAAGCCTGTACGCAATGCAAATGAGTCAACCATATTGAAAGCCTGTACGCAATGCAAATGAGTCAACCATATTGAAAGCCTGTACGCAATGCAAATGAGTCAACCATATTGAAAGCCTATACTCATCACACATCAGTCAAAGTTTCATATTTGGATTAATTTGGATCTTGCTATTTTGGCGTAAGTTCAGTTATAGTTAAACTGTATACAGAAACGTTTGAAGGTACAACTACACCAGATTTTCTACAACATACTAGGTGTCATACTCACAGGTTTATGATGATTTACCTCGAACGTGAAACTACAGAAGACAAAAGTTTTGTTCTAACTTAGTATCTTATCAACGTTAGACCAGAACAGCAGCTATAGTGCTGGAAGTTGAAATTGACTGAGAGATGTAGCGGAATCCTACCCCGTCCCCCTTATAACATCATCCACCGACTGACCAGAGATATGCAGAAATGGTACAGTCAGATGGAGATTTTGGCCAACTTTGGTTCTCCAAGACAAATTGATCCAGGGAGTCTGTATTTTCAACCACTTTAATAATAAAATAAAGTATGTTTTACGACAGTGTATGTTGAAACTGGAATTGGTTCACTAAGTGCCTTTAAGGAATAACTGATACTCGTAACACATTCATTTAATCCATGAATAACAATTCTTCTTTTAACGTCATAAGTGTTTCACGAGTAGCTAGTGAAATACTTATTGTATCATAAAATGTTCCAACTCGTAAATGTTCAAATGATTTTTACTTACTACATACGTCTCTCAAGCTGCCTGTTGATATAATTTATTACTTTATGTTCTTATGCAGTGTAAAAACTGTGCAAGGTTATTTCATCATTGCCCATTGCAAGAAGACTTTTCCTCTTCCCTTTTCCAGGTCAACTAGAATCGTGAAACACTTTAAAGCTATTGTTGATATTTTCTCATGTGAATTAGAAACATTCACTCCTTATCCGCTGGTGGACCATCTTAATGTAGCTTATCATCAAGCTATTTAAATATACATTTGAAACCAATTTACAATGCAGCCGGTGAACGTAAGTGGTGATGTTTGTATTTTCACCCTTACATGCACCCGGGCTAAATGTGCAGATTAGAGACTTTCTCTGGTTCCAGCAAAGCTGTCTTTAATTTCGGACTATTGTGTTACCCCTCATCACAAGGGTTTTATCCACCTTTGATCCGAATAGTACAAGTGGTTGTTATTTTTATAACAGAACCATAGTGCGAATTTTAGACATTTTGATCACAGCCTTGTTTGACCACTCTACGCATGGTCAAAGGTTGATAGTTGCCATTGTGAATGACTGTTATCTAACTAATCAGATTGTACCACACAAGCATAATGCTCATAAAAGAACATTCAGCCATACGATTACATTTAATATATGGTATTTTCAATTGAGAATTCCTTGACAGGAATTCCTCATGACAAATGTACAGAAGTTACGATTTTGATGGTAAAGGCTATTCCAAAACCATATATTAATTAAACTTTTTCGGGAATATAAACATAATGTAAACTGTTCCGTTTAAAACAAATACAAAATAATAAACAGTGCGTTCAATTTATTCAATTTTCCTTTGTATTTTCTGTAATAACGACCAATGCAATAACCCCTCGTTTGTGACTCGTATACGTACAACATTTGTAAATTTTAATAAATCAAACAGAAAATAAACAGGATATAATTTAGAAAACAGGGGTCTAAAATACGTATACCACCTAATGCATTAATACGATCTCGTGAGGTGGTATGAAATAGAATATTGCTTGTTTATCATATAAACAGCCTGTTTATATTCACTGTTATCATATGATATTTATACAAGGAACTACTTCCAGACAAAGCTGTAATTATACAGACTTAGTAAATGAAAACTAAAGGACCTCTGCTTACTATAAACGGACTTTCACACTGCTGCCGAACTAAGAAACATAATTGTACGTTCTTTTAAGTTTTGATGGTATAAATTTAAAAAGATGTATTAATTTTAGGTTCGTTAATAACGGATATAAATCTCCTTACACAAAAACATAATAATTATCCTACGCTTGAAGTCGATAATAAGTAATCAAACTATAATATTACAGCTACAAGAACCACAGGAGAACTGTATTTCAGAAGCTGAAGATGACCTAGGAAGGTCAAAACGTTCTTCCCTGCTTACCAACAAAAGTGTTAATACCCATATAAGGAGAATCAGTGCATTGAAAAGTTAATGAAACATAACATTTCAGACCACACGCCACAGGTCATATTGTAAATGTATGGAATACTAAACCCATTGTTTATTTGTACTTAACCTAAATAGCTAAACGATGGGCGATCTGTGTTCTATCCACCACGGTTATTGAAATTCGGTTTCTAGCATTGTGAGTTAGCTTTGTGCCACTGGGAGCTAATAAAACACCTCTAAAATAAACGTCATTGATCTTAAATGGGAATAAAATTCACTTATTAATGTTTGTTTCACTCTTTATTATATTAACGTTATATTTGCCAAACAGCGATGACAGAAAAACCTTAATGAACTTACGTTGGTTTGCTGCGAAATATTTTGTAACAAAAAAGGAAAACATGGAATTATAATTTAAAAAAGTTCAATAGAAAAGTATTAAGAAATAAATAAAACAATGAAACGATGTATACGAAGTGAATCTAATTAGAAGATAGAATATTTATTGATCGTGAATCATTTAAGAGCGAAAGGTTTATCGTCGTTTTAATTCATACTACGTATTTCTAGTATGCTTAGCTGGACTTTGTAGAATCTATATAAATATAATAGCACTGCTTGTTGTATATCCATTGCAGGGTATGAATGGATCTTCAACATAATTGGTATGGAGGTTCATAAGGTCAATGGGGATATATATAAACATTTTTGGATTTGAATTTTGCTACTTTTATTGGAGTTTTGCGTATTTTTAACACTATCTCACTTCCTGTGGATGGATATTTATCAGTTACATGAGGAGAAATTAAAAATTTTAGTTTTGGATTTTACGTTTTTCGGCTTTAATGCACGTTCTGGCGTTTTTTTACTTCCACCTCACTTCCTATCGATGGATCTTCACCAAATATGGTAAAGAGGTTTACTGGGCCCATGGTTATATACATGCAAGTCTGCGGTTTCACATTTTGCGCTTTTTGTTGGCGTTTTTGTGTTTTTTACCACTATTTCGCTCCTTGTTATGAATTGCCATCAAAGTTGGTGTGGGAGTTTATTGGGTCCATACAAAGATACATGCAAGTTTGCGGTTTCATATTTTCTGTTTGGCAGTTTTCATGGAAGTTTCTACTTTTTTGTTTTTTTACAATTACGTATAAGGGAAGCAACTTTTAATGTTCTGAGATAACCTTTCATCAATCATGAATCCACATAACATCCGTTCAGGGAACGTGTATTCCAGACAGTAGTATAATAAACTATGAACTAGGAATAAACAAATCATAATCACACAGTTATATTGCTTCATGTTTGGTTTACAGACAAATCGAACTTTTCTATAAACAAATTTATATTTTAACTATTGCCGAAGAAACGCAGCTACCTAAAACTGGGCCTGTGGTTAAGATGCTCGACTCGCAAATTAGAGGTAGTGGGTTCAAAACATGTCACCATAAAAGTTCGCTATGTATGCCTGAGAACGCTTTAATGCGAGGGAAAATCCCACTATTCGTTGGTAAAAGAGTAGCCTAAAAGTTGACGGTGGGTGGCGTTGAATAGCTGTCTCTTAATCTGTCTTTTCAAAATGAGGAACAGCAAACAGTGATATCCCCCGAGGAGTTTTCCATGAAAGTTCAACAAAACAAAGAAGCCAACTTCGAACAATACTCTGTGTATAACAATTCTAGCGTATTGCTACATACTGTTTCAATTAGCTTCAACAGGAAAATCATAGCTTGTTTTCAAGTATTAGATTACAAGTTTTAACTCAATTTCGTTCGAAATATCAAACGGCATACTCTAAATATATGTGCTTCAATTGAAGTATCCTAAGTTTTCTTTATTTTTCATAACAAACGTTTGCCTAAACTAAAACAACGTACGAAAAGACTTGAATGAAAAGACTTTTACACGCTTGATTTACTGCTAATGAACGTAAAATAAAGGAAGAAGAAAAACATTCCATTAATGTCCTATAAGGTTTTAAGATAAACGTGCTCAATGCACCTTCTACAGAACTTTACTTACTGAAGCGATAAAATATAATTTTACAGCTGCGAATGATGGGTAAAATTTCCTCTTTTAGCATTTATAGTATTTATTTATTACTCATGTTGCTCTGTAAAGTTTAGTATATAAAAAAAATCAATTTCTGGTAAATCATCTCAATCTGGAATAAAAAGAACGTAATTGATTTTTATTTTATTTTTTTCAGCGTGAAACTACACCAATGTGCTCTAGTTACCCTACCCGCCACAGGGAATGAAACCCTGGATTTCAGCGTTATTAAATTTGTGAAATTACTGCTGATCCATTAAAGGACGGCTTAGAAATAACATGTAATTTTAAACCTAAGCAAACAGGAATTATTATGACAATTTATGCTTTCATTTAGCATAATAGTTTGGTTTGAATTTCGCGAAAAGTTACACGAGGCCTATCTGCGCTAACCGTCCCTTGTGTAAGACTAGAGGTATGGCAGCTAGTCATTAACATCCACCGCCAGCTGTTGGGTTACTCTTTAACAAACGAATAGTAGGACTGACCGTCACATTATAAAGCCCCCACAGATAAAAGGGCGAACATGTTTGGCGTGACAGGGATTCAAACCCGCAACCCTCGGATTACTAGTCGAGTGCCATAGCCACCTGGCCATGCCGGGCGTCTAGCATGCTAGATATGTTGATAGATTTCGATAGAAAAAGATAGCTTAATGGTGACAAAAAAAAATAAGCATCACAGAGAATATTCCATAAACATTAAAAAAAAACACTTCAAACATTCACGATTAGACGCTTTTCAAATCTAACGTAAACATTTATATCAATACTTGTAAATCACATAACATTTAATGTCGTAACTGAGTCAACGGAAAAAAATAAAAATCAGACATTTCGCCCAACTGCCTATTTATCCGAGAAACAAAGAAATTAAAACAAATAGGAATTGTAATAGCTCTGTTTCTGTTTCGCCCCTCAGTGGCACATCAGAATGTCTGCGAACTTACTATGCTAAAAAGCCGTGTTTCGATACACCTGGAGGGCAGAGCACAGATCGCACTTTGTGTAACTTTGTGCTAAATTACAAACAACAACAATAAACTGTTTCTGTTTTGTTCATTATTACTCGTCATTTCCAGAGCACAGATCGCACTTTGTGTAACTTTGTGCTAAATTATAAACAACAACAATGAACTGTTTCTGTTTTGTTTATTATTACTCGTCATTTCCAGAGCACAGATCGCACTTTGTGTAACTTTGTGCTAAATTATAAACAACAACAATAAACTGTTTCTGTTTTGTTTATTATTACTCGTCATTTCCAGAGCACAGATCGCACTTTGTGTAACTTTGTGCTAAATTATAAACAACAACAATGAACTGTTTCTGTTTTGTTTATTATTACTCGTCATTTCCAGAGCACAGATCGCACTTTGTGTAACTTTGTGCTAAATTATAAACAACAACAATCAACTGTTTCTGTTTTATTTATTATTACTCGTCATTTCCAGCAAACATTACGTGTAAAGAAGCAACAAAACGATTTTTCAGAGCCTTGAGCTGAAGAAAATTACTGCTTGCCAACATTTTTTTCCATTTGATCATTGGAAGGGTCAGAGAAGAGGATGTAATTTTCCTGTACGTATTAACAGAAAAAAATATTAACAAAAAACTCTCCAAATATTAAAAAAAAAGTTGAATCAAAACCTTTCTTTGTCAAATATTTGAAGACAAAACACAATGTAAGAGAAAGCCAAGAAGGGTAGTGTTTTTCTTACTAACAGAAGAATTGAATTCTCGACACCAGAACACCAACAGAAGTGTTCTCAACATTGAACATAAAATTATTTGTCATTTGTTGCTGTCTGTGTCTCCGAAAATGTTATTGATAATAGCAAACCCATAATATTGTGGCCGATTACTGGACATAAGAAGTGTAGTGTATCAAAGTGACATTTTTACTCAAAAACTATGTGGTGTAATCAATTTCATTGTGTAATTAATTGCATTTCTCGTGTCTGGCTTTCATCAAAAGATAATAATATATATGTAGAGTGCATATAATATTATTTACATTTGTTAGAACTATGAGATAACAGAGAAAACAAAGAATTATTATATGCATAAATTAAACGATATTTCAGAAGGAAAGATCTTATTTCATTAACAACGTTTTAAATAAACAAGACAGAAATAAATCTCAACCGACCAAATGCTTATGAAGAACAATTGGGTTAAAGCACAAAAACAAGTAATATTTAAGGTATGAAAATGGAACATTCCGAAAGGAATAGTAACAATGCATATACATACCTTCTCTTCCAAATTGCAAAAGCAGTATTTTTCAAGGTGCAGGTAAAATCATTACTTAAAGCCGAGAATCAATGTATCTTTAGGGCGCATGGATAGTATAATGCACAACTTTGGGCAAGAAAATACTTACAACAAATACTTTGTGCAACAAAGGCAAATTACTAAAATGGATCGACCGTACCGGACTACAAGACTGGTTGGTTAAGATTCCATGTCTCGTTGCCGTAAAGCCGCTATCAGCGCTTTGGGACCATACGTATTTTATAAGACGATGGTTATGGCTCGGCATGGGTTAAGGCGTTCGATTCGTAATCAGCGGGTCGCAGATTCGAATCCTCGTCGCACCAAACATGCTTGCCCTTTCAGCCATGGGGGGTTATAATGTTACGGTCAATCTCACTATTCGTCGGTAAAAAAGTAGCCCTAAAGTTGGCGGTGGGTGGTTAAGATTAGCTGCCTACCCTGTAGTCTCACACTGCTAAATTAAGGACAGCTAGCGTAGATAGCTCTTGCATGAAATTAAAACAAACAAATAAGACGGTTGTTAAATGCCACTCACTGTCTGATTAGAGTAGCTCAAGAGTTGGTGGTGATTAATGTTAGCTAGATCCCTTCCCTCTTGTGTATTAGTTCAAAAGTAGTGAGGTATAGCGCAGATTGTAACTGTTTAGGTTTAAGTGAATAATCGAAACCGAAACCAACAACAGTACAGAACTTCTACGATTTCTTCAATAATTCCTTGCAATTAGAATAAGACGAAATGTGACTTCACCTGGAGTTTAATTCTACAGACAAATCCTACATTTCGCAAGGTTTTCAGCCTCGTCTTGAAGCTATAAAACGGGCTTTCTGCATTTTGTAACGTAACTGATCCCCGGATTTTAGTGTTGAACGTCTGTAAATTTATCGCTGATCCCCCAAGAATCTTGGTGAAGTTTTATGTAAACCTTCATACTGTTTCTTTTTTCCTTCCGAAAGACTCGAATTTTAGGACTATTCTATTTTCAACTAAACTGGACATTACTTTTCACCACGTCGGAGTTTTGTAAAATGAAAACAAATAATATGAATCTACGTACAAAACAAAACCAAGAGGAAGACTTCCGAGCAGCTTATCAGTCCAGCTTGGTCTATAATAAAGAATGTCACAGAAAAAAGTTTTCAAACTTCCTCGTAACAAAAGTTGACTTAATGCGGTCTATACAATTAAGCTGATATCTGCTTCTTCTTTGTTTTGTTTTTGTCAAACTCAAAGCTTTGCCCATCACGAGCACTGAAAAACAAATTTCAGCGTTATAAACCCACAGACTTGCTGCTGAGCCGCTGGGAGATGACTATAAATTTATATACACCACCATTACCACTCTTTTAACCCTTTAGATACATTTTCTCAAGATTTGGTTTCCGTATATTCTGTTGTTGTTTTTTTGCAAATTATAAAGTCAATTTCAATAACGTAACAAAGCGTTCGTTTTCCAATCTTAACAAAGGCAGAATATCTTGCTGACACAAACGCCCCAATAATACACATTTGTAGTCTTGAAAACAAGCAAATTATATTGGTGATTTGTTCAAGAAAACAGATATTGTAGTGCTTGTTGCTTTCATTCTTTCACATCAAGGTTTCATTTTCATGAAAAGGCATATTCTTCTCTGAACAATATACAAATGAATCATTCAAAGAAATTAAGTTAATCTCCACTTGTGTTAAGACAAAACTAATGAGCAAATTAGTGCAACTTATTAAAACGATATTGACCATAGGTGTGCTAAATGAAAAGCACTCACGTGGGTTCCATAATCCTCTGTTTCCGTCCTGTAGGTGACTCTGCAGTTTCAATGCAGTCTCTTCTCGTCTGATGGCTTCCAATTCCACATTTACCTCGCGCATTAAAGCAACTGAAAGGCGAAAAAGCAAAACCAAAATTGAGCGGTTAAGAAAAATGAACTAAAAACGCTAAAAGGTATAGTTTTAAATGCTAGCAAAACTGCATGCAACAAAGAAAACTTAGGGATCAATACAAATCTAATTATACTAAGAGGGCTTTCAACACAATTTAAAGTTGTATTTGAAAATGGAGTTCTCTGTGTTGTTTTTTTTCGCACCAAACAATATATTATTTGCCAAGCGTATAAACTTCGTGGCCAATTTTTTTCTTTTTTTTTTGTGGGTGGGGGTAGGGGCAAAAGCAGACTTATAAAATATAATTAAACAAAAAACCAAAAAGGAAGATTAATAGAACATAGCACTGAGTAATTTCATAAAGCATTATGTTCTACGTAAAACTATACAGACTGACTTCGCCTTCAAGTCCATCAAACAATCAAGCCACCAATAATTAAATCCGTCTTACGCACATAATCGACAGAAACTACTTAACGTTTTTTTTTAAAAACACGTTCTGTAAGTTGTTTTGAGTAGATATATGAATACATAAATAATGGATTAGGACTAAATTACTGGTGAATCGTGTTTTCTTACTAAGTTTAGGAAAGCAAAACTTACAAAAATTATTTATTCCACAATATTGCCTGTAACATGAACGCTGTTAGAGTCAACAACTGATAGCAAAATAATTTTTCTAAGAACGCTATTTTTTGTTAAATAAATGGTTTGTTTATCTGTTGTTAAGTGCAAAGTTTTAGAATGGTCCACTTAAACTCTGCCCACCAGGGGATTTTTAATAATGGAAACGCATGCTTTGAAATTTAACTTTCAAACATGTGCAAATGTATAAATTTTTGTTGTTGTTGTTGTTGTTGTTGTTTTGAATTAAGCACAAAGCTACACAATGGGCTATCTGTGCTCTGCCCACCACGGGTATCGAAACCCGGATTTTAGCATGTAAGTCCGCAGACATACCGCTGAGCCACTGGGGGGCCAAATGTATAAATACCTTAATATCTAACCTATTATATTTAAAAGCCAGTATGTATTTCTCGACGTACGAAAAGTCATAATAGCCGAAATTCATTTATCCATATAAAATAGTTCGATTGCTCTCTGCCCATTACGATTTTAAATAAGGAGGTGAAAGAGACCGTGTAAGTGAGAAAGGGGGTAATGAGTATTAGTGTAATAAGCCTAAAGTAAAGACGTAGTGTAGAATCACCTAGCCTAGAGGCAAGTACATGAAATGTACCATGAAAGTAAAAAAAAATATATATCGATTCGATTTTAAACTTAAATCGTCTCTAATTTAAGATATTTTATGTTATATAACCAAAGTTTATAATAATAAAAACTCTTTAATCTAAATTAAGAAACGAACAAACATTTTTCTAGTTTTGTTTTGTATACATTTCATACTTTCAATACGTGACTAAGAACAGTATGAGGTTTTAATTTTGTTGCTAAGCAACATGACATAAAAGTAATTATTGAAATGTAGTGTTATCAAAATGCACTGGCTTTTCAATGTATTAGAAGATGCTAACTTAATTTATCTTTCCCAATGAGTGTTCTATGAAAACGTCACGAAATAATTCATTTCATGAAGGATCTCAATTTTGATTGGGTTACAATTTACCAATACTTAACTGCCTCGACTGCACTTTTTCGCTTTCTCTTTTTATTGGTCAAGTTGATTAATTTCAGTTAACTATGCGAAGTTAGGATATACCATAGGGTGGTGGTATTTGCTCTACAACCCTGACGGACTACAGGCTAGTATAAGGATAAGTGTAAGGTATTATTGTGTGATATCATAATGGTTTAATAACTGATATTAGTTTTTATTGCAATATATCTCTGAACTTCGCCAATGTAAATCCCTCTTTTACTTAAACGGTATCTCAGATTTGTTTTTATTGTGCACTTAAACGACATTGTCAATTCGTGAAGTAATCGTTTACGTAAATGGTACTTTCAAACTAGTTTGTTTATTTTCCGATATTCTTTTAAAACTATCTGTATAAAGTGCCTCTAATTTTGATTTGATAGACTAGGCAGCTTAATCAGTAGCATTCACTACTACCTCTTAGACGGTTGATTAATGATATCTGACAATTACTCTTATAACGCACCAATGGCCCAGTGTTAAAAGCGAATTATGATTATTTAGTATTATTGCTACAACGAGAAAAACGCAGATTCACCCAGATTCAAACATGCTGAGCACAGGTATTTTAAAAATGACAAAGCACGTTTCCGATTAATAGTACTTTTGTGAAAAAATCCTTTGTTTTACTAAACGCGTATATACAGTTACGACAGAAAGTGTTCGTACCCCTCCTTCGGGAGTAATTTTTTCCTCATAACTTAAAAAAGTATCACGATTAGGATAATGAAAATAAAGTATGCTATAAATATTATACTAACATACATTTATATAAATTTTTAGGTAAAATGCACGATAAATAAACTGTTTATAAACAAATAACCAAACATAGGAGGGGCAGAAAGTGTTCGTACGTCTACTTTAATGGTCAAATGTGCAGCCTTTCAGGTGAATTACTTGGCGCAATCTCTCCTCATAGCCCTCCATGATCATTTGACAGTACTCGACTGGTATTTTCTTCCATTCATCTTTAGAGATGGCCTCCAGCTTTTGCTGATGAACCCAGGTTTTCATTTTCAACTCATGCCAAACGTTTTCAATTGGGTTGAGTTCGGGTGGCTGCGATGGTCACTCCAGAACGCTTATGTGGTTCCTCTGCAACCAGGATTGTACATATTTCGATGTGTGCTTAGGGTCATTGTCGTACTGGAATATTCCAACGACGCCCAAGCCGCAAGTTCCGAGCATCATTCTTGATATAAGTGCCTAATATATCAACGTGCTCTTTTTGCATGATTCCGTTGACGTGGTGAAGGCTGTCTACACCAGAAGAGCTGAAGGAACCCCATAGCATGATCTAGCCACCTTCATGTTTAACTGTAGGAATAGTGTTCTTTTGAAGATTTCGTTCCCCCTTCTTACGGAAAATATAGCGAACATCATTATGGCCGAAAAGCTCGATTTTAGTCTCGTCTGACTAAAGAATACTCTTCCAATAGGTAAAGGGTTTATCTACATGTTTTCTTGCATACCTCAATCGTGCTTCTAAATGAACAGACTTGAAATATGGAGTTTTACGAGCACAGCATGCTTTGAACCCAGAAGAGCGTAACATGTTCGTAACTGTAGAGGTGCTTACTTCAACCCCAGTTTCCCTTACCAATTTCCGTATGTCGTTACGTGTTAAACGAGGGTTCCTACTAACTTCTCTGAGAACCTTCCTCTTGGTTCTCTCTGGAATTTTGGTGGGGCGTCCGGTGTGTTTTTTCTTACAGCAAAGCCACATAGGGCTATCTGCTCAGCCCACCGAGGGGAATCGAACCCCTGATTTTAGCGTTGTAAGTCCGGAGACATACCGCTGTACAAGCGGAGGGCCGGGGCGTCCGGAACGAGGGAGGTTCGCAGCTGATACTGTAAGCTTAAACTTGGCAATTATGCTTTGAACAGTAGATTTCGGTACATTAAGCAATATCGGAAAGAGACACACAAAACTTGTATTTTACAATAATTTGGTTTTTTAAATCACTGGACAGCTGTTTCCTGTTCGCCCTCATGACCAAGCAGATAATGACGGATACGGCGCGAAATTGCCGAAAGTACATTTTTTGCTGGCTAAATTCCAATAATTATGAACCAAGTGTCCATTTATGGAACGGCAAAATGTAGTTTATTCATCAAACTAAACAAAATTTTTCCAGGAATATCAGTTTTTTCACACTTTCTGAAATGTACGAACACTTTCTGCTCCTCCTATTTTTGGTTATTTGTTTATAAACAGTTTATTTATCGTTTAATTTACATAAAAAAATTATATAGATGTGTGTTAGTATAATATTTATAGTATATTATACGTCCCTAATCGTGATAATTTGTAAGTTATGAGCAAAAAACCACTCGGGACGCAGGTATACGAACACTCTCTGTCGTAACTGTGTATGTGTATATATATACCTGCATAAATGAATATAAATACATACGAGTATAACTACATACGTAAAAATGTATATATACACATTACTGCATAGATACATATACAAAGACATAGATCACTTTACACATAAACACACATATATACAGATAGATTAGTCCACAGTGCCTGATGGAACAGCAGTAAGTTTACAAACTTTCTGCGCTAAAATTCGGGGCTCAATTCCCCCGCAGTGAACACAGGAGAGAAGATACTGTAATGTGGATTTGCTGTGAAATCAAGAAGAAAATCTATGGCATAGATAAATGTATAGACATAAATTACTTCACACATAAATTTACATACGTATTATGGCCCGGCATGGCCAAACGTGTTAAGGCGTGCGAATCGTAATCTGAGAGTCGCGGGTTCGCATCCCCGTCGCGCCAAGTATGCTCGCCCTCCCAGCCGTGGGGGCGTTATAATGGTACGGTCAATCCCATTATTCATTGGCAAAAGAGTAGCCCAAGAGTTGTTGGTGGGTGGTGATGACTAGCTGCCTTCCCTCTAGTCTTATACTGCTAAATTAGGGACGGCTAGCGCAGATAACCATCGAGTAACTTTGTGCGAATTTCAAAAACAAACAAGCAAACAATACATGGTTTAATATATTTCAGGTGTTCGTATAAAGCTACCCAGAAACAATCTTCTCTAGCCAATCTTGAGTTTGAAGTTAATCTAGACAACATGTAGATTTTTTGCGACCTCAGCAGAATGCCGTGTTTCGCTTTATTCATTGTTTGTAATTTGTACTGTTTCGTAGCTAACAAGAACAATCAAGGGACACTAATTTGCAGTATTGGTTTCAGTAGAAAAGCGTGTACCAGGAAATTACACCTGCGAGTGTTCCTAAAGTAGAACTGAAGAAACACGCGCAATTTAAAGGAAATTGACCAAGCAAACATGGAGAACGTGGACGAACAAACACAGAAATCAAACCGCCAATAACGTAACTTCATCGATTTGCCTTAATGGAACAGGAAGTAATTAACATAAATAACCAAAAACAACTTCCTGTCACCACATCATCATTGACAAGTACACGTCGATCCCCCGTGTAAATACATATAATACGGTTTAATCTTATTATGTTTTTATATAGATTCTCGTAAATACTAGACCTGAAATCTCTCATTTCACGCATATTTAATAAAGAAAGCGTGGTGATTTAACATATTTCACCATTTAGCTAAGCCATACATTTTCTATTGTCCATGTGATTCGTAGATGCTGTTTGTCCTAAACTCGAGCCATTATACAAAACTGTAACGCTCGTTATTGAATATTGTTTCTTAACATTAATGTAAGTATATAATAATAACAGTAATAATAGTCAAATTATCAAATTTTGTTTACATTTTTCTAAACAACAAGAAGGTAATTTTAACATATATTTCCTTCTCTTACTAGCCTACTTAATCATCTAAGTATTGTATTGCAAGGTGATCGTTATTAAGTAATATACTGGTTAATATATATATACGTATCTGCCAATCTGCTCTTACTTTTGAGAATGCCCTTAACGTGCTTTGCATGGAGATTCGATCCTGGATCTTTCTTATAAAGAAAGTCCCAACAAGAACTGTGTGTGGTAGTTGAAGTTCGATTCTGTAAAGTACTGTGCATGGTAGAACAAGTTTGACACTGAACCTTCTTAGAGAAGAAGTCCCAAGGAGAACTGTATGCAGTGATAAAAGTTCGATCTTGAATATTATTCGAAAGAAAGACCTGAGACGGAAGAAATCTGATCACGGATCTTGTTAATAAGAAAGTCTTCAGAAATACTTTATATGGTGATGGTGAATCCATGCTGGACCTTACTAGAATGGCAGTTTGATAATCACGTGTATGGGCTCTCACCCTCATAAGAATTATAATCAACAAATTGTAATAAAGTTAACAGAGTATCTTATCAGCTTATAGAAAGGTTCCTGTTCTCAGATATGATTCATACCTTACATTTTTATCATTATTTCATTTTTCATTGTATGATCTTCTCTGACAAGCTGTGCCTTTCAATCTAGTTCAGTATTACAGAAACCAATATGTCTGTCTATTTTATGATATTTTTCTCTGACAGGTTGGGCCTTATTATGTACAGTGCTCCTGAACTCTGAAATTGGTTTTCTAAAGTAGTAATGCTCACATATACATGATTTGTGGCCCGGCATGGCCAGGTGGGTTAAGGCGTGCGACTCGTAATCTGAGGGTCGCGAGTTCGCATCCCCGTCGCGCCAAACATGCTCACCCTTTCAGCCGTGGGAGCGTTATAATGTGACGGTCAATCCCATTATTCGTTGGCAAAAGAGTAGCCCAAGAGTTGTCGGTGGGTGGTGATGACTAGCTGCCTTTCCTCTAGTCTTACACTGCTAAATTAGGGACGGCTAGCGCAGATAACCATCGAGTAACTTTGTGCGAATTTCAAAAACAAACAAGCAAACAATACATGGTTGGATATATTTCAGGTGTTCGTATATAGCTACCCAGAAACAATCTTCTCTAGCCATTCTTGAGTTTGAAGTCACAGATAAGAAGGAAGAAATGTAGCCCATGACACAAACAGTCAACATCTAGTCTAATCTGTTGAAATAGTGGTTATTTGTCTGTCACTCTTATAACGTACCTATGTGCTTAAATTACGGAGTACGTTTTGCTGTGGTTACAAGACGATTACTATGAACTTTGAAACCACATTTATCATGTTAACCATTAAGCCAGCCATGCCCAGCCTATTTTTGGAAGTGATGTGTTTCTTTTCTGTGAGAAATTTAGATTGTTTAGTAGGTATTAATTGTGATTTTGTGGTGCTTCCGTTTGTGAATACAGTACTGATTGTATGGTGCTGCCGTTTGTGAAAATATTGTTCTGAGTGTATGGTGTTGCCATTTGTGAATACTGAACTGATTTATGGTTATACCGTTTGTGAACACCGAGCTGATTGTATGGTGCTGCCGTTTGTGAATACTGTAGTGAGTGTATGGTGTTGCCGTTTGTGAATACAGTGCTGATTGTATGGTGCTACCATTTATCAGTATTGAGCTGATTGTATGGTGCTACCATTTGTCCGTATTGAGCTGATTGTATGGTGCTGCAGTTTGTCAGAATTGAGCTGATTGTGTGGTGCTGCAGTTTGTAAGTACTGTGTTTACATTCATTCGTTTAAAATATAATTTTCAGACTCATCTTTAACACACTGTTGGTTTTGTGTCTGTAGCTTTCATAGTGTTTCTTCTCGAGTTTTGGTTTCTTTGTTTTCTTCTTTATCGAGTATTCAAGGTATCCATAGTAAAAGAGGTTTATGTTTATGTTATATTTCGTTCCCAATGAATTCTGTATTACAAATCCTGCTCATTCTTATTACCAGGTGATCCATTACGTTCATCTTAAATTGTTGAGGGAGGTTCCTCTTGTGGTGTATGAGCAATGTGTCTCGTTACAATCACGTCCAAGATCAGGGGTTTGTTACCTTCTTTGTCTATTGTGAATTGCATGATGGACAGCATACGTTCACATAGTTCATGAAATCGGGGTCACAATTTGGTAATATGGATCTATCTGCAAAAGTTAATCATGGTAGCAAATACAATACAATAAAAATAAGTGATGTTAAAATAAAGCGATACGCTTAGCTCACCTATCTGTTAACACATCATATTAATCAACCAAGTACAAAAGTAAGAACAAAACATTCAAGAAGCCATTTCAGTTGTCAATTTATTCAGGTTATGATCGAGTGAGAACCTTGAAGAAAGGAAAGTACATTTGTCTTTCTGATAAGAAGACTTAGGATCAAACGCTGTCTCTTAATACCATAGTACAATACGACTACACTAGTCAACATTAATCTTACTAACCAGTCAGCAATACAGATACAGCTATCGCTTCTCACACATCCTACTAGTAAAAAGTCAACAAAATAAGCACAACTATCACTTCTCACACATCCTTCTAGTAACAAATCAACAATACAGATACAAGTATCACTTCTCACACGTCCTTCTAGTAACAAGTCAACAATACAGATACAATTATCACTTCTCACACATCCTTCTAGTAACAAATCAACAATACAGATACAACTATCACTTCTCACACATCCTTTTAGTTACAAGTCAACAATACAGATACAATTATCACTTCTCACATGTCCTTCTAGTAACAAGTCAACAATACAGTCACGACGAGTACTCCTTACAACTCCATCTAGATACATGTCAAAATATATTGAAACAGCTAATTGCTGTCACACGTTCATCCAGTAATGTGATTACTAAAGATTTGGGCTAAATTACCTTAAATAACTAATAAAGTAGACCAGAAGGACATTAAGAAAACACTATGAAAATCCTTTGAACAAGATCCTCCTAGCAAAACCAAGCTGTTAAATTGTCATGTTATATGTTGTTCTGGACTTCTATAAAACTTTTAAGACATAGTATACAAGTCTAACCTCATTGGTATTGCTTTATCATTAATCTTTTTTTCGCGCCTGATAATTTTGTCTTTGTTTTTTGTCTGTTCTACTCCTCAACAGATAATGATAATAGTTAATCGTCATCACATAAACCTACAGACTTACTGAAACTTACTTTCAGAAACGATACTTAGCAGCGCAGTGCTTTGAAATCGACTGATGATTCAACTCAAAATGATCACAATGTGTTTGCTGTCTTGGAACATCTGCTACAAGAACATTAAGGTTGAGCAAAAAGTAACACTTCTTACTAAGATGAAGCTTCGTTATACTCATGTTTTTTCTTCTGTAAATAAAAGGATTTTCCCCGAAACAACGAACCACTCGGTTTTTATTAGTAACATTTACCAATCTTTTGTGGTTTTTTCTTACTCTAATTATTCTTATCATAAAGCTGGAATCAATACTTCATTTAACGTTTTAAAAACAATCATGTTTATGTTTAATCACTCCCATAGATATTCTGATAGTTTTGGTTGCTGTTTTTAATGCTGTCCACAGCATTAGCGTCCGCAGAAGGTATTTAGGTGCGGGGAGTCAATTGCACAATACAAGATTTTGCCTCGAATTTGAAATGTGATAATCTTGTTGATTAAGTCTTATGGGCCCCACATTTTGTCACAAATAGTGTTCATTTAGCCACGTTTTGTCACAAAGTGTTGATTTATACTAAAATTGTGTTGTTTCCTAACGTTTTTTTTAAACAAATCATTTGAGTAAATTTTCTTCTGAAATTCGACGGGTAGTAAATACCTCTCTTCTACCACCCTGCTAGAGTCCAGGCTCTAGGAAGGAGTTCATTACCCATTGTTTTCTGCCTTTCCTCTAGTCTTACACTGCTAAATTAGTGACGGCTAGCGCAAATAACCCTCGTGTAGCTTTGCGCAAAATTCAAAACAAACCATCCTTGTTCAAAGTTCGTTTTATAAAAACTTGAAACAATAGGATGCAGAAAAAGTTTTTACTTGAACCCCTACGTGGATCCAAACCAAGTTTGTCCCCCAGTGGCACAACGATATGTCTGCGGACTTATAAAGCTAGAATCTGGGTTTCGATATCCGTGCAGTGGGCAGAGCACAGATAGCTGATCATGTAGCTTTGTGTTTAATTATAAACAAAATCAAACCTAGTTTAGAGCATTCTAGAGTTTTCTAGTTACGGAAACCTTTGAATTACTTTGATGATTATAAATGGCGTTTTTTGTTTGTTTTTTTCCTATAGCATCCTATTTCAAATGGACCCATAGCGGTTTAAAAATTGCAACGTTTGTCATGTAAACACAGCAAGATATTCAAGAGACAAAAAAGTTCTTATATTAATTAAACATTACATACACTTTGATATTTTCTCTCCCACGCCTTGGAATTATAGTTTAGTAGTGTAGTCATCACCACCCACCGCCAACTCTTGGGCTACTCTTTTATCAACGAATAGTTGGATTGACCATCACATTATAACGCCCCACGGCTGAAAGGGCTAGCATGTTTGGCGCGACGGGGATGCGAACCCGCGACCCTCAGATTACGAGTCGCACGCCTTAATTCATACATTGACACTACTATTTAACATTGCATAACTATCATCAAATATGCGCAACTATTATAGTTCTCCAAAATTTGAAATAAAATAACTGCTTGGTGAATATTTTGAGTTTATCTTCCAATACAATGTCAGCTTGTAAGGACGTTTTGATTCAAAAATTGTTCCATCTATTGAAATATTATATTTTAATTTATGTATAACGTTTCTATGCTAATCCATTTTTACCGGCTAATAATACTGCTTGTTTGCTCAAAACGAAAATAAACAACATTCATACAGCTTTTTCAGTTACATCAGAAAACAAAAGTGTAAAATGAAATCCTTCATTTTCTGTGTAAATATATTTCATCTTTCCACCTATAGAGGGGGCGATATTAGTTATAATAAAACAGAATTGATTGAAAAACGTCAATTATATAAATGAACAGTTCAATGAAATACGGCATACACTAGCAATTCACGGGTTTTCGTCTTCTTAATATGTATGTGACATTACACATTTAACTTAAAGATGTATATGTATCAAACTTTTCAGCATGTCTAAAGTAACTCACAATGAAATCCGATGGCAACATCAACCTAAGTTACCACATATTATAGGTTATGCTGCACTGCTTCTTGTACAAATAAAATACATCGTTTTAATAATAAAATATCTCTTTCAGCCACAGGGCATATTGTTAACATTGGGCTTTTTATACTTATGTTGTATTATCATAGTGTTAAATAAGTTTAAATATATTTTAAAAAATGTTATGACATGCAGATATTCATCAATGTTTTGTTTTTTCCTGAAATAGTTTGGTTTGTTTTTAATTTCGCGCAAAAATACACGTGGGCTATCTGTGCTAGCTGTCCCTAATGTAGCAGTGTGAAGCTAGAGGGAAGGCAGTTAGTCATCACTACCCATCGCCAACTCTTGGGATTGACCGTTACATTATAACTACTCCACGGCTAAAAGGACGGGCATGTTTGGTGTGACGGGGGTACGAACCCGCGACCCTCAGATTACGAGTCGAGTGCCTTAATCACCTGGCAATGCTGGGCCTTTTCTGAAATGTAGAGACAAAATGCAGGTTTTTCACATAATCTAAATATCCACGGGGGGGAGGGGGGCACAGCGGAATGCTTGCGGACTTACAACGTTAGAAGCCATGTTTCGATACCCATGATGGGCAGAGCAAAGATAGCCCACTATGCAGCTGTGCTTACTTACAAATGACAACAACAGCATGTGGCTTACACGCATTTCCCATGTTTAGCATATTAAATTAATATTTAGATAAGAGGTAAGGAGAAATTGATAACTCACAACACGAAATCAAAAACAAAGTGTTAACCAACACTAAATCTGAAAAAGAAATTACTTGAAAAAAAAATATTGGAATCGTTCCAAGTTCCGAACATTTATATCGACTTACACAACGATGTTTTCTGTTTCGTTAACCTGATGTTGTTTATAACAACGAACACTGTTATTCGCCTGAAACTTTAGCCCCCTTGAGTAACTTTATCGTTTATAGATAGTGATTTAAGGTGCTCATATTTTGATGGAAACATCTAACGGCTAATGATGCAATTAGAATTAATCCATTACCTGTTATTACAAACATTTCTCAGAATATTCAAATAATTTTGGGTGTAAAGAAAGTAGACATAATTACACAATGAAAAATTTAAATACAGATGTTCATTGTGAAACAATGTAACTAGTTGCACACTTAGACCGTATAACAATGTAAGTACATAGTTATACTTTGAAACAATGTAACTAGTTGCACACTTAGACCGTATAACAATGTAAGTACATAGTTATACTTTGAAACAACGTAACTACATTCTTATGCTATGAAATAATGTAAAGACACAGTGAAATATATTAAACATACTAAAAACTATATTCATAAAATGCGAAACAATATAAACAAATAGAGAACATACAAGGAGTAATAACACAGTTGCTTATCAACAACATTTTAAATGTATAAAATTAAGTTATTAAAAATTCTAAATTCTCAACGACAGGCTGAATAAAATATACAAAAAGAAATGTTGTCATTGAATAGCGGTTTTTGTTTATGTGGAATTAAAGCGAAAGATATATTTATAATTTATGTCTGTAAATGATACATGTATGCTAAGATATTTACAATAATTCATTATTATACAAAATCCGGTGTCACAAGATTGTAGGTTAAACACCTTGTTCTCACCACTCAACCAAACGAAATAACAAAACTGGTTTGATTTGAGTAAATTTTCAATTATTAATTTCTGGTTATATTATATTAAAATGTCGTTAAAATGCAAGCTAATTTCCCTGTAAATTATTATTGAAATTTTTGCATATTTCAACAAAATAAATTCGCGGTTTATAATTGTGTAAACCCAAAATAACGTAATTCACTTGAACGAATGTGTAGGAAACGCAAAATCCAGCAACTCGTCACAAAAAAAAAAAAGAGTTCATTTGAAAGAGTTACACGTTTTTGTAATAGTAAACGTAAAAGTATTATAAAATAAATATATATATATATTCATGTATATTATGTGTGACGAGGTTTCTCTTGTTTATTATTAAGTATATAACTACTCGATAAAATATCTGTGGTGTGCCATCTACGTATGTCAAAACGCGGATTTTAGCATTATAAGTTTTCTGTCCTGTCGAATTAATATTATGTACTGAATTCGGAAAGCTATGGCTTTTTTATCAGTAGAAAAACAAATATTTTAAACTTGCGTTTTATAATCTTCCAACATTGCTACTAATCATAATGTATATGCTTACAGTTCAAAAGTTTCTCGCACTTGTTTAGTTACTTTGCTTCTTGAGTTTATAAAATATTTCGCAAACGGAAGTACAAAAAGTTAGACTATTCAGTTCAAATTCACTTATGTAGAGTTTTTTTTAATAATTGAAAACAAAGTTACACAATGAGCCATCTATGTTTTGCCCTGCCCCCCAGTGGCTCAGCGGTATGTCTGCGGACTTACACGCTAAAATCCGGGTTTCGATACTCGTGGTGGGCAGAGCACAGATAGCCCATTGTGTAGCTTTGTGCTTAATTCAAAACAAACAAACAAACAAAAATGTTCTGCCCATCGTGGGTATGAAAACCAGGATTCTAGCGTTGTAAACACAGATGTACAGCGCTGAGCCACTAGGGGGCCTTAAGTAGAAAATCCATACAGTTAAAAATAAAGGGTACTTGGATTAGGAATGGAATTATTTGTATCGAAAGGACGTAATGTTAGAAATTCAATCTTTATTGAGTTGGAGCTGGAAATATATTGACAAACGGAAATGAGGACTGCGACCAATATTAAAAAATCATGCTTCTCGACATCTGTTATTATGTTTTAGTGAAGGATCATATGAAGAATAATATTGCAATATTGCAAAAAAAAAGCATCAAATAAAGAAAATATTTCTTGATTGATAGTGAAATTGCGAACTTTTGAAAATAGTTTTGTGTAGTTGAATGTAATGTAAAATATGAAACACACTTAGCAGAGATAATACTTGAAAACACACACACATAAACAGACTGAATATTTCACTACTCGTAATCGAACACGTTATACTTGTAATTCACGTTACGAAACGACTATTTTCGGTGAAGCTTGTTTGCCGGAAACAATTCAACTTGCACGTAACCGAAACCGCCAAACTGTACCATGAACTACCGAGATAGAGCGAAATTGATTGCGCATAACGTACGAACATTTTGAATAAAATATAATGTCAGCTCACAAAATACATGGGTTAATCAAAGATACCGACATAAAGAATGAACAAACTGTAGCCATTGGTAGTACAATCGTCATGATTCGATTTGTTTTTAACTAATATAAGACAATAAAGAAATTCCTGTTTTCCAATATTCTGAAGTACAAAAAAAGTGATTTATCGAAGTTTAAGACTAAAGTAAGAATTTAAATCCAATTTATATACATTTGTTAAAAAAAACTGAGTGAAATGGAAAAATAGACAGAAATGAGATTGCAATGGTATTTTCTTTAGCAGCTTTTAAATCTCAGATTCAAACACAAAAAAATAATCACGATCAAAGTG
This sequence comes from Carcinoscorpius rotundicauda, assembly GCA_011833715.1. Taxonomy (NCBI): domain Eukaryota; kingdom Metazoa; phylum Arthropoda; class Merostomata; order Xiphosura; family Limulidae; genus Carcinoscorpius; species Carcinoscorpius rotundicauda. Next base: position 90,112,872 of record CM022393.1, on the reverse strand, counting down.
CCAGACTAAATTTTTTTCCCCCATAGTTTTTCATGTGCACCAACAACAACAATCCAATTTCAGAAATGCTTGAAAAGTAATTCTCGTCATTAATAAGATTGGGTGTGAACAAGCATTCTCTAGATAAACGAGATTAATTAACTTTACCTGTCATAAAATGTCATGATCTGAAATTCAGCTAAAAACATTCAGGCTTCACTTTTTTCAACTTCACGAATTAAAGTTTTACATTTTAAAATATATTGAAAGTTACGGGTGTTTTCTTAGTTGCAAGCTGTTATAATATTAAAACTCTTTTTGAATTATGTTGCTTGGAGATTAGAAGTTTTGTTTGGTCAGTGAGCAAAATGTTCTGTTTGTAAGTTTTCCGTTGTCAGTTATGGTAAATGATTTCATTAGATGTTTAATTAGTTTTCTAAAGTTTAGCAGACAGGTGAGGTTACGTTGCTACCTAAATGTTTATCTCGGTAAAAAGATAAATTTGCTTTTGTTATTATTACTTTGTACATGGTGAGCTAATACTTACGTCAGGACCAAAGCTTTTAGTAGTGTGATAAAAGTAAGTTAATGTAATGTAATTTCAGTAAAACTTATTTAATATATTAAAATGTTATACATATATTAATGTTAGTTAATATTAATTACTATAAGATATCTTACCAAAATTCGCCATGGTAGTTAGAAACGGGCAGTGTTTCACGTAAAGGCTGTTTTACAGTTTTGAACACTGTCGTCTCACCGTTTGACACCATAATTTTATTTAACTGCACGAATTTTGTAAATATGAATATTAACACGGACAGCGTTGAGTAGTTCTATTAAAACGATTTTGAATATGCAAGTGTGAAAACTGCGTAACAATCACAGCCGATATGCAATCAATGAGGTGGGCACGCACAGGTAGCCCGCCGTGTATTTAACAAAGAAATTCTAGGGACTGTATTGTTACTGAAATATTTATGGATTTTTGAAGGGTATGTAACAGCTCCTTCTGACGTAAAATATTAAACCTATATGGATGAGTTAGAGTCAAAGTACGCATGCGACGAACTGTTACAGCGTACTGCTATTCAACATGCTGTTACGTACATGCCTTAATGCTAGAGTTATCAACTATTCATTTTAACCCAAGTTAGTGTTTGAGTAACATTTTTTTGGATAGAGAAGTATAAATACTAGATTCAATATACAGAGACGCTGAGAAAACCCTCTACATTTGCATCTAAGATTTCTAGAAGTTATGCACATGCAATTTGTAAGATGAACAAATGTAATTCTTATTAGCCGTTGCACAGCGGCTCATATAATGGCTCTAAGTTAGTTTTTATTTTTCCAGTACAAACGTTTAGCTCACGACTCCATTTCTTGACCGATATGAGATCTAATGACAGCCACAACTTGTGAGGACTCCCACTTGTCTTTCACATGAACATCACTTGTACTCCGGCTTCCTAGACTCTGAATCAGATTAATGCCGTCAATTCACAAATATATCTTGAGACAACTTGAGATTTTTGTGTACAGTAGAATTGTACATTTAAAAAAAAAAGATTGCCAGATTTCGTCTAGATGATTTTAATAAATTCATAATTATACTCAACGTTCCTTCTCCGATACGGAATCGGTCCAATGAACCTAGTTTGTGCACATTTGATTAAAACACTTAAATCATAAAGATGTGCTTAGATTGGGGTTGTAGAATTTCCAATAAGAGATATCCCTGTACCCAGTAACATTAGAAAGCCAAGGAATATGGATCAGTTTGAGATATCAGGGTCATTCAGAAAAAGACGTGCAACAAATTATACCTCAACTGTGGTAAGCAAGGGGTGGGTGGAGTGTTGTAGCAGGTGAGAATCCAAGAACCCTATGCCATCCGCATATTTCTGTTCAAATACAAAACAATCAAGAAGGATATCTGCTGAAAATTAAAGCGACAAGGATTCACCAAGATAAGGCTTTCAGTGATACCTTCCGTTAAACCATAACATACCTCAAGCATTGGGAGAATAAAACGAGTATTCACGAATTTTCCACACGAAGGCATCGCCAATGAATACCTTTGTGGTTTGACTGTTGAAACAAGCATTAGGAAATCTTTTTCTTTGTACATTAAATGGATTATGGAAACAAAAGATATAGGATTGGTGTGCCTTTGGTATGGCATCCTTACTTCAAAGCCTCTTGCAACGAAACTACGCTACAGCACTATTATCAAATGTGGTAACAATAGCAGTAAGGACGTGGTGTGGCGAGAAAATCGTTTTAATATAACGTATTCAACCTCTGTATTGTATTTTGTTTGGGGTATACTCATTTGCTGCATTTCTTGTTTTAAATATAATTTTTATTAAAAGGATTGAGGCTAACTTTCTTTTTTCTATGTTTTCCGTACATTTTATATTAAATATTAGTTATTTTTATTCATTATTAGGTACAGCTTATTTTTCAAGTAGATATTTCTCTTTTTTTATTCTACGTACAAGTGCTATGAATATACACACTGGTAATATCCACCCTCTCCCTGTTTCACTTGAATTTCATGTTAATACTTACCCACATTCTCCATGCTGTGAGACAAAAGAGCTTCAAAAGTCTGCAGGCTGTAGCTCTCAGCATCTAGGCCTCGGGCTAATGCATTTCTTAAATGCTTTTCATATTCCATTAGAAGTTTACTGGTTGGGGACGTTGGAGCTTCCTGTTGAGTCCCTGATGTTTGACCTCCTTCGTCAGAACTCAGATAGGGAGCATCACTGTTCTCGTTGCTTGAACTTGGGGTTGTGGCATAGCACAGATTGTCGTACAGAAAGTTGTCTGAGGGAGGAGACTGTTCCCCATCTGTGAGATCCAGACACACAGTACGTTCAAGACTGCGTCGTCTTCCAGTTTCAGAACGATTGGATTTGTCTCGAACAGCTGACTTGCTACTTTGACAACGAGGAACTGATACGCTGCGCACACGTGACTCCTCTCCTTCGTCTTTTCTAGACCCACGGGTACTGGCCGTCTTTGTTGTTTGGGTATCTTGATCAGGAGAACTCTGTACCGATGATTTGGATGGGAGAGGGTGTAGCATGCGTTTGAGAGTATTGCTGTCGAGATTGAGGTCAGTCAAATCCCCACCCTGTGCCTGCTGGTTGACGTCATTTGAACTTTTACTTTTTGTGCGAGAAGAAGGTTGTATTTCTTCTGTTTTGTTTGAACTTTGTCGTTCTAAAGAGATTGAACTACAGTCAATACTCTTTGTTTGCTGATTCCGGGAAGACTGGGCATATTGAGCTCGCGCTTGATTCGAGCGAGAGTTCGAAGTGAGGCGGGAATCGCTTGCTTGAGAAGATTTTTGACTAGCCTCACCTTTAGTGGTTTTTGACTGGCCATGGACACTGGCAGTTGTTGTCCCCCGTTTCAAGGATGACGACCCCACGTTGTCGTACACAGACGTCGTTGAAGGGTGTGATGAGAGACGTCCTCTATCATAAGTCGCATTTGACTCCCCCTCGGCTCGTGATTGAGCCCGTGGTAAAGTGGCAGCGCCTCCCGTGTATCGGACACGACCATTTCGTGCACGGTGGAGGTTTTCTGCTGTCATGCAGGTACACTGAGGTTCCCGCCCTCGTGATGGAGAGCTAGGTGTAGACTGTGTTTTTTTTCCCTTTGACTTCTGTTGGTTCTGCAAAGGAAATGGAAGACTGTTGTCACTAAACTGCTTAGTGTTCAGTGAAACGTGTAACTGCAACATTGCAAATAAAAATGTTTTTCTTCACTACTTAATTATCAACTTTTTCTTCGAAATCTCTAAATGAACCAAATTTCACAAATGAACTCATGGATTAATTTGCGCTTGATAGTTAGCAAGTATAAGGTCTTAACGAATGTTGGCAAACTACACAAAATTATGTTTAGTTTCAGGTGTTATCCAATGTTAGCAAATCACCAATGATTATTTTTATCTAATGTTGACACTATTTATATGTAGTTACTTCCAAGTGTTGTCCTGTATATTTTGGGCCCAGCATGGCCAGGTGATTAAAGCACTCAACTCGTAACCAGAGGGTTGCAGGTTCGAATCCTCGTCACACCAAATATGCTCGCTCTTTCAGCTGTGGGGCGTTATAAAGTTACGGTCAATCCCACTATTCGTTGGTAAAAGAGTTTCCCAAGAGTTGGCGGGGAATGGTGGTGACTAGGTGCCTTCTCTCTAGTCTTACACTGCTACATTAGGGACGGCTAGCGCAGATAGCCCTCGCCTAGCTTTGCGCAAAATTAAAACTAAACCAAAACCTGTATTTTTGCACGCTACATGACTATTGATAGTTTTAAATGTTATCTGTATTGAATTATTGTTTATGATTATTATTGTTCCTACGAATTAAAAAAGGTTGAAATACTGTGCACGCTTATTGTTAGTCTTAGGAGCTAACTAATCCTGGAATAATTTTTGTACAATTGTAGTTTCAACAGCATTCAGTTGTCATTGGCCATAAGATGAAACAAGATTTTATAATGAAAGATGATTGTTGTGTTAAATCTGAGGTATGATTTGACCAGTAGTCAGCACAGCTTTAATTGTCAGAAGGTGCAAACGGAATTTAAATGACCAAAAATAACAATTTCTTATTTATTTGGAAATACACCAGAAGTGATGAGGACAATGAGGAAATGTCTTAAAACCTGGATAGATAATTTTCCCAACTACAGTAACAGGTATCCAGCTGTTCCGTTTTATCTACTTCTTACCCTAAACACCATCATTAAGATAAAACAATGCATTTTTTAAAAAAATAATTGGTCTTGTTAACAAAACTTTCATATTGAAATGTTTATTTCTGTCCGCATTTCTTTAGGTACCATTTGATGACCATCTTTCCTCCTGAATATTTGGTTAAGTTTTCGAAAATTTTTGAAACTGTGAGCTCCACTTAAATCCCCAAAGAAAATTATTATCATCATTTGCCTGCAATGGAAGCTAAGATAATACAGATTATCCGTACTTACAGGTTTCTAAGCGTAAAGCAACATACTTCACTATCTCTGTTATACCTACCATCCATAACAAAAAACCTATTTTGCCTTGTGTCATTAGTGCTGGGGCAGTTCCTTGGCTTTAAACATTTACCTTGAATGTGTCATTAATAACAGGGCACAACACTTGTTTAGGTGATTTGTTCTGTAAAGGTATGTACATCAGGGCACCAGAGTTAAGAATGAGTACGGAATTTAGGGCGCTAGAGTTGAACGTAAAGAGTGTGTGTTTTCAAAGCCACATAGGGCTATCTGTTGATCCCACTGAGGGGAATCGAACCCCGGATTTTAGCGTTGTAAATCCGTAGACTAACTGCTGTACTAGTGGTGGGGCAAAAAGAAATATTATCAAACTTTTGTTTTTGAATTTCGCGCAAATCTACACGAGGGCTATCTGCACTAACCGTCCCTAATTTAGTAGTGTAAGACTAGAGAGAAGACAGCTAGTCATCACCAATCACCGCCAACTTGTGAGTTACTCTCTTAGCAACGAATAGTGGGATTGACCGTAATATTATAACGCCTCCACGGCTGAAAGGACGTGCATGTTTGCGACGGGGATTCGAGCCCGAAACCCTCAGATTACGAGTCGAATGATTTAACCCACCTGGCCATGCCGAACCATAAACGTAAAGAAACATAAAGATATGTATTATTTCTTGGAACTTATATTTGAAGATTCTGTTGTAGATGTCATGTTTGCAATCAAATTTGAGTATTATTTTATGATTATGAATGCGCATGGATTTTTATGTTCTCACAAAATACCTAGTAAATCGAATAATTCTCACGTAAATTCATGTAGCTGGTTAAATTGCATACATTGTTAAACCTTATAATGTTTGTTTGTTTGAATTTTGCGCAAAGCTATTCAAGGATTATTTGCACTAGCCGTCCCTAATTTAACAGTGTAAGACTGCATGAAATACAGTAATTATCCCCATCCACCACCAACTCTTGGGTTACTCTTTTACCAACGAATAGTGGGATTGACCGTCACATTATAATGCCCCCAAGGTTGAAAGGGCAAGCATGTTGGGTGCGACTGGGATTCGAACCCGCGACTCTCAGATTACGAGTCGAACACCTTAACCCAGCTGGCCATGCCGAGCAAACCTTATAATGTGAATAACTTTTTAATACACTGGGGTACATCAGACATCTCCTTCCTATTGTTGTATTTTTATTTTATGGATCTATCTTTTTCTTCTTCTTTGAGAATATACTCGGGAGAAATTATGTAACAACATATAGAGCTTAATGTTTAGGTTCGCATCCCCCGGTGGGACAGCGGTAAGACTTTGGGTATACAACCCTAAAATAAGGGGTTCCATTCTCCTCGATGAACAAGGCAAATGGCCCAATGTGGCTTTGCTGTAACCTAAACACTCCGCTAGGTTCCCTATAACAAGTTTCAACCAGAGGTATTTTATGCATCATAATAAATTTGTTAATTCATATATATTGAAGTGATTGATGTACTATTTTGTTATTCATTTATTCTGGGAACGGAAATAATATTACGTTCACTGCGTTGTGCTGTATCGCATTTTCCAAGAGGCAATCGTATAAAACGTGTTTGTGCTAAACAGTGACCCATTATATAAAGTTAGAGTTACTGTCTGTCGTTATTGTGATAATACCTTTCATTGAAATTTGTAGGTATTATTACATTTCAATGTCTTTCTTCATGATTAATCAGAACGTATTCTGTAGGGATTGTTAAGCGATGTCTTCTTGTACCCGGATAAGGTGTGTGGATAACCTCAGAAAAGGTTTACGTGTGCCGCAAGTTAATGGTTGATTCTACATTACCCTTAACATTAAGCTCAGATAAAGGGCTCAAAAATGATATATTTTATTAATTTAAACGACGGGCAAAATATAGTAATATGAAAATGTTGGCGCGCTGTTCAGAAGTTGAAGCTGCGTTTAAGTGTTAAAAAGCACGTTTGCCTGGTGAAGGAAAGTGAACTTCACGAAAGGTCTCTCTAATTGTTGCGTTTCTTCCTCGTATATACGAACTGTTATGTGTTGCTCTTTTATGCTTTTGAATATTATTACGGGAATATATATTTAAATAACATTGTTAGTAGAGTTACTCTGTTCGAAGTTTTATAGCTAGTTCTCTAGTTTAAGCTACGTGTGGTTGATGTGTCTGTAAGAGCATTTTACTCTTTTAACTAGAAAGTGATCTTGGAGAGTGGCCGCCGAAACGTGCTGTGCACTTTGGATCATTTCATGAATGATTTATTTGAGTAATGGTTAAATCTCAGTATCTACCAGATTAGTCCATAAGTTAGCGATTATTGCCTTTCCCGTAGTTTATCACTTCAGATGTCACTTCGGTAACCCTGTGTGAAATATTCTAACACAGAAAAAGGTTTGAGAAAAATGACTGAAATCGTCAGTCTGTCTCCACTAGGAGATTGTACGTGTGTGTGCATGCTCATCTTTTTTACCAATTTTATTCATATACAGAATACACTGTATTACCGTTTCGTTGAATAAACATCATTGCTAGTACTGTAATGAGTTAGATATTAATATTTAAAGACGTGTTGTGCACAGAAAAATTCTAAACACATAAACACGTTAATGTATGCACCTTCCGCGGTAACTTATCATTAGCCCCCCTGTAGGACGCTTAGATTATTTGCACGTACAAAAAAACAACTGATATCTGATGTATCAAATGATAGCTTGAGTCCAATGAGGAAAATGAAGTAGTGGTGTTACGATTTTCCTACTTTGATCTTTAATCCTAATAAAAAACCACCCACGATCCTGGGTGGCAAGCTATGAGGAGCATATTCTATCAAAGACAGTTTCTTTGATTAGTTGTTCAAAAATATTTGTCATTAATATCTCACAACAGTACCAATGAAATGGTAATGCAATCTACTCAATATAAACAAAAACAGTCGTCATAAATGATTTAAAATGCTTATAATGTACAACAACAGACGTAAAACCGGCCCCGTAATTTAACACTAGTCAGGATTTGATTGTTTCTCATTTTATCATTCCCTCATGCAAAAATCCCCCGCTAGGGCAGCGGTAAGTCTTCGGATTTACAACGCTAAAATCAGTGGTTCGATTCCTTTTGGTAGACACAGTAGATAGCCCGATGTGGCTTTGCTATTAAAAATAAAACATACACCCCTGGTGCAAAAAGTAAAAATTAGGTTTTGATAGAATTTAAATCGCCACATGGATAAAGAGCGACAGGAAGAGTGTGATTTGGTCTGACGGATCGCGTTTGTCTTTATGTATTATTATTTTTTACAATGCAAATTCATGTAATGGTGTAAAAATGTTCTCGGGTCAGGTGATGGGTCTTTTAATTCCAATAAAAGAATAAAAGATGTCATCAGATTACTTCCACGACGGGATCGATGCACGCCATCTAATGCAACGCAAAGGAGGTAAAACTATGTTTGTGAATTTTATGGATATTCATTGAGGCTAAGGTATATTGAAATAATCTATATGTTCGTTTGCTCGTTTTTTTTGTATTTCGCGCAAAGCTACACTAACTACGCTACCCGTCCCGAATTTAGTAGTGTAAGACTAGAGGGAAGGCAGCTAGTCATCACTACCCACAGCCAACTCTTGGGCTACTCTTTTACTAGCGAATAGTGAGTTTGACTGTCACATTATAACATCCCCACGGCTGAAAGGGCGAGCGTTTTTGGTGCGATGGGGATCCGAGCCCGCGACCCTCAAATTACCAGTCGAACGCGTTAACCCACCTGGCCATGACGGGCCCTTAATGTACACGTAAACTATTATTTTCTTATTTCATTTCGAATTTTATGATAAGTAAGTTTCCACCTTGTTTCTCGTTTCCCTGTAGATTAATATTTTGAGTAATAAATACGAAATTTTCTTATCGCTTAACTGTGTATACCAGTGCTTACACCGGTTTATTTCCTGAGATTTAGATATTCTATGTATGTTACACTGTTTCTTTATTGTATAAAACAGTTCTTACCTTCGGAGGTTCTAGCTTCAACGAGTAGGAAGAAGAAGCTTTACGAGCAAATTTGAAAGAGGGCGACTGTAAAAAAAAGAAAAGAAAAAATTTGACACATAATAAATCTTTAAAAGATTAGATCCTTGACTGCAAAAATAAAAAAATAAATTATCTAGAGCTAATAAACTAGGCATTAATCAAGTTTAGTCATACAACGAAATATTTGGTAAAACATTCCATGTCTCAATCGATCACAAACATTTATGTAAATTCAAATAAATTTCCATATGATTGAGCAATCGTCCGAAGTTTATTTTGTTAGATAACAAACACTGGCGTAGAGTTAAGTGGTATAACAATCTTACCTACGCATTTTTATAAGCCAGTGACGTTAATGTATTACATAGTTTCTATTTCCGGCTGAAGATCATATAAACTTTAGTTACAGATTCTTCGATATATATTGGGTATATAAATCGATTTACATTTTTAGCGAACGGAAGATGGCTGTATGCTTGAGTGCTATCATTTGGTATACTTTTCTCTCTCCATCTTTGTTTGTAATCTTTCTTCAGTTAACACTATACAATATTTGGAAACGATAAAACTAAATATACATATATACATAAATATTACACAACACTTATATTCATTTTAACATTTAAAAGAACACCATTTCTCTGTCTTAAAATTATGATAATACAAAACACATTGTATATATCTAGGACACAAAAAAACGCGATACATATAGAACAGAAAAATAAAACTGCATTATACGTTTATAAAGCACAGTTTTCCTTAGAGTATCAAGAATTAGGGGTCCACACAGTGGTAGCGACACACAGCACACAGGTGGAGGAACCGGGAAGTACTGGGGACACGAGCCCCAACTTTTGAAAGAAATAGAAATATTATTGAATGATATAAGTGCTGAGCATTTTAACTTAATATAATATATAACTTGGTGTCTTGGAATATAGTTAAACGGTTTATAATAAAAGTGTAAAAAAGATTTTTAATAATGAAGAAATAAAAGCGAGAATTATGATTCTATCACAATCATTCAAACTGCAAAATAGCTATTTTAAACTTCTGACCAAGAAACTTTGTGTTCATATTATAGAGTTAAAAGGCTTATAAAAAAAATTGCTCTCTGTATTTTTTTCTTAACTGCATTTCCAATCCAAAGCTTGCTAACACAAGTGAAATGTGATAGACAGTGTATCCCTACTACTTTGTGAATTCGGTTTCTGGGGAAACATATTTTACAAAGATAATTTACGATCCTAAGTTGTAGTCTGTACCTTAGTTTCATTTTTATCTTTTATTTGCAAATGTGTTTATTTTTTGTCTGATTGCCTGAAAGGTGTATACACACATTCATCCACAAATACAAATATATGTATACAATCAAAAGTGCCAACTCACAGTGATGGAAAAAGTTTAGGTTAGTCTAGCATTTAAAATTATTTTATGGATTTCAAAAAGGTTAACTTTGTTGCTAATAAGTTCTGACCGACTGATACAAGTAACTGTTAAACGTTTCAGTCATATTAAGATTCGTTCAACAATAACATATAGTAAACCTACATCTTTATTCTTTAAGTTACGTCACATTTTAGAACTGTGAATGATAGTGTAGTTAATTCCTAACAGTTTAGTGTAGAATACCCTGTTTAAAAATTCAATTTGGCACCAACATTATTTGTACTCGCGTCATTCCTACAAAGAATGTTGAGCTCTGCCTACAGGCACAGCGTTTCAAACAGGAGACAGATGGAGACACACCAAGACTCGCAGTATGTACAAGACTTATCGCTGGTCCGTAAAATGGCACGGACAGATTTTTGTTACACATTTTTATAGATATAAACTTTGTAAGAGAGAGACTCCCTCTAACGTCCTAAGTAGTTACTCGTACTCATTTTGTGTGGCCGACTAGCTCTTTTTAAGATAACGTTCATAATGTTTAGCACAGCGTCATATCTTCTCGTGTTGTATTGACAGCTATAGTGAAGAATTATGAGAATTTACATATTATCAGAACGGAGTAATACGTTATAATCTGGCACAGCCTGTTAAAGGTCACTGTTATGGAAATACTACTAAAGTTGTGACTCACGCAACATTCCCTGAACTGTTTGGCGTCAACCGGTGATGTGAAGTTTAGCCCCCAGGTGTCGCCGGTCGAAGAGTCTTTCCAGTAAACAAAGCATTCGGAAGCCTGACCTAGTCTGGTTCCTGGTAAAATGAACCAGTTAATGAACTTCAAAAGATATTAAAAGTAAAGACCAAGCATCACTATTATTACTTAATTATACAAACTAAAGAACATTAATAACATACAAGTTCCACTCATAACACAAAACATAGCCGTGGGATATAATATACAATATTTTGAAAGCGTGTTACATTATCTACTAACTTCCTCAGTTCATTTCATTAGCTCTTTCGGCACGTGATAACACTTTACTGCTTTTCGTTTTTAAAGTGGTCAGATGAGTATGGTCTTAATCGTGGTGAAATAACAGAAACCATAAAATCTATTATCCCGCTAGTACAGCGGCAAGTCTATGGATTTACAATGCTGAAATCAGGGGGTTCGATTCCCCTTGGTGGGCTCAGCAGATAGCCCGATGCGACTTTGCTATTTGAAAAGAAAGAATCATTACACTGAAATACTTGACACATATACATAAAACTATAATTTCGCGGTTCCGAGTACTCATTATTTCCTCGTGTATGTTTTTTCACATAATAAACAACGTGAGAATTTTAGCATGTGACTGAGTGACAGCGAATGGTTTCATGTATTGATCAATTATCACGCAAAAGATGAATATTATTCATAAATATTTACCTAGCAATTTTTCTTTATTGTTTTTCGTCCGTTAAAATTAAAAATCATGTTGACAGTTAAAATAAAACGTTATCCTCCATTTTTCTACTAACTTGATGCAAACAAAATAAACATGATGAAGATGAGTGAGAAGTTGTGTTACAAAAAATTTAAAAAATTCTTTACGTAGATAATAAATTGGAAATGGTAGATATGCCAAAAAATTATAGCATAATCAAGTTTATGTGTGGTCTATGAAGTTAAGTTTCGCTTGCTTTTAAATAGCGTGATGGTACAGGTTTTACAAGAGTTTATTTTGGTTTAGGAACTGACGGGTTACCGAGAAAAGAAAAAGCAACTTCATGGTTTAGTATATTATATGGAATATTTTAAATTTACTTGTATGAGACCACCTCAATAAAACAATTAGATAAACTTTCCCTTTTTCGGGTTTTGTCGCCCGCGTCGCGCTAAACATGCTCGCCCTCCCAGCCGTGGGGGTGTATAATGTGACGGTCAATCCCACTATTCGTTGGTAAAAGAGTAGCCCAAGAGTTGGCGGTGGGTGGTGATGACTAGCTGCCTTCCCTCTAGTCTTACACTGCAAAATTAGGGACGGCTAGCACAGATAGCCCTCGAGTAGCTTTGTGCGAAATTCCAAAACAAATTCGGGTTTTGAAACAGATAATTTGTCTCATGACAATCAAAGTTTAAACTAGGCCTAAGCAGTAGCGACACCCGAATCGTAAGTAGTTTTACAAAATTTATAAGGACTTGTTAAAATCCTTATATACTGCCTAATAACCTCTTACCTAGTCATAGATTGCTTCATAGCTTCATTATAATGATTAATTACGCAATAATTAACTGTTTTTTCCCCAAGTTCTTATATATTCTAGTTAAATATTTCTGGAAAACAAGGTTAGCTCTAGAAAAATTTTTGGTAACTTAAGCACTGCATGTGAAGCTATCACCCAAACGTATACCCACTTACAACATCTGTTAACCAAATATGAACATAATAACTATAACCATTTACCATGTTAAAACTTAGTTTTGTTGGAATAAGTGTTATAACGCGGTGTAAAGCCCTCACAATTTTGCTGATGACTTGAAGCATTCACTTAATGTTAAATTAGATTAAAAGTGACGAATGATTACAGGACAGATAAAATAATAAGTTAATTTATGTGACTTCAAAACTATATTAATTATAGAACAGAGATAAAATGTGAAAAAAGACCAAAATCTGACTGCATGTGCTACCACTAAGTTAATAAACCCTAAGATAAACTATAATGGAACCAATGAAAGCATTTTACTATCTACCTATACAATCTGTAAATTTTCATTGATAAAATAAAGATGGTTGTAAAAAATGGAAGAAAACAATAAGATACAAAGATGAGATAAACAAGGAATCTTCAAAATATGATTGTTGATATTTTATATTGTAAAAATAAGGTAAACATTTGAATAGATTGGATTATTAATATTTAGAAAAGTTGACAGAGTTTCGAATAATAAGGTTAAGAATAATTAATTGAAACTCAACTGCGAATGTATTAAAGTAGTTTTATATATTACCCTTGTGGCGGTTCAATGGTAAGCGTAATGGGTAATAACGCTAAAAATCGAGTTTCGATACCCGCAGTTGTAAGATCACAGATATTCCATTGAATAGCTTTATATTTAATATCAAAACCAACAAATTCCGCATACGAATTAAGTAGGTCATACAAATTAACAGCAGAACTGTTTTGGTGATGAATATAATTACTAGCACGTTTTACGTTTTTTTAGATATAGCTTCAATATTAACGCCGTGGTGTTTCAAACGAATGAAAAAATAAATTGTAGCACTTTATAAAATAAACATAAGTAATAACGTTCCTGGAAGTATTAGCCTAACATACTGAATACTGAGTGATGTATAGTAACTCAAATACAGTGTTTAGATAAAGAAAAAATTAAGCCACTACTCTGTAGCAACCATTTTACAAAAAAAAAAATTAAATATTCAAAAATATTGCTTGTGAAATAAATAGAGCCTTGTTTTAGTTGTACCTCAACTTGCATGAAAATTAACACTTCTAAAAAGCAGTTAAATAATATTATTAGCTTTTTTGAGTTCAAGTATAATTTTAGAGAGCAGGTGTAATTAAACACGATATTTATAGATTACAGACCGTTCATTATACATCATATTACAGCATAAGTTTGAAAATAAATTGTTTGTTTGTTTGTTTGTTTTTTCGGAATTTCGCACAAAGCTACTCGAGGGCTATCTGTGCTAGCCGTCCCTAATTTAGCAGTGTAAGACTAGAGGGAAGGCAGCTAGTCATCATCACCCATCGCCAACTCTTGGGCTACTCTTTTACCAACGAATAGTGGGATTGACCGTCACATTATAACGCCACCAGAGCTAAAAGAGCAAGTATGTTTGGTGTGACGGGGATTCGAACTTGCAACCCGCGGATTACGAGTCTAGCGCCTTAATCACCTGGTCAAGCCGAACCAATAGGAATTAGAATATCAAATAAGAAACACATATAGCTGTGCAATAGAATAAAACAGGTATCCCATTCTCCTTTAGTTCCTGTGTAGTTTGATTAAATATTTATAAATAGATATTAAAATTTAATGTAAAAACATAAAACTTCCACGTCTTAAGTGAAATCGAAAAGATAATCTGAAAATAATATACACCATAGGAAATATTTTTTGTACTATAAGGATTAAACATAAACACACATGAAAAACACGTCATGTACATATACTTAGAAGACACAGAACGACTGAATCGCCACAGTTAAGCATTCCAAACGTGCGTCAGAAAAAGATTAGTAACAAAATAACGTATGTGTCTCAGTGATGGATTTAGGAGAAAGGTGAATAGCCCCCTCCCTGAATCCGCCACTGCTTTCTATATATATGTGTATGTAGTGCTGGAAACCCCCCAGAGTCACGAACGATGAGTTACTGCAACTAAGTTACACATTATTACATTAATGATCATTACTATTAACAGTAGTAGTGGTATTAGGTAATATATTACTACCGAATATGTAGTGTATTTTTATGGATTGATTAATATATGATTACGAAATACTAATCCTAACATTCCACATTACCTAAATTAAAAGACACTACAACGTCAAAATGACAAAATAATTTGACAATAAGTGGCCAAATGAAAATATTTCGGCGATTGATTTGGTTTGTTTTGAATTTCACGCAAAGCTGCACGAGGACTATCTGCGCTAGCCGTCCCTAATTTAGCAGTGTGAGACTAAAGGGAAGGCAGCTCGTCACCGCCATCTACCGCCAACTCTTGGGCTACCCTTTCACCAACGCATAATGTGATTAATCGTAACCACGCTCCCACGGCTGAAAGGGCGAGCATGTCTGGTGTTACGGAGATTTCGGCAATATTCGACTCCATCATTATTATGACAAACAATGAGTTAATAATAAGAAACAAGCTTGTTCGTTCGTATCTCCATAGAGAAATGCATGCGTAAGTACAACACAGCTTGAGTCATTATAAAAAACCAGACCTTTGGGGCCGGGGGGGGTCACAGTATTACAAAATAGATTTAGAAAAAGTAGCTTCCATAATATCTTGACCAAAATACCTATTTAAAACATTTTTAATCATTTGTTATGATTCTCTAACGTTTTATTCATACTTATAATCAGTATAATTAATACGCTTACCATTTTCATAATAATCAATAAAAATAGTAGATTTTGCCACTTTTTCATGTTCTGGTGCTTTCTAATTTCACATTATGCGTTGGTGAAAGGGTAGCCCAAGAGTTGGCGGTAGATGGTGGTGACGAGCTGCCTTCCCTTTAGTCTCACACTGCTCAAATATTGTCTTTTATCATAGTTTGTTTTACTCCTAACAATTCAGCAAAATTGTTTGTTTGCTGTCTGATCTGTTCAGTTTCGATACAGATAAAGGAATGATACGTCTGAGAGCTTGTAATGCCAAGAATCGGATTTCTGTGTAATCGAACTGTTGAAACGGTCGCTGGGAAACCGTTGGCCTTGTATGCTGGATGGATTATGGAAAGCAATAAGCTCTGTCATAAGACTGTCATGCCTGAAGCACTCTAGTCATCCATTACTGGTTATAACTAAAAAAATTCTGAGTTCTATTCCATAGGTAGGCAAATCATAGATAGCTTATTATTTAAATATGTGCTTAACAGCAAACAAACATAACACTGTAGTGCATAAAATGTGTTACGAAATAAAAGTATTTTTATCCTGTGCGTGTATCTTAGAAAGATCTATGACATCAGCATTTCTACTATTCTACAGAAGTTGGGTATTTATATTTAAATTAATTTACCGATGTTGAGAAGTTTCAATTTAATTTAAATATAAATGGAATAGGTTGAATACCCGTTTTTTTCACCAATTGTTTGAGGTATGCGATAGTTAAATTGATATATGGTGGAAGCAACTTGTGTGCACGTGACTAGTGTGGCTTTCTCAGACAGAGATTCTTCTTGAATATATTGCACATTATTGCCTTCAATTCGAGGACGGATTCTGCCACAGAACTCATGGCCCGGCATGGCCAAGCGCGTTAAGGCGTGTGCTTCGTAATCCGCGGGTCGCGGATTCGCGCCCGAGTCGTGTCAAACATGCTCGCCCCTCCCAGCCGTGGTGGCGTTATAATATTACGGTCAATCCCACTTTTCGTTGGTAAAACAGTAGCCCAAGAGTTGGCGGTGGGTGGTGATGACTAGCTGCCTTCCCTCTAGTCTTACACTGCTAAATTAGGGACGACTAACACAGATAGCCCTCGAGAGGCTTTGTGTGAAATTCAAAAAAAAACAAAAAAAAACAAGCCACAGAACTTTAGGTTCGTATTCTCACTTGCTACAAAACTTCGCAGTTTGTTTATCACGTCTAGTATACGACTTATTGTAAATCTCATTTTCGTTAGTCCTGTTTACGAAAATTGATCCATATTCATTCATTTACCAATATCATTAAAGACAAGGAGTATCTCCGTTGTGGAAATTCTAAATTACTTATCAAAATATTTTTAGGATTTAAGTAGGTAAATAATTTGTATTGGAAAAGGTTGTTACATACTATACCCAAAACGAATACATTTTTGATATCCAAATACCACTTGTATAACGAATAGTGGAATTGACCCTCACGTTATAACGCCCCCACGGCTGAAAAGGCAAGCGTATTTGGTGCGACTGGATTTCGAACCCGCGACCCTCATAATGTGTGTGATTCGGGTTAAGATCTTGTATCGTTTGCCATCCAGATGAATGACTGTTGTTGTTTTGAATTAAGCACAAAACTACACAATGGGCTATCTGTGCTCTGCACACCACAGGTATCGAAACCCGGATTTTAGCGTGTAAGTTCGCAGACATACCGCTGAGCCACTGGGGGCGCCAGATGAATGAACAATGCTGTATTGTTGAATTTGATATTTATGACATTTAAGGTGTAACTTTGACCATCTTATTCTGAAGTTTCACTAGTGGTTCGGCGTGGATACAACTAATTTTACTCTCCAAAAAGACATGAGAGTACTAATGACCAATAAGAAACTGGAGCGTTATATTTAAAATATTATCTTCGTTACGAATGGTTTCAACATACGTACTTCTACATGAATCTTAGTTTAACTACAGTGAATTATAGTGCATCCATTTGTTGCTCACACGAAACCTGAGAAAAGGCACTCGTTCATTGCTATATACAATATATTTTTATTTATATGACTTACTGCCGGCACTCGTTCATAGTTATATACAATATATTTTATTTACATGACTTACTGCCGGCACTCGTTCATAGTTACATACAATATATTTTTATTTACATGACTTACTAACGGCACTCGTTAGTAGTTATATACAATATATTTTTATTTACATGACTTACTGCCGGCACTCGTTAGTAGTTATATACAATATATTTTTAATTACATGACTTACTGCTGGCACTGGTTAGTAGTTATATACAATATATTTTTATTTATATGACTTACTGCCGGCACTCGTTAGTAGTTATATACAATATATTTTTAATTACATGACTTACTGCTGGCACTGGTTAGTAGTTATATACAATATATTTTTATTTTCGTGACGTACTGCCGGTATTTTTATTTTATTTCCTTCAAGATTTGTAGATTATCAAACACATATGTTCCACTCGTGCCTATCTGTTTTCCTGTGTAAATGTTAACTGACGTGAAGGTAATCGTGTTTTCACATAGAGCGGGAAGAATATGATTATTTAACACAGGCGCAAATCACATCAAATGCGTGAAAACATATTCAAGTTAAAATAAATAGTTAAACATCTGCAAAATCAGCTAGCATGATACCCTATGGTACAACACTAATCGAATAGCGAGATTAACCAACATATTATGACTGTCCAACGGCTAAAAGAGCGAACATGTTCTATGGTTGGATTCTAACCCTCGATTTGAAGATTTTCAATCTAGCGACCTAACTAACAGACCATACCATGTCATCTTGTAATACCAGAGTTGTATTGTCTAGCATCCCTTTGATACAAGGATATATTGTTGACCCCCCTCTAATACGCAGTTTGTATTCTTAAACCTCCTGTGATACAAGGGTCATATTATTGAGGCCACTGTAATACATGTCTTTCATTTGAACCCTTTGCAATAGAATGATTGCATTTCAAATTTCCTGTAATACGAGGATTGTATTCTGGAACTTCCTATAATACGAATATTTTATTGTGATACAAATAATTTGTTGTTGAACTTTCAATGAGATAAGGATTATTTTGTTGACACCCCACCTTCCATGATATAAGGATTATATTTTTGAGCCCTCTGTGATGACCCCAAATGCTTACAAGAGGAAACAGGCACTCTAATGCTTTTCTGAGCTCATTATACATGTTGCAGTTGATATAAGAAAATCACCATAATGTCACCTGATGCAGATGGTTAAAATATTAACTGTTTTTCAAGTCGTACTTCTACTAATATCTACTCGAAATCAGGTCCCTCAAACATACTACAGTTTAATGGCATCAACAAAAAGAAAAAATCTTCACTAGCCGCAGCAGTTAAATTTCTTTCAGGTAGGAATTGAGTAAATTAATTTTTGAGACCTTTTTTATCCTTTTTATCAGTTATATTTTTATGTGCCAGAAATATTCAGCATGGGAAGCGTGTACATCTGATTCGATTTTTATCACTCGACAAAATCTCCACTTGGGACTTGTAGTCAAACTGAAATTCATTTTGGCAAGATTAGAGTAAATTAATTTATGAGACCTCGTTCTCATGGTCAAACACATCGATAGAAAGGGATTGACCTCCTTAGTAAAAAAAATGTCGTTATATCTCAAATGGGTCAAGACTTGATGGAGTTATATGCTAAAAATTTGTACTTGAAAAAACAACAACAAAAAAGTTAGATACATTCTATGAGCCGATGTGCCGCGGCTAAAACCATATTACTAATAACAGTGAAAACACTCTTGGAACTTCAAGCGTTAATAGGATATGACTTTATAGAGGGATTTATAAACGTAAAGTCATTTAGGTTTTTACTTAATGATCAGAGACCCTTAAGCAGGTGGAAAAAAAGACTGGTATAATTTAATATGAGAGAATTTCTGCTAGGCACCATCCAATCCGTATCGAGGTAGCATCAAGCAAAAATAAATTAATCTAAGTGACATGTTTGAAAGGCATATAAGGCTAATGCTTAACTCTAGTTTTCTGTGGTACAAACGACTGAGTAGGGTGACACATCCGCCCTTGATGGGATGCCAGTCTAACGCAGATTAACCCATGGCCCCTCCTTGGTACCTATTACAAATTGAGTAGTCTAAAGCAACTGGAGCAAATCGTCTTCAGAAAGAACGCAAAGATACAGCGGAGGCAAGGCTGTAACCCTCAACCTTTCGACTACGAGTCCAAAGCACTAACCACAAGACCACACTGTGGAAATGCTGAGTGTTAAATGAACAAATCAGCATTTGGCACACCAAATTAAATTAGCCAAATGATTGGTTAGTTGTGATATTTAATGAGGAAGTTCCTTCTGTAGAAAAAATCACTTGCGTACTAAAATCTTATAATATTTAAGTCAACTTTCTATTCCTGATATAACAGCCATAGTTAGACGGAGATAATTATAATTTTCAACCAGCACTTATCATTATCGACAAACCAAATTTGAGCAATGGCAGTTATAATATTAAATTCAAACTTAATTTTTCAATAAAATACTATATTTCTCAACAATGTATATCAATGAAGTCATCACTATCACTGCTGTTATTCTACAAGTACCATCGTTAATGGGTTAATTATTATGTCCGAACTTTGTTTTTTAATAACCTTTGACTCTAACCTTCTTTAGCTTCACAGTTCATTCAAAGAGAAAGCCAGCCTCTTACTAAATTTTATCTGTTTTCTAATTCAATCTATTGTCTCTACTTGACAACCGTACTTTTCTACATCCACAATGTTCAACAAAGTGCTTTCAAAATGATAGCTAAAAATGGGTTTAAACTAACGTTTATTATTACCATAGCAATGTATGTTATCATACAGTCTGAAAGACAAGTTTACAAAGGTTGCTTTATGGCTAAATTAGCGGAGTGTAAACTCGAAAATGAGATGACAAGTTCATCTTACTCTTTTGAATGATTTCCACTAAATCGCGCCTCATGAAACAAATAATTCTAACATACTGCATTTAACTCTTTTTTAACAAATATCTGTTTGTATTGGGTGATCATAGCTATCTTAAGCGGTATGAACGTGAAGAGTACCTGATCTTATGTTTTGAGCTGGAACTAATTTGTTTTCAGGAATCGTGCTTTTCGACACGCACAAATGGTTGAACGTGCATGCAGACTATACTTTCTGTTTGTCAGTGTTCTAAGTTTAGCTCATTAGAATAGTTTTTGAACACACGTGCAAGAAAACCAAAATCAAAAACCATGAAGCCATTTTTAACATACAGTAATGAACAAATAAGAAAGTTTAGTCTGCTGTAGTTTTTTTAAAATGTATAAAGTTAGTTTGTTTAAAAAAGAACCCGAAAAACAGTTGCTAAACGTTATGTGTATATGCATAGATACATAATTTTTAGAATATATATATATATATATATATATTTCCCAAATGATTCTTCACACAATAGCATGTTTCAGAACGATATCTTGGCACTATTGTAATTAAAAATATAATAACACCTACAGAGAAGAATATAATCACACGGAAGCAGATATTAAACAAAGACATTATTAGTACAGTAGTACGTTTGGTATAGTAAGAAGGAGAGCGCCCGAAGACTCTGTAGTTAAAACTCACCAGATTAATAGTGGATCTTGTATAGTTGGAAGAAAAGCATAAAAAAGCTAACAGTTGTGTCACAACATCAGTTGGTCGTAAACATTTGAAAGGAGAGCATCTAGAGACTAAAACATTTACTTTACAGAAGTGGTGGATCTTGGACACTTGGAGGAACGAATTTAGACACTGGCATTCACATCATAGCAATAATGGGTCTTGAATATTTGGGAAGAAAACGTCTTGATGCTGACAATTACATCACAGTAGTAACTTATCTACGTTTTAAAAAACAGAATCTCCAAACTCTACAGCTTGACAGGTTATAGATATAAATGTATCATAAACTACTTCGTAATATTATATACAGTAATGGAATTATGTGGGTGTTTTGGGCCAAGAATTGTTCTCTAGTTGGTGTCTTTGACTTGTTGACGATAAATTCAACAATAAACAAACAGCACGAAACTTTATTTTTTGTTTGTTTTGGAATTTCGCACAAAGCTACTCGAGGGCTATCTGTGCTAGCCGTCCCTAATTTAGCAGTGTAAGACTAGAGGGAAGACAGCTAGTCATCATCACCCACCGCCGACTCTTGGGCTACTCTTTTACCAACGAATAGTGGGTTTGACCGTCACATTATACGCCCCCACGGCTGGGAGGGCGAGCATGTTTAGCGCGACGCGGGCTCGAACCCGCGACTTTCGGATTACGAGTCGAACCTTACGCACTTGGCCATGCCAGGCCCGAAACTTTATTTGTTTCAAAATAATATTCGAAACAAATTAAACGCATGTACAAAAATTATTTACACCATAGAAATCACAGTTGTATTTTAACCACTATACAGTTCTCTTCTTCTTGTCAAAAATCTAATTAGTCTAATTCAATTCAATTAAAATTAACTTGACAAGTCAAACTATTTTTCTTTATTTTTATAGCAATACTGTCGGTATAATTAACATACGCTTTGATGTGAGCTACTACACTTGTATCCTGAACTTCCAATAATAATCTGCCTTTTGTCAACATCCACACCTTAGATCAGTAAGTGTAGAAAACCTTTGACAAAACAAATTATTCTCGTTATGTCTTTCTAACTGTTATTTTCACTATAATAGTTAACTTTACATTTTTAAATTTTCTCCGTCCTCTGATCGAACTTCTCTTTCACAAGACTTTAATTTTATTTTATCAGCTTTTCTGGTCGCAGCTATTTATACATCTACACTTAGGCCTTTTAGAAATCTCCATACCCTCGATATTAATGGATTGCAAACACAGTATTCGATAGCCTCGACATCAGTGAATTACAAATACAAGTTGTTTTTGTTGTTTTGAATTAAGCACAAAACTACACAATGGGCTATCTGTGCTCTGCCCACCACGGGTATCGAAACCCGGATTTTAGCGTGTTAGTCCGCAGACATACCGCTGAGCCACTGGGGGGCGACAAATACAAAATAAATACATTCATAATATTATGTATATAAGACAATCTTTAATATTTGATAAAATGGCGAGAGAGAGCTGTGAATTCAAGCTATACAAAACAGAATAAGTGGAAACACAACACTTAGATTGTATTCGTATGTATATTTTAGGGCAAAGCAAAACAATAAGCTATTAGCAGTCCATTTGCTGAGGGGACAGATAGACGAAAAAATATGTTTTTGTTTGTTTTTCGAATTTCGCACAAAGCTACTCGAGGGCTATCTGTGCTAGCCGTCCCTAATTTAGCAGTGTAAGACTAGAGGGAAGGCAGCTAGTCATCACCACCCACCGCCAACTCTTGGGCTACTCTTTTACCAACGAAAAGTGGGATTGACCGTCACATTATACGCCCCCACGGCTGGGAGGGAGAGCATGTTTAGCGCGACGCGGGCGCGAACCCGCGACCCTCGGATTACGAGTCACACGCCTTAAGCGCTTGGCCATGCCAGGCCGACGAGAAAATAAATGTACTATGAATTACAGAAATTCGTGATGTGTGACGAAATCTAATGATTCCAAACAGTTCAAGTACGTGTTTTAAAATAAAGTGTCTTATTATCTCTCGAAATTTGATTCGTGTGTAGTGCTAGAATGCGCTTTTTTATATGGAATAAAATGGTAGATTCCATCATAATAAATAGTAAATATTACTCTTATATAAAAATTGTTCCATGCCAAAGCACTTCTTTCATTATCATAAAAATTGTTATGTTAAACTAATTCGTAAAACTGTGAAATACTTATTAATGTGATGAAGAAGAACTGAGCTTTATTTTTCACTTCTTCACTCCTAGCTTTAATAACTACTATTGGTTTAATTTAGTGACATAATTAAAGAAATTCCGAAAACTGCTTTCACCATGCAAATCTTGTGTTAACACCAGTATTCCAAGCTAACAGTGAAAGAAAAGAAAGGTATTCACGTGAAACATTTACCATTTTTACTTCGCATACCAAAATAAAGTAAATGACCTACGTCATGCTTCATAGCTGATTTACAGGTGTCGCTATGTACAATCTAATGGCAAATTGTTTTAACTGCACTTAGGTCTGAGATTACTTTGCTGAGTTTTGTTTTTTTCTAACTAGCATTCCGTATAGAAGATGAATAGTTTAGCTTATTTGTAAATCCGTATAAAGATGCTCGAGGACTACATGCGCCAGCCGTCTTTACATTAGCAGTGACAAGCTGCAGGGAAGACA
Organism: Carcinoscorpius rotundicauda; assembly: GCA_011833715.1. Classification (NCBI taxonomy): domain Eukaryota; kingdom Metazoa; phylum Arthropoda; class Merostomata; order Xiphosura; family Limulidae; genus Carcinoscorpius; species Carcinoscorpius rotundicauda. Next base: position 90,088,983 of record CM022393.1, on the reverse strand, counting down.
CCCAACCAACACTATCTGTCTCCAGCTCTCGGGCTATTCTCTTAACAACAAGTAGTGGAATTGGCCGTTACATAATAAAGTCCTCACGGTTCAAACAAGCTAGTATGTTCGGTGAAAGAAATTTTGTTAAGATCAGCATAAAGTAGTATATACCAAATGCAGATTAGTGTGAAAATATTCTAAATATATTTAATGTTCCGTCTAGTTATAAAGAACTAAATTACAAATAGGTTAAGTCTTCGTTTGTTTCTATAATTTTATTTTTGTAATTCCAAAAGAATAAATGTGTATATTAATAATTTTACGCAATATTTTTTTTCTAATTACACTTGATGATAGATAAGCATGAATATTTTAAAACTAAAATAATAAGTTATTCGTGTAGATTTCACAAACAGATTTAAGATAGAGAGGTAATCCATAAGTTTCTCCTCTTTAAGTTTCCATTCACTTAATCCTTCACAATTGAAAACTTAGTTCGGCAATTAATAAAACAACAAATGTTTACTCAGAAGGATACTTAATTTGAAGCAGATCATTCCTCGTTCAGAAATCTCTTCATTACCGAGTTAACAAAGGTCCTTTTTTTAATGGATTATTAGATTTCTATTATTTCGCCAAAGCCACAGTTTTCATTTACGTCTCGAGCTTTGTTTAAATGTTCAATCTACGTATTTCATCAATATTACGTTTTGTTTTATTATTTCATCGCTCAAATAATAAAGTTCTGGGAGGTATATATTTATTTTATGAATGCGAAGCCTTATTTTCTTGAATTAAAGGTCATTAAAATTATCTTACTGTGAAATTCGCCATTCATACTACAATTTTAATAAAATATTACTTTATTATTATAAAGTGTAGCACAGACTATAGTATTAAAGATACATATCTCCAAATAAATAAAATATAAATCTCATTTGCATTTCGATGTTTCTGTTTGGCATTTTTAACGTGAGTTATAGGTGCTGACGAGGACTTACTGTGACAGAAAATAAGATTTAGATGTCTTTAAACAGGAAACGAGGCATGTGTTATGATTGTATATGGTGTTGTTACAAAATATCTCAAAATCATAAATTATTGCAGTCTATACAAATCTAAGATTTACTATCTGATGTCTGTCGCATGTCCATGTAACTACTTCGCAGATTTTGCATGAATCTTTACCAAACTTCGTATTGAGGTTCATTAGGTCCATGCACGCGCACATATAAATTTCCAGTTTTGTGGTGTTTTGTTTTTTTTGTTACAACTACTTTACCTCCTCTTAATGGATATTTACCAAATTTAGCATGAAGGTTTACTGTGTCCATGCGAGGATACATACACATTTGCAGTTTCACAACTTGTGCTTTACAGTTTTTGTGGCTATTTATGCGTATTTTAAATGTTACATACAAGCAGATTTTCATCTACAAAGATAACCTTTCGTTCAAACTGAACTAATAACTTATTTTGATTTGGTAGTTCCATTCATAAACATAAAATGCTGTAAAGAACTTGTCAAAACTTTCCTCCTTCTTTAATATATAATTATATATATTGAATAACGTTTTCATCTGAATTTTGAATTTCAAATCACAGTAAAAATAGCGCTCACGGTTCTTTAGTAAATGTAACACATGCAACATGACAGGAATTTGTTAAATAATTTCAAGTCAATTTTTACTTTATTCGTTTACATCACCCTATTTGATGTGCCTATTTATAAATCAGTCCTAACATCTTTTACAAAGTAGTCTTAGTATTTTTTACAAAGCAGTCTTAGTACCTTTCTGATTTTTTATCATTACAATCGTTGCCATTTGTTAGAAACGACTGTACAGTCCATCAGAAATGACGGGACAACTACTACCACCCCCACACTACAGCATACCGAAACCTCATGTTTCATAGTTAAATTTAATAAATTTTCCAGAATCATTACCTCCTGCTTTAGAATTGTTATACCAAAACTCACTACACTTGTATAGCTCACAGCGGCCCTGACACTAAAATCATAATGGGCAGGTACTATTTGAAGTACTCTATCCTGTTAAATGCACTTTGACTTCGAGACGTCAAACGAGAAGTGATATGACTCATACTAGCTGTTAGACAGGTTAAATTTTTAAATATCTACACATAGGGCACCCAAGATTATTACTTAAAGCTACAGTAATAAATGATTCACTACATTATTTAATATTGTTAGCAAGAGATAAAGTAACAAGTCATACACTTTACTCTCAAGCCTAATTAGGTAAAACTACACTAATATGTCATGCACTACGTTCTTCAAGATTATTAATTAGTTACAGTAACATGAATTTTTCATATAATGTTTGAGAGGTCTAATCGGCAAGAGGACGAAACCATGTGAGGTTTTACTGCCAAAACTTCTTGAATTTTGTTAGATAGAATAAGAAACTGTTCAGCTTTTGTTGAAGATCCGAAGATATTAAGTGTAGCATTAAATCATTGAATCAATCATTTTAACCTATTGAATTGTAATTTCAACATACTGATATAAGCTTGAAGCCTATTACAAGTATTAATAAAATTACCTGTGATATTGGACTCAAGACTTCATTATACTGATATGAATTTGAAGCCTATTACAAATATTAATAAAATTACCTGTGTTATTAGACTCAAGACTTCATTATACTGATATGAATTTGAAGCCTATTACAAGTATTAATAAAATTACCTGTGATATTGGACTCAAGACTTCATTATACTGATATGAATCTGAAACATTTTAAAGGAATAGATAAAATCAACTTAACAAAGTGTTTAAACACTTTAACTGTTTTATAATGGACTGAAAAATGTAGATTTTGTTCACTATTATGATGCGTTATAACCGTCTGAATGATATTACTGGTAATGAGGTAGACAAGAAGTGAAGACAAAGCGACACTCTTTCTAAGCAGGAAGTCCGAGTTTTAATTTCCATGTAAACAACCATAAAAATACCTTTTATCTTTTAGTTTTAAACCGTAAATTAAATTGTTAAAGTATGCATTGTACCAGTCACACAATAAAAAATTACCGGGTTGTACCATTCTCACAATAATAACGTGCTATGTTATATCAGTCTCACAATAAACATGTACCGAGTTATACCAGCCTCGTTTTAAGCACCTATCGGGTTCTACCAGCATCAGAATAAAAATCTACTGGGTTGTACCAGTTACACAATAAACACCTACCGAGATGTACCAGTATCACAATAAACATCAAGTTCTAGCAGAATCACAATGAAAAACATAGTGGATTGTATTTGTTTGTTTGTTTGTTTAGAATTAAGCACAAAGCTGCACAATGGGCTATCTGTGCTCTGCCCACCAAGGGTATCGAAACCCGGATTATAGCGTGTAAATCCGCAGACATACCGCTGAGCCACTGGGGGGCAGTGGATTGTATCAATCTCACAATAGAAATCTACTGGGTTGTATCAAACTCACAAAAAAAACCTACCAGGTTGTACCAGTCTCACATCCAGAATTTTCACCACCTGGGAATTGTAAGCTGTGATATGGAATATACATTCTGGTGTGTCCTGAATACATGTTATGTTTACAGGAACGAGGTCTTCTGAAACTTGTTGCCACTTGACTGTTCCACTGCTGGCACTAACGTGGAACACTTCAGCCCATAGCCTATCAAAACACATAGAAGGGATTACACATGTATATGTAAATACGTTCTCACAATCAAAGTGTGGTAAAATATAAACGTTCTAAAACAAAGAGATTTAGGTGTTCTTAAGCTTAAATTAGTAATATACAAAAGGTAACAGTAGTTCTCTTGCATGTTAAATGCTTCTGGAGTCGGAAGAAAATTCAATGTTTGCATCTGAAATGTTTGGACAGTTATTTCGGTCTTCTAATGAATTCATCCTGTCCGTTCACTCATAAGTCAATAAAAAATAACTTTATTTGCTGTTATTTTAAACTGGGCGGAAAGAGTTCGTTCTTGTCTTCAGAACCTGCCAAAAACGAATATTCTATTTTGAAATTTATGTGTCACATCGTCATACCAACATGTTTGAATTAATATACTAGAAATGAAACAAACTAGTCAACAGTACTCGCCACAAACACTTGAGTTCTTAAATAATAGAATATTGGGAATTTCTCCGTCACTCTTCAGGTGCTCCCATGGACTCAAAGTGCAAATGGAATTTAGGCGACAATGAACCAAGAACCATCTATATAAAAGGTTTGTTTTAGAGCAAACCAACATTAGGATAGCTGTTGTGTCAACCGCAGGGAATTTGGTCCCTAATTTCTAAATGATAAATTAGAAATGAAGGAGTTATTAAACTTCATCCACTTCCATGATCACTCCTGTGAAATCGAATAGTGGAATGTGATCGTTGCTCTTACAGAACATACACTACCAACTGATACCTGGAGTACAATTTTGTAAACTTACCGCTGTCCCACAGGTGACACTACGCGAAGGAAAATGTTTTCCTTAGACTTGCTTTCATTCATTACTATAAAGAACAAATCAATAATAAAACACATTCTGCGAGTGACAACGAAAACATGATTTTCACAATTAAAATGTTAACTTATGATACAAATCTGAACAGCTCCTTGACTATTTTAAACTGTTTATATTTGCCAACAGTTTTATAGTGTAGAACACATGTTGAGTTTTATTCTGGAATGCGAATACAGACTAACTATGTTGTATTTCACGATTAATTAATTACTGGAAATGAGTAATTAACACGGGACCCTAGAATTAGACCAGATTAATTATATTTCCACTAGCATGACTCAATACAACTTCAGATAGAAATCACATGGGACAAGACTCTAGGTTATCTTCTATGATAAGTTACATCACATTTGATAATGGTTTTCAGTGTCAGACACAAAAGAAACTAAATTCAAAGGTTGTTTCGTCAAGCCGTTCTTCCAAACGTGCTTCATCCCTGAGCTATAGCTGGCAATTATGGTTTACGAATTGTATATCGGTACACTGTATATGACTTACAATATATTTAAATGTCTTATATCGATGTGCCCGGCATGGCCAGGTGGTTATGGCACTCGACTCGTAATCTGAGGGTCACAGGTTCGAATCTCCGTCACACCAAACATACTCGCCCTTTCAGCCGGGGGGACGTTGTAATGTGGCGTACAATACCACTATTTGTCTGTAAGAGAGTAGCCCAAGAGTTGGCGGTGGGTTATGATGATTAGCTGTCTTCCCTCTAGTTTTACACTGCTAAATTACGGACAGGTAGCGCAGATAGCCGTTGTGTGGCTTTGCGTAAAATAAAATAAAAAACATGTCGATATACACAATAAGGTCGTATGACTAACAACATATTTAAATATCTTGTGTCGACACACACAACATGATTAGTTAACTTACTGTATGTTTACCTGCCTCATGTCAGTACAAACAACAAGTGTTTGACTTACAAAGTGTATAGATGTTTTATGTCGATACAAATAACAAGCTTGTTTGAATAGCAATTTGTTTACATGTCTTCGTTCGGTAGACGCAACGTGTGTGTTTGATCAATCGTTTTTATACTTCTGTCGGTAAACACAAAATAAGTATGTTTGAAGAACGTCTTTACACATTTTTCTCTCGGTACACACACAAAAAACTGTTTGAGTTACAACGTGTTTGGCCCGGCATGGCCAAGTGCGTTAAGGTGTTCGACTCGTTATCCGAGGGTTGCACCAAACATGCTCGCCCTTTCAGCCGTGGGAGCGTTACAATGTGACGGTTAATCCTAATATTCGTTGGTAGAATGAAGAGTAGCCCAAGAGTTGGTGGTGGGTGGTGATGACTAGCTGCCTTCTCTCTAGTCTTACACTGCTAAATTAGGGACGGCTAGCGCCCTCAAGTAGCTTTTCGCGAAATTCAACACAAACAAAACGTGTTAACAGCAACGGGAGATTAACGTGACAAACAATGTTATAAAAAGTTAATAATTAACTTATTCTAATATTTCAGAGTTGCTTTATCTAAGATTAACTTATTCGAAATGGGTGCGTTCAAACATACTTAAGCCTGTTAATACATACACATATTTATAAATATTAATATCAGAAAAACACAGCGTATTAGTTTCGTTAAATATGCTAAAATATTAATTAATTGTAGTATCGTAGCTGGTCTAGTGTAGTTTAACATAGAGATCTTCTGCACCGTCTGTCCCTAACTTCTAAATGATACACTAGAAAATAGGTAGATATTCAACTCCAGCCACTAACATGATCACTCATGTGATACCGAACAGTGAGTGGGACATGATCATCGCTCGTATAGAATATACACTGCCAAAAGATATGTGGAATACTATTTTGTGGCGGTAATGGGACGTAAACAAGAAATCACTAGATCTATATTCCAGCACTATAACCAAAGAAGAGCGGATGGACCGTTAAATGTCATAAAAAGTCAATTCAGGGCAACATTCTACCTGATCTGGTATAGTTCAACATAGAGGTTTTCGTTGGTGTTCTGAAAAATTAATCTTTACTAATATCTTAGCTAATCCAGTGTAGTTTTACATAGAGGTCTTCGTAGGTGTTTTGAAAAAATCAATCCATATTAGAGTCTTAGATGGTCCAGTGTACTTTTATATAGTTGTCTTCGTAGGTGTCATGACGAACTGGTAAAAAACAAATAAAAATTGTTTCTCTAGAATTCACTAACCCTTTATTAATCTTATTGTTGAGAAGGTACGACGGAGAATTTTCCAAAAAATTATAAATATAGGTGTATTTATTTTAAAATTGTTGCATAATGAGTTGCTTAAAACATAATTTATTGTAAGATGATTAGATGCCAAAGGATGAGTTGTTTAATAACGGAAAAGAAGGTAAATTACTGGGTTCTAACAGTGAATTTAATGGATAAAAAACAAAATTAAAAATTATCCCATGGTTCGAAAAACCCTACAAAATACTATAATATAGCATTTGTTATCTCTTTATATAAGTATAGATGTACTGCTAGTTTGATACAATAAATATCGGTAGTTTTTCCTTTGTTTCCCGTTGCTAAGCCTTGTTGTAATACGACTTATAAAAGCTCAAATCCTTCAACTAAACAATATTTTGAATATATTCAATTTGTGATTGAATCTTTATACAAAAACACAATCTAAGCTCATGTGAATATTATCTTTTACAAAGCTCATTTTCTCGGCGTCTGAATGCTTCAAACAGCTATGAATAGCCACATTTTAACAAACAGAAATTATTCCAGAGTTTATTGATATTTCTAACTACCAACAAAACATCAGTGTTTTGTATATTAAACATTAGAGTTTATCAAGAAAATCAGTTCTGTAAGTTTACTCTAAAATTGGTATTTCCTTGTCTTAGGCTTAATGCACATTGACACAGTTATGTTCCATTAGCAGCAACAATAACTGTTGTAGAAATTTCAATAATTAGAAGTGAAGAATGCGGGAATATTCAAAAGTTCAATACGTGCTGTGTTCTTCCAGTGTGAGAATAATTTGGAACTTATCAATAAGAAAGTGTACACAGTTGTTATTTTCTAGAAGATCGGAGAATTGCCATGACAGCGTCTCACTCATCTTAGAAATTGTAGTTTCTTGTTACATATGTAATTAGGAATTTCTCATGTAATACTTTCTTTGCTTAACCTCTCGCTAGTGACACAATAATATTGTTTCTATTACACTGGGGAACACTTTTTCAGTACCTTTGAGTTGCATTGGATATTTTAACTGATTCTGAATGAGTTTTAGGCGCTGATTTCAAATCTGAAATTAGTTTTTCTCTACAAGCTCTAGTTTGTATGCAATTTGAGGTTGATGAAATTGTACAAATGTGAACTTGCGTAAACCATGTATAAGCATTTTCACATCCATATATATAGATAGCTTCTAATATTTTGATCATTCTTCTTTTGTTTCAGATCAAACATGGCTTCCAAAAATAGATATCATTGCAGAAACAAGCCTGATGCCTTCTGCTACATATGTGGATGCTACACACTCAATCGTCAGAGACGTAACATATCCTCGTTCATCAAGCATGCCTACAAGGCATATTTTGAAGTTCATCTTGGTGGTCCAGACAAGCAATGGGCTCCTCATGTTGTGTGCCACAATTGTGAGGAAATGCTTCGAGACTGGACCAAAGGAAAACGCAATGGTCTGCCTTTTGGTGTTCCAATGATTTGGCGCGAACCCACCAACCATGTAACTGATTGTTATTTCTGCATGGTAAACACAACGGGTGTTGGGAAGAAAAACCGACATAAGATTACGTATCCGAACATTCCCTCAGCTATTCGGCCTGCTCCGCACTCTGAAGAAGTTCCTGTTCCAGTTTTCAAAGGCTTGCCTTCATTGGACGATAAAGACATTGGACATGATACAAGCGAACAAGATAGTTGTGACAGTGAATTGTCAGAAAAGTGTACACAATCGGAGAACTGGTCTTCAGACACTGAACCTTTCCCCGTCCCCAAGCCTCTTCCCCAGGCTAAACTGAATGATTTAGTGCGGGATTTAGGTCTTTCAAAGAAAGCAGCAGAGCTTTTGGCATCAAGATTACAAGGCAGAAATCTTGTTGATCACTCTGTTAAAGTATCATATTTCAGAAAGCGTGACCAGCTTTTTGTGACCTTCTTTTCAGAAGACAGACAGTTTGTTTACTGCCATGACATCCAAGGGCTTCTCAAAGAGCTGGGTGTACCTTACTATAGTCCTGCTGAATGGAGACTCTTTTTAAACAGTTCAAAACGCAGTCTAAAGTGTGTTCTTTTACATAATGGGAATGTTTATGGAGCAGTACTTGTCGGTCACTCAGTGCATTTGTGGGAAGACTATGATGATATGAGAATAGTCATGGACTTATTAAAATATCATGAGCACAATTGGATCATTTGTGTAGACTTAAAGATGGTCAACTTTCTTCTTGGACAACAGAAAGGTTTCACCAAGTTTCCATGTTTCCTCTGTATGTGGGACAGCCGAGCACGAGACAGACATTTGGTCCAGAAGGACTGGCCTATTCGTGATACCCTTGAAGCAGGCATGCCAAATATCATACAAGACCCAATTGTAAGCAGAGATAAGATCATCTTTCCTCCTCTTCACATCAAATTAGGTTTGATGAAGCAATTTGTCAAGGCACTGGAAACCGAAGGTGAATGTTTCCAACACATCATCACAGCTTTACCAGGGTTATCATTTGAGAAGATCAAAGCAGGCGTGTTTGATGGCCCACAGATTCGAACCCTAATTCGTGATGATCAGTTTGTTGCTAAGATGACTGCTTTAGAAAAAACCGCATGGTTATCCTTTGTGGCAGTCGTTCAGAACTTCCTTGGAAACAATAAGGCGGAGAACTACAGTGAACTTGTGAACAGAATGCTCCTCGCTTTTCGTGATCTCGGATGCAACACGAGCATCAAGCTTCATATTTTGAACAGCCACCTTGATAAGTTCCCTGACAACCTGGGGGCTGTGAGTGACAAACAAGGAGAACGATTCCACCAAGACCTAAAGGTCATGGAAGAACGCTACCAAGGGCGCTGGGACAGAAGTATGATGGCTGACTACTGCTGGAGCATTAAACGAGATTGTCCAGATGAAGTGTACAAACGCAAATTCCTACCTGAACAAATTGATAAGCTATTCCTATAATTTCCTATAATAACGAAAAATTAAAAAATAAATAATAATGTCAAATTGCATAAAATCTGTAGCTTGCAGACAGAACCCGACTTCAGATTTGAAATCAACACACTCAAATTGACTATAGAAAGGTCTTTTTTTAAATGCAACAAAATGAGTGTTCCCCGGTGAATTATCGGCAAATAATGTTGGTTTGAAAGATCTAAGTGCAAGAATGATACGTTTTCAGTGTTCATTTATTTCGTATACTATTGATATAATGGTCCAAGAAAGCTGCAGTTTTTTAAAGTTCGATACAATATATATATATTCACAAGAATAAAAAACGGGTCTTTGTAACATATAAACAAATTGTCTCTCAGCTAACTCAATTCTTGATGGTGCATTGAGAAACAGAGTTTCGATCCACAAATAACATAAAAACCATTCTCTAAATGAACCCAACAGACATTCAGTAGCTGGGAGAAATATAACGATTTGTAGCTCTCCATCAACTAAAACGCATTTCATTATTATAAAGAAGACACATAATCACCAGATGAAAAAAAATCAGGAAAACTGATGCTACTTTAAAGCTGAGAAAATACAGATGTATCTGCTTCAAAGGCAATATATATTACTTCTAATACATTTGTTCAACTTATACCATTAGCAAAGGGACTTAGAAAAACAACACAACTTGTGTAGAAAGATTGCAAAGGGAAAGATAAGTGGTCTATAAAACGTTAAAAAAACTCAATTAACTACCAAGTGCTGGTATTAGAGTAATATGGAAAGGACTGTATACATCTAGATGGTAGAGACCGTACAACTGTTAAAAGGCGCTAATGTTTAATTACATGATAACCTATACCTTCCTCAGCAACACTCTGAGCAACATTGTTTGTTTGTTGTTAAGCCCAAAGCTATACAAATTTGTGTGGTGCCCACGACAAGTATCACAATACCCGGTTTTTAGCATTATAAACCTTCAGAGTTATCGCTGAAGCCACGTTGTCCTGTTTGTATTTGAAACGTATATTTTCCATTGTCTACTGTCACATCACAATGTTTTTTGTGTATTACATGGCTAGACATATTCGAATCTTGGTCGATCCTGAAGGAATCAATTGATTAGGAGGTTTTCTGATGTTAGTTGGCATTACAATCTTGTATACTTTTTTTTTCTGATCAAGTACCACGGATTGCCAACCACAGTTTTTTAGCCACAATCACATTCGCTTTCTAATGTAGTAATAATAGACCCAGATACCAAATGTCAAAAAATCAATACTAAATTACAACGCTTCTGCTAAACAAACGTTTGTCCTCGCATATTGTTTTACAGACGAACCATGATATAACTACATTAGTACACTTACAGGACCCAAGCAATCAGTTTATCACATTGCACCATCAGTTTATTTTACAGTGGAAAGGTATGTGTGATGTAAAGAGTCCTTATACATTGATCGGTAAGTAATTATATTGAAGGAAGAGGCCTGTTAAATTGGCCAATTCGTCAACATGTGGAAGAAGGAATCTTAATAAAATGATCAAAATGTTAAAATGTGGACGAAGGAGTTCTAATAAGTTTTCCAGTAAGTAAATATGTGAGGAGAGTGGTACTGATAAAATGGTCAGTCAGTGTATATAGATGGTGATCTGTCAGTCATAACAGTCTTATGAAAAACCTGTAACCAATTTTAACCAATAAAATTCAAAAAGTGGTATTGGTAAGAACTTCGCCAAAACTTAGACAATAACTAAACACTACGGATAATTACAGAAACACACGAAACACTACATTATGCATTTTTTTTCAAGTTTATAGAGACTCATTAAGCCAACTTCTAGTTGCTACAGCAAAGCCTCAAAACCTTAAATATTTAGCAACTGTTACTGATGACAGTTCCAATAATCTGGAAAGCCACCAGGTGGTAGCTTCTAGGAACTCAATAAGTTAGCATTCGTTGTAACAACATCTACGTGACAAACCCTAAGATAACATAAATTTGTATTACCACCACAGAAGAGTATAAAGCTAGTATATGGAACTTATATATGTCTTGTGAAACCAAAGATATTTGGTAGTTAGTGCTTATATTAATATAATAACAAACAAACAAACAAACAAACCAGAAGCACGTTTCGTCCATAGTTAATATCATGGAAATCCAGTAAAATAATAGCCAGTATTTACCTTGAAACTCAGATATCCAGTATTTGTTTAATAGATCAACATAAATGGAACCCAGCTGGTACCCAAATCACATATCAGATATCGAACTGATGAAAACTAAACAAAACAGATAGCTAATACATAGAAACTACATACCATCGTAGGAATCTCGAGACCCAGGAATTAGCAATGACATGAACATTAAGAACATCCAGGTTGTTGACCTCTGGTACGTAAATGGTCAAAGAAATTTCAATAAGCCTTCAATTGGTAGCAGGGTTATAAAATCTCAAGAAGCCAGCAAGTAGTATATCTAACAGTTTTTGAATACATGACAGTCATAACTTGTTAATTCAGTTTTACAGAAACCTAGACTGTAAAGAAAAAGTCAGTTTTATAGGAACCTATATGAACAGAAAGTGGAACCTACATTAGTGTCTCAGGAGCCCGTGTAGACAGAAGTCTGTGTCTGCACAGCGTCATGGCAACTTTTTGTTCTGAAATTTTACGGAAAACCACACAAAGATTAACTGCGCTAACCGACCTTAATTTAGCAGTGAAAGAATAGAGATGGCATCTAGTCATCACCATCCACCGCCAACTCTTGAGCTACTCTTTTACCAACCTATAATGAATTTGACCATAACATTATAACGCCCCAACAGCTGAAGGGGAGAACATTTTGGCGGGACAGGGATTAAAACTCGCACCTATAAGACTTCGAGTCAAGCGCCTTAACCAGAACTTCATGTCTAAAACAGAGCAACGGAAACTCAGCCAAAATATGGGGCCTGTATTATTTTTACAGGAACCTAACAACCAAAACCTGGCGTCTACATTAATCTCATAGAAATATAGATGCCAGAAGCTGGCAATAGTGTTATAGGAAACCAGATAGCCGGGAGATGATGCCAAATTCAACGTTATATTAACCTGGACAGCTCGAAGCTGACGTCTACAGCAGTGCTGTGGAAATCTAGTTTGCCAGAAGTCTTCTTAGAACATTGTTACAGAAATTTATACATAACGAAGTTGACGTCTACGGCGGAGTCACAGAAACGCATATAGTCAGCACAATATGGCGTTTACAGCAGTATTCGGAACACAGATAGCCACAAGATGGTTTCTCAACCCAGAAAGGTGATTTTATTGTTAGTAAAAGGCATCGACATTATTAAACGTTTAGTTCTTTCTCAATACTCGTTCTAAACAGAAAGTGAATAATATAATTTTAGTAAATAATACATCAACTACACTTGTTTGAAAAATTACCTAAAACCTTAAGACTGGAAATATTCATTCAATTTGGAATTTTGATGCGATGTCGCTGTCTATCAAATTTAGAATGAAGTTTGTTTGTTTTCTCAGGAAACATTTTATGTGCAGCGAGTTCAATGTAATTCTCTTCTTCACTTCAAGATACTAAGGGAAAATGACTCTTCGATTGGCGCAGATAACCCTCGTGTAGTTTTGCGCGAAGTTCGATGGAAGGCAGTTAGTCATCGCCACCCACCGCCAACTCGTGAGCTAGTCTTTTACCAACGACTAGTGGGATTGACCGTAACATTATAATGTCCCCACAGCTGAGAGGGCGAATATGTTTAGAGTTATGGGGATTCGCCCCAGCGACCCTCAGATTACGAGTCGAGCGCCCTAACCACCTAGTCATGTCAGGCCTAATGATGTAGACCCATGTTAAACAATAATGATATTTTGTGTAATAAACAAGTGGTTTAGTGAGACGATTGAAATATAAATAGCTGCTTATTTCTGGGCGAGTAAACGAAATTTATCGTACATTTGATAACAGTAAATATTTTCCGTCTGGCTTAGTGTAATACTTTGTAACATCTCATTGTCTTAAATGGAGTAAAAGTTCTAAATGCAACCATTTAAGCAATACTCACGTCAGACAATTATAACAAAATATAATATGAAAATTAAACTCTAATACAACAGACATGATCGTATGGTCAGCGTCCTGGCTTTGAAGCTAGAGAATCCAGTGGTCGAGGAATGAATCCGCCAAATATGTCCTACACTTTAACAATTGGCGAGTTTCAAAAATGACATTTAATAACTATTTTTCGGTTAAAAAAAATTCTGGTCTGGTAAGCTACATTAAGTCCTTCAGGGTAAAATCCTAATCCCAAATACATATATTTACACAGTAAATTTAAGGTCAACTTCTCTAACCTCGTACAGAAGAAATGGCTCATATTTATCTATAAGAAGAAAAACTCTAATTTCTTCTTATTAACACTTGGTTGTACAGCTAATCCTCACCATTTGATAGATTTCCCATTAAACATCTCAAGCACACACTTCCACACATTGAACGAGTATTTAAGAATCTAATAAGGGTAATCCGTATATGGCTGTTTTATTGAAAGTTTTGTCACTGGTTGCTATTAAGCTTACAATTATCTTATCGTCAATGAACTTAATACCATTCAAAACCTATTTGCTGTTAATTTTTTAAATATCTAAATACAGTGTTTAAAGATTGTTCTTACTAATGCAGTTCCTTCTTTTGTGTACACTACTTATAAAGAGGTTTGATTTTGTATGGTAATACTTCTGAGCACATTTTCAACTCGAATAATGTTATAGAAGTTTTCCATTTTGTGGTGGTATTCATATCACCATTATTATAAATGTCTTAATTACAACGTAAAAAATGGAAATATCAACTCTCATCTATTTTTTCTTGAAACACTAAAGAATTGTTTTATATTTATAACGTCAAATAAAAAATTGAAATGCAGCGTTTCATATTTACATTTCACTTTAATTATTTATTTTATTTTAAACATTACAGAAGTGCCGATTATTCATACTTATTTTTGCTATTTTAGGAATCTATTCCGTATTTAGTTTTTTACAGAATTCTGATGAATATCTAACATACAAAATGTTTTGTCTCAGTAGCTACAAGATATTTTACCCAACTAATTGTAAAAATAGTGAACAAGCAATGTATCTCATTGTAAATAGATACTCTATACTTAAGACAATTTTTCATTGTCTGTTCAGTCATTTCATACACATCAGTATTCTTCACCGGAGTAAAGCTTATCCTTTCTGTCGTCGAGAGTAACAAATCCGAAAGAGAAAGAGATACGGATTCTCAAAACAAACACCCAAGAATGTTATTTGCTTTGACCTTAAAAGTATTTTACTTTTTTAAATTAAAAAACCATCGTATTTTGTTAACTTTGCCGAGAGCTTTACTCTGAAGTTACCAGCCTTGTTCGTAATGTTTTTTTTATTAAAATATCTCTTTCACATATGTTCACCAATTAAACCTTCAAGTGGTATATAAAAAAGCTTTTCAAAGATGTTTGTCTTTTAAGTGCTCAGTCCCCCAGTGAGACAGCGGTAAGTCTTCGGACGATAAAATCAAGGGTTCGAGTTCGATTTCCCTCGGTAGATTCATCAAAGAGACCGATGTGGTTTTGCTGTAAGATAACACACACACACACACACATACATACATACACACGTTAAGAGCTCAGAATATAACTCTTGTTATTGAAAGTAGAGAAAATGAATTAATTACTAATTAAATTAGTTTATGTTTAAAGTATTTTTATTTTGGACAGTTTGCAGATAATACTGGTCGCCGTACCTTAGCAAGTGGCCATCCCTTCGTTTTGTGTTCTGCCATGGAGAATCTTCGTATCGATAAGCTTTCCGAATCAACGGAGCACACGAGCAACTCAGCTTGTTTCCCATGATCAACTACAGTTGCTCACCATCAGTTGCTTGAAAGTAGTAGGTCACCAAACCTTCCATTTTTCTTCTCCTAAATTTGTAATAGTATGAGTCTGAAGGAGAAACAAGCAAAAAAAAACTTTAAACTTCCGATATTGGGCAACATTTTGTGAAAAATGTTTTAAACGTGTTATACTAGATATACATAAAACTAGCAAATAAATAGAGAAAAACAGCCCAAACCACCTTAAACATCGTATGTTTTTGATGTTCACAAAATATTATATATTTAAATACTATTTAATTAAAAAAGTAAACATAAAAAGAAACGAATTGTACACAGACGTTTCACGATTGTTGTTTCTAATGTTTCTAAAATATATCGATAAGAATTATTTTGCATTTAAAAACAAATCTGACCCACAAGAAGTGTTTTAAAACAAAACACGAAGAACCAATAAAACGATGAATAATTCAGTTTTATATAAATATAAAGAAATATACTCCTTTATTTCATCGTAATGTCGTCAGAAATAGTTCCACACGTTTCACTAACACTGGTTTACAAAGAAATTGAGGCAAGCACAAAAATAGCTGTTTTAACCTAATTTGGGGGTGCTGAATTCAGATTTGAAATCCGTTTTTACTCATTACCTCTAGTTTTTTAGATATGCATAATGTACATTTTGTACACATACTGTACATAAAGGCGTATATGCATTCAGGGTTAATTTCTGATATTGTGTGGCTTATGTCTTCTTTTTTAGTTATTATGCAATAAATGTAAGTGATAGCATTACATTATATATATATGTAGGTATATATCAAGACGGATTTTGACAGTTAAGCGTAGCCAACACGTTTCAATCAACAGCCAGTAGTGCACTGGCAGTCAGCGCAGGAGGTTGGTGTTGGTGTCCCTCGACAATTGTGTTACACAATCTGTTGGGTATATATTTGTATTACAATTTACAACGACTTACATAAGTATTATTGCCTTTCATATGATTTAATTTTACTTTGTTTTTTTCAGATTCTCCAATGGCTTCAAGCTCGTCAAAACACCGAGGATGCCTCAACGAGGCCAATTCTTTCTGCTACGTGTGTGGGGACTTCACAACAGTTGCACAGCGTCGAACCATCACTTCCTTCCTCAGAACTGCCTACTTTCATTATTTTGACTGTAAAATTGGTGATCAGGACAATTCTTGGGCTCCACACATCTGTTGTAAACCTTGCTACAATGGACTAACTGCTTGGTTTAATGGCAAGAAAGCGGCTTTCAACTTTGCAGTCCCGATGGTTTGGAGAGAGCCACGAAGCCATGCACATGATTGTTATTTTTGTCTAACAAATATAACTGGTTTCAATGCATCTTCTAGAAAAAAGATCAAATATCCCAACCTTCCATCTGCTATGAGACCCGTTCCCCATTCAGATGATCTTCCTGTCCCAACACCTCCAGTAAATAAGGATCTTCTTTCCTCATCAGATGAAGAAATGCCTCCAAAGGAAGATTCTGCCAAGTCAATCTCTTCCGAAGATATTGACTCTTCTTATTCAGGAACAAGTGGCAACGAGCCACACTGGATCACGCAAGAAGACCTGAATGACCTTGCTCGTGATTTGTATCTGTCAAAACAGCAGTCAGAGCTCTTGACTTCTCGGCTTAAATAGTGGAATCTAGTCCAGGAAGATGTAAGGATCACCAGTTTTAGGAATCGGAACAAAGACCTTGCTTCATTTGTCGACATAGAAAACAAGTTGTGCTACTGCACAAATGTGCCTGGCTTGTTCACTTTCCTTGGTTTGCCACATAATCCTTCAGACTGGCGTCTTTTCATAGACTCTTCCAAGCGAAGTCTCAAGGCTGTGCTTCTGCACAACGGGAATAAATATCCCAGCATTTCCACTGCATACTCTGTCCATCTAAAGGAGTCCTATGACAATATGGAGCTTCCTTTAGAAGCTGTTAAGTACAACCAGTACCAGTGGAGTCTGTGTGGGGACTTCAAGGTCATTGGTCTTCTTATGGGTATGCAAGCGGGCTTCACAAAGTACTGTTGCTTTCTCTGTCTCTAGGATAGTCGAGCTGTATCCCAGCATTACAAACAGAAAGACTGGGGGTCTAGAAGCACTTTCGTTCCTGGCAAACACAGCGTCAAGGAGAATCCTCTGGTTGACATGAAGAAGGTGCTTCTTCCTCCTCTTCACATCAAGCTTGGTTTGATGAAGAATTTCGTGAAGGCCATGGACAAAAATGGTGCTGCCTTCCAACACTTGTCTACTGTGTTCCCAGGTCTCAGTGCTGATAAGCTCAAAGAGGGCATCTTTGTCGGACCTCAAATCCGAGAAGTGCTGAAGGATACTGATTTTGAGAAGCTTCTTACTTTAAAGGAACTGAGAGCATGGGAAGCATTTAAGTCAGTCTGTAGTGGCTTCCTTGGTAACACACGCGTACCAAATTACCAAGCCTGTATTGAGAAGTTGCAAAAGACTTATGAGGATATGGGATGCCGAATGTCACTCAAAATTCATTTTCTCCATTCCCACCTCAACTTCTTCCCTCCAAACCTTGGAGCAGTGAGTGATGAGCACAGAGAAAGATTCCATCAAGACATTACGAAGATGGAGAGCAACTACCAGGGCAATTGGAACCCCAGCATGATGGGAGACTTCTGCTGGATGCTCTTGCGTGACATCCAGGAGGCAAAATACACCAGATGAACTAAGAAAATATACTTCTAACTGTCTGCGGTACTATGAATTGTGTACATTGTGTCATCCAAGTATATTTATTCTGTCAATGTTCTTTATCTATCCTGTTTTATCTGTAATAAGCTGCTGCAACTGTTGAAATAAGCACGTATATACTGTGTATATACTAAAATGAGACTATTTAAAAGCCAGAAAACCAGAAGTGATAGAGCAAAACTGTTTATAAAGTTGAATTCAGCACACCCAAAGTAGTAAAAAACACCTATTCACATTCTTGCTTCAGACAAAAAATATTTTTTGTAAACCAGTGTAATTAAAGTTATATATATTTAAAATATGGAAGTGTAATCAAGTTTTGGAAGTGATTTATCAAAAAGCTTTTAACTTCGTCAACGAAAGAATAAGCAGATAAGATATGAAGCAGTAAAAATTATCACCTTAAGGCTAAAGGTAACTCTTACCCCTGTACACGTTGCAGCTCCACTGAATCGTATTGTAAGACAAAGAAGCCACCTTAGAGGCGATCTCAAATGAGTGTTTTCAAAAGTGTTTGTTGTTGATCATAAAGCTGCCCAATAGGCTAGATGTTAAGCTCAGAAAATGTACCCACAGTTTTAAAATTATAATATTTAAAACTCACCGCCGAGCAACCTAAGGGAATTCTCAAGAGGTATCGGGATTTGTTTTATATGAGAAGATTATGCAACAAACCTTACTAACTGGTGAACCAATATTGTAATACTCATTTACGAAATGTTTCAAACATACATGCAAATTACTGAAAGCAAGTATAATTCAGATTTTCTCAGAACATGCTTAAAATTCTGAAGGCAAACATGATTCAGACTTGTCAATAAAAGAGGCGAAACGTTAAAATTAATTTAATATAATAATATTCAAAACATTAAACACGCAACACTGTTTTGTTCACCTATATAGAAACATAATATAATACACACGAAATACATTTATCATTGATAGAATTTACGAATCGATTGTAACTCGTTCGTAAGTAGAGAATGATTACAATATTTAACCTATGTTGTTCCTCTCCAGGTAAAAAGGTAAATTATGATATGGGTTTTTGAAATACATAATCCAAAAAGAAATGTATTATATGGATTTGATCTGAACATATATAGCAAATAAAAATAAGCACTACAATAAAAAGTCACTTTATTAAGGTGGTTTGAAATGATAAAACGAAGTACTTTAACAGATATCTAAGCATAAAAACTAATGTTTCAAGATTCTGAGAAATTCTACAGATTATAGGAGGTTTCTCTAAACTACTTCGATAACATAGTAAGCAAACATAGTAAATAAAGATAGAAGGACATTTGTTCTAATAATCATTGAGAGGAGATAACTTCCATTGAGTCCTAGTGGTTCAAAAAAAATCTACAGTAATAAGACACTTCGAAGGTATTCGATATCAGTGTTCTCTTAAGAATTTTAAGAAGGAAATGAAAGTGCTGGTAAGACGATTTTTCTAACCACTCTACAAGTCCTATAAAAATGCTTTAAGTGCCGTGTCAAGGATATTGGATTTAAATCACACCATTCCGCGCAAACACTATTCGACTCTCAAATATATTACCAAATGTTTTGAGTAGAAAAGACAATTTGGAAATTTTCAGTAAATCATGAAAGTAAAGCCAAGAAGCACGTAATGCCAAGAAGTACAAAATACGTTTTTATACAATTAATTTTTTTCCCTATGGAGCTGGTTTTGAAAATCAAAAACGAAAAACTAATTTTCAACTGAAAAACACAACCGTGCTATGGGAGGGAAACAATCGCTTCTGTTTGTCTATTCCAACCAAGAGTCTAAGGTAATGGCACTCAATGGGGAAAATATGCTGTTCAGATCCTTCACTAGCATCGATCACATTTGGTCGAATAGTAAGCCGTGTTTCTTCTACAGAAAAACAATATTTGGCTGGGTCTAATCTAATCTTCGGATGGCGAAATGATTTTCTGTAAAGTGCTACAGCTGATTTGACGAGAAAACTTGCAGAGAACCAAAAGTGTCAGTCACTGCTATAAAAAACTCCCAATTACAACTGACTTCAACTTAACAAACTATTCAGTAACAATAAATAATTATTTTTGATATGACATCTCATCTACTAGTCCGATCCAAAGAGGACACTGTTTATCAAAATATAATGCAGAGAAAAAACACATCTCATAATTAGCCGTTCAACACAAAGTTTCTTTATTCATATCCTCCCAGCATAAGTTAGCGATTTCTTAGATTTTTATTATAAAATAGTATCTTATCGATGGTTTCACTGCTACAAGGAGATGTATATGCATATTTCTAACTTTACTTACGAAACCAGGACCTTTTCTTCATAACACTTGTAGTTAATTAAGGTACATGTTTTTACTAAATACCGTTACCTTAGTACCTGATTTTAACAATACCAAAACAGTAGCAAAGTGGATTATATCTGAAAAATTCCTTATTAATTAATCACGGTGCTTTAGACTCTTCCGGATGAAGACTGCTAAGGCTAATAGATTTGTTTATGCTTTACAAAAACAGAGGCAATCAGCGTCCTTTATTCTTGAATTTTAAAAGCAGTAAGTGAACTGTTTAATTATTTATATGTCTTGTAGTGAACCGACAGTTTGTTTTGTCTGAATTATACAAATAGTGCGTAACTCGTTTTGCAGTTTCTAAACTCTCGGAGTTAAGAAGTGTGCTCAGTTCATAAGCTCTACTGTAGTTTTTTACAGTTTATGAACTCTTTGAACCAAGAAAGTGTTTTGTTTATAAACCAGGTGAAACTTTCAATTTAATTCTGAACAAGTTTCAACTATTGTTTAGAATTTGTGCAAAAATCTATAAAAAGGCTATTTAACAAAGCTTTTTATAATTTTAAACTAACTTCAGCGAAGGCAGCAGGCTAATCAACAACATCTATCAACTTACTAATACAGAAAAGACAGATAATCAGCATCAGGAATCAACTTACTACAGGGAAGTTAGCCAGTCATCTGTACCCATCAGTAAGGATACTCTTGTTTGTCCCATTGGTGGGATTTAATTGACGTTATTATACAGTATTGACGGCCTCAAAGCGTGGACTGAGGTTTGTTTTTTTCAGCAACGAAACGTGAACAAAGAAACCTTGGATTCATAGTTCAGGCAAATTAACCAATGGTTCAAACATGGATAGAATTTTGTTTTAAACATATTGGTTTGTTTTTAATTTCGCGCAAAGCTACATGAGGGTTATCTGTGCTAGTTGCCCCTAATTTAGCAGTGTAAGACCAGAGGAAAGGCAGCTAGTCATCACCACCCACCGCCAATTCTTGGGCTACTCTTTTACCAATGAACAGTTGGAATGACGGTCACATTATAACGTCTCCACGGCTGAAAGAGCGAGCATGTTTGGTACGCTCGGGATTCGAACCTGCGACCCTCAGATTACGAGTCGAGTGCCTTAACCACCTGGCCATGCCGGGCCTAGACATATTGACTGAGCGCAAATAGCCCTCGAGTAGCTTTGCGCGAAATTAAAAAAAAACAACAAAACTAACATATTGGTTGAAGCTCTCTGTATACACATGTGTGTGGGTATGTAGATATATTTAAACCCAAAACACAAATATTGCATGTAACAAAAAATAATATCAGTGGCTTGAATATAACAGTTTTAAAGGTGTGTTTCTTAAAGCGTTTATTCAAATTTTGTTTAGCGAAACCACGTGCTAGCTGTATGATAAGACTTATGTTAACTTATTCTGCGAAACAAGGTAACCAACAAAACATTAAAAAAGGAAGTGCGTTAAACAAGCATCAACGAAAAGAGGAGAAACATAAAACATACAATCACTATTATAAAGAGTTCCTCTGTTACGACACTCAACTCAGGCTCTTTTGAATGACGACTCATTCATTCGATTTAAAGAAATATCCTCCAGCAGGGAATTCTCGTTCTGAATTGTACAAGAGAGGGCGCGCTAACATTAAATAAACAACAGTGGTGTTTGTGGAACTGTTGCCACGTTACAAGTTTGTTTTTGTTTAGCCAGCAGCTGTCTTTATTTGGAACTGCTTAATATTTGTGGAACGATTATTTGCAAAGACATTTGCCTGAAGCATTTCCCAATAATTTCATAATATAATCAGGATAACGTCTGTTATTGATGTTTTTATCCAAATGAATTGTGTATTAACTTAATTGGAAAGGAATTTAGAACACTTAAGTGCCTTACAATAATTATTTTTATTTAATTATTAGTGTTATAAAAGAGAGTGTAGTGATTGAAGTGGATGCAGGTAGTTGCTGTAATGCCGTAGTAATATTACAAGGTTCTTCAAGTTGTGCTGTTACTTGACGATAGCGCATTATAGATTAAAAATTTTTTATAGTTGTAATATCTACTTGACTATTATTTGACTCTCACATGCTATATGAGTTTACCTACGAAGTTTAACATTGTTACTTTCAGTCTTCCTTAGAACTTTCTAGAGACGCTGCTTATCCGACTCTCTTTTTTTTTCTCATCAGTAACAAATTCGTAAGCATATTAAAAGTAAATAAATGAGAAAGTTTCATTACTTAATCTTGAGCTCAAAGCTGCGTTGTGTCCACCGCAGGAATCGAATCCTAAATTATGGCTTTATAAGTCCTTAGTGTTCAAGATTAAAGTTCAACGCTGAGCCAACAGGAAGAAAGAAACACGAAGGAATATTTTAGTATTTGCCATATTAAAAAAACATGACAGTTTTCGTGTCATGCTATTTCAGTAGCCATTTGTTATATCTAGAAAGACTTGAAAACACAAAGATCGTGTCTGAGGCAATGAGATTTATCTGAATCCCCAGAACTGAACTTCGTTCATAAAGTGTCCTGACATGATAAAGTGATGAGTTGGAATTAAACTGTAATACAACACAAGGATATAACTGAGCAGAAATAAGCCTCAGTACCTGGCAGCCTTATTAGCGCTCATTAGCGTTACGTATTTCACGACACTGGAAACATTGTGGGTGTAGTTGGAACAGTACCACCGATTTTTTAAATGCTCATACCTACCTAACCTAATGTAGTTTAATTGTTATACAGTCTGTTTATTACTTGCTTCACTTACTAATATATCCTGTCGCTCATTTAATGTTTTCCATTTATCACAATTCCAATGAAAAAAACAAACTTTTCCACCAGCGAATTCTACTTTTAAAGCATTATTTTTAAATAACATTTTGTCAAACTCACAGCAAAGACAGAAAAATGCCGTCAGATATTTAAAGTTATAACAGAAAGAAATACTTGACACCAGTTCTCCTGTTTATTCGATCAAACATCAAAATATCAACTTCTAAACAACTTTTTTATTTTATGAATTATTATAACACTATTTAAGTATGATTTTACGAATGATTATAACACTATTTAAGTCAAGAAAATTAAAATTCATTTTTAATATCATTTAAAAGAATCTTCTAATCCATTTCTGTCAGGCAGCGAAAAGCAAATGTCAATTTAGGGAGGTGAGCTCCGATGATTGAAGGTTCTACTGTCCATACTGGCAGGACTGTCTGTTCGATACTTGAAACGCACGTGATCACCGATACGTTCACATTTATCAGTTTGATAGACATTAACCATTTTCAAAAATTTGCAGGTGAGTTTTATTCACTTGTGGAAACCTTATTGCGATTTGATGTTTCATGACGTTCCATATCATCTGAAAGGTAAGTTACTATGATAATTTAATTTTATGATAATAGCTGGAGAAAACTATCTGTGCAATATCGGGGTAATTTTTTTAGAATTACTTTCATCAGTTGATCGATTAAATGTAAATTCAAAATTTTAACTCGTACAAACATTATTATGCTTTCCAGTTCTCTCTCTTAGTATTTAGGTATTAACATTTCTGAACATATTTTTTGCTGTGATAAAATTTTAATTCTAGTATTTGTTTGTTTCAAAATGTTTGTTCCAAGCTACACAATGCAATATTTACGCTTACTCGTCTGTAGCTGCCAACTAACAGACCAGAAACATCTACTCAACAGCTACTTTTGGGTTACTCTGAC
Source organism: Carcinoscorpius rotundicauda (assembly GCA_011833715.1). NCBI lineage: Eukaryota > Metazoa > Arthropoda > Merostomata > Xiphosura > Limulidae > Carcinoscorpius > Carcinoscorpius rotundicauda. Next base: position 90,064,674 of record CM022393.1, on the reverse strand, counting down.
ACAATACTGGGATTTAAAGGTCACTATTAACGTGCAATCAGGGCGACAAAGTGCGGAACACGTTTTTACGGCAAAAGACTGGGAATAATGAAGGCTGGAATAGATAACTTACATTTTGGTGATTTTGTTTATTATATTCCTGTAACAGAAAAATACAAATAAAGCTGTTCAAATCAACATAAGTCGGTTAACCTTCAGCATCAACAAAAAGCTTTGAACATAGGCTTAACCACTGTTTTTATAGCAGTAGTCATTAACACCATAATTTATACAGTAAAACGAACAAAGCAGTAGTTATTAACACCACAGTTTACACAGTGAAACATACAAAGCAGTAGTTATTATCACCACAGTTTATACAGGACAAGTGTTTGAAACGTAACTTCTAAATACCAGAGTTAATTTCTTTTTATTGCTTTTGAAATTCTTGTATCCGTTGTTTTATTCGTGTATGCTCAGCATATATCTTAAATTCTATTACTGAGTACATCTATGAATGTCTTAATTTATGTTATTTTATTCATTATAAAAATTTAAACTTTCTACATCAGGTATTTGAAAAACCAGATAAGTATTATAGCTTCTCTAAGCCTAAAACAGCAGCGTCTTTCATAACTAATAACATGTAACGTTATTTATTTTGTTAAATATTAAGATTCTACTTCTGTTTTGTAAATGAAAATGTCTTTCAGATTTTTTGTGTAATATCTCTTGTAGCTGTGACAATAAGTTTAGAGCTAGGGCAAAACTGTAGCCACAAGAACTACGTTTATATGGCGTATACATACGTGACTTATAGCTTCTCACAGCAATCGTTTCAACAGTTTTACTTTTGATCACTTCTGTATACCGTAAACATTATATTACAACCTTTAACTGACGATTTCAATAAATGCAAATATATTAAAAAGAAACACAACTTAATTATTGTGTTGGGAAAAATCCATATACCTAATTATTTATCAGAGTTACAGGCACGCACAAGAAAGTAATTATATATTTCTCTATATTAGAAGAAAACCGTGATTGCAACTAAACTCTTCAAAAAGAGAAACGCAAAAGTTGAGACAAATTGTTAACAAGTTTATTCTGGGAGTTCTGTATGATATGTGTGAAACTTTGCATATTCACTGCTGAACGTCCAAAGTCTGCAAAGGCGAAATCTACGCTCACTAGTTGAAGTTTAACATCACTCTACGTTAATAACAAGTATGCCCCCGTGAGCATCAATAACTGCTTGGCATCTCCTGCCCAGCGAAGCAATGAGATGACAAATCACATTCTGTGGAATGGCTGTCCACTCAGCCTGCAAAGGTGCTGCAAGCTGAGGTAGAGTCTGCGGTTGAGGTTGTAGCAGTCGCAGACGTTGGTCCAACTCGTCCCAAAGATGTTCGATGGGGTTTAAATCTGGTGATCTGGAGGGCTAGGGAAGAACGTTGATCTTGTGGTGTCTCAAGAAGACAGTAGTGAGTCGGGTTGTGTGAGGACGGCGTTGTCATGTTGAAAAACGTCGTGACGTTCACCATGATGGGTCGCACATGGGGCCTAAGAATCTCGTCGACGTATTGTTGAGCCGTAAGATTCCCTCGAATGTACAAAAGGTCTGTTCTGGCATTGTAGGCGACGGCAGCCCACATCATGACGCTGCCACCACCAAATCTGTCGACTTCCTGCACACAGTTTGCTACAAAACTTTCACCTCGGGCACGGTAAACACGGGTCCTTCCATCCTCCCTACGAAGCATAAAAGGTGATTCATTGCTGAACCAAACATGCCTCCATTGTCGATGAGGCCATATCCGATGTGCCCGAGTCCACTGCAGCCGTGCTTGACGATGTTGCTGGGTGAGGATGACGCCTCTAACTGGACGTCGAGGTCGGATTCCTGCATCTCGTAGACGGTTGCGTACCGTCTGATCGGAATTCCTACGCAGCCCAAGTATGGCTGAGGCAGTAGTCGTTGCAGTGGTGGTCCTATCCCGAAGATGACGTAACCGGATGTAGCGATCTTGTGCGGGCGTGGTCACACGAGGTCTGCCAGATCGTGGAGGGTCACGAGTTAATCCATGTTGTTGGTAACGATTCCATAGCCTTGTGATGGTGCTTGAATGAACATTCACAGCTCTGGCAACATCTGATCGAGATTCGCCTGCTTCCACGACCAATGGCGTTGTTGCGTTGTGCTTCAGTCAGCCTTGGCGTAACTGTATTGCGTGTCGGTGGCTTAACACTGAGCTATGGAAACCGAGAACCCGCCACTTTTATAGAGATTTTACACACGTTGCACTTGCAGAACATGCAGATCTCTCAAACAAATTTATTGGACACGAATGCGTTTTGGCGAAAAATACGATGTTTTCCTCTTTTTTCAAAGTGCACAAATTTTATTGTCATTTTGGCCTGACAATCAGTGCCTTAACACGTGTAACATCACATACTCTGAGCTTCAAACGTTATCACATATATTTCTCTTTAAAATAAAAAAATATCCATTTTGCGTTTCTTGTTTTGAAGAGTATATCTTTACTTTATCAGTTTTGTTTCATATTCATTTGCAAATTGTTTGGCCAGAGAAATGTTATTCACTGTGGTATAGTTCGATGTACAGGTTGTTCGGAAAGTCACTGTGCACTTGTATATTTATTAACAGACATGTTTCAAAATAGAATACAGGAGGTAAATATGAATGACAATAATAAACAATGTTGAAAGTGACCCCTATTGGCATAAATACAGGCCTGCATCCTTCTTATTTTGTTTCTAAATACCGCTATCAGTTACTGACTTGAAATAGACTGAATAAATGCTGTTATTTCTGCTTTCAAAACTGCACAATGACTTTCCGAACGCCCTGTATAATACATGGCAAAATAACTGATTCCATAAGAAATTATTTCTTGGAAGGTAATAACTCGAAACTGTATCTAAAGTTTTCAATCCACATTGACTCATATAAATTCATTCTGACAAATACAATTTAGGTAATTAGAATCATGTTATGACGTTGATATTGTCGCTTATCACAGTATTCTAAGCAACCAATACGTTTTTTTTATTTCCCACACAACCAATTAAAGTACACGCTGTTATAAAATGCGAATAACGACATATCTCAGATATGGGCATACACTCATGGAATAGTAGCTAAATGTAATCCACCTTATTTGAAATGATCTAAAAATTGTGCAGCGTCATTGAATTTTGAATAACGAAATTTATTTTGTAAAAGATTTACACAACTGATTTCTTCTGTCAAATTGTTACTGAAAGAAAAATGAGCAGAGAAATGCTATTTAAAGAAGAAAGAGCAGAAAGATGCTACTTAAAAAAGAAAGTGTAGAGTGATGTCACTTAAACAAAAAAAAGCAGAGATGCTTCATAAAAAAGGAGCAGAGAGATTAACTTAAAAAAAGAACAGAGCGATGCTACTTAAAGAAGAAAAAGCAGAGGGATGTTACTTAAAGAAGAAAGAGCAGAGGGATGTTACTTGAAGAAAAAAAAGCAGAGATATTACTTAAAGAACAAAGATCGGAGATGTTACATAAAGTAAAAAGAGCAGACAGATGCTAAATAAAGAAGAAAGAGCAAAGAGATGTTACTTAGGGAAAAAAGCAAAAATGTTACTTAAAAAAGAAAGAGCAGAGGGATGTTACTTGATGAAGAAAGAGCAGAGAGATGGGACTTAAATAAGAAATGTAGAGATATCACTTAAAGAAGAAAGAGCAGAGAGATGTTACTTGATGAAGAAAGAGCAGAGAGATGTGACTTAAATAAGAAAGAGTAGAGATATCACTTAAAGAAGAAAGAGCAGAGAGATGCTCCTTTAAAAGAAAGAGCAGAAAGATGCTATTTAAAGAAAAGCAGAGAGATGTGACTTAAAGAAGAAAAAGCAGAGTAATGTCACTTAAAGAAGAAGAAAAAGCAGAGATGTTGCTTAATGAAGAAAGCGCAGAAAAATGTTAAATAAAAAAGCAGAGAGTTACAACATAAAGAAAAAAGAGCAGAATTAACTTAAAGAACAAAGAGCAAAGATGCTACTTAAAGAAAAACAGAGATGTTATTTAAAGAAGAGCAGATAGATGCTACTTAAAGTAGAAAAAGCAGAGACATGTTATTTAAAGTAGAAAGAGCAGAGAGATATCACTTAAAAAAGAAAGAGCAGAGAGATGTCACGTAAAGAAGAAAGAGCAAAGAGATGCTACTTAAAGAAAGAGCAGAGATATGTTACTTAAAGAAGAAAGAGCAGAGATGTCACTTAAAGAAAGCGCACACGTTACTTAAAGAAGAAAGAGCAGACAAATGTAACTTAAAGAAAGAGCAGAGATTTCACTTAAAGAGAGAGCAGAGAGATGTCACGTAACGAAGAAAGAGCAAAGAGATGTTATTTAAAGAAAGAAGAGCAGAGTGATGTTACTTAAAGAAGAAAGGTGTTACTTAAAGAACAAAGAGCAGAGAGGTGTTACGTAAAGAACAAAGAGCAGAGAGATGACACTTTAAGAACAAACAGCGGAGAGATGCTTCTTAAAGAAGAAAGTTGTTACTTAAAGAACAAAAAGCACAGATATGCTACTTAAAGAACAAAGAACAGAGAGATGTAACTTCACGAACAAAGAGCAGAGAGATAACACTTTAAGAACTAACAGCAGAGAGATGCTTCTTAAAGAAGAAAGAGGAGAGAGGTGTTCCTTAATGAAGAAAGAGCATGTAAGTGTTACTTAAAGAAAGAGCACAGAATTGTTACTCAAAGAAGAAAAAACAGAAAGATATCACTTAATGAATAGAGAGCAGAGATGTTACTTAAAAAAGAAAAGAGAAATGCTTCTTAGACAACAAGAACAAAGATTTTACTTAAAGAACAATGAGCAGAGAGGTGTTACTTAAACAACAAAAAGCAGAGAAATGTCACTTAAAGAAGAAAGAGTAGAGTGATGCTACTTAAAAAGAGCAAAAAGATGCTACTTAAAGAAGAGCAGAGAGATGTTAAATAAAAAAGAAAGAGCAGAGAAGTGTTCCTTCAAGAAGAGCACAGAAGTGTTACTTAAAGAAGAAAGAGCAAAGATATACTTAAAGAAGAAAGCAGAGATGTTACTTAAACAAGAGCAGATAGATGCTACTTAGAGTAGAAAGAGCAGAGAGATGTCACTTGAAAAAAGAGCACAAAGATGTAACTTAAAGAAAAAAGAGGAGAGAGATGTAACTTAAAGATGAAAACGCGGAGAGATGTTAAATAAAGTAAAGAAAGAAATATGTTACTTAAAGAAAAAAGAGAAGAAAGATGTCACTTTAAAATGATAGAACAGAAAGATGTCATTTAAAAAACAAAAAGCAGAGATACTACTTAAAAAGAAATAGCAGAGAGATGTGACTTAAAGGAGACAAAGCAAAGTAATGTCACTTAAAGAAAGAGCAAAGAGATGTCACTAAAAGAAGAAACCGCATATATATTACTTAAAGAAGAAAAAGCAGAGAGATGTTACCTAAAGAAGAAAAAGAAGATGCTACTTAAAGAGAGCAGAGATGTTACTTAAAGAAGAAAGAGCAGACATATAATACTTAAAGAACAAAAAGCAGAGAAATGTTACTTAAGAAAAAAAGAGCAGAAAGATACTACTTGAGAACAAAGAGCAGAGATGTGTTACTTAAAGAAGAAGCAGAGAGGAGTTACATAAAGAACAAAGAGCAGAGAAATGTTACTTAAAGAAGAAAATGCAGAAAAATGTTACTTAAAGAAAAAGCAAAGTAGTGTTACTAAAAGAAAAAAGCAGATATGTTACTTAAAGAAGAAGAAAAAAGATAAACATATTACTAAAAGAAGAAAGAGCAAAGACATGTTATTAAAATAAGAAGCAGAGATGCAACTTAAAGAAGAAAGAGCAGATGTGTTATTTAAAGAAGAAAAACCAGAAATATGCTACTTAATGAAAAAAGCAGAGATGTTACGTAAAGAAGAAAGAGCAGAGAGATGTTACTTAAAAAGAAAGAGCAAAAAGATGCTACTTAAAGAAGAGCAGAGAGATGTGACTTAAAGAAGAAAAAGCACAGATGTTACTTAAAGAAGAAAGAGCAGAGATGATACTTATAGTAGAAAAGGCAGAGATGTCACTTGAAAAAAGAGCACAGAGACGTTACTTAAAGAACAAAGAGCAGAAAAATGCTATTTGAACAAAAAAGAAGAGAGATGTAACTTAAAAGAAGAAAGAGCAGAGAAGTGTTCCTTAAAGAAAGAGCACAGAAGTGTTACTTAAAGAAGAAAGAGCAAAGAGATGCTACTTAAAGAAAGAGCAGAGAAGAGTTACTTAAAGAAGAAAGACCACAGAAGTGTTACTTAAAGAAGATAGATCAGAGAAGTGTTACTTGAAGACGACAGAGCAGAGAAGTGTTACTTAAAGAAGAAAGAGCAGATAGATGCTACTTAAAGAAGCGAGAGCTGAGATATTACTTGAAGAAGAAAGAGCAGAAAAATGTTACTTATAGAAAGAGCAGAGAAGTGTTACTTAAGGACAAAAGAGCAGAGAAGTGTTACTTAAGGACAAAAGAGCAGAGAAATGTTACTTAAAGAAGAAGAAGCAGAGAAGTGTTACTTAAAGATGAAAGACCAGAAATGTTACTGAAAAATGAAATAGCAGAGAGATGTTACTTGAAGAAGAAAGAGCACTTAACTTAAAGAAGAAACAGAGATGCTACTTAAAGAAAAAACAAAGATATTACTTAAGAAAGTAGCAGATAGAGGCTACTTAAAGAAGAAAGAGCAGAAAGATGTTACTTAAAAACAGAGAGCAGAGAGATGCTACTCAAAGAAGAAAGAGCAGAGAGATGTCACATAAAGAAAGAGCAGAGATGTCACATAAAGAAAGAGCAGAGATGTTACTTAAAGCAGAAAAAAACAGAGATGCTACTTAAAGAACAAAGAGAAGAGAGATGCTACTTGAAGAAGAAAAAGCAGAGATGTTACTTAAAGAAGATAGAGCAATGAGATGTTATTCAAATAAGAAAGAACAGAGAGATATCACTTAAAGAAGAAAAAGCAGAGTGATGCTACTTGAAAAGAAAGAGCAGAAAAATGCTACTTAAAGAAGAGCAGAGAGATGTGACTTAAAGAAGAAAAAGCAGAGTAATGTCACTTAAAGAAAAAGCACAGATATTACTTAAAGAAGAAAAAGCAGAGAGTTACAACATAGAGAAAGAGCAGTTTAGTTAAAGAAAAAAGCAGATATGTTACTTATAGAAGAGCAGATAGATGCTACTTAAAGTAGAAAAAGCAGAGATGTCACTTAAAGAAAGAGCACAGAGATGTTACTTAAAGAACGAGCAGAGATATGTTACTTAAAGAAAAAATAGCAGAGATGTCACGTAAAGAACAAAGAGCAGAGTTTACTTAAAGAAGAAAGAACAGAGATGCTACTTAAAGAAAAAAACAGAGATGTTACTTAAAGAAGAAAGAGCAGAGAAATGTTCCTTAAAGAAAGAGCACAGAAGTGTTACTTAAAAAAGAAAGAGCAGAGATGCCACTTAAAGAAGAAAAAATAGCAGAGATGTCACGTAAAGAGCAAAGAGATGCTACTGAAAGAACGAGCAGAGATATGTTACTTAAAGAAGAGCAGAGATGTCACTTAAAGAAGAGGAAATAGATGCTACTTAAAGTACAAAAGGCGGAGATGTCACTTGAAGAAAGAGCACAGAGATGTTACTTAAAGAATAAAGAGCAGAGAAATGCTATTTAAACAAAAAAGAGGAGATGTAACTTAAAAGAAGAAAGAGCAGAGAAGTGTTCCTTAAAGAAGAAAGAGCAAAGAGATGCCACTTAAAGAAAAAGCAGAGAGATGTCACTTAAGGAAGAGAGAGTAGAGAAATGCTACTTAAAGAACAAAGAGCACAGAGGTGTTACTTTAAGAACAAAGAGCAGAGAGATGTTAAATAAGAAAGAAAGAGCAGAGATGCTACTTAAAGTAGAAAGCAGAGATGTTACTTAAAGAAGAGCAGATAGATGCAACTTAAAGTAGAAAGAGCAGAGATGTCACTTAAAGAACAATGAGCAGGAGATGTTAAATAAAAAAGAAAGAGCAGATAAACAGCATGAAGAAAGAGCAGAGATGCTACTTAAAGAAGAAAGAGCAGAAAAATGTTACTTAAAGAAGAAAGAGCAGAGAGTTACAACATAAAGAAAGAACAGAGATGCTACTTAAAGAAGAGCAGATAGATGCTATATAAAGTAGAAAAAGTAGAGATGTCACTTGAAGAAAGAGCACAGAGATGTTACTTAAAGAACAAAAAGCAGAGACATGCTATTTAAAGAAAAAGGAGAGATGTAATTTAAAGAAGAAAGAGATGCCTCATGGTTCACATCTATTATTCTATAAATTTTGTTCTTTTTTATTACGTATTTGATGGCCGAACGTTATAGCAATGTAGTAATATTTTAACTTTAATATTCCCGCAACCCTAACATTATGAGACGTTCACCCTTTACGACTAAAGCGATTAAGTGCTCTTAAATTTAAGACAATGAATGGCATTTTAAGATCTTTCGAACTTTATGATAATATGGGAAGAGTAATCTCAGCGGTTGGAGTTCAAACCGTCCTTCAAATTTGGGTTAAAAATCTCAAAATATTCATGTTAAAGTTGTTTATTCTGGTCTGCTTTAATGATGGTGTTCTCGGTTTATTGTATGTAAATCAGACATAAGATGGTCAGTCATATGATATGAAGTATATATATATAATCTGGTGCAACCTTGTGTCCCCCGCTGATACAGCGGTAAGTCTATGGATTTACAACGCTGAAATCAGGGGTTCAATACCCCTCAGCAGATAGCACAATGTGGCTTTGCTATAAGAAAAAAACACATACATACACAACTTCGTCTTATTCATCACTTTGAATATTTCCAAATTGTTCGTCAACATGGATAGACTAGAAAACAACATATTAGGATATTTCACGCATGTCAACAATCACAGAAGAATGAGAGATGGCCACTCAAAGAAGGGTGTGAATTACCTGCCAGTATTTCAAAACATCAGCAGAACATCAAACTGCTTTCAATCCAATGGCACAATTGATGTGACATTTGAATTAAGGAGACAAATCATTTACAACACATACGATTTTGGTTCGTTGCATTCGTAGAAAACCTGTTCCGAAATTGATTCAGATGTTTATAGTCGCATTTAGTTGCCAAGTAAGATATATTTCACTAGAATGGTCTGTATAACACATATTCAGTGAGGCGTGTTCTGCTCATAGCAAGACATAAAACAACTTGCTTCCTTATAAGAGTGTCACAAACAGATTCTTTAGATGTACGGCACGTGAAGTAATTTTATATTTTCAGGTGCGTCGCGCTTCACCACGCAGCCAGATAATAATCATAAGTGTATGGTTATCTGGGGAGAATGTGTCCATATTCAAGTTCATTTTTATATCAAACATGACACGTGAAGCAGTGGTGATAGATTGATAAGAATTGAAATAGATATTAGTGAAAATACTGACTTTTACATCCTAACTTACGAAATAATACAATCAACAACAAGCATATATTATAGGACATGCATTCAATGAGTCTTTGTACACTGGTATAATTGTTCCCGAATTCAACCTAATAAAAGGTAACGCCTGCTTCGTAGATAGACACGCTCTTTGAAGAAGATAGAATTGACATTAATGAGATCTACATGATATTTGGGATTTAAACCTTAACACATATACAGGACAATCTTAGGAGACGCGTTGCATCCTTTAACGTGATTCCAGACGCTACAATATCAGACAGGTCGAGGCTACTCCAAGACTTTACCAACACCTTCATTTTAGGTATATAACATCTATGACAGACTGTTTGTAGTACTTACGAATACGAAACGTCATGAACGCTCAAAATTTTGATTTAAGAGTTTAGGCAAAATTACCGATTATTTACATTTCACCATAAGTAATATATCACCAGATACCTTATTTGCATAAAAAAGCATATTCGAAGGGTGAAAGAAGTTATTCTGTGACAGTAAAATTACCTTGACATAGGTAAACTGTATTGAAATTCAGATAGCTTTTTAACTGCTCTGTGTACTGTAGTTTCCAAACGATTTCTATTTCTTTTGTAGGTGAGATAGCCTTGACGTCTTAAAGGATCTTGTTCTGATAGTCTTAACTTCTTGTAAGATAACTGTATTAGTTTCTACTCGATTCTGAGAAAACTTAGTTTTGTACTACCGGCTTATTTATCTAATGGCTTTTAAGTGTTTGTGGTGGAAAGATAAACTTTAAGCTACCGATATAAACGTCTCTCAACAATAAATAAGATTAGTTTTAGACGGTTTGCCTCAGTATGTAGCAGAAACTAAGTTATCTTTCTATTCCTCTTGTACAATCAAGCGTGGCGACTTGGGTATAATTTGATAGTTTTTATATTCATTTTATTTAAGGTTAAACAAGAAGCTACACAGTGGATTATCTGTGATCTTCCAACCACGCGTATCGAAACCCGGTTTCTGGCGTAATAAGTTTCAGGACATTTTGATGTGTTACTAGAGGAGGTTTTATTTTATTTTCATATAATATTTTTTTCACAGCAGATTAAATCAAGGTTTCTGCGGCAAAACTCTTACTTTGTTAAATATTTTAATGCTTAAAAAATGAAGTGGAGTATCATATTTATTCATATATTCGGGTAAGTCTAACAAAACTAGCAGTAAAGTAAATAGTATAGCGTATTTATTCAGATATTCGGGTAAGTCTAACAAAACTAGCGGTAAAGTAAACAGTATAGCGTATTTATTCGAGTATTCGGGTAAGTCTAACAAAACTAGCGCTATCGTAACTGATATGGCGTATTTATTCTAGTAAGTCCAACAGAATCAGTGCTATCGTAAATAATATAGCGTATTTATTCGAGTAAGTCTAACAGAACCAGCGCTATCGTAAATGATGTAGCGTATTTATTTGCGTAATTCTAACAGAATTAGCACTGTCATAAACGATATAAGTATATTTAATTTCTCCAGAATTTAGTTTTAATCGGAAAGCAGCATCTAAGGCGACACGTAAATCAAAGCTATGAATTTCAAGTAACACAACCATACTATTAACGTGTTTTCTGTTTTAGTTAATTTCATCTAGTGATAAGGGTAATTATTACTCATGGTTTTCAAACCTCAAGTAAAAACAAACAATAATTTTAGTTTGATGAAATGCTTTCGTTTGATATTTTCTTCTTTTCATCTATTCAGTTACCTACCTATTTCTCCATCCCTCTTTCTATCTTTTTGTCCTCTTTTTCCATCTACTCATCTGTTTTAGTTTTCTCAATACTTAACTTATAAATGCCACAGACTTTTAATGCAGGTTCTACAATGCAAACTTTTTATCAAAATTAAAATTATTACCTAGGTAAAGGGGTCAAAGTGCTCACAAAAAGCGCCAAGTCTGAAATGCAAATGTAGTTTCTAAAAATAAAATAAAAAGTAGAATAGAAAAAAAAGGCTAAACTTTCACTGAGTGTATGATTCCATTGCGGAATAAAAATGTAAAGATTATGGCGAAAAATGGCTGTAGAGAGACAGGCAGATAAGGGAAGGACGGGAAGTAAAGTTGCTTGCCTTGTAAAACGATTCAGTAGATCTACGTTAAGCAGGAGTTGGCAGCTAGCCAAACGTGGAGTCGTCTCACCGATCAATATTCTCCAGACTCTTAAGTCATCGGTATATCTACCGATGAGCCTTAGCACAAGGGAAGGGCAATATAAAGCAGTAAATATTAAACGCCCCCTTTTCTCACACCATACTTCCTTTTTTCACACTCTTTTCTACGCTCCGGCTTAGGTCAATTTTCTTTTTACTCACCGAACACCTTGCAATTCTTCTGGCCACGTTCCGCGACTTATTATGGCCAACAACACGGAATTGTCGGATTTCACCCTTCATAAGCGTTAGATTATGTAAGAAATGCTAAGTTTCAAAGGGTTGACTATAAATAGCAACCTAAAAAAAATCATTTGTATAGCATTTCCAATTAAAGAAGCCTAAGAAACCTAAACATCTGAGTTAAATATCTGTAATGTGACCCGGTCAACATTTATTATCCATGCTCATATACAACACTGAAAGCAAAGAGCTAATGGTTTGGGTACCTTTAAACGGTAATCAATCACCCTTAAAAGAACACTGCCACCTATATTCCAAAAATATATTTATAGTTGTATTTCAATGAGTAAACACCGTATACGTCCTCAATTCGAGTCCCACTGCCATGAAATCACGTTGCACGCACTTTAGGATACGTTATAAAAGTGACAGTCAATTCCCATTTCTCAAATAGAGCAATTCAAGAGTTTGTTTGTTTGTTTTTTTTAATTTCGCACAAAGCTACTCGAGGGCTATCTGTGCTAGCCGTCCCTAATTTAGCAGTGTAAGACAAGAGGGAAGGCAGCTAGTCATCACCACCTACCGCCAACTCTTGGGCTACTCTTTTACCAACGAATAAATTCAAGAGTTAGTGGAGGGTTATGTTGACTAACTCGTTCTCTCCTAGTCTATCAGTTCAAAATTAGGGACGACTAACTAAGTTACTCCTTGTGTGACTTGCGACTATCGAAAAAAAAAGTGTAAAATGATCCAAAGATTCTGGGTAGAAAAGTCCCTAGGTGATTGGGTGCGGCATTGATCGTTACAGGTCCAGATGGAAGCTTCGTTAGGAGTCTTCAGTTTAACCTTTCATGCTCTGCCTTGGGAGAGTTATCAGTAACAATAATATTGTGGGTGAAAGTGTTCAGTTCAAATTAATTCGACGTAACTGTTAATACACAAAACAACAGCCTTACAACATGATAAAGTTTAGTTCCTAGCAAACTTACTCTTCTATTCAGTTTTTAATTATTTACTTCGCCGATTCATCGATTCTTCCATGGTGTTTTCCTTCCGTTTGCTGATAATATCAAATTTCCATAACTATTTTAACACAGAATATTATCACAAATTTAAAATCGAACCAGTTTTTCTTCTTCTTCTCTGTTAACTTACAAGCGTTTACTTATTCATATTTTCCTTCATAACTCCTACACATTTATACTAATTTTTCTTGACAACAAATATTCTGTTGTTGTTACATTTTAAAACCCTTACATACATACAACTGCTATCACATTTATCTCCTAGACGATCGGGTGTGGGGGAGGTGTCGAGTTTATGGAATAACGCTAAAATCCGTAATTCGATTCCTTTCAGCGAACAGGATGCAGATAACCCGTTACGTAGCGTGAAAAACAAAGACCAACAATATTATATTTTGAAACCGTTGGTATCACTGTCATCATATGTTAAAAAGTTATTTCCGTTTTGGTTGTTTCATAAACTACGCAGCGTTCTATTTGCTTTCTAAGATAGGAAGTTCAATATAAATACCCATTTCTGGATATTATCCCTGACCCATACTCGTGCCTCGTCCAGGATTACAACAATTTTCCAACTTATATTCGTGAAAAAAAATCGCGATAAAGTAAAGCAGCGAATAACAGATTTATTAATTTCCAATGACTCCGCCAGCTTTTAGCATTCAAATCCGTAATCCACCGGCTGGGTTGAGTATGTGGTATTTCATGTTGCTTTCGCCAATTAACATCTTTTTTTTCTGGAGTTCAATTACAGAAATAATATTGTAAACCTGTTAAGATAACACTTAAAACGGTCATCTGTTAAAATAATTGTCTGAAGTGACATTAAAACAACGTATTATTTCTGATGACTCAGGGATTACGGAAATGTTTTCTTTACGCTCACTTTTTATTATTTTTTGTAGGGGAAGGGGAGATTTCAAACTACTCGTTTATGTTAAAGTACTTATTTATAACTGTTAAAGATAAGTGCCTTACTTTTGTTGACTTGGTATCGACACCATAAGTGTTAAAATGTATCTCAAGATGGCTGATATGGCTATTAACACTTTTATTAAAGTAGAGAACAGTGTTTCAGCCTTCTTAGGTCATCTTCAGGTTAACAAAGAAACAGAGATCTGTTTAAAAAGGATTTCGAGTAGCACGAGTTAAAATTCGATCAACGTTTACTTTATGTAAAAAATTATTAAACTTCCCAACATTAATTTAGGTCAAAAATCTGAAGATCTGAATGTTGTCAAGAAGATATACCCGCAAACCCTTTTTGTTAACCTGAAGATGACCTAAAAATGTCGAAATGTTGTTATTTACTCTAGTTTAATAAAAGTATTAATGCCCATACCAGCCGTTTTGAGATACATTTTTACTCCAGGTAGGTTTCTCGTCATCACCAAAACTGTTAATTTCAGAGCACAATGTACAATGTCTGGGAAAGTCGACCCACTTCAAACACCAGTAGATCAGTACTTTATTGTATTTTAGATGTTTTTGTTCTACGTTCTGTTTAGAACTATAACACCAAATATTTTTAATAATAATACCATCTTAAAGCCACCGTCTACTTAACATTGTCACCCCTTCATGAAGATATTCAAGATAAAAACTATTTTTTCATAACGCAAGTAACATCTTTTATTTATCTATTTTTGGTTTATACAAGTTCAATGAATTTGGTGAGAATTAAGAGAATTAACAAAAACAATAAACACGATTATTAGTTATACAGATATTTCTATACAATAAGGACAAGACTTCACACTTTTGTAATTTGAGGCTAATTAAACAACAATTCTGCAACTATTGGAGTACGGCATATCACGAATTAAAAACAAGGCTACCATAGCCTTAACGTATGGCTTACCCAGAATCAAACAACAAGACTACAGTAACCTGAACGTATGGCTTACCCCAAATCAAACAACAACGCTACAAGGCTAAAATAACCTTGACATATGATTTACTCCAAATCAAACAATAACGTTACAATAAAAATGCACAAAATAAAATTACAAAGAATGTCTTCCGATCTATTGTTTCCTCGTTTATTTGAATTGAAGTACATAGCTACACAGTGGGCTATCTGTGCTCTGCTGACCACGCGTATCGAAACCCGGTTTCTAGCGTTGTAAGTCCGCAGACATACTCCTGTCTCTGAGGTTCCTTCCGATTTGTTATGATTTTGTATTTATAATTGGTTAAAGCCTAATATTAAAGTTGTAAATTCGGTAACCCGAGGTCAGATGATGAATTTTTTTTACGTCTACTACCTAACTCCTTAACAACACTCATGTGCTTTGTTGATACATCTTTATGACGTCTCTCAGTTCACCCTTAACAATATTTGCACGTTTTTTTGATGAACTGTTATGTCTCCTACCAAGCATTCAGCAACACTAGCGTGCTTGTGTTTCAAAATATTCCAGAGTGCATTATTTAGATTCAATTATGAGGTCTTCCTTAGTCAAGATGGACTCTGGACACGATGTGTAAAACGACATTGCGAAATATTGTGTTGAAAGAGGTAAAGTATTTTCTTACAGAATTCCATCAGGGAAGACAACGGGGAATTTCCAAAAACGTTATAAGGTTTTCATAGGTTCTTTAACTGTTACCAATACATCAAGTCCACACGAAATAAAAATGCCCACATGGTGTTACTCACTGTCTCCTCTAGTGTTCACGTACTGAGAACCTGTCGTACCCTTGCATTCTTCACGTGGTCTTCAAACCCACACGTCCCCTAGTGGGGATACAGTAAATAAAGGGTTAGATTCTCCTCAGTGAACACTGAAAAATTGCACGTTGTGGCCTCGATATAAAATACACACGCATACTCAAACCTAGACCCAGTATCTCAAATCATTGACTTCATAAAACATTAAAAAACGAGCTCTTTCATGCAGTGGGCTGGCGGGAATCATTGTCAAGTAGAACAGTCTATCTCAATATATTAGTTATCACAGTCACAAAAGTATAGTGTAGATTAATCCTAGCTGTTACACATCATGTCACCTTTATAACATACATTTGTGGAAGTGAACAGACATATGAAACAACGATTAATAGGGTTGATGATTTTCCATTAATTTTCACCACAGTTTTTACATTCATTACAGCATGATGTTTGTTTTTTGGAATTTGCACAAAGCTACTCGAGGGCTATCTGTGCTAGCCGTCTCTAATTTAGCAGTGTAAGACAAGAGGGAAGGCAGCTATTCATCACCACCCACCACCAACTCTTGGGCTATTCTTTTACCAACGAACACTGGGATTGACCGTCACATTATAACGCCCCCACGGCTGGGAGGGTGAGCATGTTTGACGCGACTCGGGCGTGAACCCGCGACCCTCGGATTACGAAGCGCACACCTTAACGCGCTAGGCCATGTCAGGCCCTCAATACAGCATGAGAGTTGACATGTTGTATTTATAACTATAATAACTATAATAAGCTTATGGACTACAACTAGTCCACAAAATCTAGCAGGATAAAGGCCCTTGCGCTTAGTGAATTTGTTGGTCTACAGTCCTGAATTACCACCGCACTATTAAGTAATGAATTTACTGCTGTGTGTATAAAGCTTTTAACTGAAACACATTTTTACGTTAGAATGGTTCAGGGTGTAATTAATTTTGTGTTTAGTGTATTATTCACTCCTTCAGCATATTACACATACTGGTCTTGTGCAGCAGTAAGTGGTCACAAATATCTTGTACACTCATACCATCAAGGCCCGCCATGGC
This sequence comes from Carcinoscorpius rotundicauda, assembly GCA_011833715.1. NCBI lineage: Eukaryota > Metazoa > Arthropoda > Merostomata > Xiphosura > Limulidae > Carcinoscorpius > Carcinoscorpius rotundicauda. Next base: position 90,048,041 of record CM022393.1, on the reverse strand, counting down.
AAGGTGGTTAAGGCATTCGACTCTGAATCTGAGGGTCGCGGGTTCGAATCTCCATCGCATCAAACATGCTCGCCCTTTCAGCCGTTGAAGCGTTATAATGTGACGGTCAATCCCACTATTCGTTAGTAAAAGAGTAGCCCAAGAATTACCAGTGGGTGGTAATGACTAACTACCTCCCCTCTCGTCTTACACTGCTAAATTAGGGACGGCTAGTGCAGAGAGCCCTGGTGTAGCTTTGCCCGAAATTCAAACAAACAAACATATCATCAATTCTGCGACTATTAAACATATTTTTGTGTGGTCCGTGTTCTTATTTCCTTGTAACCTCTTTTTTTTAACTAGATGTCTGTGACGGCTTTCGAATTTATGGGATAGCACTTTATAATAATAATTTACATATATTAACGGCAGTGGGTTGTCAAAGCAGATGTGAGGAATAGATCCATGGATGACATTTTTAGCATCCATATATTTGGTTCACAGTGAATTAATAATGATTAAACAACATAGGTCTCCCTCGGCACATACAAGCATCCACACCAACGAGCCATCAAGTCAAAGCATTGATATTTGGGACTCCAGTATGGCCAGGCGGTTAGAGCACTCGACTCATAATCAGAGGGTCGCGGGTTCGATTCCCCGTCACACCAAACATACTCGCCCCTTTAGCCGTGTGAGAGTTATAAAGTGAGGTCAATCCCACTATTCATTGGTGATGACTAACTGATTCCCCCTAATTTTTCACTGACAACTTATAGACGGGCTGCGCATATAACCCTTGTGTAGCTTTGCGTAAAATTAAAAGAAAAAGTCAAAAAATGTTAGCTCGCTCACCATAAAAAAAACTTATTTATATTGAATAAAATTTATTGACTAATTAAAATCAACGGCTACGATGTTCCGATGTCTTCAGAAGTTAGTTACTAACTTACACATTTCTTCCTGCTACATGATGTTATACGGCTTTTGTATTTACTCACCCTATATCTCACATCACACCAAATATCGATGGTCCTGTATCTCTATTTGAAACTTTTTATATTTTAAATTTGATTGCATCTAGTGATTCTTCGAAATTTAATACTGCGAGGTTAAACTAAAACTTCAGTTATTTCTTACATAATTTTGTGTTGTTTTATGTGATTTTCAAGATGGACGCCATTCATAGCTTCAATAAACTTTTTTAAAATTTTGTAAATATCAAACGATGGTTTCAATGATTTAATATGTTTTGGATAATATATTGGGGGCGATAATTCTTATATATATAGATGAATCTACCAACGGAACTGATGGCGAAAAAGTTTGTAAGAGTGATGAGTAAGTTTGAAAGAAAAACTCTTCAGTTATATTTCTTGGTGAAATGCGAAAGAAGTAACATTAAAGAAAGAAAAGTGGACAACTGTTTGGAAAGGGTCAACATTTCACCGCCACAAAATAACGTGAAAACAATTATTGAATTGGTTCCAAGAAAAACATTATGAAACGTACGGAATGATTGTATCAGAAGTTTGAAATATTGATTGAGAAAGAAAAACGAAATCAAATATATGAACATTCTAGAGAATTCTAAAAATAGTTAATAATTCAGATATTACACTGAACAGCAAATAACAGGAAGTATTAAAAAGGGTTATGTTTTGCATTTAGATTACTTAATAATTATAAGGAAGAATTATGAAAATTAATTTAAGTTAAGTAACAAGTCCATATAATGTCATTAAATTATAGAAAATTTTCAACCAAATTACGGTCAACAAAAATTCATTTTAAAATCATAAAATCATTCAAAGAAAATAAAAATATGGTTAAGTGATTCTGGCAATGGGGTTGAGAACATATGGCAAAAAAGTACTTACAAAGAGATTAAGCAAAATCCATTAAATAAATATCATGAAAAAGTGAAAACACGTATTAAAATAGTCTAATTCTGAAAAAGAAATTGGTTAGGCCAAGGTTTCATGCAAATATACACAAAATCAATAATATGTTCAGACCTATAGTATCAAGTGTAGGTTCATAATATTATGAAGTTGCACAATTTACAGCACGAAAGCATTGTTTTTTCAGAGATAAGAACAAAAATACAGTTAGAAATTCAACAGAATTTGTAGAGAAAATTACTAATAAAAAATTATAAAAAGAACGACCTACTTGTATCATTTGATGTAATATCTTTATTTACTGTATCTCCAGTAGAAGAAGCAGTCACATGCCCTGAAAATAAATGAATAGAATGTAGATTCCAACAGTCGAAATAGTGAATATATTGAATTTAACAAGAGTGTGTGTAGAAAAACATTTTTATTTCAAGTTAATCAACATTAGTATCAACAAAATGAGAATTTATTTATGAAGTCACTGTAACACCGTTACTGTTTTACATTTATTTTAGTGCCTACGTTTGTTTCAGTGTAGTTTTTTAATGCATGTGATTTATAATGTTAGATGTGTATCGTGCAATTCTTACCGGTTCTGTAAATTTGTAGAAGATTCCCGAGAGTGAGAATCAACAATATTTATTTTACGAAAACGCTGGCGCGTTTTAGAACAGTGTTGAAAGTTCTAGAAACTAGTTTTAAACTATATAAGCCAATGCGCCAAAAGAAAGTAAGATTATTATTATTGATCCGCTGCAGTCGATGTGTTATAGGCCTCGAAAATTATAACTGTGATTAACGTCTATTAATTGAAAAACTAAACATATCTGATAAGGAACGATTATAGATTTTGAATATTACAAACCCGTCAACTTCAGCCGTTAGTTCTTTTGCAAGGATATTAAATATCTTCCTTGGTAAGAAGTGAGCTTTTAACCTGTGTAAAGCCAACCAAGCTAGTTAGCTTAAGCGAGGTTTGATAATACCAATTTAGAATAAGCCTGCTCGTCGTGGACCTGGATCTTCGATAAAATATTTAGTTCCAGAATCGATGTAATACTCAGTATTGCTTGTAAGTTTGTAAAACAGTGCATAAATCGCTGTTTGTAATATCCGTTATTATAGTTTGTATTGTTTTTAATGTAAAATATATTTGTGTTTAAAAGGAAATCGTGTGCCTAATTCTTATCGGCAAGTATCATAAAATCAATATATATATATTAACATTTAATTAACTTTTAAATTCAAATTCAAATTTCACGTTATTTGAAATCGAATAAGGTAACGAGATAAATTATACGTCATTTCAACCTTATCATGCGGCCTTTAAAGGAATGTGTTTGAAATTGAACCTTTATGTAAAGCTAAGTTTAAGTCAAAAGTTTCAATGAGGTACGTAGATGACACATTGTTTGTGTGTCGCCATGGCAAAAGTAAGCTTACGATTTTTTAATTACAGGTATTTGAAAGTGAAGAACCGCCAATTCAATTCACATATGGAAATGAAAAAACAAGATAAGTTACATTTTCCAAACATGTGTGTTTTCTCATTACAAAGCCACATCGGACTATCAGCTGAGCCTACCAAGGGGAAACGAACTCCTCATTTTAACATGGTAAATCCGTAGACTTACCGCTGTACTACCTGGAAAAATTTACTATACGTATTAAATAAAAAAGAAATAAATGGTAACTTGGAATCGTCAGCTTACAGAAAACCATTTGCTGTTGTCATGCCACGACACAAATAATCTTGTCATATAAAAACGGCCCAGCATTGCCAGGTGGTTAAGGCGCTTGACTCGTAATCTGAGGGTGGCGAGTTCGAATCCTCTTCACACCAAACATGCTCGTCCTTGCAGTCTGAGGGCGTTATAATGTTACGATCAATCCCAATATCAGTTGATAAAAGAGTAGCCCTATAGTTGGCGGTGATGATTAGCTGCTTTTCCTCTGGTCTTACACTGCTAAATTAGGGACGGCTAGCGTAGATAGCCCTCGAGTAGTTTTGCGCCAACTCTTGAATTACTCTTTTACAAACGAATAGTGGGATTGATTGTCACGTTATAACAACCTCGTGGCTGAAAGGGCGAGAATGTTTGGTGAGACGAGATTCGAACCCGCGACCCTCAGATTACGAGTCGAGTGCCTTAACCACCCTGCCATGCTCGACCGTAGTGATGACAAGTCGATATTCAGTAAAAGTGGATGGCCTGTGTAAGACTTGCCAATGTATGTGTTTTAAAACAGACCCCGCGTTAATCGTAAGAGCTTGTTATAAATTAAATTATATTACTGAACAGTAGTTTGTAATTATAACCATCGAAATGAGTACGATCAATGATAAAAAAGTAGTTCCAAAGCCAAGGTGGATCATTTGTTTGTATTAATCAGTATAACTCGGTTGTAGCATTTTACCATGAATATTCAAAAAGGACGTTACAAATTAGGGTATATTACTGTTCCAAAACTTTTCGTAATATGGCATACAGATATTTTCTGTTGATCGTCAAACTACTTCTATATACTCCTTACAAAAATTTTTTAATAGGCAGTGGATTGAAATTCTGGATAGATTCCTATGGAGTGCTCCTACCTTATGTTTATTTTAGAGATGGCGTTTCGAAATCTTCATTCGGTTTGTATATCACTCACTACGGACGAAGTCCATACATTACATCATTTTGGGTAAATTTATCTACTTGCTTGTTACAACACTAAGAAAAACTTCTGGCCAAAATGTCTGGATGAAATCAGCCATTTTCTATATAAACTAAATAAGATGGTCTCAGCAGTATTTATGAAGACCAACTGTAAAACTGAAGGTGTTTCAGACTTTATTATAGACATTGCACCTGCACCATATAATGTTATGGAATGGACACACAAGCATTTTATAACATTAATAATCTAGAACAATTTCTATAAACTTTAATCCCAGAGTTAACAAGAATAAAACATAATCGGTGTCTCGTGTCCAGGTGCAAGTTATCTCAATGTTCCATTAGAATTGGCCCCCCAGTGGCTCAGCGGTATGTCTGCGGACTAACACGCTAAAATCCGAGTTTCGATACCCGTGTTGGGCAGAGCACAGATAGCCCATTGTGTAGCTTTGTGCTTAATTCAAAACAACAACAACCAATAGAATTGCATGATGTACACTGACTGTAACACTTGAAGAAGTGACTTTGAATTTAATTGGTACCTTTACACTTTCTTTCTGGAGACGAGTTTATTACGTATTAACTTAATAGAACGAATAAATTCAGATTAAAAATTGAAATAACTTTTGTATTAGCCACTAAGAAAATCAATAAGTAAATTATGGTGTTTTCCCGTATTCCAAAGTTTAACGGTCTCAGTTCCTCATTGTTCTCCATGTATTCCTTGTTACCGGCACCAACTTTCATAATTTATGCTCTCATTTCCAATCCACTTCCTAAAGTGATCAAGAAAAGCAAATTCCTGCTTGCCTCGAACTCTTATTTATTCGATTTTACCCATTAGAATCTCTGCGAACCTTCCCTCAGACCTAATTATGTACCCAAAGTAGCAAGTTTCTGTTTCTAACGTACTACAGGTAAGCGAAGTTGATGTCCAAGTAAGTCTACCAAAATACTGAAAATTCTGCATCTATATCGAAAAACATTTGGTAAAAACTAAGTAAATTCCTAAACAACAATAATGCAAAATGACACTCAACCGGAACAGTCAGTTGCGTGTGTTAGCGACGAAATTACTTACCTTATCTCGCATTTGTATGTTGTCGTTTCTTTAGAGGAAATGACTAAAACAGTCAATTTTAACTTATTCAGAGTTCTACGTGGAAGCAAAGTAAAGAAATAAAATAAAATATATTTTTGTTACGAAACGTTTGAAAACAACGTTACTTAAAGTAAAAAAAAACGTATAGTTTTAAAAGTAATTACATCGACTATATTTAGAGAAGAGATTTTTTATAAATCAAAACTAAACTAACCATTTAATTTTCTGTGACTCGCATGATAACAACGTTATCACACAGAACAATATGACAACTATGTATGAACTGGCTTATATTCACCTGGGTCCGAAGTGAGGTTAAAGGGTGCATTTTTTTTAACTTTATTCCCAGGCCTATTTAGCCAATCACATGACTTGAACACACATACATGATACAGTGAGTAGATAACGCTTAAAGTTCGTCCACAGTTCTGGGTTAACTGACTAGACAAAAGTTAAATGTGAATAAATGGTAATAAGTAAGAGTTATGAGGCTCGTAACATGTTATGTTTGCCACTGTACATACGTATATATTTAAGACAATTCTTAACAGTTTATAAACCACCATTAGAAAATACTTTATATACAGTGCATCCCCTTTATATACAGTGCATCCTCTTTTGTTGAGAAGTAAAAAAAATATATCTATTGAGCTCATTACATTGGACTAATAAAAAGTCCTTTGTCACAAGAGTTACAAGTTATTTATATATATATATACATATAGCGGCTGCATTATCTTTACAGATAGAACAGGAATATCGACAGTTAAGATACTGGCATACACGAAAGCTACACTGAACACGTTATATACGTGCGTGACCAGTCCGTTACATAACAACATCTCCTTCATGAGGACGAAAAATGTTTATTACTTTCAATAAAAGATATGCTTTATTAAAACCTACTTAACTTTAATTCAAACAAAACTGTTCAAGGACGTATTAATAATAATAGTAAGAACGTAAAAAATATGAAACGATTTCCAATTTCCTAAATATCGAAACTTTCCTTGAAAATAAAAGTATTTGTTACTACAGCCAACAAAAGGCAATTTTCAAATCGTGAAAAACTCAATAACTTATGTCATTTTAACTACCCATAATTCAATGAATCAGTCACACAAAAAGACAAAATTAAAAAACATCATTTTATTTTTATTTTAAAGTATATGAATTAATGCTTCTGCTTTCTTAAATATATGTTAATATATCTATTGTTAACCATCTGTGGCTCAGCGGTAAATCCGGGAACTTGTAATATTCGGAATTAGATTGTGCCGAACGCGGGTAGCCCTTTATGGTTAAACAGACACGAACATGATATATATTTAAACTATTGTGTAATACATGGCTTAATTATTGTACGACGCATATAACTAGGGAAATTGTTTAGTGGTTCAACACAAGCACCACCGTAATGTCCGAAAATAAAGCTGTGGTCAAGCGATAGCTGGGGAACAACAGATCATACGTACTTAAATTTCACACAGATTTGTAGCAGTTGTTTGAATTAAGCACAAAGCTACACAAAGGGCTATCTGTGCTCTGCCCTCAACAGGTATCGAAACCCGGATTTTAGCGTTGTAAGTCCGCAGACATACCGCTGAGCCACTGGCGGGCCAAATTTGTAGCAAATTGTGTTCCTATAATTGAAGATTGATTCGGTCAGGAATTACATCTGTGTTGCAAAATGTGCTCGTTCAATGGCTCTGCAGTCTAATCCAAGTTTTATAAATCACTCTGAAGTAAGAGTTTAAAAATACATTGAAACATGTTTAAATACTATTTTTCGTTTCCATAAATAATGAAGAAAAAAGCTTTAAGCCAAGCATACGTTCACAGTACCTTTGTAAGTGTACTATGTATGTTGATTAATGAAGTGTCTTTAAAGGAAAGCGTAACACTTGACAATAGATGTATGTATATACATTCACGTCCAACTGAAAGGTTTACAATGACACTACAGAGAGGTAGTTTTAATACTTTTTATCTTGCTAACGTTAATCAGGTAAACCTTCTCGCTAACCTTGTAATTTATTAACGCCACGCGAAGTACTGGACTTAATGGAATGCTCTTCCTCTTTCTAAAAAAAAAGTGTTTTTTTTATTATTCAACCATGTAAAAGTAATAGATTGCCCTAAATGTATCGTACGACAAGTGAACGGTAGACATCGCTTGAGAAGTATTTGAATTTTTTTTCCATTTATTTTGTGAGCTAAACACAATACGGGAGTCTACACCTACGTCGTTTAACATATATATATATATGTATATAAATTACGGAAAACGCAGCTTGTACAGGCTCTGTTACTATATCTACCAGACACGTCTACGGATTCAGATGGCTTCCTCTAACATACAAGAGACATTGCTTATACGATCGATACTAATGTGCACGAACTTCTAGCTAGAAACAAGTGACTCTATACTTCATCGTTTCAAAAATAAGAAACCATCGAAAAATAACGAACACGAAGCTGAACAAAAGTATAACAGTCTTCGTGACAGATCTATAAACCTACAACTTGTTTGTAAAATGAATTTCTCGAGAGTGCGTCACAAAAGTAAGCCAGACCTCTGGACCGGCGTTCGTGTGGCATTAAAACATAACAATAACTTACAACGTTTTTATTTTTATCAGTTCTATTGTGACGTTATCTCGTATAAACCACATATCTAACTATCACGTTACGCTGACATAGTTGAAAACTGGACCCTATAGTAGCAACAGTACCAAGGTTTCACGAATACAAGGTAATAAACAATTGAAAACTATACCTTATTGTAACATCATACAGCAGTGTAGTTGCTAATATTTTACGAAGATGGGTAACAAACAGTTGAAAACTAAATCTGCATAAAGCAGTGTGGTTCCCAAGACTTTACAAATAGAGATAGCTTACACAGTGACAGTAATTATAAAATTATGTGGAGTAAGCATGTGTTTCACAAACGATAAATACACAGTCATGTGAAAAAATTCGGACACCTTATGAAAGTCTGTGTATATATGTAACAATTTTTGATATATAGATATTTAATATCAATTGTAACAATACTGAGAGATTAAAGTAATATAACTAAACATTTAAAACTGAAGAAAAGACTTTTCAAGATCTTCTGTAAAATGTAATGCGACAAAAAAGCAAATATTACCAACGAATGTATCAGTACGTAAAGTTGTATAAAGGTGTAAAGTTGAATATATAAAGATGCACAGTTAGACTCATAAAGATGTATCATGATGTACTGTTAGGTGTGAAAAAATGGGTTACATAATCCTATACGTTGAATAACATGTGTATATTATAAGATATAATCTGCTGGTCACACCAACTTCTACGTAATACCAAATGTATCGGTTTGGTCCCGAAATCTGCATAAAGGTATAAATTTTCACCCCATGTCTTGGATAATCCGTGAATTGCCTGAGAACTTTTGGGAACCAACTTCTAAATAGTGACAAACGAATTGTCTCAGCTCCGAAGTTTGCACAAAGATAAAACCTTTTACCCAACTCCTTAGGAAGCCCGGATGTTTCGCGAAAACACTTTAACGTAGATTTCCCGAAAGCGAACCTCAGATTTGAAATTGATTTACATTACAGCACGTAAATAAGTAGGCTTACTAATCACTGTCCCGCCCCCCAGTGGCTCAGCGGTATGTCTGCGGACTTACACACTAAAATCCGGGTTTCGATACCCGTGGTGGGCAGAGCACAGATAGCCCATTGTGTAACTTTGTGCTTAATTCAAAACAACAACAACAATTACTGTCCGTAACTTGGTTAAATAAATTGAACTTGTATTATAGCGGGAATGATTATTCAATTGAAAAAGTCTAACATAGTAATTCAAGGCATTAAACCTATATCTCAAAGCCCAGTGGCCCACAGGTTTCTATACATAAAACGTTACGATGTTGCACATATATCGAGTATGGTATGTAAGAACCCAGTGTTGATGCAAAAAGCTCTTAACTACATCGTTGTTACCATCAGTTTTATGCATGTTAGAGAAAAGTTTCTGTTCGCATACGTCAAGACATGTTTTATGTTATCTCTACCCTAACAGGAAATGAAAAGTCCAGCCATTTCAGCCCGAACAAACGAGTATAATACTGCTTTGGTTGAGACGCTACCGAGATAGGTAATGTAGCTCAGGAGAGAAAAGTACAGCGTGTTATATGGCGTGAATTAGATTCAAATACTGCAGTAAAACCTGTAAGTCACAGGTTTTGATTTTACCAAGAGCTATAAAACACACATTTCTTAGCAGAGTCAAATAAAGAGACAACCATTTTCCAATCAGATATTTTCTGGAAGGTAAAGCAGTAGAATTATGTGGTCCTGCCAGCTACTGCTCGTGATTTAGGAACAAACGTGGTGCGTGCAGTCGTAATAATGAGTAGGAAGAAGATCATAATTTAAATAGGAATAAACTGCTTTACGTTTCTCTGACATCCGTTGCACGTTCCTGTAAAGATAAATTATTTCAACCGATCATGTGCTTCACATCTATTTCTTAGCATTTTAAACAGTTCGTTTGGTAAATAATTCACAAAAATAAATTAGTGGTATGAATGCTGCGTATTATAGAATTTTCTTTATAAATATAGGACTAATTTGTGAGTAAAATACAAATTAAAAGACCACATAGGTAAGATACATCCACCACTATATGAAACCTGGTCTTCTTCTCTCCATTTGCTACTCCAAGTGTTTTAAACATTAATTACTTTCAAGTTTTGAGGCTGGATTTTGGATTAGATCTGCCCTTCTTGGCATTAATGATAATGGACGAATTTTCCCAAAACCGATATAAATCAACAAGAAGTCGAATGATAATTGGGTTTCACAGGTATTCTTTATTATTATTATTTCATTAATATATTCTACCTTGTCATTACTATACTGTTTATAGTATCTATACTGTCTTATTTATGTTATATTCTATTATCATGTGTATTTTTTGTTTACCTTGGGAATGTTATCACAGTGGTTTGTCAACACCAATACATTTCGTGCTTTATTACTTGAAATAGAAACGTTGCGTAGAGGAGATAAAATTAAATATTTTTACTCGATTTATCTCCTGAAATATATATAGCAATAAAACTTCTTTCACTGAGTCTCTCGATTCCCAGACCGGTTCAGCAATAGCTCATTAGGTTTTTCAATACAAAAGAGGTATATTAGATGAGAAAGAAAATCCAAAAAATAATATTTTGATCAATTAGGGCATAAATAAAAATTCCCTTTCGTCAGATCTTTCATACTATACTTTGGATAGAGTAATATATTTAATAGTAAAATAAAAATAGTAAAAATATTATCAATAGGTAGCATTAGTTCTGAACATTAACATTCAAGATATAACATAATGATTTGGTTTGTTTTTAAATTTCGCGAAAAGCTACACGAGGGCTACCTGCGCTAGTCATCCTTAATTTAGCAACATAAGACTAAAGGGATGGCAGATAGTCATCACCACCCACTGCAAACTCCTAGGCTATTCTTTTACCAACGAATAGTAGAATTGATCGTCAAATTATAATACCCCCGGCTGAAATGGCGAGCATATTTGATGTGACAGAGATTCGTATCGCGACTCTCAGATTAGAAGTCGAGCGCCTTAACCACCTGGCCATGCCGGGCCTAAAATAACTGTAGCAAGTATTTTAAAAAACTTTAAATAATTACAGAGCATGAATAATAAATTTTCAGAAAATGTGTTCCCATTTCATTATGAAATAAAGAAACATTTATACAATAACACTAATACATAATATTAGTTAACAAGTTGTAAACGCTCGGGTGTTTTCAATTGTTTACAAAACCCATTTACTTATCGTAAGTATACAATGTTTACATTTTCTTTCTCGTATAAACTATACGTTAGATACATGGTTCGAACAATGATAGAAACACTACTGTCATCTCAGTAATGTATCGATAAAGTGATTTGCTTTTGTGAAAAGGTTTGTGCTTCATTGCCATCAAGCTTTCGTGTATTTGTTTGCCAGTATCTTGCATGCCGCCCGGGAGCGCTCAGAACAAAATTCTTTGTATCAAAATTAGTATCGTAAGCAACATTCTTTGGGTTGTAGAATAATTTATTCGGTAATGTTACTGAAATAAGGTAGAATCAGAATATACAGAACTCTGTGTATCTGTATAAAACATTGTTTCACACACGCACGGCATGGCCAAGCGTGTTAAGGCGTTCGACTCGTAATTCGATGGGTCGCGGGTTCGAATCCCGGTCGCATCAAACATATTCGCTCTTTCAGCCGTTATAATGTGACGGTCAATCCCACTATTCGTTAGTAAAATAGTAGCCCAAGCTAAATTAGGGATAGCTAGCGCAGATAGCCCTCGCGTAGCTCTGAGCGAAATTCAAAACAAACAAACACACACGCACACAATGTTAAAATCAGGTTAGCGTAGAGGTGTTATAATAACAATGTTAACAGTATTGTGAGCCATAGGCAAACGTTAGTCTGAATGGAAGATTGAGAGGTGTAGTATCAATGTGTGCTCAGAGTTAACTTGCCTCCAATACACGCTACTCTCAGAGTGTGAAGAGAGAAGTGCATTAATGTCAGTGTGTACACAAACGTACGTGTGTGAGCCAATCCTAGTGTTTGGCTTTGAAAATAGAGTAGAGAAATGGTGTTAGCAATGTGTACTGAAATGTGCATTTATAAGCAAATGTTACCCTTAGACTGTGAAAATAGAAGGATGGTAATAACAAAGTGTAGAAAGATGTTTCCAACTGTAAACAAACATAACTTTCTGATAGCGAAGATAAAAGATGTGGTAGCGACAACGCGTCCAGAAATGTTTTTAAATAAATGTCACTCTCAGATTATAAGTGTGAAGATGCAGTATTAATAATGTGTAATGATAAATTTTGATCAATAAATTGTTTCCGTATAGTATTGTTTAGAGATCTTCAATGGCTTTAGCGTATCATCATTCTTTCACTTTTACTTAATTTATGTAATATGAGTTCCTCCTAGACGTATGTTACCGTGTAGGATAGCTTATATACATAGATATATATATATATATTGTATTATCTCTACAGCTTTTTGCTGCGTTTGTTGGAAACTAATGTATTATCAAACATTACTATTTTTAAAGGTAAGAATTTCTAGTCGTTAGAGAAAAGAAAGAATCTTATTCGAGGTGGCATTTTGTGAGAACATTCATACCACGTTGTCTAGGAAGATATATATGTTTTACCACAGCACTGTTTGCTTTCGGTGGAATAGATGTAAACTATATCAAACTACAGCGACTGTATTTCCATGGTAACATTCCTAACATGATTGTAAATTAATTTCAAGAGGCTACAATAGCTACTATATAGAATGTATCACAGCTAAGTTTCAGGAAGATCAAACGAACGACTCTAAGCCTGACTGACATGAGAACTTTAATGAATTGAATTTACAAAAGCCGGTGAATCTTCTTTACCAAAAACGGAAAAAAAGATTGAAACAGCCTGAACTACAACTGACATGTTTTTCGATAGTACAGTATATTTATTATCAAGTAATGCACTGATAAAGTTTTCAGCGTTGCGAATATGTGATTAAGAGTTCGGTCAGTACTTATGTGTGATATTTCTATAAATCATAACACTGATTTTGCTTTTGGTCGGCCGACGTAAACCCTAAATACCTGCTTACAAAAAACACCGGAATTATAACGTTGAAAAAAATGAAAATGAAGTAGTGCTGAGAAAATAATTTTCATAGGATTATGTTTTTGCGTCAGAACGACACCTCAGTGAAGATATTTATTAATTAGTCCACAGATAGCTTTAAGTTTTACATTTAAAAAGTTAACTGTAGTACAAGTTCTGTTTAAATTTACTTTATTTTCTTTAAAATGTTCCAATTATCTACGGTTTAAATTTTCAAACTCTGAAAAGAAACTAAAATATTACAACGTAGGAAAACCTTTTCTTTTTATTTCAAAGCCGTAACAGTGGTACATTTGTCAACGAAAACTGATAATTTAAATAAATAATCATTTTCATTTTCAACTTTAACAAGTATCAATACTGACATATACCAAGCTGAATACGTGCTTTAAAAAAGTATTTACGTTCGGAATTCGGATTAAATGCTAACGTCGTTGTACGTGTAGGAGGCAAAACCCTCACCGTCCTTAGAACATTTTCACTCCCAGATTAGCAAGATGTACATTCATAAAACTATTCACTCTTCTGAACTCTTCTATTAATGTTGACTTCTGATCAAAACAAGCTATCTAATTACGTAGAACAGAGCTTACATTTTTACTTATAAATATAAACACGTATTGTTTTATCACTTGGACACCTAGTTGTTTGTTTCGATTTGTTTTTGAATTTCGCGCAAAGCTACACGAGAACTATCTGCGCTAGCCGTCCCTAATTTACCAATTAAGTCTACAGGGAAGACAGCTAGTCATCACCACCCACTGCCAACTCTTGGGTTACTCTTTTACCAACGAATTGTGGGGTTGATCGTCACATTGTAACGCCTCCACGGCTGAAAGGGCGAGCATGTTTAGTGCGACGGGGATTCGAACGGCTTAACACACCTGGCCATGCCGGACCACCTAGTTGTTACCGTCAAGAATAGCAGACATTATCACTACGCTTATAGACACTTTAATGATCCCCCGTTGCTAGTGGCTCAGCAGGCTTATAACGCTAAATACCGAGTTTCGATAAACGTAGAGAAGCACACCACAGTTAACCCATTGTGTAATTTTCTGCTTATCTACAAACATTGAAAAATCGAGGTATTTATCAAGGATTATTGGAAGTATATATATAAAGACAAAGGGGAAAAGCGAGTTTGTTTATTATCCCTATATCTCGATAATCTGATGTACAGCGGCGAAATATAAAAAAAAGTCGCTCTTCGATTATTTTTCACATTAATATATCACATATCTTCCATGTTTTACAACAAAATATTATCCAGTTTTATTTAACACTGTCTATTCAGACACAATAAAAACATTCTTCTTAATAACATCAGAAACTTCGGCTTCATTATAGACTGCTTGGAAAAGTCATGAAACAAAAAGAGTGATAATTAAAGAAAAACGTTTTCTTATCTCATTATGATGTCGAAATTAGCTTAAAATGTCATTTTGTCCAGGCAAGCTATTAATTGAACTTCTAATTAATCAGCGAAGCTTTCGAATTGATTAATCTACGCAACAAATAAAGATGCACTCAGCCATACCATTAAGTTTACAGTTAAACAAATGCTTTCAAGGCGACTTAAAGTCTAACAAAGTGTTTTGTCTAAAGTTGTATTGCAAATGTCGCTTCCTCAAAGTACCCTACAGATCACATTGAATAAATGGAGTAACCTATCCATATGAAGACGAAATGGAAATAACATCTTAGGTCACGTGCACTTCTTCATTAATTGTTTTGTTTGCTTCATATGTTCGCGCAAAGCAGGAATATTTGCGTATAACCCGTCTCGTTGTGACAACTACAGGGTTGTTTTTGTCTTAGAAAAACGTGGAACTTGACCATCACCCTTATGTTGCACCCGCCGCCTAATTCTTGGATGGCTCTTCTCATATCAAAACGTGGGATATCACAGCGTGTTTTTCTAAATTATGGGTCGCGAACTAGTGAATTCACAAACAGGACTACTCAACTAGGCCACGCCCAGCTCATAAGTAAGTAAAACATGTGTGCAGTAGTTGGAATTTCATCTCCTTTCTTTGAATAATAATTTAGGTCTAGGTCTATACTTGCTAAGCCACGTTTCTCTTTTCTATGTAGGGCGATAGGAATGACGCTTACTAAAAGTTGCCAACTTCCTGTGAGTGGAACGAACCCTGCTGCGCACTTCGGAGAAATTCCTTCTGAGTAACAGCAACACTCTGGATGTGTATTATTATTACACTCATTGGAGCTATGCTGCGTTCCATACAATAACATTATGCCAATATTTCTAAATATACATTCATTTTCTATGTTGCTTACATATTCTATAATATTAACTACAAAAGATTTTCCTCGAATTTACGTGATAGTTCATGTTTAGATTAAATTAACTATATAAATTTCCATCAGGATCCACTGGCAGAAAGAAAAAATTTCCTTAAAATAATAACATAGTCCACATTTAGTATAAATTAAAACTATAATACTACTATCAGAATTAATTGTCAGAAATTAATTATTAACAAAAGAAAACAGAAGCGTTTATCAACAATACAATAATCAGACCGTAAACTTTACCGGTCGAACAACACACATTAACAATCCGACAAACAACCACAGAGAGAAACATACACTTATGCGTATTTACTCATACAACAAAATACGCATTAACATTATCCAATTATACAACAATGCAGATATTAATTTTTATCAGTCGCAATTCGACCAAATATGGTCGCCCTTTCAGCTCTCAGGGCGTTATAATGCAATAGTAAATCCCACTATTCGTTGGTAAAGAGTAGTCCAAGAGTTCTCAATGAGTGGTGATGACTAGCTGCCTTTCCTCTAGTTTTACACTGCTAAATTAGGAATGGCTAGCTCAGATAGCCCTCGTGTAGCTTTGCGCGAAATTCAAAAACAAACAATCATATAACAAAGAATATTCACCAACCAAGTTTAGGTTAAGAAAAAGATAAATATCATTAATAAGCCAGATTTTAACTTTTACCATTCATACACATTATTTTATATAAAAGATGTTGGCAATGTGCAGTTTTACACACTTATTTAGTGAGAATTGTTGTTTAGTTGTTGTTGTTCGTTCTTGAGCACAAAGCTAAACAAAGAGCTATCTGTGTTCTGCCCACCACGAGTTTCGTATCCCAAATTACTACGCATAATGTCAACTTTCGTCTAAGTGTGAGTTAGAGCTGAATTCAGGGACAAATTATCAAAGGTTGTTTAATGCTTTGTTAATGATTGCGTCATTATTATAAATTTTGTTTGTTTTTTAATTTCGAAGTTTTTGTTGTTGTTACGTGAGAATATTTCAACAATAACTGGTGTAAATGGAAGAATAAAGTTAATTTCATCATAACTATTTCGGTTAAGCAGTGACTCGAAGTTATGTTTATCAGATTCGTCATTTATTGATTTTTTTGTTTCGTTTTAGGAGAGAAATTCCAGGGCATATAAAGTCCAGTGGAGATGTTCTTACGGGAGAATTTTGAATTATGTGTTCGAAATAAGTTGTGTGTTAAAAAACAGTTAGTACGTATCAATAAAGACGAATCAGGTAAAAGTGCCATCAACACGACTATATCAGTATTGAAGAACAGGATTACGGTTTATGTTTCGATCCGGGTCGTAAATATGGTGATTGGAACGGGTGAGTCAGGTAGAAGAATATTTTTAGTGTTGAGATACGAAGTTCGTTTTGGTTGAAGTAAATAAACTCTGAAGAGAAGATAAAAAGTATGCTGGGGATACGAATTAACGTAATAATGTTACCCACAGATCAACACAGTCAGTTTCGTTGGTGAGAACTTAAGTAAAAAGTGTCACACAACGTCAAAGCTAACCATTAAAATTTATGGATTGGTCGGTATAATGGGTTTTAAAAATTGAAAAAAGATATCTCTAAATATCACCTGTGGCGTGAGTACCCAAGTAATGTGTCTGCTAAGGCACAGGTCGTATAGGGCAGTCTGGTTTGTGTGGTTTAAGAACGTCATAGAATTGTGGTTTGAGTCAATTATATAAAGATAACTCAGTATAAAAACCATCAATAATTAAGTTATCGTGTTTTTGGTACGTAATTATCTTCATTTGTTTTCACATGTGTTTTCTGGGTTCTTGGGGACAGGTTTGAATTTCGTTTGATCGGAGAGGATGCAATATTTGTTTCATACAATTGCAATGCTGTTGCCTTTATCGGTATTGAAAATTCTAATGCTTGTGCCTTTCTTCAAGTCATTTAAATGTATTTCAACCATTGTCAGTCAGGTAGATACATGTGTGTATGAATGTATACATATATGTGTGTGCGTGTGTTAGTTATTTAAATATACGTACTGTTTTTTGTCTCTGACTGGTTGAGAGGTAAGTTTGACGATAGATAACACTGCCATTCGATATTTAATATCAGTGCGGTTAGTTTTATGCTTTAAAACGAATTTACGTTCTAGTTTAGCACCTCCAGCGTCATGTCTGTAGATTCGCACCGCTTAAAACCGGGTTTCGATACTCATGGTAGGTAAAACAAAGCTAGCCTACTGTCTAGCTTCGTGTTTTAATTTCAATACAAACGAACATTGTTCTAATTTCTTATTTTACGACTGATATAAACACAACTTCAACCTGTTTTCCATTTGAAATGTAGAAACCATCAAATCCGCTGTCAACTCTTCTTCAGTAATTACTTATGAATCAATTTAACATACTAAAATATCCTCAGACTTTTACACACTAATAAGCCGAGGGGGCGTTATAATGTGACGGTCAATTCCACTATTCGTTAGTAAAAGAGTAGCCCAAGAGTTGGCGGTGGGCTGGTGTTGACTAGCTGCCTTTCCTCAAACTTACGCTGCTAAATTAGGGACAGTGAGCACAGATAGCCCTCATGTAACTTTGCACGAAATTCAATGCAAATCAAACCATATCTATAGTATTTCACGAAATTCAAAGCAAATCAAACCATATCTATAATATTTCACTGGAAACGTTTGAGAAGTATGTAGCTTTTGGTAGTGAATCTAATGGTTTCTGGTTAATATTCCATTGCTGATCAAATACTCTACGCTGTAGGGTCTTGAAATGGTCAAATGGTGGTTAAATCCCACTATTCAGTCAGACAGGTATAACCAAAGACCTGGAGATGGTTCCTATACTCTACTTTATCAGTTTGAAAATTAGGGACGAATAGTACATATAACCCTCATGTAGCTTTGCGCAAAGGTTTTAACAAACCAACCAAATAAATGGAAGTTTGGAGTTTTATGTGCCCAAATCAAAACTAAATATTTCACAATAGTACAGAAGTTACACTAAAACACACTATTAAATTATATCACTAAACGTTAAATGTAATTATTCTACAATTATTTATGGCCCTTATTTTCTTCAAAATTGGACCGAAGGCCCCATGAAGGGGTCATCTGTTTCAAACCACTCACCACCATTCAGTGATGTGTTGCCTATTAATCAATCAGTAGACATTAAACTCACTTCACATAAGAGACCCTTATCGTTACAATTTGCACTGTTTTGACGTCAGTAAACGTGCGCATGCGACAAACCGCGAGAATAAATTCTGCACTCTGTAGGCTATAAAACAGCATGACAGCTACAAAAATAAAAAAAAAATTGTTTATTTTAATTTAGGTTTTACATACCCTTTAAACAGAACGCTTTCGATAACCTTGCTGAAGTACGTCTAGTGTACAATGTTCTACATGTTTTATGTTAATAAGCCCCTAGCGTATAGTGCAGTAGATATTCGTGGATCGTATTCACCTCCAAAAAGGTGTGCAAAAAGATCCTTACAAAATACAACCTCATAACCTTTGGAGCTACAACATGTATTAAGCTGTGTTCTTTAAACGTTTTATTTATCATTAGTGTCAGTTTTGATCAGTACAGACGTACCCCTGTTCAAACTAGTTGTCCTTTGGTTAACTAGCCTTAACATTACAGTTGAGACACATAGTTTTGTTCAGTTCAGGAATACATAGTGATGGAGGCATTGGTACAGTACCTAAAGTTTTATATCTAACTCTAAACCTAAAACTTCCTAGTTAATCATGATCCTGTAGGAATATACTGAGTGTAAGTAATTCAGTTCTAATGATCCTATAGGAATGTATTGTGTATTACTAGTTCAGTTCTAATGATCCTATAGGAATGTATTGTGTATTACTAGTTCAGTTCTAATGATCCTATAGGAATGTATTGTGTATTACTAGTTTAGTTCAAATGATCCTATAGGAATGTATTGTGTATTACTGGTTTAGTTCTAATGATCCAATAGGAATGTATTGTGTATTGCTAGTTTAGATCTAATGATCCTATAGGAATGTATTGTGTATTACTAGTTCAGTTCTAATGATCCTGTAAGAATATAATGTGTATTAGTAGATCAGATCTAATAATCCTGCACGAATATAATGTTAGTACTTCACGTCTGATGATACTATAAGAAAATATTAGTATTTCAGGTCTAATTGTGTAACTGCAATTTGCTTTACCGAACAACGTGAACAACTAATTAGTCAGTCTTTTCAAACAATATGAATTTTTATTAAAACTTACAGTGAATTACATGTAATTCCGTATATAACTACTGAATATTAATCTAACTTTTTCAATATAACATATAACTCGCACCCCTAAAAGTAAAGGAGATTTGGATCAAACTAAACACCTCGTGAAAGTTTCATCATGATCAGAAACTCTGACAGCAAGCGGCAGAGAGTTAAAATAGCTGAAAAACTCACTAAAAATGGACAAATGAAGCAAGTGGTTCTAGATTTCCTCTGGGGCATACCCAAAAACTGAAAGTTCTAAGATTATCACATACAGAGAAATTGGAAAGTTTCAGTCATATTTATGATATAGATCAAGGTTTATTTTTGAAGAAATTAAAAGCACCTACTTTTGATGTTGTACCAGTTTTATTCCCGCTAGCCTCTTACAGAGTGAATAAAATACGTCCTAGAATTATGAATACCGAGTTCCTCTCTTCTCAGTAAACACACTTCTCATTATACGGTTACATTAACGTATCTTTCTTAATTTAGCAGCAGAAAACTTCATATAAGCGTTACTAACTTTTATCAACTAAAATATATGTATATTTATAATCTGGAGTGTTCTCCATTTATGTTGCAAGAGAGACTATTTCTCAATTAAAATCCATATTTACATATTCGTTCCTCTCCTTCTGGTTCTGATGAATCTACAATGGAGAGAAGTTAGCTAAAATAAATTTATTATTAATATTCTCTCGAGAGCAAAGGTCGTGTTTTCAACTTTCTTATATCACTTAGATTTTTGTGCGACAGCAATATGCTGGAACATTTTCCTTCACATTAATTAACATCATACTGCTATTGGAAATATCAGAACTTACATAGAAATTAGTCATAGAAGTTTTTGAACAAAGTTAAACAACATTTAATAATTAAAAGAATGATGGTGTTAGCATCTGTCTATTCAAGTCTGGCATCCGGGGCGCGTTTCAAGTAACTTCCTCCTTCGTTGGTGTCTGCAGGGTCATCGTGAAGCGGGAATGACCTCGAGTCATTAGGGCAGGTTGTCTTGTAGAAATCTTATGTAGGCAGTGAACAAGTAAGCTTAATATAGAACGGACAAGTCCAA
The DNA here is from genome assembly GCA_011833715.1 of Carcinoscorpius rotundicauda. Classification (NCBI taxonomy): domain Eukaryota; kingdom Metazoa; phylum Arthropoda; class Merostomata; order Xiphosura; family Limulidae; genus Carcinoscorpius; species Carcinoscorpius rotundicauda. The sequence goes on along the minus strand of CM022393.1, from coordinate 90,027,042 downwards.
CCTCCAAGATAAACGTAAATAGTCTAATTCAAACTTTAAATTTCTAAAATACACGTAAGTGGTCTGACAGGATATTCATTATGTTTTCGTGGTAGCTGCAGGTATAAGCTTGGATAAACTATTGACCAACTCACGAACACAGCAGAACGGAGGCGAATGTGTATGCGCGTGCGTGCGTTGTTCGTTACATGAGTCAACTGAATACGGTTGATCAGTGTTACAATTAGATGTAGCAAAGGCAGTAGCAAGTGGAAAGAAAATTGCCTTATTACATAAACCGCTCAATCGAAATACTCGTGCTACGCAAGGCGCCAAACATCACTTGCTTTTGAAGTCAGCTACTAGCTTCATCACGCTGGTTCGGATACATTTCAACTCGATATTTGGGAGATACATATGTGTTCCTCTCCCAGAGTCAATTAAATTGGTTCAGCAACAACTTGTAAAGTGTAAGAAACCAGAGAGAAGAACAGCTCTGCTCTCTCCATGTTTATAGACAATAAGTTCTCAAATGTCTTTCGCTTTTGTAAGTTTGTAAAGGAATAGCGTTTTGAACTTAATAATACGGGATCTCTGTGACTTCTACTGAAACCATCAGAAATAATGTATTTTTATCACACTTGAATAAACGATGTTGTAATATTAAATTGTCGATTAATTAGTTATGTTTAGATTCTGATTTTAAAAAAGGCCGGAAATACCCTACCAGTTCGTACCTCTTAGAGTCCCGACCTTTGTTACATCAAAAAAATGAAAGAATAACACATATATAACAACTCTAACTGTTATTAACCTGGAGGAATATTTCCTTAAAGTTATAGAAACAAAATACCTGGAAAAATGCCACCTTTCTTTTAACCCAGTAAAACTTAGCTCTTACTTCAATATTTACGAGTTTTCTTTAAGCTAATTTCAACTGTATACGAATCAACGATCGATAAAGCAAGTAGTTGTTTTGAATTAAGCACAAAGCTACACAATGGGCTATCTGTGCTCTGCCCACCACGGGTATCGAAACCCGGATTTTAGCGTGTAAGTCCGCAGACATACCGCTGAGCCACTGGGGGGCGATAAAGCAAGTAAGAGAAAGACAAAGGAAGCAGGAGATGATAATGTTTTTCGATATTATTCGTGTGGAGCTTTGAATTTATATGCATTAAATGTGCTAAGGATGTGTGTATGTGTAATGGAATGTTCGTAAGATTATCATGGAAAAATAAAAGGTGTATCGAAACCGGATTTGTAGTTTTGTAGGTCCGCAGACATAATGCTGTGCCATAGGGGATGGGCACAAAGGGCTATCTCTGTTCTGTCAACCACGGGTATCGAAACCCAGTTTCTACCAGTATAAGCCCACAGACATACCGATGTGCCACTGGCGGTCGTGTGACACGAACTGCTGCATTGTAAGGTAGAGGCGCCAAGAAGATATAGGTGAATATGACTGATCCATTTATGTATTGTCTAAAATTTAATAAATAGTTGAAATCAATGTGCACAATGTCTTCAGGCGTTAATTGCAAGGTGTACTAATTCATTCATTTTTTTCCTACAATGTGATATTACATTGCATTGTCGTTTACATAATTCCTTGGTCAACCGTTACATCATATCACACTATGTATCAGTGTTTTTTGCTTTTGGATTTCGCGCAAAGCCACACAAGACCTATCTGCTATAGCCGTCCATAATTTAGCAGTGCAAGACCAGAGGGAAGGCAGGTAGTCATAACCATCCATCGCCAACTCTTGAGCTACTCTTTCACCAACGAATAGTGGAATTGGCCGTCACATTATACAGCCCCCATCCACGACTGAAAAAGCGAGTATGTTTGGTGTGACGGGGATTCGAACCTGCGACTCTCAAATTACGAGTCGAGCACCTTATCCATCTGGCCATGCCGGGCCAGAAAAGGTGAAAAACTGGTACTTCGTCGAACATAGGAGCCACTAGATATATGCCGTTTCAGTTATTTTCATGCAGTTGTAAAAATATCAATGTAATATAGCGAACGATAGGATTTACATTTAATTTCTCAGTGCACTCATCACAACCTACGAATTAGTCATTTTTACTTAACACTTTGATATAACACTGATGAATGAAAACTGAGTACCATTTTTGTGTGATACTGTTCAGTCCTTAATGAGTAATATTTTGATGTAATATTGTTAAATGAGTACAAAGAAAAACTTTAATATAACACTGTTGAATCAGTGCTGAGCAACATTTTGATGTAACACTGTTTAATCAGTACTGAAAAACATCTTGAAATAGCATTAATATTTTGATGTGATACTGTTGAGTCATTACTGAGTAACACCTTGATGTTACACTAAGAAACATTATCTAGCACTGTGTTGAACAAACACTGAGAAACATTTTGAAATTGTACTGTCGAATCGATGCTACGAGACATTTGACCTAGGTTAACCACTTTGACCCAGTATTTTAATGTAAATTCTGGTTAATTCTTTATGCACTTGTTTCTGTGTATAATCTGATACATGGTCTGCAAAGTGTTTGTGCGTTTGTTATTTGTTTTCGTATACGTTGCATTATTAAACAAAACCTCATACATTTCTATACTAGCTTCCACCATTTTTCTGATGGTGTAGACTCAAGTTTTTCCCTTGTGAATAGCACCTAGACAATATATAGCTAATTCTTTGCCATTCTACGTGGCAACTTACATCTCTAAACCTATGGAGTTGAAGTTAAGCTGCTCTGTTCTGACTTCTATGGTATTCATAGGGGAGAAAAATAAGACTACACCTAGAAGATATAAAGACTATTTTTTGCTATTATGTACAACTTACATACATCTCCGAACACAGGGATATAAGTAAAGCTCGACACTCGGTACCAGCTTTCAACACTGTATTGATAAACTAAACCCTAATTTCCCGCCGCTGTGTATTTCCATGTCCACATCTAACCTGTAAACGTAACAGTTTTAACCCGAAACATGTTTTAAGCCCACCGAGGGGAATCGAACCCCTGATTTCAGTGTTGTAAATCCGGAGACATGCCGCTGTACTAGCGGGTGCATAAATAAAGAGTAACAAGTAGAAAAACAACTATAATATTTATTCAACTTTATGATCTTTGGCATAGCATAAATGAAGCTACATCTATCAAGCCGAGCAGCATGACACCTGCTGCTGTTACATCAGAGTCAAAAGTTTATTAGACTTGGATTACCTTTAAAACACAAGGGTAAGTCGGATACTGGTCTAATACTCAAGAAATAGTCCTGAAGAATCTCAAGAACATATGGGGCTTCGAGAAAGGCTGTAATATGAGCAACAGAGAATGGAGTGATTTTAAAATCCCTTGTTTCAAACATACATAGATACAAAAGTTTGACTTCTCTGAGAAAAATGTTTTGCTCATTGGTTTGGTACAATCACGTGGATGATGTTATCCAGGGGGTCTAATATTCCGCTTTGTTATCGGTTGTTTTGTTTGTTTGTTTTTTCAGAAAACAAGAAACTTTCAAATCGATAAAAATAACTAAGGATATTTTCAGAACAGTCCTTTCAAAAAGATGTTACTGTATTATAAATAACTCATTTCTCTGTAGAAAATATGTACAGTTTAATATAATTTCACATACATTAAAAGATGGCTTTAAGGTTATAATTTTGTAAAAGTATTTATTATTTAAAACCAATGGTTGTTTCTCTGGTATTATTTGTAATATTATTAAATAAGAAGTGATGTCGAAATTCAGTTGCTTAATTGTGACTTTAGTTTTGTCTCTATCATACTTCTACTAATACATGACCCGACTGTTACAAAGATTTCTATATTGAGAGATATATTACACTCTGTTACACATGGAAAACTCACTTGTAAATAAACGTAATGAAGTCACTTGCAATCTTATTTCTAACAAACGTAATGATTTGGAGGAAAAAGAACCAAAGCACGATCACACTGATTTGAAGATGCCTTTAAAGTGCTAAGTGATGTTTGTTTGTTTGCTTTTAGAATTTCGTACAAAGCTACACGAGGGCTATCTGCACTAGCTGTCCCTAATTTAGCAGTGTAATACTAGAGGGAAGACAAGTAGTCTTTAACTCTTGCAATTGACCATCGCATTATAACGTCCCCACGGACTTTTAGCGAGCATATTTGGTGCGATGGGGATTCGAACCCGTCACCCTCAGATTACGAGTCAACTGCCTTAACCACCTGGCCATGCCGGGTCAATTAATGATGGTCATCCGGAGTCATTTCTTTCTAACAACGAATTCAATAAAATAAATCTTACAATATATACCAAGAGAAAGTAAGTAGAGGTCCAACACTTACAAGGGAAACAAAAGTGCAAAGGTAATTGTTACAGGTAAAAACGGTAAAATTATAGCTCAGCGTATGAACATAGAGATTAGACTGAGAGATTCTAATATTCGAAAAATATTTGAGTTGGACGTTGCAACAAAGCCAGTAGTCTCGAATGTTGGTATTTTCAGTCAAAAATCATGGGTATTTTGGAAGATATTCACTAAACGTATACAAGTAATGAATTTAGTGTTAATATTACCCAAATGAATACCACTTGTCGTGGACAAATAGTTTTTACTTTTCAAATTCCTTACAGAGTTTCAAGCTTAAAATCACACATGGAAGCTTATCGAAGTGATTGAAGCATTAAAACCGTATGAACGATACTACAATACACTTACAAGCGATCATTTTAACATATCTCACAGTACTTCAATGAATAATATCTTTCTTAGGCTCGTGCCTATGGTTTTAATAAAAATGTGAACACAGCCAGCTTTGGTATAGTTCCTATTAAAACAAATATATCGTGGTAAGAGAAATTTGTTGGGCGGTTAGAACCAGTTTCTTCGTGTTGAAATATAAACAATGGACTTTCTAAAGTGAGGCCGATTGTATCTAATGAATCAGAAATGAATAATTTATAATCAAGTTGATAGTGTTATGAAAGGTTGAAGCCTGAATAGATAATTAATTTCTAAGATTGCATGAGAAACTATAGCTCAAAGAATGACCTATTTAATTTGTATGACATAGAAAATGCTTTTACTATTTTTCAGTCACAAAATTATGTTGGTGAATATTTGATATGTTTCAAGTACCAAGTACTAGAGTTTGAACAAGATTCTAGTATGTAATTTGTAGATACCTTAGCATATGTAAACCTGTACGTTTACGGACTTACAATGTTTAAGTCCAGGGTTCAATCCCCCGCGATGTCAAAGCAAACAGCTCAGTGTGATTAAACTCTAAAACAAACAAGACCTACTAGTAGTAGTGTATGACCAACAGTAACTTTTGAAGTTCATGTATACGACAATTCGACTTCTTCAAGTTATGACCATTTTAAGCTTTTCCTTTTTCCTAAAATACATGAAGTGAATTTGAATGAAATGTGTATTAACCGTGCGTACAGGATCTTAGAAAATTTTTCTACGCTGTATGATCACATATTTCACATTAAACAATTTTTGGAACGTTTAATTATCTTTGTTTAATTATCATTAAATGCCAATTGCACTGACCACCCCTAAAGTTTGGAAGTTTAATGCACCGAAGAGATCTATAGTGAACATGTCTCCACATTTAGGGCAACAGTCGCGATATAAATACGAAAGGAGGTGATTTTAACGTCAGACATATTTCATCCACTGATAGAAAACGTGGATAAAAGCTATCGGATACTCGTGTATCTAACTGATACTTGAAGCCGTCAATCATTGGTGAAACTCCATAATTAAAGAACTGATGATGTTTTTACTAGGAAAATCGTGTACCTTAAAAAAGTCGGTATTCATGAAACGTGCAACTGTCTTTGGCTTTTTTCTTCCCTCAATTCTGGATATCTCTTATGTCCCTGTATTCCTAGAAATGCAGTTAACATTGACATGAGGTTTATTAACACACACACACACATACATATATATAAACCAAATATTAATCACTCTTTATAAGAACGGTTGCATATGCTAATACAGTAGTCTCACACCACAGGATCATGGCGTTATGGACAAAATACCTGCATAATGGATAACATGTTTAATCCTTATATACATGCATCACGTTTAACATCTATATAACAGACAATAACTTAACACCTACATAACGAATATGTTTAGCACCAATATAACGAATAACATGTTTAACTCCTATATAACAGACAAAATATTTAACGCCTATATTACCGGTTCTGTAGTAAAGGCGTTCTATGTCACTCCTGTTGTGAAGAGGTATGGTGCATAACGATAAAATAATTAAGATTTACAGTGTAGTAACAAGTTTGTGTTAAACAAATCACTGAGACCTGAGATGTAAGAGGTTACTTGTGCTCTCTGGTATGAAGGTTATGGATCCCTGATGGGTCAGAGGTAAGTTTGAGAGAAAGAGGATATCCTATTATATAGATGTGCACAAAAATCACATGGACAGAGATTATGACTTAATTAAATCAGCAACTTAATTTTTCACAGCCAATGAATATACATACATAAATATTACATATTGCAATACAGACACACACATATATAACTCCTGAACAGCTGGTTAATCGTACACAAAATTAGTTATAAAAATGCTTCTTTTAAACCGTAGATACGGGAAAGTATTGATTTCTTTGTAATCCCTAAAATTGCAAATCCACATCAACATCGAACTGTTAGCCTTCATATGTGCTGAACAGCCAATATGAGAAAAACAAACTTATTAGGAACGAAAGTGTTTCCCTTTGTGAAGGGATTTCAAGAAGAAGAAAAAAAAACAGGACTTTCTCTGTCGACTGATTAAAAAATATATTTAAGATAGAAGCATGAACAAAAAAAACACAAAGAGTTTGTTTGTTTGTTTGTTTTGAATTTCGCGAGGGTTATCTGCGCTAGCCGTCCCTAATTTAGCAATGTAAGACTAGAGTAATCAGTACCCACTAAGAACTTTTTGGCTATTCTTGCAAAAACGAATAGTGAAATTGATCGTAAATTATAACGTCCCTATGGCTGAAATGGTGAGCATGTTTAATGTGACGGAGATTCGAACTCGCGACCCTCAGATTACGAATCGAGCGCCCCGCATAAAACGAGGAAAGTGTTTTGAGTGTGCATATATTTATATTGTTATTCGCTCTATATACACACTTCATGTTGGTATTATATATATGCATGATTTTATTGTTCCATGTCGACTAGCCCCTCAGTGACACAGTGGTATGTTTGCTGACATTTACAACACCAGAAATCGGGTTTCGATACCAGTGGTTGGCATAACCCAGACCCTCCTTTGTATAGCTTTATGTTTAACTAAAAAGAAACTAACCAACACTGTCGAATACACTAATTTGAATTCAACTGAATTATTATTTTTTATTTTTGAATTATGCACAAAGCTACACAATGGGTTATCTGAGCTCTGCCCACCACGGGTATCGAAACCCGGATTTTAGCGTGTAAGTCCGTAGACATACCGCTGAGCCACTGGGGGGCAAATTCAACTGAATATCGCGCCTTTGACACTTCTTATAAAAATGACAACTGTCAAAAGCACTCAATTCGGAAGCAGTCTTTTTTTTTGCGTTCAATAAAATGACCAGGAACGGCGATGTTCATTGTAAAAATTCCCGAGTCTACTTCGGAACCTGTGGCGCTCTATTGCGCTGTGTGCACCCATTGCATCGAAATTCAAACACGTTGCCAACAATGCATTGCCAACAAATATTCATTCTGACTCAAGGGATTTGGTTCACTTCAAATTTTATATTCCTCACTATTTTTATCTTTTCTTCAGATAGCTTCTAGTTTATCGAAATTCCCACTAAACCTCCTGTAGTTTCTTAACAGCCCTCACTATTTTATAAATATGCACAATGAAACAACTTCAGTAAAATAATGAATTTAATAACAAGTTCAGGGCTGGAAGATACAACATTGTTAAGTAGAATGAAGAGAGCAGCCGAAAGTTGATCTGATATAACTGTAGTTATATCCAACACAGTTAGATCCAGAGAAACGTAGACAAAGCGATTCACATGATAAGCATTGTTATAGTTTTGGGAGGTAAACTATAGAAAATAATATAGATAACTGATGTAGTAGATACCGAGATATTCTTGCCGAAGTGCGTTCTTTAGATGCTAAAAAATAACTGATTATTCCTGAAATTGTCCATGTGTTATATCGGTAGGCGACAGATAGCTATCCGAATTACTCATATGTTATGCTCGTACGAGAGTTATATCTGTTAGAATTGCCCACGTGTCATAAATGTATACGACTGATAACTGTTAGAATTGTCCACGTGTTATACACCTGCACGACTGACAACTGTTAGAATTGTCCACGTGTTATACACCTGTACGACTGGTAATTGTTCATAGCTTATTTAATATTGTTAAACCTATTAACATAGAACAGACTGCAAAACTGCTCTTTCATTGTTGTTCTTTATGTGTCTAAAGCTAAAGATCTGTTGGTCCTTCTCAGGGAAAAGAGTTATATACTCTTGAAAGTTGAGGTTCAGGAAACCAAAGTCCAAACCTCTTCATTACAAGACGTATATATTCTTACACTAAAATGTGCTGTAAAAATGATCCCTTATCAATTCTAACAGAAGGTTGTGGATATCAGGAAACTGTAAAGCCGAAAACAGGAATTTGTGAAATAACCAACATAGGTAAATAGAGGGGTGTTGTTTTCAACAGAGAGTCTTGGAATGTTGCTCATAAATAGAAAGATGAGCTTGCATTTTATGAGCTGAAAAATCATCTTGAATTTTCTGTTCTTTGGTGGAATTTATGGAAACGAAATTAACAAAAAAAGGCATGACTAAGAATAGCACTATTTTTCAGTCTATAAGATACAAAATTATCAAATATTCTCGGTATAAAGTCTTTATGAAGTTTCAGAACAATAAATCCTCATCATAAACGTTTCCATCAAGCTCCACATGTTTGTTCAGTATCACATTCACACCTTCTGAAACAATTGTATTAGCGACAAATTAAATTATTTATTTAAAAGAGTATTCACTCGTAGTGACTCTACGTAAGAACTAACGTAGGAACTGGTTCAGCAAATCTTACATTTTTTGTATTCTTGGAAAATCTAAAACTATTCCTTACTGTTGATTAAAATTCTTTTTTTAAAAAAAAAAAGAATCTTAAAATGAACAAAAATAATGAGTAATTAAAAATTTTACTCATCAGTATTTTAGGAAACAGGAACCATCAGGAAAGTATATTTTTGGAGTCACTGATGGCTCAAGATAAGGTTTGTAAAATATGTGTGTTTAACAAGAAACAAACGTTTTGGGGGGCGTGTTAAACAATAAAAAACAACATTTTCACTGAATGAGCAAACATAACCACGCATTTCTTCTTATATTATATTATATTACTTTCTGTAAAATTACGTCTGTTTCTAGAGAATCCGAATTTAAAGGTTTGTATCTCTGCATACTTTTCAGAATATTTTCATATTTTAGAAAATGAAATGTTTAAACTTGTAAATGCAGGCTTGAAAGCTTTATATAAGACTACATTTAGTGTTTTCAGATGGATCTGTTTTAAAATAAGCCAGAATAAGTCACGTTCAGATTTCGGTTACAGTGGATATTAAAAGTCCAGCCTTTCAGCTATTAAAAATAAGTAAAATTTAAAAACAATTTTAAATTACTGCCATGGCAAAATTCAAGACAAAGATAATTGGAACTAAAATGCTGTTTCTTGTGTATGTTTGAAAATTTAAGGCTTTTTTATGCACACCGAACAATTGATCAGAATATTATTTTAATGAGGAAAGAAAGACAAGAATGTTTTATTGTACCCAGGTTATAACAACTTTATATTTATATAACGTTTTTAAAATGATTGGAATTACTTTTATGTTAAAAACCCAGGTTTGGGCTAAGTGGTATTAATTATTATTTCGTACTGGGTTGAGGATTGGAAAGTCCATGGCTCAAGCTCCAATATACCACTTTGCACTGTCAAATATAAGAAAATTTTCACGTTTATTATATCGTGAGTCTCACTACAATATCAGTAATCAAAGTTCATTTGTTTTCAGATATTACACGAAAACTATTCAAGTGTTATTTGCATTAGCTGTTTCTAATTTACAAACGAAAAACTCGGGAAAAGGAGCTAGCTAGTCAGCAACAACCACCCACAGTTAGTGGGCTTTATCTCTTTGACAGAATATAATGTAGCCACAATAGCAAAATGCCGATCGCGACTTTTTGTGCATTGAAAAACAAGCAAACATTGGATCTACAAATCTGCTGTACGGCACGTTAACAACCGGATCTCGCTAATAATCGATGATAGTGGAACAGTTCTCTCTTCTGTGTCTCAACCAAGCTGTCTGTTTTCAGTAGTTCCAATTACAAGTTATGGCGTGGAACCATCTTCATAAACTTGAGCTTCGGGAAATCAATGTATGTTGTCCAGTAATTTACCATCTTATTTATTTCATCCCTGTCACAGTAAAATCAAACGCTACTGTTTATTAATCTAACATCTTATTTATTTCATCCCTGTTACAGTAAAATCATTAATTTACTGCCTCAGTTATTTATTTCGTTCCTGCCTCCGTCACCTTTACACTTGCCACCTAAAAGCATCAAGTTAAAACATAATACCTGGTGTGTCTCAGTTGTTACCTTATCTGGACTCTGAAGTTAATCCACTATTTTCATGGTCTAATAAGCTAAAGGAAATCTTCCACTGCCAACTCTTAGGTTAATCTAGAGTTAATGATTTTCCTCTAGTTTATCAGTTAAAATTAGAGGTAATTAGAATTTATAGCTTTCACATAGTTTTGTTCGGAAAATGAAAATAAACAAAATACAAAAAGGTTATTACATAATATCGTACATACGTTCCTCATAACGAGGTCAGAAGATTTTTTGTATCCTTCCATCTTCACGTTTATCCGAACCTGCCTACACTGTATCAGATATATTATATTATTATATTTTGTGTGTGTTTGGCCTCCAAGATTCTACTTTATATCCTATAGTGCCGAAGATAGACTTTTACAGCCAAAAAACATCTCTGATCGCAGTGCACACTGAAACTTTCATGTTCCATTTTCATGCCCATATGTTAAACTAACTACGCATTTTGAGCTCTAATTTATTCTTCATACATTATAAAACTCATCTACTTTTACACATTCTAGTCGATCTCACGTTGAACCACCAGCCTCTTTTACATACTATAAAGAAAAATATCTATTTTGTTGTTTTCTTGAAGTATTGCTACATGTTTGGAATTGTCCACATTTACAAAACGTAAGTTGTTACTATTATATTCTCCATAAAATCAGCAAATACGATCATATATATTCTACTACTCTTCCATCGAATAATTAGTAATGGTTAAAGTTTCTCTGATCATAAACAACTTTTAAACTAATTTCACGTCACATTCCAACAGTCATAGTAACGTTTTTACACTATTTCATTAGACAGGTTTATCATAAGTCAGTATTCCACTGGTCACAGAAACATGTTGTTGTTGTTTTCTAGTCACTGGCCTTCAAGTTAAATTTTCGATTTATTTATTCAGTATTTATCTAGTCACAAATTAGGATTTTTCTCGTCACAGTATAACAATTTACTTATCCCAAACCACTTTTGTAGAAGCTAAGCCATTAATCAACTTGCCTTAATTCGGGGTGTCTTTGGCTTCAAGTCGTCTACAGATTAATCACAAGTTAATTTGACAATTTACTATTTCACCGGTTGCTAGCAAATATTTCTCCACACAAGAAATGACCACATCCAGTTATTTCATGCCAAGTTCTTTTCTCACAAATCAAATAATCACTTGTCTAAATTACAGTTTTCACAAGATTGAATGCTCTGGTCACAAGTTAATAAGTGTATTTCAGTTACTTTTCTAGCAAAGGCTTTTCTCGCCAAAGATATGAAATAACAAGGATCTGGTAAAATATCAAATAGCTTATGAGAAATCACTGGCTGAAAATATCTTCCAATGGGACAGCGTTAAACGGTGAGGTAGTTATCATTTGTGTGTATATACTAGACAGTGAGGTATTTATCATTCGTGTGTATATACTAGACAGTGAGGTATTTATCATTCGTGTGTATATACTAGACAATGAGGTAGTTATCGTTCGTGTGTATATACTAGACAGTGAGGTATTTATCATTCGTGTGTATATACTAGACAATGAGGTAGTTATCGTTCGTGTGTGTATACTAGACAGTGAGGTATTTATCATTCGTGTGTATATACCCAAAACAAATTAATAAATTTGATTTCTGAACTTACAAAGCTAGATGTCTCCCTCAGAAATTTTGGGTTTTAATACTTGATTTTGTAATGTGGATTAAAACTTTCTGTTTATCATCATGGCAAAACCCTTGAGACGGAAGTTATAAGACACGTGATCTAATCTGAATTCACAGAAGTTCAACCCTTTGCTAGCTACATCGGCTTCATTCGTTCAATTAATTAAAGAAGCTTTTCTTTGAACATAACGAATGATACGTCTACTCTTCTCCCAACCTTGTTAAAAACAACTATCTGTCTCAAAAAATAAACCATTTGCTGCAAAGACGAAAGACTTGTAATCCCTTTGAGAAGCATGAACTGTCTTACAAATTAACGTTCCTTTAATTTTTTTGCCGAAAAGGTTCTTCTAAATATGTAGAAACTTTTAGGAATAAACTTCAAGAAAACATATATGTACTTTTTTGAAAAACTGTACATTATTTTAGGTAATGATCATATTATTATGATAATTTTGTTTCTTGTTAAACACAAAGCTTCAAAATGGGCTAACTGTGATATGCCCATTGCAAGTATCGAAATCCAAACTTTAGCATTTATAAGTCCCTAGATTCCTACTCAGTCGCAAAGGGACATTGTTATAATAAAAAGTTTCGGCATGCGTCGTACAAAATAGTGACATATCCGAAAACTATTTATGCACAAAACACTATACGTACATACTTTATTCAAGGATTGTTATGGAATATTTTTACGTAATTGTAATTAGCTTGTTGGATACGAAGAGTCCAAGGTTTAAGAAATTATGCTGCTCAAAGCGCTCCTCTCTTTACTAAAGGCGTGTTTTTGAATTGTAGTCAATTCGATTCATAGAGTCAGATGGAGCCTCTGTGGCGGGGCATGCTGCTGACTGGCAGACTTATTTGTATTTATGGACAAGCCATACTTAAACTTGAAGCATTTCTGGCCTAACTGTTTAGTTCACGAGCGCATAAGGAACCGTCCAGGCTGACGGTTCATACTTTGTACAGACGTACAGGATTAGGACTAAATCTTTACTGATAATGTCGAATTAATGAACTTAATTTTTGAAAAACTTCCAATAAAGTAGATTAAGAAAGAAACAACTAAAAAACGGTGAAGACATCGTTCTTCTGCCGCCAACAAATGATATCTGATGAGAACACTACACATTTATAATCTTTGGTTATTATGACGAACCTTGAATTTCAAATTTTTGTAGTTCCACGTTCACATGACATTAGAAGTCTTGATCGTAAAAAAACTTTAATTGATATGAAACCAATCAACATGTAAATATAAATTTTATTTGAATTTTGCTTTGATATCATGTGAATTTAACGGTTTAATTGCATACGATATTCTTACTGTTGCTAACCGATTTGTCAAAATAAAGGTTTGGCATGGCCAGGCGGTTAGGGTACTCAACTCGCAATTTGAGAATCGCGGGTTTAATTCCCTGTTTTTACTGAATATATTCACTCTTTCATCTGTGGGAGGATGTTATAATGTGACGGCCAATCTCACGTCGTTGGTAAAAGAGTAGCCCAAGAGTTGGCTATGGATGGTGATGACTAGCTGCCTTCTCTCTTGCCTTTCACTGCTAAATTATGGACGGCTAGCACAAATAGCCCTTGTACAGCTTTACACAAAATTCAAAATAAAATTGTCTTAATATGTGACTTGTTCGTGCGTAGCAGTTCAGAAATAGACAAGATATACATTAGATGTACAGCCTTTGAAACGCTAACTCTTTTCTATGTTTAACTACTTCGCTCAATACTATTTCTAGACAGACCAACGTCAGCAAAAACTTATTAATGTAATTAGTCGGTTTGTAATCTAACAAGGATATTTCCTTCTCTTTCTTTAATTGTTTGTTTCTACTACCCTCACACTGGATTTGTTGCTGTTATTTGTTAGATAGGAAGTGCTTCCCCTTGCAACCTTATGATTACGCATTAAAATTATTAACGCTTCTGGTAATCGTATTTTAAACTCGCTCTTAAACATCAAGAAAGCAATGCGTTTATAAAAACATTGAACTTACACTATGCATATGCGTGGTGATCACAAAAGTAGTTATATTCTGAATCATGAATAGTAAAATGCATTTTCTGATAGCAGTCTCTGAGAACATAACAAATACACTGTAAACGAAAATGTAAGATAGTTTGATGGATTAATTTCAATGTGGAACATCCAACTACCAAAATTCCTCTATTGATCAGAGGATGTGGGGATACCAATGTCTTATTATTCTTGGGCCATCCTGTAGTTGCGCGCGCATCAGTGTGTGTGTGTGTGTGTGTTTCTAATCTAAAACAAAGAGTAGCCTAAATTTTTGCTGTGTTTTTGTTTTTAACCAATTGCCTTAAGTGGCCTTGAAAAAGATATAATAACTAGTTTTAATCAACAAATTATGCAATTTTTTAAACTTATCTGCATGCCTCATATTTGTTTATCTTACTAATCAACTTAATTATATACCTCTCAAGCCACGAGACACAGTTGAGTACTTTTGTTATGCAATGTAAATATATTTACATATCACAAGACTCACCTCATAAAACCCAAACCTAATTCGCTGTTGTTTTTTCGTCGTAACTTCATTTATACTACGAGTTTTGTCGATGTTTCGGTACATCTAACTTTTGAAAGTTTATATTTTATCTATAGTTTTTCAGCACATAGATAACAACTGAAAAATGTTTTTCTGTCAACATTTCAAAACGTTTTTAAACATTCTTATAATGTTACTTAATCCACTTTAAAACAAAGTGTGTCAGGTTTTACACACCTTTTCAGCGGTTAGTCAACCAGTTCTCGTATCTCCTTAATAATGGATGGTTTATTATGGTTTAAAGGTATTGTACACCTGTCAATTACGTTTAAATTTATTTCTTCTATAATGTTTATAACTTAAAATAATTCAAAACCCGCCTTTTACCTTCAATTATTGTTTTTTAATTAATTTCGAATATTTTAAATTTATGGCAAAGTTATTGATACTATTTGATGCCTTTCCTAAGTTTGAACTATTGACAAGAGGGAAGGGAACCAACCGTATTACCAACAATCCACATTAGTGGATTTACCAACACACCCTCAGCTTAAAGTGCATGGAACCTTTCTTCGTATCAACGTTTATTTAACCGACACAATAACTGTCAGTCTTATAAAACACTTCCAACTGATTTTTTTTTATTTGGTATTACAATTGTATTTTTGATAAATGCCCCCCAGTGGCTCAGCGGCATGTCTGTGGACTTACAACGCTAAAATTTGGGTTTCGATACCCGTGGTGGTCAGAGCACAGATAGCCCATTGTGTAGCTTTGTGCTTAATTCAAAACAACATTTCTGATAAAATTGATGTTTTTAGTTCTTGTACAGTGCTGCAAGTTTGCTAACATACCATTCGTTGTTTTTGTCATATGATGTTATTGTGATGAAAATGCAATGTAAATTTCCTCTTATTATAAGACAATGTTATTACTGCAGTAATTAAATAACTCTATTGTCCAGAACAATTATCTTTTATAGTATTCCATGCTAGAAACCGGTTTTCGATACCATCGATAAGGCAGCACAAATAGTCTATTGTGTAGTTTTGTGTTTAACACCATCCAACCACCATTAATCGTTCAGCATCATTTTTAGTCGTAGTTCAAAACATTTTTCGAACATTATTCTTCAGAACTAATTTGATAAGCTCGAGGTCAAACATTATCTACGAGGCAACGAATAAGAATACCGTGGTTGAAAATCAGTATTTCAGTGATCCTAAATTATTATTAGCGTAACGAAATAATAGCACATGTCTAGTACCAATGTCCTCATGAACACAAAATTGTTTTGTTTTGTTTTGTTTTACAAGAACTGAATGAATGAATAATCAAAAAGGTTTTAATCATCTATTGTAGTTCTTGCAGCAAAAGCTTATGAATATTTTGGTCGAAATAAATTAATTATTTCATCTGAAAGTCCTAAGCCTGTAACTAAACCTCAGCACTAGTTCAGAAACCTTTAATCAGAGCACTCTCTTTTAATTAAAGTCATTATTGCTCAGACTGGATTTCAATAATTCTGTGTTTTAAAGTTACCCAAACTCTAATTGCTTAGTCCTTAATCTATTTGTAATTATTCGTGCATTTACAATTGTATCTCAAAGTGATTTTTATTCGGCATTATTAGCCACACGACCCATAGAAATTACTTCTTTAGTTTATAATGATAATTATGGCAGTCCTAATTCATCTACTTCTTCATACAAGGTCGCCATATTTATAGCTCTAAATCGCTTTAGCATCAAATCGATAATCACCACACAACTCAGTATTCGCCATCTTCAATTAAAACATCATTATTAATTATCTTCATAATGCAGTAAACTTCTAAACAACATTCGACTTTCTTCTATCTGTATTTTAGTAAAATTTTATCTAATGCTATTCAGTTGTTGGAATATAATTATACAACTTAGTGCATAATATGTTTTACCTGAAAGTTGTCCCTCGCTGGTACAGCGGTAAGTCTATGGATTTACAAAGCTAAAATCAGAAGTTAGATCGTCCTCGGTGGACTCAGCAGATTTTTCTGATTTTTAAACATTTAAAACACTTATATATACTAATCAGTGTTAAGTTTATATTCACGAGTTGTTTCAAACTGTTTACAACATATACATAACTATTATGTTACAATGTAACATAACACTGCTGTGTTTCACTTCTAGAGGCGGTGTTGGAACAATAACAAAAACATGTAGATTCGGTTTATCAAAACTCGGAAGTTTTCAGTTAAAAATGCTTTCAACTTATTATTGAATATCGCATGCATATTTTATCCCATGAAAGTTGACTTTTCTGAAAAATTACATAACAGTATAATCGTCCATAGTTTTGAACTGATGGATTAGTTAAAATATCGACAATTAACATCACCTCCCGTCAAACTTTCGGAGACTTTTAATTATCAAATAGTAAGATTCTGTCGCTATTATAACACATCGTCAGTCCAGAAGTGCTAAGTTTTTATTACAACGAGATGCGTATCATGAATCCTTGGATCAAGCAAGATTTTAATAGTGATCATGTTACAACTTACTTTTATTTGGTAAAATTCTATTCATGTCGAACAAAGCTTACTGTTGTTTATAAAAAAAAACACATTGCTTGCTTATTTGTTGTTAAGCACAAACCTACAATGTGCTTTGCCAACCACGATTATCAAAACCCGGTGTTTAGTGGTGTGAACTCAGATATTTGTTACCATGAGAAAAAAATACATTTTTGTTCAGTAAACAGTGCTCTTTAGTTTGTGTTTCCCCGGTGGATTAATGGTAAGTTTACATAGTTACAATGATAAAAAATCCGGGATTCAATTATTCAGGGAATACACAATGTAGTTGATTGATTATGTAGCTTCGCGATAAAAATACAAACAAGCGAAATAACACATGATTATACACTTCATTATTTTTCTCTTCATAATATCTGAGCCAGGCATGGCCAGGTGGTTAGGGTGATCAACTCGTAATCTTAGGGTCGAGGGTTCGAATCTCTGCCACATAAAACACGCTCGCCGTTTCAGCCGTAGGAGCATTATAAAAGTGATGGTCATTCCCACTATCCGTTGGTAAAAAGAGTCGTCCAAATGTTGCCGGTGGGTGATGATGACTAGCTAGCTGCCTTCCCTCTTGTCTTACACTTTTAAATTAGGGATGACTAACGCAAATGCCCTCGTGTAGCTTTGCGTGAAAATCAAACTGTTCATAATATGAACACAGTTCTTCAGTATTCAGCATTACTCTGTTCATAATTAAATGTATTTGTAATCATTATTTAGTCCTATATCGATGTTCAATGTGAGAAATATGGGAATTACAAACAAGATATACAGGGGTTCGATTATCCTCGGTAGGCACAGCAGATAGCCCGATGTGGCTTTGCTATAAGAAAAAACATACAAACACACAGTTTCTTTGTTTAAAACATTTTATATATTTCATCAGAGATCATCACCCTATTATAAACATCCCTAGATTCAATACGTGTAAACAAAACAAATATATTAAATGCCAACATATTGCTCTATAATTTTAATTAACAAAATGAACTGCATTAATATAATTAATCCCCAACTGTGGGATCCATCGATGCGTCAAGAGCTGCGAGTAGTATTAATATTTTTTGAGTGAACTTGGCTCCATCATAAACAAAACCTTGCCTTCCGTTACTGTTCATTTCAGTTAACTAACGCTCTTTCTAATACCGATGTTTTTAAATTCCTTGCTATTATATATTAACGAGCATCTAAAAATGCTTCCTACGGTATAGAACAAAATTAATTATGCTACCATTAATCTTCATATAAATAAGTCAGCTAGAAAGTAACTTTTACTAAAATAACAAAAGAAAAAACTGATCTTGTTACAAACTGCGTAGGTTCTTTTTGATGTGGCCCGGCATGGCCAGATGGGTTAAGGCGTTCGACTCGTAATATGAGAATCGTGGGTTCGAATCCCGGTCGCACCAAACATGCTCGCCCTTTCAGCCGTGGGGTGTTATAGCGTGACGATTAATCCCACTATTCGTTGGTAAAAGAATAGCCCAAGAGTTGGCGGTGGGTGGTGATGACAAGCTGCCTTCCCTCTAGTCTTACACTGCTAAATTAGGTACGGCTAGCTCATATAGCCATCGAGTAGCTTTGTGCGAAATTTGAAAAAAAAAACTTTTTGACGTTAAATTTTGTTATTCGTGTATGATTATAATTATTTCTGCTTGCAACGTTCTTAAGTACCTTACACATTTTTTAAATAAAACACACGGTAAAACAAAGAAGTAATTAATAATTTTAGCTAAATAAAGTGTATATAAAATTAACGTTTTACTACTTCACAAGCTGAGAGAAAACATGCTATTGGCCATAATTTAATGAAGTTTCTTTATAATATGGATGTTATTTTATCTCCTTGTTTTTTATGATATAGGAAAACAAAAGACGCAATAAGATAAAGCCTAATTTTCCAAACATGTTCAGCTTTGAAATTCATGTTTTTGATAACTGATTTACTGCATGAACGAAGAAACAGTTTAATTTTTCTTCATACATATGCGATCTACAAAGTTGTTTCAAATATCGTTTGAAATGTTTGCTCTTTAACTTTGTTTCAACGAAATTAATCCATTGATGTTACTAATTTTTTTATATTAGTGTAAGTTTAAAGGCCCGCAATTAATTATCATTTAATTCTTCTATGAAATATTCGCGATTCAAATAAAAACAGAGCATTGTTTCATAAAGTTGGGTTTAATAATTCAGATGTTGCTATAAAATGTCAAGCCTTTATTTGATTCTACAGATTTTACAATACCAAAGTAACTGGAATACTATATTATTGTATTTCTATTGTTTGTAGATTTAACTTTTAAACCCCTTTTCACTGAACGTAACCATTTACAGACATCAGTAAGTGCTGGAACTTTAGAGTATAGCTTGAACATGAGTTCTTTAAAATATGGCTAAGAAACTTGCCAAAACAGATTAAAGCTCTTATCTTTAAAATACCTAAAAGAAGGTTATATACAAAAAAAGAAGCTTTGCGATAAAAAAAAACGTACTGCATTTTCGTCTTATCAGTTTACAAATTACTATAAGGGCTTAAAAAACACAAAACGTGATCATACTGAATGGTCTTCCTACATCGTAAAACTATTCTTTAGAACCGAGCTGTAAGTTTTTGGTTTTGTTTTTTATAAAATGCCTGATATTTCAAACACGTGTTTAATATTTCGGTTTTCCTTATTCACTAAAGGTAGGCTACATTTATATAGTTATTTTCAAAGAAACGTGAAGTCCAGTCTATCTTAGATTCACCACTACTCTCTAAATTGAAACCGACCCGGGAAATTCCACACCTCATCAGTAAACTTGGGATAAGGTAGCACCTTTTTTTTTGTGATGATCTATAAATAATATGAGATATGGAATTCCACTAAACTAGTGAAACTCAGTGACGAGTACCAAATGTTAAAATACATTGAGTCTAATGTTTCTTTTCTTGACAAAATTCGTACTTTTGGGTGGTAAGAGACAAAAAAAGATTCATCTTATATAGCTTATCCGCAGAAGAATGAATTCGTTTTCAAGAAACAATATAAATATAGGTTACTTGCGCTGCACAAAGAAAACCTGAATCACCAAACAAGAGGCCTAGTTTATTTCTTCGACATGCCTTAGGACAGAGTTGATGTTCACGGTCGGATTTGACAAACGAGAGAGTTAAGACGGTGAGTCTCAAATATATTCCACTACGAAAATTGCAATTTTACTGTTGTGAAAAAGAACATCAGCATTGTAAATGTAATGATTCCACGAAGAGTAGGTTTTATTTATTTGTTAGATTTTGCGCAAAAAGTTACCTGTGCTAGCCATCCCTGATTTCAAGTGACTATAGGGAAAATGGTTAGAGTACACCACCCGCCGCCAACCCTTGGGTTACTCTTTAGCAATAAAAAGTGGCATATTATCGACGCTAACAAAACGTCACAAAAACGCATGGCGTTTCCCTTCAACGTTACGAGTATAATACAAAACTCCCGTGTTTATTACACAATGATTTATTTAAAATGTTAAATTGTTAACAGAACACTTAGCTTTCCACCGATATACTCATGTATACTCGATACCATCTATTCAGTCTTTACGCATATAATAAGCCTTCGACGGAACATATTTATCTAGGTTTATTTGTGTTCAAATATTGGAAGTATCAGATGTGTGTGTGTGTGTGTGTGTAAAAGTGCACGTGCGCTTGTTGTTTCACTGATTATTTGGAATTAAGCAAAAAGCTAGATAATGGGCTATATGTGTTCTGCCCACCACGTTTCTAGCAGGATGATCCGTTGACATTCTGCTGTCAATGAAGGGCGTATGTGCGAGTGTGTGCATACATATGTATATATAAGGGATTTCCAAAAATCGAATGTTTCCAGAACGGTCGTCTTTAGTAATTGTTGTTTTACAGATGTAAATAGATATATCTTGATCCTGTTTTCTTCTACATGAGATTTGCATCCGATTATTCTCTTTCACATTAATCAAGCTTTTTGAAGGTTACATATGAGACGTGAAAAATCTTCGAAACTCTGTTCTTGAGTAGATGAGTTCTATTCTCCACTTAATCACGTTTCCAGCCTGTAATCAAATCGCCATTAGTAGCAACAAATGCACGTTCTTAGGTTTCAACATATATAATCAAATAATCGACTCTTTCAGATATAGCAATGTATATCCTGATGGAACCTGGAGATAATATCCTATAGAGCTCTTAAAATTGTAATAAGATTAAGTTATACAGCTATAAAATGTTAACTCTGGGGGATTGTCCCCTCTTACGTAAGCCAATAAAACCCTCACAGAAACAAAATGGTAGTGAAAAATGGAACTCAAGTCTTCTGTTAACACACAGGGTACACCATGGGTTATCTAGTTTGTATATTTTGGCTTATGTAGAGAAGAATTTTGTCTATTTCAGAAAAATGTGTTGCAATTGAAATAATGTACACACAACCAGAACAGCAAAGGGATATACAAATGACTGTTAACACTATTTTATCCGTTGAAGGATCTAAAATCTCACCTACCTCAGTCTTATTCTAATATATCGCTACGAACGTGTTTAGGAATAAAACTTTTAGTGTATCTATTTCACGATTACGTTACTTTATCAGACTGTTGCACGTTAATTACAGGAGAACGCAAAAGTGACGACTGTCCTCAGAATCAGTTTTCAAGAATTAACTAAATATGTCTCCCTTAATTATGAATCTCACATTTCTTTCCTTGTTTAAAAACCGAAAGAAGTAATTCAGTTGAAGATAATAAGTACTCTAGAAATGGATGTAGCATGTGGTTTATGGTTTGCGTCCCATTTCCGCACTTGGGTGTCACAGGTCTCCAATAAAAGTGGCTGTTAATTCCTACGATTTGTTCAGAAGAAAACAGCTCAACAGTTGGGTGTAGATGTTGTTGAATAGTCGTCTTTCTACTAGTCTGTTATTTCAAAATTAGAATGGCTACGCGCAGATCATCTTTCTTTATGGCTTTGTGTGTAAAATCTGGAACATACAATAAACGCTTTTGGCACTGTAGTCTTCATTTGCAAAAACACAAAGTATAGAGGTACTCAAAGTTTGGTTTGGTTTGAATTTAGCGCAAAACTACACGAGGGCTATCTGCTCTGGCCGTCCCTAATTTAACAGTATGAAACTAGAAGAAAAGCAACTAGTCATTATCACCCACCTCCAACTCTTGGGCTACTCTTTTACCAACGAATAGTGGGATTTACTATCGCATTATAACGCCCTGAGAGCTGAAAGTACAAGCATGTTTTGTGCAAGTACTCAAAGTATCAAAAATACAGCAGAAATAATGACTGTCCTAACAACATCAAACTTACAAACAACGATTTAAAAGTGTAGTGGAACGTATTTTATACGTATAATACGTGTTGACACAATATTGATCAATCTTAACCATATGAGCAGATTAAGAACTTTCAAAACATTTAAACTTGCAAACTAGTTAATTGTTAGTTTTTTTCTCTAATTTCAACTTTTACTCCACGTATTTTTAACTATCACTTTATTTATTTGGTTTTTTGCAGGGATTTAACAAAGATTCTTATAACGAACGCTCCCATGGCTCCATATTACAGCACGGTTAGTAGAATTTATGTAATTAAAAATCAAGTACCTAACACAATCATATAGATTTAATACAAGTGGTAACTGTGCTATAAAAGGCTCACTCATAACAAGATTATTCATATTCTTTAATTCGAGTGAATTTTAGATCACACAACTTAAAAACATTTCACAGATCTGCCATTAAGTGCACGAAACTAAAAAAATATTTTGCAATTCTTACCATTCTGATCCTATTGACAACTGAATGAGCCAGGGTGAGAATACTTAGCATTCTTTAGAATTTCCATATACTTGTATAAAACGCATATCATGACCATGTACAAAATGACAGAAAAGTGTTCAGAACTACAGTATCAAGAAGACTCAACGAGAATGTAATATTTGGTTAGGTAGCAGTTACGAAACCTTTGCTTCGATCTCCGACTATTGTCAAGAGACTGAAATTTGCTAAAAAAAATACAAAACTGTAATGTTGGTGGTGGCACAGTTTGAGATATTTTGTTGGAATAGTAGGTTGTATGTCCAGGGGATGAAAGTAGAATATGCTGAAATCAATGCATAGCATCTACCAGGAAATATACAGGAGACAGTGTGATGGTTTGGGTTCTTTTATGCTGAGGCTCAGGATAGTTTTGCAAAATAGATGGAATAATGGACTAGCGTAAGTACCATCAGATACAAATCCGTCATGGTATACTCAGAGGTTTGTGTATTATTGGTAAAGGATTCTACTACCAAAATGATTATGACCACAAACATTTATCCAACCTATGTAGAAATTAATTAGCTAAGAAAGAAGCTGCTGGATTCATTCAAATGATGCAATAGCCTCCGTAAAGATTTGATCTCAATCCAAATGAACAGATCTGGGATTTGATAGATCAAAAGCTTGAAAAATCAAAAGTAGTAACTTTCCAAATAAACTGTATGGAAATACATTAGAGACATTAGGAGTAAACTCTCAAAGAACGCCTTGACTAAATATGTTGCGACAATGCATGAAAGACTATCTGCCGTTATTAAAGGAAAAGGAAAACACACAAAATATTAACTGCTGAATTCAAACACTCCAACTGAGTTTCTGTTGTACTAAATATGAATTAATAAAATGTTGATATTTCACCGGTGATTTATCTTCAAATGTTCTTTCAAAATAGTCTGAAATCTAATTCACAATACTGCATGTAGACCTCTATTAAGCCATCCAAAGACACAAGGATCCATTGAAGTTCTATCGAAAGACTAGCAAAATCGAATGAGGGGGTTACTTCAACCATCTTTATCGCGAAATAAGCCGTTAATTTTTAGTGGTGGAGGTTTTAAATCTAACTTTATTCAACTTCGGATTCTTCTCTGTTATTTTGTTATCAGTATCAGGAAATATGTTCACTTACATTGCAATGTTCTCCATATGGAGGTCGGAGGGTTCTCTCTCGTAACAATAGACTTCAGCTTGGAAAGGAGGACATCCCTGCAGACTTGACTAATATTAACATTTTGTTCTCCGTTCTGTGAGTTTTGTGTTTAGAAAACTAATACTTTTATCTCTAAAACGTTTAACACATTTGTTCAAAATTGTTTTTTATTCCTATAGCCGTGTGTTGCTGTATTAGCATACACAAGTTGTTCAAATTAAATGCATTTATCTCTCTCTTTGCATAGGAAGCTGAGTAACGTATGAAAACCAAACAAACATTTCATTAATTACATACATATATAACAGTAAAGCAACTGGTTTTAAACAAGCAGTAATCCGTTAACAATAGTATTCTAGAAAGAGTTGTATGGTTGAAATAGAACTCTTTCAGCGGTAATTTGGAAATTCTCAATTGAAGAAAACCGTGCTTTAAAATACCGTAAATGTATTTTGTATTCGTGGCAAAGATAGTAAAAATATTTAACTCCTTTCCTAATTTTGAGTTAACGACTAGACGGAAGGCAGTCAATCAGCCGCATTCTCTTATCTACGATCAACGTTAAGTGATGAACTTTACTCTTGTAACGCACCAACAACTTGAAGTAGTGGTATCACACGGACCCGAAGCTGGTGAACTGGTATCACACGGACCCGAAACTGGTATCATAAGAACTCGAAGCTGGTGAACTGGTATCACACGGACTCGAACAACAAACATTAAATTTCTGCCCCTTAAACATTTAAAAAAATCTATAACGGACACAAATAGAAGTTTGGTAGATAATTATCACAGAGAAATCCATGGTGACCTCTATTTTACAAAGACATACAAATAGTGTTGATAATTATACACTGGGATTAGATTGATGAAAATCAATAAATGATCAACTAGTTTGATTTTTAAAAAATGTGGTAAATTTGTTCGGTTTTGGAGCTTAAAGCAATTTAGATATGTTTATAGAGTGATACGTGTTAAAAGTCATGACTAAAAGTGTAAATATTAATTCTTGGACTAGTCAAATGTGAATTAATAATTTTCAGCCTCAAATAAAAACCATCAAAATTATATAAAAAAATAATTAATATGTTCTGATCGCTGGTGCTTTTCTCTGACATTATTAGAGCTTGTTAGACACCTGGAATATGCAGCTGAATCCTCCTTGTTAATTACTTATGACAAGAATGTCGCTCCATTTCACTGAAACTACACGTGTATAGTTGAAAAACGGAAGAGTTTATTTTCGGCATGTTCAATGTGTGCACATCGACCAGGTGATTACCGTCTTGGAATCAAAGAAGCTTGTCTTTGCCATAATCATGTTTTCCATATTTAGGTTGGTTTAAACTGTTTTGTTATGTTTTTCTTCTCAGTTCGTATATAAGTCATATTTTTTATCTTTATTTTCCGAACTGTATCCTTGCGTGTAACATCGTGATGTGTTGATTGTAACCTACAGTCTATACTCCTACCAGATATGTTTCATGTATTCCTCCGAGTGCGTCGCTTCACATTGTGACGGCTGTATCTTACAAGTCTCTGCTCCTACAAGATATGTTTTTGTGTTCCTCCGAGTATGTCACTTTATGAGAGGGTCCGGCATGGCCAAGCGTGTTAAGGCAATCGACTCGTAATCTGAAGGTCGCGGGTTCGAATCCCGGCCGCACCAAACATGCTCGCCCTTTCAGCCGTGTGAGCGTTATAATGTTACAGTTAATCCCACTATTCGTTGATACAAGAGCAGCCCAAGAGTTGGCGGTGGGTGGTGATGACTAGCTGCCTTCCCTCTAGTCTTACACTGCTAAATTAGGGACGGTTATCATAGATAGCCCTCGAGTAGCTTTGTGCGAAATTAAAAAAACAAACAAACACTTCATTAGAAATCAATCGTATCGTAGAGTCTGTGCTCCTTCCAGATATGTGTTTTTGTGTTCCTCCGAGTATGTCACTTCACGAGAAGTCAGTTGTATCTGTTAGTCTGTGCTCATACCAAATATATTTCATGTATTTCTCCGAGTATATCGCTTCAATATACTACAATGTTAGTTGTGTCCGATTCGTTGTTTCAATTATGGATTCGTCAAGTGTGAAAATTGGCAAGTGAAGCCAGTAATCTGAATACTTCCCGACTACACAAATGTGAAATGTTGCGTGTGAAATATATAAAAAGTATAATTTCCCAATGTTTAGTTGTAAACCTTGGTGGCTGATATGGATCTTAGTATTTCATTTCGGTCAGAAAAAAAATTACAGTACTCTAAAAGTGTTTTTATGTTCATTATTTTGAAGAAATAAAATGGTTTATGATACACTTCCCAGAGTGTTTCTTTATATATCAAATGCAGTATACCAACTAGCTCCATATCTTAAACATATTTTTATAGCTAGTTTTTGTGGTATGAGATAAAGTTGACTGGAATATCTGGTTTAGTAAGGCTCTCTCAATCGTTCTACTGTCTCTGGAACATGTATTTTTAGACTAGAGATACAACTTCCATGCTAATTACCTAACCTCTTAGTGCGTGTTACTAAAACTAGACCAAAAAATCAGCTTAGTTACATATGAATATACATAAACACATACCCGTATGTGTATGTTGAAGGCACTTGTAAACGTGACAAAATTGTGTTACTCCATTTATTTTAAGCTGAAGACAGTCTTCCCTCAATATAACTGGATAAATCTAGTCTTCCCTCAATACAACTGGATAAATCTAGTCTTCCCTCAATACAATTGAATAAATCTGTAATCGGTATTTTAAATTGATGTTTGATGTACTGAAAGTTCCAAGTAACTTTCTCATGCTTTTGTTTGTTTATATTCAAGCGTGAAGCTACACAATAGTTATTAAGTATTATAGTTCCTTGTATATATCTTTCTATCATTGTGAAGGCTTTTTCTTTTACTCTGAGTAAATTTAGAATATAAACAATGTTTCAATTTTACCTCTCTCGTATTAGAAAGTTATTAAATTATAAGTTGCTTCTTACGTTTTCTTATTCAATAGGTGTATATATGGTTAAAAATAAATTTAAGACAGAGTTCTTCTTAGTTAAATGTGTATCAGTTTGCAAAAAAGTCATTACTATGAATTCGTAAGAAAGATACTTTTATGTTTAAAACGTCTATTAAGATGTAAGAAAACTTTTCTAGTTGAAAACGTAACAAACTTACAAGAGAGCTAAAAGTGAAGTTACAGTTGACGCGTGGCTTGCTATTACAGAGATATATCACCTAGGGTGACAGTTCAAGGTCAACAACCCGAAGAAAAAAAACAAACTGCCTTTCTAAAACCTTAGTCCCTAAAATCCAAAAACAAAGAAAAATTAAGCGAAAATAGTTTTCGCTGGTTTCAGTATAATAATAGAACGTTGTCCACAAAAACATGAAACAAAGACTTTAAGACGAAACAAGGAAATGATTTATTAAAACAGTCACTGATCGATAAACCAGACGTATTGTACAATGTAGAAGTACAAAATAGGCTTAAAACATGTTGCTGACTCATCACAATATAAACCAGACAGCTGAGAGATAAAACAGCGTCTTAGATTTACCTATTTAAACCATCTGTAATAAGCACGTTATAAAACTTCACACTTTTGTATCAGAAAATATCTTATTAATGAAACTAGGATACTTTCATTATAGTGAAATTTTGTTTTTGAATAAGAAAAACCGACAAAAAGCGAGACTGGAACGCTTGCCTTTGTTTATCGAGCCCCCCAGTGGCTCAGCGGTATGCCTGCGGACTTACACGCTAAAATCCGGGTTTTGATACCCGTGGTGGGCAGAGCACAGATAGCCCATTGTGTAGCTTTGTGCTTAAATCAAAACAACAACAATTGTTTATCGGTCAAATACTTTAGCCATCTAAGCTTGTGAGCACGTTTGTTTGTTTTCAGAATGTTTCGCACAAAGCTACACAAAAAATTACATGCGCATAGCCGTGCCTAAATTTAAACTCTTAGATAAGACAGAAGGCAGCTGGTCTGAAGCACCCACCCTACTCTTCGGTCTGATCGAATAGCAGGGCTACTTTTAATAGCAACGGATCGCGAAACAGGAATCCGAGTTTCCTAACCACTATAACCACAGCTGATTCAACTACGCATGCTTTTAAGAACCTTATTGAGTAATGAGAATATTTCTGTTCTAAGTGATATCATCGACCCAAAACTCTGAGGATAGAGACGTGACGTCTATGTAAGGAATATGATCCAAATATTGAAGAAATAATTTAAACTTACGAAAGATCAGTTAAGTCTGCATACGTTTCTTTTGTATGTGGAGTTGAATATATGATGTATTAACAGATAAATAATTAATAATCTACAAATAAATAGGCCTATTTGTTCTATCGGTAATAAAAAAAAATGATTACCAGATTTAATCCATCTACCTCATACCAATTACACTGACTCGACTTTAATCTCATTGTAAAAAATAAGTATTATAATTTAAGCCCGATTCTTTTCACGTAATCTATTTTATTGGAGACGACATAATTTTATACTGTAGGTCAGCCCTACTTCTGGTTTTTTTTTCACATACCGTCATTCTAATTCTTCGTACATTTCTTTTGTGTGTGAGGTTAAATTTATGATGTTTTAGGAGATGTGAAGTTAATGATCTGTAACTAAATAGGCTATGACGCTATATTATAAATTAAACGTTAACTCAAACATTCCAACAAATGTCAAGCCTGCGTATAAACTTATTCTTGAAACAGATATATTTATGATAAAATTAGCGATTCGATCAGCAGACGAAAAATATTCGTTTTGTGCACCTTCCCATAAGAGAAGTGAGACCTGCGTAGTGAACGCGGCGAATAAATAGATAAGAAAACGGACTTCAAGTTTTTATAGAAAATAAAGGCCTTTTAAGTTTTGGTGTAAGCAAGAAAATTGCGTTTTTAAGATAGGGTTCAGAGTCAATAGATAATTATGCTTTAATATGCATCGCATGATTTTAGGGTAATTGCTTATTACATTAAAATAAGTTTTAAATGCTGTTAATTTTAAGGCAAAGTCGCACAATGAGATACCTGGGGTCTGTTCATCGTGGAGAATCTAACCCTTAATTTCAGAATTTTAAGTCTTAAATTGCTGCTGTCCCACCAGGGACATCAAATTAAGAACTTCTCACGTAAAATTTTATTTTAAACACAAATAACCTTAAAATGTTATACAACCAAGGATGTGATAATATTTAAACGCTAGAATTTACTATGGGAATCCTAGCGGCATTTTAAACATTTTTTATAAGCTATTTATGACCCCAAGTACTTATGGATATGTAACATCGTCCACTTTAAATAAACGAAATCTAAACCATCAATATTACAATTAGTACCAGTAGTTACAGAGGTGGTCTTATATGCATTTTACATTAAAAACAAATAACATTCAAAAAGAACTTTTGCTCAAAACGTCACCAAGTAAATAAATTACTTTCATAGTCTTTAAAAGGTGATTTATTTCCCAAATTCTAATTTTTTATTTTATCACCTTCGCTTTTTCTACTTTTTTTATAGTTCACCACAGCCTGTGAATGAAAAAAACATTACATTAAAATAAATAAATTAAAAATTAAAGCTATTAATAGCAGATGAGTAGGCTTAATTTTGGGATCATCACTGGTGTCTTTGGACAGATGCCATTGTAAATGTTATCAGGGACATTAAACTAGTTTATTTCTAATAAGAGAAGTTCAAATATGGCTAACTATTGCAGTATTCGATTATATCGTCATAACTTCAGCAATGGTTCTTGTTGAGCGCAAAATATCAAAATGGTGCTTTCTGGTTTGCCTTTCTTTACGTCTGAACACCGAATTTTAGCATCATAAGTCCTCATACATACCATTGAAAAACCGGGGAGTTCATTCACCTTTTTGGTCACAATTTCCTAATTTTAGAAACAAGATATTTAAGTGTAAAATAATTTCATCTAATTTTTCAAATGTTTATCTGAACACAATAAACATGTCCGTTTTTTTTATCTCAAGAGATGAAAACAAGTAAATGAAGGATATGTTCTTTCCGTCGGTTCAGGTTATTACCTCAAATCATGAGTGATTATTAATCAATAATATTCAACAAGTTCTTCCATTTTACTTCCATAGCAAGTTTGATCTCAATCTTCATGTTTCATTCAATTGATAATGCTAAAACACAATATCGTTTGTTTAAATTTCACGTTTTACTAGCCAGTTTCAGACTGATGAGTAATCAAGAACTTATTGCCTTGTTTTCAGCTTTGATCTGCTTCGTCAACGTCTGCAGTATCCATCAACAGCACACAACCTCTCTTTTCTTCTTCCTGTTTTGCCCCCCGCTGGTACAGTGGAATGTCTCCGGATATACAGCGCTAAAATCAGGGGTTCGATTCCCCTCGGTGGGCTCAGCAGATAGCCCGATGTGGCTTTGCTTTGGGAAAACACACACACTCTTCCTGTTTTCGTCTCTCTACCTTCACGGCTATACTGGACGAACGTCTTGAGACATCTTTGGCCAGCTTACATAACCAACTAATCAGGTTTAAATATCTTAAGACTACATTGTAAAATATTTCTGTTTTCAAAATTTGGTCTTTGGCCAAAAATCTTTTCTCCTCTACCCACATATCTTAGCGTGGGAAAGAGGAACTGAACTTTCAAACCGTTCAGGGTTATCTTTAAATCCTCTTCGGGCCTGAGAGAGTTTAAACCTAAATAACTGCCAAATAAATTAATCAGTAATTCTTTCAGTTCTATTTATGCTTTTGTTGCAATTTTCTTACTTTGAATTAAATTTATTGAAAAAGAGAGAATCTCTTTTTAAAGAAAAAACATTATTATTAGGTTGAGTTTTACCTGCGAATTTCTATTTAGGCCTAACGATATTTGTTACAAATACATTTTTATCAGATACCCTTTTTTAGCAGCATTACCTCACGTTTGGTGGCATTAGAAATTACGTTGAGAATTGAGAATTTCTTCAAGAATCACGTTTGAAGGAACTGAAATACTTGCAGTACAATCCTCTGTTCGGAAGATTCTTTTAAATCAATGTTTATAAACTCCGAATAAAAATTACATTCCCTTCATATCCTTTTAATGTTTAACAATCGTAGTTAATTATGTATATAAGCATCATTTTGAGAAATATTTGAAACAGGAAAGAGAGTCTTAGTTTCCAATATTTTATTACGTGCCCAAGTAGTGTTTAAAATTTCTTTTCGAGATGCATATTTCAAATATAATCAGTTATTTTCACAGCCTTATTAATATTAGTTACTAGTACTACGTATTATAAATTTATTTCGGACGAGGCTCCGATTTATTTCTTTCACGAATGTTAACGTATTTGAATTTCAATTTAAAGTAAATACTATTATGTACCAAATGTATGGTATTTGCCAAAAAGAATGACACATAATTCTATTCTTTAATACAAATATACTTTAATATACGAACAAAAAATACAATTTATAATAACAGTTATTACTCATAGTTATTACAAATTACGATTAAATGACAATAGTTTTAGAAACTTACAGACAATACTAAGTCTTATATCCAGTCTAATATTTTATAATTACTGAATATTTTATCAACGATCCAAGTCGACAACTAGAAAATTAATTATCAGTTGATATTGTTACACCTCGCTTAAACTAGCTAACTAGCTGTCGCTTCTTGATTGGATTCACACCGATTACAAGTTTACTTCTTACCGAGGAAGATATTTAATATCTTCGTGGAAGTAATTCACTGAAGTTGAATGATTTGTAATGTAACAAATAGGACTTGTGCAATACACAGTCAAAAATATATGTCACATATAAAAAAGAAAACTATACAGAAACAAGCGTAGGTATTAAAATAAAAGTACAACGATAAATTTACTACATTAGTTACTAAAAAGAGAAAACTAACAAAACTAGACGGGGGTTACTTATCGTTCTTATTTGGTTTGTTTCTTTGATCGTTGTTAAGCATCAGACACAAACTACACAATGGGCTATTTGTGCTATGCCAACAAAAGGTATCAAAAGTTAAGCTGTAGCGATATAAGCCCTTACTTAGACTTACCGCTGAATTAAGGAGGTAGGGTACTGGTTTCAGTACGTTACGTATTAAGTTAAAAAAAATAACACATTTTATTTCAATAACCGTCTCCATGGCATTTTTAGGTCTAAATTCCATACTTCCATTATGTTAAATACCAGCAATAGTTTTGAAACAATACTTGTAATGACTGTTGAATACTTGAGATGCAATTAAAACATAAAGTGTTGAACTTAGTTTTAAACAGTAGTTTTCATACTTGTGATCAGAACATTTAATACCAATCATTAAATTCTCCCTGACTGGTGGTTCGAAGATCCTAATACAAACTTTTCACCGTTTAGTTTAATATACATTCGATTGCATAGTTCTTGTTTAATATCGCTGTTGTTGATAAAAGTGAAATGTCTAAATACGAGCTTCAAAAACTTTTACACTATAACAATATTACATTTATATTACTAACCGTCGAACTGTGGTAATTTTAAACCTTATTTTCTGTTATTACATCACTTCAATAACTTAGATATGTCTAATCACTTAATATATTCATAATGTACCAATGTTGTTTTCTTTATTAAAGGAATATTTAGCTTAAACACGTAACGTGCACAGGGAGAAAATTCAATATGTATCATGGAAGAAGTAAATCCCCTTAACACTTGACCTTTTAGAAAATAATATATACATCTTTAATATACATTCACGAGCTTTCTTATGCAAGATACGCACCGTCTAGTCAGGTACCTAGCATATATGTCGTTCTAGAGTGTAACAATAGAGTTTCGTCATAAAAAATAAAAACGTAGCCGTGACTAGTTTAACAATATTATTTCTGGCGCCACAGCGATTACAATTGAAGTCACTTATCGCACACTTAAGGCTGATGTCATATCACTAATTTATAACATAAATTCGTTCCAGTAGAAGTAATATCAAAAGCCTAAATATTATTTTTTATTGAATTAATAGTATTATTACCGTTGAATTACCTTAAAATACCTCTGTTAATCTTACAGACGATAATGAGAGAAGTTTGCTAAATTTGGTTCACTACCTCATTCTAATCGTAATAACCAAAAGACACCCATCCGATCGGACCATGAGTTTTTGTTGCTCTTTTAGACCTGCTCTTTAAAAGATTGAATTAATCTTTTCTTAACGATATATACATACACATACACACACTGCTGGCCAAAATCTTAAGGCTCTACTTAAATAAGTGGTTGAGTCTAACAACGCAAAAGGCATATTTTTCTTTATGTTCATTAGCCTTAAGATTTTGGCCACCAGTGTATTTATAACGGTTAAAAACGTTTGTAAAAATTTCAGCTTGCACAACAACATAAACTACACACCAGCATTTACACGCACGCGTATATTGTTGACTCTTACACTCAAAACTTTTATACAATTTGAATAGATAGAGGGAATTTCGCAATAAAGATTTTAACAGTGTTAGATATCTTCATTTCTAAATATAAATCTAACTCAAACAAACATCGATATAAATAATTATAGTAAATTTATCACAGGATTTATTTCCTCGTGAAACAAAACATTTTCGGAGCTCCTGCTGAAATGCATCTGGTATAATCTACAGCTGGCACATGTTCGGGAAGTTCTGACGGTCATATGGAAATTTTATTTCGGTAAAGTTTCTCTCTTAAGC
The DNA here is from genome assembly GCA_011833715.1 of Carcinoscorpius rotundicauda. Classification (NCBI taxonomy): domain Eukaryota; kingdom Metazoa; phylum Arthropoda; class Merostomata; order Xiphosura; family Limulidae; genus Carcinoscorpius; species Carcinoscorpius rotundicauda. The sequence continues at coordinate 89,992,905 of CM022393.1, read as the reverse complement.
TTAGTATGTGTGTGTGTAGATAGATGGAGTAAGACCCGGCATGGCCAGGTGGTTAAGGCACTCGACTCGTAATCCGAGGGTCGCAGGTTTGAATCCCTATCATACCAAACATGCTCACCCTTTCAGCCGTGGGGGCGTTATAATGTGACGCTCAATTCCACTATTCGTTGGTAAAAGAGTTGCCCAAGAGTCGGCGGTGAGTGGTGATGACTAGCTATCTTCCTTCTAGTATTACATTGCTAAATAACGGACGACTAGCGAAGATAGCAATCGTGTAGCTTTGCGCTAAAGTTAAACCAAACCAAAGATGGATTAAATCTACACATAGATAGATAAGTATAATACACTGATAAATTAATTTCATACAAAAGTGTAATATTTACTTGTCTCACTCCTCAGAACTAGATAGATATTCAGGTTTATATTTAATTATAACAATATAAATACAACTGTGTACAGTATATACATTTATTCAAGTACTATAGGGCTTACTTTATGCCATCATCTACAAAACATCAGCAATATTTTGTCACTTTTTGTTTGATTTCTGTTTTATTATCTACACTAATAAACCTTATTACATCATCTGGTTTACGGCGTTAAGGAAATATAGTAATATATTATGAGCCTTTTCTCATTTAAACAACACCGTATGATGTTACTCGTAAAACAACGTGTCGGTTCCCAAATTATATTTAACTATCAATTACGTGTTTTTACAACGTAGTTTAAATTTGTAATCTTACTCACTAAAGTAACCAAAGGGTTAGCTTTTCTGTTTTTGTGTTTAGTTTTGCTACGTCAATAGCGATGGTTAAGTGTATTTTTAATACACTAATTTGGAAATATTTTCATACCAACAGCATTGTTAAACAAAAAAAAAATCTTTTTCATCATTTGTTTCTGTTATGAAACAGTTTTAATAGCTTTGTGTTTTATATCTCCAATTCGCTATCATTCTCTTATTCCGACAAGATAGTTGTTCACTAATTCATGCACCACCATTCCCCTCGAAGAAACTGTTACACTCATCAACAAAGTGTCACGTTCCACTTCAGGAAACAGGGCCAGTAATTATTATATCACATTCCTCCACCAGATATAGACTACAAAACCAAACAATAAATCACCAGTCCCATAATTAGACAGGTTACAACAGCAATAAACAAATCACTATTTTCCACTTAAGTAGTCTACAAGACCAAATCAGCAAACCATCGTTTCTTTACTTGATTACACTTTAACACCAATCAAAAAACCAACAACCAGATCAAACAAACTGTAAGACAAATCAACATTTCTTAATTTAAATATGCTACAACCAATATACAAACCCCTATTATCAACTTAAATGGACTATGAAACAAATAATCAAACCACCACTTCTCCACTTAAAGACACTGATAATACGAACATATCATCATTCCTCTACTTAAACAAATTATAAAACCAATATTTAACCATTCCACTATTTAAACAGACTAATAAACACCAATAAGATACCACAGTTCTTCTAATTAAATATATTATAAAATCGCTAAATATATTACCATTCTCTTACATGCATACCCCTCCTAGCGGTACAGAGGAATGTTTGAGAACCTACAACGCTATAAACCAGGTTTTGATACCCGTAGTGGGCAGAGCACAGATAGCTCATTGTGCTTAACTTCAAACAAACAATTCCACTATTTAAACAGACTACCACACCTTCACTTAAACAGATTACAACACCGATCAGCATGTCACAGTTCTTCTATTTAAACAGACTATAGAAACGATCAACATATCACTAGTCCTCTATTAAACAAACTACTATTACCAGTGGCGGCTCCCAGGAGAGCTTGAGCCCCCAAAATGAGCTAAGCCCCCCTCAGCCCCCAATATTGTTACCTACATATATTCATAAAGTATGGAAAACACAATCGTCGTTGTCGCTTAGCAATTAACATCAAAGAGACATAGAGCTATAGAACTCAACGTCTTCATTCCGACGGAAGTATGTGTCATGCGTCCCATTGCAACGTACTGAATGCACTGAAACTCATGCGCTGTATTGCCGCTCCGTGTGTAATGCCATTCTATCTTGAAGTTTGACGAAGATTAGACAACCACGTTGACAACCCTAAAGCGTCTTGTGAAGGGGGACAATGACCACAGAGCCACTGAATCAAAAGGCCTGTGCATCCTCCTAGATCAGCAGTTCGTAACCAATCTAGTGGCCATAGAAAAACTACTGCAGAAAACAAAACAACTATCAGACCACTTCCAGTCACCTGACTTGCAGCTGGCTTCTGCAGAGGACCTAGTACAATCTGTCATCTCTGGTCTCTCAGAAATGAGAACTGAAGCAGCATGAAAAGACTTGGAAGAGTCTGCTGAGGATATATGCAAGAAAGTGGAAATATGCTCTGAGACGGTGCGTCAAGGTGGACAGCGATCTGCCCCCAGACATCTGGACAAATTCATAATGAACCAACACCAGATGCCAGGAGACACACTTACTATGCCATCATAGAGAGGATGCTCAACGAGCTGAATAGAAGATTCTCCTCTGATGCCTGAAGTGTTCTGATGGGTACAACTGCATTTAACCCTGAACCCTCCACATTTCTGAACAAGCAAGCACTCTTAGGAATGGCAGCAAACTATGGTGTGGCAGAGGATGACCTCGCAGTGGAGAACCACCAGTCGAACCGGCTAATTGCCAGGAAGAAAGACAAGGGGCAGGAAGTATCCACACCATTGGAGCTTGCAACAATGCTGGAGCCATACAAGGATGCCTTCATGGATCTCCACAAACTTGTATGCATCGTTGTGACCCTGCCTGTCACTTCAGCTGCCTGTGAGAAAAGTTTCTCATGTCTGAAGTTCCTCAAGACATACTTGCGCAACAGCAGTGGTAACAATCGCACCAGCAACCTTGCTGTAATTTCAGTAATCTCCATGATGGCAAAACAACTCGATATTGATACTGTTATAAACACTTTTAGTGCTAATCACCAGAACAGACGCATTGTTTTGAAGTAATATTGACTATAAACACAACATGATGAGAGATAGTTAGCCTGATAGTGACCTTACCTTTCCTCAAAGTGTATTAACTTCACATGGGATAATTCGTTTCTGCTATGTAAACTATGTCTTTATGTTATGTTTCTTTTTATTTGTAGCTTTACTCTTAATGGTATATTAAATGTTCAATCAAAGCTAATCTTGATTTTCTTTATTATTATGTATTACCTTGGGTGGAATTTAGGTGAGCTTCCTCTTTTACATATACACATATTTTCATAAACAGATTATTTCTAATCTGTAATAATGAATTATTAATCAGAGTATGAGTTTCCAATGAAAACAGCATTGAAAACACAGTACAAAATAGCACACCTTTCTGAAATGTACCTTGGTATTTACATAATTATAATTTACCATCTACACTTCATATTGATGGTATTTTGGGAAGCCCCTCCACAGTGTACCTCACCCACCCTCAACAACAATATCCTGGCGCCGCCACTATTACTCTACTTAAGGGCCCGGCATGGCGAGGCGTGCGACTCGTAATCTGAGGGTTGCGGGTTCGCATCCCCGTCGCGCCAAACATGCTCACCCTTTCAGCCGTGGGGGCGTTATAATGTCACGGTCAATAGCACTGTTCGTTGGTAAAAGAGTAGCCCAAGCGTTGGCGGTGATGACTAGCTGCCTTCCCTCTAGTCTTACACTGCTAAATTAGGGACGGCTAACACAGATAGCCATCGAGTAGCTTTGAGCAAATTTCAAAAACAAACAAACAAACTCTACTTAAATAGACAGCGAGTAAAAACATGTTAATAAATCTCCACTCACATGATAAATATATTTAACATACAAGCACTTTGACTTTCATCAAGCTTTCAGTGGACCTTATCTTCTTATGATACAAATCGTCTACTTTTTTGTGTTGTCAACTTTGTAGGGTGAAACGAAGCGATTTCCTGCCTCTATATATCATACAAGCGCAAGATGAAATCAAAGGAAATCGCCATGAATTTCTACACACGTCTTTTATAAGCTGGTTAAAGATACAATTAACATGTGTTCAAAAAAGTTTTTTTCTTTGTTCATTAATTTTGAGATACTTACGATATCAGAGAGCAATAAAATTCACGACATTAAGAAAACACGTAGGTTAAAAAAATCAATCTAAGACGAAAACACAAAGCCACATAATTACTTGAGCGAGTTCGGCAGATGGACATTTATTTCTTCAAGAGGGACGAACTGAAAATGCGTAAAAGCGATATGTTAAAATCACACGAATATCTGTGGTTATATTTCTTAAGTATTGCCGTGTGTGGTTTAATCATGAATGTTCTTCACTCGTAGTAATCTTACTACATGAAAATCAGCGGTTTCGTACACAAAATGCTATAAACTTCCACCAAGTGAAATTTCAACCTATTAGAAGAGGGCATTAAAGTTTTATCTTCATGAATATGATAAAGTTTGCTCGTTTGTTTGATTACGGAGCAAACACACTCGAGGAATATCCGCACTTGCCGTACCTAACCCGGAAGTAACACGATACAAGTAACTTAATTAACACTACTATTAACAAATAATGGGACTGACTATCACATTATAATCCCCCTACAACTGAGAGAGGAAACTTTTCGATGATGGGGTTTGGCCATTAGGACATACGATATACTGAACTTAATGTAGTGTTAAGTACTAATGTTAATGTGGTCAGTAGGTTTATTTCAACGATATAGCGGATTTACAGTTGCTTTACGTACTTGTCTTAATATGATCAATAAATTTATTTCTTAATCCCATCCCATTCCATTCTTCCTTCAAACAGACAAGAAAAACTGACAAACAGTCCAACGTTTGTCACCTATGATTAATAAAAGGAAGAAAATTAAATTATTTGAAACATAAACAAATGGCCATAAATATCCCGCGTTTTTAAATTAAATTGTTTCAACCACAGTTTGTGCCTCCAATTGTAGAGTGTAACTAAAAAAAATATCATTTAAACGTTTATGATACTCTTGCATATGAGTTTACTATTAAACAGTTTTACAATTTCCATGTCTGTTGATGAACTTAAATGCAAATAAACTTTATATATCATATCAGTACAGTAAAAGAGAAATAACTTATATACTGGTTTTTAATACACTGGAGAGAATCCACTCGAATAAATACTTAAAATGTATATACTACTGTTTGTATAGTGGTAGAAACGCTGTAAAGTACATTTAATTTTAAAAATTACCCCTTCAACTTGCGATTCTTTATAATGAAGCGGTAAATATATCTACTTCTTTGATACTCTGAAAAGAAATTATCACATTGACAAACTTTCGTGAAATATTTCATAGAATTAATAAAATAATCTAAAATATTTTAAGAAGTGCATTTTGTGCGACAATTAATACATTTAGTCCATTCACAGAGCCAAAGTGTAAGGTCAAATAGGGATGTTCTGTATTTTTATAGATTTCTTTAATTAGGTGTACAGCTTTTTGTTCGCGCAAAGCTACACGTGGGGTATCTGTGCTAGTCGTCTCTAATTTAGCAGGTAAGAGTAGAGAGAAGGCAGCTAGTCATAACCATACACCGCCAATTCTTAGGCTACTCTTTTACTAAGGAATAATGAGATTGGCCGTACATTATAACTCCCCGCAGCCGAAAGAACGAGCATGTTTGGTGCAACTGGGATTCGAACCCGCGATCCTCAGACCACAAGTCGAACGTCTTAACACATCTGGGCATGCCGGGCCGATGTAGAGCTTAAAACTAATTAAAATATGAATATTTCCCGTATTTCTCCACCAGAATAATTTCAATTAATCAGAAACGACTAATTTACTCTTTTGTGTAAGACTTTATGTTGCTTGTTACATAAACCCACTGTAAGAAAGTTTACTTTCAGCTATAAGAAATTATGTTTGGAATTTCTTGTGGCCAACGAACAAAATGGTGGTTGGCGCAAGTTCTTACACAAAATAAAAACAAATATGGCGCAATGCGTCGGTATGATCAAAGTCCTCGTTCTTCTCTTCTATTCGTTAATCAAGATATTGGGCGAAACGCTTATGACATTTATTAACGACTTTTATCTATAAAACTGCAGCATCTTACCAGAAATGTCAAACACCACTTGTTACATTGCAGATTTCTTAAATATTTTTTTTGCAATTCATGGATTCATTTTTTCCTAGCTTGTATATTCCTCATACACTGAATCTTAAGATATGTTAAATAATGAATAATTATTGCAAGAGATAACAAAACTTTTAAGCCATGAATTTATCATTTAAACAATTAAGCACATAAATATGGGAGCGTAATGTGCCCATCCTGTTAATTACAGGATTAAGGAGTAACATAACGTTATACGAAACCTTGAATACAACGAATCTTAGGAAGATTACGTTGTAATTGCTTATTAAAAAATAGGTTTGTTTTCTGGAACAGAGAATTTTCCCGTAAATTTTGAAACGGTGTTCTCTTCTTTTATACTTTTAATAACAATGCAATATTTTTACTATAAAACCATTTATTTTCAAAACAGTGGTACAAATATAACGTAAATATTATTAAAATTTAAATTATGCAAAAACTTATTAATGAGTGCCATGAAATAAAGCAATAAAAGTACATCCCAATACTAAGAACATATGTCACTGCATCTAAACATGGTGCAGTAGGGGTATATCACAATATTTAAATATGATATGAAACTGCACCTAAAAACTCTTGCAGTAGCTGAACAGGATAATACTTGTATAAGATACGCTACTGCGTCAAGATATAATGAAGAACGTGAACACCAGAATACTTTAAAAGATATGTTAATGGATTGTAACAGAGTTAATAATGCATATGTATTTTAATATCGATGTTTATTTTAGTTAGATACATATTTGGAAATGCATGTAGGTTATAATGTTAAATGTGCATTGCGAAATTCTCGCCTATTCACTAAATTTGTAGAAGATTCTCGGGTGTAGCAATCAACGATATATATTTCGCATCGTTGCCAACAAAATATTTTAGAACTTCGCCTTAACGTTTATAAACTGACAGACAGAAAGGCATATGTATATTATTCGTTTACTATAGTTAGTATACCATAAACCTCGGAAGGTATAACTCTGATAAACGCTTACCAATCGGAAAACTACAGATATTTCACCAGGAACGTTTATAGATTTTGAACCTTAGAGACCATTTAACTTCAGTGAATTAACTTCGAACGTTAATATTTCTACGAATACATCACATAAGTTCAGCATGAAAAACTCGCTTGTGAAGAGATGGCTAGTTTCCCGTCAGGTGAAGTGTACTTGTGTATCAGTATAGAATTAATTCGATCATCATGAACCGTCGATAAAATACTCAGTTTCAGACTAGACAGAAGACCCAGTATTGTTTGTAATAACACTTACTATAAACTATATTGTTGTTTGTTTATTATATTTCTGTTAAGAAAGAAAACTGCGTATATTAATCAGTTGACATGTATCATTAACTTAATGCATACCGATATTTAATTGATTTCCACACATAAATAACAATTTAACTCAGTTTCATGCTATTCCAAATTCTAATACGTAACTTAATAAATCGGAGGCTCATCCGGAATAAATTATAATACGTAACAAGGTACCTTACTTGTACATCAAAATACTTAATGAAATGAAATTTCGTCTAGAAATAGTTCAGCAAATGTACATCATAAAAGTTCAAGAAATGTTTGTTTCTAGAAAGTTCTCCAAACAATTCTTAGTCGATCAGCTTTATCGCTTTATTGATATGTATGTTTTATTTTTCTTGTTTTAATCTTAAGAGAAAACTGTAAGGTCCTTCTTTTAAAATACTGACAGAGTTATTAATCATATTCAAACTGAAACATTAGCACAAATACCAAACAAACAACTCTAGTTTTTTATCAACAACAGAAGCAATTTGATCAAATTATTCTCCTTTGTAAATGGTTTCTTTTCAAAGCAGAGCACCACTGTCACGTGGCTGAATTACGTGTGCCACTCTTTAGAAATTAAAGCTATTTTAGCCGAACACTTTTGAAATTGCATCATTGATTCTTTGCAACAATATGAAAGTGGGTTGAAATACCTTGAATGTTTCCAGAACACACTAAAAGCACGAACAACCTAGTAATAACAATTGGCTTTTCGGCGTTCATAATTTCTTTGCAAAAAAAATCAATAATGTTATCAGGAACTTAAGTAAAAGGTGTAAGACTTGGATGGTATGCACTGCAATATTAAAATATTTGCTCAAATTGAGTTACGTATCACATACTGGAGCCAGCTGAGGTTTGAGTTTCGAGTACAAACAGGAAGATTCAACATGTTAAATAAGTTTGGTTTTACCCTCGGTTTACGAATCGAACGCCTTGACCCACCTGGCCATACCAGGCCTCCTGCTTGGTTAAAAGTAGTCGTATAGGCGGCTGGTGCTACTGACTAAAACAGATATAGACTTGGGATGGTTCAGCCAGTAGTCTCTCAGTTCACGTGTCACATAAAACAGATCAGTTTGAAAACAGCAAATACTAACGCACGTTCTATCGAACAAAACAATTTTTTTCCTTCAGATTTCCCCTAATATTATTGAAATCAAACAAAATAGTACACTAATGAATTCAAGTTAACTCTGATTTAACAGTATTGAAGGCAACTAAATTTAAAACAACAAATTCGTAATGGTCTAAATCAAAGCATTTTTTGAAAGCCATATCGGAATATTATGGGTTCTCAACTGAACTTGACAGAACTAAACTCGACTGTGTTCAAAATAAGTAACATTTCAAATACTGTTGCTACTAACATTTCTGTACGCGATAGTTCTGATTTAACCTCATTTATTACATTAATAAACTGCTCTCTCTTTACAAATTTCTTATATAATTTACAAACACTATGAAGACATTTATTATTTTGTTTTGGAAATTCGCACAAAGCTACTACGAGGGCTATCTGTGCTAGCCGTCCCTAATTTTGCAGTGTAAAACTAGAGGGAAGGCAGCTAGTCATCACCACCCACCGCCAACTCTTGGGCTACTCTTTTACCAACGAAAAGTGGGATTGACCGTCACATTATACACCCCCACGGCTGGGAGGGCGAGCATGTTTAGCGCGACGCGGGCGCGAACCCGCGACCCTCGGATGTCAAGTGCACGCCTTAACGCGCTCGGCCATGCCAGGCCGACATTTATTATAACCTCTTGAATCTAACTACTTTCTGTTGATCGTATCGTAACATTTATTTAAATATACGAAATTCGTTTTGGTTCATCATAATTATGTATTTCAATTTAGTAAATGTAGGGTAAAAGAAACGTACCAAAAATGTTATAATTAATTGTGGTTTTGATTTCTGCTCCCCTCGTGATTGAAACGTAATTGAGAATGCAATCAACAGAAAACAATTGGCAAAGTAATACAATTGTAGATTTAAAGTGCTTGTCTTCAACCCTTACTTTACTCTAACAGCTTTCCGTTATTGTTTAAAACTGAATAAATGATACTCCTGTTTCATTATAACGCATCTCGTTGACATCAAGACATCATAATTTAACCGCAAAATACTTACAAATCGATTATGGTGCTTGAATTCGTGATAAATTGGTTTCTAAAGCTTTTTTCTGAAGATTGATTTTACAATTATTGGATGATATAGTAAAATTCTAAGAGCTTTGAGGTTTCACAACAGTCCAGCACGAGCTCACATTTTACAGGAAATTACGTCAATCACTATAAGTATTGTTGTCCATCTCAGGTCCACCTTAAGCCCATATTTTTCAGCAAATTACTACAAGCTCTAAAAATCAAGTCTTCTTCCCACTGTGCACTTCCCCAATAATCTCTTTATTCCAGTACATTACTAAAAAGCTACGTTATACAGATCTTGTTTCTATTGTATATCAAATACCAGTCCATCAATTCAATGACTTGCTATAACATTAAAAGGCAAGTCTTGTTCCCGCGTCACCTCCACCAGCAGCTTTATCTATTGTATAAATTACTACACCAATTTAAAGACAAGTGTTGTCTTCAGGTCCCCTCCACAAGAAACTATATCTATTTTATTAAATTACTACAACCGTAACAACAGAGGTCTTGTTCTAATGTCACTTCCACCAGTAGCCACATCTATTTCGGTAAATTACTACAACCATTACAATTCGTTTTCCCACACCATCTCCACCAATAACTATATCTATTGTATAAATTACTACAAATACTAAGAGACAAATATTGTTTTCAATATCACCACTCCTTCTCTTTCAGTATATTACTAAAAACGTTAAAAGACGACTTTATCCCACATCATGCCATGTTTAAATCTACTTGATGGAAATGCTACAAACTATAAAAGACAAATATATTTACGACTTTCTATTCACCTAAAGGCCATGTTTTCAACAAAACGTAAAGATTTAACCTAAAACTTAAACAATCGTTCTTGTTGCCATTAACCTAAAACCCGTTCTTGACCACACAAGGACTTTTTAGGCGATATTTATGTAGTTAGTACAGGTTAACCTTGGGAAGCCAGTTATCTTCTTAAACTAACTCTCAAAAAAAAAGGTAAGTGTTGTTAGTATCGAAGAGATTGAAAAATGTTAGGTACGCACAAAAAACAGGTCTAGAACCTGGAGACCTAAATTACACAGGTAAGTTAGCATTTTTTAAATACATCTTTTTTAGTTTTATTCAAAGTAAAATGAACGATAATATATGATTATTTTCTTTAAAAACACAGTGTTAATGAACTACTGTAAAGTGTTATCCGTTTTAATGTAATAACTCAAATGTTGCGATTTTCTTCAATAAAGAATTTATTAAAAAAAGCGAATATTTTTTATGAACTATATGGAGTTTCGAAACAACAAATAATGTGTTGTTTTTCTCTGAGTCACGAGGCTGTTTACTACTATTGGACCACCAGAGATTTTGATGTATCAGCGGTGATTATCGGGTATATATACCTGCTAGCATCCATCTCCTATCCATACAGGTGTCCCTAATTTAACAAGAAAAAAACTAGAGCGAAGGCAGCTAGTCAACATCGCTAACCGCCAACTCATGGGCTTAACTTTTACCAACGAATAATGGCTTCGATCGTCACGTTATAACACTTTCACGGCTGAAAAGATGAGTAATCTAAGCGATGAGGATTTAAACCCGGGATCGGGAGGTGGTGAGTCAAAATCCTTAACAATCAGACCACACTAGTCACATAAGTATTCGATCGTTTTCGTAAAATATTTGACACATGGTAACAATTTTCATGCATTATAAAATTATGGCATACAATTTTATTACACTATTAATGTCCACGCGAGTGATAGATTCTTATATTTCTTTAAATTAACAACTGGTTCTGTTTTCAGTCATTTTTCTAGATAAAAAATAATTAACCAATTTCGGTGAAATATATTTCTGTGTTGCTGGTTCTCTAAAAAATAACGTTATCAATTTAAAGTAATTGAAATAAAATACTGTTCAATTAGGAATGTAACCTGTATCGTTTTTCTTAAGAACTAGAAATTTTTATTCTTATTTTTCCCATTATAAATTATTTAAATTGCTAAATGAAATACATTATCGTTCAGTGTAATGGAAATGACACACACAAACACAGTAAAGAGTCATATGATATTTTTAATTGAAAGACAAATTGAGATTTGTTATTTCAAAGAATGTTTTATAGAAAAATGGATTTCTATCGTCTAAAAAAGTTAAACAGGTATTTGATATTCTTAAATTAGCCACACTAATTCGAAATAAAACATTCTTTAAAATAACAAATTTCAATTTGTCTTTCACTTAAAAATATCATATGACTCTTTACTGTGTGTGTGTGTGTGTGTGTGTGTGTGTGTGTGTGTGTGTGTGTGTCATTTCCATTACACTGAACGATAATGTATTTCATTTAGCAATTTAAATAATATATAATGGAAAAAATAAGATTAAAAATTGCATGAATGTTTGTGACTGGATTCACTTACAGGCGAAAGAACCATAATTATAGAACATGTAATATTGCGAGTAATAAAAAAAATCTTTATAAATTAACTCGCTCGTTTATTCACTACAATGTTAATGTGGAGGCGCTATGCACTTCATATGATGCCTTTCGGTCAGGACTAATTAAAAGCGGGTACTGAGCGAAAACAAAGAAGATTTCTAAATTTAGAATTATGTCCGACTCAGTTGTTGTTTTGAATTAAGCACAAAGCTACACAATGGGCTATCTGTGCTCTGCCCACCACAAGTATCGAAACCCGGATTTTAGTGAGTAAGTCCGCAGACATACCGCTGAGCCACTGGGGGGCTCAGACTTAGAAACAGGATCACTGTAACTTCGTCAACAAACTCTTGGTAAGAAGTGAAACAAAAACATTATGATTACAAAGTAGTGCTAGTGGTACAGAGAGGCTGCAAGCTAAACGTTTCCAATACCTACGATCCCTCATGGGACAGTGGTAATTTTATGTACTTGTAACGGTAAAATTCTGGGTTCAATTCCACAAGGTGGATACAGCAAAGACCACTGTAAACAACAAACTGTTTAGCTCTGTAAACAACAAACGAGCAAACAAAGCAACCAGGTATTCAAATTCTATAACTGCGTATCCAGTGTATTATTTTATTTAAACAATTTCGTAGTTTTTGAACATTTTAATGGTAGTCTTCGCGTAACTAGACTAGAACTAAATTACGCATATCATCAACCATGTATTTCATATACTCATTCAAATTAAGAAGCACAGTGCACGTGGATACGAGAAAATGCATCTTTCTGTTCGCTTATATCTTATAATTCAAGCACAGACTTGCAAATAACTTCATTTTAGTTTTCGATCACCTTTCTTTATCTTCACGTAATTCGCCAGAGTGATATATAATGTGAATATTTCAGCACACGATTCTTAGAAGAACCATTACCAAACAGTGTTTCGTGAGTGTAAGTGGGTTTAACTTCCTTTGTTGTAAGTCAGGAGTTAGTGCTGAAGAGCCACCACACCGTGGGATATAAAATGCTGAATTCAAAGAGCATTTTAACCCTATTCCCTGTCCTATGCATCACATGTGATTCACAGGACACGATACTAAAGTGACTTAGTATCATATGTGATACGTTGCAATATATTCCCAGATCACAAAGTAGTATGTCTGCAGAATTACAACGCTTGAAACCTGGTTTCGATACCCGTAATAAGCAGAGCACAAATAGCCTTATTGTGTAGTTTTGTGCTTAATTACCTATATTTTTTATATGCAGCTGATGCTAATAAACGTGGCCATAGAATTGGTTTGTTTGTTTTTAATTTCACGCAAAGCTACTCGAGGGCTATCTGCGCTAGTCGTCCCTAATTTATCAGTGCAAGACTAAAGGGAAGGCAGCTAGTCATCACCACCTACCGCTAACTCTTGGGCTACTCTTTTACCAACGAAGAGTGGGATCGACCGACACATTATAACGCCCCCACGGCTGAAAGGGCGAGCAAGTTTGGTGTGACAGGTATTCGTACCCGCGACCTTCGGATTACGGTCAAGTGCCTTAACCCCTTGGCCAGGCCGGGCCGTAGCCACGGAAGCTGATTGTTTTGGTCCAACGTATGAGATCAGAAGACAGAGCTTTACATGGAACGTTCAAAGCTCGTGTGAATGATGACAGATTAAGTTACTTTCACTCGAGAGAATATTTAAAATATGAAATTTAGCTGCTAAAACTTTCTACTTAACTCTCTTTCAACAATACTAGAACGATCTGCTTCACTCATGACTACTTGGGTAAGCAATCAAATAAGCTTTTCATAAAACTATTAAATGCCCCAAGATAGGGAAAGGGTTACATGGAACTGAGGTACAACTCTTATGAAGTAAAAATGTAATTTACCGAAGCATGCGGTCTTTTTAGTCTACTGGTTTCACTGAAATATTGTAATATATATATAATCATATATCCTATGATTTAAGAGCATAACTTGAGATTCTTTATAATATGTGCCGTAATTCCCTGAGCAAAATGTAATTTTTTTTTACTGGAATCACATGAAGAACCAAACGGGGAAAATTTGTTAAACAATATTACCCCCCCAGTGGCTCAGCGTATGTCTGCGGACTTACACCCTAAAATCCGGGTTTCGATACCCGTGGTGGGCAGAGCACAGATAGCCCATTGTGTAGCTTTGTACTTAATTCAAAACAACAACAACTTAAACATTATTATGATCCTTATTGTTATGTAAGGTCATGTACAGATTACGCACTGCTCATATTTTCTAGAGAACGTTATGCATGCATGTTTGTTTTATGATATTCGCACAAAGACATCAGATATCAAAGCAATCAGAGGTAATCTGTGTAAGCCGTCTTGATTTTAATTTGATAAGTAAAGGGATGTTAACATCCACGCTAACTCATGATAAATTCTTGTCTTAGGGCGTTAAAAGCCCTAACAAAGAAGGATAGGGCAAATATTTCTTACAATATCTAACTAACAAGAGGACAGAAAAAATGTTTTCTGATTTTCCTTTGATAATATAATAGAATTACGTAATATCTCTTAAATTAAAGTTGACAACTACTAAATAAGATTAGATAATGTTTTAAAGGAAAGAGCGATTTGATGAATGTTACTGAGAAAGAGATTCAAACAATGTGTTGTATAACCCAAAATATATAACACAACATACTTATATCGGTACCAAGATGTTGCTTATAAAATACAAATACATGTTGTTACGTATGATAATTTCAAACAACCTTAATTTTAATTTAGAAGTTAATTAAATATCAGTATGTGTTAAATCTATGATATTTGCTAACATGATTGATATACGTAATCTTCTTTCTTAACACGGATATATTTTGATATACAAACGACAATACAATTTATAACAACGGTTATTACAAATAATTATTCATATGCAAAAATGTTACAAACTCACAAACAATATACAGGTATTCTATCTCGTTACGAACTGAATATTTTATCGACGGTCTAGGCCCATGACGAGCGAATTACATTTATGTTGATACACTTCACTTGACGGGAATGCTAGCTAGCTCTATTCTTCATTAGCCTAACACAGTTTATAAGCTTTCTTTTTACAAAAAACAGATATCTAATGTCCTCGTAGAATACTAACGTCCAAAGTTAATTATCTGAATTTGACCGGTTCGTAATGTTTGAATATATAATTTTCATAGTCAAATATCTGTAGTTTTCCGATTAACAAGTGTTTATCACAGTTATAACTTCCGATGCTTATAGTACACTGACTGTAGCAGACTAACAATATTCTTTCTTTTTAACTGTCTCTTGGCATGTCGATTTATAAACTTTTAAGAAAACGTTCTTGAAAGTCCACTTGGCAACAATACTATCAATCGCTAGTACTAAATACATACCTAGTACATTGTTGATTCTTACTCTCAAGAATCTTCTACAAATTTAAAAACAGGCGGTACTTACACAATACACATTCAACAATATACGGTTACATGTATTAACTGAAACAAACGTAATATTAAAGTAAACGTATAACAGTAAATTCTTTACAATTTGTATCAACATGCTGATGTATAAACCAACACATGTTCCACAAAATTCTACATTTTCCGAGCCACATGTTGGAACAGATATCAATAAACTTATGTTAAACATTATTAAACGTTAAAAATTAACGAGAAAAAATGAACAAAAAAGCATATTGTCGAAATATTAGTTGATGGTGATTTGTCTTAGTAAGCAGTAGGGAAATACTGCAGTGTCTCCACTAGCCAATCAGAGCTGATGGTAAAGATAAGTTAGAAATCCAAGTAAAACTCAAACAAATCGAGCTTGAACAAGTCTGCATCGAAGTACAAAAAAAGCAAGCACATATCGAAGTTGAAAGAGAGAGTAAACGTCTCGAGGCCGAACTAGCCTGTATCGAAGCCAAGAAAGAAATCAGGCTAAAATAAATGGAAATTAGACTCAACTCCGATCATCCAAGGCAAAATGACAATTTTCAACTTAATCGATATATTAAAGTTTCACAATTTGACAAAAGTTGGTACATATTTCAAACATTTTTAGAAAGCTATCCATACCATGGAATGACCTATCGAAAAATGGTCATTATTGTTACACAGTGTTCTAACTGGTAATGCAAACAGCTCATAAATGCTCTTTCTCTATAAGACTGTACAGATTATAAAAAGGTTAAAACAATTATTCTCAAAGCATATAAGTTAGTACAGGAGGGCTATTGCCCAAAGTTTCGAGGTTATCACAAACTTATATTAATTTTGCCCACGTAAAAGAGGTTTGTTTTGATCGATGGTGTAATTCTATTGGAAACACTTTCAAATAAGGGGAATTATGTTCAGTTGACGAATTCAAACGTTATGCAAGTAACGACTTCAGAATTTACTTGAACGAAAATTAATTTGAGACTTTACAGGAAGCAGCTGCCTCTTGTGATGATTACATTTTAACACATAAAAGTACATCAAATCCATCAAATTCTGTATGCCATTTCTGTATAAAAAATCTGTCATGTCATAACCGAGGGTTAATGTTTTAAAGAGCAGAAAGAGAAAGCAACACCCAGTGTTCGTGTACACGAATGGACATAGTTTCACCAGATCATCTAATGTTATTTATTTGGCCACTGACGAAAAGGCTAATGTAATTAGAAAGGAATTTAGACCTTTTATGTCTGTTGGTTCTGTGTCTTTGACAAATGGCACCGCTAACCTTATACCCATAGGTATTTCATGTGATAATGGCATGACTCAATCATTGTTGTCAGAAGTTGTATTACCCTTAAATTCGAGTTCAGTCACTGTAAGTATGTTATCACTCATGGTATTGAGGGTGACTTTGTTAATGTTCCTCTTCATAACATTTGTTGAACATCAGACCTGGTTTTGGGACCAGTTGTGGTTGGAGTAAGACCCTCTGCCAATTAAGGATGTATCATTAATGTTGAGACACGAATTGGTTGGGGAGATAGTTGTTACCCAAATGGTTAGCAAGCTGATCACTGTTTCACCTAAGAAACTACTGTTGAGAAAAATCCAGACGTGTTTCCCTCTTGTGCTGTAACTCGAACTCAGACTAACCTATTAAACCAAAAAGAAATTATAGACACGCATTCAGAAGAAGATATTATAGATTTGTCTCAATCGTTTATTTGATCCAACAGGAATCTTGTGAATGATTGCCTGACTGACATATCAGTGGTGCGTAGCAATGATGGACGTGAGGGATATAGTTAAGCAGGTGAAGTTCTTTTTGCTGGAAGCAAACTGATTGATGAGCAAAGAAAGGATCTGCAGACCTTTTCACTATTAAAATATGCACTCCCAAAACATGTACTGGAGAAAGTTTCAAAATGGAGACTACCAAATCTACCAGCTTCAGAGAATTGGGCTGTAGTTTATCAAATTGCTGTTTCAAAATCATATTGTTTGAAATATTTAAAGTTGCCCATGAACTCCCCATGGGAGATCGTTTAGAAGTCAAACAAGGCGTGTGACAATATTATGAAACAATTCTTTGGGCTTAAAATTAAACAAGATGCTTCTCAAATTTATGAAACTTGTTATACCTAACCAAATACTTCCCGTTGCTCCTTTGAAACCTATTACAGATTACGAAGAAGACATACGTTGTGTGATTATTGATTGTGTTAAGCCAAAAAGTATTTGTACTTGGAACTTTCACATGCTATGTAATTTTATAATCAGAGTGTTATTTGTATTGAGTTTGTTATGTACTGTCATGATGACTGAAATTGTATAATTCTTTAACAATTTATTGCATTTAATGCATCTGTATTTACGTATCGTTTACAGTGTATTTAATGTATTGTTATCAATGTATCTTAATGAAAAATTGTCAAATGCAAAACTTTTAATTCTCTAAGAAGGGTAGTGTAACGGATTTACTGCTATGCATTCATTTAATATCTATGTGTGTTTCAGTTTAATGCATGTGACGTATATTGTTGGATGTGTATTGCGCAAGTCCCGTCTGTTCTCTAAACTTGAGAGTAAAAATTAATATTTGTTTTACGAAAACGCTAGCGTGTTTTTGAACTTTGTTGAACGTTCTAGAATCTCGTGTGATTGGTATAAATCGACGTGCCGAAAGACAGAATATTATATTAATCAGCTACAGTCAGTATAAGCCTCGGAAGGTATAATTGTGATAAAAGCTTATTAATCGGAAAACTACATAATTTGACCAAGAACGTTCATACATTTCAAATATTACAAACCGTACTAAAAACGTGAAATACACTGATGAAACTAGATCGAATGTTAGTCATAAAATGGTTACAAAAGTGTGAAAATATACACCACTTAGACATTCTCCACCTACTACCATATAAAACTTTAGTAGATGACACACTTTATCATCTTCGCTAAGCTGAAGAAATCTTATATGGTTCAATATTTTAGTACACAGAAGGATTTGTTTTTAACTTTAGTTTAATGTGTTAAAACCACAAAACTAAACGAGTAAATTCATTCTGAACGTGGTATTCTTGTGCAAAAATCACAGCTAGTATTCTAGAAATAATTCATACATAGCAATTTTATCGTTCAGATAACAATTAAAGCTGATGAGTAAAACGTATTGCGTTTATCAGGTTTTCAAACTTTATTTTGTAACAGTCTGTGAATATGTTGAAAATGTAACCTGTAAATGATATGATGTTACAACGTTTCTTTCGGTTTGATTGATTGATTTAGTGTTTTATGGCACAAAGCAACGAGGCTATCTGCGCCGTTTCTTTCGGAGATTAACATGATGATTAACGTTACAACTTCACAAAACATCAGCCACACAGAAATTCTAACAAACATTACATACAAATAATAAAAGTAAACTACCTCAGAAATTTATAACAATGAATATTTATTGTATTCTAAGTAATTTTTACTGTCTCTTTCGGTTTCGAAACTGATTTTTTATTGCGATGACCAAATAATGAAACTTATTAATTTAGATATATATTATTGTTATATGAAAGTTTTTATATGAGGGCGCTTTACCAACGGCTCAGGACCTCCATTAAACTACTTGCAACCGAGGATTCTCAATATGGCAGCTAATTTTTGTTGAGGGTATTTCGTGTAACAAGTATTGTGACAACAACTTTAAACAGTTTTGACATGAAAGCGAGTATAAAAAACAGGATATTAAACAAACAATCCCGATAAACCCTCATAATATTTCAAGAACACAGAATCAATAAAAAGAAGTTAATATCAGAAAAGAAACTCAATAAAGTGAGATTTTTTTACTCGTTGTTGTTTACCCCTAATGAAGGAAACTGGTTTGAAATATGAAGGAAATTCTAAAGCCCTCGAGTTATGGGTTTTCTTTTTAATTTTCAATAAACATAGACTGATAAATGTACAATACTAATTATATCTTTTAAAATACACAGACAAATTATTATACTATGTAACACTTTTTCCACCCCAACGCAATACTGAAATTGTCTTCTGAATGACACGAAAGGAAAAACGGATTTAAAATTATAAGTTCCAACGGACATTGATAGAATTTATAAAATTAAACCCACTTTGTTACAACTGGCAACAAAAATTCGCGAGAAGAAAAACATCAAAAACACTTCAGTCAATGCTATTGGTTAAAATCGATAGCTACAAACATCACCACTAATATATAATACTGTCATGAATAAAGGGTTAGAGAAAATAGGAAAAAGAATCACATCTACATGATATTGTTAGCATATTAATACAGAAAAGTCTTACAACTAGAGCGGGAAAAATCTTACCAGAGGTTCTTCTGGTTCACGAGATCCTAGTTTTAATCGTCAATTAAATAGCGTACAAGGCGTGTTAGAACTGTAGGTGTTGGATCCAATATAGAAACCCAAATAGGAATGAACAGCTGGTGAGGAAAATAAAATGCATCTCAGTGTCACAGTAAGAAACAACAAACAGAAAACACGTGTGATTTGGAAACACAAGTCCTTCCAATGTACTGCTAGGCCTACTGGGTCGGTGACACGTTCAGTCTACTAATAAACTATAAGCTGAAGCTTCCTTATTTTACTACATCTTACATCGACTATTAGCATACATTCGCGACCCACACCACCTATCTCAATATATTCAGACTAAACCGTACGAAAAAGGAGAAACCATGGTCCAAATGTAAACGTTACTTCGAGAAGTTGTTAGTTCTGAAATCATCTCAGAAGACTTTTTTTTGGACAGATAGAGGTATAACTCACTCAGCTTTGCTACGCACCCGACATCAACTGACGCACGCGCTGCCGTGATCGCCTTTAGTCCTCAGTCGTTCCCGCCAGCTGAGCCATGTGACCTAACTTGGCGGAAGACTGCTGCAGCTCGCGGAAAAAGAGAGGCAGCGCGTGTCAGCTTTTTTCGGTTTCTCTAGCATTATTGGTTGTTAATTTGCAAAGGGGGTTGTGTAATAATTACTCTAATAAACTTAAACAATATATATATATATATATATACAAACACACGTGGAAAATGTACAATTCAAAGCAAACATTGCAATAAAAATGGTGAAATAATATGGCTTTGGTAAATAATTCATCATATGAAATTCAGTTTAAAAGCAATAATAAATCACTTGATTACACCATTTTATTAGCTACACCTTATAAGATATATCAGAAAATTATAACACTTATTTCGGGATGTGGTCTGACTTGTTTCTTCCGTAGCTACATGTGTTGGGCTCATCAGTATCATGACGAACTTCACTCCTATATCCATAAGAGTCTAAAAAAGAAAAAAAAATGCTAATTTTTGGAACCTTTTTTTGAAAGAGAACGAAAAGGAACCACAAGATTTTTCTCTCTTTAAACTAAATCCCTGCTATGTTCGTGTGCGATTGTATCATGGTATCACCTCCACCCGTAATAAACAGTGTAATGTATATATAAGAACACTACTGTTAACCGTGGAGTTATCTTTATGCATTATACTGATTGCATCAACTATGTGTTGTATCATTACAGCTGTAACAATCTACGTGGTTATAATGTTATGTAACCTTCACGAATAACAAACAACGTGGCGCTTAAAACCGACTACACCAATAATAAGTAGTTGTGGGTAACTCACTGGCTATACATTTCAATAATAAACAAACAGCACACAGTCCACTGGTTTCAAAAGAATATACATTAAAACAAGTCAAACGTATGTACAAATGTTCGTTACACTGCTGTATTCAGAGTTTTAAATAATCGTCTTTATGTCAAAGTCCACGTATACTGGTTAATTACTTTTAGAACACAGTTGACAAAATAAATTATTTCTTCTCTACATTATTAATACAGTACAACCTGTGATAATTTCATTTGGAAATCATCACTGTACGTTCTTTATGACTAAACTCAACAATTACGTAGTCTATGTCTATCTTTTGAATCATATTTTGCGATGCGTATTCATACTCTAAGAGAGGTCTAGAAAGTTTCACACACTACTTAGTATTATGAGTATTAAAGTACTCAATTACAACAACGAAAAAACTCAGAAAGTTCTAGTGACGTGACGCAATAATAAAATAATCATCATCAATGAATGGTATATTTCACGGATTGGCCTCGACTGTGAGCATGAAGTCATAAAAACCAGCTTTAAGATCAAAAACGCACTATCGATGAACATATGCCACCAGCGTGAGTTTAATTTCGAGCAAAGTCACGTAACTTGGTTACAGTGAAGGATTATAATAAATTTATTTAAACTCGTTGCAGGAATCTCAATGAACCGACTTTAGTTGATGTTTAACTAACACTTATGAAGCCATAGAAAAACCTATAATATTCATAATTACATTATTTGTCTGTCGCCCTATAAACTGAAGTTTTGGTGTTTTGTTATTTTGTTTTTTTGACAAAACCAACCTACAACTTTCGTCATTCATCGCCTAGTGAATAAAATTACTAAATATTCGGTATTAAGTACAAAGAAGATGAAGTATTGTGAAGATTAGCTCTACTTAACCACGTTTTGTTTCCTAATATCCAATTAGCGTCTCATTCCGCTTGTTACACACATAATTTCAAAATGTTAAAAATGATTCATTGGAAGCAATCCTTTACTTTTGCAGATTGTTTTGAAAACTGAATGATGAACCACAGACCTCAGTATAAGGCAATGAAGAGTTTTATATCTTTGTATCTTAGGCCGCCTGGTTAAGATATTAACACTTATTTATAAAGCAAAGAACATCGTTTGGACCTTTTTAGGTCATCTTCAGCTCTACTTATCAGTAAGTATTAATACTCATACCAGCCGTCCTAAGATACATTTTTACTTCAAGGGTTTTTTCGTCATCACCAGTTTCAGTTTCTTATGAGAAATATTCGTATGTAAAAAAAACAACAAATTTCACAACTGAAATATGTTTCTTGGTTCAAATAACTTACCAGTGCAACAAATTATATTTAAAATTATTTTATAAACTTATTTTCAGCAAAAAACGTTTTATTATAGTACATGTTACTTTGTAGACTTCATTATCTAGACTAAGTTTGCATGTTTGATACTGCAACGTTCTTCACAGTTTCATTTTGTTACCCAAAGTGAGTAACGATATTTGACATCACAGTTTTCACCATGCGCAACCTAAAATAGATCGTGTTACGAGTCCCCCACACGTCTAGTTTTCTTCACTGCTTTCTTTGTTCAACGTATAATTAGTTATCCAATGTAAACATAAATGTTTTATATTGCTATTTATTAATAACACAGACCTCTCATGGTTTTATCATCTGGAAATTTGTATATGTCCCACGGTAATTCCTGTGGGCTGAATCTGAAAATAATATCCATTTCTCTCCATCGTGTATAGATGTTTCACAAACTGTCATATGCACTTTTACATTAGTGGATCATTTTTATTGAGATCATTGTTGATTCTTGTTAAGCAGAAAGCTACACAAAGAGTTATCTGTGCTTTGCCCACCCTGGGTATCGAATCCCGGTTTCTAGCAGTATAAGTCCTCAGACATCCTACTGCGCCACTAGACTAATCGCGATACGAGAGTGTCTTTCTGGATAATATTTCTTTGTGGGTGCACTTTGACATTCCTTTTTCTATTATCAACATAATTTATTTGTCATTATGGTAACAAAAGGTTGTGTACATAGCTCAAACATATTCTGTTATGTCGGTGGTAAATTGATGTAAGTAAAAGCTTTTCCTTCTTTCGTCCTCCTCTGAGACAACGGTAAGTCTTCGGATTTACAACGCTAAGATCAGGGGTTTGATTCCCCTCAGTGGACACAGCAGACAGCTCGATGTGGTTTTGCTGTTGAAACACACACATACACATTCCTTTTTCGTGATTTGTTAAAAATCCTTACGTAACAGAGAAAACAAATTTTAGAAACCTGTGCAGTTGAATAACAAAAAATCCGATTTTAAAACTTATTAAACAACTTTTATGAAGTTTAAATTCGCAAACCTGTATAACCTTTCATTCGGTTTGGCTTCACATCACCTTTTGGTTAGAGCGTTTCACTTCTCGTCTGTGAATCGCAGGTTCGAATCCCATTACTGAATTTGCTCGCTCGGTATAATGTGATAGTCGGTATTAATACCACTGTTCATTTAGAGTAGCCCAAAAGTTCGCGATGATTGGTGTTTGCTAGCTTCCTGTGTCATTCTACATTAGAAACACTTAGTATAGATAGCTCTCAAGTAGCTTTGAGTGAAACTCAACATTTGTTTGTTCGTAATTAAGCAAAAAAAGATACGCAATGGGCTATCTGTGCATCTGACCTCCAAAAATGTCGAAAAACGGTTTCTTACGTTGTAAGTCCACAGACATATTGCTGTGCCATTGGAGGGCGCGAAACTCAACAAATAAATAAATTCTTTGAGTTTAATAATGCAAGGTAAGCCAAATGTTTCGTATCATATACTATTTATGTGAAAATAAACTAATACAATTTTAAGTATTTTAGAAGTAGCTTGACAGTTCAATCAGATAAATGTGCTAACCTTTGCTGACGACATTTTGATGATCAGCAGAGACTATAACAAAGCTGTATTATGAACTACCGATAATCAGTACGAGTGCTACACAGCTAGATAACATTGAAAAGATGTAACAACCCTCTTTATGAATGGCCTCTGGATGCCCTGCAGTCATATCATGCAAGTCTAATTACATCTCACAAGATTCAGCAACACTTACAAACAGAAATCTTCACTATGACCTTGAGGAGCAAAGGTCATTTATTCCTTCATTGAGCAACTGCACTTTTTAGTTAGGATAACCAAACTCCACAGACGTCAATCAAATAGGTGATTGCCTAAAAGGCACCTCAGAAGACAAACGTGAGTGAATCGGTGTCAGTGTCATGCAGACAACTGGCTTTCAATTCCAAAACACTCCATGTGACGCCATTTGGATAGATGAAAATTGGCTCAAATAGTACCTTTCAGGACCTATTTAAAGACCATATTGTACAATCACTAGTTATCATAGTCACAGATAGTTCGTACACTACAGTTAGCAAACAAGCTGGATGGGCATTCATTATCTCAATGTTTCCAATTAATCAAGCTAATTTTTTTCATTTTAGTAATTTATCTAAGAGATTAGTTTCCAGTGTAAACAAGAATGTTTGATATTATCATTATCTGTTGTTTTAATCTTCCATCATAAAGATTAAAATTTACATTACCAGTATCTACAGGCTTGGCCGTTTATCATGCCCGAGGATTCTCACCCATTATAAGACCCTAACTTTTACAGGAGATGTTCTATCCTTGGAAATTCTAAGTTCTCGATCTAAACACATTTTAAGATCTAATGTAAGCATACGTTACTTCAGAAAGAGCCGTTTCAAATCAGTCCCAGAAGTGGTGAATTGTAGGTGCGTTACAGTAAATACTAGAACATCAAATATAGTCCTGATACCTGCCATTCTTCCGAGACTTGGCTGTCATATATAATGTATTCATCTCCCTCTACATATATACATATAAGTAATAGCTTATAATCTATGTTCACTAACGTATCGAGACTCAGAATACTTCCAATTAACTTCTCCGCTTAATGGCGCCGTTGGGAAATCTTTCATTGAAATAAATGAAACCTCACATTGTTTTCCAAATTTTCTTAAGAAAAAAAAACGGGTTTAGATTGACTTAAAACATCCGAGACGTTTTAGAATCACATAGCTGTGAAATAACGAACACATGAAGAGTGTGTAACGTAATGTAACAATCTGCATTATTCAGAAAAGAACTGAGCAAAAAATAATAAAATACATATGTAATTAAATCTGCGTATTATTCTCAGACTGAAAGGAATATCTTAGATGTGAAAATACTTTCAATGCGATATATTGTTTAATGGTGACGAAAACTTTTAAGCCATGTCCCATACAGCTGTGCGCAGCATGGTCCCGTGGTTAAGACGCTCAACTCGTAATCTGAGAGTCGCGGGTTCGAATTTCCCCCATACCAAATGTGCTCGCCCTTTCAAACGTGGCGACGTTGTAATGTTACAACCAATCCTACTACTCGTTGATAAAAGAGTAACCCAAGAGTTGGTGGTGGGTGGTGATGACAAGCTGCCTTCCCTCTAGTCTCACACTGCTAAATTAGGGACGGCTAGCACAGATAGTTCTCGTGTAGCTTTGCGCGAAACTCGAAACAAAACAAACCCATTACTGCTAAAACGCCATTAAGTAAAACTCTCAGAAATAAGTAAAATCAGCACAATTACTTATCGAGAAACCGCCTTCATGATGGCTTAGTGGTACGTCTGGGAAATTTTAACCCTAAAAAGCGGTTTAGATACTCCTGGTAGGCGTCACATAAGTAACTAGTTGTGTAGCTTTGTACTTAATTATAAAGAACAACCAAAGGAAATAATAAAATAGTAAAAGACAAAATCAGAGAAAATAATCACTTTCATTTAAATCTGAAGACTAGCATTGCATTACGTTAAAGTTTATGGTGTTCTGATCAACAAGGTGCGGTATTACTAGGCAAACATAATAAAACTGCTGTAGTTAAAATATTGGTGTTACCTATGACAATGGTATTCAGTTAGTTGTCTACTTTTCTTTCTAATCAGTTGTTTAGTGTGCAAGAAGGTTTACCGAAAATACATTACTGTAATAAACACGTGACTGTGACTTTAAACTTTGTTAACGCTTACTATCCGTATCAGGTAATCAAAGTCACGTGGAAGGCGATTCTAAGAACATTATATAACTGTTAATTGCTGCATACCAGGGTCCGAAAAAGAACATTACGAAGGTATTTAGTTCAACTTGAAACACCGAATTGATAATAAAAATTCTCTACCATTTTTCTTCTGATTTGAGAGTCAACAGTTTAATGATAAAGGAATAACACTAGAGAATTGTTTTCAAGTTTACACTTTCATGTTCATCGAAGCATCCCTATTGCAGGGATCGATACCCGAATTTCGGCGTTATAAATCTTCAATATTGTCGTTGAACCGTCGGTGCTCCTTGAGTATTAGAAGTTAGAAGCGTGTGTTTTTTCTTAGAGCAAAGCCACATCAGGCTATCTGCTGAGCCCACCGAGGGGACTCGAACCCCTAATTTTAGTGTTGTATATCCGTAAACATACCGCTGTACTAGTGGGCGGCAAGTTAGAAGCATCAGAATACTTTCTCCGTTTTTTCCGAATGGCTGAACGTTTCGGAAAAAATGATTAAAAAATATTTCTGAGCCTTTTAAAATATTTATCCTCTATAGACATTCATCTAGTGGGTTTAAACTGTTAACTTTACACTAACGAAGAATGGTGCGACATAAAATAACAAAAGCCAGACATATAAATATTAACTTTTAATTGTGTAATGAAATATAAAAGTGGGTGTATATGACTTGATGTGTGATACAAGCCATTCAACTGATTTCCATCACCACGCGTATAGCATCACTAATATCACCATTTACTTTGTTTCTGGAACACACCTGCAGAAACGATAACCATACAATAATGAACACGGCCAGTATCTAATTAATATTGGACTGACTCGCTGCCGCTCCGTAGGCTAGCCCACAAGTTCGTCTTTCGTGTGTTTGTTGAAAGTAAAATTATTCAAGTTCGCTCTCAGTTCTGACAGACAAACAATACAGTGGTGCTTGCTCATTGGCCAGGCGAAAACTTTATCTGAATATCAATTACACTATGTGCACAAATTTTGTTCCTGGATAGTATGTGTTATTTCTTAATTGCTTATGTTGTAAAAGTATGGAAAATAGTCATCATTCCCTTCAAATTCTGCTTTTGTGACGTGGATAATGAAATTCAAAAATTAACCAATTTGCTGTGTAAAAACGGGCAAATTTGCACATTTTCATTTACATAAGGTCAGAATAAAACAACATATGAATCGAGATTTACATGTATTTATACTAAAGTTATACAAAAATGAACAAAAATATTTGAAAGTGAGTAGTTTTTCAAGATTTGCAAGTGTGACATAAACCACTTTTACGTATTATCCCCCAAATATAGTCTCTCATTATACGGTCCTTGGTGGCAGTGTTCAAAGTCCAGTATATCTTGATTGAAGCCCTCGCCTTGCTTCTCTGAATATCCTCCCATGTTCTTCTTGAATTTATCAAAATGAGCGTCAAGGATATGAATTTTCAGAGACATCCTGCAGCCCATTTTGCCGTAGTTCTTCACCAGAGCTTCAACTAGTTCCACATAATTTTTGGCCTTGTGATTATCCAAGAAGCCCCGAACCACTGTGACAAAGCTGCCCCAAGCTTTGTTATCTCTTCCTACTGAGCTTCTTGGGGAATTCTGTGCACTCCAGGATCTTCTTTATTTGAGGTCCAACGAAGACACCAGCTTTGACCTCTGCCTCAGACAGCTTAGGGAAGAAGTGTCGAAGATACTAGAAGGCTGCAGACTCCTTATTAAGAGCTGTGACAAATTGTTTCATAAGACCCAATTTTATGCACAATAGTGGGAAAAACACCTTCTGGAGGTCCACTTGTGGTTCACACTTGACATGGTGTCTCCCCATAGAGAGCTCGGTCTGTTGTGGCCAGTACTTCCTGTTGTAGTGCGCTGCGGTGTTCCTGCTGTCCCAAAGGCAAAGATAACAGGGAAACTTTGTAAAGCCTCCTTGGACACCCATCAGTAATGCCACAGTTTTGAAGTATCCGATAATCTCCTAGGTATAGTCATCATACTTCAAGGCTTCTAACAAAGTCTTGATACTGTTGTATTCCTCTTTTACGGGCACAGAATGAGCCATGGGAAGAGAAGGATACTTATTCCCGTTATGGAGCAGCACAGCTTTGAGGCTTCTGATGAGCTATCAATGAAGAGGTGCCACTCGTTCGGGTTACAGGCAGTTCCAATTGCCTCAGCACTGGATCTACCCGAAATGTTCTGGAAAATTTATTAATTTGAAAATTTCCTTAACCCAGATCACAGAAGCTAAAACTGAAGAGTAAAATAGGTCTTTTCCATTTACTTTAGGCATAAGCAATTGGGAAATAACACTTTCTACATAGGAACAAGAAAAAGTAAGAATTTTAATACATAGTGTTATTAATAAATATAAAGTTTTGTATCTTATTCACTGGTCAAACAAAATTTTTACGCGTATTCATTGGTCAAGAGAAAGCTTTAGAGCCTTAAATTTCTTCTTCCATGAAATAAATGTGTACAAACTAATAATTCTATATTACGAAAGAAACGTTAAGCTACTGGAAAAACAAAAGTTTTAAAATTTCCTATATAATATAGAAACAGTTTTTATTAGAATATCTATGAAAATAGAATATTTGTGTGAATATACATCAAACTAGAACAATCGTACAAACAACAAAACGAAATCTACCGTACAATTAGCTCGTCGGATTGTACAGAATAAATTAAAATAGTTAAGCCAGTTTAATGTCCTTTAAATGTGCAAACTCTTAGAACTGGCTGTTGTGTGCCAACCCATTAATAAATATTTGAGTCTAAATGTGTTAAGAGAGGGCTCATCAAAACGGAAGGATAGAACAAAGCATCAAACCATTGTCTTTCGGCTTATACCACTCATCTAAAAATGACTCACCAAACAACCGACCTTTATCGTAGAGCGGAAGAAGCAAGGTGGTTGTCAGTATTGCTCACGTAACAGCAGGAACTATTTTGTTTATAGTTTGGACGGAACTTTCAAGAACTTGTTATGACAGTTGAACTTTTATTAAAGATTTCATCCCGCAGAATTTAGCTAATGCTGAAAGGTTCTTTTTTGTTTTCAATTTCGCGCAAAGCTACTCGAGTGCTATCTGCGCTAGCCGTCCCTAATTTAACA
Source organism: Carcinoscorpius rotundicauda (assembly GCA_011833715.1). Classification (NCBI taxonomy): domain Eukaryota; kingdom Metazoa; phylum Arthropoda; class Merostomata; order Xiphosura; family Limulidae; genus Carcinoscorpius; species Carcinoscorpius rotundicauda. Next base: position 89,963,513 of record CM022393.1, on the reverse strand, counting down.
GCGTAAGACTAGATAGAGGAAAGGCAGCTTGTCATCACCACCCACCGCCAACTCTTGGGCAACTCTTTTACCAACGAATAGTAGGATTGACCGTAAATCGGTAACGCCCCCATGGCTGAAACAGCGAGCGTGTTTGGTGTGACCGGGATTCGAACCCGCGACCCTCGGAGTCGAACGCCTTAACACACTTGGCTATGCCGGCCCTGCTGAAAGGAACTAATATTTGTTGGTTGCCTGTAATACGTTTGCATCATTTATATCACATTGCTTCTATATTTTGAAGTTTAGGTCACCCATGTCATAGGTTATTTGTTGTTTTATCAAGGCGTTATTATACTGCACACAATTAACCAAAGAAGGAAATTGTGTTTTTTGTAAAGTGAGAAATTATGTATTACGTTGAAGTAATCTTGTAATCAAAGGGAAAATGTGTCATAAAATTCATAATAATTTCTAAGGTCATAGTGTTCAAAGGTGAAGTAAACAATGTGAACAATGAATTTTGTTACTTAAGTAAGGAAGTATATTATACCAATTTAATAATAAGACATCAAACAACGATTTACAAACAATGTTTCCTCTACAATAAATCATTTCATTAGGCTTACAAATCATTATAATAATGAATATTGTTGCTGCAGTAAAGATAATATAATAGTAAATGAGAACGTAGTCAACACCGGATTAGGGTATGGGCTAATAGCGCTGAAGTATAGAGCCTCACACTAATTACAGACCCTTGAGCTATGACTATAAATGTATTGCACGTTGAGGTTCTGTTTCGAGAGGGCCTGTACAAGTTGAAAAGCCTAGGGCCAATAAAACCATTAATCCGGCCTTGATCGTCATGCAAGCGATAATAATGTTCAAAGAGGTTACAGTTAGGAAAGTGTGCTAAACGATACACATATTCCTTGCCTGATGAGGAGTTATATAAGACGTTTTTGACATTAAACGAATTTAGCGACAGTTTAAATTACATTATCATCTGTGAAATGTCAAAGTAACTACCCCTAAAGTGTTACAGTATAACGCTCCTTAAAAAATACAATATTCGAAATATATGTTGTGAAAAAGTGAGTTTTTCTTCTAACAAATTTCACCTACAATTTAGGTTAATGGTGTATATGTAAGCAGACTTTAAGAAATGTAAATTAATTTCGGTTTAAATATGCTATTCTCGAGATTAATACTTGCCTTTGTTGTCCAAAGGAATACATACCATCCTCCATCAACTGATGTCTACCCTATAATAAAATGTGGCGCTCCAATAATACATGGAAATACCACCAACACATTCCAACAATGGATAACGTTTTTACTGGAGCTAACTGCGAATACCAGTTAACGACTTGTGACACTGCTGAGTTGAAGCTTGCTTTAAACCAAATAAATCGATTTTATATCTTATTTTTTAAACTTTTTCTCATGTTGTCTTATCATATATTTAATAGAGACGAGGTTGCCTTTACGCCATTTTGTTTCAGTTTAACCGGAGTCCAAGAAAAGGCAATAGAGGAACACTCAGTAAATATGATGTCAATATGTCTTGCGCAGGGACTCGAGTAATTCGACTGAATGGTACTCAAACGCAAACTAACGTGACAGGGGTTTAGTTTAGTTTAGAGCGATCAGAAGAAACGACCCGATTCAGGGCACGATAATGAAGTTGCCTTGGCTGTGATTTAAAGATCCAATGCCTAAGATTTTGCTGTGGGGAAAACGGGAGTGCCCCGAGAAAAACCCACTTTCACAGGACAGGAGCCGAAAGATTTACCTGTCATCTGAATGGTACTTCACACTGAAACTGTTTTTAAGCAAGGACACGTATCCACACGTGTGGGAATCCATAAGTAATTTCTATAATTGTTTACTAAAAATTGGACCATTTAGAAATCATTCTTCTACGTGCCAAGGCCGGATCGGAAATACATTCCAATTTTCCAATTTACATTTTGCTATGAAAAAATTTCGTACTTCAGTTTTTAGTATTCTTTACTCTAAAGCCCCAAAAATAAAGGAACTTTTTCGACTTTTAAAATATCATATTTGTTTTTCTTGTTTATTTTCATAGTTTGTGTATTTAGAACGATTTAAAGGTTTGTTTGAACAATTGTCAGACTTTGTAACATCACGTGATAACTAGCACATTTACTAGTATGTCTCCCGCTAGTACAACAGTAAGTCTACGGATTTACAACGCTACAATCAGGGGTTTGAGTCCCCTCAGTGGACTCAGCAGATAGCCTGAGGTGGCTTTGCAAGACGAAAACATCCACACACATGTTTACTATTATAATTATTTCACACTTCTTATACTAACGTCCCACACTGAAACAGCTGTGAGTATTCGGATTTACACTACTAAAGTCAGCAGTTCGATTTCCTCGATGAACGCAGAATACAGATCAATGTGGCGGTGCTATGAGATAAACACACCATTACACACACTATTACACTAATGAAGGTTATTTGAATTTTCAATGGAAGTGTTTAGTATTTTCGAAATTTCTAAATGGCGAAGCAGAAATAGTTTGCAAAAAAATATGATTTTTGAATAAATTTAAGGTAATAAAACAGTGTTTAAAAGTGTAAGAGAAGTCGATTAAATTTTAAAATACGAGGAAAAAACGGTTGAGCGTTAAATTCAGATGATTACATGTATATAATAAGATGTGAAGAAAATTAATTACAATAACCAAGTTACTTATCGATACACACACATATATATATATAATGCGAATTGGATTTAATAACGTAATTAATTCCTTTTTTTTTTTCAAATACAGGGCACACGACAGGCAAAACTTTCGGCGCCTGTCCTGTGAAAGTGGGTTTTCTCGGGGCACTCCCGTTTCCCCCCACATCAAAATTTTCAGGCATTGGATTTATAGATCCCAGCCCAGGCAACTCTTTTGCCAGACCCTGAATCGTGCCGTTTGAATTGATTTGTTTTGATCTGGATTTGAATAATATTCATGTTCACATCTGCTCAACCTCTTCCTTTCGGGACAGGTCCCGGCCTTCCTTTCCACTGCTGCCTTTGCCTCCACCCAAGACAACATTTAGAAGAGACATCCTCCACCCAAATAGTCAAGAATAATAACAATAATTAATTTATTTAAATATAAAAAAACACCACTTAACCTTAATATCAATCCACGAAAGGGGACGAAGAGGAACCACAATGTTCCTGAACACCCCGGTTGGGGAGAGAACTCTGCTGATTTCTCTCTCTCTAAACTGAACCCCTGCCACGTTAGTTAAGTTTAAAACGTAATAACAACAGAAACTATATACTTGTGAAAGAAGCATTCTTACATCAATTCCACAAATACATCACGACCAAACAATTTCTTTATTTTTCTGCACGCATGTTGGTGAATTAAATGTATATTATTTTTAACAAGAGTAATCACTTATGATCCTATTAATTAACAGCATTACTCTCGTACTTGAATCATCACCGTTTGTAGACTGTCGTCTTTACGATATATAACAGACACAGTGTTAAAAATTGTGAAATTGTTCAGTACAAATATCTTAAGTGTAGATGGGTTTTCAATACCGCCGAATGCCTGAAAAAAAATCTCTAAAATCTATGATGCTCTTCTTAGTGGCGAACTATTTTAATGGATGAAATTCTAGACTTAGCTTTAACATAGATTTTTATCCCCAGAAAACACTTAATGAGATACTATAAGACAGATTTCCGTACCACGAATGTTCCAAATACAAAGAGAACTAGCGCAACGAAACGGTCAGTTTTTTTAATTTGTTTTTCTGCACTCAATTGTTGTTGTTTATAGTTGTTCCTTGTATGATTTTGATAATTATTAGAAAAAAAAACGGTACGCTTAGCTATATAAACTGCTGGGCTAAGTGTTAGGATTGATCTATATAGGTAGCTCGCTATGGTCGGAAGTTTGTTTATTAATGTATAGAGAGCTTTTCAAGATTTTTATAAGTAGTTTTCAAGATACCACTGGTCTATTTAATGGGACTTTAACAACCGTTGTCGCGCATTTGTTTTCTTTCTTTTCTTGACATAAAATACATTTATTTTCCTGAGACATTGTGTTATGGTGACTAAATCTAGTTTTCCCTGTTTTTTGTGTGCGTGTGTTTTTTGCAGTAGGTGTATTTGGTATTTGAGTAGCTTAAGAAAATTATTTGAAAACGAAGATGATGTAAACAAGGTTTAAAGTTTTCAAATTTAACTAATATCACAAAGTAGATTTTGCAGACTAAGTTCTTTGAAGATTTTTAATTAAATTATGTTTACTTCAAAGAAATGTGCAACCTTTTAGTTTTTAATTTTAACACATATTTGCTCCCAACCCCACCCACTCCAGTGGCCAGCGATTTTGATACTCATAGTGAACACAGCAAAGATAACTCATTATGAAGCTTTGTGCATAACTGCAAACAAAAAAAAAGGTGTTTGGTGTCTGGTATATAGTATATTGTATTTATATATAAATATATTGAATAGTTGGTAGCATTTTTTTTTTCTCTCAAATGATTCAGAAGAGAATTTGTGAGCTTAAATTACTGAAAACCTGGGCAAAGCGCAGAAAGAAATTTATGTTTAACAAGTAGCAAAGTACTTATTCTAAATGCACCATCTTCAATTTTCTCGTCTCTACTGCACAGTAAAAGTAGATGCGGGAATTAATTTATTTACAGTTTTACTTAGAGGATTTTCTATTTGTTCTTAGTACATCAGTCTACTTTCCTGTCTTATTCTTTCTTACGTACATTTTTTAAAGTGCAAAATAGCAGACTCCGTGTCAGTATTTAATTAAATAGTGGCAGACTGTTGTTTTACAACAGAGACAAACAATGAAGGTTTTTTTTGTACTTTAGATATAAAAATGTTAGGTATTTAAACAATCTGACAACCACTAACAACCCCAAGCACATCTTATATATATGCAAAAACGGCTCGTTTGGGTTGAGAAAATATTTTACGTAGAAGAGCGAACAACGTTTCGACCTTCTTCGGTCATCGTCAGGTTCACAAAGAAAGAGGTAACTGACCGGAAGCTGACCACATGTTTGGAAGGGGTTGTGTAACTGAGTGTTGGAATGTAGAGGGCGGTGTTAGATGTTTGAATATATAATTTTATTTTATTTTATTATATTTAATATTGGTATAAAGGCGTCCCTTTATATTGGTTTATTTTGGGTTTAAGTTGTTGTATAAGTAAGGCTTCTTTAATTTTGCGTTTGTTTATGTTTGTTTCTTTATTTAGTATTCGAGTGTTTTATATAGTTATGTTTTGTTTATTTGACTTGCAGTGTTCGAAAACGTGTGAAAGCGACTTTTTATGTTCTTTGAATCTGGTTTCCATTTTTCTACTTGTTTCTCCAATATAGAAGTCGTGGCAGTTATCACATTGTATTTGATAACTAATGTTGGTGTGGTGTTTGTCAGTGTAGCTTTTACATAGTATAGACCTCAGTTTTGTGCCTGGGTTTTGAATAAATTTAGTATTAACTGGAATGCCATATTTTGTTACTAGTTTTTGCCAAATGTTGGTGGTTATTTGTCTGCTGATGTCGGGAATATATGGTATGCAGCAGTATATGGTTTCGTGATTTTTTGATTCGTAAGATATATTTACTTTTGTTGGTTGATTTTGCTTTCTGTCTAGGTGTGTGCGTATAATGTTTTCTACGGTTGTGGAGGAAACTTATTGATGTTGATGAAGTATTGTTTTATTTTGTCTAATTCATCGTTAATTTTATCTGGTGAGCATAGTTTTATGGCTGTGTTTATCTGGTTTCTTAGTATGTTGAGTTTTTGTTTTGTTTCATGTGCTGAGTCCCAAGGAATGTATAGTCCAGTATGGGTGATTTTTCGGTGGACTTCTGTTTTGAATTGTGTGTCGGTTCTTGTAATTTTGAGGCTAAGAAATGATATTTGATTGCTTTCTTCCTGTTCACATGTGAAGTTAATGTTTGTATGTATAAAGTTAATGTGATTGAAAAAATTAAGTATGTGTTCTGTAGATCTGAATCTCGCAACCGTGTCATCTACATATCTATGCCCCCCAGTGGCTCAGCGGTTTGTCTGCGAACTTACACGCTAAAATCCAGGTTTCGATACCCGTGGTGGGCAGAGCACAGATAGCCCATTGTGTAGCTTTGTGCTTAATTCAAAACAAACAAACAAAACAAACTACACATCTATACCGGTATAGTGGTGGATGTAATGTTGTGTTAATTGCTTGTGTTTATATTTATATATTATTTTTATTTCTTGTATTTGAAAAACCAACATTAAATTTGTTTGTTTTGGTTTTGTTTTTTGTTTTTTTTTAATTTCGCGAGGGATTTTTGCGCTAGCTGTCCATAATTTAGCAGTGTAAGACTAGAGGGAAGGCAGCTAGTCATCACCACCCACCGCCAACTCTCGGGCTGCTCTTTTACCAACAAATAGTGGGATTCAGCGTCACATTATAACGTCTCCACGGCTGAAAGGGCAAGCATGTTTGGTGCGACGGGGATTCGAACCCGCGACCCTCAGATTACGAATCGAACGCCTTAACGCCCCTGGCCATGCCGGGCCTGCAACATTAAGATCTAACAGAATACAGAATTAAATTACTTTAATTTCAAATTTTTAAGAGTCGTGTGCAAATGAGTTTGCAGCACTTTTTTGGGAAATTTTTCTTGTGTACCAACAGAAAGAGAGAGTCAAAAGGACCCATCACCAACTCTTAAGCTACTTTCATCTGATCGAATATTGAAATTTGACTCTCACACTTTGCCTGGTATTATTTGATGGTTGGGTTCGAAATCTGCGTGTGGTAAGTTAAAATTCCTCTCATCGAACACGCTTGCCTTTTTAGCCAATACCGCTCACTATTCGTTAATAAAAGAATTGCCAAGGAGTTGGCGGTGAGTAATTTTGAAGAGCTGCCTTTCCTCTAGTTTATCACCACTAAATTAGGAATGGGTTGTGTAAATAACCTTCAAGTCGCTTTACACTAAAATCAAAATAAACTAAACTGTTACACTTTTAACTCACTGATTTTAAAGTACAGAACGCATTTTAGCGGCAACAAGACACGAACAATGAACCCCTGGATTCGAAGTTTGACCAAGCTAATCAGTATGCTATTAGACTTTAACAAAGAAACACAAATGTGATATCTAGAAGGCTTATACCACTAAAAACCAGGTTTTGAATTGTGTAGAATTGTGCTTACTAACGAATAAACCGAACAGGACATTAATATCACTTTCTATCTTACTTTCAGACTTTCTATAACATATATTACAATAGTTCCGTTCGATTCTCGATTCTCTACCTTTCAGTTGGAAATAGAAGCTTATTATATTCTTCTTGCTTTGTTAGTTGTCGTTAGGAAATTTGCTTCGATGATCACTCAAGGAGCACATTCCGAACGTTTTAGATGTATCGACTGTTTTCATAAGTATACAGAGCCGCTATCGATTTCTAGCTAGCGGATTCTCACTTGAACACACTTGCGTAGGAGAGTATAGAACGTCTGTAACCCATCTTTGTTGCCGTGAGCCTGTTACACATCTTATACATGGGTTCTACTCTTACAGCTTATTAATTTTTCATTGGAAATCCTCTTTACCATAAAAATATACATTGTTCATAACATAACATCGCATTTTATGCCATGAACACTTCAGCCAACTAAACTTGGTTGTTTGTTAGACTTAGATCTATACAATTTGCTTAAAGACAAACAAAGAACCTCTACCTTACCTATAATTTTAAGCTGAAGGATTTTATACATTTTATAACATTGCTAAATATTTCTGGGGATTATAAGATATTTATGATATAAATGAAATATTTTAAAGAGACTTTAAACGAAAGTCTATTGAGTGTGTGTTTGTATGTTTTCGTATAACAAAGTTACATTGGGCTATCTGCTATATCTACCGTAGACTTACTATATTATTTGTAGACTTACCGCTGTCCCAGCGGGAGACAGTCTAATGAGAACCTCCACCGTGCCAACGTAAATCGAGTTCAAAACATTATTGTTTTCACTGCAAACATGAATCGAGTTCAAATCGTCTATTGTTATCCATGCATACATAAACTGAATTCAAAACATTTCTTGATTGTTTTCCATATCAACATGAATGGAGTTCAAAACATTTTATATTTTCCATACGAACATGAATCGAGCTTGAAACATCTTATTTTTTTCCACACGAACATGAATGGAGCTCAAAGCAACTTATTTTTCCATACCGACATGAATCGAGCTTCTTTTTTTCATCTTATCATGAATTGAAACCAGAAATTAATTAAATGTAATATACTATTGAACTGTTTATTCAAAGGCCGGTTTGATTAGCCTTTAGCTGGCTCTTGTGTCAAGTAAATTAAACTAGTGTACGGTAGTAATGATAGCTTTAGCTCTGATCAATACGCATGGTAACATTGTTCTGCTACAGGTGATCAATTATTAGCACCACACGAACGAACAAAAGGTGTTGGTTTCCCAGCCACAGTAATTCTCTTGGCTGACGAAGTTTCAAAGGATAGTGTCTACAATGAAATATTTGATTTGGAAACAGAAATTATACCTTCAATCAACTGCCTAGTTCTTATTGAGTTACACATCTGATTAACTCCTCACTTTATTAGTTAACACAACCGTAACTTCACGAGTTTTTTGATACATGAAAGCTACCATCCCGGGGTTGTTTTGTTTATTATAAGCAGAACTGGTTATGGGTGATCAAACCTAAAGATTGGAGAAAAATTTGAAAATACGAAAACAATCATCATACCATAAGAAATGTTTCAATTAAATTTTATTTTCCAAATGTAAATACAACATAATGTCTGATTAACATAAACATACTGGGGTGGATGGTGGGTGGGGCTAGTGAAAATATTCCTTCCTTGTTCTGTGCACTTTATGAAATTTACACCAGTGATACAGCGTATTGCCTGTGGATTTACAACGCTAGAATACGGGTTTCGATACCCATGGTGGGCAGAGCACAGATAGCCCATTGTCTAGCTTTGCGCTTAATTTGAAACAAACAAACTTTGTGAAATGATCATTTTTCAGTTTTATTATAATTGAGATGATTTATCACCTTTAAAAGTGCCTAAAGTGATACATATTTATATATTTTTATTAAGAGATCATTTTAGACCGTTGGGATACTTCAAATGTTGATATATATCATCCAGGATTTTTCGAACAGATCTTTCACTGGTGGCGCCAGGTTAGCCATCCCTAATCTCGTAACAGAAGACTTGCGGAAAGCTACTAATAAACACCAAGTACTGCCAATTCCTGGGCTACTATCATATCAACGAATGGCAGAACTGACCGTCGCATTATAGAGCCTATTTACACCAAATACGAGAAAGGTACTTAACAAACTTTACAGTGTACTCTCAAAGTACTGGTTTACATAATCTACAACAGAAATATTACTAAATATACTTTACGATCCTATCACACAGATACTGTTTACACCCCGTACGACAAGAAAAACATGACTGCATAGATAATGTTTACACTACGTACGACAAGCAAAATATTACTACGTAGATATTTTTTACACTACGTACAACAAGAAAAATATTACTATACAGATACTGTTTATACCACGTACGACAAGAAAAATATTTGACATATTTTACTGCGTGACATCAAAGAACTGTTTGAATTCCTTACAAGTTATGTAAAATGTACTATTTTTCAAATGTTCTTATTGACAATTGTAGTATCGATTGAAAGTCATTCAGAAGAAACAAGGTCCACCATAGTTAGAGCGCTCGACCCGTAATCTGAGAATCACCAGTTCTAATCTCCATTACACCATATACGTTCGCCTTTGCAGCTGTGAGGACGTTATAACCTGACGGTTACTCCTGTTATTCGTTGGAAAAATAGAAGCTCAAAAGATGGCTGTGGGTGGTGATGACTAGTTGCCTTCCCTCTAGTTTTACGCTGCTAATTTAGAGACGGCTAGTGCAGACAGCCATCGTGTAGATTTTCAAAAATTCAAAAACAAACAAATAGACGAAATAAAAACCACAAGTTATTTCTCCAGTTTTTGTTCTTAAGCACAAATCTGCACAATGTGCTATAAGTGCTCTGTCCAAGACAAGTATCAAAACCTATTTTTAGCATAATGCATATTTATCATACATATTGTATTCGTACACTAATGGAAAACTTATAAAAATGTGTATAAAATCAGCGTAAAATAGAAATAATATTAAATTATTCCCCAAACATTGTATGCAAACGACATGCACCAGAGTAAAGTTACATGCTATAATTTACACTTCCATTAGTTGTGATCCAACCATTCAGACAGCGTCAGACCTGCATGACACACATTAAAGTGCAGGCAGTAGCGCAATGGAAGTGTTAAAAATTACAAGCATTACAATGCACGGCTGTCATGACTGTCTTCCGTTTACCATGCTACACTCCCCATGGCTACCTTGATAAAATATACGACATACCATCTATTAAAACACATTTACTTCAACCAGCCACTAAATTTTATGCAAAAAAAACAGTAAATTGTAACTCGCTTACAGCTCAGTTTACCAATTTATCAGCTACCCGCTTCCTCTTGGCAAAAGCACATTTTACTCTTTACTACACTCAACTTTATTTGCTAATGTCTTTTATCTCAATTCAGTTATGATTATCTGTCTAATTATCTTTTTTGTTTACAACTCAGGTTCTAACCAGGTATATTTTTCGGCATCTGGTTAGTGAAAGTGTGTTTTCTCGGAGTTTTCCCGTTTTCCTTCCACAGCTAAATTACCGGGTATTAGGATCTACAGATCCCTACCCCCGTGTTGTATTTTTTTATATAGAGTCAATAGTTAACCCCTCGCGAAACACCAACGGACCTTTGCCACCAGTTGACTGCATAATCTCGTTAACTTAAAATTTTGTAGGCATAGCTATTAATCGTCAGTCCAGTTTAACCTAACTTCGCTTGTAGGACGAAGAGAAGATCTCTTCTGAGCGCCCTCTATTGCTTTGCATCTCTTCTTGAGATACCTGCCACAAATTTTATTTATTTATTTAATGGACGTGTTCACTGTTGCCAGAACATAAAAACTACACGACAAAGTCCTAGCTGGAGAGGACTACTTTTTATGGCACATTGAAACGAAAGTTTATGATTCAGTGGGAGCTGTGTGAAAACTTTAAAAATATTATATGAAACAGTGAACGTAGAAAGTCGAAACTCTTCAAAGTAATATTAAGTAACTCAGAGATACATGATATACGACGTTTTAGTAGAGATATTGTCAAAGACCAAGACGTAAGTACAGGAGTGAATGATTCCAACAGATGAGTAAGATATACATTAGTACAAAAAGATTTCGATGATTATGTAGCTGCTCAAACACTAGTGCATAGATAAATAACACAAAACAAATTGTTCAATGAGCCTCAGACTTCAAACAGTGAGATGAATCTAGCAAGAAGAGAGTGTTTTTTGCTTTGCTCTTCAAGATTAATCCATATCCAGATTGTTAGGAGACAACCAACGGAACGATCGTTTGTTCAACGGTTAAGAATAGAACCACCGTCTCCATATAACGTTTATCGTAAATCATATTTGGGAGACTAAAACAAATATAGAGTTCACCTCAAATAACTCTGTTCAAATCTACACAAAAAAGTGTGTCACTCTGAATACTAAGAGTTACAAGCACGTTCTTATCCAGCATATCATTCCTTGATTCCGTTGGGCACGAGTTCATCCTCCAGCCAACCAGTCATCTCAAACTAACAGAAAAAAATGTGGTGAAACGATACCAGGGAAGAAAAAGACAAGATAGCTTTGCTTCCATAAAGTCTTGAATTTGAACATTGTTGAGCTTGTTTGTGTTTATATGAAAATTGCGAGGGTAAAATGGTAAACAAAAACGTAGTTCTATTGTAATTAGCACTACGAGATAATTTCAACAATATTCGCAACCATGCATTTATATACGTGTTATAAGGACAATATGCAGTGCTTTGTTTAGAACAAGATGCTGTTTTGAATTAAGCACAAAGCTACACAAAGGGCTATCTGTGCTCTGTCCACCACGGGTATCGAAACCCTGTTTTTAGCGCTGTAAATCCACAGACATACCGTTGAGCCACTGAAGGGACACTCTTTAGAACAAATAATAAATGTTTTGTATAATAATGAAAGATTTATTTTATATTTTTGAAGTAATGTCTGTTTGTTTTTTTAAATTGACTATTTGGCTGCATTTACTCATGGAATGTGACTTATCTCCAGGTCGCTCCGCGACATTTTTGGAAACTTATAACGCTAAAAGTTGAGTTTCGATACTCATGGTGAACACGAGATAACTAGCTCATTATATAACTCTCTGCTTCACAACAAACAACCAATGGTTTTGACTTCTGTACGTAACACTTCTGTAATTACATTTAATAATGCAATCACATATACAATGTAAGTGTATATAGAGTTTGCGTTTTGAGTTTCGCGCAAAGATAAACGAGGGCTATCTGCGCTGCTAGCCGTCCATAATTTAGCAGTGTACGACTAGAGAGAAGACAGCTAGTCATCACCATCCACCGCCAACTCTTGGGCTACTCTTTTACCAACGAATAATGAGTTTGACCGTCACATTATAACGCTTCCAAGGCTGAAAGGGCGAGCATGTTTGGTGTGACGGAGAGCTGGTACATGTAAAGAATATTAATACCGAACAGTTAAGTAAAATATAAAAAAATGAATGGAAGGACTGCGTTAAAAACAGTAAATCCAAATCTATCACTTATGATAATTTGTTATAAATAAAACGACCCCTAAGAAAAATAAAAAACTCTCCACTTATCGAAAAGATCCCCTTGTACAGGCAATAATGTGGGATATGAAATGCACCCTAAGTATCATATGTGCGTGAGAGTTTTTTTGTGTGCTTGCTCATATATGTATGCACAGACACAGAGAGAAAGGAAAGCTATATTTAGTGTAAATTAATTCTACTGTTATCGACTACAATAATGTGTTCTCTGTGTTATTCATGACCCACAGTATCACTGCCACACAGATTAAAATTATTCAAAATAATTAATTTAGCCCATTTAATCAGTTTGTACGTGTTTAAACTAGCATAGCGTCCTTAGCCCGAGTAAACCGAGCAGAGCGTTGCCAGAAATAACCGTATTTTCATTATTTTGTATCTGAAAAATTAGTTCGTGAGTTGCAAGATAATATCCGTCAGACTTGTATATGCCTATAAAAATACTAATAACATCGCAGAGCTGGTTAAAGCGGAAAATAATTCTTCCATGATAAGCTTCGTATAAACCATTAGTTGCTCGTGTACTTGAGTTTTCCATAAAACCTCTTTAAAGTTTTATGTTACATGTTCATTTTAAACATATCCTTGTGTATTGTTTGTATTCTACGGAGTGCTGATACCTTTCCATTAATAATGAATGATTTATCACATGTTGAGACGATCAGAACCAACAGAAAAACCCCTGTGTTGTTTTCCATGTTCTACATTACGTGTTTCTTTTATAACCTTTATATTTTATGCCGTTATATTAATCTAAACAAAGTCACATATTTCATGAATTAGTTATTTTTTTTACCTTGTATCTTACTAGTACCAATAGTGCCTGAGGATGTGAGATTCCGGATTCAGCAAGTATTCTGAGAAGAATCCTCATCAGTGTTGCTTATTATTACAATTTTAGGGTTTTAAAAGCTGTCTTAATATGATATCAAATATCTGGTGTTCAGCTATTGAAAATTCAACATTGTCGTGTTTGTATGGATTTTAAAACTAAGGGGACGACATTCAACACACCTATTGAGTGTGTTTTATATTTAATTATTTAATATGTTATGTTGAGTCACTCCGTGTTTTACATTTAACATATGGTATTCTATTGGTTCGTGTTTTATATTTAACATATGGTGTTCTATTGGCACCTGTTTTATAGCTATCATATGACGTTAGTTTGGTTCGTGAAATGTGCGTGAACTACTTTACTTCATCCGACACGAGTATGAAGAAACATTAAGTCTATATATACAGGACGGTCCTAGCTCTTGCTTATTGTGAAATTCTTTTAAAACAAACGATAATACAAATCTACCCGCCTTCTGGTGGCTCGGTGAGGTGGTTTATAACACTATAATTCCTGATTCAGTCTTTGCGGTTGGCAACATGCAGATAACCAACGCTTTGTTTCAAACAAAGTAACTAAAACCTAAAATGAATTTTTATTAGCCGATGTATCGCGAATTTTTAATTCTAGTTACATGCATTAAGTTTAACTTTAACATATCGTCTCCAGCTTTTATAAAAAACAGTTTTCATTGAAGACTTGTTTATGCAGTTTGAGATTATCATCAGCACATTCAGAACTGAGCACATCTTTCTTAAAACAGGTCGATATTTCTATTAATTATGCCGCAAAATACACTATTATATTAGTAGAATTTCCAGTTTCTTTTTCAGAACTTTTGGGCTAACATTTCCTGCATTTATGTAATTAAATTGGTGAACTAAAACAGCCTCTCTATTTCTTTATCTGTTCACACAAATTAACAGCACGAGAACTAAAACTAAGAAAACTTAAAATCCTAATTACACAGTAAGAGAAGCATTATTAATCGAATTAAGAATAGTTTTAAAAATTAAATTTATTCGAATCAAGAACATCCAGAAACCAAAATTAAATATAATTATCTTCACACGTAATTCCCAAACTCACAAACATGCACATCCACATTCTCTAAATCAATGATACTTTGATTTTAATTTATATCATTCGTTTTAATGCAGGGTGTATAAAACTTTAACCAATTTGAACTAAGTACACCTTTTAATATACAGTTTAGTACGTTTTGAATATATAATGCAACTGAAGATATTTATACGATGTATTTGAACCGACCGTTAATCAAAGACACCAACCTCTGACTCTGACTCGAATGATAATAGATTGAAATTCATAATTTCATAAGATGAAAAAATGTTATAGTCAATGTTATATTTGACCTCTAAATTCTGTATTAGAATTCTAAAAATTCAAAACAGCTACGATATGTACAGGTGTAGAAATGTTTGATTTTTGCAGAAAATCGTCCCCGTTTGTGTCATCAAATAAGTATTTTATAGGTCAAATTTGACCCGTGTACTCCGAAAAGTAAAACAAAATACATAATTATATTCTTAACGTTGGCTGCTTGGCTTTGACATCAAATTATTATTTTCTGTTAATAATACTCGGTTTTTTTGTGTCTCTTGTTTTTTCAAGTAACATACATCCTTTTTCGATAAATAACAATAACATGTGTATGTGATTTTCTTATAGCAAAGCCACATCAGGCTATTTGCTGGGTCCGCCAAGGAGAATCGATCCCCTGAATTTAGCGTTGTAAATCCGTAGACTTACTGTTGTACCAGACTGGGGCACGTAGTCTTACTGCTGTACCAGAGTGGTATTGATTTGTAATCAATATTACTTTAACCTTAGTCATATAATATGCATCGAATGAATGCTAATAAAATTATGATTATAAAGTATTCTGTTTTCTACTGAAATACATTTTAGTAAAATTCCAAAGCTTCCATGCAAATGAAACAGATTGTTTGGTTTCCATTAAAAATTATTGAAAAACTTGGTTATTTATAGTTAGAATTTTCTTTTTAATATAATACATATTTTATTAGAAAAATAAGCAATGAAAATTATTTTTCATAGAACTTCAAGATAATTTATATATGTGTGCTGCAAACGCACAGGCTCCCACAGTGGCACAGCGGTAAGTCTACGAATTTACAATTATAAAATCTAGGTTTCGATACCCGTGGTGGTCACAGCAGAGATATCCCAGTGTGTAGCTTTGTATTTAACTACAAAGAAAGAAATGAACCAACAGGAAAAATGAGGCCATTTCTTTTGACATATGAAAGCCTTCTTAGTACATACCTCTACAAGTGTGAGATTCTTCCCAGAATAATTATTTTAATGAGTTGTTCCGTGCAGATTGTAACAAAATAATGTTGTTGTTTTGAATTAAGCACAAAGCTACACGATGGGGTATTAGTGCTCTACCCACCACGGGCATCGAAACCCGGTTTTTAGCGTTGTAAGTTCACCAAGGATCAATATAATAATGTTTGAAAAATATTTAACAGAACGAATTTGTTCATCATTCTGAAAAAACTACAAACGTTTACACCGATGTATGTTCCAAGGTAATGTGCTCTAGCTATATTTAGAAAACCCCAATAGAAAGGTTAAATTAACGTACAGTTTAGGAATAAAAAGTTTCAAATATAAACACTATTTATTTATTCCTTGTAAAGCAAAAGGTTAAAATATCCGTTTTTTTGAAATCATAATTTATGGAAATAGTCCACAACAAGACATGAAGTAACTGGTTATTTTCACAATTCATCTGTATTTTTCTCTTTAACTATGTTGGAAAAATGTGAATCTTTTTAATGGTTATAAATTACACAGTGATTAATCAGGACTTACGTACGAAAATAACAAGGATATTTGGATTTTGGAAATAAATAGTTTCTTGCGATCCAGCGACAAGAGACTGAAGTAAACTGGAAAGTGTTAATAGATGTCAGAGTGGTTATAGATACGAAAAATGAAAACAAAGATTAAAAATCATTAAAACATGATTGAAGCGCCTTTAAAAAAAGAAATAACTGAAATAACGATAACGTCAACAACGTTTGTTTAATGTTAAACAGTTAAAGTTATCTACGACTTGTACAGACAGTCCAGGGAGTAAGTCTCATATATTACCATGATTTTTATGATGCTTGAATGTTTTTCTGGACGCTTTGGTTATAGAAGAACATAGTTCACAACATTGACCTTTTCTGTCCATTTAGATTATGGCTTTTCGTGCAACCTCTTATCCAACTTATGTATAATATTGTGTAAGCATTCAGTATGGGATTTACATTATAGCAGCTAATATAATTAAACATATATTATACATACTATGAATCTGTGTTTAACGTTAAAGTGGGTAATTGACTTCAGATAAGTGCTTACATATAAAACAAGTACATTTCATTAGTTCAAAGTAACATGTTTCTCACTGCATACCAAGTGAGAGCAGTAAACTAACTTCCTTTGGGTTAAATTACAACACGATAGAAACTGTTATATTGTTATGTCAATATAAACCGGTTAAAATATGTTTTGGATGTAGCTTCAAGTCTTGTTAAGTGCAATAATTATTCCAAAATGTGGAACAGAAGCCAGCTTTTTCACTAATTCACTCGACTATCTATAACACTAGCTACGCTCATGTAAAATTACAAAAAAAGCAATTACGAGGTCTGTTCGAAAAATACACGAACTGTTTGAATTGCGCGGCTCCAGTTGGTTCCAGGGAAATCCGTTTGGTGTCGCTAGGTTTGCAGAGTTCAGCTGGTTACGACGCCATTTCCCGATTGCAGATATCTTCATTTGTGTATTAGCTACGCGGTTTTAAGTGAAGTGCGATTTTTTCATTTAGCGGATTTCAGAATGAATGACCTGAAGGAGCAACGACTTGCTGTGAAATTTTGTGTTAAACTTGGAAAATCTGCCACTGAAACTTTTGTTATGCTTAACACGGCTTACGGTGATGTTGCTATGAAGCGTACGGCATGTTTCAAATGGCATGAACGTTTTAAGGATGATAGACAGTCCATTGAAGATGATGACCGTCCTGGACGTCCTTTCACGTTAACTGACGCGAGCAAATCGACATCTGACTGTCAGGGAGTTTGCTGAAGAGTATGGGATATCAGTTGGATCTTGTTACCAGATTTTGACCGAAAAATTGAAGATGCACCGCGTTGCTGCGAAATTTGTGCCTCAGAACTCGTGCGTTTTTGGCCAAACACTCGATCACTGTTCTTTCATACCCCCCTACTCACCTGACCTTGCTCCTTGCGATTTTTTCTTGTTCCCCAAACTCGAAAAACCCTTGAAAGGAAGAAGATTTGAGACGATTCCCGAGATTAAGGCAAATGCGACGAAGGAGCTGGAGGACATGACAAAAGAAGCGTACCAGGACTGTTTCAACAAGTGGAAACACCGTTGGGATAAGTGTGTGCGTTGGGGAGAAGAGTACTTTGAAGGGGTCCCAGACCCGTAACTTCTAAATAAAGTACATTTTGTTTTATGACGTCAGTCCACGTATTTTTTGAACAGCCCTCGTATAACAGTCTTTTCTTCATGATAAAAATAAAAGCGGTCTTATTACACTTTAATACTGAAACAAAAAACCATTAATAAAGGAAAATTTGCTGCAAACGAAAAGCATTCTCTGTGCTGTCCGTGTACCCAAGTTCCAGTAGTGTTGACAGTCTCTGGTATATAATGTTTGGATGTAACATACAGATCCCAGAAATAATGTGCTGCAAAAAACAACACAAAACAACATGTGAACAACAATACGATAGCCAGAAGCTCAAGCATGCGTGTGATCAGACGGATTATCTTATAAAGATACAGAGTTTACTGTGGTAGATATCATAGAGTTTAGCTGCAGAAAGTGTGAATTGAGTGCACAGGTTGTCAACAAATTCTGTGAATATCGCTAGGATGATATACTCACACGCGAACTTGTTTCCTACAACTACGAAGTTTCATATTGAGCTATCTGCCTATCACAGGGATAAAACCCCAAATTTTATTGTTATAGACTCTTGATCTTACCTTTGAGCTATCAGGTGGCCTCACAGAAAAGTTGGATGTTTCAGATACTGAGCAATGCTTCTGTTCAACAGGCTTAAGATAATTCACATGACATGACAAATATTTCCCAAACTGAAAATAGGACACAATAGAAAAATATTTATTATTAACAACTGAAACAACTTGACCGATTTGTTGTTGAATGAGCAATGTTAACATTTCAAAATAGATGTTTGTGGCTCATGAGTTTAATAAATAGTGTATTATGTGTTCGTATGCATGGTTTGGTGGTTAGAGCGCTCGATTAGCAATCTGCAGGTCACTGATTCAAATCCAATTTACCAAATATGCTCGACCATGCAGCCGTAGAGACATTATAATATTTCAGTCAATCTCACTATTAATAACCCAAAAGTTGGCGGCTGGTAGTGTTGACTAGCTGCCTTCTCTATAGCTTGTCACTATTAAATTATGAAAGATTTACATCGATAGTCATCGATTCAAACCAAATCAAGGTGTTTGTGTTGTTGTCAATCAGGTGAAGATCAGTGAAAGTTCTCAACTCTTGAGACACCTTGCATCTATACATTATCATCTGAACATAAAACCTAGCCAGGGGGATCATCTAATAACTCCTGCAGATTTTTTGTGTTTTGTTTCACTGTGCCTTAGTATAGGTCGTAAAAGTACAGAACATAACCTTCTAGAAAGGTTAATGTTCTAAAATACTTATTATGATACTAACAAATAATAATAAATCATGAACCCTAACGAGAAATTTGAGTGTTGCAAATCTCAAATGTGGCATACTTTTAGGAACTAGTCCTGAGACTAATTGGTTGACTTTAAATAACAGAAATTTGAAGTGTTTGCAATAACTTACAGCAACGAATGTCAGAGGTGTTTGAATAAACAAGAAGATTGAGTGGATAGAAAGCAACTTATGTGAAGAAGTTTGAAGCAATTGAAGTGACTCAAAAACAAATAATTTAGACGTGTGTTACATGATTCAGATGGTAAAAGTTTGAAGTAGCTAAAACTAATCAAGTAATAAATATAGCAAATGCAAAATTAGCCTTAACTTGAGCCTACGCTTAAGTTGATGAAATCGTTAGTTTGTTTGTTTTTTAATTTCTCGCAAAGCTACTCGAGGGCTATCTGCGTTAGCTGTCTCTAATTTAGCAGTGTAAGACTAGATGGAAGGCAGCTAATCACCACCCACCGCCAACTCTTGGGCTTCTCATTTACCAACTAATAGTGGGATTGACTGTCACTTTATAATGTCCCCACGGCTGAAAGGACGAGCATGTTTAGTGTGACGGGGATTTGAACCCGCGACCCTCGGATTACGAGTGCCTTAACCATCTGGTCATGACGGGCCTGATAAAATTGAAAATGGTGCAAGTTTAAGTAACAATCATTATTGTTGAAAGCTATTAACATAATCCATGGAAATGGCTTGTTCTTATTATCTTCATGTTTTTTATTATTATTGTTGTTATAATAATGTTAAGAAAACCGTATTTTAACGAAACGGTGATTACAGTGTTAAGTGCGGTTCTTTACTTTTACTTACTTAAAAAAAGGAAAGACAATTCAAGTTTGTTTTAAAAATCAGACACCTAACTTGCAATTTGTAAGAAGCTTTCTCAAAGCTATAAAATCCAAGGTAATTATTAAATTAGTACAGTCATGTACGTGCTTTTTGGTTGGGTGTTTGTTTTTAAAATCATAGCTATAAAATGCTATCTGTAATGTGTCTTCCACGATGAAACGAACTTTGAACTTTACCGTTATAAGCTCGTATCCAGTAATGTAAAAGGTGAATTTCTTCGCCAAACTACATTTTTTTATTTTTTCATTTTATTATTTTTTATTTTTTGCATACGCTAAAGCGACTATCGTACTTTTTAGTCGAACAAACCTACACTTGTCATTTACTAAGTGTTATCGGTAAGATGTATAATGTAAACAAGACGTGTGTGGACATTTCCTAAGTATTATCGATAAGATGTGCAAAACAAACAAAGCGCTTGTTGACGTTGTCCAAGTACTATTGTTAACATTTACATTATATAATTTTGTACTACATAGAAAAATTAAAAGAGTGCTCAATTTATTTTCAGTGAATGGAAAAATTAATTAAATATTTAAATATGGAAAGTGTTAAGTGCCTGCTAATCTTTTCCGAAAGACAATCAAACAATTTGAGGCCTAAATGTATACATATATGTATACATAAATGAAAGTATAGGATATGCACTAAAATGTGCCTCAAATTCTTTTGATTGTCTGTTGGTGAAAATTATCATTATAAGTTTACATATAAATTAAGATATCCGAGTATATTTCTTTTGCAACGCCCACAAACTGTACCAATCTTACTTATTAGTTCCTTGCAAACATTATAGTGTTTTTTTCAGCCCCATCTAGTTTTTTTAATGTTCATCCCTCCAATAATGAACCAAGTGATAAGAGTTTGTAAAGTACACGCATCTGTATGTTACTTTATATTCTGTGTTAATTCAACATTATCGACTTAAGCTTTCTCCAGAAAAGAATTCCTAGGTCATTATAAGCAACAACGAAACGTACCAGTACAGAACGTTGTTTTAGCATTCATTTTTTTGTCTTTCAAAATTTATAGTGCAAACTGGAGAGAATATCACATTTTGATCATAAAATTAGTAGAAAAAAGAATCCTTCTATACTACAGGTAATTACAAAGGAGCTTTTTGTTTAAACAACGTTTCGCCTTTGCAAAATCTTCGACACCAGTTGTATGTACTAACCCTGAAGAAGTCTCACATGTGGAACGTTGATTAAAAGAGAACGTTTATCGTATCATTATCCTGTTCATTTTCCTCGTTAATCAAAATGAACACGAACTTTTAAGTTAAGTAAGGAATTCAGTATTTCCAGTGTGTATACATACAAAGAGATAAACAATGAATTAAGAAGAGTCCTCTCCATTTACTTTAATAATGTTAATGTTTTAAATCTCTGCAACATATTTAGGAGACCAGCAGAGTTCAACTGAATATTATGTTATTTTAAGAAGTTATTTTCAAAACAGAAATATTATGAAAGAGGTGTAAGGCATGAACTAGTGGTGGTAGTACAGTTCTGCGGATGAAAGGCCTCGGGTTCGAGGTCCGATCATGGGCCACTATTACAGCTGTAGAGTAATAGCAGTGACAATCTTTGGATTCGGAAAAAAGAGCTGGCCAAAGCCCATGTGGCGGCGGATACTCTTGACTGACTGAATTTCTTCTAGTCGGTAGTTCAAAATTACGTATGGCTATACTTGAATCCTAGTGTTTACCGATTTATTTCTAACTTACAAAGTCCTAAAGACCATTGATTCTTCAGTTTACAGAAATACCTGTATATTCTTGACGTGGTTGCTTCTCTGTGGGTTAAACGTAAGCTTGAAAATTTATAACACTCAAATTGAGGGCTCGATTCTTACTGAGGTCACAGTGTATATAGCTCGTTGCGAAGCTTTGCGCTATAGCAGAAACCAACTTAACGTAGTTTACGTCATATTGTAGTTTGTAGCTTTTACTTAACAAAACAGTAAGAAAATAATTCATCTTAAAAACTTGTAGTTCGTATCATTTAACAAAAATGTATATGTTCGAAAACTCATCAAAAGTAATAAAAACCCACAGGAAGGTTATTTGTCTCGTCCTTGGTTTAAACATTTATTTAAAAACCTGTTTGAAGAAGTGACGTTATTGTATTTCTGCTGTGATGTGATTGGTGTACAATGATAATCTTCATATATTGTACCTTAATAATTAGGTCCGGCATGACCAGGTGAATTAAGGCGTTCGAGTCGTAATCTCAGAGTCGAGGGTTCGAATCCCGGTCGCACCAAACATGCTCTCCCTTTCAGCTGTGGTGGCGGTCAATCCCAATATTTATTTGTGAAAGAGTAGCCCAAAAGTTGGCGTTGGATGGTGATGACTAGCTGCCTTCCCTCTAGTCTTACACTGGTAAATTAGGGACGACAAGCTCAGATAGCCCTCGAGTAACTTTGCGCGAAATTCTAAAACAAACAAACAAAACCTTAATAATTTAAAATAAATTCACCCATTTCGTAATAAGGTCTTAAATTTCTTCTAGATTTTGTATCTTACTTTTTTATTATTGGTTAAATGAACTATAGGACAACATCATCTTTGATCAACGTTTTATTAGTAGTACTGTCCAGCGAGTATACCTGTTTGACCTTGAATCCTGACTTCAGTATAGCGACTTCCACTGAGTGCACTATTAATGACTAACCCTTTTGAGGCTAGAAGTTAACACTAGTACGAGAGACAATTCCTGTTGTCCAGATATACCTTTGGAGACTTGAAGCTAACATATGAATCTAGATACTTCTATGAAAGCTGGCAATTCTGTGTAGTCAAAAAATTATCTGACACCGCGAAATCCTTTGACTTCTGATAATCTTCTTAAACCTAATAACTCTTTTAACGCTTGTAAGTCAAATATTAAAGTGAATTTAACAATTTCATGGTGAGTACCTATGTTAGATTACTTTTTCACACAAATCATCCACTATTAGAGCAAGTCTTCATATGAAGAAGTTCGTGTTGTGGCTTGGTGGTAGAATAAGTTAGGAAAAGGATCCTTCTGACTCCTTTGTTTTGAGTCATAAAAAAACAGTCGCGACCATTTCTACGACCATTCAAAACGTCAAGTGTAAAGGCGTTATTTTTTGGTATGGTCTTACAGTTTTTGATTTGTTTCAGCTCAGAAGTGGAGATATTTTTGTTAAACACTGATTAACAAAACACAAAGAAAACCAACTAAACACCATCTCTTTTTTTCCTATAAAAAAATTCATTGTGTAAAGAATCGAAAGTGAGAATTTTTGCATGTTTTAGTGAGATTTGCATAAACTTTCCCTTGAAATCTGTTTGTTTTGGTTTGAATTTTGCGCAAAGCTAAATGAGGTTTATCTGCGCTAGCCGTCCTCAATTCAGTAGCGAAATACTAGAGGGAAGGCAGCTAGTCATCACCACTAACCGCCAACTTTTGGGTTACTCTTTCACAAATGAATATTGGGATTAACAGTAACATAATAACACCCCAACGGTTGAAAGGGCGAGCATGTTTAATGTGAAGAGGATTCGAGCCCATGATTCTCAAATGGTGAATAAAGCGCCCTAACCATCTGGCCATACCTTCCCCTCCTTGGAATCTGCACTTGAAGTGTAGCACAATAAATTTAGTTCTGATTATATGTATGGGGTTGAGGCCCCCCAGTGGCTCAGCGGTATGTCTGCGGACTTACACGCTAAAATCTGGGTTTCGATACCCGTGGTGGGCAGAGCACAGATAGCCCATTGTGTAGCTTTGTGCTTAATTCAAAACAACAAGTATGGAGTTGAGATAGAAGTAAATCTAAAATCAATTATTCTACTGAAGTTAAAAACTGTTTTTAAAGTTAAAAGATAAAACAGTTAAACTGAAGCTAATGCCAATATTAATATTAAAATATAAACTACTAAAATAAAACATTTTACTTCTACCAAGTGACTGGAAACAAATAAAATTATGAGAAAATTGTCTTTTTTGGGGGCTCATAGTCTAATCTTAAAGGTCTTATTCTGATCGTGGTGGGAACCTTGAATCAAAAAGCTGTCCAATATGGTCTCAGACCGCGATCATCAGATTCAAAGACATCTATTCAACAACCTTCATTATTTATATCCAAGTATTTCTTTTGATAATCATAAGTTGCTAAATATGTTTTAGAAATACAATTGTTGCTCATTAAAATTCTCTTTTACGCGGAAATGTATCAAGATAACACCCTGGGAGGACTTTGTTTTCAAGCGGTCTAATACAGGTTTTAAAAATCGTTCACTTTTCACTGGGTTTGACTAATGATCTTAACTTGATAGCAAACAAATATTTCCTTTAAAGATGAATTGTAAAATTAACCTCTGGTAAAGATAAATTTAACATGTATATTGAAATGAAATTTTAACGCAATAAAGAACTTCGCTCAGTCTAGTTTTTCCTGGGTCTGCAGAGTCTTGTTTTTAACACACGCACTCATATACTGAAACTGTTATGAAAATTAGGTCTGGAAAACTTTCAAACAACACATATAATGTATTATAAAAAGTGTCATCAACCACATAAGTGAAATAATATCTATAAAGTTCTTAATGTCGGATAATTAGAATGATCTCACGATGAAAATATCTTCACCTGATTTTCAGTTGAATCTTAACGTATTGAAGAAGTGATTCATAAAATTAGCTTACCCGAATCATTATACCATCACTCACTTTCTATAATAAAAATCCCCTAACCATATCAAAACGGTCTATTTTCTAATATATATATATATATATATATATACTTGTCTTTTTGGCGACTCGTAAAACAAAGATAACACGTGCATTGCTGCTGGTGTTGACAAAGGAAAGCCAATGGAACGTGTAGTAGTGCAGAACGTGATTTGTTACCAATATCCCTCTATCATATTGCAATGTACTTTTGAGGTTTCAAAGGATGAATATGATGAAATGTACAGTCTTACGACTAGCGACCAAATAAAACTTGAATGAAAATGTCTTAGGAATGTGAAATATATAAAGTTTACTCTCTACTACAGTTTGTATGCTGAAACTCATCTTCCTCGCACGATATAGTTATCATCTCAACATAAAGCTCAGCCCGAGATTCCTTTTAATGTGACTCAGTCGGAAAAGTAAGGGATAGAATACCAGTGTGTACAAATGCTTCCACATTTTAAAACTATTGGTAAGAAAACGGTGATGACCATCTTAAGTTCAACAAGCGGAAAACTGAGGTAAGAATAGCAGTGTGTATAAAGTCTCCTGTATTTAATAACCAGCAAAAATATAGCAATGTACGATGATGACCAATCACATTGAACGTGGCTCATCAGCATTTTACTGCTTTTATTGTGACTCAGGTAAAAGTAAATAAATAGCTAACAGTAATAAAACAATGTACGTCAATGATCGATCACAGTTTAGCCATAAGTAACATCTGGATATTTATACAAGCCATGTATATTCTACATAATTAACTCATATGTCGGCATCAGGGATATGCTGAAATCAAACTATGTACTTTATCCTAGTCAATTCAGAAGAAAATGGGACATTGCAAAGCCTTGCAGAATTACTAGTCTTTCCATGCTATTTCAAGACTACAAAATAATAATTAGCTTCAGAACCAAGATATTCAAAAACTATAGAAGGATAATTAGACTTACAGTTCAGTCATTTCAATGGTACTAAAAAAAAATTAGCCTTTGTATATATATTACATAAGACTATTCACAATGAGAGCCAGCAGTAAAGTGCAACTTATCTCGAAACTATCAAACAGATCATTTGTCTCAAAACACAATTTCGCAAAGATCGCTCACGAAGCAAAACTTGTTTTGTTTTCTTCTCGTTGGTTTTTGGGAAGAAAGAAACTGTTTAAACGTTCTATCCATCCTTCATCACGATCCACTCTTCTCGGTTAGATTGATATTTATAAGTATCATCAATCATCTCTAGTAGAACCTTTAGCATCTTGAGTTTAATCGGAACCAAAAGAGGACGATATTGTTAAAATCTGCTGACAATAATATTTTGTTGTAAGAGTCGGTAAAATTATTTAACCTTGAAACTTCTTCAGATAAGAAGTCATATTAAAATGTTTTTAACTCGTCTTTATTTTAGTTTAACCAATAATAGTGGCTTGTATTAGGAACGTTGTCCCCGAAATTGGTCTAAAGTGGATGAGTGAACCGAAGTAAAAAAATACCAGTAAAACCGATCCAGCCTATAAGGATGGCACATGACATAAATATCAGATAAATAAAACCCAAGTAAGTTAGAGGGGTGGCCTGATGTAAACCATTACCAACCTTTAAAAATCTTCTTTCTTATTAGATACTTATGAAGAAATTGTCTGTGATTGATCATTACATAAAAGGTTCTCTCACATTCTCAAGAAAGGAATCAATTATATATATAATTATCAATGGGTGATCAATTCATAAATGGTTTTTCTCACTTTTTTTTTCAGAAAGGAGATGGAGTAATAATTGCTACTTTCCTAATGAAACTGTTCTTCAAGCATTTAAATCTGATCACAAACTAAAATAAAAACATCAGGACGTTGATAAAATAGCTGCTTTTACATAATTAAAAGCATTAAACAATTAACTACCAGTAATGTTTTACAGGCAACAATCAACAAGTTAAACGTTGCTCTTACTCAAAACGCTTAAGACATTAACTACGCCTGTTGTAAAATAATATATACAGTTTTCAAGCCAACATTCTGAAATGTTATTTGATACTTATCTAACAATTGGCATCATAAACCAATATCACTTCGAAACAGTACGTATAATTAAAGAGATTGATATTTATAATCATCATATTTTACTCAGAATAAATACAATTCAATATCTAGCTTGTGCTTATTTCTTTCTACTCCAAGAGGTGAATTCCTGTACGTGATGAGATGATCTCCAAGGGAAAGTTCTGTATTTTCAGTTAACGTTCTCTATGGTCTGAATATTCACCCACGAGTTTGCCGGAACCCGTGAAGAGTAGGAGAGAAACCTAGTAGTTGAGGGGTCCAACTTCAATACGCCACTTTGACCTTCATTTCCTGTATACGGGAAGTTTTTGGGTAGACCCCACCAGGGTTAATTGTCTGGTTCTTTTGGGCTAGGGTTAACTGAGTATCAGTGTTAGACATTCTGTCCGATGCTGATATTTGGGTATAGTGTTCACAAAACCCTGGTGTTGCTGCATTGTCATGTTTGGTACTGTAGTACATCTCCTAGTGGGACTCAAGGGTTGAGGGTTGTATGTTCAGCTTTGCAGTGAATCTTCATCATTCCCTTACGAATCCCCCAAATCTTCCAAAAACAAAACTAATTGGTAAACAACCACATCTTGAAGACTCTAAACCCCATTCTGCACCTGTACCTCGTTTTATCATATTACATTCTTTATAAACAAACCTTTAGGACAAGTGTCTTCCTTTTGTTATTCAGAATGAATTAGAGGGGTTGGCTGGCTCTCCAAAATCAGTTAAGAAGAGTTAGTGTTGAGAGAGACTTGGAAAACATCCTCGAGGCGGAGATATCACTGGTTTCTCAAACCAAGGAAGTTTCCGTAATGCAACGTATCTCTATTTGTAAATAAGGAATTATATATTTCCTACCAATATTCTTATTTTGACATTGTCACTTGTGATTTAGTTGTTGCAAACAGGATTCCCTCTACAGTTTCTGTGTTCACTGCCAAGTTATATGCCATATCTCTTGCCCTGGATCATGTAGAAGCTACACAACACACCAGTTGTACTATGTACACACACTCACACTACTCCACTGGCCTTGGAATCACCCTGTTCTCATCGATATTAAACAACACCTGGCCCATTTTTCTTCATCTTTCATTAATATTCAGGTTTACTGGATACCTGGATAAGTCCATCTGTTCTGATGCCCATGCCTTTTCCATATATATGGACTACGTTACTCTTTTGAAGATTCAGCTTTGCGTCTGTTGCCCGTCCACTGGAAGAGAGCAACGTGATAACAAGCTTTTCCAGATTAAACTTCTGTTGCTCTTTGACTGGAAGGAGGAGGTTGTCGTAGTGTAGTTGCAGTGTTTAACTCATTGTTTTCTTTATCTGGGTGTCATTCACCAATGTTTGTCCTTTGTGACACTTAAGTCACAACTAACTACCCACGTTTAGCAGTCTTGCTGTCGTTACGGCCTTGTATGGCAGCACCATTTTCAACAAATCTTTTCCCCAGGTTCACACCTCACGTTAAACAGTGTCATTGGCGATGGTTAGTTACATTGATCAACTTAATTGCGTTTTTTTAAATTTCTAATTCTATTTAAGTTTTTACTTTGTTTTGAAGCATTTTAATTTCATTTATTTTTACATTCTATAATTTTTTTTATCTTTGTATCTTTACAATCTTTTTGGCACAGGTAGCCACGTTGTTTTGCGCCATACATTACCAATCAATCAAACAAACGTATATCTAATGAAGTGCTAAAGGAAATCATCGTTGTTTTTCCACAAAATACTCAAACACTTATTTTTAAATCTTGCTTAATGACTCTTGTATAATGTGTCTAGAATGTAAATTTCAGAGTTTTGATTTGCGTCCCGTTGCCTTGCAATACCTTGCTTCGCACACTGAGGCCATTGGTAAGCTACGAAGGGCCCGGCATGGCCAAGTGGTTAAGATACTCAACTCGTAATCTTAGGCTCGCAGGTTCAAATCCCCGTCATACCAAACATGCTCACCCTTTCAGCCGTGGGGGTGTTATAATGCTACGCTTAATTCCACTATTCGTTGGTAAAAGAGTAGCCCAAGAGTTGGCGGTGAGTGGAAATGACGAGCTGCTTTCCCTCTAGTCTTATACTGCTAAATTAGGGACGGCTATTGCAGATGGCCCTCGTGTAGCTTTGTGCGAAATTCAAAACAAACCAAGCCAAATGTTGTGAAGAGTGACAATGATATTTCATTATTCCATCGGACAAAAGTAGCCTCAGAGTTGGCGGTCGGTGATATTGACTCTGCCTTGCATTTAGTATATGCGCAGATCGTTCTTGGACAGCTTTGCATGAAAAATATTAAAGAAATAAACCATTAAATATCCACACACGATCATCCGAATTTAAAAGTACATAACTTCAAGTGGTTACACAAAACGTATAATTTATTAAGTCAAGTTTGTACATCACATGGTGAAAAAATCGTATGATGCAGCTCTTGAAATATAAGATTATTGTGTAGTCTAGAACATTTTTAACGTTTTTTTGATAAATTCTTGATGACGAGAAATCCATTTGAAATAGAAATGTGTCTCAGAACAACTGGAATGGGTATTGATAAACGGAGAACAACGTTTCGACTTTCCTAGGTCATCTTTATCAATAAAAGTGATAATACCCATGCCAGCCGTTCTGAGAGTTTCTTTATGAAATTGCAACGCTTTGTATTTCCATATATTCATTGAAGATTGGCTTGGTTTGAATTTCGCGCAAAGCTACACGAGGGTTACCTGCGCTAGTCGTCCCAAGTTTAGCAGTGGAAGACTAGAGGGAAGGCAGCTAGTCACCACCACCCACCGCCAACTCTTGGGCTACTTTTTTACCAACGAATAGTGGGATAGACCGTAATTTTTTAACCGCTTCACGGCTGAAAGGGCGAGCATGTTTGGTGCGATAGGGATTCGAACCCGCAACCCTCAGATTACGAGTCGAGTGCCTTAACAACTTGGCCATGCCGGGCCTATTCATTGAAAAAGGGCTTCGCGTATTAAAATAAGAATAAGATATAATTGTAGATGTGGTCATAATTCTGGAATCGTCTTTTTTTTTTTACTTGGACATCTGTTACGTAAGAAACTGAAATACGTAATATATATCGGTAGTTTTTTTACCTTTCGGTAATCGTCGTCTTTAAATAATTAAAAAATGGCTAACGATGATGTTTATTACTTTTTTATTCAAAAAATGTAAGCTTTTTACATTTTTGTTATTAAATGTAGACTAAACTTATTTGACGTAACTGAGTTTTTATAGGTATTATTTACAACACTAAGAGAGTTTTTTTTCAGTCAAAATTAAGTGTCCAGTGGGACAGCGAGAAGTTTCGTGTTTATAACGTTAAACTCAGGTGTTTGATTCCTGTCGCTGAACGCAGCAGATAGCCGGATATAGCTTTAAATGGAGATTGCCATGTAAACCTTTCTCGTTTTTTTTCCTACAGAAAGAGATATCACGCCGAAGGTGCTACTGTCATTCACACAAAAGCGTGTTTTTCTTATTAACACTTTTTTATTATCATAACAGTACTCTACTCATCAGTAATTTTTAGAGTGTTTTCAAGTATAAGAGAAAGCTAGGTTACTTAGTTGTAATTCTACATCCAATTTATGTTTTATTTTTTAACTTAATAAGAGCTGTATACGCTCTTTCCAAATTAACACAATACCGTAGTTGTAACCATCTTAAAACTCAGTACTGTATTGATGTTGAACGAACTGTGAGCGAAAAAAAAATCATTTTCCTAATTTTCCATCGTAGCTGTAGTTATCGTTTCAGAGTATGTTGAATCATATAGAATGTAAAGAAAACATATCACATAACATATAAGAAGAGTATGCTTTCATGGTAAACTGATATTTTCTACCGTACTTTTACACGGCATATTGATTGCCGTATTTCATAATTGGATTACACTTTACATTTTGATATAAACCTAATGTTAGATAAACATATAGTTAACACATTATATCCCTATTCTTCAACTTATTATGTTAAAATCAGACTGTTCACTTTTCATACGACATTAACATTATTTTTTAGTCTTCTTTATACTGCGCATGTGTAAGTTTAAGTGCTTTGATCACAAAACTTGTATTCCTGTGTTCGCACCCATCATAACCTCTTTTACCAGCAAATAACCTTATCTCGAGATTTATCACTAATGTCACGGTGCGTTACAGCCACGTCATGGAGTAAAATGTAATGTATTCAGATGGAAAGTGAAGTAGGCTAAGAAAATGAAACAGAAGACGGATGAAGGCTGAAGATTGATGTACTAAATGAGGATGTGGAAAATAAAAAGATTTGATAACACAGAGTAAATAAAAAATAGTTTATGAAGGAAAACTTAAATCATAGAAGTTCTGCCATTTGAGACAAGGGTTTGTCTCGTGGTATATTTTTAGCTTAAAAAGAAAAGGAAACTTTTCAAATCTTACATATTTAATACATTACATCAGTGAAACATCTCAGTAATATCTGCGACAAATACAGTACGCTCTTTAAACACTGAGGTATAATCCGTAAAATGATTAATTTTGGAAAGATACGTAATATTTGTCGGAAAACTCAAAGAGAAGAAATATCTAGCTCACTATAACAAATCTGAATCTCTTTAAAGTTTTCCAAGTGAAATAAGTTAGAAAGCCTAGCTTCGATTCGCGAGATTTACTCTTAGCAAAAAACTGAATGACACTGAATTTAGTGATACTGATTATTAGATGAAGAATGGGGCAAAATCAACGACTCAGGTTTACATTGTAGTAACAACCAGTTGAATATCGACTGTAAATACTAACTACTAATTTATAGTTTATAATCAACTGATGACCGACTACATGTAAAAATTGAGTGAATAAATAACACTAGTTTGTTTTTTTGTATTGAGGGCCAAGTTTGTTTTTAAACTCACATAACTATAATTATTCACAATACAGCAAAGACCACTTGAACGTATACAATATCTTAATAATATTACTTCAGAGTTGATTAATGGACAGTCGAAAGATCTACAGTAATTGACATATGCTACTTCTCAGTACACTGGTAAAGAGATAGAAAAAAAATCTGATTGGTTGATGTTAATTCTTAGGGCAGTTACGGCCAGTTGGACATAAAAAATGATTGCAAAACACCAGTTCTCTGTGACAATCAGGTGGATACACGAACTGACTGAGAATTAAATTTTTGGTGAAGTTTTGACCAGTTAGACATATATTGTGCATAAACAATAAATACTTTCCCCTATGCAGTTAGAATGAGCTGGATACTTTAAATGACTGGATAATAAATTCCAGATGCAATGATGGCCAGTGAGGCATAATTAGCTGGATAATAAATAGTATTTTTCTGTACAGTGGATACACGAAACTGACTGCATAATATATTACGGATGTAGTGAAGAACACCTGAACGCATCGGCTGGCCTATCAAGGCTTAAAGGTTAATGAAAGCTTGTCCTTCAATTATACTAACTTTATTATATACAAGTTAGTTTCATTAAAAAAATCAGCATAACTATTCAATAGCTTATAATATGCGACCGAGATGCTTAGCACTGTTACCATGACAATAGGCTTGACATGGCCTTGTGGTTAGGGTGCTTGACTCACAAAATGTAGATCATAGGCACATTATAATGTGACATTCAATCCCAATATTCGTCGAAAAAGAGCAGCCTAAGAGTTGGCAGTGGGTGGTGTTTACTCGCTACTTTTCCTTTATATTAGTTCATTCTTATGTGACTTTCCATGAATACTTGAAATAGATAAACTTTTGAAGTTTCAGTAAACAAATGGACATATTTATTTTGATATTTTCAATCACGAGCTAATATCTGTTGTCTGAAAAAACAAACAAATTGCAGTTAGTGTATAAAGCAAACTTGCTGGGAATGCAATAAGTTTGTTTTGATGCTGCAATGGGTCGGATGTAACCCAGTGGTTATCGTGTTAGCCTTTAAATCGAAGGATCCGAGGTTATAGACATGATGCCACTGAAAACACACCACGTATATGAAAGAGTAAATATCGTTTATCTTACCAAGGAACTAAATAAAGGACTCGAGATGGCGGGTGCTGTAGGGTCGTGAACTTCTTGTTACAACTGAGTTACAGAGTTCTCTGATCTACACGTTTATTCTACGTGCACATAAAGTGTTTTTTTAAGTTTAAAACTGCAAATTTCAATTCTTTCAATTGCCGCATAAAGGAATAAAAAGATAGTAAAGATCACTTTAAAATATGTAAAAACATGAAGGTATTTTAAACATTATATGAAATGACTAAATAATTAAACATGAAATGATCTGGATCACGTTAACTAAAGTAATAACCTCGATCATGTTTTTATTGATAATTTTGTTTACTGTTAAGCACAAAGCTATACAATTTACAATGTGCTATTTGTAGTGTACCAGCCACGGGTATCGAATCTCTTCCATATTGAGCCTTCAGACATAGCACTGAGCCGCTATTATTAAAAATATCCCCAAGTAGCACGTCTGCGGACTTACAATGTTATAAACCAGGTTTCGGTACTTATGGTGGTCAGAGCTCAGGAAGCTCATTCTATTGCTTTGTGCTTAATTTCAAACAAAAAGAAACACTGAAAATGTCAATAGGTTTTGTTTCTCCTTAGTCTAGAATTATCTATTGAAAACACACACACACACATATATATATATATTCCAAGTATTATTCACAGACTCGTAAATTTTGATTGGTTTTTGGTGACAGTGTTTCGCTCAGTCCAGCTCGGCTGAGGTACAACAGAAACAGAAGTGGTCACAACACTATTTATATAAGTCATTTAATACAAAAATAACGGTTGTCATGGTAGACTTGTAAAAGTGTACACACCGTAACAATATTGTAATTTTAAGAATGGCGAATAATTAAAATATCAAATAATATTTTAATAATGTATTTTCTTGTCTGTTAATAACTTACAAAGCTGTGTAATTTTAGATGAATTTTAGATTTATTTCTTCGAAAAATAGTTATAACTGTGATAATCACAATTTTAACCTAACCATTAAACTCCTTTAAACTAGTGTTCATAATCATTGTTCACTTTAACTGAACGAGGAGGTAAAATATGCAACATTTTGTTCAGAAAAAACATCTTTAAACCCAAAAGTATTCGCTAAATTCTATTATCTCTAGTTAATTCTCACATGAAAAAGGCAAATAGGTTATAAAAACAGATTCTTAATGGAATCCATTGAAATTTTGACACTCTACAATTCAGAGCTTTGAGACACAATGTGGTTTCACAGTATGTGTCACGTGTGTGATGTGTTGTATAAATACAAGTGTCCACCAATATAATTGTTTTATCGTTAAATTTCCAAATTATTTCATATAATTAGCTTACCTCAGGTGATTCAGCGGAACGCTTGAGAGATTATCGCGATAAAATATTTGGCTCGATCCCTGCACCTGGAATAACACAGATAACCCATTATGTAACTTTACAATTAAGACACATATGTAGATAATTCGGGAAAAGTTTTGCCAATCAAAATGGTGTTTGTTTACTACACATCTTTCCTAAACCCTATCCACTGGAAGACATTGAGGAAACAAAAACAAAGTTCATTCTCTGGCCTTTAAACAATTAAAATAAAACAAGTACTAAGTATCATAAAATCATTAGGATTCTTAATCAAATATCACAACACTAGGTGGAGCTTCCTAAGGTATCTGGCGTAGTTAGATCGTTAAGGCACTCGACTCATAAGCTGAAGGTCGCGGGTTCGAATCTCCGTCGCACCAAACATGCTCGCCCTTTCAGCTGTGGGAGCGTTATAATTTGATGATCAATTCCACTATTTCGTTGGTAAAAGAGTAGCCCAAGAGTTGGCGGTGAGTGGTGATGACTAGCTTCCTTCCCTCTAGTCTTACACTGCAAAATTAGGGATGGCTAGCACAAAGAGCCCTCAAGTAGCTTTGGGCGAAATTCAGAAACAAACAATCTCTTTCTACACAGTTCACTTTTTGTCTTAATATTACAGAAGTTTACACCAGCAAAAAAGGTAGTTGATAACGATAGTATGAATATTATATTATACACGGGTATGTTGGTATAATATACAGGCAGATATGTTTACAGAGTATATCAATGAACACGTGTCTAAAACAGATGTTTTGGTACTTCGGTAGAGAATGTAGAAATTTACACGCATGGTGAAAACGTATTGGCTGTGACTAGGTAGGGCAGATAAATTGGTATGGCAAAATAACAGATACTTAATTATGTTCGTACAGTTTATAACAAATAATCTCAAGTTGTCTAAATGTTAAAAGATGCCACGGAACGCAATTTATATCTTAAGTTTAATACAGTAGACAAAACTTTGATGCAGTAAACAAGAACACTGACGTCTATCATGTTTTTTCACTGGAACTTTTTATTATTGCTTTAGAGTTGAGAAATGACTTACAGCTTGTTTACCAATAAAAACTGATTTATTATAGAAATACAAATGACATAAATGTATTAAAGTTCGTCTTTATCAAAACTTTCCAAATCCAAAACGTAATTTGCCAGAAAATAATCTCGATTTAGTCTTGGCCTACATCAGTATCACTTTGGCCACATAACTCGTCTTGAATACTACGTTTAAACAATAGAAATATGTAAATAGTTATCGAACAGTTTTTAAGCGACTAAATAATTAATCCGAACTCTGATAATTT
This sequence comes from Carcinoscorpius rotundicauda, assembly GCA_011833715.1. Classification (NCBI taxonomy): domain Eukaryota; kingdom Metazoa; phylum Arthropoda; class Merostomata; order Xiphosura; family Limulidae; genus Carcinoscorpius; species Carcinoscorpius rotundicauda. Next base: position 89,927,725 of record CM022393.1, on the reverse strand, counting down.
TAATCACATGTTCTTACATAGTCTGACCTTCATATTCAACTTTTTGTTATAAACATTCCAGAAAGCCATACTACACTTCCAGATGCCAAAGTTCATCTTTTACCATGTCTGTTTTTTTTGTAGTTAAGCACAAAGGTACACAATGGGATATCAGTGTTCTGCCCACCATGGGTATCAAAAATCGATTTCTGGCGTTGTAAGTTCGCAGGCACAATGCTGTGCCATTGGAAGGGGTGCTCCGACATCATGTCGGCAATGATGCTTGTAAAACATAAAGAAAAACTTTTTTTTTACTCAAAAGTAACAAAATGGTAGTTTGAAACTTCACAAAAAACACATATAAATCAAAAGTGTTCCATTTGTTAAATAAAACTTAACAGTAGTTATGAACTGATAAATATATATTTATACATCCTTGTGTCCAAACATTTTTTATTTAGTACTATGTAAAGTATAGGACATCATCTATAAATTATTTAGCTCACCTAAAAAGCTAAGAAGATAAATTATAAATTTAGTGTCATTTACTGGGTATCCTTTGTAATTCTTCTGACAAGATTAAATGTCGTTACAAACGCAATGTTCTCAAGAAAACAAAAGAGTCGACGGAAGCAGCAGATTGAATGAGAGATAACTGTTCTTGATGTCTGTTAAAGTATATAAGAAATCAATTGGCTCAAAGAGCTTTTTGTGTGACAGCAAAACGAGCCAGAAACACCAAACTGTGAGCTATTCGCTTACTTATATATCATACATTATATTACGTCACTCAGTCATTAAATTTTAATTGGAAATTTCAGCTTATCACTCTGCTTACGAGGAAGATACATTTACCCCTAAAGCAGACGTTGACAGTATCTTAAAATGTACATTACATAATCTTTCATGTTACGTGTGGTTAGTTCTGCTTTATGTGGTGGAAACGTGGATTCAGTCAGCTGAAACAAAAAGATTAATTTGTATTCCAAAGAAGGCTGGTATGGGTATTAGCGCTATAATTAAAATAAAGTACAGAACAACTTTTCGACCTTCGTAGGTCATCTCAGGTTAACAAAGAGAGAGTTTGCAACTAACCGTTGCTGGGAACACGTCTTAGGGACTGAAGTGTAAACGAGTACGGGATTGTAGGAGGCATTGTAGTTAGATATTAGGTTATTAATTGGTATAGGTATAATAAGGTGTTCCTTTATATTGGTTTAATTTGATTTTAGTTGTTGCATAAGTAGGACTTCTTTGATTTTGCGTTTGTTTATATTTGTCTTCTCACTTAGTATGTGGGTGTTTTCATGGTTGTGTTGTGTTTATTTGATTTGCAGTGTTCAGAAACGTGTGAAGATGTTTTTCGTGTATTATTTGAATCTGGTTTCCATTTTTCTACTTGTTTCTCCAATACAGAAGTAGTGGCAGATGTTGCATTGTATTTTATAAATAATGTCGGTGTTGTGTTTGTCAATGTAGTTTTTACCAAGTATGGACTTTAGTTTAGTATCTGATTTTTGAATAAATTTGGTTTACTGGAATGTTGTGTTTTGTTATAAGTTTTTTTCCAGATGTTGAATATTTTTTCGCTGATATTTGGAACCTATGATATGCAGCAGTATAAGGTTTTGTACTTTGTTGTATCTTGGGATTTATTATTGTTTGCTTGTTGTTGGTCTAGGTGTGTGCGTATAATTTTTTCCCACGGTTTTTGGAGGGAAAATTTGTTGTTGATGATGAAGTGTTGTTTTATTGTATTGATTTCATAATTAATTTTATCTGGTGAACATAGTTTTGTGGCTGTGCTTATTTGGTTTCTTTATATGTTGAGTTTTTATTTCGCTTCCTGTACTAGGTCCCAGGGAATGTATAGTCCAATATGGGTGATTTTTCTGTGGACTTCTGTTTTGAAATGTGTATTGGTTCTGGTGATCTTGAGGTTAAGAAATGCTATTTGGTTAGTTTCCTTCCTGTTCACAGGTGAACTTAATGTTGGAGTGTATCGAGTTAACGTAGTTAAAAAAAACACTTCATCAACATCAACAAACTTCCTAAAAAAACGTTAAAAATTATACGCACAAACCTAGCTCAACAACAAACAAACAATAATGAACCCCAAAATACAATAAACTACAAAACTTTACACTGTTGTATACCATATATTCCTAATATCAGCGAAAAACTTATAACAAAACACAACATTCCAGTAAACATCAAATTTATTTAAAAAAACAGGTACAAAACTAAAGTCCATAATATGTAAAAAACTACACTGACAAACATAACACCAACATAATTTGTAAAATACAATGGAACAACTGCTATGACTTCTATATTGAAGAAACAAGCAGAAAAGTGGAAATTAGATTAAAAAACAAAAAACACCTTCACACGTTTTTGAACACTGCAGGTCAAATAAACACAACATAACCATAGAAAAAACCCAGATACTAAGTGGGGAAAAAATATAAACAAATGCAAAATCAAAGAAGCCCTACTTATACATCAACTAAAACCAAAATTAAACTAATATAAAAGGAACATCTTTATACCTATACTAATTAATAACCTAACGTCCAACTGCAACGTCCCCTACAGTCCCGTTCCCGTTTACACTTTTGTCTCTGAGACATGTGCCTCGTGGCAACGGTCAGACTCTTTTCGTTAACCTGAAGATGGTCTAAGAAAGTCAAAATGTTGTTCTGTACTTTATTCTGTTTAAAGTACTAATACCCATACCAGCTGCCTTGAGAATACATTTTTACTTCAAGTGGGTTTTTCGTCATCACAAAAAAACAAAACAAAACACGATAATTTTGTTTTGAGTTATAATAGAATGATAAAGATCGGTTACTTAGAATAAAACTAATAAAGAAGCATCAGAATGTGTACAAAAACAGCTGTTAGCTGTTGGATACAGGCAGTAAAAAAATGTGTGCTGCTTTTAGAGTATAATTAAGTCTGAGAGAAGGTTGGCAAATATTCTGATGAGTAGGATATAAAAGACGAAGAGCGATAGGCAAACAAAGCCTCATCTGCCTAAAGCACACTAGAAAACGAACTGAAGATGATAAGCTTATATTAGGAAGTTGTTGTAGGCAGTAAGGGACAAAGAAAAATCAAGAATTGTAGTCGTTTCTTCGCAGAACTGTGGAGGACACGATAATTAACTGATCCACATGTTCATTGTTCCTATTGTTGCTGTTTTTGTCATGTTAATATTATCATACCTACATGTATTATACTCTAAACGCCTAATGACACACTCTATTTAATCTTAATGGCGTAAAATCTGAGATTCTACCCATGTCTCTTTCAAACCGGACTAATGATACAAAATCTAGGATACGATGTCGTATGTCTGCTCTACAAATCCTCACCCAGTTTACATGCTCACCTTTCAGTTGTACACACCGATCTCTTATAGTTACGTGTCTTACTTTTTATCTTTTGTGCGTATAAAATTATCTGTTATTCTGCCATATCAATTTATCTGCCCTACCTAGTCACAGCCAATACGTTTTCACCATGCGTGTAAATTTCTACATTCTCTACCGAAGTACCAATACATCTGTTTTAGACACGTGTTCATTGATATATTCTGTTAACATATATACCTATATATTATACAAACATACCAATATATGATATAATATTCATTCTATCGTTAACAACTACATTTCTTGTTTATGTAACTTCTGTAAGATTAAGAAAAAACTGAACTGTGTAGAAAGAGATTGTTTGTTTCTGAATTTCACGCAAAGCTACATGAGGGCTGTCTGTACTAGCCGTTTCTAGTAAGACTAGAAGGAAGGAAGCTAGTCATCACCACTCACCGCCAACTCTTGGGCTACTCTTTTACCAACTAAATAATGGGATTAACCGTTACATTATAACGCCCTCACGGCTGAAAGGGCGTGCATGTTTGGTGCGACGAGGATTCGAACCCGCGACCCTCGGAATACGAGTCGAACGCCTTGACCCATCGGGCCATGCCAGGCCTTGTAGAAAGAGAATTAGGCTAAAGTTAGTTAACGAGTTTGTTTGTCAATTTATTATTTCGATTCTGTGAATACTAAGTTTGTATTCTGACCAACAATTGTTTGTTTGGTTAAAGATAAACATAAAGTTATACAATGGGCTATCTGTGCTTACCAAGAAATAGGGATACGAAATTAAACAAGTGAGCGAAATCACTGTACAGACATAGTTAATTTCTGAAGTTAGGCCTATCAATGAATATTTGTTATGCTAACCATGTAACTTTGAGGAATAAAACAAATTTTTGTTGTCGCTGATTGGATCAGACGTTGCATTATTCTTTGTCAAATAATCTAAAAGGCCCCGTTCAACAACAACGTCAACAGCAGCAACAACAAAAAACATTAGAATAACATTGTCAAAATTGCATCCATAGTAGATTCTGGTGCTTAGATTGAATATTTGTTCTTTTGAATGAATTGTAATATTTACATTGTCGCAAAGTATATGACGGCACTTTTTGACAAGTATACTATTTTTCTAATCTGATTGTATTAAACTAGGTATCAATTCTATCAGTCAATATTTATGTGTCTTGTTTCTCATTCAATTGTCGTATATGCATTCGCACACATGGTGTTAAGACGGTTTTGTACTTTGAAGCCATATCTGACTTTCTTGATTTCTAATCAGCCATGATATTTGCTTTCTTTTTATTACTAGCATAAATTTTACGATATTCAGTCCACATGCAGTTTTTAATTTTTCGTCATGAACTCATTATTATCTTCTTACATCAGGGCAGGTCTTGTCATTTAAAGTCATATATGATTAAATTATCATTAAATTTTGACCAAAGCAAGTTACCCAAACAGATTGGTATTAAAAATATACAAGGTAATTTTAACAGAGTTACTGTTATACACTTGTTTTAATATCTGCGTTTGTTTCAGTTTAATGCACGTAATGTATATCATTAAATGTGTATTGCACAAGTCCTCTAAATTTGTTGAAGATTCTCGAGAGTAAAAATCAACAATACATTTTTTTTACAAAAGCACTTGCGTATTTTCAAGCATTGTTGCCAAGTGAATTTTCGACAACTTCGCCTCATGAGTATTAAAGCTATCGCAAGACGAAGAGAGACAGTTTTATAATATTGTTGTTAAGCTACTATCAATATTCCATAAATCTCGGAAATTATAATTGTGGCTAACACTTATTAACCAGAAAACTACAGGTATTTGATTAAGAACTGTTTATAAATTTCGAAAATTACAAACTTCAGTGAATTATCTTCGAGCGTAAGTATTTCTACGGGGATGTTAGATATTTTCGCCGAAAAAATACTGACAGTATAAAGAATGGAGCTAGCTAGAATTCCCGTCAAGTGAAGTGTGTCTGTGGATCAACATAAAAGTAATTTGTACCTCGTGAACCGTTGACAAAGTATTCAGTTCCAGACCGAATAGAAGACTTCATATTGAGTGCAAGTTTTTAAAACTTTTGCATATAAATTTGAATTAATTCGTTTTTCATAAACCGTCGATAAAATATTCAGTTAGAGAACATATAGTTTCATTTTGTTTGTTTTTGAATTTCGCACAAAGCTACACGAGGGCTATTTGCGCTAGCCGTCCATAATTTAGCAGTGTAAGACTAGTTGGAAGGCATCTATTCATCATCACTCACATTCCAACTCTTGATCTACTCTTTTACCAACTATGAGTGGAATTGACTGTAGCATTTATAACGCCCTCGCTACTGAAAGGGCGAGCATATTTGGTGTGACGGGAGAAAACGAAAGAGTCTGTGCTTTAAAGTTGTCTTCATGTATATATATATAGACACACATAAACAAACACGTACTCTTTCATTTTCAGTTACAATGTAAAAACAATAGACTAAGATAGTTTATTTCTTTCCCGAAATGTAATATTTTATTAATCTGTGTTTAAAACAATATAAACATAATCAGAATGTTGATAATATATGTCTTAACGCTTATTTTAATTTTTGCGAATTAACAATTGAGAAAGGGAAACAGCAATCTCAACTCATAATACACTTACATTAACTTGTTTTGTTTGTTTCTTTTTTGGAATTTCGCACAAAGCTACTCGAGGGCTATCTGTGCTAGCCGTCCCTAATTTAGCAGTGTAAGACTAGAGGGAAGGCAGCTAGTCATCACCACCCACCGCCAACTCTTGGGCTACTCTTTTACCAACGAATAGTGGGATTGACCCTCACCCCCACGGCTGGGAGGGCGAGCATGTTTAGCGCGACCCTCGGATTACGAGCGCACGCCTTAACGCGCTAGGCCATGCCAGGCCCCACTTACATTAACAGCTTTTGTTTTAGGCTCTCTGTTTACCATAGCTTTTTATTCTAATAGAGATCATCTTTGCTACATTACGAATAAATATCTTCTCCAACATGTAAAGATTTACGTTTGAATTTTTTTTGATATTCTGAGTTATTTGATTTCTTTGACGCTATCTATTATCCCTACACACACATTCACACGCAACATTATCAAATGACGTTTATTTTAACACTTGTTTAAGAACAATAATTATCAGTAGTCCATCAGGGATAATGTTTTAAAGGAAATAAGTGTATATCTGGAGAAAAGAAAATATTTCAAAGAAGAATGATAATAAGTGGTCGTCTCACATGAAACTTGTTATCACATACCGTTTCTTCAGCCGGCTTTTCAAAGACAACTATCACTTGTCGATGAAGGACGTTACAAGAACTGTTATGAGACAGCTATCAACTAGTTAGGTATCTCAGTTTCATAGAAAGACATAGTTTCTATGGTGCTTTGCTCGTTGTGATTCGTTTGTTTGTTTATTTGTTTTAATTTCGCGCAAAGCTACATGAGGGCTATCTGTACTAGCCGTTCCTAATTTAGCAGCCTATGACCAGAGGGAAGGCATCCTAGTCATCACCATCCACCGCCAAACTCTTGAGCTCCTCTTTTACCAACAAATAGTGGGGTTCACCGTCACTTACAACGGCCTCCTCGGGTGAAAGGGCGAGCGTGTTTGGTGTGATGTGGTTAGAACCTGTTTACCTCAGATTACAGATCCGAGTTACCTAATCATCTGGTCATGCCGGGCCTTTGTTGTAAGTGAAGTGCAAAGTTATGAAAAAACAAAAATACTGCTTTAATTATCCTTGAATTACCAAAGAAAAAATATGTTGGAAATAACAAATAAAATATAGAATTATAATGCATACTTTAATAAAGTAAGAATATATCAGAGAAAAGCCGTCACAACCAATATGCTCGCCCTTTCAGTAAACGGGTAGCCCAAGAGTTAGAGGTAGGTAATGATGACACTTACACTTCTAAATTGAGGATGGCTAGCGCAGAAAGCACTCGTGTTGCTTTGCGCGAAATCAAAATAAACCAAACTAATCAGAGAAATACTTGTATATGTTTTAACATTCGACTTTTTTGTAACCGAGATGCTATTTCTAAACTTATTGCTTTCTTCCGTCCTTTCGAAAAATACACTGCATCAAACAGAATTTGTGTTATTTGCTTTATATCCGCCTTTTAGAAAAAGTTTGTTACTTATTAAGGTTAATGTCAAACTCGGTAGTATAGATTATGGCTTTTGTTTCATGGAAATAGCAACAGAGTTAAAATTTAAAGGATGTATATTATAAAGATAAAGGTATGGTTAGATAATATTCATCATTATCAGCTTGGACATTTTTAAATGCTATATGCAATTATAAATATATATACTGTTAGTTGAACACCTTCAATATAACGCAGAAAGCTATTGGCTCTAACCCTAACACTGCACAACAAAGGTTTTGCTTATTGAACACTGTTGGGTGTTCCTTATAGATTTTGGCTGCTGATCACCGAAAATCGCATTCCAATTTTACCCATCACGTACCTTTTTATCGAAATCTTCAGTTTCACCAGGACATTGCTACAATGGAAAAACGATATCAAGACAACTGGAATCCGTCAATGTTTGCTGACTACTGTTGGACACTACAACGTCATGCATCGGACGTTGAATATAAACGAAAATCAGGAGCAAAACACCTTTAATCATGTTGAACTTAATAACGTATTAGAAACATGAACGCAATTAAATACGTTATTGCTAGTAAACGGTTAACTGCCTATTTCTCAGAGTTCCTACGTGATGAAGCAAAACCAAAACTATATCTGTGCATACCCACCAGGTATCTGTCACAATCAGCAAAAACTTTTCAAAAAAATAGTTGCAGTGTAATTAATGTCTCATGACAAGTAAAATTGTAGTCATTTTTCGCCGGTAAAAATAACGACTACTGTTGGTGTCAAATGACTTGATATTAATAGTGCTACTGTGTTTGTTGTATGTCTCATCTAACCTGAAGAGCTTTGTACTGAGAAAATTGCATTGTCAGGAATAAAATTACAAATATAGTGTGGTTGGAATATTGCTATTATAATACACTCTTCTAATTATTGAAGTTTCCAAAGGGAACTCATTAAAAATGAAGTGTTTAAAAGTGCAGTATGCCTAACACTAGTGTATTATGACAAGTTTAAATACAGAAAGGTAACTAGAATGGATACTTAACACTCATTATTAATCTATCAATACATAATATGAAGCTGGGGGCCTGGCATGGCCGAGCGCGTTAAGGCGTGCGCTCGTAATCTGAGGGTCGCGGGTTCACGCCCGAGTCGCGCTAAACATGCTCGCCCTCCCAGCCGTGGGAGGTGTATAATGTGACGGTCAATCCCACTATTCGTTGGTAAAAGAGTAGCCCAAGAGTTGGCGGTGGGTGGTGATGACTAGCTGCCTTCCCTCTAGTCTTACACTGCTAAATTAGGGACGGCTAGCACAGATAGCCCTCGAGTAGCTTTGTGCGAAATTCCAAAACAAACAATATGAAGCTGGAGAGAAAAAGATAAAATAATTAATATATAAATGATACTCACTGGTGTAACTATAAATGTTGGCCTTCTCCACATAAAAAGTAATCGGTTCCCCTGCACTTATACTCCTTGTTGGAAATTCTTAACTTTGTCAAGCCCTTCAGGCCTCCAATTTCATTGCCTCTTCTCGACAACTACGGGGTTCACCACTGATGATACTAAAAGTATTATTTTAATTACACTGTAATTGATTAATATGATTACAATATAATATATTCAGTTAATATATATTTCAGTTAATCACAGTAACGAAGCGTTTCATTGAAATACAAAGATAAGTGTTTTGTTTCGAGTTTCGAGTTCGTTTCCTAGTTTATTTAACCTAAGCGTGGTCTCAGAACGACCCCCGCTAGTACAGCAGTATGTCTACGGATTTACAACGCTAAAATCAGGGTTTCGATTCCCCGCGGTGAGCTGAGCAGATAGCCCAATGTAGGCTTTGCTATAAGAAATACACCCACAGGTCTCAGAATAACTTTATTTCTTTCTATATATCTAACTTGGGTATAAAAATTTGTAATAAGCGATATTAATATTATAATAGTACAGAAGTTGTGTATTACCAGCATGGAAGGCTCTAAAAGACTGACCTTCTACAGATAATAAATATATATTTCCTCGAGTACGAGCAATATTTCATGTGAGAGGCGAGCAACTTTAAAGATAGCAACATCTTTAAACTTGGTCATGATTCAATCACGTCCTGTTGTGTTGCCTGTAGCAAGAAGTTTCTTAGTATAATGATGATTAAAATTACCACGTGTTTTGTTTTATTTTGTGTTCTAATAAATCGAAACGAATCGTTCTTAATGTATGTGTACTTCTTAATAAGTTGAATGTACTATGTTTGGACAAAAGATATTAAAACCTAAAGTTTTGCTTTATTTGGTTTAATCAGTAAATGCAATGAAGAAACTTTAAATCATCTCAGGCTTATTATGTTAGTTTAGTGTTTCAACCATTTACAAAAAGTATGGAAAACAGTTTTAATGTTTGTTTAGAATAAAGCACAAAGCTGCACAATGGGCTATCTGTGCTCTGCCCACCACGGGTATCGAAACCCGGTTTTTAGTGTGTAAATCCGCAAACATACCACTGTGCCACTGGGGGGCTAGTTTTAATATCAGTTTTGAGGCAGTCTTGTTATCATGACGTAACTGTCTATGATACTGATTATTTTGATATATTTCTGCTTTCAATCCATGTATAATATAGATGCAATGTATACATAATGTAGGTAATGCTTTATGCACTGGTAATAAGTAATAACACTTTCCTGTTTTGTTAAAGTTATATAATAATATGTCTTCTGAAAGGCAACCAACCTTATACTGTGTAGCAATGAACTTTCATGCGAATTATATATTCATCTTATCTTTTGATTTCAGCATTATAAGTTTGTCAATTAAGATAAATAATTGATTATGCTAGATATGAACTGAGATTTTATACGATTTTCTTTATTTCAATGATTATAATAGTGTGTACGAGTTTTCGGGAAACGTTTTCCAGATTATTTTTTAAAATGATACACGTGACATTCGCGCATTACTTTCTTACAATTTTCTGTTTTTTTTATTTTACTTAAATTTATGTATTCTATTTCAATGTGTAACTTACTGACACAAATTTCAACACAAAGCTTTGCGTTCAATCATGATCATGAATCCACGGAACATGAAAAGTGTTTAATTAAATTTTACCAATGGGTTTCTAAATCAAAATGATACTTTTGAGAAAAATCATACAAGTAGGTGCAAAACGTTGCAGACATAAAAAAAAATTGTTTAATTGCAGAGAGTTGGGTAAATTATACTAAAATTGTTTTAAATACAGAAGTCAGCAATCTGCTTGACACGACACTCGACATAAATTCGAGGTAGGAAACCATGTATCGGAACAATACGTGATATTGTTTGGCATTGTGTAGCGATTGTGTGACGTCACTTAAAACTGATCGATATTGTAAAAGGTGTGAAACACTCTTTTATAATGCAATATTCATACACTCAGAAAATGAATACGTTTTTATATAATATAAAATTTTCAAAACGTAGACATATAACACAGAAAAATACGTAAAAATGGATTAACGTAGTTCTTTGCTTCAAAAAATGACACATTTCAAGTTAAACAATTTGCTTTCATGGCAGATTTATTCAACCATGGCGTCACTTAAGTAGCTAGAAAATGAAACGATTATTTATATAATGTTCCATTTGAGTGGAGGTTTCACTTGGCACTTTCACACAACGCTTGTGCCCTAACTCTACTTGATAGAACCCCGCATTCCAAGTTGGTGTCTTCAAAAATCGTAATAGAAAAACATGGTCGATATTATACCAAAACACCGAAGATTATCGCTCCTACGGGTTAGAGCCTCAAACCTTTTAAATGCCTACTACCTAGTGACGTCTCTATATACGAAAACATACTGGGCAAGCCAACTATGAATTTCTAGGCGATCAGACTATTGAAATGGGTAGAGATAAACTGTTTTCTTCCTTTGTTAGACTGATTATGGAAAACTAGCAGAGACGGATGGTGTGCTTTGCACATACCAGCCTTACGACGGAGCCTTTTGCAAGAAAAACTATACAGTAGGGCAGGGCCATTGACAAGCACACAGTCGTCAGACAAAGCAGGACCGGATGTGACGAAGCTACAAAACTGTTTGAAACTTCACCTATGAATAACTTTATTAATGACTTTCATGTTATATTATTTATAAATTCACTTTTACTGTTGAAAAGGTAGATACGAGAAAGAGAAGTCTTATAAAAATATAAATATACTTCAAATGTTTCATTTGTTGTGCGTTTGAATGTTACAAGTAATCGTAACAAAATTAACTTCTAGAACATCTGGTCTTGAAGATAATTAAAAACTCTAAAATATTTATCTAATCATCTTAACATTTGTTTTGAAATAATAATGGGTTTTGGAACATATTTTAGTAATTTTGTTTTCCATTTTCTTCTTTATTGGTTCTATTTGCGTCTCAAAACAAATTTATTTTTATTTACATAATTTTGAATTATCTAAATGTTTTCTCCTTTTTCTAATTAAAGACAAAGCTATACAACGGATTATCTGTGCTCTGCCCACCACGGGTACTGAAACTCGATTTTTAACGCTGTAAATCTAAAGATATACCACTGTTTACACTGGGGTAGATTTAAGCAGTAAATTCTTTTTATTACTAAGTAGTTCATACTGAAACAGATTTAAAAAAACATTAAGTACTTATTTCCTTAAATAATATATTTTTTGAAGATGTGCATTTTATGGCAACATGCCAAAAAAAAAGACATCACAGATAAGGAAATTGCGGGAGAAAATATTGGTTTTGACTTAGATTATTTCTCTTTCTTTGTGGAACTCTCCTTGTGTGGTTAAAATCCCAACGTTTATAAAGTAAAACTTCCCAGAATCTCACCAATCGATTAGAAACAGACAATAAATGATTTTTTTTCACGTGAGTTCCTCTAAGTGAATCAAATCATTTGGTGATTACAAAGCACAATCCTGTGCCAAACCTAACCAGTAGAGGAAAGCTTCAATTTTATAGAAATGTAATTACGGATATACTCTGAGGCATACAGTTCAATTACCACTTTCCGTCCTTGTCGCCAAAACCAAATATCCCCGTAAAAAACTGAGTATTACATTTTGACTCACGTTTTTCAGTAAAAGTTTCCTGTACTATCATCCAGCTAACAAACCCTCTCTCTTATTAAGAATACTTTTTATTCTTTATCAGAAAATAAACGTTATTTTTTTTCCAGGAAACTCTCGTTAAATACAGCGCGGTTACATATTTAGAGAAGGCTATATTACAAATAAACGGTTATGTTAGAAGTTGCACTTTTACTTGTTTGTTTATTTTTTAATGGCAAATTTACTACGATTCCTTGCTGGTAACCCTAATTTTGAAATGCCGACCACCAACACCCACCGTCAGCTCTTGGACTGTTTTTTACCAATGAATAGCGCCGATAATTATCATCCAATAATACACCTATAGCTCAAAGAACGAGCGTTTTTTGGCGCCGTGTTTCGATCTCGTCACCCACAGATTGCGAGCCAAGCAGCCTAACTACCAGTATAAGTCAAACCCATATTTTTTTTTCTATTGGAGGGCACTCTTTACGGTGAAAAATAAAATATCTTTAACCAGGTAGTCAGTTTGATCTTGAAATTTTCATGATAGCTGTTGTGCTTATGGTTCTGACATGGATATAGAAAGTTTTAACGTTGCCTTGTGTTTATAGTTGTGACACAGATAAAGAAAGTTTAAACGTATAGTTCTTGTATTGATGGGGTTGACATGTGATCTTTAACGTTGTAACATAGTTATTGTATGTATAGTGACGCGGATATTAAACATTTTGGCATGGTTTGTATCTTCATGAAGGTGACATCTTATCTCGAAAGTTTTAACGTTGCTGCTGTGTTCTTGGGATGACATGGATATAAAAGTGTAGAAACGTTTGTTTTGTTTGTTTGTTTATGAAGGTAATAACTAACCCAAAAAGGTTTTACAATGAATGACAGGGTTTTGTAATATTATTCTCTGTTGCTCTTAAAATGTTATCAGATATTTATTTCTAATTTTCCAGTGAACAAACTTGTTAATTAGTGTTTTGAAATTTTATACTTTTTTTCTGTTTTCCGTTTAAAAGTTTTGATGGATTAAATTCTCCAGTGGCTCAGGAGTAAGTTTACTGTCTCTTTATATGTGAATTATTATGCGTAAAGTTATGCGATGTATTGTGGAAATACTAACGTTCATAGTTAATTCGCTGAAGTTAAACGGTTTTTAATGCTCGAAGTATATAAACATTCCTGGTCAAATATCTGCAGTTTTCCGATTAATAAACGTTTATCACAGTTATAGCTTCCGACGTTTGTATTAACTGCAGAAAACCAACAATATTAAACTGTCCTTTGACGCGTTTTAGAGTGATGTCATTGAAAGTTCAGTCGGCAACAATATTCGAATATACGCTAGTACTTTCTTGAAAAATATATTGTTGACTCTAGAATTTTCTACAAATTTAGAAAATAGAAGGAACTTGTGCAATACACATTTATCACAGTTACATACATTTCTAAATATATATATTTGCTAAAACAAATATAAAATAACGATAGTAAACCCGTTACACAACTTATAAATAGGCAACTGCGTAGTTTTTTTTTAACGATAAACAAAACTTTTCAATATTTTTTCGCTACAGTATCACACTTTTCACTGAAACTAGAGGACTGTGAAGGTCGCGGTTTCGAATTCCCGTCGCACCAAACATGCTCGCCCTTTCAGCCGTGGGAGCGTTATCCCACTATTCGTTGATAAAAAAGTAACTCCCGAGTCGGCGTAGTGTGGTGGTGATGACTAGCTGCCTTCCCTCTAGTCTTACACTGTTAAATTAAGGACAGCTAGCGGCGACAGCCCTCGTGTAGCTTTGCGCGAAATTAAAATAATACAAAACAAAGAAAAACTACATTTTACCACGACATCTATATTGTTTCGTAATCGGTTACTCGAAAAATGACATGATCGATTTACTTATTATTTCCTTATGCATTAATTACTTTTTATTTTGAATGAGATATTTAAGGGAAATATTTGAATTAAAAAGTTTTACATTAAATAAAAAATTACTATTTTTTGCCTTATTGATAATATATAAAATGACGCTCTGCCTTTAATTTTAAAATATTTATTCAAAACTAGTCGATATAAAATGCCAATAAACAAACACATTACTATGGATACTATCATGAAAATATCTATGTTATAGTTATAAGTCGCGTTATTATTATTATTTAGTACATGATCTAAGAAGATTTTAAATAATTTAATGCTAAGTATTAAGCCTAAGTCATAAGGCTTAATGATAATTTTGCTGTACAAAAAATAATTAAGAAGATAATCGAGGCGTTTAGAAACATTGTAGGGTTAGTGTGTAAAGCTTGGTTTAATATATAAAGTTTCTTTGAATAACAAAAACGAACTTGCCTGTTTTTGGTCTTGTAAAAAGTATTTTTCACAGAAAAATATAAAAAGTCAATTCAGCAGCGCACAGAAACAGAAATCGTTCGGTTGTATGACGGGCACGAAATGATTTGTCGATTTAGAATGAAATTTCTCCTTATTTAAAAAAAAAAACTCTTTTCCATTCTATCTGTACAGGCTCGTTGGTTTCTTTCAATACCAGTTTTACTTCCTATCACAATTAGTAGATTGTATAGTTCTGTTTTTAAGGTCAGGTTGTTTTCTAGATTACGACAATGTTTTTGTATAGTTCTATTGGTAAGAAATTACTTAGATATTTTACTTTAAGATGATCGTATTTTCTTAAATTCTTATTTACACTTGAAGTAATTTTTTAGAAAAAGTCAGAGAAGTTCATTAATTTTTTCTAGTCTTTTATAACAATCCAGCAAGGAAAAAATAACCCAAGCATAAAAAAGCGCGGTAAAAGTATTCATCCTTCGATTCTAATATTGAACTTGTTAAAACACCTAAATCCTCATTAAGTCTTACAGTGGACTTGAAATTTTTTAAGCTAAGTTAATCCTTAACAGTTGATTCACGCTATGAAACTGAAATATATAAAGCCTGGATAAGTAAATAACAATTTTCGATTCAGTAAATTATTTAGTTAGCTTTCATATACTTGTTTGTAACCTTACCTATATTCTTGCAGTAATGCTCTCTTCCCTAGGACAAAGACTTTTCGAGGTTATCAAAATAAGACTTTTTCCTTTTCACTCGTATTGTTTCCTTGAAAGATGTATTTTAGAAATTGCACTGTTTCAATTACAACCTTAGATGTCAATAGGTCATACATAGTTTGAAAACAATCCAAAGGTAAGTTATACTGCTTATTGTTCTCTTTTACGTCCAAGGTGCTCTGGACGTCTGGAAGTTTGTGTCAGACTTCAGAAGTTGTAGCATTCGTCATTACGTAGAAAAATCTCGTCTTAGGCGCCGATTGCTAGGAGTAAATTGCTTTGCACAACACAAAACCCTAGAGTCAAGTGTATAGAATGAAAACTTCACTTTGAAAGATCGATCATTGTTAGAACCTAGATCTAGAGAAACTACGTAGTCCACTTTTTTAACATAGCTGACATAGCTGCAGGCTAATCACATATAACATGCACATAAGCAATACTGCATCTACGCATGATATGAGAACGGATTGTTACTTGGTGACTTATAGAGCATGCTCATAATCATAGAATACAGCTACTAGTATGTTGTTAGCTCTTTGTTAGTGTTAAAAATGGTTATTGTTATTACTTATTAACTAAGAAAAAAAAATATTTTAGTCAAGGAAGCGTAATTCAATCATCTGCATTTAGATTTCCATAAAGTGAAAGCAGAACTTGAAATCTTCATCACATCGTTACAGTTCATGTTCCTTAGTCATTTTATGCTTTATATGATGGTCATACATCTTGAAATAGTGTACTTTCTACTAGAACTTTCTCTTGCAAAGTTCCATGTCCAATGTACACCGTTCCTCTCTAACTGCTTTTCATAATCCATATAGTTTATGAAAATGATGGTTTTCTAGTGCTAGTTTGAATAGTTTAATCACAAATAAATCAATAGACGCTGCATTTGGTGAATTGAAATATATGTATTCGTACAGAATAGCGTGAATTCTCATTTCATTCTTTGACAACTTAAGGTATGTGATTGTTGAGCAAAATGTATGGCTTAAAGTCCTCTCCTGGTGAACTCATACATTATAGGCCTCATCTCCATATGATGTTCCTTCTATTGCACATAATGACTTTTGTCATTGGCCTTTATGTTTATCTGTGGATTCTTACTTTAAGACATGAGCTTTACTTACCATGTCTGGGGTAGGACCTGATGGTGTTAACCACGTTTGTTACGTGACATACGAATATCCATGTTAATCTTAATATGATAAAAGCAACTCGTATATACTCTGCTTCGTTAGAATAAAAAGTTACATGTTTGTAGAACAATCACTGCATATTACCGTAGTTAGAAACATTTTAAGTAAACCGACAATCTCCGCATACCATCCAGTATAACGTTCTGCCATCTAGAGTGAATTATACGTAGCTTGTGTTTACGTGACTTATTCGCAAATGCACCTCAAGAAAGGAATAGGCGCGAATATGAATGATCAAAATGGTACTTGTTTTATTTCTATCTTAAAAAAACAGTTTCAATTATTTTGTACTTACAAAATAGATATTTTAGGTAGTTTCACATTACTGATTTCAAACAATGAAGAATTATAGACAGTCGAATGTGTTGTAAGAAACACAGTTCGTGTTCACTTGTTAATTATAGACAGTAGAATGTGCTGTAAGAAACACAGTTTGTTTTCACTAATTTCTTTATAATAACTTACAACAGCTTTGCAGTTATTAGTTTTTGCACCTTTATTCTAGATAATGTTCAGTTTGCGCATGTCCAACAGACTTCCCAAGCCCTGCTGAAAGCACTCAAATGATGATTTAAGTTATTTAATACAATTACTAAATGAAACATCTATTTTTTTCAATTGCAACTGTTATGAGTTTAATGAGGGGACATTTTGTCACATCTTGGGAGTCTAATTTATCCAAGCTTTTAAGGAAAATGGCCCCATCCACAAGAAATACATTTTGTCAACACCTTAAAACCGTCTATATGAAATGTTTTTAAAATTATAATCGATATTTACAATAATACAGAGGTGATTTCAGTTTTTTTCCATTTTCATAACAGTTATCTTAATCGATGGAAACCAAATTCAAAGTTAAGTTTCTATCTGTATAACCTGTCAAAAACAAGTATTACAACCTATAAAAGTCAGGCATACAAATTTCATTATATATATCCGTTAACTCAGTGTCACTGAGTTAACTTTCATTAGAACTATACGAAATATACAATACATCATACATTTCACAGTAATTTAAAGTAAACTCAAATATACAGGGCCTGGCATGGCCTAACGCGTTAAGGCGTGCGCTTCGTAATCTGAGGGTCGCAGGTTCGCGCACGAGTCGCGCCAAACATGCTCGCCCTTTCAGCCGTGGGGGCGTTATAATGTGACGGTCAATCCCACTATTCGTTGGTATAAGAGTAGCCCAACAGTTGGCGGTGGGTGGTGATGACTAGTTACCTTCCCTCTAGTCTTACACTGCTAAATTAAGGACGGCTACCACAGATAGCCCTCGAGTAGCTTTGTGCGAAATTCAAAAAACAAATGTACACCGCATGTAACTTACTTTATGTCCATACAATGGTTACTAAGTATCGCCTTTACAGACACTACATTTCATCTCTTTTACACCATAATCTTACAAAAGATACTGAAACTCGAGAATTCACACTCAAACACCAGACTTTATACATGCAATCAAACTCACATTCTCAAGGTATAAGCTGCATATCACCTTCCTTAAACCATATTAAATACACCCGAAGTACACCTTCACAGCAGACATTTATCAACTCGTTCTGTATTTCCAAAATTTTTAAGTTTCGTTCACTACAACCTAAACATTCACTATCGAAAAGCAAAATGACAGCTCTTGTTGATAACTGTATGCTATACAGACTGTAAGAGGAACCACAGTAGTAACTGAAAATATTCTTCGTGGCCATTTTAAATCTTCCTATACATATAGAAAAAAAATTAGAAAAAAAGCAAGATGTTTGTTTTGGAACCAAGTGGGAAAAAATATTCTTTTAAGATTGCATATAATTTTATTCTCAGTAAACAACTAAAATAATCTCATTCTGATTTTTTTTGGATTGACTTCTCCACTATTGTATCTCAAAAACGTATTATTTGAAGACACAAAATAAGCTATATATTTCTGTAATTAGAAAAATGTAAATGTGTGAAGCGTTTTTCATTATCTATTGAACATTTAATTAGGCATATCGACAAGTTTTAGCTTAGTTAAATATATATTTATCCAATCAATTAAAAACTGTTGAAACAATTAATAAATAATTATTGCAAAAAATTTCCTAAAAGTGACCAATATAAAGATGCTTCAAATTAAAAACGTAAGAATAAGTTACCGTAAATAGTACAAGCAGATTACCAAAAGCACCAAATAACAGTCTTCATATTAAAGGACAGCAATAGAGCTAATCAACTCGCTTACTTTATATGCATAGTTACAGCTAATTCATGTTGCATATTTCATACACATATTACAGATAATCCTAATTACTTAGTTTGCATCCAGATTACAAACACTCACTCCACATCACACTTTAGAAACTTTCTTTATCACACCTCACATCTGCACTACAGAACTTTTATATTACTCGCCTGACTACAGTACCGTACATCCCTTATCCAACATACAAACTGGAGACACTATACATCACTTACTTCACATTGAAACTACATGTACAGCGTATATACATGTTTCACTTAAAATCAACGCTGTAGTTCACTAATCATAGAACCAATTTACAGGCACTTTACGCCAGTTTTATAATTTCCAGGTACAGATGTTGTACACCATTCACTTGATGTACTACCTATAGCATTGTGTTCCACTTGTCTCTCATGAAAAGTTCAGACTGTATATATCACTCATCATATCTTGAAACTACAGCTTTTGTATATAGCTCATCACATCCAAATTACATATACACTGTAAATTACTTAACACACGTCCAACTCCATATACTGTATATTACTCAACAAACATATATTAAGTCTCACATAGAAACCACTGACAGCAAATTATTACCCTCACCTTCAAACTACATATGATGTACACACCTCACTTCAAATCCAAACTAAGAAAATGTACATCACTCACCATACATCCAGACGCTGGATTTTTCTCTTAAATTTCAAACTTTAGATATGCTGTATTATTCACTTGACGTACAAACTATAGATAATGTATGTATTACGTCTCATATCCAAAGTAAAGACACTGCTTATTACTCACATAAGCTGCAAATGACAACCATTGCTTATCGCATATCATACTTAAAGATCTAACTGATCACTCCCCTCACATCAAAACTGTACACCACTTTCGTAACACCCAAATTACACTCAATTTATATCACTCACCTAACCTCCGGACCAGTTACGGTATATTTCTCACTACAAACTGCAAACAATTCATATGACTTACCTCACTTCAGATACACTGTGTACGTCTGATATCACATCAAAACAATATACAGTTCTACAGCACTCCCTAACTTACAAATACAGATGTGCTATACATATAACTCACATCAATTATAAATTCCTGATAATGCATATCATTCACCTCACATCCAAACTACTGACACAGTATATTACTCACCTCATATACAGATACCAATCACTGCATATCATTAATCTCACCTCTAACTTGCATTTAATTAATATAAATTATCACGTCCAAAATAAGAACACCGCGTATAATTCACCTAACATACAATTTGTAGAAATCATATATCACTCGTCTCGCATCCAAAACAACATAAATTCTATATCACTGAACACGCATGCAGATAACATTATTGAATATCATTATTCTCATATGGAAATTACAGACTTTCTAACTTGCATTCAAACTACATATGTTGTACATGCTTCAACTAACATCGAATAAACAAACGCCGTATATCATTCACTTCACATGCAAACTAAGGATGTGCTACATATCTCTCATCTTACGTACAAACTAAATACACTATACAACACTTACCTCACATTCAAACTACAGCCACATTATATTACTCATTAAATCGAAACTACGGATATACCTTGTTTCATCCAAACTAGACCCTGTATATCGCTGACCTTACATCCAAACTACAAACCGTCTATATAACTCATTCCACATTCGTATTGTCCACGTTGTGCGCCTTTTACTTTACAAGCATACTTCAAATCCTGCTTTCATTCTCTAAATATAACCAATTATTTTGAATATAACATTTACTGATATTTTATCTATTTCACAATATCATACCAGCTTTTAAAACAGTCACTTCACATATCTTATTTAATTATCTTTAAAGGAACTTTATATTTCAATCCACGTAACTGATATGAGCGGCTAGTATTCATTCATTATTTTACAATCAGACCTAACAAGTCATCCGCGTCACTGGCTTATTGTCCTTAGCGAGTATCTCCTACAAAGAACGATGTACATATTTCATTCAGTTTTACAGAATATTCACGTTACTAGTTTCTTATCGTTGTGCAAAGTACAATCTATAAACTTTCATTGATTATCTACAGCTTATCATAGTATGGTAATCATTATCTGGAACACAAGGCACGATATAGATCCATTTATCACTCCATCAGTAAAATAAGAACTCTATACTCTTGATAACGTAGTCACACTATGATCGTATAATGTGCCTTTTATTTTAAAGCGTGTTCAGCATGTGGATTTAGATTTTTAAGATCTTTTCGTGTCGTTTTTCTTGATATCGAAAAAATCTGTTTATGGACTCCATTCTTAACCCTTCACTCCATCACGTTTGCATTGTATAAAAGAAGAAAGACTGAAATAATAGCGCGTACCTGAAAGAGCGTTCTAACTGTAAATAATTTTGATTAATCATTGAAAAAGTTGATGAATCCTATTATCCGTTAACACTCTGCGGACGCAGTTTCAGATAGCTATCTAATATACTTTAATTAACTTTTAAAAATTCTTTCGAGTTTCTAGTTTAGATTAGATATAAATAGCAGAGAGTATGGTTAAAGATTCTTCCGACAGGATACGTGACAAGTAATTATGTTCTAATGCATTAACGAACTGGTAGCAGTAAGCCTTAGCTTGTTGATGATAAAGATTTCTTGTTTGAAACTTTGTATATTACATTTTTGTTTCTATAGTCAGGCGTTTTTAATAATTTTTCACGCTTCTGAGTTACGGGTGATGTCTAATGACGGTAGTGAAAGATATTATTTGGTCTCTTACATAGTTCGGTTGATTGTTTAGCCAATCTGAAGAGTAATTTTTAAATTTCCATCATGAAGGTTTAGGTTTTAGAGGAAATCGTCGAAGATCTTGCAGTTTCGTGTGGCCATATGGTGAATGAATCACACACACGTTTCCAGGATCGTTACGTTATTTTTGCTGGTCTGCAGTTTTTTAATTAAATTCATGTATAAACAGGCGAATAACAACTGTTAAAGGAGGGAGTTCATCTCTAAGGTCCAGTCTGCTTATTAAAGTAACTCTTAAGGTGAAGATAAACAGTAGTAAGGTAGTAGAATCAAGAGAAATCAGAGGTTTTAATAAATGTCCGTCTATAATTTCCTCTGATTGGTTTAAAAGAAACTGATAGGTTATGAAACCAATTGATATTATCAAACTAACAAGAATAACTTCCATTTTTTTAAAACTGTTTTCAATGTCTGAGACAAACCTACGATACTTTTTTTTCGGGGAAGGAAGCATTGAAATCAGGAAACACGGCGGGAAGGGACTTCAGAAGAACCAATACATAAGTTCAATATTAGTTCACTTTTCTCCATAAGTTTGATAAATAGAAATCTTTCTTATATATATTTGGATGTATAAAAAATATATGATTTTTCTTCTACGGTTTCTTTTAAAGTAGCCACAGAATTAGTTGTTCTTCTGCTTCAGTATGTTTTAGAAGTTTTTATAGAATATATCACTATTATTCTACATTATAGTGTCCCTTGATGTGGCCCCCTAGTGGCTCAGCGGTGTGTCTGCGGACTTACACGCTAAAATACGGGTTTCGATACCCGTGGTGGGCAGAGCACAGATAGCCCATTGTGTAGCTTTGTGCTTATTCAACAAAAAAAAACCCTTGATGTGACAGTGGTGAGTTTACGGACTTATAACGTTAAAATATCATTCGATTTCCTGCGGTGGACACAGCAGATTGCTCAATGAGACTTTGCTCTAAAACAAATAAATACTCCATACCTTTAAAACGTTATTTAAATTTAAAATTAGTTTTTTACAGAGTTTTAAATATAATTAAAGAATAAGTTGCTGTTCTTCTAATGTCCATTTGTCAAAGTTTTTGATATTAAATACTGTTGTATATTTTGACCGCCATTACAAAATTCATTGATGAATTCCAGATTTTGACTTTTAAATGAAATTATTCACCGATCTTGTATATTTTGTTCTTTAATCTTAAAGCTTCTCATTCAACTTGTTTTAAAGTCATTACAGAATTTGTTGATGCTCGTCTACAGCTTGTAACAGATCCATATTTCGTTTTATATTATTATTTCGTGAACAAATTAATTGTTAGGTAAATACTTCATGACTGTTCGTTCAATATTGAGCTCCCCGCTAAAAACCGGATTTTGATACCCGCTGTGAGCATAGCACAGGTGACCCCATTGTGTAGTTTACTGCTTAACCCAAAACAACTTTAAAATCGTTCAGCAGTGAAAATATGTCTTTTTACCTATGGTTCAAGTGACAAGATCGTTTTTTTTAATTCGCAAATCACCTAGTCACATGACAACCACAGTACATATAAAAATTGCAGTGGAATGGAATGTATCAGTACTATATTTTGACATTGTTTGGTATTTTGTAGGTATTTGATGCTATTGAAATTGGACGTTTTGGGGTATGGTATTTTGTGTTTTCTTATAGCAAAGTAACATCGGGTTATCTGCTCAGTTCACCAAGTAAACCCCTGATTTTCTCGTTGTAAATCCGTAGACTCGCCGCTGCATCAGCAAAGGACTGTAGGGTATGTAGCAGCCATTTGCTACACAGACTATTCAAACATCCAGAACATAAACAACTTGCAAATATCAAAATTTCAAAACGGAGATATTTCTTGTACTTAATTACAATAGAAAACAAAGTGATATGGTCAACGTGTAGAGCACCAAAAATCTAGAAAGAGTATTGAAACATGTCACACCTGAGTGACGTCTTGTAATTGGTAAAAATTCATGAACACAAAAGTTACCTAGAAAATGTCATTCAGGTGCCTCATGCAACAGTATGCAGCGTAATGAAGAATTACCTGCCAATAAAAGTAATACAAGTCACGTGTACACAAATTGTTGGCATGACATAACCGCTAAACTGCAACATACCTCAAACAAATATAGTATAAAACCGGTATTCGTGCCATTCCATGAAAGTATACATGTATTTCTCTGTGACTGGACTTTCGAAATGAGCATAGAGAACCGTCATCTCATACACTAGGTGAATTATGGAAAGCATGCACTGCAGAAGTGTTGTGCTTGGGCGTGATAGCCTAGCGATGTAATCTATAACAGTGGGACTACGCTATAGGAACATTATCAAGATGCACGCTGTCAACCAGATCATGATTAGATGTGGTAAAATCAAATTCAACTAGGTGATGGCACTCCAAATTCGTTTTAACATTTAGTATTTAACCTCCTTATAAACGTACAACCTGAAGCGTTTAAACTGAATTATCTGGAGGCAGAGACATAAATCGAAGCATGTACGTTCTGCTTTTTAAATTAAAGATAATTTATTACCCTGTTTTGATTTTAAAATTACTAACACAGTAGCACAAATAATTGCAGGTCAAATAAATTTATCTAGTTACTGTGGTGGACGATAGGTGGGAAGCTATGAAATTACTTACTTCTGGCACCTTATTCAGTCAAGCTAGAGCCTACGTTTTAAAGATATAATGGATATTTCCTTGTTGCTAAAACACAAAGTAGAGGCTAAAAAACTTTTTGTAATTATTGAGTATATATTCCGAATATCTTACAAAATAAGATCTTTGTGAAGTTCTAAAGTTAACATAAAACTAGTGTTTGTAGGAACAGATTTTCGTGATAAAAATAGACTGAATGAACGAAGAGTAATATTTTATCTTCATACAGTTCTTCTAAATGATCTAAGACGAATACACTCAAGAACTATTTCTAGATTACCTTATTTAACAGAAGCATAAGTTTCTCACTTCCGTACTGAACAGTAATTATTGTAATTAACCTGTGTATGCTTAATTTGTGGATGGCAGGTGCATGATATCTGGTGAACAAAAATTAATTAAATCTGACGTAACGTTTAAAGTTAACAAGATATACAACAGCTGAAGTACGTGAGATGTTTTACTACGATTAATATTTCATATCAATAATATCAGAACTGGGTAAGGTCCTCGCACGGGTATTTATAAATCTGGCACATGGTTAAACACTATGGCTAAATGATTCGCAGAGACATCATTACACCGATTAATCTCCTTTGTTGTCTCTAATTGCATCTATAGTTATCCCAAGAGAGATTCGTTCCCGAAAACAAAACAAAAAACTTTTAGGAACTCATCTTTTGTGGTGCCTGAGCACATGGCGTCCCTAGAATCTCTAGAAGGGCCAAGAGCAAAAACTCTGCATTTGAAGACAGACCCTTAAAATCAATTTTAATAGATTCGTCCTCATACCTTTATGACCATCCAGGTGGGTTTAAACCCCTTTGATAGGGGTGCTATACCATATAGGTAAATACACCCCATCAGTCAGAGAGTTCGCTTAAGAAATTTGGTCCAAACCTGCAGGAGGCGTTCGGTTCTGAACAAACTAACACATAACGTGAACTGATACAAGGTTAACACAGTACTCTAAGTTTAACCTTTGGTGTTCGACTCTGATACACTTTGCTGATTCTGCCTCCAATTTTAAAAGTTCTTTACCTGCTACGAAATCAGTTGCGTTTCTTTAGCACACACATTACGCTATTTTATGCAATGATTTTGACATAAATGTTAATGCTAATAAGAAAAATACAATTTTGGACACCTGATGTGGGTCTTTCAAAATATAAAGATAGTTTTGCATTACAATATAATTATCGACATTGCTTTGCTGTGTTTTTGTTTGTTTGCTGTTGTCGTTAAACAAAATTTTCATAGTATATTATTTGTAGGTCTAGCATGCCAGGTGGTTAAAGCATTCGACTCGTAATCTGAGGGTCACGGGTTCGAATCCCCATAACTCCAAACGTGCTCGCCCTATCAGCCATGTTGTTGTTATAATATGACAATCAATCCCACTATTCGTTAGTAAGAGAGTAGCTCAAGAGTTGGCGGTAGGTGGGAATGACTAGCTGCCTTCCTTCTAGTCTTACATTACTAAATTAGGGACGGCTAGCGCAGATAGCCCTCGTGAGCTTTGTGCGAAATTCAAAACAAACAAAGATTATTTATATTCGCCTCGAACACGAAACTCGCTTTTTAGCATTGTAAGCGTGTAACGTTATCGCTGAGTTTGGTTGTTGTTGTTGTTTTTGAATTAAGCACAAAGCTACACAATGAGCTATCTCTGCTCTGCCCACCACGGGTATCGAAACCCGGATTTTAGCGTGTAAGTCCGCAGACATACCGCTGAGCCACTGGGGGGTGCCGCTGAGTTTGGAAAGGGGAAATTTTAATACAAAATACTATTAAAAGTAAACTGTGAAGAACTGCGAACTCAGATTTTATTGGAATAAAAACTGAGCTAGTATTGAAATAAAATTTATTCTTGAATTGGAATAATATTATCTTGTATTGGAACAAAAGGATGACTTTCTATTACAACGAAATAATGTTGTAAAGTTAAATTACACTGTGTTGTAATAAATCAAATGAATCTGTATTACAAGAACAAAAGCAATTTGCATTACATTAATATAGATTTAGTAAAGACTGACTTGCGTCACGATAAAAAATATGAAACTGTAGGAAACCTGGGCTCCCTGCCCATCGCGGGACACATACTTTCGCCTGGCATGGCCGAGCGCGTTAAGGCGTGCGCTCGTAATCCGAGGGTCGTGGGTTTGCGCCCGCATCGCGCTAAACATGCTCGCCCTCCCAGCCGTGGGGGTGACGGTCAATCCCACTATTCGTTGGTAAAAGAGTAGCCCAAGAGTTGGCGGTGGGTGGTGATGACTAGCTGCCTTCCCTCTAGTCTTACACTGCTAAATTAGGGACGGCTAGCACAGATAGCCCTCGAGTAGCTTTGTGCGAAATTCAAAAACAAACAAACAAACAAACTTAACGTTAAAATGCCTGCACGTGAATGTAAGTTTAACGAAAACAATGTATTAACACTGTCACCTGAAACGATGGCTACATTGTGATTGTTGGTATAAGCGACCATAGATATTTGTTTAAATAGAAGTTCACTTCAAATCAATTACACTTTGATCTTTACTTGAGTACTAGAATTGAAATCTAAATAACGCATGATTTATCATTGTACCGGTGACAAAAAAGACGCTAAAAAACCCAAAAATATATCGAAACTGAGACCAAAATTCTCGCGTTTTTAATATTGCTATAAAATTATTAAAAACCTTACAAGGCTTAAATAGAAACCTATGTACTTTTATAAAATACGTTAAACATTAACATGTAGCGAATGCATGATGTACAACTTTCTGCTTTTACTGGAACTTTGAACACGATACAAGAAAAATATTCACCACATCTTTAGGTGTTTTTCGAAGCTAGTTTTATAAATTGGATTTCTGGATAAGTGTGTATTATTTTAACACGTTCCGCGTTGAAAGTACTCAGGTTGTCGAAGACAGCTGTTGTTATCGATATAGGATTAGATTTAAATCTTTTGGTGATTGCATTTTGTTATTGATAGATTTAGTACAAACATAAATACAGGCAATATCATAGAAAAAATTATGAATCCTGTGTTAAAAGTGTTTACGCTTTGAAAATATGGCAGTGACAAAATCAAATGAATTATGCATTTTTTAAACACGGGAAATAATTTATAAATCTTATTTAAATTAAATGATCATTTAAATATTTGCCTATTATTTCAAAATGCGAAAAATAAATTATATGTTATAACGAAAAAAATACTGAAACGTGAGTGAATACTTGAACTCTTAATAAACCTGATCCGTTAGAAATGAATAAAAAAATACGATTTTAGAGATTAACATCACGAGGTTTAAACTGTTGTTCTACATCATTTAATAACATTTCTTGACAATTTATCTTCTATTTCTTTTATTTGAACCTGAGCAGACGAATGAGTAAAATCTCACCATGCGAAAGTTGTACAACTTTGAAAAAAAACTGGTGTTTTTATGTTACTTCATTAATAATTTTGTATTTGTTTATTTATTTAATTAGCATTACAAGTAATTTAACTTTAGCTACAGGTCATATGATTTAATATTCATCGTTTTTACATGTAAACCATGCTACGTCATACATATGACAGAAACATTTAGTGTGACTTCATACTTCGTATTTCACCCCTATTGGCTAAGCGATAAGCCTGAAGACTTATAATACTAAAACCGGATTTTGATACCCTTTGCGACATCGTTGATCTGTGATAAGTATTTCAAAACGTGATAAAATTGGTTCTTAAAATACAGTTAATAGGAGTTTAATATTCTAGGTAATATCCCTAAACTAATTGTGTTAACTGAATTTTTTGTTTGCATTTTTGAAAGCGTTATATGAATAACAATTACAAAACAAATTGAAAATAAATCATCGTAATACTCAATTTATTTTATTATGGAATTATTGATTAAGAATTCTTTGGAGCAATTGTTATCAACCTTATGAGTTGTTTGAATTTCGCGCAAAGTTTCACGAGAGCTATCTCTACTAGCCTTCCATAACTTAACGGTGTAAGACTGCATGGAAGACAGTAGTTATCACCACCCAACCCCAACTCTTGGGTTACTCTTTTATCAACGAACAGTGAGAGTGACTGTAACAATATAATGCCCATACAGCTAAAAGGGTAAGCATATTTGCTGTGACGGGGATTCAAACCCACAACCCTCAGATTACGAGTCGAAAGCCCTAACCACCTGGCCAAGTCTTGTGATTCCATAAGGAACATTCCAATATAACATTTCTATTGTATATATACATATAACTGTTACATCTAAGAAAAAGTGGGGTATGCGTAGCTAACAATTAGCTTACCAGGACTGTGAATCCAAGGATTAAGGTTCTTCGTGGCTCACTGCTACAAAAAACGCGATTCGCATAGGTGTTCTATAAGATTGACAGTCCAAACAAGAGTAGTCCAAGCCACGACAGTCGGTACTATTACTTATATATTTTTCTCTGCTACGCCATTTCAAAATTAGGGACAAGTATGTTTCCTGTGAAGCTTTGCTCAAAATTCTGTTTCAAACAAATTGAAGAACATGAATTCTGCCAATAATTACTTAGAAGTTTCGTGCACTTTATGTTGTTTTGTTGTTGTTGTTTTGAATTAAGCACAAAGCTACACAATGGGCTATCTGTGCTCTGCTCACCACGGGTATCGAAACCCGGATTTTAGCGTGTAAGTCCGCAGACATACCGCTGAGCCACTGGGGGACTCGTGCACTTTATAAAATCAACACTATTTCTATTTTATTAGCCTTCAAAATACAAAGTGTAAGAAAGTATACTAATATCACAAAGATTTGAAATATCTATTTGTAGGCTAATAGATTTAGTGCTCTAAAACGTTTCGTCTTTAAGAGTAACTAAAATGAGTTGTTCGTGATTATATACCACTGTTAAAGACGAAAAGTTTTATAGAAATCAGTCGTTTACCCCACAAACAGCTATTGCAAAACTTCATATTATTCGTAAGTTAAGTGACTGACAACCTTTTAGAAAGCAAATATGCAAATCGCCAGCAACTTGTTAGGTTAAAACAAAATTTATTAATTGTGAAAAAAACAAAAAAACAAAATAAACAACAATACAAAATATGGAATTAATAATTATTATATTCTAATATTTAAGTATACAGTGAATAACACATCAAACGTTTCAAATAATGGAGCTGGTTCACAAAATTAAAGACCATAAACTTTCTAACAAGTCAAATTTCTCGTTAAAAACGAACTTGATTTGTTTCATGATTTGTCAGTTTTTGTCCTATGGATTTATTAGTATCAATAAATGTTTAAAGAATGATGAGAAAATATTAAAAAAACAACTTAATTTTCTAGACGTTTTTATTAGAGGAGTAATAATTTGATTCTTAATTCTGGTAAGAGGGCAACCTAAAATTCGACAGTTTCATTAACGATTTGGCCCAGCATGGACAAACGTATTAAGACGTGCGACTCGTAATCTGAGGGTCGCGGGTTCGCATCCCCGTCGCACCAAACATGCTCGCCCTTTCAGTCGTGGGGGCATTATAATATGACGGTCAATCCCACTATTCGTTGGTAAAAGAGTAGCCCAAGAGTTAGCGGTGGGTGGGAAAGACTAGCTGCCTTCCCTCTAGTCTTACACAGCTAAATTAGGGACGGCTAGCACAGATAGCCCTCGAGTAGCTTTGTGCAAAATTCAGAAAACAAACAAACAATCATTAACGATATACAATAACGGAAAGAAAACATATGGTAAGGACCAACTGAATAATGAAAAAATATATATTGAAAACCATAACCATAATTAAATAAAAGTAACAATAATTGTTCAACAAAAGAGGCAACAATTTTCTAGGGCATTTCACGTCATGGTGACGTGCTTCCAGTAAACTGTTTGATAATAATGGTTTTCAATAATTTATTCTTGTCAGAAATATCATTGTTGATATATAGAAGGTACAAGTAAAATATTGCACATAATGAACGTATCACCACGTAAAGCATTGTACATTTTCATATGTAAATTACGTTTTGTTTTTTGTATAACTGTTAATAGATTGCTGAATAATACTGGACATAAACCTAATAGTTGAAATAAAATAAATCATGTGAACTATAATCTATTTTGCTACACTAGCTGACCAAAATGGATTCGAATTTACTTGAGACACCGACTTAGACCGTATGTATCATTCACAAGAAAAGGTCATGATGTAAACCCCAGTGTTAGCATGACTACATGAAGACTTCCAGTTTATTTTAGATTTAGACGCCAGTAACACAGGCATTAACAATGTTTTCACAAGCTGACAGGTGTTTTAGTACGTAAGAACACAAGTACTTTACTGCTTAACAGGAGATCTTGTCTCTAATGGCCTTCAAATCTGTTTTAGTGTGACCAGAAATACTTCTTTTCGGTCGATAACATGTTACTTTGTGAGTTTCTATAATTCACATTAAGTTATGATTACGTTAATCATCTCGACAAACAATACAGTAGTCATTCGCAATTTAATTTCGAGACGGTTAATTTACATAGAACCAATGATGATCTTCATAACAGTTTGCCCCTTCTACTATTTCTCACGTTAACCCTATGTAAAAATTAACACAAATTTACAATACTTGTGCAGGAGGTTATGTTATACCGTTGTTCTCCCAGTATGAAGTATTAAATTATCAAAAAGATCTACGCCATATGATAGTAGAAACAGACCAGACAGAAATCTAGTAGCACATAAACGTATCTTTAAAAAATTGTTAAAGGTTCTTCCACAAAGTTCCACTGTGGGTGTCGAAACACGGTTTTTAGCGTTGCCAGTTACTAGACATATCGTTGTACTACTTGAGGACAATATTTATCAGTGATGTCGAGAAACCCACTTGTTGAGAATTTTATATGCAAAAACGGCTCGTTTGGGTTCAGAAAATATTTTAAATAGTAGAGCGAACAACGTTTCGACCTTCGGTCATCGTCAGGTTCATTGTCCTCTTTATATGCAAAAACGGCTCGTTTGGGTTCAGAAAATATTTTAAATAGAAGAGCGAACAACGTTTCGACCTTCTTCGGTCATCGTCAGGTTCACGAAGAAGGTCGAAACGTTGTTCGCTCTTCTATTTAAAATATTTTCTGAACCCAAACGAGCCATTTTTGCATATAAAGAGGACAATATTTAGTTCCTATTAACCACAGACGGTTTGAGAAATATGTTATCTTTGTAACGAGAAGAAAGTTTCACTAGACCACTATTTTCTGGCCAGTTATTACTGCTTTATCAAAACTTTGGACTCTTAAGTCTTCTTAGCAGTTCATTGAGTACTAGTAGGATATTCACCATTCAGAAATCTATGACTCGACTCCGTATACAAGAAAAAGTCATCTCTTAAAAGAAGAAATTTTTTCACTGATTGCTGTCGTAGAGCGTTATGAACCCCAAAGTTGATGGAAATTCAAACACTGTTAAATCATCAATCACAGTTCATTGGAATTATAAAATGGAATATATAGACAATTAATAATGTGTGTACAAAGTTTATCAATCCTTACAGCAGAAACCGAGGTGACTGTCTTTCCTGCTTGACCAATCAATACACTACTAGCTCGAGCTGTAATCTAATGATGCTGAAAAGAGATTTTGGCCTCTCCAAGGGTATAATGTATCATCATTCAGCCAGCACAATTAAGGGATTCTAAACACAAAACGTGAGGAATCATTGCCCTAAGTTATTATAGATTAAACACAATCGCACAAGCCAGAAGTTAGGGAAAATTACTGCATGATAGAAAAGTGGTTTTGAAAAATCTTGAAGGAAAATTAGTTTTCATTTGAGGAATTTAATCCTTACTTAAATGATCCTTACTTAGTCCTAAGGCAATGTAATCTGATACGTGATGTGATAACTACAATATATTTTAGAGTGGTCCTTATTTGGGTGGACCTTAGGCAATCTGGTCTTATAGAATGATGTTATAAGTTGAAAATATCTTAAAACTAGTTATTAAGTAGTGTGGTCGGATATATGATGTGCTAACCCCAACGTTCTTTATATTAATCAATATTTGATATTTAGGCAGTCTGGTCTGATACTTGATATGACAACTCCAATACGTCATAGATTAGTTCTTATTTGTTTCTCAAGTAATATAGTCTGATACATGATGTGATAGCTCCAACACGTTTGAAAGTGTTCTTCATTTGATTTTTAAGTAATGTGATCGCGTACATGATGTGATAATTTTAATATGCTCTAGACTAGTCCTTATTTAATCTTTAGGCAATATGGTCTCATCCATGATGTATGACCATCATAATGCTCTATTAATATGAGTTGCATTTGGGATTTAAAACCTCTATCTGTTTATCTGTGTAAGCAATGAGGCATTTCCCATCATTCTTGTCCTGGCATGGCCAGGTGGGTTAAAACGCTCAACTCGTAATCCAAGAGTCGCGAGTTCAAAACCCCGTCGCACCAAACATGATTGGCCTATCAGACGTGGGAGCGTTATAATTTTACTGTCAATCCCACCATTCGTTG
The DNA here is from genome assembly GCA_011833715.1 of Carcinoscorpius rotundicauda. Taxonomy (NCBI): domain Eukaryota; kingdom Metazoa; phylum Arthropoda; class Merostomata; order Xiphosura; family Limulidae; genus Carcinoscorpius; species Carcinoscorpius rotundicauda. Next base: position 89,894,646 of record CM022393.1, on the reverse strand, counting down.
GTAAAAGAGTAGCCCAAAAATCGACGGTGAGTGGTGATAACTATCTGTCTCCCCTCTAGTCTTACACTGCTAAATTAGGGACAGCTAGTGCAAATAGCCATGGTGTAGCTTTGCGCGAAATTCAAACCAAACCCATCCCTCTATACGAGATTTGAATTTCACTTGATTTTTTCGTTGCTGTTTTTGAAATGTGACTGGAAACTCGTTATTTGTACAAACGTTTGCGTTTGTTAACTCCGTATTAAAGCAACAGTGCTTTTTTTCCCTACATTTAAAGTAATACCACGAATAAACATGGTATAGAGAATTCGAGTTCACTGCACATCTGACAATGAAGGAGGCGGGATGCATTTGGTTCATTTCACAATAGAGCTGATGTTTCTGACGTCACCGGTAACAGTATGAATTAATGCTAGCCTTGTAAGGGTTCTGCTCGAAAACTGGAAGCTAAAATTATGATTATTAAATTAATAAGTCTAAGCAATTCAAAGATCTCTAGCAGGTTCCATCAAAAACAACCAGTTTGGGCAGATTTGTAAGAAGCAGTGTATTGCATAATTACTGCAGCTTTTCAATCTCGACTCTTCAATAACAACTACTTCATCAGTGGTTGATAGAAGCAGGAAAGAAAATAATAAACAGGCATCAGAATATTTATGGCAAAAATAGAAGCTTTATTAAGAACTTCTGATCATAATTAAGTCAGTTACATCATAAGTAAAATAATATAAATGTAATTTAGACATCAATAAATGGAACTTTAATATTGTATTTTATAGTGACTTAAAGTATTTAGTATTATAAACTGGTAAACCAGATAACAAAAGCTTATGATGATCAGGTTACAGATAGCTTAGCTGTCCACGCGATTGACGACATTTTCGTCCATAAAACTTGTAATATCTGAAAAATATTTCAAACAACTTATCTGTGCTAGTTTATTTTAGCATAAAGCTAGACAATGACCAACCAATATAGGTTATGTTTACTGCAGGGAGTCGAACCCCAGATTCAACGTTGTAGGTCTTTAAACTTACCGCTGATGAGACGGAGGACAACAGTTTGAAATATTTAAGGTATTACTTAATATGTAGACTAACCAAACAGTATGAAAGTGATTTAATGAGTGTAATAATATTTTAAAAACATATTAAAAATATAGCAAACGACAGTTAACAAAACTTATTACCGTAACATAGAATCGGTTGTCACGAACGAAGTACATAAAAGTACCTGTCAAATGCTATTTTTGTAAACTACTTACCGATACAGAAAGGATTAATGTACAGGGTGATTATAAAGTGACTTTAGTAGTTTAGCGCATTATGTTTCACAAACGGTATGGTATATGAAGGTTGTATTACATAGAAGGGTTAAGAGTATCATGCGGATATAAATCCGGTAAGTTTTCGCATGTTGCCATCAGCCTGTTTATTACACTTTAGCTCATACGATTAAAATAAAACTGACAAACAAGGCAAACTAGTGAATTCTTATCATACCAAATGACGCAATGCCGAGGCAGATCTTAGGGAATATCGTACAGACAATCACCAAATGATGCAATACCAAAGTAGATCTTAGAGAATATCGTACAGACCATAACCAAATTACGTATTGCCGAAGCAGATCTTAGGGAATGTTAAAGAGAGGACAGCTTCCACAGAGGATATTGATCCATTATTTCTCTGTTCAACATCACAAAAACATATGAAGAGGCTTTTTTTTTTGGAATTTCGCACAAAGCTACTCGAGGGCTATCTGTGCTAGCCGTCCCGAATTTAGCAGTGTAAGACTAGAGGGAAGGCAACTAGTCATCACCACCCACCGCCAACTCTTGGGCTACTCTTTTACTAACGAATAGTGGGATTGACCGTAACATTATATACCCCCACGGCTGGGAGGGCGAGCATGTTTAGCGCGACGCGGGCGCGAACCCGCGACCCTCGGATTACGAGTCGCACGCCTTACGCGCCTGGCTATGCCGGGCCATGAAGAGGCAGATTGAGCTTTTGATAAGATTCGTAGAGGCGGACCACCAGTAACTACTAAACCTGTTACTGAGGTCAGTTGTGTCATAACAGAACAAATCAGCGTAAGTGGACTAGGGTGAGGCGGTGCACATTGTGTCGTCTGAATTTATCAATTTCAGTTTTTATCAGACTCTTCAATCAACTTTGCACATGTTTATGCTCTGAATTATAGCCAGGTGGTTAAAGCACTCAACTCGTAACCTGAGGGATGCAGGTTCGAATTCCCGTCACACCAAATATGCTCGCCTTTTCAGCCGTGGGAGAGTTATAATGTTACAGTTAATCCCATTATTCGTTTGTAAAAGAGTAGCCCAAGAGTTGGCGGTGGGTTGTGATAACTACCTGCTTCCCTCTAGTTTTACAATACTAAATTAGAGATGGCTAACGCAGATAGCTCTTATGCAGATTTGCACTAATTTCATAAGAAAGAGTGAATAACACAAATTTAGCTCGCCATGCTGATCTTGCTTTGCAGTTCTGGTTAGGCAAGAAGGCGATGGCCAGCGACTTGCCAGTATCTTAAGACCGGATGAAACACACTTCATTTTTGGACATGACAACCCGTACAAATGCATCATCTGGGCAAAAACTTATTCACATATAACATTTCGTACATATCTCCATGACTAAGATGATATGTGGTTTTGCAGCTGACTTTATTATTAAATAATACTTTAAAGAATTATCGGCATATGACACGGAATAAGAAAATTCAATTAAGTTTTTTTCGGGAGAATTCGAGGATTTGATTATCCTGCTTCGCCATGTTCGCGAGATTAATTAAAAGCAACGTGAAAAACACAAACAACAACACATGTAACTGTCTACAACTGCACACACAAACATTTCTACATATATTCGTGAGATCTGTAAAAACTGTGTCGGGAGACGCAAGAGAGACAGAAACTAAAAGGTTAAACCCGCTGCGTAGGTCAACAAACCAAACTAATAAAATGACATTTTTCAGAGTGAGTGAGTGGAAAGGGGAATCTCCTGCGTAGTCAATGCTGCACAGTAACAAGAAATACTCAACACCAATATAATTCACATGTTTAAGTAACAAAACGCGATGGAATCTATGGTTTTTTATAGAGGATGACGTCTCTTCTGTATATTGGTAATCAGGTGAAACATATCTTGTAGGGATAATTCACGTCACTTTCCTTGTGAAGGATTACCTCGTTCTCTGACCTTATCAATCTATTTCTGATTGTAGGAATACCCGAAATCATGCTTCTACTGGAGAAGTTTCACACACGTGTCCAGACCTCAAGGATGGCACTGTTCAAGAAGTGGCCAACATACCAGATGAGATGTATGCTACTGTTGTAAACTCCATTGTCACACAGTTGCAGTGTGTTCTGGCCGGGCATGGTCATGTGTGTTAAGGCGTTCGACTCGTAATCTGAATGTCGCGGGTTCGAATTCCGGTCGCACCAAACATGCTTGCCCTTTCAGCCGTGGGGGCGTTATAATGTGACGGTCAATTCCACTATTTGTTAGTAAAAGAGTTGGCGGTGGATGGTGATGACTAGCTGCCTTCCTCCTAGTCTTACACTGCAAAATTAGGGACGGCTAGCACAGATAACCCTCGAGTAGCTTCGCGCGAAGTTCAAAACAAACACTCAAAAGCAATGTGTTTCGGATATGGAAGAGCACATTGTAAACACTCACTGTCATTGATCAGATATTACGTTATAGGAGTAAAAATCAAACCCCACCATCAGATTAAAGCGGCCTAATATTTGGCGATTTGTGCTGTTGACTAGCTATAGGCGAATATCCCCTCAAAAAAAGTATTAATTAGCACATCTCGATGATGAGCTGTTGAAAGAGCAGTTTGGTGTTAAAAGTAAGATTTATCTTTCTACTCACACTTCTAGTTTTACTGTACTTTTGTCTAAATAACCACACTATACAGCTACTTACAGTAGCTGAGAGTGGAATGTATTTTCTGTTTCCATACATTTATGTATAATGTTTCCTGTTTCTTCATTCATTCCTTAATTTGCCCTCACCATAATTTAGCGATAAAATATCGCTCAATGCCCAAACACGAATTCCTTGGAATCAATATAATATACATACATAATTTCAATGTGTTACACTGAGGAACAAAAGAACATTCCAAGAAATGAATTATGGCGTCGAAAAAAGAATTATTGTATCCTTGATTTCTCGTCATTTTTGCTCACATAGTATGGTGAAGATACCTTTTGAACTTTCTTTTCCTGTTTATAAAAGGTCAGGAGAGGTTACTTAAAATATGAGGCAATAAATAACATACTCTGACATTTCGAATCGAGTAATTTAAACACCTAAAACTGAAAAGAGTTAAATTCGGTGAGTTCAGTTGAATTGAAAGAAATTACATTTATTTCTTCTTTAAAATTCCTCGAAGTCGCAAAGAACCTCAGTCTGTGCAAAAAGCGACTTCTGCAAATGGCGATATAAGACTTTTCTGTCATCCAGTCGTAGTTTGTATTAGCCTATAAGTAGAAAGTTGCTTTTAAACCAATGACTTTGCTTGTCTCACGAAGTGCCAGTAGTTTAGATACCTCTATTACCAGGGAACTTCAGAACTTCGATTTGTATATTATTGTGAGTGGAAATATGTGGATTAGAGAGATACCAGCGAGTCTGTTAAGACACAATAACGTTAACCTGAGTTGTTTGGTAGTCGTGTGATTTTTACAGAAAATTGAAAAACAAAAAGAATTAAGAAAAGATGGATTTTCGGTTTCCATTTAAATGGGCCCGGCATGGCCAAGTGTGTTAAGGCGTGCGACTCGTAATCTGAGGGTCGCGGATTCGCATCCCCGTCGCGCCAAACATGCTCGCTCTTTCAGCCGTGGGGGCGTTATAATGTTATGGTCAATCCCACTATTCGTTGGTAAAAGAGTAGCCCAAGAGATGGCGGTGGGTAGTGATGACTAGCTGCCTTCCCTCTAGTCTTACACTGCTAAATTAGGGACGGCTAGCACAGATAGCCCTCGAGTAGCTTTGTGCGAAATTCAAAAACAAACAAACATACTATCTGAATGAATAATGTTTCTATCAAGCATAAGTGGTTTGATACATTTTCAAAAAAACATTTTATTCTAAAGAGCGTCAGTTTCCTTTTCACAACAATATTATTAATCTCAAAAAGTAATTAAGTGTTATGATAAAAACTGAACGTCAAGAAAGACTTTGACATCGACATTGATCTAGACGGCGTAATAAGTTCAAGAAAAAGGAGAGCTGTTTTGTGTTGTTTTGGAAGATGTTCCAGTACAGATATAGGCTTAAGCTCCTTATTTCTTTAGCAGTACAATAACATCGAGAAGCTTCTAGAAAAGGAAATATTTGACGTGATTGGGCGGAGATACGTTGATGTGATTTGATCAGCAAGGCAGCCATATTGGATTTTTGTTGTTGTTGTTATTGAATGGTACTTTAAGGCTTGCGAACTAATGGTTGTTGGTGCTACTTCTTTATATTATTTTTAATAAAACGTATAAGCATAAGTACATATTTATACATACAATCTGTATGTATGCGTGGGCATTACCTTTGTCATATATATGCATGTTTGAAGATTAACTGTAGGTATCATTTTTTAACTTCTTATAAAAATTACAAACAAGCAATACGTATTAAACTAATCATATGAACTCTACTATTTTAATACATATACCTCATTAACATACGAAGCGAGTTAAATGATAAATAATTCCTTGAAAACCTAATTACTGGCAAAATTTGCTTCTTTATCCAGAATATTTTTTTTTATTTTAATCTGGTCGTATCCTATGTATTCAAAGCAATTATTTAACAAATCAATACTTTTCTTTTCTAATATCGATTAACTAAGTACTTGAAGTATATAATGTCAATGCATTGAAGTTGACATAAGAACTAAACTCTTAAATTCAAATAATTATTTAAAATTGTCTAGAATTTCTAAGTAGACTTTTGTTAATTTTTCTTTGTTTCTTGGTTGCATCGTTTAGGAAGTTTATAAAAGGAGTATTAGATCTTTTAAAAAGTTTAGACAAAATAAGTGTATTGTTCCTTTTCATTCCAGAAATGAACTAATACATTTCTAAATACATGTGTATAATCTTACACTGTGAATAAATGCGTTTGTTTACACCAAATCATATGCTAGGAATTCATATACAATTACACGAAATCATATGCAAATGTGTTATGTATATGTGTAAATATTTTGTAAACGACAACATGTCGTATTGTGTTTGAATTTTCATTTGTATTATTCATTTTTCCATATTGATATTATTGTTTCGAAGTTGAAACTAATATTTTGTTATTCATTCAGGGTAACATTTTAGAACTTTCTCGAATTAAGTAGACCAATCACATGTTTGTAAATGAGTACTGGTGACTTCCTGTCTAGACGTGTAGTCTCGTGCAAGAACGGATATGCGTGAATAGCTCTGGAGTTGTATGGAAATTTCAAGATTGTTCGAGAAGTAGGCCTATCGGTATAAAAGACGGTGACAAGAGAGAGATTCAGTCATCAGTTTTATTCAAAGGAGAGAGATTCAGTCATTAGTTTTATTCGAAGACAAAGAGTGAGAATCAGACACCAGTTTCATTTCAAAAGAAGGGAGTTAGTTATTTGAGAAAGATTAAGTGTTTGCTGTGAATATTCAACTTGGATTTGTGATTTTATTTCGTCAATCTCTACGATACATCTGAATTACTGCTTGAGCTGAGAGACGGCGATTCCATTGAACTGTGAACTGTTTCGGAATTTCTTCGTGGGACCAAATTCACACCCTAGACTGGAATTTGAGACTGTAATTTTAGATCATTACATTAGATACAGGCCAGTACCGTTTTGTGTTGTGATTTATTTTGAAGTTTGAAACTAATATTATTTTGTTTTGTAATTAATTTCGAATGTTGTAACTTAATATCTGTCACTATTATTATATAATTCATGTTATATCTGTTATATTTGTTAATAGTTTAGTGTAATAAATTATACAAGCTGTTATCTGCGTTTTTCTGTTGCGTTTAGTCTACGAAGAACTTAAAACATTAAAAAATACGTAACAAAATGAATATTTGCATCCTGTGACTACCTACATTTTTGCCGGAACATAATGTACAAATCAACCGTATAACTTTAGTGTTTCATAATTCGTGTTTCAATAAACAGTTAACTTTCTTTACTTTCTTTTTTCTTTAAATTTTAAATATCGCGTGTGTAAGTTACAGAAGTTGAATAAATGAAATAGTAAAGTGTGACATAATGTAGGCCTAATATCTATGTGAAAACGGCTGGTTTTAGTTGAGAAAAATTTTTATGCAAAGGAGCGAACAACGTTTCGACTTCTTCGGTCATTGTCAGGTTCACAAAGAAAGAAAGAGGTAACTGACCGATAGTTGATCATATGTTTGAAGATGGTTGTGTAACTGAATGTAAGAATGTAGAGGGCGTGCTTAGATATTTGATTATATATATTAATATAGGTATAAAGGTTTTCTTTTGTATTGGTTCATTTTGGGCTTGAGTTGTTGTATAAGTAAGGCTTTTTTAATTTTGCGTTTGTTTATGTTTGTTTATTTAGTATTTGGGTGTTTTCTGTGGTTATGTTCTGTTTATTTGATTTGCAGAGTTTGAAAACGTGTGAAGGTGACTTTTTGTGTTATTTGAATCTGGTTTCCATTTTTCTACTTGTTTCTCCAATGTAGAAGTCGTGGCAGTTATCACATTGTATTTTATAAATAATGTTGATGTGGTGTTTGTCAGTGTAGTTGTTACATAGTATAGACCTCAGTTTTGTGCCTGGTTTTTGAATAAATTTGGTATTAACTGGAATGCCATATTTTATCACTAGTTTTTGCCAAATGTTGGTTATTTGTCTGCTGATGTCGGGAATGTATAGTATGCAGCGGTATATGGTTTCGTGATTTTTTAATTCGTGGGATATATTTACTTTTGTTGGTTGATTTTGCTTTTTTGTCTATATGTGTGCATGTAATGTTTTCTACGTTTTCTGGAGGAAACTTATTGATGTTGATGAAGTATTGTTTTATTTTGTCTAATTCGTCTTTAATTTTATCTGGTGAGCATAGTTTTATGCCTGTGTTTATCTGGTTTCTTAGTATGTTTTTGTTTCATGTGCCGAGTCCCAAGGAATGTATAATCCAGTATGGGTGATTTTTCGGTGGATTTTTGTTATCATTTGTGTATCGTTTCTTGTAGTTTTGAGGTTAAGAAATGATATTTGATTGCTTTCTTCCTGTTCACATGTGAAGTTAATGTTGGGATGCATTGAGTTAATGTGATTGAAAAATTAAGTGTGTGTTCTGTAGATGTGAATACCGCAATCGTATTCTCTACATATCTGTACCAGTCTAGTGGTGGATGTAATGCTGTGTTAATTGCTTGTGTTTCAACTTGTGTCATAAAAATATTGGCTAGAACTGGTAATACTGGGTTGCCCATGCTTAGGCCATTTGTTGTTGTATAGTTGTTGTTGTTTACACATGAAGTTTGTATTCATCGTGGTGAATTTTATGCGGGTTCCTGGGAATGTCTATTGATGGGTTAGGGTCCCGGATGTAGAGTTCCAAGGCTGTCTTGCAGTCTTTAGCGGTTGGGACTTCTGTAAAGAGGGATATAACATCGAAACTGGCCATTAAAGCTTTATGATTAAGTTGATTAAGATTAGACTTGAAATTTAAAGAGTCTTTGATGAATGAACTGGCTGATGTTACATATTTGGAGAATGCCCATGATATGTATTTATCAAGATTGTAATTAAACGAGAATGTGGGCATTATTGGTCGTAATAGACAATCTAGTTTATGAGGTTCGGGAATGTCGTATATTTGTGTTGTGAGTGAGTCGGTCTTGCGTAGGTAGGTATAAAGTGTTTTTGAAATTGTGTTGGCTTTTTTCATTTTTAGTAGTAATTTGTTTAGTTGCGTCTCGTGTGTCTTTGTTGGATTTGTGTGTATTGGTTTAAATTTGTTCGTGTCTGATAGGATGTTCTTCATTTTTTGGATGTATTCATTCGTGTTCATTATGACTATAGAATTACCTTCATCTGCTTTTAGAACTTTTATGTTTTTGTCTTGTTTTAGGTTTTTTAATGGAATTAATATATCTTTTGGTAAGATTGTTTTTCATCTTTATGTTTTGTGAGATTATGTTGACGGTTGTGTGAGAAAATTCTTTGAAAAAATCGTTTAAGATGTTGTTTTTAGGTGTTTCTGGAAAATATACATTTTTAATATTTTCTGGGAAGTTTGGCTGTTGGATGTCAATAAAATTGTCGAAGTTGTCTTTTTTCTGTTGGTTGTTTCCGGTTCGTTTCTTGTTTTTGTTTTCTGTGGAAAGTATCAAAAGTCTCCTGGCTGGGTCTTGTAAAAAACATGTTTTAATTTCTCAGATTGGAATGTACCTAGGTACTACTGCGAAGTTTAGTCCTTTGTTAAGTTGATGTATCTCGTCTGTGTTTAGTTATCGGTCGGATCTGTTAATTATGAGGTTAGTCAACGGTTTGTCGTGTTGGTATCTTTTCTGTTGTTTGCATCTTAGTTTTTCTTGTTTTTTGTTGTGGCAGATCGTTTTGTCCCTGTCATTCCTAGTGTTGATTTAGTTTATGTTTCGTTGTATAAGCCCATAAATCTCTGGTTTTCGAACAAATAAACCATAGAAAACACCCAAATACTAAATAAAAAAACAAACATAAACAAACGCAAAATTGAAGAAGCCTTACTTATACAACAACTCAAGCCCAAAATAAAGCAATACAAAGGAACATAAATATAAGCAAACATCTATGCACACCCTCTACATTCCTACACTCACCTTCGGTTACCTCTTTCTTTCTTTGTGAACCTGACGATGACCGAAGAAGGTCGAAATGTTGTTCGCTCCTCTGCATAAAAATGTTTTTCAACCCGAACCAGCCGTTTTTACATATATATTTTTCTCTACAAGTGGGTTTTCCCGTCATCACTGATTATAGGCCTAACATTGTCATGCGGATTTTTTGCTCTAAACATAAAATCCTTTAAAATTACTTAACATTCACCGACTTAGCGTTTGATTGCTTATCGCAGTTTATCCGACGAGACAAAGAAAAACTGTGTAGGAAGACACTTTTATCCCTAACAGTTTCAATTTGTTTGTTTGTTTGTTTTGGAATTTCGCACAAAGCTACTCGAGGGCTATCTGTGCTAGCCGTCCCTAATTTAGCAGTGTAAGACTAGAGGGAAGGCAGCTAGTCATCACCACCCACCGCCAACTCTTGGGCTACTCTTTTATCAACGAATAGTGGGATTGACCGTCACATTATACGCCCCCACGGCTGGGAGGGCGAGCATGTTTAGCGCGACTCGGGCGCGAACCCGCGACCCTCGGATTACGAGCGCACGCCTTAACGCGCTCGGCCATGCCAGGCCTAACAGTTTCAATATAGGTAGATTTCAGAACAACTAAGTTACGAGGTGTCATAATATTTGAAAACTATAAGGTAATGGAAGTGTTAAATACAGATTCTAAAGTTAATGGGTAACTAACTGATTGATTTCGAAACCTCTACAACGGGATTAAATGTCTATACGTTTTATTGTTATAGTACTTGCTTGGGGTATAATTTTATTTTTAAAGTTATACAATAAAACAAAAAAATCTTATTACTTGTACATAAAACGTATTCAGCTTTACTTACGCTAGTCATAATTGTTATTGTTATTTTGAATTAAGCACAAAACTAATGGGCTATTTGTGCTCTGCCCACCACGCGCATCGAAACCCCGTTTTTAGCGTTGTAAGTCTGCAGATACACCGCTGAGCCTCTGGGGGCGCTCGTCAGAATCTGTGTTGAATAAAAAGAAATATTCTTGATGTGAACGAGTTTTTTTCAGCAGTGTTAGAACTAAATTAAAACTACTTGTTTGTTTCTGTTTCACGGGTGTTTACGAGTGCTGAATTAATTATATAGCTTGTTATGCATATATTTAACTATTTAAACAACAGAGAAAACTACATTTGTAGTGACAGAAAATGAGTACAATAATAACAATAATTTTAATATATTCAGATTATGCGCTATTAAACACTACTCACGATAACAAACTGACGACGTGAGAAGTTTACATGTGAAAGAACGTATTCACATGCTCGGGATGCGGTTTCTCGTGAATAGATAATACGTAATTCAATATCAATCATGTCGCGGTGGAACATAAGTTCTTGACTTTCTGTTAGATATGTAAAAACAGAATTATTCAAATTAATGCAACTTTTGTTTAGTAGAACGAGCCTTATATCCGGAAAATCACAGTGTGTGTGAAATTTTAACAGTATACCGTTACAGCAGTAACTTACTCGCTGTTACACACTTTATAAACAGCCCAGCTGTTACAAATAGTTAAGCGTGTACATACGTTCTGGTAAGGCAACTTATGGTTTAATCTTATGATATCAGTTCCAATTTTCTACTAGCTTGTTATACTGAAATACATACAAACAATTTAAGAATAAGTCACTTAAGCGTAATTTGTTATTATTACAATTTACGTCAACATTCAAGTTGCATAAACAACGAAAACACGTTTTTCCAAATGCTTATCCCGGCATGGCCAGAGTTAAGGTATTCCATTCGTAATCTGAGGGTCGCGGGTTTGAATCCCCGTCACACCAAACATGCTCGCCCTTTCACCCGTGGGGGCGTTATAATGTTACGTTCAATTCCAGTGTTCGTTGGTAAAAGAGTTAGCGGTGGGTAGTGATGACTAGCTGCCTTCCCTCTAGTCTTACACTGCTAAATTAGGAAAGGCTAGCGCAGAGAGCCCTCGAGTAGGTTTGCGCGAAATTCAAAAACCAAACAAACAAATACTTTATTGTCAAGTAGTTCAACTTAAGTAATTCATTTGACACTGAATAGGTCAACTCATCATGTATTTATTTTAGTGTTAACGTGTTTGAAGTTAGAGTAGAAACGTTACTATAATAAAATCAGAATTTCGAAAAATTCGAGACAAGACCTTTCCCTTATAAGTACAACAAGAACACGATCTTCATCAGGAATATGAAATACCTGCTTTGATAATCTTCTCTGTAAGTCTGAAAATGTCTGGTTGATACAATTGCTTCAAGAGAGAGAAAAAGAGTTTAATGACGTAAATCTGTTTATAAACTATGGGCTGCGTAACGCATCGTTTTCACCTGTAAAGCAGCAATCCATAAAGCGTAAAAGCTTGTCCAAGAGCACAAAAGATCTTTTTAAATTATAAAAACATGTTAAGAGGGAACAAACAGTCATCTGTTGGTAAATTTTCAAATAGCGGTAGTCTCTAGTTGAATGAAGTTGTTTTATATATTATTTACTTATATTTTAAAGTATCAAATATTAGGCTTAGCTTTTCATAGAATGTAGTGACAAATTTAAGATTAATTTGTTACTGCCTTCTGGATCTGGAATGACCTGATGGAGATAATTCGTACTATCTCAGCATTTTGTACTGAGATTTATTGAAGATGGGTGAATCACCTCAGTGAACAGATGGAATTATTGTGATAAATAATAAAGAATATGGTACTACATACAGAAAAATATTAGTACAGTAATATATTACCCAAAATCATGTTCAATTAAACTGTCTAACTCAGAATAATTCGTATTTCTTCATGTGCAAGAAGTTGTTTGTAATACACCTCAGGCTGTTTCATAGCTACAAAGAATAAATAACGAAACGTTTAAAGATAAATAGCTTGTCATATGATATCCTGCAAACTTAAATTCAATAAAAGTGTGCGTTACGTTATCTGTAAGCAGTAAAATGTCTTCTAAACTGTGCGGGTTATCTACAGAAAAAAAATCAAATGTTTTTATTGATTTTAATGCCGTGCAAACGTATACTCATAAAATTTACAAATTTTTAAAGTAAAAGTCAGTATGTATGAAAGTAAGTATTAGCGAATATCGTCATTCAGTACTCGTATACTCTTAAACAGTGCATGAAATCGCGAAATTGTAAACATAGACATTCATTATGATTGATTCAACGAATGATCTCAGCGTCGAAATTGCATGACGACATAACTTTATAGCCAACTGAATGTGATTAGCATTTACACTTACAAATTTTGTCTCAAAAATTATGACAGAGGACTCAGAGATTTAGTAATGAATGTTGATAAATCTAGTTTTAACGTTTTTTATGTGAGAACCATGCACATTTGTTTATAACAACGTCGCCATAACTATTTGCTTTTATCTTTACACTTACGAAGAAAATTTCAGATTTCTGAGGTTAAAGTTTAATTATTTTCTATCAGAATAAAAGATATATTAATTCCTCTAAATCGCCAAACGAGTCTACAGCCAAATCAAACCAGATGGAAGCAGATTCTCGCACTAATAAATATGAATCTGTAAACATAAAAAATAAAAGTTTGAACTTATTATATTATATTTAGTTTTTGTTTCTTATTAAGTATAAAACGCTACACAATGGGCTACCTGTACTGTGCCCATCACGGGTATCAACTGTTATATTAATGTATTCTAAAGACTGTTGGCATGGGTATTAAAACTTTAATAAAAATAAAGCACAGAACGTTTCGATCGTCTTAGGTCATCTTCAGGTTAACCAACCGTCTTTAGAATACAATTTACATCAAGTGAGTTTCTCTTCATCATGAAAGACTGTTATAAGCCTTTGAGCTTACCACTGTTTATATATGCACAAAAGAAATATTCAGTTAACTTAATTTCACAGAAATAAATTTTCTAACATAAGGTTTTTACCTTGTTTGAAGCGAAAATATATTATTTTCTTTTGTGTCATTAGGTTTATAAATGATTTATTTACAGAGAAAAAATATTTTGGATAATTAATATAATTTTTCAATAAAACTTTATATTGAGGTTTTTCAAATGTCCATTTTTAGGTAAAATAAAAGATTTGTAAACTTCGATTATTACAAATGTACGTGAATGAGGCCAAGAAAGCTGATGAGAGCTAAGAAAAGCAACATAAAGCTTTATATTATAAGTGTACTTTGCAAAATTTTGTACATAGAAGATACACTTACCTCAGCTGAAGCTTGGTACAGTTGGTCAGTTCGTTCAAGAATCTCAGTTTAAAATAATAACAAGAAAGAATAAAGCATTCTAAAGAAACATTCTTCCGCAGCAATTAATGAATGTGGCTCTGTGAAGGCTACAGATTAATACATAAGAAACTACTGAAATGTCACTTGAAAGAGCTAAACTGATTGCGCATAAAAAGGAGGCCACCACTGCACTCGTCTAAGCATCCGCAGCCTAAGAGTGCATGTGAAGACCAGGCCACGAGCTGTGCCTGATGTGTTTTCAAGAAGGAGAAGAAAACATCCGAACAGCCGTTACCATGACAACGTGGTTACCATAGCGAACTCTTTGCTCTTTCTCAATCAATAGAACTGTTACCACTGGGCAAACATGGTTTCTCTCTTTCCCGGGTGACTGAGTCAGTTCCATAGTACCCGTGCACTGCATATATATATATATATATATGATTTTTTCTTTTATCGTAGATAGGGCATGATATTTAAAGCATATCTTCACCCCAGCCCAAAGTATCACACATCACTTTGTAAGTAGAGAATAGCTGGTAAAAATTATAATACGTATCTTTATTTTTCACTTTTCTTATTTTCATTTCTTATTATTCAATCTCCCACTATAACCAAATCGATCTCTTGTCGTGGATCGTGTCTTTGATTTTTTCGTTACATGTCTAGTCTTGTTCAGCTCGTTAAAACTACTCGTGCTTGTCATTACTTAAAGCAAGCCTGTTCACATAAAAAAACTTTACAATACTGCATGCGTTAAAATTCTATTTTACTCTGATATCATTATCTGATCCACGTTCAAAGTTTAACGTATAAAAACATATGTGCGTTTGTGTATAACGCTTAACTCACTCTTGTACCAACAAAAGTTGACAGTTACGAAAGCGTACGAGTCATCTATATTTCTATAATAAAGTTATTCCCACTATAACCTATTCATGTGTACATTTCTCTATACTTTATTATTTATGTGAACGCAGATATATTTCTACTAAACACTTCATTCTGTTAATTTGGTTGCTGTTAAGAGCAAAGCTGAACAATGAGTTATCTGTGCTCCGCCCACCACAAGTATCGATGTATAACTGAACCACTAGTGGTGGTGAGAAAAAGATCACTTTTTTAAAAAAATTCGTAGTTTCTTAATTCATTAAGATAAATGAAGGTAGATGGTGCTACTTATGTATATACATTTTATATTCACTGCAGGCCAAAATCTTAAGGCCAATGAGCATAAAAAAAAATTGCATTTTGCGTTATTAGACTCAATCACTTATTTGAGTAGAGCTTCGAAAGATGAAAATAAGAAAAGAGGAAAAAAAAAACTTTTTTAGCATTTAATAGGGAAAATGTGAACACTATAAAATTAGCATCAATACTAGCTGGTCAAAAGTTTAAGACCATACTGAAATGAAGCGAGCGTTTATCGGTAAACACGTAGTCATTTATGTTCAAACATTAGCGTTGTCAACATCTCCCACTGACATCTCCTGTGTTACACTGGATAAACACATGGCAAAGAATAAAAAGTTGATACAGTTTGAATTGTCGAGCTGCAAAACCAAGGTCTCTCTCCACGAACCATTGCTGGTGAGATTAGGCGTTTTGAAACTGCTGTTGCAAATTTCTTAAAAGACCCTAAGGGATACGGAATGAGAATTTCAAGCGGTAAATTCAGCTCAAGAACAATAAGACGGCGTTTACGAGAGAAAGGCTTTAAAAACTGTTAATGTCTTCAAAGGCCACGCCTCCTTCCACACCACGATACAGCTCGGTTTAACTTTGCTGAGAAGCACCAAACATCGGACGTAGAAAAGTGGACGAAGGTTTTGTTCTCTGATTAGAAAAAACTTATCCTGGAATGTCCAAATGGCTTCCAACGTTACTGACACTATTATGATATCCCACCAGAGACATTTTCTACACGACACAGAGGAGGAGGTTCCATCATGATCTGGGGTGCTTTTTCCTTTCATGGAAAAATGGAGCTTCAGGTTTTACATGGGCGTCAAACAGCAGCTGGCTACATTGGCATGTTGGAGAGAGCATCCTTATTAACTGAAGGCCCTCGCTTGTGTGGAAATGACTGGATTTTTCAGCAGGACAACGCTGCAATCCACAAAGTCCGCAGGACAAAGGACTTTTTCATGGCGAATGACGTGATTCTTTTGGACCATCCATCGTGTTCGCCCGAACTGAACCCCATTGAAAATGTTTGGAGGTGAATAGCAAGGGAAGTCTATAGAAATGGACGTCAATTCTAAACAGTGCATAATCTTAGTGAAGCCATCTTCACCACTTGGAATAACTTTTCCACTCAGCCTTCTGCAAATGCTTATATCGACCATGTCAGAGCGAATGTTTGCAGTTATTCGCAATGACGACCGTACAACTCACTACTGAGACCTCTTGTTGGACATTTCCTACCCTGTTTAGGACTTCTTTTTGGTATGCTCTTAAGCTTTTGACCAGCTATTATTTAGGCTAATTTCATAGTGTTCATATTTTCCCTATTAAATACTAAAAAAGTTTTTATTTTTATTTTCCCTTTCCATATTTTCATCTTTCGAGGCTTAATTACTCAAATAAGTGGTTGAGAGTAAGAACGCAGAATGCATGTTTTTTTTCTTCCTGTTCATGGCCTTAAGATTTTGGCCAGTGATGTATATAAAAATATGCCATGAAACTTTGCCGTCCTTTTCAAATAAAAATTTATTACACGTGTATATTATCACGCTACCAGTGTAATTTTTCTACTCCCAATGTTATGTCCTTTGTATAATTTCATTTTATCAGCATACTTAGATAAAGAAATTAACAAAATCAATTTCCATCAAATTAATCTACTAACTTCAAATTAAGAAACATTATCACATTAAATAAAAAAATCAATTGTATGTGACTTCTGTAAATCACTGAGAATTGGTTTTCTTACTTACTTCGTCTGTGTTGGACTATGGAAGGGTTAAAAGATGATTAGTTTCAGTAAGTGAACTTAAAGCAATTGGGCATTAAGAGGTAAAATGCTTTAACTAGTGATTATCTATTTATTTACAACCTTATGTGTAATTTCCAACTCGCCATTCAGCAATCCATATTAATTTAATTATGTGAATAATATTATGGCTTTGCGCATAAGTTATTACTTGTTATTACAGTTTTATCTTCTCTTCAAAGGTAACACTGAAAATATGATCTGTGACGCAGAAGCCCAGTGCATTCTCTAAATCACCACACCTTCTGCTGTTGGCTGCAGTCTCACCTATTTAAGGTTCATCAACATACTCAGAGCAAACAAACCAAAGAAATACAGCTAGGCCTTTTATAATGGTAATATCTATGATATGTGGACTGCAGTCTTGCTTATTCAAGACTGACCAACATAGTCTGAGCAAGCAAACCAAAGAAATACAGCTAAGTCTCTTATAATGGTAATATCTATGATATGTGGACTGCAGCCTTGCCCTTTGAAGATCCATACACATCATCGTTATAAACCTTGTTGTATTCCTTTATAGTCACAAAACAGTGGGAATAAAAAGAAGAAATAATTATGAATGACATTACAACCCTACATCTAAAATGAAATAAAATATTCAGTGTCCACTATTACCATATTTAGTTTATTCTTCTAATTATCCGTTATGGACAATCACCACTTTCATCTTAACACATTTCTTGGTTATAGAGAGGGTTACTCTGCTGACCCACCAACCGTCTTAAGAACAATTCTTTGGTGTGCTTGTCTGGGCTACTGAGACGAGACCTCAATGGGCGACGCTAAAGCCTACAGCAGAAGGTATGGCAGGGAGTGCATTGGACCTCTGCGTCACAGATTATGTTTTCTATTTAATATTTGATGAAAAGAAGATAAATCTGTAATACTGTCTGTCTGCTTAGTTTGTTCACAAGTTACTGCTCACATTGCATTGACAATTAACGCTGTACAGTTCACATAATACATACTGTTTAAATGTCACTGTTCACACTACGTGAGTTATCAACACAACATACTTGGATAATTAACACCGTATACTTTGCATCATATATTTTAGTACTTACATAACACGTGAGTTATCAACACCATACAGTTTACACCATGTATTTTAATGCTTAGATAATTAACACTACATTGTTCATATCACATATCTTGAAACTTAATTATCATCTATTGTTTAAATGTTCTAATTAAATGGATTATTGATACCACATGTTTATATCAGTTAATGTTTAAATAGTACATGTTGCTTAGATGTTATTTTTCATACTCTTCTAGTTTGATCACACATTTCATTTGTTATTAACGTCATTACGATTAATCACAGATGCAGACTGCACCAGGTATAACGTTCACGTGTTACTGTCTTAGGCTGTGTGCGTTCAAAAAAGTTATTTCCTATGTCACATAAACTGCCCACTTGCCACTGTTTCTATCACACAGGTTATTTAACTTTTGTTCTCACATAACACAGTTTGTTTATTATTGATCCTATCTTCGTACTCTACGCTCGTTCCTCCACGTATCAAGTAAACCATTCATAAATTTTACTTACATAACTTAGACATTATTAGTCGCGCTAGACAATTTGTTCACAACTTGCTACTTACATGACGTAAACCATTATATTTTTTACTTATTTAACCTAGACTGTATATTGTTGGTTGTATCACCTTGCTTCTCCACATGATAGTACTGCACGACGTAGATAATTCGTAAGTTTTACTTATATAATATGGACTGTATATTGTTGGTTGTGTCACGTAGCTTCTCCACATGGTAATACTGCACGACGTAGATAATTCGTAAGTTTTACTTATATAATCTAGACTGTATATTGTTAGTTGCGTCACGTAGCTTCTCCACGTGGTAGTACTGCACGACGTAGATAATTCGTAAGTTTTACTTATATAATCTAGACTGTATATTGTTGGTTTCGCCACATATTAGTTACTGCATTCTTATATTTTTTTACATTCTGCTGACGTAACACAATTGAAATATAACCCATATTTATAACACTAAACATATCAAAGGCAAAACTAGTGAGTGGTCACTCTGTTCAGCCAAAATAAGATATCTTATGATTTGTCAGGAAATACAACGATTGGTCGTTCAGTTAACTTTTGTATAGTGACCGTATAAATCCTTGCCTCCTTTGTCTCTTTGAAGTAAATAAAAGGTTTTAAAGTGTCCAAATTACTGATGAACTATGAAAGACGTAAAAAAAAACATTTGCATTTTGAAAACTCCATTTTCGTCAGGACAATTTGACGAATGCAAAGCAGCCAATTACAGTAAGCTATTGTAAATTAAATAATGTCTCTCAAAGAGTTTTTAGAAAAATGTGAAAATTATTCCAAACCAACAATAAAGCTCATGATGACGAGAAACCCACTTGAAGTAAAAATTTATTCAAAAGATGGCTGTTATGAATATGAAAACTTTAATTGAAATAAAGTATACAACAACGTTTCAATCCCCTTAGGTAACCTAAAAATGACCTAAAAAGGTCGAAACGCTGTTCTGTACTTTAACTTACACGCCAACCATCTTCAGAATACAACAATAAAGCTTTTAAACATCCAGACAAACAGACCATATTCCCCACTCAAGCAAGAAACCCCATCTGTTTGTCGATCCTGTCTCACAACATTCATAGGGTACCCTCTTTAGAGACTGAACAGCTGTAAGTGGATATCTCATCAGTGTACAAAAGGTTACAAACATATGCCACAAAATTAACGTGAATGCTAGGCATTTATTGAGATTCATTCTATTTACGGTGAGACTTAAAATACTCCTCTACAGTAGAGCCACGAACACGTACAACAACGGTTTGTCTGCAGCATTGCTAAGAACATGTCCAAAAACAGCTCGTCCACAGTGGTACCTAGAAAATGTCCAACGAATCAAGACGGGTGGAACAGTATTTTATTTATTCATTTTGTTTTACGGTGTAATTTACCATATGGAGATATTTAAGACGTTTACTGATTTGGAAATGATAGGGAAAAGGTATAATCCCATTTCCATTCAGGAACGTTGTGTATAAAACGGTGGTTGTAGTATGATGAAAACAAGAACAGCTGGATGTGCCAACATCTCTACATCTTATGGAGCCACAAATACCACATGTTACAGATACCGCACCCTGCGACCCTTCTATGATGTCATACAGCGGTAAAAATGGCCCTGACTTCAGTCTAATGAGTGATGACGTTCGTCCTCACCATGACAAGTTAGACTACGCATTTCTTGAATAAGAGAGAAAGTACAGAGTGGAATGCATTATACGTTCAACCGATTTCAGTTCCATGGAACATATATATGACTTCAGACATTAAATGTACACTGAAAACACCTATTTTAGAGAAACTGTCGAGGATAAGTAACAAAAATATTTTACAGTACTGATTTTAAGGATTCAGCATCGGTGTCAGGCTGTTATTACTGTTCGTGGTAACGATATTCTGTATTAACATAAAATGTCATGAAGTACAAAAACTGTAAGTTACCGAATAGAAACAATAAACCGAATGATCAGTCGTTTATATTTCAGATAATTTGTGGATGAATCACCAAATACTTTGGTCAATTAAAACTGGAGGAAAGCAGTAATTAACATTATTTTAGAACATTGGTTCCGTCGTGGCTAAAATATAATGTTTCAGTTATTCTTTAATTATTTTGTGCAGACTTTCTTACGTGCTCTCAACCCCTCCACTGGCTCATCAGTAACCTTAAGTTAATGATAAAAATCGTGGTTCGATACATACAGAGTACATAGTATATTATGTAGCATTCTGCTTAAACAAACAAAATAATTTTCTTACATTTTCTTACTGTTCACAAACTATTGCTTGCTTCACGTTCAAAAGAATGTTGGGAAGCACGTGCTCCTCTATTCTACTGTGTTGAAGATATCAGATAAGGACGTTGAATTCTTGTCATCACAGTTATAGGCAAGGCGTGACAAAATTGATTTTTACAGGAGTAGCGAGCGACATGAAGTGTTATGAACATATAATGTTTTATGGCATTCAGTAGTTAACAATATACGGAAAGTTTCTCACGAAGTTTAATTGGAAAGGAGACACAAATTATAATTGTTCAGCATTGATTTAAAAAGGATGAAACTGGACCTCATACACACTGTCTCTTGGCAATGTTGGTTATCATACACACTGTCTCTTGGCAATGTTGGTTACAGTTAAACTAACAGTATCATTATGGCACGCAAGTATGTGTGGAAGTTAAAACACAACAAAAATGTTTACAAGAGAAACCAATTTTGACCGCTGACATGAAATACCATAATGGCTAATCATATGAGTGTTATTATCCACAAAAATTAATATTCTAACATGACTTTATTACCCAAACAAAATTTAGAATGGAAAACAACAATAGTTGAATGAGATTGAAATATTGCATATCTAATGAATCATTTCGTGTCACGAAAAGCGAATAGTTACATTAAAATAACTTAAAGGTCGATCTTTATCATTGTTTAAACGTGTACCCATATTTTTTTAATCAGACGCGTTTTGATTCAAACGCATACAAATTGAATAATTTGTTTTTTAAGTAATAAAAATCTAACAGTATCAAACATGAAAAAAATTTCAAAATACTATCATGGATATTTTTTCACTTATGAAATATTTTGCTACAAGACGATCTGGTTCTTAAACACCAGTTTAGGCAGGTTAACGGATACAGTGAACAAACTTGATAACATTAGATTTATAAGCTAACAAGGGTATCCGTGCAGGACATGAGCTATATGTTAGCGTGACTAGATTGTGAGTCTGAAGGCCCGGCCTGGCCAGGTGGGTTAAGGCGTGCGACTCGTAATCTGAGACTCGCGGGTTCGCATCCCTGTCCACCAAACAGGTGCCTTTTCAGCCGTGGGGCGTTATAATATGACGGTCAATCCCACTATTCGTTGGTAAAAGAGTAGCCCAAAAGATGGCGGTGGGTGGTGATGACTAGCTGCCTTTCCTCTGGTCTTACACTGCTAAATTAGGGACGGCTAGCGCAGATAGCCCTCGAGTAGCTTTGCGCGAAATTCAAAAGCAAACAAACTTGTGAGTCTGAAAGTTCACTGTTCGCATCTCGTTGCAACAAAAATTCGACCCGCGCCATAAAGCTTTAAGAGTACTATAAAAATGGACTGTAAAAATTCACTCTTTGACCTATTGGATTTACTTATCCCAGCCAAGACATTAAATTTATAAACTCCCGTCAGTGGCACAGCGGTATGCCTACGGACTTACAACTCTAGACTTCGGTTTTTTGATACCCCTGGTAGACAGAGCACAGACACATCACTGTGCTTAATTACAATCAGACAAACTACTTAACAGATTTCTAGAGGACAGAAAACCGATTTTCCTTCTATTTTTTATGTTTTTCTTAGCCCCCTTCTGCACTCGCAATTATATCAGTATTATTACTAAATTAGAAGTCATCCACCATCAAATAAACTCAGAAATATTAACTTTATCTTTCAACTTTCACGAATACTTCCTAGTCATGCGCCCCCCAGTGGCTCAGCGGTGTGTCTGCGGACTTACACGCTAAAATCCGGGTTTCGATACCCGTGGTGGGCAGAGCACAGATAGCCCATTGTGTAGCTTTGTGCTTAATTCAAAACTACAACAATCCTAGTCATGTAATCATGTGTTAGATGAAGATAATTGTTTGTTTTTTACAATTCGCACAAAGCTACTCGAGGGCTATCTGTGCTAGCCGTCCCTAATTTAGCAGTGTAAGACTAGAGGGAAGGCAGCTAGTCATCACCACCCACCGCCAACTCTTGGGATACTCTTTTACCAACGAAAAGTGGGATTGACCGTCACATTATACGCCCCCACGGCTGGGAGGGCGAGCATTTTAGCACGACGCGGGCGCGAACCCGCGACCCTCGGATTACGAGTCGCACGCCTTACGCGCTTGGCCATGCCAGGCCGAGATGAAGAGAAACCGTCGTTTCTAAGTATTCCTGATAAAGTTTTGAAACATAAATTTTAAAATTGAGCAAAAATCCCTACCACTAGGAATGTACTATTCAATTAGAGTTAGTAGACGGTGATGTTTACTTGTTATCTTTCTTTTGGTCTATCAGTTCAAAATTACAAATGGCTATGCGCAGATAGTCCTTGCGTGGCTATGCTCGAAAGCTACAAAATAAACTAAGACCCAAGAGTTCCCATCTAAATATCCAAAGTACGTAACTATCATATAAGTTTGGGAACATAATACACCATAAACTCTGTCTGTAAAATGTATTAACATCGGTATTCTGTATTATGTACATTAATGTTCTTTATCGTCAAACACAAAGACCAATTTGTGTTCTTCCCAGTGTGAATTGAAAAATTTGATCAGTAGTGTTATGAGCCTTCAAACTTTCCGCTGAGCCATCCGGAAACTTTGATACACGGAATAAAGTCCATACTAAAATACCTAAATGTAGTTCTTTACTCTTGTTACAATCATGGTCGTTTGTTTTTTCTTACAAATTCAATCATCATTATGAGACTTGGTAAGACGGTCCTCATTAAGTCGCAACCAGTTAAAAATCTTAAATAATAAACAAAAGAAATTAGCGCATGAATACATTTGAAGAAAATGTCGTATTTCCTGTTATTTACCTATCTGAAATAAAATAAAGCAAAAATATCATTGAAAGAAATGTCATATTTCCTGCTAATTACCTACCTTGGGTAAAATAGTAACGCAAAAAATATACTGGAAAAATTAACAAATACTACCGTGGACTTCCTACTAATTACTAATTTTAGATAAAACTGTAACGCAGAAATGTCGCATTTCCTGCCAATTACTTACCTCAAATAAAACCATAATGCAAAAATTTCCTTGAATAACATGTATTTCTTGTTTATTACCATAGGCTTAAGTTTTGGAGTTTTTAGTAACATGTTCACTTCCAACATAAGTTGATTTTTTCCTTCCAGGTACAAGTTTAGGCGAAGGTTAAGTGAATGAGGATTTCTTCTGGGAATATTCCCCTTTCCCTCAATACAACAAGTTCTCGAGTAGTGGTTCTTTGAATCCCATTCCCGATTTAGTGGACCCAGTGACTTCTTTTATTTTATTTTCCTTTAGTTATACAATATTTTCTGTTATTATTATTTAGATTTCGCATCATATTTATTTTATTCATTCATTTATTTTCTAGTCCTTGCTATTGTAGAAGTTGGAATTTACTTAAAGCAAAGAAAACTTTGCAAAACTGTATCAGGAAATAAGAAGTTAAACCAACTTGTCGTTTTTCACTGGCTTCTTCTTCTGTGTCTGAATGAAACTAGAGTCAAAGTCCCTCAAAGTCTTTCGACAATATCTCTTTCGCCAAGAGCGAGGTAAAGATAAATTATATATTTCTGAGTGTCCCTGGTTCTTAGAACATAAGGTTACGTTTTTTTGTTTTGTTTTTATGTAGACTGAACGCAACAGAAAGACACAGATAACAGCTTATATAATTTATTACAATAAACTATTATATGTGACAAATATAAAATAAATTATATAATAACAATGACAGATATTCAGTTTCAACCTTTATAATTAATTACAATACAAAATGGTACTGGCCTGTGTCCAATATAATGATCCAAAATGAAAGTCCAAAAGTCCAAATTAGAAGTCCAAAATTCCAGTCTAGGGGGTGAATTTGGTCCCACGAAGAAATTCCGAAGTTTGAATGAAGAAGTCCAGAAACAATTCATAGTCAAATAAATTTGACGAAGTTCTTTTTATGATGTTTTTGATGAATGTCTCAAATTTGTCGTTTTCAAATTTGCCCGGTCTCCCCTAAACAGTCCTATACGTGTTGACCTTCAGTATAACCAGTAATTCGAATGAATCGTAAAAATTTGACGAAATAAAATCACAGCTTCTGTAGATCTAGCTCTAGTCACAAATCCAAGTTGAATAAACACACAGCAAACGTTTAAACTTTCTCAAAGGAAGACAATATCTCTTGAATCGAATAAAAACGGATGACTGACTTCCCTCGCATCGCCGTCTGTTTATATACTAGTAGGCTTACTGTGTTCCTGAAGAGAACACCTGGCGAGACACTAGAAGCATACTCAAGTTCAATCAACAGAAAAATAACCATAACCGAACTAAAATTAACATCAAAAACTTGAAGAACACTTCCCCCGGACATGACCAAATACCAAATATTATTCTGAGAAAAAGCTCCACTCTCCTACTACAACACCTCACAAACATCATGAAAATTTCACTAGCGACCGGGTACTACCCAGACACGCGGAAAAAAGCCATCGTAACAACGATCCCCAAGAAAGAAACTAATAGAACAAATCGAGATAATTTCCGCCCCATCAGTCTGTTTAGCTGCCTTGGCAAACTGATGGAGAGAATTATCTCCAACCGTCTCCTACATTTTTACGAATCCAATAACATCCTTCCAGAATCTCAAAATGCCTCCAGATAAAATAGACAAACAACAGATCACCTCACACGACTCACAGAATCAATCTACAAAGCTTACAACAACAATCAAGTAACCATCGGGGTGTTCCTAGAGGTCAAAAAAGCATTCGACAGCGTATGGCACAACGCCATCATATACAAACTAAATCACCTGCAAATAAATCCCACGATAGTCAAATGGATCTCAAATTTCTTAACCAATAGAACAGCACAAGTAAAAGTCAATAAAACTATATCCAAATCATTTAATATAACAGCAGGAGTGCCCCAAGGATCAGTCCTCTCTCCACTTCTATACATAATTTTCGTCAGTGACATACCTTTTCCAAACCTAACATACACACACAATTCACAATACGCAGACGACATTGCAATCTGGAGCACCTCTAGAAACCCAGTAATGGCCATGTCTCGCGTACAAGAATCTCTAAACAACGTCTCAACATGGAGCAACAAGTGGAGAGTCGTGTTAAATCCAACAAAAACACAAGCAATCACCTTCTATAGGAAATTAAAGAATCAAAGAAAAAATCTAGAAAAAATAAAACTATCACTTGGAAATACAACCATTAACATGAGTAAAAACATCACATTCCTTGGCGTCACTTTCGACACAAAACTAACATAGAAAAAACATATAAACAATATACACTCATCCATCAGAAAAAGGATTTCATATCTAAAGACTATAACTGGTAAACAATCGAAATGCGCACCAAACACCATTATGCAAATATACAAGGGTTACATCCGTCCACTAATAGAGTACGGATGCCAAGTAACATACAATATGTCAAACAACACACTCCAGAAAATCCAAGTGCAACAAAACAATATTAAAATCTGCATTCAGCCTACCATCATTTACGCCAACAAATTATCTACACCAAATTAGCAATTTACCAACTATAAGAGATAGAATAACAGAACTTTCTCTCAAATATTATCTAAAAGCAGAAAATAGAAACAAACTAACGGCATCACTACACAAATTATCCAGTGCACCAACAAAAAACATTTCACCTTACAACATATTTCAAGAATCACAATCTACTCAACAAAGAATACGAATAAATAAAATACGTTATTAACACGAATTCCTTTTTTTTTTTTTCAGATACAGGGCACACGACAGGCAAAACTTTCGGCGCCTGTCCTGTGAAAATGGGTTTTCTCAGAGCACTCCCGTTTCCTTTAGGCATTGGATTTCTAGATCCCAGCCCAGGCAACTCTTTTGCCAGACCCTGAATCGTGCCGTTTGATTTGATTTGATCTGGATTTGAATTATATTCATGTTCACATCTGCTCAACTTCTGCCTTTCGGGACAGGTCCCGGCCTTTCTTTCCGCTACTGCCTTTGCCTCCAGCCAAGACAACATTTAGAGAGACATCCTCCACCCAAAAAGTCAATAATAATAATAATAATTTATTTATTTAAATATAAAAAACACCACTTAACCTTAATATCAATCCACGAAAGGGGACGAAGAGGAACCACAACGTTCCTGAACACCCCGGTTGGGGAGAGAACTCTTCTGATTTCTCTCTCTCTAAACTGAACCCCTGCCACGTTAGTTTAGTTTAGTGTAACTTCCCAGCATTCCAGAGTAATCTAGATTCGTCTCGTACAGACACCAGGCCAAGACAAATGATCGATCTACTTAATTCTAGAAATTTCTACATGAATAATAACGTATATACATAACAATAAGGACCTACCATGGATGAAACAACAACAGCAAAACTTATTCATCCATAATGAGGCTGATAAGCGTGCGGAGAGGCAAACTAGTGCTCACCATCAACACATACCGAGATTAGTCATAACAAAGCATTTGTTTGTTTGTTTTGGAATTTCGCACAAAGCTACTCGAGTGCTAGCCATCACTAATTTTGCAGTGTAAGACAAGAGGGAAGGCAGCTAGTCATCACTACCCACCGCCAACTCTTGGGCTACTCTTTTACCAACCATACCAAAGCAAAATAGGCATATAGGTACAAAAGTTCACGTTACATCTTAACAGTTTCTGTATTTCCTAGTTTCAACTGTCTGTAAAACTCTTCGGTCACTTTTTTTAATGGTTACTTACAAGCTGCATCAGGTTAAGTACTGAAGAAGATGAATTTAGCCTCAAGTACTGATTTTATGTCAGAGTTCTTGGCAAGACTGGCAATTAATGACCAATAAATGACCCTCCTCCTCCAACGTGTTATGTGTGATAAAACTCTTACAAAAGTCAACATATGTGAGCGAGTTTAGTTAGAAATAAGGTTTGTTTGTTTTGGAATTTCGCACAAACCTACTTGAGGGCTATTTGTGCTAGCAGTCCCTAATTTAGCAGTGTTTGGTGTGACAGGTATTTGAATCTGCAACCCTCAGATTACAAGTCTAGTGCCTTATCCACCTGGAAATTAACTTTTACTCCTGTTTATGTTTGGCAATGAAATAATATGATGAGCTTCTAAAATCAAGAATGCAAGTCTCATTTTCAGATCATTTTATTCTCTTTTTTTTGGCACAATTAGTTACACGAACTAGGAACCTTTAACCAGACAAACCAGTAATTTACCAAATCTAAAACTAAAAATAATTATTAATAACAAAGGATTTAAGTTACATAAAAACACCCTACATAATTCACAAAAATTATGAAAGAAATCAATCTCCATTATTAAGTTATAGCTTTAGTAATTCACTTCAAAATATCGGAGTTAATTTGGAAAGAAAGAAACCAGTTAACCTTGAAAACAAAGGTATCAAGCATTATTTCCAAGAGAGCTATGTATAACTGGCAGGATTCATTTTTCATAATATCAAAGTAACAAACTTCAAATATAAAAAAAACGAAAAAAAATTGTGACAGCTAGTATTTATTTGCGAACTAGTTAAACTTAGCACCTTAATGAAAATAATTGTAAAAAGAAAGGGTAAAAGTCAGGATTAAATTGCATATAAAAATTAATATTCTATTACCATAATAATGTAAAATAAATCAGGTGCATCTGACAGAGAGGATTTACCTTAGTAAAGAATTTTTGTTATTAATTTCGCACAAAGTTACAAAAGGGCTATCTATACTATCTGTCTCTAATTTAGCAACGTAAGACTAGAGGGAAGGCAGCTAGTCATCACAACCCACCACCAACTCTTGGACTACTCTTTTACCAACAAATAATGGGCTTGACCGTCACATTATAATGCCCCCTCAGGTGAAAGAATGAGCAAATTTGTTGTGATGGGAGGTTCAAACCCTCGATCCTCAAAATAGTGTTAAAAAATAACACAAAAACAATGTAGAGGAGCAGAAAGATAAACTACCAATCAGTTAATGCTAAAAAATTCAAAATTAATAATGATCAGGAAAACAGTCACTATAAAAATATAATTAAATACTATAAGGTTGGATAGTACTTCTAAAACTTATTAGTTCAGACAGTTATTGCCCCCAGTGACTCAGCGGTATGTCTGCGGACTTACACGCTACAATCCGGGTTTTTTCGATACCCGTGGTGGGCAGAGCACAGATAGCCCATTGTGTAGCTTTGTGCTTAATTCAAAACAACAACAACAGACAGTTATTAAAAGTCTTTTTAAAATAGAAATCTAAAAATATATATTTAATAGTAACAAATATCTGCTGGGAAATATTTAAAACTGTTTACCAATTAATTTGCAGTTACCTCTATTGCTTCCCTAAATATTGTAACACATGCAAGTGCACTGCGTGAGAACCAAATGATACAGTTCAATCTCAGAACACCAAAGTCTGAATGTTCAAACAGTATATTATACAAATTTAAGCGAAATATTTAGTACAGAAATTTTTCTCGGCCCATAAAAATATGTTAACCCTGTGTGTGAATATTAACAAAAGGATTGTTATCTGGGTTACAGCTCTCAAATAAGTTTTCCCCTTTCCATCTAGCAGTGAAAATGTAAAAACCCCATCGTACATGGTCCTACATTAATCACATTTTATAATACATATTATAGTTTAGCAATGGGTACAATGTAATCACTTGATGGTCAAACAAAATGAAAACAATACATGGAATATCAAAAGTTAAAAGATGACACAATAATTATCTTATCACAACTACATTTCATCTTATTGCATCTTTCTAGTACTGAGTCATTAGCTTATTTTTTTTTAATGAAATAGTGAAAAGATATGTAATCATAGTTTGAGATTTTGATGCATTATTCACAACAGATACTTGTTTTATTTGTATTTCATCTTCTAACTTTAAGCCTAAAGTGCCATCAGCTCCAGCTACTCATATTACTACCCCTATTGAGTCGAGATGCAGCCATTGACTTTTATAATCAGCATCTCATTGATATTTGACCAGTAAAAAGAAAACAGCTTTGCTGGTGTTGTGCTCATGATTGCTACATAAAACTACAACAGAAATGCACCAGAAACAATAACAGTGATAAATAAATAGTAAGTTTATTAAAAAAATATGTATTAATAATGTCTATAATGGTGAACAAAATATAAGAATTAAAAACCATCACTTCACAGAAATAGACTGATAAGATCTGTACATGTAAATCCAACTTACATAACCTGAGAAAACACAAGTTTAAAGAAAAACTGCCAAAGGTTTTTTTCTAAAACCATTTTGAAACAAACAATTTAAATGTGATTGTGTTGTTTTCAATAGTCTGCATTATAGTGTTTACTTATTTTAGAATATCTCACACAACCATATATGAAGTAAAATACCAGTACACTGTACCATGAATACACGTGCTGTGTGCAACATTGTACGACACAAAGTACTGAATTACAAAGTTATACAAATTTTGTGCCATGTGTGCACTAGTCTAGCAAAAAGCAACTGTATCTTAAACTAAGGTTTTTGTTATGCAATGATACAATGCATTTTTGTTTTAATTTTTGTCCTTTTTATTTATATCTCAGGAATTTTGTTTATTTTTAATAATGAAAAATGAGAAGAAGGAACATACAGATAAACATTTATCTTTAATTAATATACTTTAAGCATCATATGCACTTAGCCCTATTGATGTACATTTTGTGCAGAACTGGTCATCCCAGGTTCAAGACGTACGGTACTACGAATAAATCAAACTTTTATACATGTATACAAACTTCACCTGTATTTTTTCATTAGATTTGCTACTGTGATTAATTCAAAAACAGTTAAGTAAGTAACTATACCATGTTTTATTTCCTGTCCTTTTGTCTGGCAAAGTTCAAAGCGTGAGCTAATACTGTTGGACATTATCCCTGTAGTTAAGAGGTTAGCAAGTATTACCTTGTTTTACTTTTTAGAGAGATTTTAAACCTTTCAGAAAATGTAGTTATTTTAATTAAAATGTGGTTTTCATTTCATTTTAACATCACAAAAATACATCTATACATACTCGTTTTTCTTTTGAACTTTATAAAACAAGCTATGGTCTTTCATGTTGAAATTAAACCTCACTGAAACATTATATAATAATAACACATTAGAACTGTTGTGTATAGCACATTGTTCAAGGTTTGTTTCTTTGTTATTTTAAACTTTCATGCAAAGCTATCCAAAGGATATCTGTGCTCAGTGTTCCTAACTTTGAAATGATAGACAAGAGAGAAGGCAGCTACTCAACACCACCCTGCAACTCTTCTACTAACAAATAGTGGGATTGACCATTACAATAAAACACTGAAAGGGCAAGCATATTTGATGTTGGAGATTGAACCTGCAATTTTCAAGCTGAGTTAATCACCATAACAACCAGCCCATACCAGATCATTTGAATGTTCAATACTGACTGACCAGACATGTATACTTATAGATATTTTTTGTTTTCTCCACAGCCCCCTCCAGAACCATTACACCAGGAGTAATTCTCCAGCCTCTCCACCTTTTCCAATGCCTCTCTCATATAAATCATAATGCAGCAACTTTCTACTAATAAGTGTGTAAAATACTCTCATGAAACAGGTGACTCTATTCAATTCTACCAAACTATTACTCTGAGTTTTGACACAAGATGGAAGCACTGGTTTTCAGTGGAGAAGGGTGGGAAGTGTGAATGGAGATAAGTACCTATGGGAAATACGTTTCCAATGTAGGAAAATTACAGCTTCTGATACAGTACATAACTATTCTCACATAAATGTGAGGAATCCCATACTAAACAAGTGTAGGGACCAGTGAAAGGAAAAGAAAAAGCATCCTTCAAAGGAAATCCAATGGACACTTTCTAAGATGAGACAGTCAGATTCTAATATTTAATGTGGGGAATTGCATTACTTCTGAACCAAATATATATGTTTCACCCATCATAAAAATATGTTGCAAATATGGCTGAAAACAAAAGAGTACATTCAACTTGGAGAGAAGTATGGCCAGAAGGTGATCCAAGCCATGGAACATTTATAAAACTCAATCCCAAAAATTATAAAAGTGGGTAAAATGAAAAAAATCTAACCATTAATGCCGATTGACAGCAGAGAATAGAAAAAGGTTAATAAGATCTGACAAAGGATCCCTGTGAAACTCTACTGGTCATAAAAAGCCCACAAAAAAGCCTCACCTAAGGGAATTAGGGCTACCTTGGAAGATTATATCCCCCAAAACTAAAGAACTTTGTGAACTACAACAGAACTGAAAAACCCTTCAAACGAAGTCAAAAAGGAGAAAAGTGGGCCCAAATGATATAGAAAAAAGAAAAACACTGGATAGACCACAGTATGGACTTTCTAACTTGATTAACATGATATTATTGCCATCTCCAGGCTCTTCTTTGGAATGGACAAACAGCAGCCAGTTGACCAGAGAAAGAGGAAAGCATAACCCAAGAGCATAAGTGACAAATAAATGCTCTGAACACCTGACGAAACATACAAAGCTGAACAAAGTTCAAAGAGCAATGCCCAAAACAGAGAAATAACTCAGTAGCAAATAAACCAAAAAGAGGGTTATAAGAAACGAAATATCAGTATGCAAATAAGCATTTGCAACATTCTCTTTGTCTTTTATAAATTTGGATTAAAAAACCCCATCTAAGCAAAATGGAATATTAAAAATTAGAACAATACAGACATAGCACCCGAATTAAGAACATGAACTTCAAAATTTAAAGTAGAAATAAGTAAATCAAAGTGTTTGATATACATCTGAGAGGGTGAGAAAAATAAACCCTAGAAAGTTATGTTAATTTAAAAAGTAAAGAAAAAATAATAATGGAAAAACTCCTCTTTGGAAATTAAATAACTAAAATCAGGATTTACAGAAACAGCACCAAAAAAATAAAACATCAGAATACAAGTACTGTCAAACAAAAAATGATAATTTGGTACAATTGAATAGAGGGAATCATATGTGTTATGAGAGTATGGTGCTCCTTTACTGGTGGAGGTTTGATGCATGATGATTTGAATGAGTGATGCACTGGAATAAATCAGTTACAGCAGAGGGGCAATACAAGACTTGTGGGATGCATAATAATTTTTTTTTTGCATATAGAGGGCAGTACTGAACATGAATAGTTACTTATGTAGGCAGAGTTAATGTACTGTATTGGAAATATCCAAAGAGAAGTGTATAAATGACACACAGAAACACAATAAAAATATTTGTAGACTGCAAGATATCTCTATAAAACTCATCGTTCTATTTGTAGAAATACTGTTGAATGCCATACCATCAATCACTGTCATAACTCATTTTCAAACAACTGACAGACTAAAACTTCAGTTACACCCACTCTCTTGGATTTTTTAGAACATCCAAGAGTTTAGCTTCCTTGGATTCTGGATCAGGCTTGTGACAATATTCCCATTTCTAAACAAATAATAATAATTTTCATTTTATTGATTGAATAAAACATGGAAAATGAAAAATATCCACAACTATAAAAAACAAGATTTATAAACTGCAACAAAGTTTAAAACAACAAAAAGCAAAGCACCACAAGATCATCAAACAACATTTTACTAACTTTAATCCAAGGTAGTGGGCTTCCAACTTAAATCACTGTCAATAGTTTTAACTGTGACAAAATCAACAGCAGTTTGATTAAAGACAAGCAACTTTATATAGAAAAATCACTTAAATAAAAAAAAACTGGTTTTATAAGCACACACTTAAACTTCTACAAACTGCTACTTGTTAAAATACTGTCACAGGTTAATATCTTTTATGTTCTTTAGAATGTGGGATGATGCTTAGTAACATACTGTTTACAAACAAAAATAAACAGTAAAATGAAGAACTTTATCACATTATCAAAACTTTTCACAAGTCTCTTCATGGTTTTAATTTCTTAATTAAACAAAACACTTCATACTTAAATACTTTCATTTTTGTACATGATATATATAAAAGTTATTTAATTACTATTTAGATTCTATAATAAACTTCTTGAACTTTCTCTCATCAACAATATGACTGGTAATTTAACAAGACATTAACTTCAAACATTAAAATTAAAAGCTTCATGCATAAATAATTTGATTCTTTTCTTAAGCTAAATATAATTTCAAGAATAAAAACACAGAAGCACAATTTCTTCTTCTTTTTTACAAACAGGTTTTTATTTTCCCATCTAAAGGATGGGTGCACAAGCTAGTACAACACAAGATTAATCACTAGAGTGTTTATTAATGTCTGTATTTTGGGAAATACTAGTTTGTTTTTGTTTTTTTCTCCCAATTGTGAGACTCTCACCAGAGTCATGGTGAAAATGGAAATTACTACAGCTTAGAAAGAGAAACCAAAGTAAAAATATAGATGTTTTTAGTATCAAAAATGAAATTGATACATCAAATTTAACCTTGAAAATTAATTAATCAGGTATCGTGTAATTTATTTCTAAGCAGTATAAATGAATTTTCTTGCCTGTGGTGTATTTTATTTGATAATTAATAACACCTGGTGAGGAGGAAATGTTATATCATGTCCAACTGACAAAATGTATCTTAATCTTATATCAAGAGCTATATTAAAATGTACACCATGACCAATTGCACAGTTATATTTAAAATTTAATTTAATAAATTTGGCACCACAACATAGTTTATAATTATTTACACCATTTTGATTTTCTGAATATCCAAGTAATAAAAAACACAAAGTGTCAGCATTGACAAGCCAGAATATCAATTTAGAACCTGTAACCCTTTTTCTTTCTTTAATATAAAAACAATTTCAAATCCATGCCATGTCCATTCCATATAATTTTGTCTTTCAAAAAGAAACCACACGAAAGTATGCTCCTAAATACATATTACTGAAATAAGCTTCAACTGTAAAGTCTAAAGATATTTTTAAATATATTCTTTATTTAATGTTAAATAATTTAAATAAATGTAACTGAAAGTTAAAAATTATTTATAACTATGGCAATGAACAGCTTTTCCTTTACAAGATTCCTTTCATTATTATGTTATTTAACTCTTCATAAGTAGATATTTTGCCTCAGTTTCATTATTTGTGATTGCGTTTTCTGCTTCAAGCAGCTATGGTTTAGCATATTTAAAATTTAGTTAGAAAGCCAGTTAAAACAGACATTGTATTTTAGAGACTGATATATTTGTGGGTTCTAAAATGCATACTCACAAGTAACATACAATGTTTTTCATCACAGTTTCAAACAGCTAAAGGTAAGAAAGTATGCTCTTGAGTATATATTACAAAATCCAGTTCCAATCAACTCTAATGTAAGTCTAAATTTTGTGTGTGTGTGTATATTTATTTATATTTAGACATTTTTTAAAGTAACCAAAAAATGTGACAAGTATGAACTCATTAGGTTACATACAATATAAATGATAAAGATCGTTTGTTTGTTAAGCACAAAGATATACAATGAACTATCACCTACATGGGAATTGAAACCCAGTTTTTAGTATTATAAACCTTCACACTTACTACTGAGCCACTAGGTGGCAAATGAAAAGTAAGTTAAAGAAGTTCATGACATTAGTTTAAACAAAATGCATTATATGCTTGTAGATTGATCACTTGTTTACACTAATTTTTTCCACTGCAGTTAACTGTCTATGACATTTTAAATATATTCTTAACAGCTTTGTACAAAAAGAAAATTAAAAGCATATATGGATGTGAGAAGATTAGAATGCTGAAACTGTTTTGATAAATATATGTAACTCTTCTGTTATAATTTGTAGTTATTTATGGAAACATAACATATCACTGATTTAATTATATAACTTAGTCTTTTTACCTCCCCTCTGTACACTGATGTGACTTTGTTACAGTTATCAAAATAGTAGCAAAAATAAGAGATAAAACAAAGTTTTTACCTGAAAAAAATTATTGATATTCATGCAAGAGATTCCAGAGGTTGTATAAAAAAACATTAAATTTTAAGATGAAAATATTTTTTTATTTTTATGATGAAAATCACCTTCCACTCAGACCTACTCAGTAAGCATTTCATAAACTTAGACAAATCTTCAGTAGAAATACTTTATATATTTCTAGTACAACCTACTTACGCTGTTTACTAACAGTTAGTCAAATTTCTTGACAATATACTTGGTACACTTACAGAGTCATTCTAATGGACTGATGCAACTGACAAAATATATTCAGAGTTGCTATTAGTAGTACCTATGAACCTGAAAAAAATCTGAGTTATTTATCTATATAATATCTTATTCTTCAAGAGAATAAGCTATACTGGTGAAGGTTCCCTAAGAACTGTTCATTACATGGTTTTCTAATACAATATGCAACTGAAAATATTAAGGAAACAAGTGTCTGCTTTCACATTGCTTCTGATTGTGAAAACATTAATTTTGTGACTCAAAGTAACTTTTACTTGGTGATGTATTAGTGAAATAAACAAGCCACACCCACATTTCATCTTAACATTTTTTCTTACGGTTTAGGTTAAATAAAAACACATTTTGAAACGTTTCTGAAAATGGTGGTTTAATATTTTATCAATATTGTTTTAAAATAAATTAGTGCACAAAGAAAGAAACCTTTGTATAAAGAAAACATAAAATAAACAGATGAATATAATAAATAACAATTGTAACTATAAAAAAAATAACAGTTCATAAACAAAATTATAATAAACCAAAATATACGTACAGCATATAATGGTAAAGACATTAAGATACTTTCATGTCTGGATCCTGGTGTGTAGAGACCAAACTTTGTTCCTCTATCATATATGAGGTTAAACTCCACATATCTGAAAAAAGAATAGATCAGTATCTCAAGATGAGACTAAACATCTTACACTTAAAATGAGATTAAAGTCAAGGAAGAATTAATTATGGTGAGGTTTAGAGTATACTGTTTTTCAATCTTGAACACTGGTTGTGTTAAAACAAATAACTAAGCACAGAAAATGTATTCAATCACTGATACAAATTGAAATTTACTTTCAAAATAAAAGTGTATACTTGTTCAACATTGGGAATTTTCCTTTATCATCGATAATGTGATTTTGATAGTGTATGAATACAAAATTTCACATTACTTTTCAATATACTTCATCAACATTCGTGTTCATTTCAACTTGTGACATTAGAATGTAGGGTTAACGCCAAAAATTTTTTTCTGATGTATTTTGACTCCCCCCCCAAATGATACACACAAAACAAACAAAAATTCACTGATTAAGGTAAACTACTTTTCCATGACAAAACAAGGCCAACACTGAAATGATGTATCAAAAGTACTAGGTTCTTACAGGTGTTTAAACTGATACAAACACAAATACCATTTAGTAAAATTCTTTAAACTTTCATTCAACAAAACTTTAATACACACAGATATTATCAGAAGCAATCATTATATTAAGAACATTTAAATTAATGGTCAAATTCAAAAGTTTTACTTTTGAAACTTACATGACCGTGATTAAAAAAAGTTTGTTAGTTTTTATATTTGATACTTTCTGAGGGACAACAGCTGGATTTAACTTTTATGTTTTCAAAAACATTTGAATAATTTTACTAAAATCTTACTGGAGGGAAGGGGTGTGTACAAAATGAGGATTCATAAAGATTAAAAATATTTCATTGAAATGTATCACACATAGAAAATTTAATTTGTTAAAGGTACAACCTGAGTTGTTACAGATAAAAAGAAAGTAATGTTAAGGAAAATTTTAAAATGACATTTTCAACATGTAAAGTATTTTGTATGACACACAAGCTAAATGAGAAGCTCCTAAGATTCACCCAAAACTCTAATTTTGAAATGCCAATCAGCTATAGAGCTATAAGCAGTACCTGCTGTCTAATTAGAAGACTGACTGCCATAACTTACATTATGTCCTCATAGTTAAAACTTAACACCATGTTTAGCAGCTTGAAAATTAGACTTTCCCATGAATCCCAAGATAAATATTTCCACCATGCTAAGTCTGAAGTTAATTAGAGTAGCCAATAAAAGGTACTTACTAACAGAAGTCCTAAAATTAGAACTAGCTTATTACTACTGTATGAATGTTTGTGGAAGTATGCAAACATCAAGTACCAGCTTAATTTCTTCCTACATTAGAGATCAATGAAAGAAGAAAATGTCTACACAATTCTGTTACAGAATGAATCACCACAACTGCATTTATCTACTGGCTGTAGAAAGTCACGACTGAAATTTACATGAAAAACTTTATTAAAATCAAAAGCTGCAAAAGTAAAAAATCATTAGTGAAAGTTTTAATGGTTTTCTTCATCAAAATTTTATATTTTTAGCAATATTTTGGCCAACTCATGTTGAAATATAATAAACAGTTAAAGAATGTAAACAAGGTAAGACATAACTTCCATTTCAGCATAATTAGATTTAATATGATTAAACACGAAAATTTACCCATAATCCAAATATTATGTCTGAAAACTTGAATTTACTTTTAGAAGAATCAAGCTCATGCTGTAAGAACCATTTGTTTACTGTAGTTTTTTGGCAGTAGCTATATAATTTAAACATTTTGTACATTTTTCCAAAAACTAATGGAACCAAAATGTCATAACA
Organism: Carcinoscorpius rotundicauda; assembly: GCA_011833715.1. Classification (NCBI taxonomy): domain Eukaryota; kingdom Metazoa; phylum Arthropoda; class Merostomata; order Xiphosura; family Limulidae; genus Carcinoscorpius; species Carcinoscorpius rotundicauda. The sequence goes on along the minus strand of CM022393.1, from coordinate 89,856,041 downwards.
GATTTAGCCTGCATTCCAATTCTCAGCACAGTAAGATGTTTTGTTTTTAATACGTTTTTGTGAAATCCACAATTTGATTTTCTTTAAGCACCTGTAATAATGGTATTCATTAAATTAAAACTGTAAAAGTCTAATATGGAGTAATATACTTCCACTTCTTTTCACAATGTTTTAATTATAAATCAGAACAATATCTTATTACTATAAAACCAGATAAGAATCATAACAAAATTCAATTTTATCATTTCCTTTACGTATAAAATGACCTGCATCATAAAATCACTATGAACTAGGCCATCAGACACATGACACACAATGTGACACACGATTCATCAAACCAAGAATAACAATGGAAGTGCTCCTCATGTTACTCCACACTGTGACAGGATACATCCAGAGAAGAATCAAGAGAAACTCAACAGGTTATGATAGTGGTCTTTCAAATTTAGGTCCAGAAACAAAGGCTGCTTCCAATTAGATTACACTGGAGAAGGAACAGTATTATTTCTTATACAAATCTTAAAAGTGCATATAGGTGTGAGGTTGAAGACAAACAGGAAGAAATTGAGGATTGATACATTGTGATCAAATTCAAAAAGACTAGCACACACAGGTAAAATATGAAATGCATTAAATATCTAAAAGTACAATAAAGATAACTACTTACTAAAATGAAACTTCAATAAAGAGTACTGCAAGTACTAATCATTTGTTTCTGTAGTTCCACACAAAGTTATAGAAGAATACAGGGTTAAAGAAGATCAGTTAATATATGTGTACTGCAAAGAAGGCTACCAAAAATGTTTATTTCAGAATTATTCACACAAAGCTACAGTACGGCAATATGTAGAAAGTGATAAATTTTGAAATGATAAGCTAGAGAAGAAAACAGCTTCTCAGCAACACCCATCAGCAACTTTTATTTGACTGGGTAGTGGGGAGGTTACCATCATATACCAGCTGTGAAGTCGGTAACAAAAAAAGAAAATTTAAAAGCCAAGGTTATTACAAAATTATAAAAATAAAACTCTAAAGTAAACTGCATTAAAGAAGATGCAATCAAAGCCAACAAACTTCAATAAAAACCAAAAAATATTAACATAATTTTAGTATACTGAAAATGCATTTCCAATAGGTACTTAAGTACCTTTCTCACAAGCTTAAGTAGTCTTGTTTAGTGCTGCCCTCTAAACACAAAAGTTTTAATTATGCATCTCACAGACCTTCTGCCCTTTCAAAAGTGTTAGTTTGAGCAATGGAGAAGGCTGGAGAAAAAGGATGTACCATGTAACGTTTGATCTCCCAATGCATAAAACAAATAAATCCATCATCAAGTCACTTGCAATTGAGGCCTGTTACTCCTGGAGTGGTAACGTGAACTTTGGCATTAATGGTACAAAAAATGTACACCAAACATCAGTGCAGTAAAAAAATGATTCAAATGAACTGATAAAAACTAATACAATAAGTGAATTGAAAAAATTAAGCTGAAAATTAAACATGCAGCAATAAAAAACAAAAGGCCTGTCAAACTAGAATGCCGTCATATAAGAAGTGAAAGTTCAGTAGATGAGTGTAAACTCACACAAGCTTGTCACAACCCTATAAGTTAAGAGATGGTGTATGATAACTTGCATGAGTACCATCTTGGAATATTCCAATTCCAGTAGAGTGGAGTAGAAGGCTTGTGGTACATGTGAAAAAAAGTTTGCGTATAATAAAGGGCAGCACTGAATAAGAACAGCTAATCTTTTAAGTAGAGATAAGTACCATATCAGAATGTATTTTATAATTTTAACAACTTACCTGATCTCTGTTAACATCTTCTGAGAATATACATACACCTTTATGTAATCACATATTTTTAACCTTACAATACATGCATTTATTTTTGCACTAGTTTTACACCTAAAAATTAATAAATACATTATTATAAGAATTAATTTTGTGAACTAATCATTTATCAATATATTTTGATGTCTTCTACAAAGTGAAAGAAAATTTCTGAGCATACCAACAGTTCACTCTAGAAATTGTCTTTATCATCAACTGATTAATAACTCACCTTCCTCTCCTTAAGAGTTGCCACTGGCGATCAGCATAGGAATACCCCTTTTCTTTGTTCTTCTTCACAATTGGTATATAACAGGGAATTACAGCCTTGGCACAAGACTGTAAAATACAAGCTTTATTACACACAAGTCTCATGCCTGTTTATAAAGTATAACTGACTGCCAAAATGTAAGAACTAAGTACTATTTAAAACAATTTACAATTCTAGAAGAATAAATATAATAAATATAATATCAAATACGAAACTTAACTACCTAATGAAAACTTTAATCCACACCCTCCTTACAAAAATTAGAAATCCACAATTGTTTTTCTAATTATTGTTGATTTATAAATGTATATGTATGTAAAATTATAACAATAATAACACTATATACATCTGATATTTATAAATTTTTAAAATACAACCAAAACTATATAATTTTTCTTAGAATAACATAATACATTTGAATTATAAAATGTTAAATATTTTGCACTAACCTTCCTAAAACAATGAAACTAGTATATATTATTAAAACCATTGCAATAAATCAAATATTATATTCATTATGTTTGTTTTTTAATTTTGTGCAAAGCTACACAAGGGCATTCTACACTAGCCATCCCTAATTTAGCAGTGTAAGACTAGAGGGAAGACAGCTGGTTATCACCATCCACCACCTACTCTTGGGCTATTCTTTCACCAACGAATAGTGGGATTGACTGTTATATTATGATGCCAACACGGCTCAAAGGGCAATTATGTTTGGTGTGATGGTAATTCAAACCCTCGTTCCTCAGATTATGAGTCGAGTGTCTTGACCACCTGGCCATATATTCATAACAATATTACAATTTAAACTAGATAGCAAGAATTAATTTAAGCAAAACACACCCGTACTTTTTCTTAAATTTTTTTTTCAAGTAAATTCACAATGTTTTGTTCAGATGGACCTTCTATTATAAGGTTAACAACATCATGACAGAAAGACACATTTTCAGTTTTACATAAATCTGCATTTAAGATGCCTAAAAAATGTGAGACATATGTTATAAATATAAACTATAACAAGACAGTAACAGTTGCAAGAACATGTCTACAATTTTTTGTCACACACCATATGCTATAAGTACACATCTACTTGTGCTCCATTTGTAGTTCTCAAAATATTATGTTAATATATGATTTTCTTACACCAGTTGGCGAGCATATTAGGTGTCAAACTAGCTATTGCATCAGTGATCCATTTGCACAGTATTCCCAGCTCATTCAACTTTGTTCTAAAGATAATGTCCTTCACATAATCACAGAGTAAAATCTCAAGTATAGTGATGTCTGACAACCGTGTCGACCAGTGGACTGGCCCATTGTGGCTTCTTCTCTTGAAACTGTGTCACTTTTTGGTCAAATTCTTTTTCCTCTTTCATGACAGACTCAGTATAATATAAATGAGTTAAGTATATACTATAACTTTTGATGCTTTGTTTGTTTGTTTTTGAATTTCACATAAAGCTATATGAGGGTTACCTGTGTCCCTAATTTAGCAATGTAAGACTTGCAGAAAATTGGCTATCACCATCCACTGCCAGAGCCAAATCAAGACGACCATAGGACCTAAGAACCTCCTATTTGTAGGCCCTACCAGCTATACAAGTTAAACCAGATCAACTTTTGAGAAAAATTTTCATGGACCCTTAGTTTTCATAAGCCCTAGGCACTGTGCCTAATAAATAACCCAGTCATGCCCATTTCCAACTCAAATTATGAGTTGAGCTTCCTAACCATCTGGCCATGCAGATGTATTTGGTGACCAAGCATGTGTTGTATGTGATTACTCTTAGAATGGCAAAATCCTGATTACATGCACCCTTCATTTCATCAACTACATACTATAAGTATGTAACTTTTAATGTCTTCTCATGGTTTAACATTGTAAAACATAACAATTTTCACATGTAGAGGTACATCCAAGTTCTCGTTCTGTGAAGCATACAAATCAAACACAGATATATATATTGTCTTTACAGTGAACATTTGACAAAAATCATGAGATTTAAAACTTAAATTATAATTTCATAGAAGCAAAGCAGGAGAAGGAACTCAGAAGATAAAAAATACCTGAATTACTTACAGAAACAAACTGAAATGCTTTGTCTTGAGTTGGTGAGTCAATATCATCAAAGAATATTCCACCAATGCCTCTACATTCCCCTAGGATAAGGAATACCAACAGTAAAAACTGCTGCACAACACTCATGATCACTTAATTCAATAAGAGTCAAATAAATTCCACTAACCCTTTTATTTTTTTACACATTAAAGATTTCAAGATTTGCATGCCATTTCTCATTTGTCTTTGACCACTATTAACACAGGTAAAAAATCAAATATATAATGAGCACTTATACATTAGTCAGCATTTTAATTGTTAGAATACACCTTTAAGAAAACATGTCTACCATTTATTACAAAAGGGTTCTAATGAAAAGACCTATGTGGTAAAGCTGATTTCTCTAGTAGCTTTGTTCAACTGCACTGAAATCTTTCTTAACATCACTGTAAGAATTAATATTTTTAGTGCAAGAATTTCATACAATTTTACAAATTAATGAATTGTAAAATCCCATAAAATTCTTGTGCCAAAAATATTAATTCTTATAGTAATGTATGAAAGTAATGACAGAAGTTTATAAGGAAAAATTACATGTTGTATATAATTACTTAGCTGATACTATAAGAGCATAAAAACATTTAAACACTACTTTTTATATGAACCATATTATTACCAATATTACATCTGTATTATTTAACTCTTAGATCAAAAACTTTAGTGTAAAGTTTTTAAAAAACTTGAACACAATTACTATATGATAATTTCAAAATTCTATAAAAATCATTTTAGTTCACATTCTGTTCTAATCCAAGAAATAAAGAAAGTTGCCATGGTAACTAAATTACTTGCTTATCTCTGTGTAACTTCAAACCACTTCAACAATGACTTGAATCACATCAATAAATATGCTAAAATTACAACTTACTTCTATGAGAGAGAACAAATACAACAATACCAAACAACCTTAAAAGCAATATTAACAATATTTAAAGGCTGGAAAAATTACAGTAGAATACTAATTGTTTTGTGCAGGAAAACTGTCCTAAAATATTATCCAATTTCTATATTAGAAAGTCATAATAATTATTAACTTCAGGACTGAAAAGTAACTTATAAATAAGGGAAGCTAATTCTGAAATAGACAGGCAAGCAATGCATAATGTCATAAATCAATACAAAGGGTGTTTAAACCAAATAATAATTAGAATACACTTATTCATCATTTTGTTACCTTTGTTTTGAATAACATTTTCAGCTGTAAAGCTATGTTTCACCCTATGACAAATAACTAACAAAAGAATACCATTTGAATGATGTCTATCATGAAAAATTACACTACAGTCATGTTTTATTTTTATATTGGAAACAACTGTGCACCAGGGCCCCAAGTTTAAGGCAACACGAGCATTTAATTTTTCCATAATTTACATATAATTATATAATCAGTGGTTTACAACATAATCCATGTCTAAATTTCTAGACTATGGTAAAGTAAACTCTAGGTCATTGCTACCAACTATGTAACTTCTGACTGAAACAAATATTCTATGATATATTTATTTTAATACTGATGTTTGTTTCAGTTAAATATACATTTAGAAATGCATGCAATTTATGGTGTTAAATATGTGTTGCCAAATTCCAGTCTATTCTCTTAATTTGTAGAAGATTCTTGAGTCCAAGAATCAAGAACATACATATTTTATTAAAAAGTCTATTGTTTCCAACAAAACTTTTGAGATCCTCACTGTAAAGTTTATAAATCAACATGCTAGGAGACACTATACATAGTTGGTTTGCTACAGTTAGTATACTATAAATCTTGAAAGCTATAACTGTGATAAACACTCATAAATTAGAAGACTACAGATATTTGACTAAGAACATTCATAGATGTCGAACATAAAAACTGGTTAACTTTAGTAAATTAACTTCAGACATTACTATTTCTATAAGTATGTTATATACTTTCATCAGGAAAAAAAACTGATGTGTGAAGAAGCTAGCTTCTATCCTGTCAAAAAAGGGTACCTGTGTATTAACAAAGAATGACTTTGCTTCTCGCAAAATGTTAATAAAACATCCAGTTCCAGGCCAAATAAAAGACTTGGTATTGTTTGTAAGTTTATAAAACTTTGTATACAAATAATTATTTGTAATAACAGTTATTATAAATTGAATTGTTGTTTGTATATTCAAACATATTTGTCTTAAGAAAGAAAATTGTGTACATCAATCTTGTTGGCAAATATAAATTTAATACATATTGACATTCAATAAACTTTTAAATTGAAATTAAAATTTGTGGGTATTTGAAATCATAATATGTAACTGGTATAATTTAATAAATCAATGACTCATCCAGAATAAATTATATGTTACATGACTTAGTTATAAATTCAATTTATTTCTTGTTGTTTATCAAGTAATTTCCTGCTGGCTAGACAGTGATTAATGGCCTGTTGAAAAACTTCCAGGGTATAAAAAATTTGTTTTTGCATCTGATATTATCTTAAATGTTTTTTCTTAAGCTGTCTTTATCTTAGGTTAGGGTTACATTACTTTAAATTTTGCCACATTATCAATGCACAATCAGGAATTTTATATTGCGTGATTTCAAATTGTTGGTTGTATAATTCTAATATTTTTTTCTGCATGAAAACTGAATCTCTGATGTACACATCACTAATTAAACTATGTTTAAATACTACAATATAATGCTTGGCTAACCTCTGTTAAATGAATTATCCACAATATCTACTTCTAAAGACAACATTGCACTACAATACTGGCTGGCTAATGTTTACTAAAATATTGACTGATCTTTGCATTGGAATGTTACTCTATAAGGTTCACAAGATCTCATATTAATTAAGGTTAAAAGACTAAAAGAGACTACTCTAAAAGACTGTCATATTAATGCTGGAAAAGAATACTGCTTAGCTTACTCACCTCTACAGTGAAATACTATACAAAAAGATCAACTGCCATCTTTGATGGAAAACCAAACATCTTCAGTCACTGAACTGTATATTAGAAGCCTATAAAAATATGTTTGAACTTTATGTTGTAAGAGCATATACAATAATTACCTCTGTATTGGAAAATTGGATTCCAAGACTTACCTCTATGTTGGATGAAGAAATATTTGTCACACCATTCCTTGAACTTGGAATAATATGAAGGATTGTGTTTATCACATGCTTGTTTTAGAGTCTGATGAAAATGGTGGCAATCTTCTTCATCCAGAATGTAGGGAGTCAAGTCAGTTCCTCCTCCAAACCACCACTGAATTGTGCCATCTTCCTCTTGAACTTCAAAGTACCGATAATTGAAGTGTATTGTTGGAACATTTGGATTACGCTGTAAAAAAATAATAGTTTTAGTGACTATCACTAAAGCTGTATTCTTATTATAGGAGAATACATGGTTCAAAAATGAAACACAAAAATATGAAACCCTATAACCCAAGTATTTTAAAGGTGGACCTTTCTTTATCATGTAATAGTTACTGAGATATAAACACAGATGCAAAAACTTAAACAACAAAGACAAAATATTTACACATTAATATACCACATGTTACACAGCAATGTAGTAAATACAGAACAACAGATAAAAAAATGTGAAAATACAAACTCTGTTAACACAACTTGTTCACTGTTATGTAAGAAATTTATTTTGTGGTGCAACATATTCAATCAAAGAAGAAAATTCATACCGGATGTATGACAGAACTAACACCTGCTGCAAAAAATGGGAGCTTTCCTTCTGATAACTTCTTTCCTCTGAGAATACAGGAAAACAAATCATTAGTACAGTACAATATTAAATGTTGAATATATTTTTGTTTGTGTAAACATTTTAACAGTTATACATGTGTATGTGTCTGTGTGCATGCATGCATAAGAACACACATGTACTTGTATAGCTTACTACATAATATCAAATTATAATAAACAACAAGAAATGTAGAAATACTATGATGAATTCTAATTATTTACCTAATGTCATAGTGATTTGTTAGCAACCACCTTCTTAAACTTCAAAGTACCAATAATTAAAACATGATTAAAAATCAGAACATTTGGTTAATGAATAAATATAGTTAATATGGCTTACTTTATGTAATAAGCTTGGAACATATATAATTATTTAATATAATATTAAACATCACTAACTTGTAATAAAGCATACTTTGAACCAGTAACTGAACACTTCTAACAAATTAATAAACCTAAGAGCGAAGAATAGCATATAAGTAACAAAACCTAAATATTAAAGATACTGATAGTGATTATTTCAACTATCATTTACTTTGTACTGTAATTTCTATTGAAAACAGCTTCAAGATGTATACAAATTCCCATTAATGTAAAAACAAAAACAAAAAAACAATTACTGAGACTGTTTCTGGTTTTTCCATCAATAATTAAAAAGAAGCCTTTGTTATTACATGTACAAGAAGTTTCACACATTTTAAAGTACCTTACTGCATATTTCTCTAATTGCAAAGATAGTTGTGGACTCATTACATCAAATACACTAATTTTAGACCCAAACTGAATATGTTTAACTTTTCCTGTTTTTAAACTTAGTGAAACATCATATACCATCTTTACACCAATCCAACAGAAATCTAAAGTTCCAATAACATGTGGAATAAGTGTTAGTATTAACATAAATACTCTACTAATCACACTGAAAATTAATCTCATTTGGTTTGTGGCAAACCACATGAAAGTGCTTATATGAGCTAATTTCATTAGTCTATAATTTATGTAATTTCAAAAATAAGAAGTTTCACTGCTCTTCAGAAACTGATAAGATTCACTGTTCAATAGATATTTTAAATCAAAATGCATGATTATTCATGTTGACTGTGTTATTACTTTAATGACGAATTTTCACATTTCTGAGCCTCAGTCTTGTTATATTTTTCTCCTAAAATTTTATTTCTATAAAAAAATATGCAAGTACAGATTATATAAGTTTGGATAATAAAAAAAACATTACATAAACAAAACTTGTACACGCCTATGTACTTACAATTGACATGTTAAATACAAAGTAAATAAAATTAAAAAAGATCACAAACTCGGTAAATTCACAGCATACTTTAAAATTAACATGCTAAATAAACTTCTTCAAGACTTTACTATAAGGATACAATATATAAGTATTCTTTAAAAGGCATAACACTGACTCAATAAACATTACCTATAGATAATATGACAAATTAACAATATTTTATGACTTTATAATAAAAACTGTACAAACTAACATTAACTCAAACGACAAACATTACTTAGAGGTAATATGGTACATAAACAATATCTAATGATACTATAACAAAGCTGTATATGAATAACAGATAACTAAAACAAAAAAAAATCCCTACAAATAATACTGTAAATAAATAATAACTAGTGGCAGTACACTAATTCTGTACAAGAATAATAATGACTCAAACAATAAACATTTCCATACAAGTAATATTGTAAATAAACTATCTAATGACAGTATAATAAAACTGTACAATACTGACTCAAACAACAAACATTATCTAAAGGTAATATGGTAAACAATATCTTAGTGATAATATAATAAAGCTCTACAAGAATAACAATGACTCAAACAATAAAATTTACTTGCAAATAATATGATAAACAACAACCTAGTTACAGTAAGACAATAAAACATTAACTCAACAAGCAATCAACATTCTTTATCCAGAAATTGACATTCAATATTGAACAAGAATTACATAAAGGTACATATTCTCTCAAAACCAAATTTTAAAAAATAAAATTTGGATATGCAAGGAAAATCTATACTTAAAATTTTACTGTTGTTGTAAAACTTACTCAAATCTTTCTACTTGATATAAAAACAAGGTGAAGAAAAGATTTACTGACAACAGAACTGTGTCACAGGCTGAATGCATTAACTCTCAATAAATGGTGTATTGATAGGTTTTACTGTAATTAATTTATACAAGTGAAAAAAAAAATTGATAGAAGGGTTTAATTGAGACTTTACTGTGTGTAACATGTTTATACACATGAGAATACAATGAAAAAGAAAGAAAATTTCAACAAGTTTTACTGTCAACACATCAAAAAATACTAGACTGAAACAAAACTAACGTCTGCTTTAAACTTTTTAACCAAAGAAAGATGTCAATTGGAAAAAGGGTTAAAGTAAATGTTATAAATTTGTTTAAGTTCACTATTTGCTATTTAAGCCTATTGAGAATATGAAAAAAGGAAGGATTCTATTATTAGTAAATAATTAAATTGAAATTTGATGGGACTCAAGGGATAGGATTTTTGTTACAGGATATACAAAGTGAAGAGTGATGACTCTCTACCACCTACAAAAATGGGGTGGTTAACTGGTACTATATTTTTAAAAAAAATTTCCACATGATAGATAAATAGTGAATATCTTTAGAGAGATCAAGGATCAGACAATAATATGAATCAAAAGGATCCTGAAATCAAAATCTTTAAAAGTTATGAGATTTATTATTAGGTTTATCCAAACAGTAACAAATCTCATTTGAATTAAGTTTTAACTGATTATCTGCTGAAATAAATCCAAACAAATAGAAAATAGTTTATATTAGCCAATTAAAATGGACTAACTGTGCACAACTGGTGTCAATGTAAGTGAATTGCATTTTGTTATAAAAGCTTTTATACAAGCTTTAATAAGCTATTAGTAATATTTCTTCAACAAGTAAAAACTTAGGACAGTGTTATATTTTCATCATGTGGAGCACAAGTTTTACAGACTTTACTCACTCCAAATTTCAGTCCACAGTCATACTCTGACCTAGGATATATTAAGATTCAGTGGGGCTAGAAATATGAACAAAACATCTGTGTATTTTCTCAAGTCCAAGTTCCTATCCCGTAAGAAGACAAAAAGCTTCCTTCATGTATTGGAATATTGAAATTCTGTATCTCAGTAACAGCCAATACAAAATTGATGCAATTTCACTAGTTTCTGACACCATTAACCAATATTAACTTCAGTTGTATATCACACTTTTTTCTGTGTATGTGAGAGGAAGGTTCAGATGGTAAAGGTTCTTCTGATGAACCTCAGGAAAAGTCAGTAGGAATAGTGTGCAAATTAGTTTGGAGCATCATACTGACATCCACGTTTTAAACCCAGAAAATGGATTTTTTATTCTGCACGACCTCCTTGTTAAGCATAATGTTGACCTTTTCCTTCAAACAAGAAAAACCATAACTATGTAATACCTACAGTACAGTTTTAATCAGTATTACACTCGGTGTCCAATGCCTGCAAAGAGTCATTATCATCCCCCAGACCCAACTTCAATCTCTCCATCAACATGTCAAAATGAGGGAGAATCTCATAATGTGATTTTGTTAAAGCTAAAACTCTACATAAGAAAAAGTTTCCTTTCTTGCATCTATACAAATATGCAATGATATGGTATTATTTAAAATTTTAGAATGTTAATATTTGTCAAATTTCTCTATCCATAGGAAAATAAAAATAGTGTCATTCATCAAGTAAAGATTACAAATCCAGTGTTTAATTTATAAACCTCACTAAAATCTTTTCTCACTAAGTCTAGCTGTATCTATAGTAATAATAAACCAATAAACCTAAAATTATGAAATTGGTCTAATAAAAATATTGTGAGATACCCATTCCAGATTTCAATAATACAAACAGATAAATAAATAAAAAATGTTTTTGAATATTTTTACATTTTTTGGGGAGGCAGCTTAATTAGACTGAAAGTGTTTACACTTTTTATTTTGCTTGAAACAATCCTATGTACTAAGCCTTGTGTAAAACAAATGTGGTTGAATATTACCCACTGAGTGACTTCTCAACCTACAATGGAAAAGAAAATTTATTCTAATATATAACCTGTAAGTAAGCAATAACAGCAACTAACAGTAACATCTGAATACTGCAACCAAACTTTAACTTCTAAATAACTTTTGATCTCATGATTAAATCAAATGAAAATTTATTTTACTCATTCTTCCTAGAACAATCATATAGAAATCAAGAAATACAAACAATAAGTCATATGTACACGTGCACAAATTAAAGGTGATGGGCTGAAAAAGTCTGCTAACAAATCAAGGTCATTTGACGAGTAAAAAGAGGGCAAGTTGTCTGATGATTTCTGATGTAACAAATTCATTTTTTATTGTAGTGAAAAATTAAGCTTTGCTACAATTTCTGAAATCAGTAAACAACATATAGCTTTTGAGGGTGAGCTGGAAGATAGTGTCTTTGGAATCATTGTGTAAGATAACAAGGAACATTAATAGGTGACATGGAAAATATAAATTTTCACTTGGGATTTTTAGTTGACAAACTATTAACACTACTTGCTAAGAATGTGAGTTTTAGGGAATGTTCTTGTTCCTCCTTAACTTTTAAATAATTTTACATAACTGAAAACAGCTTTCAAAGAAAATGTGTTGGATATGAGCTTCTTTGCATGATAAACACAAATACAAAAATGATTTGTATCATTAAACAAAATATTTTGAAGTAAATAAGACATACAAAATTCCTTAACATTTTGGAAGTAGGGAATAGCCCAGAATAAATGATAAAGCCACTAGTAAAATTGTTGTTTTTATTGATTGAATTGTGTTAAAAGTTACCTGTGCTAGCTGTTTCTAATTTTGAAGTTGTTAGAAGGAAAGCAGCTCGTCAACAACACTCACCACCAACTCATGGGCTACTTTAATCAAATATTGGGATTTGCCCCTCACTCTTATAAATCATCGACAGCCTCAAAGAGTTGGGCAGGATTCTTTTTTTTTCTTTCCCAGTTTTAATATTATGGCAAGGACCAAAGAACCTCAAATTCACAGTCTAATCACCAACCACTGGGTCATGTTTGGTCCATGCATTTAAAGAGCTTGAAAAGTACCTGAAGATTTACCTTGTTCTCATTTGTTGAGCTGCTGCTTGAGAAAGCTCTCCATGAACCACAGAAATGTTGACCCCAGCTTTTTCAAACACTTCTCCATCTTGTAATACACATGTGATTCCTCCTCCACCCTAATAGAGAAAAATAATTATCACTGACTTACCAGTCACATCATTTACTGAATAAATAAATTTTAATCCTTTTGTGGTTACCTACAAGCTAAGTCTGCTAATGTTAATGTTTCTGAATAATGTGATTTGATAAAATGTTTTCACATCTATAAACAAATATCTAACAAACAAAAATAATTTACCGTATTTACTTGTTTTATAGCCCGGGCCCTTATTTTTTTCAACCAAACTCAATACCAGGCCCTTATTCAAACGGGCTCTTATTCAAGCACGGGCGCTTGTTATTTTCAAAGTAAAATTAGGTATGCACAAAAATTATCGTTGGAGACAAATATTTCACGACATTAATCTTTTTCAATTGGGAAGTATATGGCCTTTGATCGCAAATTTCTCAACCAGCCATTGCTGGCAACGAACTCGGGGTTGCTATCATAGTCTTGACCATAATCTTTGGTGGGAAAGTCTGCTGTCATTGGCTATGAACAATGCTATCTGCTATGCAATTGGACGCCTAAGGCGTGAGTGTTATCGACCAGCGCATAAAATTCGATAGCGTGCAATTGTCAGGTGATACAAGGGTTTCGTCACCGGATGTGTGGCCAAGTGCAAGCGGGTGTAGCCAAATGAGTCAACAATTAAACTGTTACAGCGATGATAGGCGAAAATAATGGGAAAATTTCGGGCTGTCGTTCTCAGCTTCCCCAAATTGGATTTTAACGAGCGATGTGTCAAATGAAAGCTAAGAAGATATGCTTTAATATCGTGTGTGATTCATTATCATAAATTGACATCTTCATACTGAAAAACAAAGTTTCCTAAAAGTTATGATTAGGGCCCGGGCGGGTATTCAAGCACGGGCCCTTATTTATTTTTATATTCTGTTCACACGGGCGGCTATTCAAACGGGCCTTTGATGAAGATCGGGCGGTAAAACGAGTATATACGGTATATTCAATGATTCATAATGCTCTCAATTTTATTTTCATTAATTTCGTCTTTTTATGGCCAACTTAATGCCTCAAAATGTAATGTTGTTTAATTTTGTATGTAGAATTTTTGTTCATTTTTCATTTGCTTTACCAAACCATATGTTATCGCTTTAAATCTTAATCAAAATTCAAAATTGTGAGTTTTTACCCTCTTAATAACAAGAAGCATTGTTTTTTTGTTAAGTATGATATGTAGCAAGTGGTCTCAAAGTGCTAATGTTCAATCAATGTAATGAAATAATTTTATGAGCACACACATACATATACACAAACTTGCATTCCAAAATTGGTTTAAACTAACAAAGTAATTTTTATCTACATTTCCAGAAGTCATGAATTTACTGAAAAGTAGTTTTAATTAATATTTTATTATTTCCATGCTTTATGCTCCAAAATATGAAATTATTTAAATTGTTACTGTAGTCTTAACAAAAGGTCTTTACATTTTGTAATGGGGTACTCCCTGTATCTAAAAGATAATTTTAAATATGTACACATACTTAACAACAATGAAACTTGTCTGGCTTCAAATGTTGGCCCAATTTGTTGTCCACTGGCAGGTTTAACAATGTTAAACTAATTTTTTATATGGTTATGAATACCTGTCAGGTTAAACTTCTTACACCAATTAAAGCACATGTTCACTGTTACTTTTTCTTTTGAAACTATCCTAAAACTGTCAATAAGATCAAATTCTTCATTTTGTGATTTTTAATATTTTCTGGATTTCAAACTTCTCAACTTTTTTTGCTCAAAGAAACACTATTTAAAAGCTAATATCAATTATCTAATGTCCCAATTGCCCAGCATTTCATAAACACTTGTAAAAATCTTCACAGAAATATTACTCACACCTTAATGCCTTCATCAGACGACAGTGTGGTTTATAACATGGTTGCTATTCCCAAACAGTTCTCAGTGCTTAACTCACAGTTTAATAAATTTTTGAACATCTGAATTACATATAATTTGAATAAAATGTCTGTTACTCAATATTCTAACATTTTCCTACATTCTAAATATATTTCCAATAGATATTTACCTTTTCTCACTGTTATAGCTATTCTCGATTTGACTGCCCTCTAGTGCGCAAATTTTTGCTTATCACTAGCCTTGAAAGTCCCACCTTATTCTGTATGCATATAACACATGTTTCAGGTGCATTTAAGCATGAAAATTAGCATGAGATAGTTTTCTACCAATAGCAGTGCAACAAACCCTCCTATTACAGTTGATTTAATTCATATAACTGAACTCAATAATAACTTCAAAATTAGACATCAAAAGTGACACCAGAAGTGGGTGGGACAGATGGGAAGTGAGAATGAAAGTATGTACCTATCAGAAATATATTTTCAGTGTACGAAAACCACATTTACAGCTAGAATCTCAAAGTAAGCAGGTGCAAAAACTAATGTAAAATTATCTAGATAAGCACCCTCCAAAAGCATCCGAAGAGCATCTGTGAAGTGTGCCACCTCCACTTAGAGGAAATACGTTTTTAGGAGAGCACATCACATTTAAATTAGTTATACTCATCACCCACATGGGGCCAACAGCTGTGGGTGTTTCAATCAAATGGCAAACAAAATAACAATTCCAAATATCTAAAAGGGCTATTGAACAGTAGTACCATTGCAATCATAACATTAAACTGTGAATTCACAGCTACTTTGTAACTACTGGCAATTGAGTGATAAATATAATTCACAATCTAAACAAATAAATTCAACCCAACAATGGGTTATAAACTATATTCTAAACACAAGTTCAAACACAATTGAATCGTTTTACATACACATGAAATTAGGAGGATGTTTGAAGGTCAGTGTAGAGGAAAAAACATGGACTAGAGAGCAGTCAAATCAAGAACAGATGTGAAAGAATTAACTGTAGTAGAATTTCAATCTTTCTATCTTGACTTCATGAAAATTGTGTTATAAAGTTTCTATTTTAATTTCATTAAAGTATTACTATAATGGATGTTTTATTATCCTTACTTTCAATCAATCATGTTGTCCTCCCAGTTATAAGAATTAATTACTCTAGTTTTCTGTCATTATACATTCTAAACAACTGTTAAGTTTTTCCTAATATTATCAAAATAGCACTATAATGCATCTCATCATTACACTTGATTTCATACAGTCATGGTATTTTCTCCAGTTCGAGGTCAATAACCATGGTTAACCATTATTCTTTATTCCTATTTACCCACTTCAACTTCACTAATTCAAGCCACTAATTCAATGCATCTTATAATGTCAATGAGCAGACAAAATTATACTACTACAGCAAACATATTTCCTGTATATTCAGCAGTTATCTTTTTGTCTTTGCACATCTTAAAACGTGCCTATCAGTTGTTTTCTTTTCTCTACAGCTGATATTCGTCATTCTTCTATAACACATTTAAAATACTTCCAAACATTATTTCGTTTCAACAAAAAGGTTGCAGGATTCATTCCAAACAATAGAATTTACAATATGGAACATCTTAATAGCCTTCAGTGATGTCGAGAAACCCACTTGTTGAGAACTTTTATATGCAAAAACGGCTGTTCTGGGCCCAGAAAACACTTCAAATAGAAGAGCGAACAACGTTTCGACCTTCTTCGGTCATCGTCAGGTTCACAAAGAAAGGGTTACTGGTCGGAAGCTGACCACGTGTTTGGGAGGGGTTGTATAATTGAGTGTTGCAATGTAGAGGGCGCGGTTTGAATATATAATTTTGTCTATAATATTAATATAGGTATAATGGTGTTCCTTTATATTGGTTTATTTTGGGTTTGAGTTGTTGTATAAGTAAGGCTTCTTTAATTTTTCGTTTGTTTATGTTTGTTTCTTTATTTAGTATTTTAGTGTTTTCTATGGTTATGTTGTGTCCATTTGACTTGCAGTGTTCGAAAACGTGTGAAGGTGACTTTTTATGTTCTTTGAATCTGGTTTCCATTTTTCTACTTGTTTCTCCTATATAGAAGTCGTGGCAGTTATCACATTGTATTTTATAAATAATGTTGGTGTGGTGTTTGTCAGTGTAGTTCTTACATAGTATAGACCTTAGTTTTGTGCCTGGTTTTTGAATAAATTTAGTGTTAACTGGAATGTTATATTTTGTTACTAGTTTTTGCCAAATGTTGGTTATTTGTTTGCTGATGTCAGGAATATATGGTATACAGCAGTATATGGTTTCGTGATTTTTTGATTCGTGAGATATATTTACTTTTGTTGGTTGATTTTGCTTTCTGTCTAGGTGTGTGCGTATAATGTTTTCTACAGTTTGTGGAGGAAACTTATTAATGTTGATGAAGTGTTGTTTTATTTTATCTAATTCATCGTTAATTTTATCTGGTGAGCATAGTTTTATGGCTGTGTTTATCTGGTTTCTTAGTATGTTGAGTTTTTGTTTTGTTTCATGTGCTGAGTCCCAAGGAATGTATAGTCCAGTATGGGTGATTTTTCGGTGGATTTCTGTTTTGAATTGTGTGTCGGTTCTTATAATTTTGAGGTTAAGAAATGATATTTGATTGCTTTCTTCCTGTTCACATGTGAAGTTAATGTTGGGATGTATAGAGTTAATGTGAGTGAAAAAGTTAAGTATGTGTTCTGTAGATTCGAATCCCGCAATCGTGTCATCTACATATCTGTACCAGTATAGTGGTGGATGTAATGCTGTATTAATTGCTTGTGTTTCAATTTGTGTCATAAAAATATTGGCTAGAACTGGCGATACTGGGTTGCCCATGCTTAGGCCATTTGTTTGTATATAGTTTTGGTTGTTGAACATGAAGTTTGTCTTTATTGTGGTGAATTCTATGAGGGTTGCTAACTGGTTACTGGGAATGTCTATGATCGGGTTAGGGTCTCGAATATAGAGTTCTAAGGCTATCTTGCAGGCTTCTGTTGTTGGAACTTCTGTGAAGAGGGATATAACATCGAAACTGGCCATTAAGGCTTTATGATTAAGTTGATTTAGATTGGACTTGAAATTAAAAGAGTCTTTGATGAATGAGCTGGCTGATGTTGCATATTTGGAGAATGCCCATGCTATGTATTTACCAAGATTGTAGTTAAACGATTCATATGTTGACATTATTGGTCGTAATGGACAATCTGGTTTATGAGGTTTGGGGATGCCGTATATTTGCGGTGTGCGTGAGTCGGTTTTACGTAGGTAGGAATAAAGTGTTTGTGAAATTGTGTTGGCTTTTTTTTATTTGTAGTAGTAATTTGTTTAGTTGCGTCTCATGTGTCTTTGTTGGATTTGTGTGTATTGGTTTAAATTTGTTCGTGTCTGATAGGATGTTATTCATTTTTTGTATGTATTCATTCGTGTTCATTATTACTATAGCGTTACCTTTATCTGCTTTTAGAATTTTTATGTTTCTGTCTTGTTTTAGGTTTCTAATGGAATTAATGTCTCTTTTTGTAAGGTTGTTTTTTAGTTTTCTGTTTTGTGAAATTATGTTGATAGTTTTGTAAGAAAATTCTTTGAAAAAATCGTTTAAGATAATGTTTTTAGGTGGTTCTGGAAAATATAAATTTGTAATTTTACCTGGGAAGTTTGGCAGTTGGATGTCAATAAAGTTATCTAAGTTGTCATCTTTCTGTTTGTTGTTTTTGTTTTCTGTAGAAAGTATCACAAGTCTCCTGGCTAGGTCTTCTAAACATGTTTTGATTTCTATGGTTGGAATGTACCTTGGTGCTATTGCGAAGTTGAGTCCTTTGTTAAGTAGATGTATCTCGTCTGTGTTTAATTGTCGGTCAGATCTGTTAATTATGAGGTTGGTCAACGGTTTGTCCTGTTGATGTCTTTTCTGTTGCTTACATCTTAGTTTTTCAAGTTTTTTGTTGTGGCGGATCTTTTTGTCTCTATCGTTTTAGTATTGATTTGGTTTATGTTTCGTTGTATTAGTCCGTAAATCTCTGGTTTAATGCAGCATGCTAGTTGATAGTCTAAGTTCATTTTTTGTTTTTGTAAGTCATGTAGTTCTTTGTATTTTGTGTTCAACATGGCTTTAAGAAGTTTTTTCTGTAAATTTTGGATAATGTTTGTGTATTTATTAAAATCTTTTGAAAGTTTTACCTTTACAAAATTAGGGGTTAGTTGTTCTTTTCTACATTGTTGAATAAAGTTGATGTCATTTCTTCTATTAATGATACGTAGGTTTAAATTTCTTAGTTTCTTAACAATCGTGTGAGCGTGTACTGTTAATGGTGGTGTACTGTATGCTTGTTCAGACATAATGGAAACAGGTAAGTACAAATACACTGAGAAAAAACACAAAAAAAAAAAAGAAGCCTTACTTATACAACAACTCAAACCCAAAATAAACCAATATAAAGGAACACCATTATACCTATATTAATATTATAGACAAAATTATATATTCAAACCGCGCCCTCTACATTGCAACACTCAATTATACAACCCCTCCCAAACACGTGGTCAGCTTCCGACCAGTAACCCTTTCTTTGTGAACCTGACGATGACCGAAGAAGGTCGAAACGTTGTTCGCTCTTCTATTTGAAGTGTTTTCTGGGCCCAGAACAGCCGTTTTTGCATATAAAAGTTCTCAACAAGTGGGTTTCTCGACATCACTGATTGTTATTTCACCACGGCAATTGTTCGAGAAGTGTAAGTTTTTTTGTGTTTTTTCTCAGTGTATTTGTACTTACCTGTTTCCATTATGTCTGAACAAGCATACAGTACACCACCATTAACAGTACACGCTCACACGATTGTTAAGAAACTAAGAAATTTAAACCTACGTATCATTAATAGAAGAAATGACATCAACTTTATTCAACAATGTAGAAAAGAACAACTAACCCCTAATTTTGTAAAGGTAAAACTTTCAAAAGATTTTAATAAATACACAAACATTATCCAAAATTTACAGAAAAAACTTCTTAAAGCCATGTTGAACACAAAATACAAAGAACTACATGACTTACAAAAACAAAAAATGAACTTAGACTATCAACTAGCATGCTGCATTAAACCAGAGATTTACGGACTAATACAACGAAACATAAACCAAATCAATACTAAAAACGATAGAGACAAAAAGATCCGCCACAACAAAAAACTTGAAAAACTAAGATGTAAGCAACAGAAAAGACATCAACAGGACAAACCGTTGACCAACCTCATAATTAACAGATCTGACCGACAATTAAACACAGACGAGATACATCTACTTAACAAAGGACTCAACTTCGCAATAGCACCAAGGTACATTCCAACCATAGAAATCAAAACATGTTTAGAAGACCTAGCCAGGAGACTTGTGATACTTTCTACAGAAAACAAAAACAACAAACAGAAAGATGACAACTTAGATAACTTTATTGACATCCAACTGCCAAACTTCCCAGGTAAAATTACAAATTTATATTTTCCAGAACCACCTAAAAACATTATCTTAAACGATTTTTTCAAAGAATTTTCTTACAAAACTATCAACATAATTTCACAAAACAGAAAACTAAAAAACAACCTTACAAAAAGAGACATTAATTCCATTAGAAACCTAAAACAAGACAGAAACATAAAAATTCTAAAAGCAGATAAAGGTAACGCTATAGTAATAATGAACACGAATGAATACATACAAAAAATGAATAACATCCTATCAGACACGAACAAATTTAAACCAATACACACAAATCCAACAAAGACACATGAGACGCAACTAAACAAATTACTACTACAAATAAAAAAAAGCCAACACAATTTCACAAACACTTTATTCCTACCTACGTAAAACCGACTCACGCACACCGCAAATATACGGCATCCCCAAACCTCATAAACCAGATTGTCCATTACGACCAATAATGTCAACATATGAATCGTTTAACTACAATCTTGGTAAATACATAGCATGGGCATTCTCCAAATATGCAACATCAGCCAGCTCATTCATCAAAGACTCTTTTAATTTCAAGTCCAATCTAAATCAACTTAATCATAAAGCCTTAATGGCCAGTTTCGATGTTATATCCCTCTTCACAGAAGTTCCAACAACAGAAGCCTGCAAGATAGCCTTAGAACTCTATATTCGAGACCCTAACCCGATCATAGACATTCCCAGTAACCAGTTAGCAACCCTCATAGAATTCACCACAATAAAGACAAACTTCATGTTCAACAACCAAAACTATATACAAACAAATGGCCTAAGCATGGGCAACCCAGTATCGCCAGTTCTAGCCAATATTTTTATGACACAAATTGAAACACAAGCAATTAATACAGCATTACATCCACCACTATACTGGTACAGATATGTAGATGACACGATTGCGGGATTCGAATCTACAGAACACATACTTAACTTTTTCACTCACATTAACTCTATACATCCCAACATTAACTTCACATGTGAACAGGAAGAAAGCAATCAAATATCATTTCTTAACCTCAAAATTATAAGAACCGACACACAATTCAAAACAGAAATCCACCGAAAAATCACCCATACTGGACTATACATTCCTTGGGACTCAGCACATGAAACAAAACAAAAACTCAACATACTAAGAAACCAGATAAACACAGCCATAAAACTATGCTCACCAGATAAAATTAACGATGAATTAGATAAAATAAAACAACACTTCATCAACATTAATAAGTTTCCTCCACAAACTGTAGAAAACATTATACGCACACACCTAGACAGAAAGCAAAATCAACCAACAAAAGTAAATATATCTCACGAATCAAAAAATCACGAAACCATATACTGCTGTATACCATATATTCCTGACATCAGCAAACAAATAACCAACATTTGGCAAAAACTAGTAACAAAATATAACATTCCAGTTAACACTAAATTTATTCAAAAACCAGGCACAAAACTAAGGTCTATACTATGTAAGAACTACACTGACAAACACCACACCAACATTATTTATAAAATACAATGTGATAACTGCCACGACTTCTATATAGGAGAAACAAGTAGAAAAATGGAAACCAGATTCAAAGAACATAAAAAGTCACCTTCACACGTTTTCGAACACTGCAAGTCAAATGGACACAACATAACCATAGAAAACACTAAAATACTAAATAAAGAAACAAACATAAACAAACGAAAAATTAAAGAAGCCTTACTTATACAACAACTCAAACCCAAAATAAACCAATATAAAGGAACACCATTATACCTATATTAATATTATAGACAAAATTATATATTCAAACCGCGCCCTCCACATTGCAACACTCAATTATACAACCCCTCCCAAACACGTGGTCAGCTTCCGACCAGTAACCCTTTCTTTGTGAACCTGACGATGACCGAAGAAGGTCGAAACGTTGTTCGCTCTTCTATTTGAAGTGTTTTCTGGGCCCAGAACAGCCGTTTTTGCATATAAAAGATCTTAATAGCCTCTTCTTTAATGCTAGTTCATCAACTTTTATTTATAAAAAATTATCTAATTCAATCAGAATATATAACACACAAATATATTAATGTTTATGCACCTGTGGTCTTTTCCATTGATCAACTTGAAACTTCTTGCCTCCTTCAACTTCTTCAAGGGCATGACAGACATCAGCCTGAAAAAAAAATGTTAACATATCAAATCATGAAAAACATAGAAACAAAAACTGTCAGTGATAAGCTATTACTTAAAGTACTTACGGTGCTGTATTGTTGTTTCAAAAGATCTGAAAAACAATAATTGTGCTTAAATTAGTATAAAAAAATTGTATTAATATACAATTAAGAATAATGTTTTTAACTAACTAGCTACCCTGGCAGGTATTTTAGTTTAAAATCTTACAAGTCTAGAAGGGGCACTCAGAAACTGTTGTTCCTCTCCTGCTCTGTTCTCAAAATTAATGTTTGATTCTAGTGAGGAATAAAAGATATTAAGATACAATAACCAAAGCATTACTCAAAGAAACAATCTCTATCAGTAATTTATGTATGGCTGATGAAAAAAGAAACACCAAGTCTGATAATATTCTCAATGTGTCAGTCACTAACACTACCAAATACAGCAGCTAAATATTACCTTTTATCAGGTAAAATTTAAAATTTCCCTCAGCTTTCTAAGAAAAGTTTGCTTTATTTTTTGTGTGATGCTTTTATTTTCAGTTTTTATCAATGAGGCAATTTGAAATCTACTACCAATATGCTCACTAATTTCTTATTGTACATTTCAAGTTACACACTTTTTTCAAACAAAATATTAGATAACTAGAGATAACAAAAGATATAAATCATGAAAGTCAGAGGTCAAAGCCAGACTCCTAAAACAGAGAGAAACCTCAACTCCTTCCAGCCATCAAAGAGCAAGATTCAAAAAGGAATGGTAAATGTAAAACCAACCAACATTTCAAAATCTTGACCCACTCAATTCTGGAACTGGTGGAACTAGAGATGCTGGACATGAACTTTATCCAAAATTCCTTCTGGTTTTGATCCTGATCTATGGAGTGTGAGCATAGGCCCACTGGCAATGATGTGGTTAGAAAGAGAGGAATACTTTTAAGGTCTCTCAGGATCATTTTTGAGCATTCCATGCCTACTGGCACACAAGACCCCACCACAGGTGAGGATAACATGTTGAGGTCACAGGAATAGAACAAACAGCTGACAATACTATGCAGTTAGTCATTGCTCCCATGCAGTCATCAACTAAAAAACAATGGCAAAATCAAGTTCCGAGAGAGTTATTAAAGAGGTCCAACTTCTACAGTGACATTGACTACAGCCAGTTTCCTGCAAAATGATGAGAGAATGATCAATGCCATTTGAGTCACTCTCCACACTCCAAGAAAAGTTAGAATAAAGTGAGGATAAGCAAACAGAGAGATCTAAAGCAGTCAAAGACTGACTGGGTGCATGAAAGTAATGAAAAGAACCATCATTAAAGAAAAAGATTATTGTATGAGAGTATAAGCTCTTCAAAACAGCCCCCTCCATCAGTGTAAACACTAAAGGGCTATGTCTGTTAAAATCACCCAAGAGGAGAACAAGAGGTGGCAACTGACCTAAAAGAACATCAAGGTCTGACTGACTGTAAGTCTCTTCTGGAGATAGGTAGATGAAACAAATAGTGATGGTATTACCCAAAGAGAGACAAAAGGCCAAAGTCTTAAATGGAATGGCTAGTAGGATAGATGTGGAGAGCGTATGTTGGGTGACCAACAAAGCTGCACCAACATGGGTTCAATCATCACACAACCTCTCTTTGCTATAGAGCAAAAACTACCAAAAGAGTGACAGCATTGGCAAGATGGAGGAACGTTTCCTTTAAAGAGAGATAGATTAGATGAATCACTCAGGGCTTTAATGTCATCTACTGTATCACTGTGACCATTGTTATGAAGCAAGGGATGAGAGCAGAGAGCCTTTTGAATTTCAACCACACTGTTTCTCTTTAGAAGATAGCAATTTGTTGACCTCCATGGATTTCTGCCTGAGATCAAATGGGCATATCCTTCTCAGAATATGGTGAGTCTAGTGACTGTAGACACAATCATAAAATGGTTTTGTAACTCAGGGCCATGACTTGTTTTGAATTTCGAGCAAAGCTAAAAAAGAGCTGTCTGTGCTAGCAGCCATTAATTTGGCAGCGTAAGGCTAGAGTTGGTTGGTTGACATTTATTGGTGCAAAGCAACTGGCCTATCTGCAGTAAACAACTGGTAAAAAAGTATCATGTTAAAACAAAAAGTCCAATTTTTTTAAATTAAAAACTTAAGTCGATTTGAAAGACCAATGGCCCTTAAAAATTTACAATTTGCTGTCCTATAAACCGCATGCTCAATGACTGACACAAGATGTGGAAATCGTCAACCAAGACTGCTGGTAAATGTAGGGGTGAATTGTCCAGTAATGGCACTAATCTTTATAATAAAAGTCTGGTACTTAAAACACAGCCCTGAGGGACTTCAAGTTCCTTTGGAAAGAAATGTGTCATACCCACATGGACTTGGAATTGCTGACGCATTAAAAATGTTTAATAAAATGGGCAAATTGTCATGCAACCCATGTGAGTGGAGGTTTTACATGATGCCATACCTCCACACAGTATCATACGCTTTCTTGAAGTACATAAATATAGAAACAACTTGTTGTTGCTTGAGAAAGGCTTCCCTAAATGACATTTCAAGTTGAATTAGGTGGCCCACAGTGAAGTGTTGCCTTCAGAACCAGCACTGGGTGGGCAAGAGGAAGTTGTTTGATTAGAGGAACCAAGCAAGACAAACATTGGCCATCCTCTCTAAGATCTTACAAAGCTTGCTTGTCTAAGCAATTGGATAGCAGTATAAAGGAATCTTGGGATTCTTCTCAGGCTCAGAAAAAAGAGGACAATAGCATGGTGCCAAGCATAAGGAAAAACATTCTCCTGCCAAAACTGTTTAAAAACAACCAGAATAAAACCAAGAGAAGTAGGAGAAAGATGACACATCATTTCTCAGTGAATATCATCAGGTCTGACTGATGAAGATAAAGTTTGAGTTCAACAGTGGAAAGAGATAATTATAATCATAAAAACAATTGCTCTACCAGTATCTTAATGGTTAAGAAGGTGAGGGATGCAGCAGGAGTGCTAGATGCACAAGAAAAGCTTTCACCAAGAGTATTAGCAATGCTCTTAGCATCAGCAACTTCCTGTCTATCAGAGAGCAAAATCAAAAGGGACATAAGAGTATTCTGTCTACTATCCTTTCAAATCTTGTCCCATATCCCTTTGGAACTGGTTTTGGAAGAGATGCTAGTTGTGTATATAGTCCAAGATTCCTTCTGGCTTTGACCAAGCATATGAACAGGCTCGATGAAAAATAATTACGTTTAAAAGAATGGGGTACTTATAAAATGTATCCCAAGTCTATTTTTGAGCTTGCTGTGCATATGGCAGACAAGATTCCACCACAAATGAGGATATTGTGGAATTGTGTTGAGGTTTAAGGATTTATAATGAGAAGCTGCATAGATAATAGTCAGTAACTGCTGCCATGCAGTCATCAATCTATGAATTACAGAATACAGCAGGATCAAGTTCTGAGAGAGCAGTGAAAGAGGGCCAATTGGCCTGGTCCAACTTCCATCAAGGCATGTACGTCAGATAACATCATCCACAGCCAGTGTATCTCAAAATCATACGAAAATGATCACTGACCTATGGGTTACTGTCAAACCTCCAAGAAAGGTATGAGAAAAGTGTAGGGAAGCAGATATAGGGATCAACAGCAGTAAAAGACTGACCAGGTGAATGAAAATAAATATAAGAACCAGTATTGAAGAGAGAAAGGTTGTGACCTGAGAGCATACACCCTATGGAACAACCCCTTTCATCAATATCAGCACCACCCCAGAAGGGATTATGTTCATTAAAATCCCCCAGAATTAAAAAGAGAGAAGGTAACTGCTCATTGAGGGCATCTAGGTTTGACTGATCATAGAGCTCTTTAAGAGCCAGGTAAAGAAAACAAATAGTGATGATGCACCCCAATTAAATGTGAATGGCTATGACCTCCAAGGGTGCATCAAGTGGCAAAGACAGGGTGGGCACATGCTGATCAACCATCAGTACCACCCCTCCATGCACTCTCCACCACACAACACATCATTTCTGTACATAAAAAAACACTGCTGAAGGGTGACTACATTGGCAGGTTTCAGAAACGTTTCCTGTAAAGAGAAACACAGGATGGTAAAAATTACATCTATATACGAACAAAAACCCTGATAGTTCCACTATATCAGAGTGGTCATTTTCATTTATGTGGAAGAGAATGGAACACAAAGCTCTTCTGCTTATGACCACATTTTTTTTCTTTACTGGACAGATCCTGCCCTGGGTCAAGAAGGTAGGTCTCTGACCATGGACAAAGATTCCAATGTCTGTGGACATAAACAAATAATCATTTTGCATCTTGGGGCTGTAGAAGAGGATGGACCCGAGGAAACACTGAAGCCAAGGGAAATGGACCCAGACAGTCACCGGAAAGAGTGGTAGGGTCAGAGATGGAAATAAACATAGATTCATTAACTCTTTTAACCATGGAGAGCAAAAAACTTCAGATATTTTGCAAATGGCTGTTAAGGGCAAGGAGAAATCTGTCTTCAATCCCACTGTGGCATTGGAATAGAATGCAGCAAGGGACAAAAACTTCTGAGCTTCTGGGTAAAAGATATTGTTTATAAACTTCAAGCATCGTAACCCTTTTTCCTCCATCCATTTATGGCAATAAATAAAATAAGAGGGATGTAAACCACAAGTGTTAACACAGTGTGGTTCCAGTTTGCACTCGTATGCATTGTGTGTGGTCTTTGCCACTAAAACAAGCATGTTAAAGAACCATGGCCCAATGCCTTTGAGTGACCAAACTGCTGGAAACATCTGTGAGGGTTGGGAATGTATGGCTGCACCTTACAGTTCAGATAACCTGCAGGAGGACATGATGATGCAAATGTTAATATCAGAACAAAATTCCATCCTTGAGAGTAGAGATTTCATAACTGCAGAAATGCCTTAGCTGAAGAAATCAGCAAAGATCTCTGACTCAGAAATGTTCTTTATATCCCTCTCAAGTATAACTTCTCTAGAAGAATTCAAAGTTGCATGGGGAGTAACCTTGATGGACATATTTACAGTGGCCTTTGATTTCAAGAAAAATTTTGTATGTTGTGGTGAAGATGTTTCCAACAAATTGTCTCCAGAGTATAATTTCTTTACTGACTTGATGGAGCCAGCCAGTTGCTCTAATCTCTTTTGGATAAAAAAGGGATGCATCTGCTCTAAAGATTTCTCAATTAAGGAATGCATAATTAAAAATTGTGGTACAGAATCTAACTGTGATGGTACTGTACAACAGCCATTCATGCATGGTTGTTTTCCAATAATCTGTTTGTCTTTTTCATTTTTATTTATTTTTTTCAGAACTCACTGACCCCATCTACCATGGAGCTCTATGAAGGGATGAACTACAATGCCAAACAAGGAAACTGCATCAATGCCAGAAATTTGCAAGCAGCAAATTCCCAAACACCACCATC
Source organism: Carcinoscorpius rotundicauda (assembly GCA_011833715.1). Taxonomy (NCBI): domain Eukaryota; kingdom Metazoa; phylum Arthropoda; class Merostomata; order Xiphosura; family Limulidae; genus Carcinoscorpius; species Carcinoscorpius rotundicauda. The sequence goes on along the minus strand of CM022393.1, from coordinate 89,827,774 downwards.
AGACACAATGTCCATGACATCCATTGAGAACATCCAGCACTAGCTAAGTTGACCATAGCCCAAATGGACCAGTTAGTTGACCTTGGAGGGACTACCGATCTACAGAAATTCAAGGCCAAAGTGGTGTGTTAGGGTTTGACCCCTCGACTGCCAGGTTCCTCTTTTCTCTTTCACAAAGTACCACACACAACAAACATATGGGTGAATGTTCAGATCTCAGAGGAGGTAAACTGAAAGTACAGACCCTCCTCTGAAAACTCCCCTCACCATGTACAGGAATCTACCTTTATGGGAAAACTAGAGGGAAGGCAGCTATAATCATAACCCACTAACAACTTTGGGCTACTTTCTTACCAACAGCCCCCCAGTAGCACAGTGGTATGTCTGCGGACTTACACACTAAAAACCGGGTTTCGATACCTGTGGTGGGCAGAGCACAGATAGCCCATTGAGTAGCTTTGTGCTTGATTCTAAACAAAACAAAATTTTACCAACAAATACCAAAATTGACCATCAGAAATATAAGGCCAAACCTTAAAATGTTAGTATCTCACATTTGCAGATGTAGAGAGACATGGATAAGTGAAAGTCAAAATGATAAGGCAGGAAGGCCAAAGTACTTTATGAATGAAGATTCATGGAATCACTGAGACTCCTTGACTGAAGAGAATGGCAAGAATCTCACAAATATTAAAATCCCTATCAGTAATAACTCCTTAAGATGTATTCAGGATAGCATGGGGAGTAACCTAAAAAGAAAATTCCCAAAAATCTGGGACTTAAAGAGCAGTTTTGTGTGTTTTGATTTTCATGTTTTAACCTAAATGTCTTCAGATATTAATTTTTGGACAGATTTTGAAGAGCCAGCAAGCCCTTCCAACCCTTCTGAATAAAAAATGGTGATATTAGCCCAAGGACTTTTCAGATAATGTAATATAAGAAATTGAGGTATGTCATCAACTGTAGCTTGGGACTGAGTATTAGATCCCTTCAAAAATTGTTTAATCTTATCAATGAATGGGTAAAAGGCGTGAAAAGCAGTGATAAAAAGGGAAAAGTTTGGTGTTCACTGACCTCACCCACCATTGAGCCCTACAAGGGGATGAGCTACAAGCAAGGAAGCAACACTAGGGTTTCATGGACACTATATCCAAATACCAGCATCAAACACGAGGTCCACATCACCTGATAAGAACATTCAATACTGGTATTCAGTTGACCCTAGCCCCAGAGGTTCAGTCAACCAATTCTTGGACATCACTCAAAGGCCACATGAATTCAAGGCCAAAGTGGTGTGTTAGGGTTGGACCCCTCAACCACCAGGTTCCTTTCTTATTAAATGTGAATATACTGCTTTAAGGAAAATTTGAAAGGATGTAATAAGAAAAAGTTAATTTACTAATTTATTATTTTTCTTTTTGAATGTTACATTTAAATTCATATATGGATTTGATGTATGTAAACATTCATAAATCTTTATATTCAAACACATTTCTCTTTATGCATTTTTCCATTCATTATCCTATTTTCAAAATATTTCTTTCTAACAGACAAAGGAGGAGGAAATCTTTTTCTACAAAATTCCCTCACTGAAGAAACATTTGGGATAAGTTTTTGTCAGATTAACTATTTAGTACATATGAAGGCTACAAGATCTATGTTGATATTAACAAGAAATTTTAGGAATTGCAAAAAATGAATAATTTTCCTATAATATATTCTTAAAAAGAAGCATTTTTATACACACAGTTTTTCTTCCATGATTGACAATTTGGGAGATACAGAGCATGATAGACAGGCCACTAAATATACCAGCAGAAACACTGAATTATGAGCAGCTGTTTGTGCTGGTAATTACTAATCATACTATTCACACCCAATGAAAAAATTTAGAAAAGCTAACATTTTTCTCAAAAAGAATTTTTTATGAGAAATAATACATTAGTAAAATTATTCAGATTGTGCTGTTTAGTCACATACAACTCACTGATCAAAATGATTCAATTCACAGAGTTCAAAATTTATGTAATATTTTGATATATTAAGTAATACAGTTTACAGAAAATATATTCTTTAAGAACTCCTGTTCCTTAGTACTACATTTAAAAATTATATTAATAAATATATAATCTAATCCTAGTGAAAGTTGCATTCTTGTTGAGAAGTGAATACTTTTATTTAAAATTGTGTTCTTTATAAAGAAATGGTTGTTCCACATACCACAGTTATTTTTCTTATTGTCTGAACTCCAAATGTAAATTTTATTATGAATTTTAGCTTGTGATGTCATTTAGTAAAAGGTCCATGGCAGAAGAGTTTTGATTACATACACACTATATTCATTATAGTAATAACACATTGCTGAGCTGAGATAGAATCTTACATGTCATTTTACTCTTAACACATGTAATATTATGCATATTAGTTACTACAATGTTAATTTTTCTTTAATACAGCCTTGCTACAAAAAATCTGGATGCATTTTAATGAGAAAAAGCTCTGAAAAGAGTTATTACAAAATCTCAAATTACATACCTCAAATGGTGCTGTTGCTCGTAGTCATAACAGCAGCACAATGTAGGCTATTATGACTTGAATGCCACACAGACCACACAATAGTGCATCAGGCCCTGATAAAAGAAAATAATGAGTTGAAAACCTGTGGTCAATGCAGAGCCTAGTTTGGATAACTTACTCCTTCCAATCCTTACAGAAAAAAGATTGAGAAAGTTCAATGTAAGAATTTATCTCCAAAATCTTGTTATTATGTTGCTAACTCCAAATCAACTTCTAACTGACATGGAGCCAAGCCTTGAATACAAGACTGTAGTCCATGTATGGGACAGGATGGCTATGATAACACCAGAACAGACAGACCTAGCTGCAGCATCAATAAGGTCATTCTCGTGAATACCAACATTGTCCAGTATCCAGAAAAACATGATAGAAATGGTTGACAAAGAAAAATGGGCCAGTTGGGTTGGAATATCAATGAGAACAGGATGAGAATTAATGTAAAGCAATTCCAGGGCTAGTGGAGAGTTAATTGAGTCAGTATAAATGGTAGAGTTCATGTACTGCATAGCATCTACATAATCCAGACCAAGAAAAATGGTGTACAATTCAACAGAGGACTTGGAAACTGTAGAGGGAATCTTGTACACAACAACTGAAACACAACAAACCATGGCAGAGTCCACAGAGTCACTGGATTTCAAACCATCCGTATAAATGATGATGGAAGGATGGTTTGAAAGATGTTCAGCAAAAAAGATGGTAATTCCAATTAGGAATATCTGCCTTCTTCAGATGACTCAATGAAAAGTCACACTTAGGAATGGTAATAAGCCATAGAAGGATAGATTGACCTGTGGAGACAGTAGTACTATTTACGGACAGACCCAATTCAACCAGCTAGTTCCAGCCACATATGAAGGCCAAAAGGAACAAAAGCTAATTCTGAAAACGCATGGCTCACGGAGGAAGAAAACACAACCCCAGAGGAGATGTTGTGGAAAGGACCAAAGTTTTAAAGCATCCAGTAATGACAGTTGCAAATAACAGAGATAGAGAAGGTTCATAAGACTCATTGTACAAACTCTATATTGGAGAAGTACAAAAGGCTCCTGTGTAGAGACCTGAAGCCCCACATGGTGAACAGGATCCAACATCTTTAAAGCTGATGTTCTGGCAGAGCCATAGGCTAGAAATCCATAATCCAGCTTAGACTGAATGAGGGCACAACAGATCTTTAGCACAGAACATCAATCTGTTCCTCAAGAGGTGGAATAGAGGAAATGGAGGATGTTCCATGTTCTTGCACAGTTAACATGTAGCTGCTTGATGTGAGGAATGAAAGTGAAATATAAGCCCCAAGAGCTTTGTCTCAGGGACCATAAGAAGCACAACTTCACCAAGACGAAAATGCATACAAATGGTTTAAAATAGAGAAAAGGTAAAACCATTTGCTGTGGTTCACTTCAATAAACGATTGAGGGCAGTCCATAGTTGCCATTCAATAAAACTCACATTTGTCAACAGACACAAAATGTGGAAGTTGTCAACATAGAGTCTGTTTGCAACTAGAGAGGGAGTTGTCCAGTAACAGCATTAACCTTTGTAATGAAAAGTGTGGCACTCAAGACACAGCCCTTAGGTATCCCAAGTTCCTATGGGAAAGAATGTGAAATTGCAGCACTATTCATATGCTCTATGGAACTACCCCTCCTAATCATTATCAACAGCACCCCCCAAAAGAGTTTATGTCCATTAAAATCCCCCAAGATCACCCAGCAGTGTCACCCCTCCATGGACTTATTCATCACACAAACTGTTAATTCTGTACAAACAAACCTACGTAAAGATGACTACATCAGCAGGTTTCCGAAACATTTCCTGTAAAGAAACACATAAAAGATAAGAATCAATAAAATCATTGATGTCATCTATATTCGAACAAAAAAAAATCCCAACAGTTCCACCATATCAAAGTGGCCATTTTTATTTATGTGGAGGAGAACTGGGCAGAAAGTTCTGTTTTTGACCACAAATGTTTCTTTATTGGTAAAAGGTCTATCAACCTCCAAGTTTCCAGTAACTAAAAGTGTGAACAAATAGTGATATTGCATATCAAGGCCAGAGAAGAAGACAGACCCAAGGAAACATCTAAACCTGGAGCCAAAAGAAGTGGACCCAGGAAGCCTCCTGAAGGAGTGGTGGGGGCAGAGATGAGAGTAGATGTAAACTCGTCAACTCTTTTAACCATGAAAGACAAAAAAACTCTTCATATGCTTTGCAAATGACTCTGCTGGAGGCACAGACAGATCTGTCTACACGCCCACTGTAGAAGTGGAATAGAGTGCATCAGCATATGTCTGAGATGGAGTGGTGTACAATAATTTCCAAGGCTCTGGGTATGATACATCATTCAGAGTCTTCATACATTGCACCTCTTTCTCTTCCACCCACTTAGGGCAAGAACTAGAGTGAGAGGGGTGTGAACCACTACAGTTAACATAGTGTGGTTCCAGTTTGTACTTGTAGGCATCATGGTCTGCAACCACAATGAGCACATGTTAATGAACCCAAATGTGATGTCTTCAAGTAATCAAACCGCTAACACTGGAAACATCTAAGAGAATAGTGAATGTATGGCCATACCTTACAGTTTAGATGACCTGCCTTGACTGTGGCAGGTGGATGTGGTAATGTAAATGTCAAAATTAGAACATCAGTTGGCAGCATAATTCCAACTTTGAGAGTGGAAATTTGGTGTACCCCAGAAACACCTTTGCTGGAAAAATCAGCAAGGATCTCTGACTCAGGAATGTTCTTGAAGACTCTCTCAACACTAACTCCTCAAAGAATTCAGGAGTTTAGTGTGTTGTGGTGAGGATGATTCCACCAAAATGCCTCCAGAGGTTAACGTTTTTAGTGACTTGGAGGAGCCAGCATGCCCCTCTAGTCCCTTTTGAAAAAAAAAAGGGAGGCATCTGTGCTATATATTTCTTAGATGAGTGCAAAATGAAAAATTTAGGTACAAAAACCAACTGCAATATGACTGTTAAATAGTCATCCATTAGTGGCCATTTACCAATTTTAATTTTTATTCTCACTTTTACTAATTTTTATCTTCATGAATTGAGGTATCCATAATAAAGAAAAAACTTTTTGGTCCCAACTGTTCCCATGCACCATGGAGCCCTACATGGGGACACACTGTAATGCCAAACAAGGTCATTACAGCAACATCAGGGTTTCATGAACACAACGCCCCAAACCCAGCATCAGACACAATGTCCAACACTGGTAGTTGGTTGACCTGGGGAAGGCCACCCCAAGACCATCCATCTACAGGAATTCAAGGCCAAAGTGGTGTGTTAGGGTTGGACCCCTCAACCCTCAACTACCAGGATCCTTTCTTTCCATTCATGGGTTTCCATGCACAGTAAACACATGGGTGGATGTTCAAAACCCAGAGGAGGTAAAGAGAAAGTACAGAACTGTTTCTGGGTGGTCTTCTCACCATATACAGGAATCCACCTCAAGGGGAATAAATAGTCATACCCATTCTTTTTTATAAAATATATTTCAAATTATGAAAGGACCCCAACTTGAACATTTTCTTTAATTTGACAGTATTCTATCATGAAACAACCAATAAATTATGCCGAATAATTGAATATTACTAACAACAAAGACAAGAGTCTTACCTGAACTTTTAAAATCATTAATTCTATCCTAGACTTCATATCATTAAGGTTCTGAAAGGAAAAAAAGAGACAAACATTAAAGATTATGCATATTATGAGAATGATTTACCATGTAATAACATTTAGAAATTTAATAATATTTAGATGCTATTGTTTTTATTCTAAAAATTATGTAGCATCAAATGCTGCGAGTCACATTAAAAAAAGGAAATAAACCCAAATATTTTTGAACATCACTATTCTCATAAATATTTTTTTGTTTATTTTAGTAAAAATGAGTTTTACAATTGCAAAGATCATTGACATAGAAAATGGGAAGATGAAAAAAAACTAAAGCTGTTTTACTTGTATCAATAAACTTGTAAATTATGGGAAAGAAAAATATTGTAGGTGACAGAACATATTCCAATCGACTCACACAAGGAAAACAAAAATCTGTGAAGAATGAAATAATTTTAACACTTATGAAATGAAAGATAAAATATACCGAGTTGATAACTCATTTATTTTGATTACTCTTCTCAGTCAGATTTGTGTTGTTTTATTCTTCAAGTTTTTTTATGAAAATATATGCAACTATGCATGCACATCTAATTTCAAAATGTGTAGTTCTAATTTCAAGTTTTAAAAAAAATGTTTGCTATCTCCATTAAATAAGCATTTTAGTTAATATGTTTGTTTTAGATTACAAATATCTCCAATTACAATGAAAATAATAATAATAAACAGAACATATGCATTTCTTATACACTTGTTCACTCTGTTAAAGTGACATGTAAACATACTTTAATCTACAAGATGATAAAAAAATTCATGCACCACAATGTTTTTTCTATGTCACATACTTACAGCTGTTTGCATTGTGAAGCATTGATATCATGACCCAGTCATTCTTTCCTTCAGGTTACAACTCACTTCCACTATTACAAGTTAATATGAATCTTTTGCAAACCTTCCATTACCAAGATACCTAATATTTTTGTATTCAAACGTTTGTACGATGTCTTCAATTAATCTGTTTAATATTTTGTTCTTTTCCCATTGTATGAAGTTAGAAAAATGATTTATACCAGCCATATATTTCAAATTAATATTTTTCAGGGTACAGTAACATTTGTAGTGGGCTTACTGTTATACATTTATTAACTATCTGCATTTGTTTCAGTTTGATACATGCACAAGTTTTGCCTATTCTCCAAATTTGTATTTTTCAAATATTGTTCAACTTTCAAGAATCTCACCTTAAAGTATGTAAGCCAATGTGCCAAGAGACAGAAACAAAATATTATTCAGTCACTAAAGTCAGTATACTATAAGCCTTGGAAGCTATAACTGTGATTAACACTTATTAAATAAAAAAATACAGAATTGGGCCAGGAACGTTTATAGATTTTGAACATTACAAACCATTCAACTTCAGTGAAATAACTTCAGACATTATCATTTCTACGAGGATATTAATTATCTTCTTCAGTACAAAAGTCAATTTATAAGCAATGTGAAGCCAACCAAGATAACTAGCTTAAGCAAAATGTAGCAATATCAACTCTGAATTAATTTGCTCATCATGGATCTAGACTGTTAATAAAAGATTCAGTTTTAGACCAGATAGAAGACTCAGTATAGTTTGTAAAACTCATGTATATAAACCAATATTTTTAATAATAAATATTTGTAATAACTGTAGTTATAAAGTGTATTGTTTGTATACTAAAATGATATTTGTGTTAAGAAAAAAATTGCGAGTACCAATCTTGTTGGCAAATATAATAAATTTAGTACACAATGACAATTAACCTCTTAAGTTCAAATCTAAATTTCATGATATCTGAAACCTTAATATGTAATGTATGTAATATAAAAAAATTCAAGGCTCGTGTAAAACATTTATGAGCACCTTTCAATTAGGGAGTTAATCATTACACATTAAATACTTTTTAATGTCTTTGTATTTCTTGTGATTTTTTTTTATTATAGTCATGATCATGTTGTATAGTTCATTTCAAAAATAATTCTAATTGAGAAATATAAATAAAACAACTAATAATAAAATAATGCTTGGTAATGAACAAAAAAAATTCAAACCCTAAAACAGCCAAAACAAAATAAAAGAGGTACTTCCTATACTATGACAGAAAATATTTCATAAATATTTAACAAAAGTATCATTCTACCCATAGAATGAAACCATAACTACTCAAAGAATAATTAGTATCATTCAGTGGGTAAAATTGTAAATTTCTTGTACAGAAAGAAGCATTATTTTACTTGTGATAAATATCAAAGGTTTCAAATGTTAACAAAGTGTTACATAAAATAAACTTTTGAGCACAAAAATCATACGTCGAGATAAACAAATTTATGATCATTTACTCAAATACAAAACAAACATTTATAAAATACCCTGTATCTGCACTATAAAGCAGCATAAGTTTTTGCTTATATATGTAGTAAAATTCTTCTAACTTCCCAAACCCTGACCATCATGAAACATTTAGGGGATATTTGGTTCTTGGAACATTTCCAAAACAAGTTATTTTAGTCATTTTATGAAATTGACAACCATTTCAGTTTCATTCCTTTCTTTCTTATGTTTTGTGCAAGAAATACCCAAGATTTTGGTGTTATACTTACCACTGTCCATTTTGGTGTTATACTTACCACTGTCCTATTAGAGGAGTTGCTCCTTTATACTGTCAGCAAATGAAGCAAATGCATGCTACTTTGCCATGCCCATGAAGACCATAAATTAGTTGCCATGCCTGATATGAATACCTTTGCTAATAATCTTTAAACTCTATATGCAACACCATGAATTGACATATGACTAAAAAATGAACTGTCAGCTTATATTTAGTTTCATTCAATAAACACTTCTATTTTTCAGGTCAGTTTTGAGTTTTGTAATTTTTATGTATACTGATTTTTTTAACACAATTATGGTAAAAGTATCACAGCTTTTGCTTCTTCCAAAATTAATTTAAAAAGAGCAAAAAATTACCTTTTCTAACCAGTCTTGGTCTGTTACTGTTTCACCCATAAAGTTGGAAACTTTTATCTTGGCCATTTGAGCCTAAAAAATAAAATTGTTTTATGAAACTTATTTCCTAGAAACATCATAATTGTTAAAAAGGTAGCAAAGTAAAACAGGAAATAGAATAAATCTAATATTAGCAACAAAAAATATGCAAATATATTTGTATAAAGAGTTGAAAAACAACTTATTATAATAAAAAAAAAATTATCTCTGAATCTTCTCAACTAAGAAATGCTAAATTGGCACAATTGCTCATATTAGCCAACTGTGTTTATAGGAATGTGGTATTTGAAATAGAAACCATAATACCTTTTGATATAAATTATTTTAAGAAAATAAGGTTTATATGAGCTTCTATACCAATAAAGTGACTTTGAATGCTAATGAGTCACAAATAGCTGAAGTCAGTCAGCAGCAGTATTTGTCCCTTGTACTTCAAGTACATGTTAAGTTGCAATCAATATAGGGTATTATGTGTATGTATAGTCACAGATTTAACACCTTTGATATTTAGATACTTTTGATTTTTATACATAAACTATAAATATATTCACATTGTTTTGAGAGACATATTACAAAATAATGTGCATGGTTGACCATCACATTATTTTGTAATATGTCTCTCAAAAGTTGACAACTCAAAACTAGCAGTTATGACAAATCCCCTCAGTAACTTTGCCATAACTTATAAACAAACATAAAACTATTATGTCCCTATGGCTGAAAAGGCCAGAATATTTTGTGGTAACAAGAATTAAATCCATGTCCTTTGAATCATTAAAAATTACAAATTTTATAATTTTCTTAAACAAAAACGTATTATGTATTTCCAATAAATATACTTCCCTCTTCTCACAAGATTAGCTTTTCTTGTTTTGTGGTGATCTCTATTTGCAAACTTTTTTTAATGCATGCCACAAGTCTTCAACCCTCCTTCTGTTGGAATCCAAAGTTCCAGCATGTCTATCATGTAAATCACCATGCATCACCTCTCCATAAACAAGAAAGCACTACTAACACATGCGACTCCCTCTATGCACCATCACCAAATTATCACTTTCAAAAAAACATGAACATCGAAAGACTGTGGAGTAGAAGAGTGAAAAATGTGAGAAGCAGGAAATACCTATTGAAATAATTTTTCATTTTGGAAAATTATAACTTTTGATACAGTGCTCTCCCTCTACTAACAAGATTAGCTTGAATCTCACACTGAATTGGAGGACCCATGCAAGGGAAGCACAAACATACCCTCCTAGGTAGGTCTTAAGGAAACTCCCTAGCTGAAATTAACAGATCAGAAGATCTGAGAAGGGGCACAGCACAACATCTGGACCAGGTATCTCTTCATCATGAAAAATGATGTCAGAAAGACCACACATGGTAGAACAAGAAGAGAGAACATTTGTGTGGGAATAGCTTAGTCCCACAATAAACAGTTGGTAAAAGATGATGTGCCCAAAGAAACCCTGAACCAAATTCTTGGAGTAATAAGTGCTCCACTAGCAGAGACAGATTGCCAAAGAATGGTGCATGAAGCAGACTAAATGTAAAGCTACTGTAAGAGAAACTGAAAAATCAAGCCAAAAACCTAATAAAATCCAGGTAGGAAGATGAAACACCAGTGACTGGAACAGGTCAGGATAAAAAGGGAACCACTTGCAGTAAAAAGAACCAAGAGAACTAAGGTTCAGAACACCAGAAAGGAGCAAACAGAATGATCATGCATGGAGTATTATGGATGAAGGAGACCACCCAAAGTAAATATATGGGAGGGTAAACATAAAGAAACAGATGAAACCAATCACATCTGTTCCAAGACTGGAGGATAGGGAACCATGAACAAAAACCAAGGTAACTGAGATCAAGAGTGGTGGCAAAGGTATTAATAAGGGGCATACCTAGATGCAGACAGAGCCACTGGGAAGCAGGGACTGCACCTGGGATAAACAATATCCAGACATGAAAGATAACTGACCAAGAGAGGGAAAGTGTCCATGATATGAAACATTAACAAAAGAATTTGATGGGTATGGGTTAGAGAAAGAGGATCCATAATGCACAAACACGAAGAATAGGACCTTGTACCCCCTGAATAATCAATACAAGCCATCCAGTAAAAATATTAAAATGAATCACAGCTTGCTGGCAGCTGGAATGAGAAAACAAAAATGATCCAAAGCCCAAAGAACAGCCAAGAGTTTAAAAACACTAATGTGAAAAAAAATATCCACAGACCTTGGACTCCAAGCCCCTTGGCATTTGAACCACACATCCCATTTATGAAGGGAAGTATCTGTAAACATACATAACTCAGGCCACAGAGGAGAAGGCAGGACTCCTTCCAACATATAAGCCTTCTCCAATACTTATGGAGCGTTATAAGCAAGGGGAAGGAAGATGAACAGGAACATCCAATTCCACTAGTCATGAAGGAGAAAGTCCATGACGCAAATGCCTATGAGCCCTGACAAAGGGTATAACAAGTGTCAAAGGCAACCACCACCCTAAAAGCTATAGAATATCATCAACAGGAAGTAAAAGAGGAGACATGGCAGTCCAAACAGCCAGCTCCATGAAATGGAATTTGAAACAAGAAGGTAGAGCCCAACCAATATCATTGTTAAAGAAAACAACCAGATTTACAAAGTATTGGGGAGGATGAAAGAAGTAACTCTTCAATGTTCATGTACATGTGGAAGATCAGTCTCTAGAGTATAAATATGCCAAGCAATTTGGCAAACACTCAAGAAATGCAGATTACACTGGGGAACGCTTTTTCAGTAACTTTGAGTTGCATTGGATATTTTAACTGATTCTGAAGGAGTTTTAGGCGCTGATTTCAAATCTGAAATTAGTTTTTCTCTACAAGCTCTAGTTTGTATGCAATTTGAGGTTAATGAAACTGTACAAATGTGAACTTGCGTAAACCATGTATAAGCATTTTCACGTCCATATATATAGATAGCTTCTAATATTTTGATCATTCTTCTTTTGTTTCAGATCAAACATGGCTTCCAAAAATAGATATCATTGCAGAAACAAGCCTGATGCCTTCTGCTACATACGTGGATGCTACACACTCAATCGTCAGAGACGTAACATATCCTCGTTCGTCAAGTGTGCCTACAAGGCATATTTTGAAGTTCATCTTGGTGATCAAGACAAGCAATGGGCTCCTCATGTTGTGTGCCACAATTGTCAGGAAATGCTTCGAGACTGGACCAAAGGAAAACGCAATGGTCTGCCTTTTGGTGTTCCAATGATTTGGCGCGAACCCACCAACCATGTAACTGACTGTTATTTCTGCATGGTAAACGCAACGGGTGTTGGGAAGAAAAACTGACATAAGATTACGTATCCGAACATTCCCTCAGCTATTCGGCCTGCTCCGCACTCTGAAGAAGTTCCTGTTCCAGTTTTCAAAGGCTTGCCTACATTGGACGATAAAGACATTGGACATGATACAAGCGAACAAGACAGTTGTGACAGTGAATTGTCAGAAAAGTGTACACAATCGGAGAACTGTTACATGATACAAGCGAACAAGACAGTTGTGATAGTGAATTGTCAGAAAAGTGTACACAATCGGAGAACTGTTACATGATACAAGCGAACAAGACAGTTGTGACAGTGAATTGTCAGAAAAGTGTACATAATCGGAGAACTGTTCTTCAGACACTGAACCTTTCCCCGTCCCCAAGCCTCTTCCCCAGGCTGATTTAGTGTGGGATTTAGGTCTTTCAAAGAAAGCAGCAGAGCTTCTGGCATCAAGATTACAAGGCAGAAATCTTGTTGATCACTCTGTTAAAGTATCATATTTCAGAAAGCGTGACCTTCTTTTCAGAAGACAGACAGTTTGTTTACTGCCATGACATCCAAGGGCTTCTCAAAGAACTGGGTGTACCTTACTATAGTCCTGCTGAATGGAGACTCTTTTTAAACAGTTCAAAATGAAGTCTAAAGTGTGTTCTTTTACATAATGGGAATGTTTATGGAGCAGTAGCTGTCAGTCACTCAGTGCATTTGCGGGAAGACTATGATGATATGAGAATGGTCATGGACGTATTAAAATATCATGAGCACAACTGGATCATTTGTGTAGACTTAAAGATGGTCAACTTTCTTCTTGGACAACAGAAAGGTTTCACCAAGTTTCCATGTTTCCTCTGTATGTGGGACAGCTGAGCACGAGACAGACATTGGGTCCAGAAGGACTGGCCTATTCGTGACACCCTTGAAGCAGGCATGCCAAATATCATACAAGACCCAATTGTAAGCAGAGATAAGATCATCTTTCCTCCTCTTCACATCAAATTAGGTTTGATGAAGCAATTTGTCAAGGCACTGGAAACCGAAGGTGAATGTTTCCAACACATCATCACAGCTTTACCAGGGTTATCATTTGAGAAGATAAAAGCAGGCATGTTTGATGGCCCACAGATTCAAACCCTAATTCGTGATAATCAGTTTGTTGCTAAGATGACCGCTTTAGAAAAAGCAGCATGGTTATCCTTTGTGGCAGTCGTTCAGAACTTCCTTGGAAACAATAAGGCGGAGAACTACAGTGAACTTGTGAACAGAATGCTGCTCGCTTTTCGTGATCTTGGGTGCAACATGAGCATCAAGCTTCATTTTTTGAACAGCCACCTTGATAAGTTCCCTGACAACCTGGGGGCTGTGAGTGACAAACAAGGAGAATGGTTCCACCAAGACCTGAAGGTCATGGAAGAATGCTACCAAGGGCACTGGGACAAAAGTAGGATGGCTGACTACTGCTGGAGCATTAAACAAGATTGTCCAGATGAAGTGTACAAATGCAAATTCCTACCTGAATAAAATACACAAACAAATTGATAAGCTATTCCTATAATTTCCTATAATAACAAAAAATTAAAAAATAAATAAAAATGTCAAATTACATAAAATCTGTAGCTTGCAGACAAAAACCGACTTCAGATTTGAAATCAACAAACTCAAATTGACTATGGAAAGGTCTTTTTTTAAATGCAACAAAATGAGTGTTCCCCAGTGTTATAGAGAAGCAAGACCAAAGGTTTGTTTTTGGTTGGTTTTTTTTTTATTTCGCACAAAGCTACTCGAGGGCTCTCTCTTCTCTAGCCGTCCCTAATTTAACAGAGTAAGACTAGAGGGAAGGCAGCTAGTCTTTACCACCCACTGCTAACTCTTGGGCTACTCTTTGACCAACAAATAGTGGGATTGACTGTCACATTATAATGCCCCATGGCTGAACAGACAAGCATGTTTGGTGCGACCAAGATTCAAACCCGCGACCCTCGGATTACAAGTCAAAGACCAAAGGACACTGCCATAAAAGGTGTACCACTGCACAACAGGTAAAGTGGCAGTAGTAAAACCAACATGGAGTAGGTAAAACACCTGTTGGGGTAAAAGGACAAGAACTGTCTTGTATAGACATTGGTGTAGCCATGGATTCTGAGGTGGAAGAAAAAGTCATGTATCACCACAAAACATGGCAAACAGCAGTACTGTTCCAAGGTAAATTCAGGAAATGAAACTCGGAGTCCTGTTGAACAGAATCCACCCACAAGAACAATGATAAAGAAATCATGTCAAACACAAAATATCATAAAAATAGGGCCATAAGAATGGCATAAATATATGGAACCAGGTGACAGGTCCATGAGAATATAATGCCACAAGCAGAGGCAGGACAAGGAGTATATTTTTGAGACCTGTTTCCCTAAAAAAGTGAGTTGAATCCACAACTGGTAATTCAAAATGTGGAAGCTCATCCAAAATCTCACAAGGGCAGACTGACCCAAAACCATCAGGAGACAGGCACATCAAAGTCATCACCAGAAAAGGTGACTAAAGCACAATATAAACCCACACAAAAGGGAATGGTGAAAATGTGAAATAACAGCAACAATTAAAACAACACATACCCAAGATAAGCTCCAAGAAAACCAACAAGGGTTGAACAGAATCTTCAGGTATGTGTGGAAAAGTATAGTGAACTCCTGGGGGAGAGGGGGAAGGAAAGAGATCAAAATTATAGTCAGAATATGCCTGTACAGAGTTCAAAAGTATGAGAAATATAAGGGCATAAACAGGAGGTAACATACATTCCATATAGTACTTAATCTGACCATAAACAAAGGCCATGAAAACTTCAATGGATTCTCCACACTCATGGCCAAAAGTATAGAAACAGTCAAGTGGTATGCACCTGAAATGGTAATAGCAATTTCACAATTCATGTGACATGAAACCAGTAAAAAATGTGTGATAGATATGGATATCACAGATGCTCTCAAATAAAACTGAAATTGAACTAAATTAAAGAAAGTTAAACCACTTCTAGGGTAATAGTTGTTCTAAAGAAAGACATCCACACTCAAGCACTGCCATATGAGAAGTGATAGTTCAGTGGTGATGCATAAAAGTAGTTACATGTGTTTTATGATAGCAGTGCTATCCTACTGGAGGAGTAGTGATGCACAATGACTTACATGGGAGATGTGTCGGAACTCTGGATTTCAACAGAGGAAGTGCTGAAGGCTTGAAACATGCATTCAAAATATTTGCAAATAAAGGGCAGTACAAAACAAAAAAGATAATATTGTAGGTGAAGGTAAAGTACAATATGGAAGTAATTGTAACAATCAATTTTTTAATAAACGATCACAAATTCAATGAATTAATGTAGAATTAAAATTTGAACCTATCAGTCACTTTGCACAGAATAACAAACAAATATATGTAAATCTTCTTCTGTATTGTAAAGGAGAAATATTATAGGAGAAAAAGTGGATTGGATTCTTGTCACTTACAAAACTGAGAGAAATCTAGCACGACCAACTGACTAACGCTTGACTTTTATGTACATATATCAATATCACAAAAAATGTTTATTTTCAATGAAACATTCAGTTGTTTTAGTGGAGTGATACTGCAAAATGCTAGATATATAAAACCCTCGGGATGGTACTACCCTACCCATGTGATATGTTTTATGTTATTTTGTAGTCATATTTGAGTTGTAAAATAAGTTGCTTAACATTTACCAGACAGAGAATAATAAAGATACTTGCACAATAATATGGCAAAATCTACTAATTTTGATTATAAATCTTAATCAAAATATCTAGTATTAATAATTTAATGTCATAAAGATACTGAATGCTTATAACATCATACTTTTTTATACATAAACATCTACCAGTTTGATATTGATAAAAAAAGATGACTTATTTACAGCACAGTTTAATTATTTCAACAGACTTTTATTCTGAGTACAAAAAGATATACATAAATAAATCAGGTAACTTATGTGGCTTATAACACCATAAAAATATAATTATAAAAACGTACCTTATTGCATAATTTGAATTACAGTTACTAAAAACATTTTCATCTTATACTCAAGAGTAATAACTTAAGGTGAATGGTTGGACAAACGTTTTTAGTTTTCATTTGCCTTAGCCAGTTGAGCAACCACCAAGTTGAGTCCTGGCCATGTTTACACCAGAAATAATTTTCTTGTAACACTTTTCTTAAATTTCCAAAGAAATCCCAACCACACAAGATTTTTGCCATTTTACTTTATGTTATCTTTATTATAAAATAATACAGATACATGAATGGAGAAATAATGGAAGATGACAACTGAGTACCTTGTGTTCCTGGATATAATTCCATGTCACAACACTAGCAGCAACACCAGCAGTGAGAAACCTAATGTAGAAAAGAAAATATATGTCCCAGAACTTAATTAAAGCAACCAAAACAGAGAACAATCCTGTATTATTAAAATTACTAAATATGGTCAAAATATTGTTATTTCTACATCGATGAATATCTTACCAGTTTCAGAGGTCCATATTTTGGATTAAATTCATTTGTGAACATTATCAAATGCAAGTATACAATAACTAATGTTGATTCTTTTCTAACTATTTAATGAGCAAAGTGCTAACTTAAGTGTTCGAAATTTTATTTCAAAAAAAGACTTTTTTGACTAGTGTCTTTGTCAGGGTACAGTGTAATACAAATAAGATATATAAAAACATTTGTTATTAATCATAAGAACCTCGCTGAGTAACTCTGTGAAATCACACACAATGAAACAATATTACTCACTGTTTTGTAATGGTGGAGTACAGGTATGTTTATACTGTATTATTAGGTTAAAAAATAAGTTTGCAAGTATGAATTTAAAGAGTGCATTCACGTACAGACATTGTGGTAAATGTAGCTCAGCATACATAAATTATGGTGTAGCACAATGAGTAAACACTTACAAACATATTTCTATTTTGTTTATTGTTAAATATAATGTAAATGAGCCACAATATGAAATACTAAGAAATAAGTGAACATCTTGAAAATGAAAAAAGCAAAAACAGCATGAATATTAGAAAATTTGTGACAACAAAACATGTACAGAATGTGTCATTTTGCATAAATCTATATAAAAATTATTTAAACTTGAAATGAAAGTCTAGCTGCACAACCACTTACTTTAAGGTTCTTCTTGATTGTAAAGTTCTTATGGCAGTTACAGTTGTCACTTTTTTGGCCATTACCAAAATCATCTGCCATGGCTTCCACATCCTTCATAATAAATACAAAATAAAACATTTAAATTATTAAATTCATATGTTTATAATTTTTGATTAACTAATTTCTAAAAAAAAGTTGAACAATCAAAACATTTAAGAGTTTAAATTTTCCAAGAATATTTTAATTCTTTTACACTGGATTTTGTTACAAATATTAACTACATACAGCTTAGCTATTTGTGAAATATCATGTATGTGTTTTAAATCATTATTGCGATTTTCTTATCATGCATTCTTTTAATACAGTGTAAAGCAAGACTACTTCCAGGAATCAACAGTTATTAGATATTGACTAACTCGCTTTATATAAAACCAAAAAAGTATAAACACATACATAATCAGTAATGATGAGAAAAGTTCAACCCAAACGAGCTGTTTTTACATATATATATAAACATATACAGTGATGGAAGGATTTATTTATAAAAATACATTCAGATCTAATTTTAGTTTCAGAAAATAAAGCTAAATGATTTTACTGAAATTTACAATTTATCTTGATTATCTACAGGATAGAGGCCTTTGATGTGGTTTTTGTTTGTTTGCTTGTTTTTTTACATGATTCTGAATACAACAGATCATAAATTTAAGATTAAGAACAAACAGGCCAGTCTCCAATAAAGATAGCTTTATTTTTGCAACATGGTAATTGTCATATGAAATAAGTTGCCATCAACAGTAATGGGCACTAGTATTTTAAAAAAGAAATAAAAGGCATAGTATTATCAAGGAAATTATTAAGTTCTATCTTCTGTTTTTGTTTTGTTTTTCAGAATTGAGTATGCCAATTCTTCCTTTATGTTCAGATGTTACAAGACAAATATACACATGATACATTATAATTCTGTCTTCTTTAACTGTAATTCTTGAGCTCTTAGTTCTAATGACACAGAATAATACATTCATTACGTAAGTTATATTCAAGTGCATGGCAAAATTCGGCAGTAAAAATAATTTGTTTAACATCTGTAATTACAGTTTACAATTGCATCATTTAATTTGAACACCTATTTTTAACACTATAATCATGATTAACTTGTTTTCAATATTTATATATCCGTCACATTTCAACTTGACTTACGATTCAACAAATTCAACCTTAATAAGCAATAGTGATATTAATGTAACTCTCTAAAAACAACACTTGCCAAGTACAATTAAATAAGTCATAAATTATATCAATAATATTAAACATCTACCAATTTTTTTTAAATTGTTAACGATAAAATTAACACGAAATACCCGATCCATTACATAAATGCTAGTCTAGTACTTAAAAAAAGGTATAAAACCTTTAAACAATGAATAATAAGGTAAATAACACAATAATAATAGGAATATTGATAGTACAGCACAGTTACGTAAATTTTGTAATGTCAAGATTATCTATAATAATTATTTAAAATAACTGCACCTGAAATTAACAAAAACAACACCTGTGTCTATTTTGTAAAAATATAATGTCAATATGCCTACGTGAACTAACACACGTGTAAAACACTTCACACCTGTATTAGTTTTGATGTAAACTTTCCAAATATACAATTAAGCGCCCTCTACTTTAAATAAATTGTTAATCCCATTAACAATTAATAATATTGTCGTAACCTCATTATTTTGTTGGTGAGTTGTTGTTGTCGTTTTTTAATGATCTGGTGAAAGTGTTTCACGACTGAAATGATCAAACAACTCAATACAAATGACGGCTAACACATCCAAATACCTCATCGAAAAACTTCAGTTGCAACAAAAATATACACTGAGTGATTGATTCTATTGGCTAGAGACAACTAATACTTTCAAATATTGATTCTCAAATTTATAATCTACTCCAGAATTCACTAAACATTTTAGGTCAAATTCTTAAAAGTTTCTAGGACTTATTTTTTAAATTAAACTTTAAGCTTAACACTATCGTTGCAAACAACTTACAACATTAAAAATATACTTCACAGTTACTGCACACTTCTTAGCTTGTGAAGTCTCTTGAACAATTCTAATATAAAACTAAAACGCTACACTATATTGTCCAATCAACAGATTTTTCAGGTGGTTTTATATCCTGCAGTCCATAGTATATAGATGAAATGGTGTCTTGTTCTTTTTCACTAGAACATTACTTGAGTAGGTTTTTCTCTAGAGTTATCTTTTTGGCAATTCTCTCATTGATTTATTTTCAAAGAAGATCGTGATGGATGAACTTTGTCTCGGATTGCCTATTTACGTGGATTTTGGAATTTACATCACCAAGTATTTTCAGTGTAATGTATGACCTTTCCGAAAACCTTCTTAACTCAGGACTTTGACTTTTTTTGTGACAGGAATTGTTGATCTATACTACGTCGCCTCGATGAAATCCAGTTTTATCAATATTACTTATCATTACAGTAACTTTTCATTTTGTATAAACTGGTTTAAGTTTTTCGCTAGTAAAGTCATGTCTGACATCTTCATTTTTCATATTCACAAGAACCCTTTCATCCATTAACTACTCAGAGCATATTGTAATGTATGATTCCAATATTTCTCAGTCACTCGATTAAGATTTATTTTCAGAACATCCGGTATAAAAATTTCACTTTTTGGTGGTATAATGTCTCCCACTCCTGTTCCAATTGGAAGTTCAGTCTTTGGTTTACTGATTATCATGTAGTTTACAGAAACTTCCTGGTCATAGACTGTGAATTTATTTGAAGCTAATCTAATTTTGCATTGATGTCTCATCTTGAGATCAATTTCCAAGATGCTTCCTTTTTCATCATCAATTACTCATGCATCCTGAAGCACAGAAAGCTTCTTAGAGTAAGGGTACTTTAAAATTCCTTACACAAAAAACTTGTGTCCCCCAGCTGTCTTGCATCGATCTCTTTCTTTCATCGTTACTGGACACAATTTCTCATGTTGCAGTAAAAATTTGGTTGAACAATTTTATACAATAGAACTTGTTTCAATCAGCATATTGTAAGGTTTTCAGTCAATGAACTCGAGAATATTTTTTCTTATTTTCTCATTCATGGTAAATGAAGCATTTACAGCAGAAATTCTTCTTATAAGTCAGCTAATTTCAGGTGTTTAGATGTCTGGTTAGTTCTTTTTGTTCCCTTTATCTCATTGGGCTTGAAGACTCATCTTTGTTGTGTTAGTTCCTTGAAGTTGTATTAGCTGTTGATCATTCATAGTATCAAACTGGAATAGTTAGGTTGTTCCCACACATATATATAACAATTTTCTTTTTTGGTATCCTTTGAAAAGGTGGTTGTTTTTTTCAATTTTGCACAAAGCTACTCGAGGGCTATCTGTGCTAGGCGTCCCTAATTTAGCAGTGTAAGAGTAGAGGGAAGGCAGCTAGTCATCACTACCCACCGCCAACTCTTGGGCTACTCTTTTACCAACGAATAGTGGGATTGACCGTCATATTATAACGCTCCCACGGCTTAAAGGGCGAGCAGGTTTGGCGCGACCCTCAGATTACGAGTCGCACGCCTTAACGCGCTTGCCCCCTTTGAGAAGGACTCTTCTTTCTTACAAGCTTTTCTTTAAAATTCTCGAAACACTTTTTGTCTCGTGAGTTATTCCCTTTAATCTGTATAACTAATTATCTGGTCAATATCCTTTAGTTCTTTTAAAGTAATGTCAATGTTAGTTCATTTTTTAGTATTACTCGATCTGACAATCCAACAACTTCAAGATAGTATGTATCTGTTTATCTTCCATCTGGATTATAATTCTATACCCAACTGTAAAATTTCCTTTAAAGATGCACACCTTCTTCAGCTTAATCTGCATATCGTAATTTGTTATGGCATTTATAAATTGGTTATATACCAATAAATTCACGAGGGACATTCGAATTAAATAAATAGGCAAAATTTTCAAAATCTTTCATACGTTAAGCTAAGGTACATTCATTCCTTCATGCTATCCTGTTCAAATACATTAAATACATTGGATAACATGGCTACTAGCTTAAAGTTTAGTTAATATTCTTAAAAAAGCACTATGGATGACTTATTTCTCAACTATTCCATACATTTTTTCTCTAGAAATGATTTCGAACTGAGCCTGGTATGTCACCAATGATATCTTCACATCAGATTCCAATGGTTTCTTGAGAAATGAACACTCTACAACTGGAAAGAAATTATGAAAAGATGGGCTGACACACGAGAAACGGGTTACCTGAAGCTGAGCGGATTCTGGTGAGTGTCTAAGAAGATCTTAAGCAAAGACATCATGGAGTGACTATTGTTCTCTTACTGCTTTTGGTAACTACAGCATACAAGCAACATCTACTTGACCAAGAAAGAATGTTGCAGTTGTGATCCTTCTCACGCTTCTACAAACTAGATTCAACATTCCCTGAAAGCAGGGAAAATGTTATCTAATATATTCTAATGCTCCATAGAATTTAAATTTCTAAACTTTCCACACTGCTAAAATCAAATAAAAAAAAAAGTGGGTTCTTGCACATTACACTTTTTGTAACTCTTTTGTTTCAGACTTGCTCTTAAACCGACAATTAGAAATAAACTTAGCATGAATAACTTCGGAATTCACGTCATGAAAAAAGTGAACGCATGCGACATGGATGACAAAACACTTAACAATGAATTATATTTAATAACAGAAAATAGCCCATTAATTATAACTGAATCAGTGAGAAATATAATGATTAAAAATAACAAACCTTCAATTTCATCTTAAAAGTTACACCATTCAATATCGTAAATTACAATAATTAAAAAAGTCCCTTTGACACAGATAATGAGATAGTATAACCTTTAACATAGTAAAGGTAATGCGTGTGAGGGTACATAGTCGGGTGGATTTCAACTAACACTAAAAAAATGGAAAGTAATAGCTAAAATACAAAGATAACTTGCCCACATCAAGTAACCAGCTTCACGAGTTACGTTAGAAACAAAAACAATATATCATTAACAGGAAGAATAAAGTAAACATTACCTACCTTTAAGAAAGGAGCAGTCTAAAATGTCACACAAACACTTCAGATACATTAAACACCATTTCGTAATAAATATTTAAGAAATAAATGTCATGAACTGAGAAGCACAATGGAATTTTTTCGCTGTATTATTATAATATATGAAACACTAGGAAAAATAAATGAAATTATCCTTTGTTTAAGACCATAAAAATATTATAATATAGTGAAATAATAATAATGTTTGTTTGTTTTGCAAAGCTACTCGAGAGCTGGGTGCCCGGCATGGCCGAGCGCGTAAGGTGTGCGACTCGTAATCTGAGGGTCACGGGTTCGCATCCGCGTCGCGCGAAACATGGTCGCCCTCCCAGCCGTGGGGGCGTTATAATGTTACGATCAATCCCACTATTCGTTGATAAAAGAGTAGCCCAAGAGTTGGCGGTGGGTGGTGATGACTAGATGCCTTCCCTCTAGTCTTACACTGCAAAATTAGGGATGGCTAAGGTTTCTCCTTTTAGTTGGGGGTTGTGTAGTAGGCTAACAATCTGCTCACTGTAGGTACTGAATTTTGCTGAAAGAGATCAAAGTAATACAGTCTCCCAGTACATGTGCATGTTAACGTGGTTTACAAGTGGTGGTAAGTTATTTTAGCTTTGAGATACTGAAAGAAATTGAAAAGTGAAGTTCTATAAACAACAAAACTGGAACAGGATATCTGAGCATGCTGAATATAATATCTGAGGAATGTGATAACTGTTTTGTTATGTAGAAATATTTTGGTTGGCAGGTTAAATGCTTTAAAAACTTAGTTTTGTGGATATGTTTGCATAATAAACAAAGATAAGCTCAATTCTGCATGAAAATCTGGGCTTTAATGATGATGTGAGAGGTACAATTCTTGTCTTAGGCAAACATTTGTCGTGGGTCAAAGTTGATGGGCAGAGGAGATATAGGTGGTAACGAATTCTCAAGAATGGAGAAGTCAGATCTATACCTGCCAAGTGTTCTATTTATATTGGTCACTTGTATGAATACTATCACTCAACATTTCTTTCTCATAGTGGTCTGTCACTGTTTGGATCCTTCAACCATCAGGATCCTTTCCTCCCCTTCATGAGTTGCCATGCATGGCATACATGTGGGTGGATGTTTAGTTCCAACAGGTGGTAAACTGAATGTCCAGAACCTTCTCTTGGATGCTCCTTCACCAGGTACAGAAATTCACCTTGAGGGACCCAGAAAGATGCCTCCATGATCCACTACCTTAGAAGCTAGGAAATTGCAAGAGCTCGCATGCTACACATAACGGTAAAAGAACATGAGTATGGGCAGTGTGTAGGAGTGCAACACCAAAAAAATGAAATGGGTAACCATAAAACCCTATTTTTAAAAGTAGGCCAATTTGGATTTATTCAACCATAATCAGAGGGATTGGCAGTTATCCCAGTACTACTTTACTCATGATAGTCCATGAGTTTGTAAAATACACTCTAGATACAGACAAATATACGTGCAGTGGAAAAGGAAAAAGGAAACACTGGGGACAAAAATACGTGGGGATAAATAACCCTGTTGAAACAAGACAATCAATGTGCAATATGATTCAGAGCACCTATAAAACGACATCTAGTAGGTGTACGTGATATGAATGGGCCCAAATTAGGAGTTCAAACATTGAAAAACAAAGCGAACATAATTGGATACGTGCAAGGATGTATTAACTCATAGGCACACGAGGCACGTGCCTGGGGCGGCAGATTTTAGGGACGGCAAATTTTGACCAAAAAGAAAAAGAAAAAGAATGGACACCATTTTAAAATGTAGTCCCTGGTTATTAATTCCCCCTGCCATTTATGCCGCCCCAATAACCTCTTGAATCTGGCCCCCCCCCACACACACACACTCACTATTCCACCACACCGTTGGGTCGGTCGCTTCAAGTTTAAAAGATTTCTAACCTTCCCTCCCTGAGTCCCACCTAATACGCCCCCCAGTGGCTCAGCGTTATATCTGCGGACTTACACGCTAAAATCCGGGTTTCGATACCCGTGGTGGGCAGAGCACAGATAGCCCATTGTGCAGCTTTGTGCTTAATTCTAAACAACAACAACCCACCTAATACGCCTCGCCCCCCACACACATCATCAACCCATCCGCCCTCACCTCAGTTATTTATTTGTGTTTTTCAAAACCCCCAACATGTTTTTTACTTATGTTGACACACCAAACAATGAATTACCTGCTACTCAGTGTGCTACGCCTACACAAAAAAATATGTTATCATGGCCTAATAACGTACTTTGTTTTGTGAAATTGCGTATACGAAAATTCGGATTTTCGGTTGCTTCAGGCTATTATCTGGAAAAATATATTTTGAAATATTCTTCCTCATCATTCACAGTTTAGCTTAATTGATTGATTGAATATGCGCTTGTCTAGATTCCAATGTAGTCCTTACAGAATAGTTCCTTCAAATTCCCTAGCAATTATAGGCATTTGTTAGAATAAAGAAGGGGTAGTGGCAGACTCCAGAATACCAGAACAGAAAGGCGCATAGTCACTGGGGCAGGTGAAAGTCGACGGAATCGGCTGCGGGTGTCACGCATAATTGTTTTTGCAGGCCGCTGACCGCGCTCTATCAATGAAGTTGACTCCCAGGGGACGCGGTTGTACCGCACGGGGTCTGGATAGTTTTGGGCGATACAGGTATTTGTTACTGGTAATATAGAATTTGAAATAGTAAAGTGTGTTAGAATTTATAGTTTGATTGTCAATAGCCCAACACCCGTTAACATGGATACATCGGCAGTAATATAAATCAGTAGTGCAGAATCTCCCCTTTTTCGTGTATATTTTGTTATGGACTTATGGTTGCAAGTCGATAATTGTTTTACCAACTATCATAAAACTCATTGTCTGCCGGACGAATATATGGCTCACCAACATATTTACAATATAATCGACAATATAGATAATAACGTGGTAAGCGATATTGGTGTCAAAATGTAGAGCTGGTTATGCTTTTGCTTATTCCTCCTTCACCCAATATCTTACTGTAAGTTATATCGTGTTGTCAGTGTCCAAACCTCCACAATAAGCACAATTCTTGTGAGGTCGAGGGTCACTGGGGGTCAAACGGCTCACGGATCTCTGTGAAGTTCGCGCGGCTGCCATAAATAGCTCGATCCCACGAAAATGACTCAGATCCTGATGATCTGAGATGTGAAAGTAACAAATTCACTGTAAATACTCAATATATGATTAGTGTATTCTAGTGATATCGTCATGAGTAACATACGCCGAAAATTGAGTGGAGCAGCTTATAGGAAGATAGCAAAGTTAAAAAATGAAAACACACGTGATGTTTTGGATAAGACACCGACGATGGAGGCCTTTTTTTGCTAAACAAAAGCAAGAACAGCCTACTAGCGATGATGTTCAAACCAACAGCGATGGAGGGAATACACATGACGGGCCTAGCAGTAGCAGTTTTGAACAATCTGAACGACCGAACATATCGAACTGCAGCTTGAACAAGTGACGTCATCAGCAGCAGGCCTAATAAGATCTGGCGGTTGCGTGCCTGAAACGTCAATGGTTCTAGCAAGTTTTTCAGACAAAGTAAGTTCAGATCCAGCAGAGTGGATAATAGATGATTACACAAAAGATTATATTGCCACACATGCCATCCTTCAAAATGATGACTCGGATTTTAAGAACTCTGTGAAAAAGGACGGGGAGAAAATCAGATCTGTAACCAAAGGCATGTTTGAAAGAAAACTGCAAAATGGCGAAAAAAGTAAGCGGACATATTTGGTTTATTCAGAGAGCAAAGGTAGACTGTTTTGTGCTCCTTGTCGTTTATTTGATTTTGGAAAAAAATCCAAACTGGCTGACGAAGGCTTTGATGACTGGAAAAATGCTACTGTCCGGCTGAATGAGCATGAAAACTCTCCTGAGCATCGGTCTTCAATTTTATCTCTAGTAGCAAGGGGCAACATGTTGGGACGTGTAGATCTCCAGATGGCCATACAGCTGCACGACGAAATCAAATACTGGAGAAATGTACTCACTCGTTTGGTAGCTGTAGCGAAAAGATTGACTTCACGCGGGCTTCCGTTCAGAGGTCGGGATGATAAGTTTGGCTCAGTACACAACGGCAACTTTATGATGTCGTTAGAACTAGTTGCGGAGTTTGACCCCTTCCTCGCTGATCACATTCACCGATATGGCAATGCTGGCAAGGGATCCACGTCTTACCTGTCTTTCAGTACTTGCGACAAATTCATCCAGCTTATGGCAGACCTTGTTCTAAAGAACATTTTAAAGAACGTCAAAATTGCAAAATATTTCTCAGTCAGTGTGGACTCGACGCCAGATATATCCCATGTTGACCAGTTGGCATTCATCATCAGGTACGTGAACGGTGATGGTTCACCTATGGAACGTTTCCTGACTTTTATACCCAATCCGGGCCACAAAGCTGAACAGCTGGCAGAAGTTGTACTTAGCCTGCTTCAGTCATATGAGCTTGACATTTCTGAATGTCGTGGACAATCTTACGACAACGCCAGCAACATGTCTGGTCAGTACAGTGGTCTCCAGGCTCGTATCATGGAGAAAAATCCTTTAGCTGTGTATATCCCATGTTCAGAACATTCATTAAATCTTGTAGGAACGTGTGCTGCTGAATGTTGCAGAGAAGCATGTTCATTCTTCGAACTCTTACAAAGTCTCTATGTTTTCTTCAATGCTTCAACCCATCGTTGGAAAATTCTACAAAAACACCTGTCCGCAAATAAAGAAAGTCTCTCTTTGAAGAAACTCAGTGACACTCGGTGGTCCGCTCGTGAAGATGCTTGTCAAAGCCTCAACAGAAACTGGCAACAAGTGTTTGATGCCCTCACCAGAGGGAAATGCTATGGAAAAACCAGCCGCTGGACTTCTTTCCAAATTAGGAACGCTAGAAACAGCTATTTTGTCCACAGTTTGGGGAACAATACTGGAAAGATTCAATGCTGCCAGTAAAAAGTTGCAAAGTGCTGATATGGACATCGGACTTGTAGTCAAGCTTTATGCTTCCTTGCTGCAGTTTGTGAAAGATTCAAGAGAACTGTTCGATCATTTTGAAGACAAGGCGATGTTGAAGTCCAGCATGAAAACGTACGAAATTAAGCGAAAAAGGAAGCAAAAATTTTCAGATGGTGACACCCAGGCAGTGGAAGAAGGCAGAGAGGCATTTAGAGTAAATGTTTTCAATGTAATCATTGACAGACTTTGCTCATAACTACAGCGAAGACAAACCGCTTATGTAGAAATCCACGCAAGGTTTGGATATTTGTTCAAGATAACAAATCTTGAACCCACTGATGTCATCAGTCAAGCTGGAACACTGTTGAAATTCTACCCCAATGATTTGGAAGTGAGCTTCGTAGATGAATGTCTACATTTCCGCGCACATCTTGTGAGTATGAAAGTGCAAAATGATGACTCTTCTGCGTTAGCAGTATACAGAAATCTGCGAGCTAAAGGACTTCAAACTGTATATCCAAACCTGTATATTGCTATGCGCATGTTTCTGTGCATTCCAGCAACTAATTGTAAATCAGAGAGATCTTTCTCGGCTCTCAAACGTGTGAAAAATTACTTGAGATCAAGAATGGCAGAAGATAAACTAAATGCCCTGTCACTCCTCGCCATTGAAAGTGATATTGTTTGTAGAATAAACTATGACGATGCAATAAACATGTTTTCGGAACAGAAGGCCAGGAGAAAGCCTGTACATTCAGCCGCAGAATAATATTTAGTGATAATTGATTTTTTATTGTGTTGGAAAATAAACGTTGTGTTGAATTTGAATGATAACAACTGTGTTTGTCTGTTGTTGTGATGGTGATGCTTGGTGCAAGTTGTGGCACGGAGGGGGGGCGGCAAAAGTATCAACCTAACCTTGTGCCTAGGGGCGCCGAAATCCTAAATACGTCTCTGGATACGTGACACCTTCACTAGTAATGCAAGAGGCAACACTTAAATTGTTTGAAGGGACCATGAAGAATTTGCCTCATATTCAAAGTAGAAAACAATTTAAAGCTCAACAAATGTTTTAGGGCAAATTCAAATATAAGATTTCAGACTACATTCAAACAGTAAAAGGTAAATCACAGGTAAAACCTCAAAATTATATTAATCTTCATATTTGGAAGTGCTCAAGCAGTTAATATTTTGTGTGTCCACTTTTGTTTTAATTACTGCAGGCAGTCTTTCAGGCATCGTTGGAACATACTTAATCAAAGCATCCTTTGGTATTTTACTCCAAATATCCCTAATACACTTCCATAAAGTTTCTTTGAAAGTAACTTTTGTTTTGTCAAGTCATTGATCTATCAAATCCTAGATCTGTTCAATTGGGTCTATGTGGGGGAAACTGCATCAACTGAATGACTCCAGCTGTTTCTTTCTTTGATAAGTAATTTCTGCATGTGCTGGATGAGTGCTTTTGGTCATTATCTTCTTTGTGGTAGAATACTTTACCAAAAATACACAAATCACCATGACAGATCAGTTTTTGATGATCCTCGCTCTGGTCTGTTATTCCAACTATTTTGCAAATATCTCTTGTTGCCTTGACAGAAAAACACCCTCAAACTGTCACACTGCTTTCCCCATGCTTCATAGTAGGTGTTATACATTAAAGTAAGTATCTTTTACCCTTCTTCTGTCAGATATACAACCTATCTTTGAATATCCATATGTCAATGACACACTTTTTCAATACTCAACAGTTCATATTTTTGTACTCTTGACAATATTTGGAAGTGAACATTTCTTTAACTGCTACATGACTAAATATTCCATGCCCATTGAATCTTCTTTATATTGTACATACTGACACTTTGTTATATGGTACATGGTCGTTTATCTCATGCTTGAGATAAGTGGTGGTCTTCAATCTGTACTGAAGGCTGTATAAACAAAGATACTTAACATCTATATCATTGAGTTTATCTTCCTTTCCTATCTTCAAATTTACCTGCAAAAATTTGTTGGACAGTCCAAACAGCGTGGTCTACTGACAATTCTTTATGCTTTTTGGGTTGTGGCATGAAAACAAAACATAATATATTGTGTTAAACACTGATTTTATCAATGTTTATTTGTGAAGTTCTTTTAAATTGATTTCTTCTAACATACACCAGTACCATATACCAGCTTCTTTCTATATAGTTAAGAAACTGCATGGATATCATGCCATGATAGTTATTTCAGACCTTAAATTTGATCACTACATTCATTCAAACAGAACCCTTATGGCATACCCTTGGTTTAAGTATATGGGAATTCTAAATAATGATAAGTATTCTCACCTTGGCTCATTCAATTGTCAACAGAAATAATGAAGCATCACCAGAGTGTTGAAATTTACATTATATAATGATATGGAAGAATTAGCTTCATAAAATGGAAATAATAACAAAATATTTTTGTCCTAACACTTTTGCACAGTGTTGTACTATTTATAAAAGAAATCTATCTACTATATAGAAAGCTAATATAATTCCATATGCAAGACACTGAGAATCAAAAGTTAGTATCCTTTGTTGTATTTGCATGTAATTAAATCTTACTACATCTTTGGCAACAGGGCATTTGATCCATCCTTTTGTCTGATACTCATCTTCCATGATCTTCATAGTTCCATTACTGAAGGACCTATTTTGTTATCAGCATTATATGGTAAAGTAACAATGGAGTAATTGTGTATTTTCCGAGTTCCTGTGCAGATGGGGTTATTTTTATATCATTCCACAATTGATACCCCCACACATAATTAATCAATTTACTCTGTCTCTCCTCTCCTTTATACAATCAATATTATCCTAAGTCAGACAGGTGAAAGTGAATACATGGTATTTTTAGGCAGTATCAATTTTATCTAGCAAAGTATATGATATATTCTGTCCAATTCTGTTGATAATTTTGCTCACTTCTATATTTACATTCCATAGTAGCAAAATATGTTTTATGTTTCTATACACTACCAGTGATGGCATGTGCAGTCTTTAACAATTGACTATATAAATCTTTGCTGATAGTGTATTCTCCTTCATGTCTACTGTTAGCAGCATTTTAAAAAAGTATACCAAAGCTTTATGCATTAATAGACGATAGATTTAACTTGTCTGACCACAGAGACTATTCTCATTTAATGTTGGACTTCCTCATATGACATCTTTCCACCATGGCACATTTTTTCAAAACTACTATTTTAGTATTGCAGGTTTGAACAGATTTTCAATCGTGACTACAAGTCTATCTTCATACCTTCATCAATATACAATATACTGTTTTCATGTGTAAACTTTGTGTCATTAAAAAATGAACAACACTTTTAAAATTGTAAAGGTTAAATGTAAACCTTTTACAAGTGTTTGTGTTAAATAAGTCTATACTACTCTACATGAACCATTTTAGTCAGGCGAACTTATATATCAAGGTATACCTATCAAGAATCATACCAAAAACTTTTAAACAGGTGTACCACAGGCAGTTTTGTTGTAACTTATGAAAATATTATTTTCTTATTAAGAAAGACAAACAAAAACATGATAAATTGATACACGCACAAGCATAGTACAGTTGGACTTACTATTTATTAAATGAAAATTTAGGCTACTATAAAAAAAACATCTTATCTTTTTCACTGAGGAATGTTCACTATACACTTTTACAATGTATATTCTTGGACTTTTCAAGAAAACTTTGGGGGAATTTGCCCTCCAAAATAGTATTAATATGCTGTCTAGCTCATAGACTGTATGTGTCCATTATTAAATATATTTGGCTTAATTTAACATCACTGTTTATATACTTAGGTAGCAGATATAAAATGACTGAATGCAACCTCGTTGATCACAGCAATTTATTCATTATCACTGATTAGTCCTTGTCGTTTCTTAAATATTTTTGTAAATTATTTTATTTTTTTAAAATCTTTCTTTAATTTCTTGTATCTGGATATGAATTACCAGCACTTGTATACTAAATAAAATTATCATAAAAAATTATTGCTTTGAAATTTCACCCAAAGCTACACAAGGACTATCTGCATTAACCATCCCTAATTTAGCAGTACAAGACTAGAGGGAAGGCAGCTAGTCATCATCACCCTTAGATTACAAGTCGAGTGCCCTAATCACCTGGTCATGCCAGGCTGAATATAGAATTAAAAACAACATTTTCTGTTAACACAATTAAAACTTTATTGAAGCCGTATAGCTTCCACTTTAAAACAACACTCTTCAAGTACTAATTTCAATGTAGTCTACATTATCTTCAGGACTTATTTACAAGGCAATTACTAGCCACACTTTTACTCAATTTTGCATTGTTTCCCTATTTTTTGCACATTTCCTTGGTTTACTTATTTTATATACACCAACATACTGACTTGGTGGTCATTTGTCTTCATTTAACACACCTTTTATATTTCATTATTTCTAATGTTTTTCTAATATCTAGTGTTAGACAGTTACAAGGTTGAGCCAAAATTAAAGCTTTTCTAAATAATATTGTACACGTTGGCTGGTTTATGCATGTTTGGCTATAGCTGGGGTTTCTTTTTTATTATTTCTACTTGTACTAGTACTTGTAGAGTGTTGTTTCAAAGTGGAAGCCATATGATTTCAATAGTTTTAATTGTGTAAACAAAAAATGTTTTTAATTATTTATTTTAATCCTTACATTTATTTTCCTACTTTAATATATCTTGAAAATTATTAACATAGAGAATCTGTTATAGTTAATAGCACAATTAAATTTCTTTTATCTGATTTTTTAATGATTATATACTTCAAAGCTTTCAAGCTTATTACTTCATAAGACTCTGATTCCTCCTAACTTATGTTAAGTTTTTTTCAAGAAAAAGTAAAAAACTATTCCAATGTCCTCTATGTTCTGACTGTTTGTTTGTTTGTTTTGGAATTTCGCACAAAGCTACTTGAGGGCTATCTGTGCTAGCCGTCCCTAATTTAGCAGTGTAAGAGTAGAGGGAAGGCAGCTAGTCATCACCACCCACCGCCGACACTTGGGCTACTCTTTTGACAACAAATAGTGGGATTGACCGTCACATTATACAACCCCACGGCTGGGAGGGCGAAGTACAGATGTAGACTTAGTGTACTTTATATTTGAAAAAGTTTTTTAAAAGGAGCCACACAAAACATTACCTAAGAAAACCATATTGGTAGAAGTTTAAAAAACTGTAGGGTGGTTGGCTGTCAGAAAAGAAATATTTGTGTTAAATCTTTTAATCTGGACATTTGTTTTTCATGCTGTGCTGAAGAATCAGAACTTAAACAGTTGGCAAATGTCTTTTATTTATAGTAAGTTACAACAGAGTAATTTAATCTATTATCTGTGAGTAATGATTAACCTAATTACTACCACTTAATTATGTTTATAATTTGAATATAGAATATTCAAATTATATCACAATCACTCAATAACACAACTGAAGAAAACAATCTTTACAACTTTCTTACATATTTCAATTAAAGGTAAACTGGTGTAAAAGTCGTTGAAATCAACTGCTTTGATATGCTCAGCTTTTAAAGATTTTAATTTTTGTTTACATTCCATTAAATTATTTGTAATTGGTTATATGTTAGTAACTATACTTGCTTTAACATTCCTACAATATTTCTGAAGAGCAACACGATTTTTAGTGTTGAAGATATTTTTCTTTCAACATTTACACATCTCTGTGATGCCTTTTTTTTTGCATCAGCTATCACCTCTACTTCTAACTTGTAAAGTATGTGAATCCAGAATAACTTGGAACTTAAAGTGTTAATGATTATTATATTATTATTAGTGGTAGTAGCAACCGAAACTGAAAGGGCTGTTTAATAATTTCGTTGGTACTGTTTATACTAAGGTATTAACAAACTTATCTAAACGGTTAATCTGAAGACTGTAACCAAATTTCGTACAAAATATAATAATATAATTAATATTCTCTTTTATCTCCTTGTGTTATGATTTTGTCATGCAATGAACACTCTGTCAGTTTTTTGAATATGCGTTTATCAAAAAATATTGGGATGATAAATATATCATCACTGCCCTACATATGCTTTTTAGGTTTACCTTTATTAGTTTATTTTTTTTTATTTTAAGTTTTACGCAAAAGCTCATTGCAAAGAAAATTTCTACCGACATTACAAGCAATTTTAAAATTTATAAAATACATCCCTAACGCAAATGTACACTTACTTAGCCAAGTTGATTACGTTTATGCAACGAAACATTTTAAATAAAATATTTCAATTTTTAAATTAAATATTCCACTACGAGTAACAATTTTGTTTGTTTGTTTTGGAATTTCGCACAAAGCTACTCGAGGGCTATCTGTGCTAGCCGTCCCTAATTTTGCAGTGTAAGACTAGAGGGAAGGCAGCTAGTCATCACCATCCACCGCCAACTCTTGGGCTACTCTTTTGCCAACGAATAGTGGGATTGACCGTCACATTATACACCCCCACGGCTGGGAGGGCGAGCATGTTTAGCACTCCTGAAGACTGCCAAAAACCATTGATAGAAATTAATTACTGTTAATATTTTCTTAAATATTGAATATTTTCTAAGACTTATCCATTAATTGATACGCTACCACAAATAGTAGCCGATGTATCAGTTTACACTTGGATAGTAAGATTCATAGCACTAGAAGAAATCCACGTGATTCATGAAGTTTCTACAAAGTGTTTGCTGAACTCTGTAAAATTTTGAATAAGTAGAGAGCTGTATTTCATTTTATAATCCTTGTCTGAAGATTTGTCAATATAGACAACCAAGAAGATACTTCAACAATTTGTTTAATCCAAAACAACCAGTTTGGATGAGACTTACCATATGTGATGATGTCATATAGAACACTTGAGGAGAGATAGATGTACAGGCTGTTCGGTAAGCATGCTCACAGTTGTATTGAAAATGCTACTCCTTCAGGGTATTTTGTATGGGCTTTCTTTTCGAAATACCTACCAGTGTTTACAATAATTTGTGGATTGATTGACATCAACAACGGTTACTGCATATATGTTTGCCCAAAAGCAACTTAAAAAATCAGAAAATCGACAGATGAAGTGTTATAATAATATGATGAGGAATGACATTACTCTGTGGCTACTGGGTATGGTTGTGATATGTGTCAGTAAAACAAAAGCAACTATCCGATTTGATGAGTCAATGTTTGATATTTTATCAACATGGTCCTCTAACTTGTTAGTTACATCTGACTCACAGACTCGCCTTTCGTGCTCTGACTTTACCAGGTGTCTAAAGGTGATACCATTGAGTCCGAGGAGAATTAGGATTCTATCTCGAATTTCGTCAACCCACGTAAAATTAGCTGAACTGACTTGTTTTGGGGTCTATGATGAACCAGATAAAATATAACTGGATATGAAATGGAATACCAGATCTGACCAGTGAACAAGATTAGCCACCATTGATTTCCAATTAGTATACGTGTACTAACAAATCAATTCCAGCTAAGACACTCATTAGTTCGAACAACAAATGATTAAACGGATATAACATTCCTTACTTTATTAGTTAATGCATAGTACTACTGTCTGGTAAAGGGTGCTAACTACAATTTGAGGCTATTAATTGACTATCAAAAATTAGAACAGTAACTAATAAGCAAGATTAAATACATAAAGGAAGTGGAATCCCTTGATTTCAATGGTATAAGATAATGCAAACTATATGTTTATACATGCATTACGTTTCATAATTTCTACCTGATTAGAAAATTTGTATGGCCAAGAAACCAACAACTGAAAAGGCTTTTTTCCGCCCTTAACTTTCAAACTACTGATTGGTATTGCAATATATGCTCAGCTTTGTAAAATTATCATTTAGTCATTGAATGTTAGAACAGTTATGTGATTGAAAAAAATCAGTGACACTTCATTTCCCACCAAATGATTTGTTATTGTTCGAAGTTTCGAAAGAATCACTCCTGTACTTTAGCTTGATGGTGAAGGATCTATAAAACATGACACCCTGTAGTTATTTATTTACCTGGAAATTATGCAAGTTCTACTGTCTACAAAAGAGTCATGCTAAATCCACGTGCGCGTTGTGGTAACAAATAACAGCATGAATTTTAAACTTCATTTGTTTTGTTTGTTTGGAATTTTGCGCAAAGCTGCACGAGGGCTATCTGAACTAACCATCCCTAATTTATCAGTGTAAGACTAGAGGAAGCTAGCTAGTCATCGTCACCCACCGCCAACTCTTGGGCTACTCTTTTACCAACGAATAGTTGGTGTATGTGTTTTCTTATAGCAAAGCCACATCAGGCTATCTGCTGAGTCCACCGAATGGAATAGAACTCCTGATTTTAGCGTTGTAAATCCATAGACTTACCGCTGTACCAGTGGAGGATACGAATGGTGAGACTGACTGTAACATTATAACGCGCCGACTGTTGAAAGGGCGAGCATGTTTGGTGTGACGGTGGTTCGAACCCACAACCCTCAAATTGCGAATCGAGTGCCTTTACAACCTGGCCATTAACTTCTTGAATATTCTTTTAATTAAGAATGTTCATTTTGTTAAATTTTAAAGGTAATTATATATTTTGTGAAACCTGAAATACAATTGAATTGAGAAACTATGTCATCAAAATGGTTCATTTGATAGCTTGAAATGCGTTGTATAAACTAGTACAGTTCTTTACAAAATGTAATAGTAGTATATGCATATAAAAACATTACTTAGACATTTATAAATGTTCACAAACAAAAATGTTACTTAAAGAGTACGACAATACACAAAAGACAATGAGTTCATAAAGACAACGGATATAATTTGATCTCGACATTATCAGTTATTAAATATGATGCTAAGTATAATAACTGATCAGGAAATTATGATTGAAAAATATAGTTCACGTGCTATTTTCTTTTGTAGTAGAAGAGAACTTTTCAATTTTGATTTCAAACATTTAACAAATAGTACGTTATTTTTTAATTACACATTACTACCTGGTAGCTCTAACACAAAATTTCATAAGATTTCTCTAAAACATAGTGCAAAAAATATTTCAACTTGATTATGTTCAAATATTTGAGGGTAATTAAGGTTATTAGTAGTATATGGAATTCACAGATAATGGTTTGGATATTATAACAAAGATGGTTATGTTGTGTATCCTGTATTTTTAGTTGGTTTTGAGAGGAATATTTTCAGCCACACAGAGTAAGATATTTCAATAAATAAACCATTTCTCTAGATATTTTATTAACTTTGTTTCATTGGAAAAGACAACTTGAAAGTATGAAAACAGGCTCAAAGCAAAATAATGGGAAGTAAATGATTACAAAAACTGTAGGACACCTTGTATTTCATTTTATAACTATTACAGAATTTATAAATAGAGGAGAGTCATTAAAGAATAACAATACAAGAATTGGCAAAAGTTAAGTTAACTTCCTCCAACTCGGGTCATCTCCTCTTTGTACGAAACAGTTGTAGTCTCTGTCCAATTCTCTTCTACGGAAACTAGATGCTTTCTGTGTTATGATCAGATGGTATGAAAAGGATACATTTGATTTCCGTGAATATTACCGTTTGTCTTAAATGTTGACCAATTAGAATTGAGTCAACCCAAAGTTCTAGTATTGAAGGTCAATTTTTAGCCATGGTCAGTGTTCCTCTCACACGTGCGAGTGTGTGTATGAAGAAAGTAGGGGAGTTAAAGATTTGTGCGCTATATTGTGGTAACATATTCGATCGTTTAGCAACTTATTTTAGGTTATTCGGTGAAAATAATGTTAATTCCAGTCCACATAATGGTAACAAATTAATCTGTTTCTTCAATTAACGTTCATTATCGACCTAGTTTCATAAGTAAACTTTCCAATATAAACTATACATCTGAATGCAGACCTAACCACATGTTTAAATATAAGTTACGAGAGGTATGTCTTTATGAATTATAAACATATTTGTATGGTTCTTAGTTGCTTGTTTTTAAACTAAACAGACATGATAATTCACATTACTAACACTGAATTAACTCATTGATTGGTTCATATTAACTTTATAACACATAAATTATCGTATTCACATGAAACCCAATTATTGCATCATCATCAGGTTTAGCGTTTCCTCTAACAAATAACTTAATTATAACGATGAAAATATAGATTACAATACTCTCTTCTTCATTAATGGTAAAACTCTTGAACCATTCTGACATACAAATCAAACAGCACATTAAACCTTTCATTTATCAAACATTTTTGGTGATTTACGCCTTTGAGGATTATGGAAAGGTGATAAGATAACGTCTTGCCCCTTATTATCATGTGATATCTGAACCTTGAAACGAATTCGATAGAGTAAAAAGATCCATGAAAGAACTAATATGAGCAGATTCATCAGTATTATGTTGGAGTACAATTTCAAACATTTGCTCATATTGGTTCTTTCATGGACCTTTTAACTCTAGCGGGCCAGGTAGTTAAGGCACTCGACTAGTAATCCGAGAGTCGCAAGTTCGAATCCCGGTCACATCAAACATGCTTGCCCTTTTAGCAATGGGGTTGACATAATGTGACGGTCAATCCCACTATTCGTTGGTAAAAGAGTAGCCCAAGAGTTGGCGGTGGGTGGTGATGACTAGCTGCCTTCCCTCTAGTCTTACACTGCTAAATTAGGAACGGCTAGCACAGATAGCCCTCGAGTAGCTTTGTGCAAAATTCAAACGAAACCAGTCTTTGTACTCACAGAATAATTCAAAGTATTTATACACTTTTTAACATATTCCCGACACCGACGCACACCAGGTTTGTGCGAAATTCAGAAACAAACAAATTAAAACAAACCGAAATTAGCATTATGAAGATTTAGATGTATTTGAATGTCCAATTAAATAAAACCAATAAATTCATGTAAATTCTGTTGCAGCTTTAAATTCATATTATCTAAACTTTTATTTTTAATTCTGTCTACTGAAATGTAACACAGAAATAATGTTGAATTTAACTCAAATCACTGGCATTATTGTGATGGGATTAAGTTTATTTAAAAAAAACGTAAGGGTGTTAATCATACACCATCATGGTTCCTGAATAAAAAGTTACTGAATTATATGTGATTACTTAACCATGCATGGTATAAAAACATCTCATTCTCTACAACTAACATGAAAATAATCATATATAAAGTTAAAACAATTTTGCCCACAAATCTAAGACAAACAAACGTTATGAAATTAAATAATAGTGACTTTTGGCCAAGGGCAAGCTGATGAAGAAATTGTTACATTTACTGCAAGAAATGAATTGTGGCAACTTTGTATGTTTTAAGTTGAATTACGTTACCTGTTACATTTCATTGCCATCAGTGTATTGTTTATGAAATGTTTTGGAACTTTGTACTAATCTACTTGGATGACATATTCGCACATGGAAAGAGCTTTCTTAATGCTAACAAGGGGTTAATTTCAAGATAAGTTGAGAAGAGATAATTTTAAGCTGGTTTAAAAAAAAGCGTGAATTATTCAATCATCATTCCTGATGATAAGAAACCCACTTGAAATAAAGCATCTTTATACCTTTACTAATCAGTAACCTAACACCCACTTACAATGCCTCCTAC
This sequence comes from Carcinoscorpius rotundicauda, assembly GCA_011833715.1. Classification (NCBI taxonomy): domain Eukaryota; kingdom Metazoa; phylum Arthropoda; class Merostomata; order Xiphosura; family Limulidae; genus Carcinoscorpius; species Carcinoscorpius rotundicauda. The sequence continues at coordinate 89,788,291 of CM022393.1, read as the reverse complement.
AATCCCATACCCGTTTATACTCTCATCCGTATGACATTTATTCAGCAACGGTCACTTTTAAACTCTCTCTTTCTTAACCTGAAGATGATTTCGGAAGGTCAAAACGTTATTCTCTCCTGATCAATAAAAGAGTTAATCCCATACCAGCCGTTCTGAAATACATTTCCAACGATCACATAATCAGCAGACCAAGGGCGTTCACAGATATATTCAAGACTGAATCTTTTCAGAATTGGCTAAAACTAAATGACCTGTAAGAGGATTTATAGGATTTTATTCTATCACTATTTTCAAAAATCATTCATGTCCTCTACACAAATTAATTGAAAAATAAAACAAGTTTTGTTGAACTGCTGACTGTAACAAGCCGAATAAAGAACTGACCACTAGTTCTGTATTAGAATATCCAACGTGAGACACACATGCCAGTGACTGTATAAAAGAAGCAGTGTTATCACATATACGTCATGCAAAAGAACACGACTGCCTATTATAGCAAAGCAATGAATACTGGAAAAGGGAAGTATTGTACAATACTTTAAAAGATACAAAGTATTGATTGACCCCAAATTATTTCCATCATGTATATATAATACATGGATAAAACATTTCATTTTGTACAGATTTTGCAGCACTTGAATGGTTGGTAAATTTGCATAATCCAGAAGGCTGCATTGCAAGGTAGCTACAAAAGCTTCAAGGGTACATCTTTTACATAGAGCATTGTTGGAAAGTTGTTGTTACTTGTAAATTAAGAACAAAGTGCAACTATAACAATCAAAAACCGTTTTTCGTTGTTGTTATTAAAAGTACCATGAGCTAATGAAGAATATAAACACTGAAAAAATAGAGAAGACCACCAAACCTAAAGTACCAGAGAATATAATTCATGACATGATATTCACATTTGGTGAAGAAATAATGGGGTCCAACATTCAAATAAAAGATGTTCAGGTCAGGGTTATTTATTTGAAACCAATTTCACAGTGGATTAAGAATACTACAGAAAAAATCTTCATGTCAAACCATAGAGACTGAAGACATTTATGTACATGACGAAGTGGGATTCATTATCCCTACAAGAGAAGTTATGTCAAAAACTGGAAGACAACAGTAGAGAGAAACAGTGACTACATTTATACTTCCAGTTTCTACATTCTGTGGCACTCAATTATGTATATAACCTTACAACAGTTGAACATTTAAGTGTTACGAATACAGCAGAGTGAGTAAGAAAGTGTTCCTATTCAGCTGAATGTCAGGGGTCTGTGTAGAATTAGTGTCAGTGTAGAGCTTCTGGTTATACAGCATGATAACCAGGACTCTGACTCCACAACAGATGCTGACATATTTATATGTGAAATCAAAATATATGCGATGCAGCAAACAGTTGGTAATAAGTAGATAATACATTACTTTATTTGAACTTCTAAATACATGTTAACAGTCCAGTATAAATATCAGTATCAAAATACTAAAAGGTAAAAAATATCTGTGGTGCAATTTCAATAATTTTTCAATTTGTTTCAAACTATACAAACATTTCTCTCTGGATTCAGATGGTGTTGGAAACATAAAATGTAAGTGATAGAACAATTTTTTGAGAAAAGTTTGCAGCAGATGGTCCAAAATTAACTGTGAAAATATAATGGTATAGTGTTTGACAAAATATTACTTTCAGTCAATAATTTCTTTGATTAATTTTAAGGGATATTTGACCTCTTTTACTTTAAATGGTTGATAAGGAAATTTTTTACTACTTTGTTCTCTTAACATGTTAACTAACATCAGTACTTCTTGCTTGAAACATCTATGTGAAAGCTAAATAAATTTCTAGAAATACCAAGATTTTGACAAATTGAAACTGTTTTCAGAATGTTCTTTATTCTTTCAAGCAAGATAAGGACAGGTTCCACTCACTGTATGTTTACTTTCTTCTGCATGTAAAATTAAGAGACTGGAAGTTCAGGTTCATTCAATGTTTACAAAAAAACTTTCCAAATCCTTCATCATCAATGCTGTACTGATGAATTGGAATGGATGTTGTGTTCAATAATGAATTTTTAATTACATGGGAACACAATGACTCTAATTGAAAACTTAAGCATATACAGCTATTGGAAAAAAAAATTAAAGACATGATCACTTATCATTTCAACTGGTAACTCAACATTAAAATTCTAAAATATCCACTTTTGGACTCAATACATGTAGGAAGAGAATTTATCATGATTTCTAGGTAATACTGTATTCTAGATCCCTATCAGGTGTTTATAACCAACCACACTTTCAAATTTTCTTGTAATACAACAGTTATGATAAAAAATTTATACCAAGAGTTGTTTAACAACATTATAAATGGGAAGACAAATGACTCATGTGCCATAAAACTATACCTTTACTGAAAGTAATAGTCTTGTAATGCCTTATTAAAATTAAACTACAATTATCAACATAATGCATTAACATACTTTAGATACACAAAGAATCATTACAATTAGGTAGGACAGAACATACAGACACTATTGGGAACTTGGACAGAAATGAAATAAATGGACAAGACTAACATTTGCGAGATTCTATCACCAACAAAAGTTGATGGGGCTATAACAATCCATGAAAGATATGACAAGAGAAATACAAGCAGCATTAAATAGAGTATTTAATAAGCATGATAGATGGCCCAATTTTACACCCATCAGCTTCTATCAAAAACATTCCAATACCAAATTAGATTACAGAAGTTGTAAATATTGATGAATGTACTAAACAAAACAACTGTAAAACTGGTATTATATTCATTTGAAAAAGAGCTTCAAACTAGACTATGCTATTGGCTAAATGGCATTACACTATGTAACAAAATTTTTACTTTCTCTTGTTCCTGGATAGAAAGTGTTATTTCCCAATTGTTTATGTCTAAAGTAAATGGAAAAGACCTATTTTTCTCATCAAATGTTGCTTTTGTAACCTGGGAGCATATAATGAAAACATGATGGGAGACTATATTTGGGGGCTGATACATGAAAATGATTCACATTACAGTTGCAAATCTAAAAAACTACTTACTTATAAACATTTTTGTATAACTTTAGTATAAATACATGTAAATCTTCATTCATATGTTGTTTTATTCAGACTTTATGTAAATGAAAATGTGCACATTTGTCTGTTTTTACACAGAAAATATCCAGACATTATCCAGGTCACAGAAGCAAAGTTTGAAAGGAATAATGGCCATTTTCTGTACTTTTACAACACAAGCAATTAAGAAATAACACATACTATCCAGGAACAAAATTTGTGTTAATAGTGTTATGAGATGATAAGTCACAGAGTATCCCAAGAGATAGATTCAATATCATGCACTATCCATGCTATGGGCCTCTTATAACACGCATAAATGAAAACAGAATGACTGCTTATTAACATGACTAAGTTTTACATTAGATTCAACATCAATTCTACAAAAGAGAAAACAAAAAATATTGTTTAAGTTTGGGTGAATGTTGGTTTACACCCCAAAGAAAGGGGAAGTTAAAAAAAAACCAAGACTCTTTGCAATGCTAGTTATTGAAAGGAATTGTTATATCTTTGAAAAAATGCTAAAGTTATTTCACTATTTTAAGTAACAGCTATTAACTAAATGAGTCAGAAGTAACCCCAGCTTTATACTTCTTTGTTTTTGAATTTCAGAAAAGCTACATGAGGACTACCTATGCTAGCTGTTCCTAATTTTACAGCGTAAGACTAGAGAACAGACCACTAGTCATCACCACCCACCACCAACTCATGGGATAATCTTTAATGAATGGTGAGATTGACTATCACATTATAACACCCTAATGGCTAAAAGGACAAGCATGTTTGATGAGACAGGGATTTGAACCTACAACCCTTGGATTACAAGTCGAGTGCCCTAACCACCTGGCCATGCTAGGCCCTGACTTTATACAATGTTCTTAAAGTTAAATTAAAAAAAAGAGCAGATATAGAAGTATGTTTAAGCAGCAATTACTAAAGTTTGAGTCATTTCTGATATAAACACATCATCAGGGTTACAGTTTTGGATCACAACTTTGACACTTCTAATTTATATTCTTTCACTAACAAAGTTTTTACTCTAAGGTATATGTGAAACTTATAAAACCCAGTATGATAAATATACAAATCTATAAGACATAGTTTGTGAAAATAAAGCATAAATATGGTACAATTACAATGGTACAGTAGATCTCAGATGAACCTTCTTGACAGTAAGCATTAATGAACTGGAATGAGAGAGGGCTGATAGGTCAAGGGGATAACCAGTTAATGAAGATTTGTGGTAAAAATCTTCACAGAGATTTAACATTCAAGGCAGTAATGCAACTTGGTCCTATGTTAACAACATGCTAAAGACATGAAAGAAGAAAGCTGGATGAGCACTTTCCCCAATTATTTACAGGAAAGAAATATCAACCAATAATGTACTAAAGGAATTAGCCATCAAACAGTAAGTTACAATTCTGGATGAAACATACTTTGAGGTTATGCTTCACCTCAAAAGATTTGCCATGGTTAACTTCTTATGTGCAAGCAACCATAGAAAGCTATAGGGCAACACAAAGTATAACATCTTAATAGATATAAACACACAACCTCATATGTACATTACTAATATGTATCCTTCTATTTAAATCACGACCAAAGAAGTGTAGTCAATCCAGTGTAATCACATTCAACATTAATCAAGATCCAAAGAGGGTTGAGGTTAGCCCCCAAAATGTCATAGGTCCCTCCAACTTTTTGTCATCCATTAAACTAAGTTTTAGATTTATTTATGATTTGTACCACCCCAGTTAAGGAAAACTGGAGATGGAAAGAAACCCAGGAAAAGTAAGTAGCCAAATGTAACCATTATCAACTTCCTATCAGAACAAGCCTTGTACTTTGAGCAAAACTAAAAACAAACCTGGTAATCAGTAGAGCTGAATTACTATAGTTTTCTTACATTTCTTAAAAACAAAAGGAAAAAGGATAAGAATGCATTATTTCATTAGTTGGATATTTTTGTCCAGTTGTAGCTGAAACAAGACCCATAGTCTCCCCACATTCAGTAGCAGTTCAGTCAAGACCGAAAGAGTACAAGTTTTAAGCTACACACCAGTAAAGTTTCTCATTGGTGCATCTCATTGCTTTTTAATTTGTAATTTTTTGCAATTCATTAACACAAAGTTAAGAACAATATGATTTATTCCAATATTTTCTGATATATGTTTAATTTACCAGTTTTTCCAAAGTATTTTCCACAAACTGCAAAGCTCTTGGTATTTCCTTAGTGTGTATTCTCTGATGTATTTTTATGTAAGAATTACTTCGAAATTGTTTGTCACAAACGTCACAACTGTAAGGTTTTTCCCCAGTGTGAATTCTCTGATGTATTTTCAGTTTACTATTTGTTCCAAATTGTTTTCTACAAACTACACAATTGTAAGGTTTCACTTCAAGATGTGTTGTCTGATGTATTTTTAAGTTAGATTTATTAACAAACGGTTTTGCACAAACTGTACAACTATAAGGTTTCTCTCCAATATGTATTAATTGATGGTTTTTTAAAGAATTATTTCTTCTAAAGTGTCTTCCACAAACTACACAGCTGTAAGGTTTCTCTCCAGTATGTACTCTCTGATGTACTTTTAAGTCACTGTTTGTTCTGAATTGTTTTCCACAAACTGTACAACTGTAAGGTATCTCTCCAGTATGTATTATTTGATGTATTTTTAATTCACTATTTCTTGCAAAATGTTTTCCACAATGTACACAACAGTATGGCTTCTCCCCAGTATGTATTCTTTGATGTATTTTTAAGGAACTATTTCTTCCAAAGTGTTTTCCACAAGTTGGACAACCATAAGGTCTCTCTCCAGTATGTACTCTTTCATGTATTTTCAATTGACTATTGGTAACAAATTGTTTTCCACAAACTGCACAGTTATAAGGTTTCTCCCCAGTGTGAATTCTCTGATGTATTTTTAATTCATAATTTCTACAAAACTGTTTTCCACAAACTGCACAACAGTAAGGATTCTCCCCAGTGTGTATCCTTTGATGTATTTTTAAATCATAGTTTGTCCAAAACTGTTTTTCACAAGCAGCACAACTGTGTGTTTTTTTCCCAGTGTGTATTCTTTGATGTTTTCTAATATTATTTATTGTTCTGAATTCTTTTTTACACTCTACACAACTATATGGTTTCTCCAAAGTATGTGTCTTTTGATGCTGTTTTAGGTTACTGATGCTTCCAAATTCTTTGTAACACACAGAACAACTGTAAGGTTTCTTCCTAGTGTGTGTTCTTTGATGTTTTGTTAACTCATTATTTGTTCGAAAGTGTTTTCCACATACTACACAACTGTAAGGTTTCTCATCAGTATGTATTCTGAGATGTTTTTTTAATACACTATTTGTTCCAAAGTTTTTTCCACATATTAAACAGCTGTAAGGTTTTTCCCCAGTATGTATACTTTGATGTCTTTTCAAGGAACTATTTCTTCCAAAGTGTTTTCCACAAACTGCACAACTGTAAGGTTTCTCTCCAGTGTGTATTCTTTGATGCACTTTCAGATCACTATTTGTTCCAAAGTTTTTTCCACAAACAGCACAGTTGTAATGTTTCTCTCCAGTATGTATTATTTTGTGTATTCTTAATTTACGATTTGTTACAAATTGTTTTCCACAAACTGTACAACTGTAAGGTTTTTCCCCAGTGTGTATTCTTTGATGTATTTTTAAGTTACTATTTGTTCCAAATCGTTTTCCACAAACTGCACAACTGTAAGGTTTCTCTGCAGTGTGTATCCTCTTATGTTGTTTAATATTATACACTGTTGCAAATTCTTTTCCACATATTACACAACTGTGTAGCTTGTCACCACCCTGAGTTATATTATATTGTCTTAGGTCACTGTCATTTATATTTGTTTTCTCAGCCACATTGTTTGGTTTTGGAGAATCAATTACTTCTGAAAAGGAATCTTCTTGTCTTAAAATTTGATGACCAGGAAACTGATTTTCAGAAAAGATGTTCACACCAGTCTTTATATCTAAAATCAAAATATATAATTCAATAAACACAGTTCATAATAAATACATCACACATTATCTAATTCATTTTGACAGTTTATTAAGATCAACACATATATCAATATCAAACGTTTAAAAGTAATTAATAATCATAATCCCATTTTCACAGTTTAAAATCTTACAAAAACTTTTTCCTATGGGTTAAAATAACAATGAAAACATAAAATGCAGCTAACAGATGCTGTTTCAAGATAAAGTCTAAAACAAACTGTGGAAATACCATTCAGTGTATAAGAATCAAGTTACTTTCTGGCACTAATTGTCTGGATTAGTTTTAAAAGATATCTGCTTTATTTAAGTAGTTGATAATGAAATCTCTTACTGCTTTATCCTCTTAACATGATGACTAATATCAGTACTTCTTGTTACATACATGAAATAAATTTCTAGAAATATCAAGATTTTCACAAAATGAAATTGTTTACTAGTATATTATTTACTTTTTTTTATCGAGTACAGGACAGAAATGACAAACAATGTGAATACTTCCTTCAGTATGCTAAAGGAATTGGGGTTTGGGATCACCTGAGTCGTATAATCCAGAGTGATATAAGTTGTGAGAACTCACATTCATGGAAATGAATGATAAGAGTGTGGTCAAGATAACTATTAAGCTGATCTTGTTTTATTATCTTTGTTCCCTTGCAATTTTTGATGTTGGAACTACCTGTCACCACCCATAGAGAGCATTGCCTAACCCTCTTGTAATGGACATCCTATTGTGAACACATCATAAGGTTTTAGTGAGCAACATTAAAAATTTAATTATCATGATATACTTGAAATGGAAACATAGCCTATAATCCAATTTTAATATTACATATGTTTTTAAGCTGTTCATTTTATGATATATTTTTTTTATCCTGAGTTTCCCTTAATGTGAGAATTGTGACATTTGTTCTCTAAGTATCCCATCTTCTCTAGAATATTTACCACTCCTACAAGTATAAGATTTAATATATATTACTCATTAAAATGTTGTTGTCACTCAGACAAAATATTATTTTTAGAGCCTTCAATATTTTAGTTAGAGAACCATAAAAAGATCAGACCTCTCTTGCCATGCTTATCTGTCACATCCTTTTCTTTCACTCATTCAGGAGTTACCAATATTTCATTCTGATATTTAATTCTTTATAATTTATAAATAATATATTAAATTGTTTTTTGTACAGTGATTTGTCTATTTTGCTTTCATTTCAAACTTTATTCCCATGGAAAACACATTCAATAGCTCAGCTAAAATTTTAACAGTTCTTGTTGCATGTTAGAAAGCCAGAATGTTATAACAGTTATAGAAAATTGTCTGCTTTATGCATTTTATTATTTCTGTTTTTTGGTGCATTATTTAATTAAATAATCGCTTTTCTAGCGACCACCCTGTATATCACCAAGCTCTGATTTAAAAACCCTTACCTGATAATAATATGTACAATATCTGAAGAAGTTTGTGCACACTATAGCTTCAGAGATCCACACAAACAAAGTTGATATGAAGAAGTATGGTAGATAAATAACAATGAGAAAGAAATATATTTTATACATTAAAATTAAGTGTGTACTGATAACACATGTATGATATATGATATTTTGAAGAAAAAAACTATATGATTAACCTAACTTATGATATTAAGCCTAATCTAATTCCAGTTATAGGACATAACTAAGCTTTAATTACAAACCTGAACATAACTATGAGTATTGACCAATCTACTCATATTATTGAACCCTAATAACTACAAATAGTATTGTTAGCAGTAAAAATAATCAAAATCCATCACAGCATAATACCTTATTTTTCCAAAGTCAGCAAAATATATCTCAAAATGTGTGGGTCCCAAATTCAAGTCAAGGCCAAATAAAATTCAGCCCATTTGACAAGCAACCTACCACTAAAGTAAAGATGATAATTTCCAAGTCACAAACCACCATCTGAAGCCTGTAAAAATGCTCTCACAGAAGATATAACATTCTGAATGGTAACTTAGAATTTGAAATTCAAAATGACATGTTAGGAAGTATTTAGTTCTGTAATTGGACAGAAATATAAAATAATTCCACTTTGGAATAAGTTATAAATATTACTATTGTAAAATAAATGGCAAACATAGTAAGAGAAATTGATATGAAGATACAGAAAAAGCTTGAAGAGAGCACATGTTAAATGTCTGAATACAACCATTGCCAAACAAGAAGTGACAAAGTCACAAGTGGGAAGTCACATGGGTGTGTGGCAATATTATTGGTAGAAGTTTGTCACATGATAATTTACATGCAAAAATCAGTTAAAACATGTGAATCAAAGGATGCATAGGAGAGAAAAGCTTATGGCATTGAAAATTTTTTGTAAACAAAGAGTAGCACTTAAGAATACATACACTGCTGGTCAAAATCTTAAGACCAATGAACATAAAGAAAAAATATGCATTTTGCATTGCTAGACTCAACCACTTATTTGAGTTGAGCTTTGAAAGATGAAAATAAGAAAAGGGAAAAAAAAAACAAAAAAAACATTTTTAGCATTTAATAAGGAAAATGTGAACACTATGAAATTAGCCTAAATACTAGCTGTCAAAAGTTTAAGACCATACTAAAAACAAGTCCAAAACAGGGTAGGAAATGCCCAACAAAAGGTCTCAGTAGTGGGTTGCACAGACGTCATTGCGAGTAACTGCAAACATTCAATTTGACATGGTCGATATAAATGTTTGAAGAAGGCTGCCTAGAATGTTATTCCAAGTGGTGAAGATAGCTTCACGAAGATCATGCACTGTTTGGATTTGACGTCCATATTTTTTCAGACTTCCCTTGTCATCCACCCCCAAACATTTTGAATCGGATTTAGTTCGGGCAAACACTCTGGATGGTCCAAAAGAATTACGTTAATCGCCATGAAAAAGTCCTTTGTCCTATGAGAATTGTGGATTGCAGAGTTGTCTTGCTGAAAGATCCAGTCATTTCCACACAAGAAAGGGCCTTCAGTCAATAAGGATGCTCTCTCCAACATGCCAATGCAGCCAGCTGCTGTTTGATACCCCTGCATAACCTGAAGCTTCATTGTTCCATGGAAGGAGAAAGCACCTCAGATCATGATGGAACCTCCTCTACTGTGTCGTGTAGAAAATGTCTCTGGTGGGATATCCTTATCGTGCCAGTAACATTGGAAGCCATCTGGACCATCCAGCTTAAATTTTTTCTTGTCAAAGAACAAAAACATCTTCCACTTTTCTACATCTCATGTTTAATGCTTCTCAGCAAAGTTTAACCGAGCTGTTATGTGGTGTGGAAGGAGGCATGACCTTTGAAAACGTTTATGGTTTTTAAAACCTTTTCTCTAGTAGATGCTGTCTTATTGTTCTTGAGGTGCATTCAGTGTCCATAAGGACCTAAATCTACTTTGATAACCAGCTGGTGTCTTGCCAGACAACTCGTCGAATTCCCCTGCTCAATGCCAGTGAAATTTTCTTGAGCCGACCACTTGAAATTCTCATTCCTTATCCTCAGGGTCTTTTAAGAAATTTGCAACAGCAGTTTCACTATGCCCAATCTCACCAGCGATGGCATGTTGTGAGAGACCTTGCTTTTGCAGCTCAACAATTCTGTTACATTCAAACTTTGTCAACTTTTTAGTCTTTGCCATGTTTTAACCCCATGTAACACAGGAGATGTCAGTGGGAGATGTTGACAATGCTGATGCTTGAACACAAATGACTAAATTTCATTATACGTTTACTGATTAATGCTTCGTTTCAATATGGTCTTAAACTTTTGACCAGCTAGTATTTAGGCTAATTTCATAGTGTTCACATTTTCCCTATTAAATGCTAAAAATGTTTTTATTTTTAATTTTCCCTTTAATTATTTTCATCTTTTGAAGCTCTACTCAAATAAGTGGTTGAGTCTAGCAATGCAAAATGCATATTTTTTCTTCATGTTCACTGGCCTTAAGATTTTGGCCAGCAGTGTATGTATGTAAGTATAAGTAAGGTACTGTGTCAGAATTTGGTTATGAGGTTCTAGAGATTATGTACACAAAATTTGAGAATTTTCAGATGAAGTATTTTTAATTTTAACATGAAAATCAATTTTCATTTGTACCACTCAGACTACATGTATGCATGGTTTGTTTTTTTGAACCATTATCTTTTCATGTACAAATAGCTCTTAATGTCTACTGAAGCTTTCAAAATTTCATGAAGATACACAAAGTACATAAGAAGTTAGAGTATGTAAACTGTAAAAGTCAATTTGGAATCAATTTTTAGGTCAAATTAAAAAGTACCCATCATAAGAGAGTTAATCTAACATTGTATCACAAAATTGAAAGCAATGTTCTTCGATGACTGTGCAAAATGGAAATGACTAGTCACATGGTAGCACATGTGGCACTAGGTAAATGCAATATTTCTTTGAAGCTAAGAAACTTTATGTTAAATCGTCCTGGTCTAAAGTCACACAGAATGTTTTTGTCTTTACCAATAAATAAATGATTTTAACTTTTTGGCATACATCATGTTCAGTATGTTTTATCCTAATTTTAATATCAATCTGTCAACATTTTCGCATTGTTCTACAGTACCAATTCTGAGCAAATTTCATGTTACATGGACATCTGATATAGCTTTCAAGTTAATTCAGTTCACATGAATATATCACAGCAGCACATTCTCTGCACATGTTAAAACATTACCCTACAGAAACTAATTCCAACCATTACTTTCTAGACTTATATAAAGAGAAGTAAAAAGACAAGAAACACTGCTCAGTAAGTCCTTTTCACCTGATGCATGCAACCACACTTGCATACATAATTAAACGTGCTACACAAATTAGGTATGCTATTTGTCATGTGCAAGAAAGGTCATATTCAGCCACATTAGTATTTAAGTATTCCTAAGGAAACAAAAAACATTTTATCTGTGAAAATGCATTGAGCAGCACAAAAATTGGTTGTGATTATCAATGAAGGAAAAAGAGAAAATGGAAGTAGGCAGTAAAACTGGACAGAAAATGTTTCAAAATGCAAGAAATCGGATATCATTAGATATAGTTTTGAAAAAAATGGTTAACTCTCCTAATATAAAGGTCATTTTTGTAATATTAAGAGGCAGAGGTTTTCTTGCTATTTTTCTGTTACTATGCATCACTTCAAACATTTGCATGATTCACATACACAAGTTCATTTGCATATATGAATCACTGCACACATGTAGTTTTTCTCACAAAAGGTCTGCTCTGTTTGAAAATTTCTTTCTGTTTCATTTCAAAAAAACAATGGCCATCCATTTACAGGAAAACTTAATCTAATCCTCTTTTTTCAATTACTCCGTTGTTATTTTAATATTCAAACCTTTGACAAGATAAGTCCAAAGTAAATACATAAAAAAAGATCTTAATCTATAACCTCTAATTAATGTTATCACAACTGGTTTAGTATATTTTAAGAAATTACCAAAAAAATAAACAATTCCTTTTCAGCTAGCTTCAATAAAATTAGTTTTTAAGAAAGTTTTGCCCTTACCAGATGCATTTTCCAACCTAAATTCACTTTTCTTAAAATGTTCTTGAAATTCAGTTTCCGTTTTCAAATTCATAACACTATATTTTGAACAATTCAGATCACCATCACTGCTGTCACTGAATCTTGAAATAACCTTATCCTGTAAAAGATCACTAGACTGCTCTGTTTGTATGCTGACAAACAAATTCTAAAATCAAAGAACACATTCAAAGATTCAACAAAAAACAACTGGTGGCATACTAAAGTAGATAAATATATATTTTCTCCATGATTTACTAATTTAAAGCAAAACAATATAAATCCAGTACAGATTTGTAATAAACATTTCTAAAACTACATGAACACTGAAAACTTTGTTTGATTCATAAGATAGAAAAGAAAACATTGAAGTGGTCTTGTGAAACAACCTGTCTCAACAGTGAGCATAATAGATCTTATACATTGCAGGATGTGGAATTTGAAAATCAGTATACCTGGACAGGTACAGAGAAGCATTTGTAGCATGTGAAGAAAACCACTGAAATAAATTAATCAGGTAAATGAAACAAAAAGTTGGCCACTCATAGTTGTCTTATTATGTGTGGAATAGCAAAGGGAAGAAGATAATTAGTGACAATCTCCTCCAGAGGACAATATAAATGAGTAGTCAAGGTTCTTGTGAGATGATAAATCTTATGAGATGAAATGAAAAACAAGTACAGGAGAAAGAGACGAAAACAGATAAGAGGAAAAGCAAGTGGGAAAAGAACAATCTAATCTTGGCAAAACACCTCACAGGTAAAGCCAAAGGACGTGGAACTGGGGACTTAAAAAGGGGAATTGTTGTATCCAAATGGATTGCAAATTCAACCAGATGAGAAGTAGCCAAGAGAGAACAATCATTCAAATACCTGAAGACAGAGACTACTCCATAGGTAGAAACTTGTCACAACAAGAACGAGGGCACTTAGTATGCACCAAGCAACCAAATTAATATCATGGCAGTGAATCCCACAAAAGGAGATTAATAAGATTATGGGAACATATGGTCCACCAATGAGTGCTCACTTCTTTGTCTGATGATATAAGTAACAACCTTTGAGTTGTCTGTGAATCATATTTGACATGCCTCAGAGGCATGACAGAAATTGAGTCAACACTCAAAAAACAACAAACAGGTATAAAAGGATGATTTGAAAACCCAACTCCCCATGAGACCAAAGGCCTAAGAACCTCAGGGTTTGACAGAAGGTTCCTCATCTTAGCATTGAAGCATCTGTGAAAACATGAATGGGGAGGAGACTCCAGCAATGCCCAAATCTTCCAAAGACAGAGAAACATTCAAGCAGGAAAAGAAGTTTGGGCTTCGCTGAGATGTAAGATGAAAACAGACCATGGTGAACCAGATATGGAGTAGGAGTGACAATGGAATTTTCCATCTGGACAATCCAACCCACACAAGTAGCTTTCCTGAACAGAAAGTAGGTGTGGGTGAAGGATTTTGTAAAAGAAGCCAGTAATCCATAAATTAACAAAAAGTGAGACTGAGAATGTAAAAAAGGGTATATGACAAAACCATCTGACAGTAAAAGATATTTATTCCAACCTCAAAGGAAGAACATGAAACTGTGGATAAATTCAGAGAAAAATGTGAAGCCTATGCAATAGGGAGGTGGAGATAATAAAAAATATACCAGAAAAAGGAAAAACATCTGAGAAACAGGTATAATTCCATGACAAAATGATGCATATAAAGTCAGCAATACAGTTAAAAGAAATCAAAAACAGGGTTTCAATCCCTCTTTTTCTTGTGCACAACAAAAAGTTTGGAGTAAAATCCTAATAGAACAAGAAAAACCCGTTCAATGACACCCTCAAAGAAAAGTTGCTGAATCATTGTTGAAAGATACTGGTGGGAGACTGAACCTTGAAGAGTAAAGGAACCAGTATAAGAATAAGGGAGGAGATGAGATGAAACGAGAGTCCATCTGACAAAAACCTGAAGAACTCAAGGACATTCAGCAAGATTCCACTTTGGAAAAACAAGATAGACTGACTTCCACAGCATAGTCAAGGTCTGAACCCCAAAAGGGATGAACATAAACCTAATGTAGGTTAACAAAACTAATTGCAATATGATGAAAAGCAGTGTACCAGCTGCTTTATGATGTGGAATGGCAACTTCTGCATGTAAAATCTCTGGAGACAACAGCTTGAGCCCAATATCAAGTGAAGAGTGATAGAACAAAAATGTAAATTATTAAAAACTATACAAACAAAAACATATGCAGAACAAATCTCATTAGCATCCCACATAAATATAAAAACTAAAAAGCTGTTTTTGAAAGGTGTCTTACCTACAACAGAAATTATATATGACCTGCCAACCAAAAGTACAAGTGCTGAGACACTGAACTTGAATTTAGGTTAGGCAATGTACAAGGAGTATAAGTTAAGCAGCAGCCCTATTTGAAAAATAAAACCAAACATTCATGCACTAAAAATGCATGTGCAACAAAATACAAATACCATAAACTCCAGAAAATGGAAAACATTCTTCAACTTAATGAACCACACAGGAACAACATACAAGGAAAATAACAATATGAGACAATTTAAACACAAACAAATGATTGCAATACAGACTACAGATTAAAATCTATAAATCTTATCATTCAAACAAATCACAGAAAACAACATTGCCTGACATACAAAGACACAGACATGGTAAATGTGAAGGGGATATCATGTTTACATATGAGTTTACTGTATTCTCCAGTGGGAACCACAGATAAATTCAAAACAGAATACACCTACAAAGGAAAATGGATGCCTAGTTGTTTACATAAGTTAAGAAAGTGCTAACACAGTAAAGAAAGTGGTTGAGGCTGTCCAAAATCACGTCATCTGATCAAAATACTAAAGCTATGGCATAATCTCTTGTTAAATAGATCTCTTAACCCACATGAAAGAAACCATCTCTCAACAATTAATCACCATGATCCCCTCTACCAACAATAGCATTTCCCCAGTCTTCATGGATTGGTATTCAGCAGCAGTCATCACCATCATGATAATAGCCCCTAGTCATACAGCAGTATGTCTGTGGATTTACCATACTAGAAATCAGGTTTTAATACCTGTTGTGGGCAGAGCACAGATAGCCCATTTGGAGCTTTGTGCTTAACTACAAACTAACAAAAAATCATGATAATAATTTGTGAATACATAAAATAATGAGAGACTACAGAAATTGAGTGCATAAAAGAATTACAGTGAAACCCCTCTAAAGTAGCCATCTTTAGAACTGAGACAAACTGGTCTGATCAGAGGGGTTCCACTGTACATAATTGGAGATCATGTAAACAAAAAAGGGACTGCAATTGAATGAAAGCTTTCAAGGGGTGACCAAATCTGAGGAGTGGCCACTTAGAGGGGTTCAACTGTATTAATAAAAATGAAATCCAACACAGATGAGGATTAAAAAACCCAATATTTTCAAGTAAAATGCAGTGTCAAAAACACACTAAAGAAAAACTCAGCTGTAAGTGTTAACACACTTGTGCAATAATCAAAAAAGAAGATTGTATTCAACTGCATTGAGGGAATATCACACTCCTGTTTGTGGTTATTGCATGCTCATGTAAATGTTTAAATGCAGCTGAACCATGTGACATACACAAGGAACTAAGTAGAAGTTCAAAGCTATTGGTGAGCAAAAATCTGTATACTGAGAGACCGTTAAATCAAGTAAGTAACTTTATTGAAACTATCTGTACTTCAAATTCCCAATGTTCCAGGTATACAAGTTGTACTCTTTTATTTTTTTTCTCCTAAACATAATAGTACTTTTTCCACATTTCCAGATATCACATTTAAGTAATGAAACAACTAATTCTTGAATTTTACATTTTTAGAATTAATTTTTCACTTTAAATACAATAAAATTTTGGAAAATCATGTCTAAATTAGCAGATGATATCTTTTTTATTTGTTTAAAGGTGAACATTTCAACATTCTAAAAAACTTCCTGTAAATTGGACATTAACTTCATGATTTTTTCACAATAATTTATGTTGAGAATGTTTCACTTTAAACATGCAGGTCCAGAGAAAATGTAAAAAACCAAATGCTTACATACAGACAAGCTTGATTTAGATTACACTGGATAATTTTTTCAGTGATACTTCAATAAAGATTGTAATTCATAGTAAACAAGTGCTGATTATCTTTATATTATAGATCACATTGAATAGTGTGATATATAAATACAATAAACTGGTTGCAACTGGTGTTTACAGATATTACTGTTTATGATTATTCTAACTATCCTTAATCAATGATATGAATACAAAACAACTATTCAAAATTAAGTTTTGATCATTCCAACTATCATAGTTTCACATGAGAAACCTGATCAATTAATGAGAATGAAAATCACCCTTAGCATCGAAGAAAACTGTCAGCATCACCTTGACTTTGAATCGAACTTGGCGAGCTTTAGTAGGTCTGGGAGATGTTTCACCCATCCACTGGGACGATTGGACCTTTCTTTCAATGTCATAATCATAAACCCATGATTCATCACCTGTTATGATCCTTGACAAGAAGTTTTCATCTTCTTCTGAACAATCAAGCAGTTCCTGACAAACCTGGATGCGATGGGCTTTTTGTTCGGCCATCATCAGGCATGGCATAAATTTCGCAGCAACGCAGTACATCTTCAATTTTTCGGTCAAAATCTCGTAACAAGATCCAACTGATATCCCACACTTTTCAGCAAGTTCCCTGACAGTCAGATGTCGATTTGCCCACACCAAGGTGTTGATTTTTTCAACGTGTAGGTCGTCAGTTGACGGGGAAGGACGTCCAGGACACTCATCATCTACAATGAACTGTCGACCATCCTTAAAACATTCATACCATTTGAAACATGCGGTACGCTTCATAGCAACATCACCGTAAGCCGTGTCAAGGATAGCAAAAGTTTCAGTCGCAGATTTTCAAAGTTTAAAAAAAAATTTCACAGCAAGTCGTTGCTGCTTCAGGTCATTAATTCTGAAATCAGCCAAATGAAAAAAATCGCATTTCACTTGAAACCACGTAGCTAATACATAAATGAAGATATCTGCAATCGGGAAATGGCATCATAATCAGCTGATCTGTGTGAACCTAGAGACGCCAAGCAAATTCCCCTGGAACCGGAACCAACCGGAGTTATGCAATTCAAACAGTCTGCATATTTTTTTGACAGACCTCGTACTTTCCACAGAAAACAAAAACAAGAAAAAAACCAAAAGAAAAAAGACAACTTCAACAGTTTTATTGATATCCAGCAGCCAAACTTCCCAGAAAAGATTAAAAATTTATATTTTCCAGAAACACCTAAAAACAACATTTTAAACAATTTTTTCAAAGAATTTTCTCACAAAACCATCAACATAATTTCACAAAACAGAAAGCTAAAAAACAATCTTACAAAAAAATACATTAATTCCATTAAAAACCTAAAACAAGAAAAAAACATAAAAATTCTAAAAGCAGATAAAGGAAATGCTATAGTCATAATGAACACAAATGAATAATCCAAAAAAATGAACATCCTGTCAGACACAAACAAATGTAAACCAATACATATAAATCCAACAAAGACACATGAAATGCAACTGAACAAAATACTACTAAAAATGAAAAAAGTCAACACAATTTCAAAAACACTTTATTCCTACCTATGTATGACAAACTCACGCACACCACAAATATATACGGTGTCCCCAAACCTCCTAAACCAGAGTGTCCATTACAACCAATAATATCCACACATGAATTGTTTAATTACAACTTGGTACATACATAGCATGGGCATTCTCTAAATATGTAACATCAGCCAGCTCATTCATCAAAGACTCCTTTAATTTCAAGTCTAATCTTAATCAACTTAATCACAAAGCCTTAATGGCCAGTTTCGATGTTATATCCCTCTTTACAGAAGTCCCAACCGTTGAAGCCTGCAATATAGTCTTGGAACTCTACATCCGGGACCCTAACCCATCAATAGACATTCCCAGCAACCAATTAGAAACCCTCATAAAATTCACCACTATAAAGACAAACTTCATGTTCAACAACCACAACTATACACAAACAAATGGCCTAAGCATGGGCATTCCAGTATTACCAGTTCTGTTACCACAAAACTAAGGTCAATGCTGTGTAAAAATTACATTGACAAACACCACACCAACATTATTTATAAAATACAATGTGATAACTGCCACAACTTCTATATTGGAGAAACAAGTAGAAAAATGAAAACCAGATTCAAAGAACACAAAAGTCTCCTTTACACGTTTTTGAACACTGCAAATAAAATAAACAAAACATAACCATAGAAAACACCCAAATACTAAATAAAGGAACAAACATAAACAAAGGCAAAATTAAAGTAGCCTTACTTGTACAACAACTCAAACCCAAAATAAAGCAATACAAAGGAACACCTTTATACCTATATTAAAAAACAACAACATTCAAACATCTAAGCATACCTTCTACACTGCTATATGCAGTTATACAACCCCCTTAAAACATGTGGTCAGCTATCGGTAAATTACTTCTTTCTTTCTTTGTGAACCTGACGATGACCAAAGGAGGTTGAAATGTTGTTCACTCCTCTGCATAAAAAATTTTCTCAACCCAAACCAGCTGTTCTGGACAGTGTAATGGTTTGTGTATAAACACTCAACTCTACACCCTTAACTGAATTTCCATGATTAGTAACTAGCTTTTCATCTGTGTTTGGATTTTCTTTGATATATGGGATATCTCCCAACATTTTGGGGTGCTATCAGTACAGACAATTTTCATTATGACTTCAATGATATGAATGTAATTGACAATGGACTTCGTAAAATAATTCTGAGATTTATGTTCATTATTGTTTCACAGTGTTGATTTTAATTACCTATGAACAATTAATGTAAGTATTATGACAATAGTTTTCAAGCTATTTCTTTCATTATAAACAAACACACATATATATCACTGGGTAAGCATCTAGTTGTCTTACAGAAACACTTGATCTCTACAGTAAGCTTTGTGTAGTTATTCAAAACTGGTGTGGGTTTGAGGCAAAGTACATCTGACCAGACAACACCCACCATAAGGTGTGATCTGTAAAGTTGATATGAAGATTTGTAAAGCTGAGAAAAAACCATAAAATAAAGGAAGCAATTAGACCTAACCTAGTCAAATGCAAATGGATGTATTAGAATCACTGCAGGAAGAAAATATCTGCCAGAGATAAACATATCCAGGTCTTTCAGATAATGAGCAATGAATGTATTGTTTGTGAGTAGTCCACATCCCAGCATGAATGATCTGCTTCAAAGGAGGGCAAAGGGAAGCAACCGTAATGATGTGGCAAATTTAATGTGGTGAGATACTGTGGAGAAGGCAATCTTCCATGGACAAGTCCGAATATGTCAGCTTTATGAGTTGACAAATCCAACCAATGAGAAGTATATGGGAACAGGTGAAAGATCACAGAAAACAGAAAGGTTCCAGGGAATAAAAAGTTGAGAATGTGAATCCTGAAAGGAGTTAGTATAAGCCACATAAAAACTTAAGGAGCAAACTAAACAAAAAAGCCTATATGGAGTTGAAAGGGACTACAGGTGAGAAAATTGAAAGTGAATGGGTTAGAAAGCCAAACCACATTCCTGGGCAGCAGAGGTAATAGGTGAGGTAGGACTAGTTAAGGTAGAGGATATAATAAGAGGAATGGTGAAAGGTGCAAAAAACATTAATGGCACAAATATTCAATGAAAACCATGAGCAAGGAGGAGGAAAAAAAAACAACAGAACTTAATAAAAGATAGCACAAGGAACAGATAGCAAGAGGTTCAAAATGATAAAAGACATAAAGGACCACATTAAGATCCCAATCAAGCACAAGAACGAAATGTGGAGGATGAACAATGTTAAAGGAATGTAAAAGGAGGGAAATGACAGGGAGGAACTTTATAGAACTGAAAGAAATGGAAGGTGTTCAAAAGTATGGCCTGATAACTAAACATAGTCTAAATGCTGAAGAATTGGGAAAGCTGAGAAGCTGAAACAGAGAAGCTATGGCAAACATACCAAAGTCAAAAGATAGACCAATGCCTTTGGTAAATGGTCAAAAATGAAGGCCTAGTGGTCCAGGAAAGACATGACCTGAAGGGCCAGACCCTGAGTTGAGGCAATGGACCTGACAAAAACCAAGTGTGATATTGGTGTTTGGTGAAGTTGGGATGAACAATGTCCAATCAGGGCTGACAGAAAAGAAACTGAGGTATAGGTAAAGGCAAGAGATGTTGAACAAATAGCAGCCTAAACAGAGGGAACCATGGCCAAGCAGGCCAATATAAATCAACAAACAGGATTAGATAAGAAGTGGTCTGGTTATGGGATAGAACATTGGATAGGATTAAAATCAGAGAGTAAGCACAAATGTGATGCCCTCTTCAATCCTGGCTGAATGCACATACTCCTAAAGCTGATGGGTGTGGAACAGAAAGCCAAAGGAAGGTTTTACATTCCAGTGACAGGCAAAAACATCGACAAGAGATGTACCGAGCTGAAAGCACACTCACTAAAAAGCCTGTAAATGAAGGGGCCAATCCATGTGGAGAATCTGGTCAGTACAAGATAAATAATTGGAAATCAAATCCATACTGCTAAGAGTATGGCAACTTAAGACCACCATGAGGTAATTGTGGTCCAAGAAAAGAAGATCTTGAGTCCAGAAACACAGATACATAGATTTGGTTCCATATTACCAGGTAATATAACTGGTGACAGTGGAATTGTGTGGGGTTACCATAACCATCTGTATCCCTCAGGATTAGAAGGAAATGGGTCAAAACCCAATGAACTGTTACGAGTTCAAGAATGTTGATATAAAATTCAGACTTCTTTGTTAACCATAGACCAGAAATCTCTTGATATCTGATGGAAGTCCTCACAACATATCAAAGATGCACCTGTGAACAACTGTGATACTGGATGAAGTAGAGGAATGGAAAACTACACCATAGCCTAGTCTCTGTCATACTACCAACAAAGAAGAGCCCAGATGATGGAAGAAAATGTAACAGAATGGTCCAAGAAATTTAGAGAGAAGATCCACTGATCAAGACATGTTCACTGAAGTTAATGCATGTGAACTTGACTCATGGAAATGAGAGCTTTCAAGGAAGCCTACATTCCTAGAAGAGATAAAATCTCTAACGCTATGAAAGAATGAGAGATAAGGGCTTTTGTGCCTGTCTGTTCTGTATCCCTGAAAAGAAGGTTAGGCAAAAATGAAATGTGAATTGAAGAAAACCAAATAAACCAAAAATTGTGAAAGAATAAGAAGAGACTTCTCCAACTTGATCACAATACTCACCTGTGCTACTTGCTGGAGAAATAAATGTGTGTGATGTTCTGACTGAAAATGGGAAAAGATGAGTAGAAGTCAGTCATCTACATAATGATAAGTTTAAAAATCCAATAATAGAAGGTGACAAGCAAATATGCATACAACTCAACAAAACACATAAGGATCCAACAAGAGATCAAACAACAGTGCCCTGAACTGGAATAAGTCATCATTCCTGTGATATATTAGTGAAGCTGAAAAGAAAACAAAGGAAGTAATTAGGCTTAACCAACTCGCATACAAATGTATGTGTAAAATCACTGCATGAGAAAGACAATATTTTTTTGAGGTGTTATCATGATTACAGTAAAAAATATTGTTAAATGCAAAGATACTAATATGATGAAGAAATGAATTCTTATCTGTAAAGGTACCAATGTAAGAAAAGTACATTTAATTGCCTATAATAATGGCTTAATTGATTTTTTCCTTACATTCTAATTATACACAGCCTATTCTGATCAGAAATTTCAATTATTAATTTAGCAAATACATGTCTGTGATTTGCTAACATTAATGCTAAAACAACAGAGTAAAATCATAGGATTTCTAACACTATAATATCTCTGGATTGGAAGCATTACTGATAACATAAGAATATTGCAGAATCTGAGTAGTTCTAATGTTAATGCTATAATAAAAGCAGTTTAATCATCTGTGAACTACCACCATTAATTCCACAAGAAAAATAATGTAACATATATGGGCCATTGACATTAGTACTATAATAATAATACCATGATATCTGTGAACTTCCAACATTAATGCTGTAATAAGAACAGTATAACAGCTGTAGAGAGCAATTTACTTTATTACAGTTGCAGTAAATTTCTTCAGCTTTCCACAACAAACATTTAATCACTGTTTAAGAGACTAAGCAAATGAGGTCCTTAAAGACACTATTATAGCCACATAACTTCAACACAACAGCTGTATATGTTTTAATCTACAAATTACCTTAGTTTCTTCTGTTCCTCCATCATAATTCTTTTCTGGTTCTTCTTTGGCTAAACCAAACCTCAAAGTGACATCTGAAGATCTTCCTTCTGAGAAATCACCTTTTCCTGTTGCTAAAAATATAAATAATGTGTACTTGTCTACAACAAGACTGAATGCATGACTTGCTCCACTAAACCATAATCTCCATTGTGATACACCAGTCAAAGTATTGGTTATACATAAACCACAGGTTCTGAATATGTTATACAGATAGTAATTTCATGTATGAAGATCAAAAGAAAAACAAGAAACACAACAAATGACAGTGAAACTTAAAGCTTTAGTTGGGACAGAAAGCAAGATAAAATAATTTCCACACAGCACACAGCAGAAATAATATCTTAGATCTTTAGAATTAAAACAAATTTCAACTTCTGTTTACCTCTGGAATAATGTAAGCCCATTCATGCTGAGCCATTGTTTGTCAATAATCAAAGGACTTTTGGTTTGAAAATTCTTGGTACAGTACATTATGTGTACTACATCACCCAAAATTTTCTATTGTCCCAGTTTTTAGATGGCTTGCATTCAAAGTACTACAGAAAACTACATAGTTTTGACTTCAAGTCAGATTTTTTGTTTGCAGCTTTGAAGGCATATATATTGTTACCAATTGTGGGGAGGTGGGTGGAAGTGTATCTTACTGGTAAAGTACCTGTTTGAAACTTACTCTAATCCTAAACCTGTTAAATTCAAATAAAGCAGATGTACCTATAAATACCGTAAGCAAAAATACAAACATACTGAGATGAAGGAATGAAACTGAAAGTCATACTGACATATAAATATATATCAAATACTGAGCATCAGGACTGTAAAAGTAACATACCTAAACTACAACACCCTTGAGGGTTGTAATCAAGCTGACTGAGCAAAATACAGAGGAAAAAAAAGATGCTGGATAAGCAATAAGTCAAATTCAGAGGAAAAAAGGAAAAAAAAGAGTCTGGAGATAGAGAACAGCTACAACTAAAAGTCATGTTGAACAATCCACTCTTGAAATCTGAATCTTCATGGTTTGAAATGAGGAAAATTGCAAAAAGACCAAGAAAAAAATCCATATAAGTGTTCCCTCAAGAGGAAATTTGAGGATTAAGTTGTAGTCCAATGAACTAAATTTTAAAAAAATTATTAAAATACCCACAGCATGATTATAAACAGAAATAATATGCAAATAACTAATGTTAATTTGTGAAAGAATTAACAATATTTCTCCCCTCAGGAAAATGAGGAAAAGAAATAGTTTAAACAAAACAATCTAATTTGAGCCAAGTCCCCTCAGCTATTATAGGAATAGGACCAATATTTAAATGACACATACAAGAATAACATGCTGATGTGTCATCAGAAAGAGAGCCAGTTGATAAGTTCTGCTCTTCAGTAACAGACAGTGAAGATATCTGAACAAAAGACTGGCGAGTTCACAAACAGGTAAGTAAGAGCGTTGTTCCATGAATCTGATATTGAGTTGAGCAGAAAATTACATCACGAGAACTGCATTATGTGTGAAACAAAGGCATTGATCAATCACGGTCAACAAAGCAACCTGTGAAATAACCTAGTACACCCATGGTCATATACAACACAATACCCCAGTTAAAGGGAAAAAAAAATATATATATATATATATAAAATTAGCAAAAGTGATAACATGAGACTAATTGTACACTCTAAAGGGTGGCCTGTAAGTCCCTACCCAAAAATAAGAAAGATAATGCAATATAATTTTACTAGTATACATCTGTGGCACATGAAATCTAATGACAGTTCTAGATAACATGTTTCCAATCTAATATGGAAAATTCACACTGTTAAAGGAGAACACAAAATGTACACTATTTGAGTATAACATAAAACAGTAAAATCATAAATATATATATACATATCTATGCTTACTAGTAGTTGTTATCACATTTTCTTCTTTTTTCTCCAATTTAATGTCCAACAAAGCATCCTGCTTCTCATCAGAAAAAGGTTCAACCTTCATCTTTAATATTTCCATAGTAACATCAGAGCTTCACCTTCATATTCAAATCATAACTTATAGTTAGATCACAGATAAGATAAAGAATTACAACTTACATTATTCACAGAGGTTCCAATGTTTCCAACAAATACTAATTGCAAAGTTCACATTATCCTGTAATGACTTAGGAGTATGTTACAACAGAGAATTATATCTCATATATAAATACAATATCACACAACTACTGAAGTCCCAAACACTGTATTTTCACACCACTTTTTCTAAAAAATTATTGATAATTTTGAGTCTTTAATTAATTCACAATTGATATGCTATCGTGCAATCATAAACTCACAAACAATTTAGTTGATTGCAATATTTTTAAAAAAGCATTGTTTAAAAAAAATACTACACACACTTCTATAATTTTCAATCTTTGACATAGACCAAGAAAACTTGTCATATTTTAACAAAAACTATTATATTTAAATGTTAACCTATCCATACAGTTTTTATAAAATAATATTAACTGACAAGAAAGGTAAGTAGATATTAGAAATATTAACCTTGTCATACGGTAACATAATTAATACAACATCATACATGTATAAGAAATGTTTTGTTTGACATGATATAAATAACTTTCAATCTCAAATGAACGTGTTTTTTTCACATGTGAAAGAGACATTAATGATTATCATTACTAACTTCATAAGTTTATGATTGTGTTTGTTGCAACTGAACTTCACTCATTTCTTCATATTTCATCAATGCTAAAAATAGTGCATAATATATTACAACTAAAAATGCAAAGGAGAAACTATATGACGTACAAAAAATAGATATCCAATGACGTTACAACCACTAACAACATTTTCCTACGGAGAAACCATTTTGCGATTCCAGTTTATCGAAAATTCATTTCACCTCCAGTAGGTGATAAACAGTCTTGGATACAACGTAAACTACTATGTATGATAAAAAATAAACACATTACAGAGCTATATTCTAAGAAACTTTCCAACGTAAAATATTGTAAGGTTAATATACTAATATCATTTAATATAAATTTCATAGATTAATATATATCTAACTGTTTTTATTAAATTTACTTGATCAATCTTCTATCTACCATTCAAACACTGAATACTTCACTTTTGCAAGCCCCCCAGTGGCTCAGCGGTATGTCTGCGGACTTACACGCTAAAATCCGGGTTTCGATACCCGTGGTGGGCAGAGCACAGATAGCCCATTGTGTAGCTTTGTGCTTAATTCAAAACAGCAACAGCACTTTTGCAAAAACCATTCATTTTGTGCTTCGTCTCATATACAACTAAGTTATACACATACACCTAAATATTGGTGAAAATTTCACAATCTTTGTTTGTATCAAACGACCTCAAGCAAATAAATAAATAAGAATATTAAAAATATAGTTTACAATGCTATCTCTTTACTGGAATGAAAAGTTCTTTAAATTGTCCTAAAACAAAAATAAAATGTACTAAACCTCTGGATGCTGCATAAGAATTTAACATTTTAAACACATGCTTTAAAATAATCTTAAGACTAATCAGTATGCATCACACCTGCTTTGCAGCTCTTAACTATCTACCATCCCACCATACTGAAACTTTAATTTCTCATCTGACGCTGAAGAGGATTAATTGTTTCCGAGTGCTCCTGGTTGTCAAACAAGCCTCGAAGGACCCACTAACAAGTCGAAATAAATAGATTTTTTTGAGGGGGGGTTAGTAGGTTCGAGAGTTGGTAAAGACTTCAGATTGATCAGACGTTATTTTCTGTACCATATTACAAAGGATATCTACAGAACAACCATACATTTTATTTTTCTTTGCCAACCATAGATAAAAGCCACTTCTTCTTCATAAGCAGACACTGACAAACAAACTTCCGTGGAACAACTATCACTCAAACCCACGAGAATAGGAATACGATCAGTAAGCAAGACATTAACTAAAGAAGGACAGCTTGTCATGCTCTTGAGTAGTTCTTGCCAAGCCTTGAGCCTGCCAAGTCCAGCTTCAACCATAGGAAAGCCATTGTCTTCCTCACCTCACTCAACACTAAATGCTTCACCACCCAAAGCCACAAAATCTACTCTTCATCCGCAGTCGCCAGTACCAACTCATAAAACATCGGCAACCATAAGCAGCCAAAAATGTCTCCGTATTATGTAAATGTGGTGTAAATGTTTTGTAAGCAACAACATGTCGTGTTGTGTTTAAATTTTCGTTTCTATTATTTATATTTCCATATTTATATTATTGTTTCAAAGTTTAAACTAATAAAATATGTTGTTATTCATTTAGGGTAACATTTAGAATTTTCTAGAAATAAGTAGACCAATCATATGTATGTAAATGAAAGGTTGGCGGCCTCGTATCTAGACAAGAAATCTCGTGCAAGAACGGACATGCACGGATTGCTCTGGAGATCTGTAGAAGTTTCACGGTGTTTCGAGAAGTCTAGGCCTACAATATATAAACAGACAAAGACGCGAGGAAGAAAGAAAGAGTCAGACATTAGTTTTATTTCAAAAGAGAAGAGAGTCAGTCATTCGTTTGAGAAAGCTTAAGTGTTTGCTGTGAGTTTATTCAACTTGGATTTGTGACTGAAGTTAGATCTACGGAAGCTGTGATTTTACTTCGTCAATCTCTACGATTCATTCGAATTAGTGGTTATACTGAAAGTCAACACGTGTGGAACTATTTACGGGAAATCGGAAAAATTGAGGGCGACAAGTTTGTGACGTCCTCGGAGGCAACGTGAAAAGAACTTCGTCGGATTTATTGAACTGTGAATTGTTTCTGAACTTCTTCATTTAAGCTTCGGAATCTCTTTTTGGGACCAAATTCACTCCCTAGACTGGAATTTGAGACTTTCCTTTTAGATCATTATATTAGATACAGGCCAATACCATTTTGTTTTGTAATTAATTTTGAAGGTTTAAACTTAATATCTGTCATTGTTATTATATAATTTATGTTATATCTGTTAATAGTTTAGTGTAATAAATTATACAAGCTGTTATCTGTGTTTTTCTTTTGCGTTTAGTCTACGAAAAACTTAAAACAAACAAAAAAATGTAACACTCCGCAGTTCAACAGTCTCGTTCTCCTCCAGTAATAGTTGTTCAACTAATTCCAGCAACCTTCAGACTGCCAGAAATTGCAGCAGAACTTAAATGAATATTTCCGAAAATCACGTTTACAAAAGTTAGCCTATTACGTAGGCCTGCTGATTTAAAATTCATCAAAGTTGTTCTTGTTTAATAATGAATTCTCCACAATTCGGTTACAGATTTCGAAAATAATATTTTTTTTTCTGTTAAATCAGGAGAAAACTCTTACTAAGATTAAATTATTATTTCGTTTGCTCCACCCATCACTAGTACAGCGGTAAGTCTACGGATTTAAAATGTTAAAAGCAAGAGTTCGATTTCCCTTAGTGGGCTCTGTAGATAGTCCGATGTGGCCTTGCTATAAGAAAAACACAAACATTATTTGTTTATCACAATGAACACTTTTTATTATATGTTTTGGATCTAGAATGGTTTGTAAGACTCTCAGATTATGATTGAAATGAAATCTATAGCCACTATGGTTCTCAAAATACTAAACATAACAAAGTGTAACTCAATTTCAATAAAAATGATTCACTTATATGAAAATACATATAAAATTTTGTGATAAATTTCTAGGTGACGGAAGAAAATGATATTATTTTAGTATGCAGTATACAGGAAGTTTTGTAGAACATGTAAATATTTCAAGAAAATAATTCCATTACAAGCCTGTGTTACTTAAGAGAGGCGTCGTAGTCAAAAACCAATGCCCTTCGAAAGTGTGCAAAACTACTCAAACCATGGAACAGCACTGTCTTCCAAATAACGAAGCTATGCATTAATGTCACTGGCGTTGACAGTCAACCTGTGTCCTTTAATATCATCGTCATAAGTGTTTAACTTGAGAAAGTTCTCCAAGAACTCACAAGTCAAAGCATCTGAGGTCAAATGCGTGAAATCAGCCAGAACTGATAAAGGATACGTCAAATTTATCCAAAGTAAAATCAGTCCTTGGTATATTTAGTATCCTGTTGAAACAGATAGATCCAAATAAACCCCTTTTCTGCGGTGCTGTTATTGCTTGGATTCTACTTAGCTTGTTATGAATTTTTCATAAAGCTATATGAGGGCTAGCTATACTAGCGGTTCATAATTTAACAGTGTAACCTAGAGAGAGGGAAGCTAGTAATCACCACCCACTGCCAAATCTTGGGCTACTCTTTTACCAAAGAATAGTGAGACTGACTATAACATTATAATACCTCACAGCTGAAAGGGCGAGCATGTTTGGTAAGAAAAGAAATAGAACCTGCGACCCTCAGATTGCGAGCTGAATACTATAAACATCTGGCTATTCTATGCCCCAAGAGTTCGTACACACAGGAAAAGAAATGGTCAATAAATTACTTACATTTAATGATAATATTAAAATCTTTGGTACTACTGCCTGTGAAGAGGATGCTGCTGGTTAACAAAATAATTTAAATAATTTATTGAGCTAGGAAAATAAATGGAATATGGCTTTTAATTACAATAAATGCGTGATAATGCGTATGGGTTACCATAATTTGAATTATAAGTATAATTTGGATGAGAATAACCGTAACTTTGTCACGAAAGAAAGGAATCTTGGAGTAATGGTTGATGAGTCTCTTAAGCCGTCCAAACAGCGTGCTGTTGCTGCTGGTAGAGAAGAAAGGATTTTAGGTTTTATCTAAATAAATAATAAATACAAGTATAAGGAGGTTATAATTTTATAGCACAGACCACTGGTTAGGCCACATTGGGCTCCATACCTTAGAAAAGACATTTAATTGTTGTATATGGTTTAAGAGGAGGACTACTAAAGTTATACCTACAAAAAAGGAGTTGTCATATGAGAAGAGATAAAGATACGTAAAATTTTCTCTTAAAAAAGATTTATAGGGGATCCGTTTGAAGTGTTTAAGATTGTAAGAAGAATTGATAATGCTGATGCATCAACATTTTTCACATTTAACAGCGATAATTATTGAACTATGGCACACAAATATAGATTTGGGCAAGGTAGAAGACATCTTCAACTGAGATAATTTTATTTTTCAAATAACGGTATTGGCCTATGAAATGGGTCGACTTCGAATGTTGAGGAGGCGGTAAATTTGAATTAGTTTAAAAGAAAGCTTTATTGGTATATAAATGATAAAAGCTGGCTTAAACAGTTTTATTTATCTATTTAATAGTTTTAGCTTGGCTTATAGGATGGGGCAGCTGCGATGAACTAATGGATCCCTTATCCCTAAATATTATGTTAATTGGTACAACATAAACCAAAAATTAAAATACCCTTATATTCCTTATTAGCAATCATTGAACTGTTTTTCTTGCGTGAAATCCGAAGCTATGGAGACAGAAGAATCGAAAGATAAAGATATTAATTTAATCTAGAAACTAAGATCTTGTCTATACAAACTTTCCTGCATAGCAAGTACATTAAAAGTCTAAAAGACACTTTATTTAACTTGTTTCAGTTAATTCAGTCTACCCAGCTGTGTGGTGGGTAGCAGTTCTAGTTGGTTGTTAAACTGCGATGCCTGCCATCCCGTCCTAGGAGAGTGGGTTACCATCCTCATCTGTTTCTACCTTTAGAAACGTAGTTCGAAAGCACGACCTTATTTACCATTTATGGACCACAGCAATGATTAAACTAACACAAATAAATAGTAATAAGCTGGAAAACAACGATTTATAAACATAATGAAGTGATTTTAATTTGTAAAACATACTGTATGTTTCGATTGAACATTTATCTGCTTTCTTCAGGTATGAAAACATATTTAATACACATTATATACATTGTAACATATTTACTGTTGTACATTATTTTAGTTCCGACATTTGTTTCAAGGTAGTTTTCTTGTTTGCCTGTGATTTATATCGTTGGCTGGGTATTGCATAAGGCTTGCCTGTTCTCAAAATTTATAGAAAATTCTTGATGTAAAAATCAACAATGTACCTCATATATATGTAATACTGGTAATTGACAATACTATAGTACAGCGTTATAATGTGACGGTCAATCCTAATATTTGTTTGTGAAAAAATAGCCCAAGAGTTGGCGGTAGGTGGTGATGACTAGCCGCCTTCCCTCTTGTCTTACACTGCTTAATTAGGAACAACTAGCTCCTATAGCCCTCGTGTAGCTTTGGGCAAAATTCAAAACAAACAAAATAAATCAATCTGTTTGTTTGTTTAGAATTAAGCAAAAAGCTACGCACTCAGCTATCTGTACTTTGCCCACCACATATAACGAAACACGAATTTTAGCGGTGTGAATCCGCAGACATACCACTGTGCCACTGGGATCAAACCAGTCTGTGTCAACCGCAGGTATGAAAATCTAGTTTCTAACGTTATAAATCCGTAGACGTATCATTGTGCCAAAAGCGTTTATACTTAACAAACGTTTAAAAATTCGTTTTATATTTAAATGTTCTACAATATAACGTAGATATAGAATATTATAAATGAAAGTTTTCCTGCAAATGTACAAAGTTGGAATCGCATAGGTGTAAAAAGAGTAATATTTTTAAACACTTCTTACCAATGAAAATTAAGTACTACTAACTCTTGGGCCACTAGAGAGCCAACTAATATTGGGATTGCCCGTCACATTATAACGCCTCCACGGCTGAAAGGGCAAGCATATTTGGTATAACGGGAATTCGAACCCGCGACTCTCGGATTACGAGTCGAGTGCCTTAACAATCTGGCTGTGCCGGGCCAAATATGTAAGCTAACATTCAGTGATAGAGTTTTCATTTCTATTCAACTTTAACAGAGATTAACTAAGTAATAACTCAATAAATAGACAGATTAGTGTCGTGTTTTATTCTTTGTTCTAGGATTGTTTAGGAGAATTCTCAATCCAGGAAGGAGTGTCATAAGTTATATTTTTGATTTTGTAATTGTTTATTAGCTAGAGGGAGATGTGGGTCGTTGACGATGTTAACTGATCTGCCTATAAAGTTCCAATAAGCTATATCACAAGTAAAAGTTTCCTATGAAAACTGAGAGAGATATCATTTATAGTGTGTGAATCAGTCAGTGCAAATTTGTTGCAGTCATGAACTTGTACCAACAAGTTAGCTATTTTTTGGTACTAATAGAATTATTATAGATGTGGATATCGATTGTAGCATGAGGCTACAACAATTTAAGACGGAGCATAGGTATTAAAATTTGAAGAAACATTAAGGCAGAAATAAACTATTTTCTTCCCATTAGATCTACTAGACTTGGAGCTATTTTAACCACATAATTCAAGATAACATGCAAACCAAAGAACATTTCACACAGTTTAGTGTAATCAACTCACAATGACAATAGTCAGGAAGAACTTAAAGTGTTGATTAGACAGTTTGTTACATAAAACCGAGAACATAAGCCAGAAGACAATAGGTGTTTTAACTGTTGCTTTATAGAAGATATTTCCAGAAACTACGGAAAAAAAGTTTATAGAATAAGAACACCTCTCATTGGGCAATAAAAACAGGAAAATCTTATACATGTGGGAAATTTGGCCACTAAAGTGTTGCATTGCTATTACAAATCAATATTTGTTAAAATGTCAAACAGAGAACACTCTGAAAATGAGTCTATGAGCTCAATTAGTTCAAAGGAATGGCCAATTTCTAACCAGGCATCAATTACCAGTAAATGACTGGACAAATAAGACAAAGTTTCGATTGACAAAACCCTGCCGACTTTAAATGAAATAAGGACTTCACGAACCTATTGATGAAAATCATTGAAGTATACTGATTGATATGGGCTCTAAGCCACAATAGTTGAACCGGATTTGATAGTAAAAGGTTGGAAATCGAACATCATATATAATAAAAAAGTAGTGATGTAAATGATGAGTGATATAAAGTTGCGAGGGAGAAGCTAAAAGTTACCTTTACTGCAGGAAATTTCTCTGCTTCATGATGTTTATGGGTAATTGACATTGAGGAAGGGTGGATATGGGGACATTCCTCACTGAGAGACATGGATGCAACGCTAGTCAGGTTTCAAATAGCTTCATATTCTCTTACCAGGAGATTCCTATACCTTATGTAGCAGTTACTATAACTGAAACTGAACTTCCTGTGGCACTAAAAGAAACATTTATGGTTGTTGTTGTTTTGAATTAAACACAAAGCTCCATAAGAGACTATTTGCGTTCTGCCGTCTACCACTGGTATCGAAACCTGTTTTTTAGCTTTGCAAGTCTGCAGACATACCACTGTGCCACAGATGAGACTTGCGAGATGTGAAGCTCTTCATAAAAGAACATTAGTAGTATTCAACTTTTAGGACGTATGTTGGAATTTTAATAACAAACTTTTATATGAGGATAGATGACCCCTCAGTCACAAGAGTTGTATTATGGGAAATGTGGAGTCCTTATCCAAAGAGCCTCGTGATTTAGGCTGAATAAGTAAAAAAATCTCATAAGATTGGTAGTGGAGATGCAGCCCCAGTATGTCAGTCAGATAAAACTTTAACTTGAAACAACCCGAGGCTGTAAATGAATAAAAAGCCATAAAGGAACAGAGAGTAACAGAATCAAGTACTAGTCCATTAGCATTACCTATCATACTTGCTAGACGGAAATATTGAACCTTAAGTTCCTCTGTGGAGCACTGGAAAGTGAGTAAAGTTAGAAGAAAGGATGTCTTCCAACTGCAGAGAATTTACTGTATCTTGGATGCTTTACCTCGATCAATGGATTTTTAACAATGATTCTTAAAAGTCAGTGTTGACATGTACAGGTTGGCGAAAAAGTAGAGAGAAGACAGCCTTTACAGTAGAAATCAGGAAATTCATTTTGTTACTGTTTGAATTATGTAATGTGCCCAGGATTTTTGTTTTGTTTTGTTTTGTTGGAATTTCGCACAAAGCTACTCGAGGGCTATCTGTGTTAGCCGTCCCTAATTTAGCAGTGTAAGACTAGAGGGAAGGCAGCTAGTCATCACCACCCACCGCCAACTCTTGGGCTACTCTTTTTACCAACGAAAGGTGGGATTGACCGTCACATTATAACGCCCCCACGGCTGGGAGGGCGAGCATGTTTAGCGCGACTCGGGCGCGAACCCGCGACCCTCAGATTACGAGCGCATGCCTTAACGCGCTCAGCCATGCCAGGCCTGTGCCCAGGAAGTAGGAATTATTCCAACAGCATGAGAATTTGATGTACCACTAGTCATTAAGTCGTTAGAAAAGTAGTATTTCAAAATTCATCAAAGATTGACTTTGTCTAGAATTAGCTAATACTAAAGAACTGCCATGAGATAAGAGGATTCTTTGTACTGTGCTTTTACTTTCATAATGTTGTAAAATATTTTTCTGGCGTGGTGTATTCTCTACACAAATTACTTGAGAAGCCAAATACGTTTCGTTCGACTGGTAATTATAAAAAGAGATTTAATAAACTGAAAAAGAAATTGACTGCGCTGGAGCTTGAATATCCAAAGCTAGTAAATCCCTCATTTCAGGTACAAAAACAAGTTATTTTGCAGTATGAGTAGTTTTGTCATAAGAACAACGTAAAAGAATATGGAAAAGCAATGAAAACTACAACATAGGTATTATTTTGATGTACCCTAATCACTTCCATTGTATCGGCTTATTTTTGGTTATAACAAATTAATATATCGGAAAGTATAACTCTAGATCAAATTATTTGTAAATTTTTGCAACCCAGAAGTCCAAATGACTCAAACAACTTTAATAATATATATTATCACGGATGGAGCCAAAGAAATCCTAATACATTATCCTAAGATGCCATGTGTTGATGAGGAACATAAACACTAAAAAGAAAGAAACAGACGATAAAAAATACAACCAACATAAAAACAGCAAGATGTGGTATCCAAAATGATAATGAGAAACTGATCAATGTAGCATCCAATTTGAAGCTGCTCAGACAAAAGATATCAGTTTGAAACAAATTACTAAGAGGCTCAAACATAATGCACAAGAACTCCCATGATCACAAAACCCAAAAACAAAATTATATTTGACACAATGGAATTCTTTAATAATCCAACTTATTATGTTGGAAATGGGAAGACATCAAAGGGCATAAACAATGACTAAAGTTGCTACTACTTCAGTCTGTTCATTCTGAAGCACATTGTCATCTCGACAACTTTACAATGGTTGAACAATTGAATATTAAAAAGATATTGGAGCAAGTGTGGTAATGCTTCCACTAGCGTGGCTGCTAGGAATATGTGATGAATTTGTGTAAAATGTGTGAACTCTGCTTGGAGAAGAAAGGTCCATGACAAACAGTACGGGCAGCAACAGTAGAATTGTGTTGGAGCACAATGGAGGTAGTTGCTGTTGACTTGTTTGGTCCTATGCTACAAAGTAAGGGTTGGATTAGATATCTCATGGTTCTGTTGATTACGTTTACAAATGAACAAAAGCATATACTGTTCCTAACAAAGAAACCAGAATTATTACATAGAAACTGATCTCAAGGTCTTACGTGACTGTGTAGTAGCTTCACTTGGTTTGCATATGGAATTTTGAACCAGATTTGGTTTCAGAAGTGTTGAATCCTCAGAGTTAAAAAGACCAGAACAATAGCCCTTCATCCACCTTCTGATGGCATGATGGAGATACTATACTGCATACTGTTAAATCATTTAGTTTCATATGTGGATGAACATCAGAAATTATAGGAACAAGATATTTCACTGCTACTAACAAGTTAATCATAGGATCTACATGAAGCTATCTGCAACACATCATGATCACTGATGATTGTAAGCTGAAAGTGCCATTGAACCTTTTATACTCTCATCCGGGAATGGCCATTTAAAAGAGCCTTACGCAATGTCATAACCTGAACTTACTTTACCAAAGAAATTCTTAAATTAACTAATAATAAAATGAAAAGCCGTTATAATGACAGTGTTAATAAAACTGGAATCAAATGAGATAACATTGTAATGACTGTACAGTCATCACCACAGGAAAAGACAAACTCCACCATTAAACAGATGCTGGAAAAAATAATATGCTGTAATTAAAATAATTAATTACGTTTTTCAGAATACAGAAGGATGAGCAGTTCAAGCCAAAATTAATCCATTGTGCTGGGCTTTAGAAGCATGATGGTGAAAGAATGGCTGATTGGGTAACTCTAGAGAAAACTTGTCAGCAAAAATCTCAACTTAGTGAAGAGCCTAGAATTTTTGTCGAGACTATTTTCAGGAGATTATCAAGGTTGTGATAGTCAACAACTTCACTTGATCACCTGGAATATGTGATCCAATCTTTATATCATAGTCTTGGAACAGAAAAACACCAAGACTTGACGAATAGACAGTTTAATGTAGAGTTATATTTTTAAAGTAGGGTTCTTCAAGAATTTCATAATCCAGGAATGGGATAGAGTTTTAAATTACATGTTTACCTTTATGATGTATTTGTTAATTAGAGCTGTAAATCATTGGTTATATAATGATGACGTCAGATTACGACCTTGGAAAGTTCAAATATTTTGCATCAATTTTTGTTTAACAAAATTGAAGTAAGATTATAAATACAATAGTTGTGAAAACAAGAATTATTAAAGATAGTGAATTAATCGGTCACTTTATTTTAATTTCAACCACGTAGTTGTTAGAATAAGTTTATTGTTTTTCGTTAGTGTTACTAATTTTAGAAAGGGTTCAACGTCATTTGTAAGATCGGCCTACAACAATTTATTACAATTTGTAAGTGTTCAAATTTGCGAAAACGTAAAAGATAAATAAACTGATTTCTTTGTATCAAGTGGGCTGAACTTATAAGAGTCATTTTTAATAGATAGTTTAAAATGATCTTGCCAATAAGAAAACAGTATTACAACATTATTCGTGTAAAAAAGATAACATATTTCGTGAACCTTTGTCAGGAGCTATGAATTGTCTACAAATTTGTTTAAAATGTGGATTAACGAACTTATGAGATATCAGTGGTTCCTGATGAAACTGTAACAGCAAAATTTCAAGCTAAAGTTACATTCGGAAATTATGATCATTACTATTATTATTTACATTAATAAAAACATTGCATGTAAGGATTTTATAAGATATAAAAAAATAAAGGTGGCACTGGAATACGTATATGTTTTCGTTTTTGATAGAAATTTCTAGAATGTGAAAGTTTGTTTGTTTTTTGGAATTTCGCACAAAGCTACTCGAGGGCTATCTGTGCTAGCCGTCCCTAATTTAGCAGTGTAAGACTAGAGGGAAGGCAGCTAGTCATCACCACCCACCACCAACTCTTGGGCTACTCTTTTACCAACAAATAGTGGGATTGACCGTCACATTATACACCCCCACGGCTGGGAGGGTGAGCATGTTTAGCACGACGCGGGCGCGAACCCGCGACCCTCGGATTACGAGTGCACGCCTTAACGCGCTCGGCCATGCCAGGCCAGAATGTGAAAGATCAAAACTTAATCGATTTACAATATATAAAATGCACAGTGTATATTACATTGAGTTTCTTAGGGTGTATAGTGTACATGTACATAGTGATTGTATTCTTACATGGTATGAAGTAGAAAGATCGAATTAGAAAGTTTTTAATATTTTTTACATATCATTGGATTGGTTGTTTTCAAGCAGAAAGTTATTTAACAGAATATTTCTCCTCTGACCTCCGCAAGAATCGAAATCCTATTTTTAGGGTCGTAATTCTCCAGACTAACTGCTATGCAAAGATGGGATTTTACATATAAAGTTTAATATTCACAGGTTTAACAATAAAATGCGCATATAGAAATGGAATATTTTTAATTTTCATATTTCTTTTACGGGAAAGCCAAGCTTCAAATTTATTGAAAAGTTTTAGATCATTTTATATATTTACAGTTGAAGTCTGAAGATTTTTCAAAATTTCTTGCATATGATGTTTTAGTGTTACACCTGCACGTTACACTATTTACGTTCTGTTCATGACAAGAAACTGAATCCCTGATTCTAGCTTAGCAAATTTGTAATATTATCCCAGACCTACTGGAGAATTCTAACCTACAAAGTTTTATACTTAGTTGTTTTATAAAATATAAGATGTTGAAATGTCATTAATTTTTTTCCCATTTATGAAAAATTTCTTATATATCAATTGCACGTTATATTTGATAAAAGTTTAATAAAACATAAAAATGTATAGATTTAATCTGTAGGTCGCGTGTTCGAATCCAGTTACCGAACATGGTCACTCTTTCAGTTGTGGGAACGTTATAATGGGATGGTCAATCCCATTATTCATTAGTAAAACAGTAGCCCAAGAGTAGGCGGTAGGTGATGTTGACAAACTCCTTTTCCTCTCGTCTATCACTGCTAAATTATAAACTAGTACCGATAACCCTCTAGTAGGCGCAAAATTCAAACCAAGATTTATTTTTAAAATTCTTAGTTATAAAGGTCATATTTAAAAGTTTCATAAGATATAAAATTTGTAATCCCACAGCAGATTTTCAGTAAATATCTGGATATGGAGATCACGTTTTGTATTTTTCATAGGAACTCGTCCTGAAAGACATGAAGACTGCATCCAAGTTTTCGAATCAGACAAAACATTATCGATTTATGTTTGACCATACCACCATCAAAATGTCCATGGTTGATAATACTACTTATATAAAAATGTTAGATTATTTTAAAAATGAATATGAAATTTTATATTTAAAGGGTTCAAGAATCTCAGTGTAGAGATGACACTGACTTTTATAAATATTTGCTTTTTAATTTCTTTATTTCTAGACATTTTAAAAACGTAACGTGGGAGTATTTTAATTTGTTCGCAATTTATTGCTTATGAATAACAATTTAAGGTTTACACGAAATAAAAATGTAGTTATAACATTATAATGTTATCAACAAATTTTCCTGAATAACAAGTTTTATATTTAAAAGTTTTACAAAACAAAATATACAGATAGCAATGGTACATTTGTTATTTAAATTTCCCTTCATATAACGATAAACATTTATATTTAAATTATTTTAAAAATATAACATGTTGAAGAGGCACTGAAACACGAAATTTTTTTTAATATATATATTTATTAAATTTTCGCATATACACAAGTCCAGTATAACGTATTTTTGTTTTTCTCTCTGGTAATTTCCTGCACATAAAGATGAAGTTCCGTGTTTAAAAGTTTCACAACATAAAGTACAGAAAGGTAATTCAATGCATCTCTTCTCATAATTTTCTGCATTTATACTGAAAACTTTCAAAATATTAGACGTTTCAAGATATGAATTGTATTCGATATAAAATATTAAACAAAGGTAATAAACTCATATGACAAATTTCATTACGCCTGATTAAATTCTGGCAGTACACGCACAAATACCACAAGTAACTTATCCTTATACACATCACTATTTTACTGCATGTTTTTTTTACCCGAATAATTTATTAATACAGGAGGTAATTTTAAGAATCATGGCTTCAAGCAACACAAATCCGCCAAGTGTCGATACTATCGGGAGATCTAAGCAACAGATGTTAGTAATAAATCAACGCATGACGTTGTTGACATGAAGACTGGAAAGTTATCACATTTTTACTCATTTTTAAAGAGGTAAGTAGCATATAATAAAGAATACACGAATTCTTAAATCTTGAATTTACCTGTATACTTTTAGAACTGGAATTTAACTAATGGATTTGGATAAGACTTGTTTAAATGTCACGACAAATATTTGATACTTCAGAGGTCTAAGTTAGATCCAAGTTATAGATTTCGTAAAATAATAATAATAAATAAATAAAGGCAAATTCTTTGACGATAGGTCCAGATTAACTGGCGAAGTAAATGTTTATGAGTAAATAGCACAAGTGATGTTAAAATATGCGCAATTGTTGCAATTTTTTTTTTGTGAATTTAGTTTACCCAATACGTCACGTCAGAGATCCTTGCGTGTTGAATATCACACAAATCAGAACAATCCTGTCAGGCATGAAGAGGTGTAAAAACACAAACGTCAAGGGCAGATGCTTTAAACATATCTTTATTTTCTGAGCATATATTGGCACAGACATTGGATACAAAAGTCTATCAAATTTCTATTATGATACTAGTAGCTATTTCTGCTTTAAAAATCAAGGCAAAACAAGTGAACAACACATTTACCAGAATTTTAAAAAGGTTTTTCGTTATAAGTATCTGAGCTATCAACACTGAATGTTTTGTACCAATAAAGTTAAAAAAAAGTTTAAATAAATTATATACACAAAAAAGTAATCAGAATGTGCCACACAAAATTTAAAAATCCTTTCCATCTCCATACCTGTGACAACTTTAAGGTTTATCTTCATGTTGATTTATGTAACTCTGTTCTAAATTCTGTGACACACACTACAACACTATCATCTCTCCTAGTATGAACCTTTTCATGTTTCTTCAGATGAAGTTTTGTCACAAACTGTTTTCCACAAACACCACAACTGTATGGTTTCTTCTTAGTGTGAATCTTCCCATGTTGTGTTAGATAACTTTTTGTTCTAAATTTCTTGCAACAAACTACACAAGCATATGGTTTCTCCCCAGTGTGTATCTTCTCATGTTGTTTCAGGTTTGTCTTTGTTACAAATTCTTTACTACATGTTATACAACTGTAAGGTTTCTCTCCGGTGTGTACTCTTTCATGTCTTTTTAGGCTACCCATTGCTCCAAATTCTTTGCCACATATCTCACATACATATGGTTTCTCCCCAGTGTGCACTCTCTCATGCCTTTTAAGATTACCACTTGATATAAACTTTTTGCTACAAACTACACAACTGTATGGTTTCTGTCCACTGTGTATCTTCTCATGAATTTTAAGATCACCACTTGTTTTAAAGTTTCTGCCACATACTAAACAGCTGTATGGTTTATCCCCAGTGTGTCTTGTCTCGTGTATTTTTAGGCTACCCATTATTTGAAAGTCTTTTCCACATACTACACAGATGTATGGTTTCTCGTCAGTGTGTATTCCTTCATGACTTTTCAGTTCTCTGCTTGTTACAAATTTTTTGCCACACACTACGCAAATGTATGGTTTCTCCCCAGTGTGTATCCTTTCGTGATATTTAAGTTCACCACTTGTTCTAAATTTTTTGCTGCATATTATACAACTGTATGGTTTTTCTCCAGTGTGTATTCTCATATGTATGTTTACTGTAGAGCTATATTTAAAGTTTTTACCACACACTGAACAATTGTATGGTTTCTCCCCAGTGTGTACTCTCTTGTGCATTTTTATGTCATAGTTAGATATAAATTTTTTACCACACGCTGCACAACTATATGGTTTATTCCCAGTATGTATCTTTTCATGATGTTTTAGTTTCCATTTTGTTACAAAATGTTTTCCACAAACTACACAACTGTGTAATTTCTCTCCAGTGTGTATTATTTGATGCATTTTTAATTCACTATTTGTCCGAAATGATATTCCACAAACTGCACAACTATATGGCTTCTCCCCGGTGTGTATTCTACGATGTATTTTTAATCTGCTATTTGTTTCATATTGTTTTCCACAATATTCACAACTGTGTGGTTTGTCACTGCCATCAGCTATATTAGATTGACTTAGGTTATTTGCACTTAAATGTGTTTTTCCACATGTACCACTGTTTGGTTTTGGCAGGTTGGTAGCTTCAGTAAATAGATTTTCTTGTTTTGAAATATTATGATCAGGAAATTGGCTTCCACAGCAGATGTTCTCATCAGTTTTTATATCTAAAATTAAAATATATAATACAGCACACAGTTATTACTAAGTACACGTCATTGATAAACTTCTACATACTTGGATACAGTCAGATATAACAAAGAAACATATGGATATTGAAACTGGTGAATAATTATACACACTAAATAACAGATGTAATGGCAAAAGTTAAAATTTTGATCACCTCAAGTGTATTGATTATAGATATTTATCTCCCTACATAACAAATGGCAAGGAACTGTGATAATCCCAAAAATGTTTTGTGCATTGTCACATTTATGAAAAAACTCACTTCTGTAGTATGATGCAGTCAACATAAGACTAAACCATAATTGTAGAAAGCCAACACATTCTCTTTGCTCTGGTGTGTCCAATGTGCTCATGGAGAATCTTGATAAGGCAAAAGAGACACTGAAAGTGGGGATGAAAGATGGGTGGTTCTCTGAAAAATTGAATATGTACATGAAACATAGATTGAGGTAAGAAATTTGTTGAGCTCAGATTGTGCTATTTGAGTTTCTGAAAAACTAATAACTAGAGTCCCAAAGTGAGGTGATAGTGAAGCAATTGATGTGATGTAAGAAATAAGAATTGTCACTCTTTTATAAAACTATAGCAACAGAACAGAAAAATATTTTGGATTTTGTCTCCAACTTGGAAGGGGTACGTAGCGTAGGCAGTATTCAGTGAAAAACCTCATCCTTCTCAACTCAGAAATGTAAGTAGTTGTTCAAATATTTTTTTCAAATATCTTTTTTATTTTCCTAAAGTGTCAAAGGTATTTGGAATGTCATGGCTGCTCAAATCCTCATTGTATCCCACAAGTCAGAAGATCAAGAAAGTGTAGCTAAGGCAATATGTGAAACTTGTACAGCATAGAAGAAACAAGTACCCAGAATAATATGCAGGTTAATGGATGAATCTTCTCCCACAGAAAACTTACCAGCTGGTCACAAACATCAGGAATGATCTATTTTTAACACTCAGAGCAATAATTAGAGAGTTACAAGGATTAAACAACAATCATGTCATGGATGAGAATATGGTGGAAAACATGTAGAGGTTTTAGGAATACATTGAGCAGCTGCTTGTATAATGCAGTCAGTTACTGCTGCCACACAGTCATCTACTGGTGGCTTACAGCCGAGGGGAGGAACAAGTAACTGTTTCGCATCTTGGGGTGAGAGGAAACAATGTATATGAAGAAATGCCTGTACCTAGAACCAAAGGATATGAATCTTTGAGTTTGTTGGAATGTATGGGAGGAACAGAGATGGATGTAAAAGTTTTATTCAATTTTTTGTTACCATGGAGATAAAAAATCTTTTCACTTATTTTGAGAATGATTCTCTTGGAGGCACAGAGAGATCTATCTGTACTCCCACTGTAGTTGTGAAATGAAGTGCAGCAGCATATGTCAAGCCTCAAGATAAGTAATGTTATGAGTCATTTTCAAACACTGCAGCTCTTTTTGCTCCAACCATTTAGGGCAAGAACAAAAGTAAGAAGGGTGAAAACAATTGCAATTGACACAATGTGGGTCTGTTTCACACTCACAGGCATCATGGTCCATGGTCCTTGCCACCACAACGAGCACATGTCAGGGAACCACGACATGACATCTTTGAGTGACCAAACTTCTGACACTGGAAACATCAGAAAGGCCATAACCTTCAATTATGATAACCTACCTTGATGGTGGCAGGTGGTGATGTAAATGTCAAAACAAGGATATTTGTCGGCAGTGTCTCCTTTGCGAGTGGAGATGCGCTTCACTGCAGAAACTTCATGAGTGGAGAAACCAGCGAGAATCTCTGACTCAGGGATGTTCTTCAAATCCCTCTCAACAATAACTCCTCATGATGAATTCAAAGTAGCATAAGGTGTAACCTCAATAGGTATATCCTCAATTGCCTTTGAATGCAAGAGGAGTTGACTGTGTTGAGATGTGGATGTTTCCACCAATATCTCACCAGAGCAAAGCTTCTTTACTGACTCTGGAAAGCCA
The DNA here is from genome assembly GCA_011833715.1 of Carcinoscorpius rotundicauda. Taxonomy (NCBI): domain Eukaryota; kingdom Metazoa; phylum Arthropoda; class Merostomata; order Xiphosura; family Limulidae; genus Carcinoscorpius; species Carcinoscorpius rotundicauda. The sequence goes on along the minus strand of CM022393.1, from coordinate 89,744,370 downwards.
GCAAGTCCCTGTAGTCCTTTCTGAATGAAAAAGGGAAACATCTACCCTAAAGGTTTATTTGAAAGAGAATGTGATGCAAGAAAATGAGGTACATGTGTTACAGATGTTGAAGATTGCTGCTCAGAATCTTCAAGACATGGTCGTTTAGCTATGGACTGTTTTTTCACTATTTCAAGTGTTTGTTTGGAGGATCTACAATAAATTTTTTTTTCAGTGCCCACTGACTCCACCCACCATGAAGCCCTATGAAAGGATGCACTACAATGCCAAACAAGGACACTACAGCAACACCAGGGTTTTGTAAGCACTAGCATCAGATACAATGTCCACAACACCTGTTGAAAACATCCAACACTGGTACTTAGTTGACCCTCACCTTAGTGGACCAGCCGTTTAATCCAAGGGGGCCACCCTAAGACTACTCGTTTACAAGAATTCAAGGCCAAAGTGGTGTGTTAGGGTTGGACCCCTCAACCACCAGGATCCTCTCCTCCCCTTCATGGATCACCATGCACAGCAAACATGTGGGTGGATGTTTAAATCCCATAGGAGGTAAACTGATAGAACTAAACCTTCCCTGTGAGGTCTTCTTACCACGTACAGGAATCCACACTGAGGGGTACAGTAAATATCTCCTATCAGTTGATGTAAAAAATGACAGAAGAGATAAATGAACAAATCACAGCAACAAATCAAAACAGACATAACTAAAGACAGTGGCAATGTACCAAATGGCCAACAAGCTATTAAAAGATGTTGCTTTGAAGAAACTGCTCTTCTTGACACCAAATATCAGAAATGGTGAAGGTATCCAGAGTTATATTCCTCCAAGTAGTTACTATAAATAGAAGTTGTAATTATCACATCACAATAACATGAATTAAAACAAATGGACAGAAAGAAGATTACAGTAGATCACTGACCATATTCCACTAATCTTCCAGAGTTCAGTTAAAGGGTTTCAAATGGGCACTACCAGCAAAAGAATGGACTGAAATCTCTTGAGTCCTCAAATAAGAAAGATCCTCTTGCAAAAGAAAACAAAATCCTTGCAACCAGAATATCAAATAACTTGGAAACAAAGACAGCTGAATCTCTCTGGTAAAAAAATGTGAAAAAGATCCTCCTTATGAAATCAAGTTGGAGTAGGAAAAGCAAATATTGACAGCATCTGATGAATTAACTCAAACTAGCAAGATCCTGAAGGAATGGAGATCAAAGCAGAGGACACCTCTGAGAATGGACTATAGATTCCAAATAATCACATAACTGTATAAATACTACAAGCATCCTCAAAGTGAAAGGCATTAAGCATGTTTTCGCACAAGGAATCCACAAGTGCCCAAGTTTAAGAACTAATCACTCTCAGAATTGTAGCCAAATGGTGTCAGCTCCTGAAATAAAAAAGGAGTTAATTGTGAGTTCCTTACTGGCTGTACATTCAGGAACACCTGAGAGGAACCATATGATAACAAACAAGATAAATATTGGATGAACAAGACTGTTTAAGGAGTTATTTGCTTTGTATAGTTATTTGTTATTTAATAACAGTTTAATCTCCATAAAAGTCATAAACGTTTATTATTATAAAAGCAATAGTTGTGACAAGTTTCGTTACATACATTTTACATATGTAGTTTAATTGTTGTAGTAGGCTTTTGTAACATTGTTGTCATCATTGTACTCATAAAAAAGGTTCCAAGTTTTTTTCATGTCTAACATACAGGGTGTTTGGAAAGTCACTGTGCACTTGTATATTTATTAATAGACATGTTTCAATATAGTATACAGGAGGTAAATATGAATGACAATTATAAACAATGTTGAAAGTGACCCCCGCTGGCATCAACAGAGGTTTGGATCTTTCTTATTTTGTTTCTAAACACCACTATCAGTTTCTGGCTTGAAACAGGCTGAATGAATATGATTACAAAACTGCACAGTGACTTTCCAAACCCCCTGTAGTTGCTACTAGAGGGTTAGATATTTCTATATTTTTGTCATGTTTTAGAAATACATATCAAATACAGGAGTTAGTAAAAGTTTAGTTAGTGAAATAAAAAACAGAATGTGTGATTGTCAGTTTAGCTGTAATATACAATATCTAACTTGACTTTCACAGTGGTTTTGCAACAAGAGATGAAGTTTCCTTGTCAGAGGATGTCTTAAAGTAACTAAACCCATCTGTGTGGACTTTGATGTAAACGAGGACTATTTAGAGTTTTGGATACAATTATGATAACCAGTTGTGTAACAAATTTTTTAATATAAGTTTGACTTGTTTTGAATATATCTTAAGACAAGTGGATCATGTGCTGTTCATTTATTGTTCAAATCCATTGACAACAAGTCACACACCTAATTCAAAGGAATCCAAACCCATGTATACAAAACTTAATAAGGAAGAAGGGTAACAAATGAAATTCCTTGACATAATACTGTTGCATTATGACTACAGTATGTAAGGCAACTTAAAGAAACAAGTTGCAAAGAGTAAGAAGTCAAGTTAACACAACAACTGCTGAAGAAGCAATCAAGGCAGTTTGGAGAACAAGTAGGTGTAGCTTGATAAGTAAAGATGGTAGGTTGTAATGCAGAGCCTCAACGAGAAGGGGCAAGGAGGACAGATATCCAGGAAGTTGGACAAGCTGAAAAGTCAGGAGAAGTATATCTCCAACTTAAAAGGGGGGGAAAGACATGAGCAATAGAGGCATGTGCAACAAGATTGATCAAGCAGTAGAAAAAAAACTGGAGAAACAGAAAGTAAAAAAATCACACCCATGTATTCATAGCAGTGAAGACCAAAGACAAGATTACCTGATCCTCATAAAGAAGGAATTGGAAGAAAAGTAGGAGTCAAAAATGGTCAAATGAAATAAAATAATCAGGTGATTGGTAATCATGAATCTAAAATAAGAATGCAACCAACTACCCAATGCGTAATGATAATTTTACTAACCATCAGGGTTTCCAGTCTCCACTAGAATATTATTGGATTATTCTTGTTGAAGAGTTTCAAAAATGTAAAAATGTGAGTTCTTATGAGGTCTGGGCATGAAAAATTATGTAATACGAGATTTAAAACACCTGGCACACAATGTGCAACAAGACAAATGGAATGTGGATAAGCCCAGTGTAGGAGATTCAAAGTCTGAAAGCAGAGATTCCTATACCAGGTGTTCCCTTGTTGGTTGATATGAGCCCAAAGCTTTGTGGTGAATTATCCAAGTCCCCCTCATCCCTGGAGGAAAGCATCTGGTGAACATATGAACATCCAGACATGGGTGAGAAAATGTCACATCAACTGATGTATGAGTGTTGTCTAACCACTACTAAATATTGTCTCTCAGGGAAGGAAGAAGGGAAATAGTGGCAGAAAGAGAATCCTATGCAAGGTTCCTTAGTTCATAAAGTGTCTCACTGTGGAGATCTCATGTGGACATGACCAAGGGGGACGAATATGGTCATGGAGGATCACACACTCAAAGATGACAGAACCTGGTGAGCAGCAAGTAACCAGGATGAGAGAGCACAATGAATTGAAAGTTCTGTGGAACATAGATGTACAGGAGAAGGGAGAGCAAAACTGATGTTGATGTTGTAAAAGACCCCCAAGTGCATGAAATATTGGATGGATCAAAGGAAGAACCTCTTAATTCAATCAAACAGCCCATTTCAGCTGTAACAGAAAGAAGGTGGTGAGTGTGAAGTCACATAATGCTCAGAATGAGCAAGGAGAAGCCAGTCATCCATGAAATCACATCCCCATAGCCTGAAGATAAGTAAAAGCTTGTATGATGTGATAAAAAATACATTTGGAGCCATCATAAGTTTGAAATGAATGCCCCAAATTGGTAAATCACCTGAAGATGGATGAACTGAAGCTAAGATCAAGAACTAAAGAGCGAACAGGATGTGAAGGTAGGCAAATGAAATATCCATTTTCATCTCCTAAATCCCCGACAAAAACACCCATCTAATGGTGAGAAAACAACTCCATGATGAACTTGGGGAGTGCAATGGAGTGGTTGAGACAAGAAATTAATGACTGGCTGCCAATCACCAGTTTCAGTGGGGACAATGAAAATATCAGAAGAAATACCCCAGAAAGATGGTGAACCATTTTGATCACTCATTGAAAAAGTAAATCTTCAGTTGGTTCTGACAAATGCATATATATAATGGGATCTCAATGAAAAGGAAAGGAAATAGGTGAGGAGAAACAGGAAATGAAAAAGGAAACTGGATGATGAAACCTTTTGAAAAAAAACTCACTCAATGAACATAAATGAAAGGAAGCTAGCTTCCACTCAATCTAAATTCTCAGGGTAGTCACCAGTACAGGTGGTGACAGGTGATACTCCAAAGAAATTGACAAAAAGAAGTACCAAGAGTTGAAGGAACAGTTAAGGGTTGGAAGAATGAAGGACAGGAAGAGGATTACATGAAATGTGAGGTTCTGACTGAGACAAATGAGCTACAAAAGTTATAAAGGTAGGCTGCTGGCACCTCTGGCCTGAAACTGTAAAAGACTGCATCAAATATATGAAGTCTCAGAAAAGAAGAAAGATTGCAAGTCCCTGAGATATATAGAGAGTAAAAAAGACCTGAACTAAAACAAGTTCCTTCTGAGAAGGTCCCAACAACAGAGAAACCAAATGTGTAAGACTAATAATTATGGAGTAAAATGAAGGATAGAAAGTAATGGGTGATGATTTGCAGAAGACATGTTGGAATATACCAATTCCAATGAGGTTGGAGCAAAAGGCTTGTGCCACGTGTAAAGAAGAATTTCACAAAAACAGGGCAGCACTGAACAAGAATAACTAATATGTATGGAATTACTGTATAACTTCAAAATATACTTCTAGACTTCATGAAACAATTAAGCTTTAAGCTTCTTTCGTGTATAACTCTTGAATGTTTCTCAATTAAAATGGCTCACTCAAACAGGTTAATTAACTTGACATCGCCAGTTTTTGCTGCTTCACTAACTAGGCCTGACAAGTTTTCTATTATAATTCCCTGAGGCATGTATACTGCTCAGTTACAATAATTTAGCTGCACTGAAATCTAAATCATTTCTCATTTGCAAAGGATGATGCACATTGTTACTGTTCCATAGCATTAAAATAAAAACCAAGGATCAGCCTTGTTTTTGAGATGAAACAAATGCATTTTGATTGTTAAAAAAACACTTTACTCACAGTAACTGAAACTTAATGCATATGTAATAATGCAGAAAATAACTGCAATAATGTTATTGGATTCAGGTTTCTTGTATCAAAGACTGAAATAAGCAAGAAAATAAAATCTTATTTTACTAGTACACATTTGCCTGAAAAAAAAATTAAATGAAAAAAACAATATGTCAATCACCAACAGAAAATTTAGGTGCATTGCTAAAATAAACTAAGTAAAATTAATTCTGTATTTAGAAAGAAAGTCACTGAAAAAACAATATATTTAAGTTCTAAATATGTGTACTTGCCATTAGTTATTGAGAAAGTTTCTATTTCATTCTTCACCAATTTGGTATCCAACAAAGAATCCTGCTCTTCACCAGAAAATGGTTCAACCTTCACCTTTAATACTTCCATAGTTCCATCAGACCTTCACTCTATATTCTTATCAAAATTTCCAGTAAGACTAAAGAGAAACATGTAATGGATTAAAACTTGAATTATTCTCAAAAATCCACTTTCTAGCAAATATAAATTTAAAAATGCACATTATCATGAGAACTTACCAATTAATTAGTTTCTTCTTCAAATTTTTTGATATATTACCAGTACTTTTATCTGATGTTAACTAATTTGGACTGTGGATAGAGCTGGGTGCTTACTGCTGAGAAGTAACTTTTATTTTAGTCAACTACTTTAAAAAAAACAAAAACAACAAAGTTGTTAGTGGATGATGCCAAAGAACTGCAGGTACAAATGTGAAAATTAGTAACAGTGGTAAGTATCCTGAGCAGACCCTCAAATCATAATTATTTTCATGACAATTGCTAATTTAATTGTTTAACTAATTAAAAACAGTCACCATGTGAAATATTAATCAATGTAATCATTGCTTATGTAGATTAATCAAATCATCTTGCTATATAACTAGATATTTCAAAATATAATGAGACTCCCTGGAGTTTTTAATTCCTCAAAATTGCTGAAAATTATTCTGAGGTGGGATTTTTTCCCAGACTTCTCAACAGGGTGATTCCCTTAACCATTTGAACTTCTTCAATGAGCGTTGGGGCTTCGGAAGTTAGGGAGAAATTACTGTTTTCATTATTCCAATAAATAATTAATCAAAATTATGACTGACAAAAATAACCACCAAATTAAAATTAGTCTGTCAAATGATTCTAATAGTTGGTTAATTGAAATTATGATCAAATTGATTTTCGAATATATTATCAACTAATCAAAATTAGGGTTTCCAACTATTACAACTCTTCAAATAATCAAAATATCTTCATTACATTTGATATTGTGCAGAAAGCTACCAAATAGTGTGTGTGATTTGGGAAAATTTGATTCAGTTTTCACGCTTTCTCTTCAAATTTGTTGACCTCATTTTTGTCATGGCAAAACCACCAACCAACTAAAAAGTAAAATATCGCACTTTTTAAATTTCCTTATCATGAAGTTTTAACTTTATATTTATATAAATTATATATAAAATTGGCTTTTTTCATTTTTCTTTTCCTTTGACAGTTGTGTTGGGAGAATAACAATGGGTGTATTTAAACATGTTAAATTGCAAAACTTGAAACAATAATATTAAAGGTTTAACAACTGAATTATTCAGTGGCCTTTTTTTTGTAAAGAACATAAGTAATAAAAATTACTTCTATGGCTTCTTAAAGTTTCAGTCTCTCATTTTTGAATTTTTAGACAATAAGAAAAACAAAAACAAATTTTGAAATTAAACAGAAATTATTGAGAATTTTATCAAGATTATCCAGAGTTGCATTTTAATTCAACTTTATACACTAAAAAAATTTAAATCACAAATTTCTTATAAAGGCAAGGAAAGTATTATTTAAGGCATACAACATTCTGATAATGTTATCACTAATTGCCCAAAGTATATTTTCAATGACATTAAGAATGTTTTAGCTTATGGTTTTAAATTTAGTATTCTTAATAAGCTCTAGTTGGAAGATTTTGCAAAGTTGGAATGATTTTTTTCAATTACTGTTACATCAATCTGTCTTATGCAAATTAGTTAAGACTTTAGTAACAATGAAACTTAAAAACTAGTGATGTGGCTCATATTTATTGAAATAACTATAAGTGTGAATGCAAAAATTATATGAATTTAAGTTCTATAAAATTACAGCTTTAAAAATTTAAATAAAAATGAAAGTATTATGATTTGCAGATCTGTAAAACTAGACAATCACAGCCTCCCACATCTCAAGCTAGTTATCTTCATCTTCTTCAGTTGAATATTTCATGTAGACACAAGGAATAGCACCTTATATATATTCTAGAACTCTTTCCCCAAGAAGACTAAATCAGTAAATGTCTATCATTTGATGTTTCTTTCTTGATAACTGAATTTCTTAAGGTCATTTACTAAAATTTTATATCTTTTCTCTCATATCTTACTTTTATAACTAGTGTTTTAATACCTGTATTATTAACTTGAATTTTTGCTCACTCAAATTCATTTTTTTTTTACTAATTTATTGTATATTGTATATTAGAGTTCATTATATTTCACCTGTATAATAGTGATTTAAAGTACACACAATGAAATGTTACATAACATGTTCATTTCTTTACTTTGCTATAGCCATTTAGTTTCTATACTGGATTCAGTAACAAGCTGAAGAAGTGCCTTGGCTAAAAACATAGACATAAATTAAAACCAAATTTGTAATATACCTTGTGTTCTTTTTTATTAAATCTGTTCCAAGTAACATTTTTATTTCCAATTCTAGATAACAAGAAACTACCACAAGAAATGCTATCTGGCACGAAAAGGTTACAGTTTATTCACCAAGATGGCAAAGCATTAGGAATCAACAAGCTTAAGATGTGTGATAAAATTCACTATATTAACCAACTCTAACAATCTTACGTGATGGTGTGTGTAAAAGGGTATACACTACAATGTGGAATACAAAATTTAACCTAAGTTTTGGAGGTGACTGAAGATGTAGGACACGCATTATAGTGGATATACACTGTCTATCAGGCTTAACCTCCATTCACCAGTCTTACATCAAGAATAAATAATAAAATAAAGGAAAAGAAATAGAATTAGAAATTAGGAGAGCAAGATGTGGGTGCTCAACACCACAATGTCCCACATCTATATTACTGCCTGCAGACAGTTGTAGAAAGGTGGCTGTTCTCCAAAGTAAAGAATAAAATATATAAATTATTTATTGATGTTTCATATAAAACTCCTCTGGAGTTTCGAGGGTTCACACACACCCACGTTACATTAATTCTAAAACTATCTATAGCCAATAATGCAAACATTTAAATAGTTAAAAGTTTACTTCAGAACAATAATTTTGTACAACTAATGTTTTGTGTTTTTTTTAAAGTTACAAAATCTAAGTTTAGAGGATATGAATTTTAGTAAATCTGTTCAAAATATTTGCCATCTTACTATAATGGACATAACATGTGTACATATACAATGTGTTGGAAAAATAATTACATTGTGGTGCTTCACACTGAATGGCACTATAAACAAAAAAAAAAATACATAAAACTTTTTCACTCTTAAGTATTCAAGATTCAGACAATTAGAAAAATAATTACAGTATGTGCAACAACCTTTTTATTATTTATTTATCATAGATCATGATTTTAAATAAAAGTACATTCCTTACAATAAGAACATGACTTTCACCAGGGCTGTGCATAAGGGTTTGATTACATCTTTATTGTTGTAGTAAGGTAGTTCTAAAAAGTTGTTTTTTCAATAAACAAATACAAATTCTAATACATATAAAATAGCAGTTTATATCAACACAATCTGAGCACTTTTCCCATGCAGTATTTCCCAGAAAAAATTTTAATAGACAGTGTTAACTTCTAAATGTTTCCCCCCTCCATTGTTGCATAAATACTACAGTTAGTAATTACTTGCATAAACAGCCACCCTGAAGGAAGCACTTTTGCTAGTTATGATAGTAAACGAATGCATATACGTGAGCTTAGCTTTAACATTAGTTTAAAAACTCAATGCATTAGTTTTATTGTGTTCAAATTCTAATTATTTTGAGGATCCAAATTGGCTAGTTTGCAATACATCAGTTTTCCATTTATTTGAAAATGCTAAACGCTTAACTGTTGTGCAAAACAACAATGTTAGTTCAGAAATGAAGAACACTAGTGAGTTCATAGCTTACAATCAAAGTAAAAAACAAATAATTTCAAACTCAAAAACTTACTACCATGGATCTAATGTCAAATTTAACTAAACATGACATCTTGTAAGATTGTTCAAATCATCCACCCCCATTTAATATAGTAAATAAATACATCGACCTTGGTGCAAAAATTTTAAAAGTTCAAATTTAATAGATTCAGAGGTTGAAAATAATATTATTAAATCTACTGCATGTGAACTTGAGGCTCTCTTGGATTTGGTAAGAGTAATTCAATATTGACATTTTCTTCTGAATCTATAATTTCTCACTCTGAGTCAAACAATTGTTTTCTGTAATAGTCACGGTCACATTTAGACCTCAACTTGATAAAATTCATTAATCAATACAATGTTTTTCTACAAATACTATTGTTGATGTCCACAACACAAGCTGCATAGATTTTAAAACTAGAATAAGTGCAAATTTACAAATAACATTACAAATACAATTTGAAATTTACAAAAGAAATTTAAACAAAGACAATTCACAATTGAAAGTCATTAAGGAACTGTTGCAATAGGAAAATATAAAGAAATTTTAAAGTACATGAAGTATGCCTTAAAACCGAGCAAAATTAACTAATGGCAGTATTTATAAGAAAGTCTATACCAAAAGGATAGAAAAATGTCTTCCAAATTATAGGAACATTTATAAATTGGTTTGTATATGGTGGAATGTAAGTATGTTTGACATCAAGGCAAGTCCATCTATATTTTGGATTCTCATCAGTTTATGATTAAAGAATACAACCACTGCAGTCACTGGGTTAGATCATGGAATGCTTGCATTCACTAGTTATTCTACACATTACTAATCAGAAGTGTGGAACGTGACAATCTCATTACTAAAAAAGTGATAAAGTGGGTTAATGAAATTCTGACAAAAGCATTAAAACTGTAAATCAGTGTTTTAGCATATGTTTTCATCATAAACTGCTTTCACACTAGTTTTATTTTGATCATGTCAGCCTGACATCACTTATAGAAGCTGCAAATGGGATGGGTAAAACATTTTTGGAAAGCTCTCGGTGTTCTTACAATATACTAAGTTTGTGACAAATCAAATTTTATTGTGAAGAATATCAGTAAAAATATTAAAACTGGTCATCAAAATAGATTTGGGCAAACTAACCACTGCAATTTGGTTAAAATAAGTGAAATTGTCACCAATAGTAAATGTACAACTCTTGAAAACTGGAGATCAGCCTGGTCATCTGGAAAATTGGTTACAGTCATTAGAAGAAAACTGAATATCATTATAGTTTTCTATTTTTCTTTTAATTTGTTCTGCATCTTCACCTGAAGACAAGAAAGTTGTGGTTTCTGAAAATTTTACTAGAACATAACTGTTTATTTGCAAGTGACCCCTTACAAACTTAGGTAAAAAAAGATTACACGTTTGAGAAGTTTCAAAACAAATCTAACAAAATGAATGCCTGTCATATTTTAAAATACAGTGAATAAAACTACAAATTCATTAATAAAATGAAATTTATATAAATAAAAGTATAAAAGTCATATCAGTCATTTGAAAGATACAAAACAAAGTACTGAAGATCTGGGTTTATGTAAAATAAACCCACAAAATATTACACATATACAAAATAGTCAAATTAAAGTTAACTGTTCAGTTGTGTGTTGAATAGAGGAGTGATTAACATCTTAATGCAATTTACACAAACTTATTTGTAGTACAAAAAGATGAAAAAATATAGTAAAGCAATAGGAGGGTCAGTAGACTAATAAAATATTTTTGAGAAACATTGCATATACAATACAGAAAACAATAGTTAAATTTTGGACAATGTTATTAGAGGATTAGGATAAAAAACAACAAAGAAAAACAGCCTTAAACTTACAGGTGCACGTTTTTCGTTTACTGAAAAATTTCACACAAAATTATCTGCACTAGCCATCCTTAAATTAGAGATGACAGAGTAAAGTAGAAAGGTAGTAATTATTCAAAACCACAATTTCTTCTGCTACGTTTTATCAACTCAAGCTATATTTACCTTCATGTTGTAACATAGCTGAAATGGCATTATTCTAATGCTAGCAACATGCCTGTATGACACTACCGAGCATCTTATGACTGAACTCTTATTCGGAACGTTCAGGAATCCCCAATGTTAACGCGTGAATTTGATATACATCCCAGTAAGACATTTGACAAGATTTTAAATAAGAGATACATTAAAAGAAAAAAAATTATGCGAAATAAGTTGGTTCATTAGTGGAACCAGAAAAGTGGCTGGATAGAGAAAACAGAGGTTTGTTATAACACGAGTTCAGTGAAACTTAATTAATTTCACAAATATTTAACCAGGTTATCTCAAGAGTTAGTACTCTTACCTGACACATATTATTAGCCTCGAAGTTACAAGAGAAACAACGATTGACACATCTTGTAAATTCAAGAAATCGGGAAACTATTTGTAATTTCACCTTTCACTCCTTTCAAACTGAGTTACGCGTGCTACTCATGCCACCTGCTGATTACAGGTATTCAGGCATTTTTAAAGCGAATGTGATTCTGTTCTTCAAATTCTGAAACAGACTTTTTTAAAGATAATAGTTTGTGAATTTAATGAGTGAACATTTAATGTTTAATAACCTCCGAAGGTAAAGGTGTGATTCTGGTATATTTGAATTTTGCAAAAGCATTTGATTAGGTTCACGCAACACATTTGTTTTGGAAAAAAAATAATATCTATAGGGGGATAAATTGACTCGTTAGGTGGAAAAGTAGCTGGATGAAAGATAATATTTCAAGACAGAGAATTGTTTGTGTGTTTTCTTATAGCAAAGCCACATCGGGCTATCTGGTGAGCCCACCGAGGGGAATCGAACCGCTGATTTTAGCGTTGTAAACCCGAAGACATACCGCTGTACTAGCGAGGGACCAGAGGATTGTTATGAAGAGAATTCAGTCAAAATAAATTAAACGTTACACGTAAGATGCCTCAGGGATAAGTACCACCTTTGCTCTTTATAAGTTACATTAATAATACTGACGAAAGAATAGTCAATACGTCAATTTGCTGATGATTCTAAGGTATTGGGAATTTCTGCCTTTAAAGTGGATACTGTTGCTTTACAAAGGAATTCAGATTATTTGAAGAGATTCGTGAGTATATCATAAAATTGCTCATATTTACAATAAACGTTGTTATTAATCAGTGATGTCGAGAAACCCACTTGTTGAGAATTTTATATGCAAAAACGGCTCGTTTTGGGTTCAGAAAATATTTTAAATAGAAGGTCGAAACGCCGTTTTTGCATATAAAACGTTGTTATTGTTTTGAACTAAGCACGAAGCTTACAAAAATGATAGAAATGAAACAATATACACGGATTACTAAATGCTTCTATAAAACTCAATATTAGAGGCTCTTGAAAAATAAGCGTCATGCCCTTTTCTTTTACTCAAGGTGTCGATAGTTTTGCGAAGGTAATCTGTATAAATATAATAGTACTTTTTGTTGTATGTCTATACAACGACTTTGCAGTTTGTATATAAATCTTCACCAAAACTAATATAGAGGTTTATTCTGTGATTCTTTTTTCAATATTTAAATATGAATGAACTATTCCACACTAACTTCCTGTAGGGAAAGCTCTCACACTGACGTTTATCCATGTCAAAACTATATCGGGAGGAGGTGAGTTGATTGTATACAACTAGGGTATAAAATCGCTGTAAGAGATATATTTTCCGAATTTCTTTGGATTATACTAATTTAGAACCGGTTGCTTCAGTATATTCGAAGCAGTTGTCAAAGGTTAGTTAGGATGGAGTTTTTCATTGGCACCTGTGCCGCAACTGATACTTTGTAACTTTTGTCATCACCATCAGAGCGCAATTCAATGCCAGATGTTATAATGAATGAATAATTTACAATATCTTCCTATGTATGCAAAATACCAGAACAGTCTGATTTATGATTAAGACTTATATGACAATGGAGTCAGTGTCAATCTCAGTAACCTCTAATTTTGTTTATAGATGGACAACTTCTTCGATTGAACCATTTCTTCTAATGGATTATTTTATGTGCAAGGATTAATTGAAACACTGTTGAAGCTTTTGCTTCCTCATTCGTTAGCAAGTTCCAGATTTCAATGCTTCACGTTCCCAATGAAAAAGCTACTGAGTTGTGATTGATTTGTATTGACCACTGCGTTGAATATAACTTTTACGCCTTTGTGATTTTTTCACGTGGTTTTCACCATAGCCCAAGATATTTTTTTCTTGCACTTATTTTAATTTTTAATTAAGTTGAATTAACTATTTGTGAAAGCCGATCCATTGCGTTTATTTAGAAATTCTAATAACTTAAAAAAAATTAAAAAAACATGTTCCCCAACCTGAAGGCACCTTGCTGTAGACGATCCTGACTTATTAGTGAACCTACTAATACCCAGAAGTATAGCTACTTTACATACCCTTGAAAATATTTGTTACACGAACGTTTTGTAAATAATAATATTTCTGATTTATTCTAACAGTATTTCACTCTAATAATGTCTGAGGAGATAAAGATGAGAAAACTGCATTGAGGCCTAGAAAGGCAAGTAAAATAGCTTGAAGAACATGGCGTCGCATAATATTATGCAGTGAGAATGAGAAACAGCACACAGATACGCTGGATACATAAGATATATGGAGGGGTAGGGACTTACGGGCCACTCTGTAGAATGGTTAAGAGATATACATCGGTAGATTTGCTATCACAATTGTATAATAAATATATGACTGAAAGTATTTCGTGTATTACTTTAATAGTTAACCTGTTCAATATAGTATCCTTGTTGGTAATCATAGAAGAAAATCTAATTAATAAATATATCAGTATTTAAAACGAAGTATTTGATATTTTTATTATTTCAAGATAGCTTTGGAAACGTTGATGTAGAAGAATCGATCAACAGCCTATTACGAAAAGGTTTTGGTATTAATATTTCGATTGTCTCAGAGTGAGTTTTTATTCCACGAGTAAATTCTTCGAGTTTGTAGCTTGTAGGTTTAACCCATGACTGCATAACCAGTATTTAAATAAATTCATTTATAACTTCTGTGAAATCAAATCTAACATTTATGTCTTCTAGACACTTATTATAAAGTGTCAGACAGAGCAATTAATATCAGATTTAGTAAAGAAATAAGAATAGTAGTTATGAATATGGTAAATGAGTTTTTCTAGTATTTGTGGAACAAGAAGAGTGAAAATGAAAACAACCTTTATTGTGAAATAAATAATAAAAAAAATGCAGCAGGTTTAATTGCACAGAAGAGTCACACAGGTAGAAATGTTATAGAAGAAATAAACTAATTTTTAATCATTACTTGGACTAAAGTTTACATTATTTTTACTGCATGATTCAAGAAAACACGGATAACATTTATCAGATCACTGAATAATCTCACCTTTGATGTGATGACAATATGGGTGAGAAGATTAATAAGAAAGAGTTGGAAAATTAAAAGAATTACAAGAAGGAATAGAAAATTAAAGGAAGATCAAGAAGGTGACTGAAATTTATGAGGAGTTAAAAATAAAACATTATTTAAAGAATAATTTAAAACTAAAATAACTATTACTGAAGACAAGTTTTAAACTATCAGTTGAAGAAACAGAGACAGACTGTTCTGATACAACTTCAAGAAGCACTAAAAACATAATTTAAGTGGAAAAGAAAATTGACAACAAAGTAGAACATCTGTAAAATAAATTAATAAATACTAAAACTAAGCCAACAAAATCTTGCTCTGTATAGAAAGTATGTCCTACTTAAAAATAAATTACCACTAAATACAGAATATAAAAAAAATATTTTGTTCCTAACAAATATAGTTTCAAACTTTAGCTAGACAATTTAACAACACTGGCTATTTGTGATACCAATGGACTATTTCCAAAGGTACCATGGGAAGTGTACCAGGCTTAGTTAAAAATATTTTCATAGTGAATAAGTGGAAAAGCGAACAACAAGCTGTTCTTCTTACCTGATAAAAAAGAACAGTTGGTATTGGAAATTAACATATGCTGAGAAATGGATGAAATGGGAAGCTAGCTTCAAAGTAAATTATAAGGAAATCATTTGGAATCAGTTTGAATTTCTAGTGATATCAAGGAGCTCAGTCATTGTACCACCAAGCAGTGGAATAAATATTCATGCTATTATACAGTAGAAACAAATCTAGTTATAGAGCATCAAACATTTTAGCATTCCTGATGCATTAATGTTTGGAAGAACTCTCATAGTTCTGAAGAATAAAAATGTTATCATTTTGATTGTGAACAGAACAAACTAAAGAAGTCAAATGTGCAAGAAACTGTTTATAGGTAGAACATAGATAGCAATGAACATGAACATCGTGTTTTAGTCACCTTCAAAGCAAGATATAGAAAGTATAATGTTAATCCTCATATTAAAAGAGCTTATTATATAACTTATAGTAGTTGTGTAACCAGAGGTGTGGATGCTTTATTATTGATCGATTTCAAAGATTACATGACTTGTTCATGTAATATCAAAATAGTTTCTCCAGTGAGACCCATGGCTTAGGCTAAATAAATGAAATATGTTACAATATTGTGGCCACAAAATATATGCTTACCAGTTGTCATTCACTTGCAGAGTGGGCTGAGGCTTTCAAGAAGATAGAAATCATGTAAAATAAGGAGAGATAAAAGTAAGTGTAGTCCTTTGGTCTCAGCTACTGCACTTGTGAAGAAAAATGGATTCACAAGGTTGTGTACAGACTATTGGGAGGTAAATAAAATCTCTAAGATAATGTCTACCATCTGCTAAGGATTGATTGTATTTTGGATGCTCTATATGGACTACAATGGTTTTCAACATTGGATTTTAAGAATGGATACTGGTAATTGCAGGTTGATGAAGCAAGTGGAGAAGGCATCTTTGCAAATTATGGATTGTGAAAATTTAGTTATTTTACCATTTGGGTGATATAACAGTAATGTACCTGTTATATTTCAATGATTAATGAAGTATGCATTCTCTAAAATGGGATAAAATAATTACATGTATCAAGCATCATTATTTATGTTAACTGTTTAAACTAATTTTGTATATTGCTAAACACCCTTTAATGAAGATAATTTCATGAAATTTAACTATTTTTTACTTAGAAGTTGGCAATGAATAATAACCATCCACCTATATATTTTTGAAAATGTAAGCTCAAAACTAATAGTCTGATTAGCTCAACCAATACTTAGTTTCAATGCACTAAATCAGTCATCTTTAATCTGAATGACACAAAGCTAAAAATGGTCCACTTTTATTCTTAAGTGGCACTAAGCACCAGTAAAAATTTAAGACCAATAGCTTAAGATGTGCATAAGAATTTTGGTCAAAGTTGAGTGGTCTATGTTGAATAACTTTATACATTTGGCTTATACTTAAACCAAAATTAACACGTAACTTTTAGTTTAAAGATCTATCAGTGTGCCATATTGAACAAAAAATCGCTAAAAGTTATGTAATATTTTCTATCAAATGAAATTTCCATATTTTTTATGTAAAGAAGAAGTGAGAAGAACTTGAATCAAAATTGGAAATTTTGTATCTTGTATTTTGTAATGCATTGTCTTGGAATTTGGCATGTGAAACGAGTGTTTTATGGATAAGCTAGTACTAGAGCAGTCACAAAATCAAGCTTTAGGTGTTGGAATGTTTGATCACATTCAACACTCTATCCCATGTGCATTTCAATTTATGCAACAGCAGACAATGATGCTGCTATCTTGGTGAAGTTGGTCAAAATCATTGGTAGTAAAGAAATAATGAAACTACAGACTTCTTGTTACTTTCAAGTTAATCCCTAATCATGGTTACTTTAGCTGGATATTTAAAGATTTCATCATTATGGCAGAGAAACTCGACTTCTGAGTGCATGAACTAGCAATTTTCTTGTTACAAAGCTGTTTTACTTATCTACTGGAATTTTCAGGTTCTTAGCTAAAGACTTTAAGGTGTGACCAAATACCTAAATATTATCAAGGTAGACTAGGCATTTCTCTTACTACAGTCATTTCACTACTCTATTAGCCTCTTGAAAATGATAGGTGCATCACACAAACCAAATGGCATGATGCAAAATTCACTCTGGCTACCTGTCATGCTCAGTCTGAGTATTCGTTTGGCTTCCAATTTGACTCTATTAACCAAGTACTAGATCCAAATTGTTGAATTAAATTAAATATTCTAATACATCCAGTAATAATCTGTTTTTAATAAAGATGTCAATGAGAATTACTGTATTAAACCATATGAAATCAATGCATAGCCTTCATGTATATTTCTTATTCCTAATAAGCATGACTAGACACAACCAAGCATTATTTGAGGGTCACATGATGCTTTCCTTTAAGATTTCTTGTATTTCAGTTTTGTCAAAATCTTTAGTATTCTAGGTGACATAATACAGTAACTGCTGCATCAGAGGTTTTTCACTTGTATCTATGATGTGGTGGGTTACCATCATTGGCTTGCCATTTAGACCCACAAGTACATTGTAATATCAAACTAGCAAGTCACAGAATTACCTTCGCTGTGTTAATCTAGATTATATGTACATTACCCAATCAACAGTTCCAGTTGTATTGGAATTCACATACTTGCTCTCAGCCATGGTCCAATGTATTTTACTCTATAGTTACAACAATTTCACTTGCCATGCCTATAACCATCCAGTGAACAGTTGAAAAAAATGATCACCCATAACTGAAACAAACATTAGGTCTTAATCCCTCATTTCATTTTAACTGTTAAATCTAATGTTGCCTGCTTTCTAAAAAAAAGATGTATTTAATATCATTTGTAGATTTTTTAACCATGTTTCATTATAATTTGCTTGGAATGACCCACAGGATATGACTTGTGTACATGGAGACACTGCTGTTCCTTCCATTATGTGCATTAATGTTTGTTGTTCTCAGGTTAACATGGTATGGCTCTCTTGTAGAACATTAGTTCATCTATTTCACAGAGGAAACTGAGAGCTACTTATGGCACTATATGCATCATGAGAGTGTCAATACCAGAGCTGACATCAGAGATGATTAAATTCATTTTCTGAGCAAGATTTCCTTGGCAAAGCTAGAGATCTCTCCTCTAACATCTAACCAATTATCACCTGACGGAATGGAGACTATTCACTGGCTCTGATGATGATGCCATATGGAAGTCTTTTTATACTGAGATGTATAGAAATGTCTTGGCTGCTTCTTTCTTGACCATAATTTCAATATTTCACCTTTGTAGCCTCATAAATACATATCAATCTCCATAATGAGCTTACCATTATATATGCTTGGTGTAAACAACATATTGTGTTCCTTCAAGTTAGTGTCCAGACTTGAAATGGGCTCTTTCAGTTTTATGAAGTATTTGTTACAGCATCTATCACTTGCTTCTATTTGTCTTGGATGTGCTGAGCTGTTTGGCAGTATTGGTAACTCTATTACCTTTGCATATCAATAAAATATGATTAGTTTAATTGACAATGTTTTGTCATGCCACAAGCTAAGCAGAAGCTTTGGCCTTATCATTCTGAATGATATCCAGGTAAAGGAAAACTGACACTGACTGTATGTAAAACCTAAAATTAGACTTGGTAGCATTGTCCATACACTAACAATAAATGTGGTTATATTACACTGCACAGATGTGTGGATAACTAGTTAATCCCTGATATTGAACTACTTTGATGCAGTGGAGGTGCTTCGATGGGTTTACCTTCAGAGGTCCTTCTACAACAGCTTTTGCTCCAGGATTTTTCTCTCCAACAAGTTATTTTATAATAATATTATATCACAACAAAAACTCTTTCCCAAGCTCAAGTTACCCCTCATTTCCAATGATGCATCGTTTTTTCACCAGGAAATATCTTGACAGTTTTGTCCATGAGGAAACACTACCAGTCTAGCATTTTAATGAAACGTCCCATGCAATGGGGCAGACCATTTGTGTGAGGGTACAAATCCTTCTTGGAATTTCTCTTTCAAGCCTTAAACTTACTCCAGCAGACCAACCAATTCTTCACTTAGTTGAATTGGTAGTGCAACTCAGAAATTACAATGTTTCAATCCTTTTGCCATGCTTTCTTCCAGGTGGTTGATGACTTACAAAGCTATATTATACCAGTTCAGGATCAGACATTTCTCTGTCCGTTCACAAGTCCAGCCTTTCTAAGTAGTTATCTGTCCAACGTTGAGAATGAAAATTTTCTTACAATATATCTTTAAATATTGAACACAAGGTTAGTTTTGGTTAATGCACCAGAAGTGTGAGAAAAGTTAAGTATCTATTGGAAATACAATTTCATTGTTGGAAAATTTTAACATAGAATGTAATTCATAACATGTTTCCATGCAGCTAAAATTCCACATTGCAGAATGTTAATGTAAAGACAAAACTCCTTTATTGAACAGAGATCAGAAATCCCCTGAAAATCCAAATAGGCAAGCTAATCCTTTAAAGTTGTTTCTGATCCCTTTTGAGCTACTGAACCAGGTTGGCCATAATTGGTTGAGTGGTTGATTGACGTTTATTGGTGCAAAGCAACTAGGCTATCTGCACCAAACAACTGGTAAAAAATAAGTTATTAAAATTCATAAAAAGGGATTATGATAAAATGAAATGAAGTAAAATTTTGAATTAAAATCTTAAATAGAGTTAAAAAGGCCAATGGCCCTGAAAAATTTATAAACACAACAGTTGGAGAGTGTCACTAACACTAATGACATTGTTTAATGTCAAGGGTGAACCCATGGTAAAAATGTGTAAAATGGTACCATTATTCATGATCATAATCATGGCAAGACAGTAAAATATGGGCTATTGTAACTTCAGTGTTACACAGACTACAGTTCGTTGCATCAGTCCCAGATAAAAGAAAATGAGTTAAAAACTGTGACCAATGCTTAGCATAGCCAGCATATCTTTCATCTTCTGATCCTTGTGGAAGCAAGATGGCCAAGGAGCAATAGAAGATTTGATCTGGAAAAGCTTGTTGTCACATTGCTCACTCCAAGTCGACTGCCAACTGGCTTGGAACCGAGCCTTGAATATAG
The DNA here is from genome assembly GCA_011833715.1 of Carcinoscorpius rotundicauda. Lineage (NCBI taxonomy): Eukaryota > Metazoa > Arthropoda > Merostomata > Xiphosura > Limulidae > Carcinoscorpius > Carcinoscorpius rotundicauda. The sequence goes on along the minus strand of CM022393.1, from coordinate 89,723,866 downwards.
GACCATAGTTCATGTTTGGGATAAACATGGCCTTGAGAGCACCAGAGCAGTCAGACTTAATTGTGAAGCAAGGTCATTCCCATGAATACCAACGTGACCTGGTATGAAAAAAACTGGTAGAAGTAGATGTTAGAGAGAATGGGCCAGTCGGTTTTGAATATTGAAAAGAACAGGGTGAGAACTAATGTGAAGCAGCACTAGGGCCAGTAGAGAGCTAAGTCAGTTAGTACAAATAGTATAATTCGTGTAGTGCAGACCTTCTGAGTGATTTAAGGTAAGAGAAATGGCAAATACTTCGGCAGTGAATGCAAAAACTGTAGAGGATATTCTGTGTTTAACCACCAAATCACAACATACCATTGCAGATCCACAGAGTCACCTGATTTCGAACCATCCATATAAATAGGAATGGAAGGATGGTTTGAAAAATGTTCGACAGAGAGAAGACTGTACTTCCAATCAGGAGTATCTGCCTTCTTCAGATAACTCGAAGAAAGGTCAATATTTATGGATTGTAATAAACCATGGTGGGATAACCTGACCAGTAGATACAGCAATGTTGTCCATGGACAGACTCAATTCATCCAACTCTGTCTGGATACAAAGGCCAAAAGGAGCATGGCCCACCGAGAAAGGAAAATACAACTCCAGGTGGGATGCTGTGGTAAGGATCGAAGTTTTGCCACATACAGTAAGGACAGTTGCAAACAACAGAGATGTAAAGGAAATTCATGAAACTCAGTGTACAAACTGGAGAAGTGTGGAAAGTCCCTGTGCAGAGCTGAAGCCCCTGGTGGTGAACAGTGTCCAATATCTTTAAGGTCGAGGTCCTGGCAGAGTTGTAGATTAGAAAGTAAAGTTTTGATCAAATGGTGGCATGACAATTTTTTAGCTTAGAACATCAATTTGCTCCTCAAGAATTGGAAGAGAGAACACACAGAATGTTCAATGCCCTTGTACACTTGACACATTGCTCCTTGATGTACAGAATATAGGTCAGCTTACTGTCAAAGATACGCCCCTAAAACGTTTCTTCTGACACCACGGGAAGCACAACTTCTCCGAGACAGCATATGTGCATGCAAATGGTTTTAGAGTAAGAAAAGATAAAACTGTTTGGTCCACTTCTGTAAAGGATTGAGGTTGTCTGTAGCTGATGTTCAATGAATCTCATGCTTGATGAATGACGTAATATGTAGAAGTTGTTGATTTAGAAACCATTTATAACTGTGGGAGATGTCCACTGATGACATAATCTTTATAATGACACTCAAGACACAGCCCTAAAGAATTCCAACTTTCTGTGAGAAAGTGTCAAACTTACATAAATTTGAAATATTTGGCCCATTAAAAATGTTTAATAAAAATGAGCAAGTGGCCATGCAACTAATATGAGTGGAGGTCTTGCAGGATGCCGTACCTCCACATAATATCATGAGCTTTCCTAAGGTGAAAAATACAAAAACAAGATCTTGTTACTTGAGAAAGGCTTTTCCAATTGATGTTTCAAGTCTAATCAAAAAGTCACTGTGGAGCAATGCCATCGAACCCACACTGTGCAGGTAATAGGAGTTCATTTGATTCGAGGAATCAAACAAGATGAGCATTAACCATATTTTTTAAGATCTTACAAAGAGAGCTCGTCAAAGCAACTGGATGGTAGTTTAAAGGAATCTTGGTATCTTTCTTTGGTTTAGGAAAAGAGAGGACAATAGCATGGTGCCAGGCATCGGGAAAACATTCTCCTGCCAGATACAGTTAAATACAACCAGAAGAATAGCAAGAGAGGCAGGAGAGAGATGGTGCAGCATCTCGTAGTGAAGGAATATTGTCAGATCTGATTAATGTGCTACCAGACTGATGAAGAGCAGATTTGAGTTCCTCCAGTGTAAAAGAGTGATTATAGTCAAAGAGACTGTCAGTCTGAAAGAATAAGTGGCGATCACTCTGCCTGTATCTTGATGGCTAAGAATGTGAGGGTTGAAGCAGAATTGCAAGATGCACAACAAGAAAAGCTTTAACTGAGAGTATCAGCAATGCTTTTTGCATTAGAAACTTCCTGGCCATCACAGAGCAGGATCGAAATGGGGCAGGAAATTGTTATTTTACCTTTCGAATATTGTCCCATATGATTTTGGAACTGGTGGTAGAAGAGATGCTAGATGTGTATTTAATCCAAAATTCCTTCTGACTTTAATGTCTGAGTGCTGAGCAAGTGCATTGGTTCACTGAAAAACAATGTAGTTTAGAAGCATATTATACCTCCAAAAGATATTGCAGGTTTATTTTAGAGCCTTCTGTGCCATGTGGCAGGCAGGATTCCACCATGGATGAGGATACTATGGAAAACGTGTTGATGTTTCAGAAATACACTGAGAAGCTGCCTGGATAACACAGTCAGTAACTGCTGGCATGCAATCATCAGTCGATGGCTTATAAATGATGACAGTATCAATTTCCAAGAAAGCAGTGAAAGAAGGCCATTTAGACTGGTTCAACTTCCATTGAGGCATGTGGGTCAGGTTAAATCGACCAAGGCCAATATCGCTCAAAATGAAAGGAACTTGATCATGAGTTACTATCAACCCTTCACAAAAAGTGAAAAGGAGTAGATAGAAATTAGTAGCAGTAAAATACTGACTAGGTGCATGAAAATAAGTACAAGAACCAGTGTTGAAGAGAGAAAGGTTGTAATTCGAGAACATATGCACTTTAGAACAACTCCTTTCCTCAATACCTGCACCACCCCAGAAAGAATTATGTCCATTAAAAAGGGAGGTGGTAATTGCTCAATGAGAGTATCAAGGTCTGACTGAACATAAGTTTCTGCAGGAACCAAGTAGAGTGAACAAATAGTGATGGCACAACACAAGGAAAAACATATGACTTCAACTTCCAATGGTGTATCAAGTGGGAAAGATAAGTTCAATTTGTTTTGAATTGTATGCAAAACAACAGGAGAGCTATCTGTGCTAGCCGCCGCTAATTTAGCAGTGTAAGACGAGAGAAAAGGCAGCTTGTCATCACCACTCACTGCCAACTCTGGGGCTACTCTTTTACCAACGAATAGTGGGATTGACCGTAACATTTTAACGACCTCACGGCTGAAAGGAGATTATGTTTGGTGTGAAAGGAGGCAAAGAAAGAGTGGGCACATACTGATCGATCAGTAGTGCCACCTCTCTATGCACTTGACCATCACACAACCTGTAATTTCAGCACAAAGAAAACTGCTGAAGGGCGACTGCATCGGTAGGTTTCAGACACGTTTCCTGTAAGAAGATACACATAGAATAGTAAGAATCAATCATATTCTTAATGCCATCTATATCCAAATAAAAACCCAACAGTTCCACTGTATCAAAGTGGCCATTTTTATTTATGTGGAGGAGAATAGGGTGGAGAGTCCTTCTGTTTTCCACCATGTTTTTCTTTACTGGACGAAGGTCTATCGACCTCCTTAGATTCTTTCCTGGGTCGAGTAGGCAGGTCTCTATCAGTAGACGAAGTTTCCATCGATTGTAGGAGTGAACAAATATTTTTTTGCATCTCAGGGCTTCAGAAGAAAGTGAACCTAGGCAGTCACTTGAAGGAGTGGTAGTGACAGAAGTGAAAGTAGTTGTAGATTCGTCAGATGTTTTAACTATGGAGGGCAACAAACTCTTTATATGTTTCACAAATGTCTCCACTGGAGGCATCAAGAAATCTGTCTGCACTCCCACTATTCTATAGAAACAGAGTGCAGTAGTGTAGCATATGTCTGAGATGGAAGGGGGAACAATAGCTTCTGAATCCCTGGGTAGAAGATATTGTTTATATTCTTCAAGCTTGCATTTCCTTCACCCTCCATTCACTTTAGGCAAGAAATAAAGTAAGAGGGGCATGAACTACTACAGTCAACAGTGTGATTTCAATTCGCAGATAATAATTTCAGATAATACTCTGAGCATGTGTTAAATAACCACAACATGATGTCTTCAGTGATCGAACCACTAACACTGGAAACATCTGAAGGGGTTGGAAATGTTTGGTCATACAATACAGTTGAGATAACCTGCTGTAACTGTGGCATGAGGACAAGATGATGTCAACATCATTATCAGAACATTAGTAGGCATCATAATTTCGCCTTTGGGAGTGGAAATTTAGCACACTACAGAAACGTTTTGGCTGGACAAACCAGTAAAGATCTTGGACTCGAGAATGTCTCTATAAATCCCTCTCAACTATAACTCCTCTTGTAAAATTTAAATTTGTATGGGGAGTAACCTCGATGGGTATATCCCCAATGGGTTTACATTCCAAAAGGAGTTTCGTTTGTTGTGGTGAAGATGTTTCCAGAGCATAACTTCCATACTGACTTGGAGCACCAGCAAGACATTCTAATCTCTTTTGAATAAAAAGGGAGACATCTGTCCTGAAGATTTTTCGGATAAAGAATGCATAATTAGAAATCGAGGTACAGAATCTGATTGTGATGGTGACTGTACAACACAGTCGTCTATGCGTGGTCGTTTTCCTATAATCTGTTTTTCTGTTTTTTTACCTTTTTTTAAATTGCTGTATCCATAATAAAGGCAATACATTTCAGTGCCCACTGACTGCATCTACCATAGATCCCGACGAGGGGGCGCACTACAATATCAAACTAGGACATTGCAGCAACACCAAAGTTTCACGAGCACTATACCCGAACACCAAAATAAGATACAATGTCCACAACACCTGTTTAGAATATTCAACACTGGTGCTCAGTTGACCATAGCCCAAGTGGACCAGCTAATTGATCCTGAAGGGGCCATTTCAAGGCCGCCTGTCTACAGGAATTCAAAGCCAAAGTATGTGTTAGGGTTGGATTCCTCAACCACCAGGATCTTCTCCTCACCTTCACGGTTCGCCACGCAAGGGAAACACGTAAACTGAAAAAAAAATTATCTCGAAGGTTCCCTTACCACATACTGGAATCCACCTCGATAGAGATTGACCCTGATTGTGAAAGGAAGGGTAACAGAATAGTACAAGAAATCCAGGGAAAAGTCCCTCTGATTGATAAGCTTCCAATGAAGTGAACACTTAACTCTGGCTTTCAACAAGGAATTGAGTGAAAATAAAAATGGACCTCTTCAACTTTTACAGAAAAACCCACCTGCTCTGCTTCTTGTAGGAGTAAATGAATGTGGTTTCTGGACTGTGTATAAGAAGTAGTAAGCAGGAACCAGTTGTAGGGGACAATCGAGTAAAGATGTTGACGAAAGGTGCATAACACCTGATAAAACCTGAGATTGGTCTAAACGGCAAAGTGAGGGGTAAGATTCCATAGTGAATGGAAGGAGATTTAAAAATAAAAAATTCAACTGGGACAGATCAATGACAGGTCTCCAACCTCCCGCTTTCTTGGGAACTAGAAAGAGATGGGAATGAAACCGAAATTAAATTCATTGAAGTTACGTATTTCATTTAATAACATTTAAAGTTCGATTAATACTCACAGTAGTACCACTGTCAGTAAAAGTAACTTATGAGTAAGGTATGTTCAGACAGTGCTCCTCTGTTTCATCCAAGGATTAATGAGATCAGGATGGGGTAAATATCATAGTCAATGATTATTATCAATTATAGAACAAATTCAAGAGCAAGAAAAGAAAAATCATAAGTTATTATTACATATTTCATTCGTAGTTTCATAAGTACATTTACTTTTGTTTATTTTATGTTATATTTTTTCTAGTTGTAGTTTCATGAACATTTGAGTCTTGTTTGTGTATTTTTGAATTTTAAGTAAAGCTGCACGAGAGCTATCAGCTCTAGCCGTCCATTATTTAGCAGTGTAAGCCTACAGGTAAGGCAGAGAGTCATTACGACCCACCTCCAACTTTTTGGCGTCTCTTTTACCAACGAATAGTGGGATTGACTGCACATTATAATGGAGATTCAAACCCTCGACTCTCAGATTATGAGTCGAGCTCCCTAACTACCTGGCCATGCCGATCCATATTTAAGTGGTATTTTCTTACAGTAGAACCAGAGAAGGGTATGTGTTGTGTCAACCGAAGGGGATCGAACCCCTGATTCACGCATTGTGAATCCGTAAACGTATCACCGCCCCATCGGGGGTATAAATCATAATGAATTTTATTTTTTTATGTTTTAATTTAGTGCTTGTTTTTTTCCAACTGGAGTAAGTGAGCTGCTGTGAAGAGATTTTAGGGACGAGTGATATTGGAAAAGAATTTTGAATCATTGGTCCACACGTCCAGCATATCGATAAATGTATCGCTTAAGTCACACGCATGCGCATATGTACTACTCGGATTGTACTGGTACACAGGTAAAATTTTGCGGTACTTCGGTAGTTCTGAAAAGTTAAATAAATTTAATTTGTAAATTGTTACAGTTAAAGCAAATTAAAATAAGAAAGCAAACGTTTTTTTTTTCTGGTTTTTAGTAAACTTGTTGAAAATACAATAAGTAATAAAGTAATTAATGCATTTTAATATATTTTGAATATTTTTTCCTATAATTTAATCTTTGAACTTTGTAAATTGTAGTAGTAATATTATTGTTATAATCAATACCTTTAACATTCAGTTACAAGGAAAAGTTGGAGTAATACGTAACCCTAGTAACTTGTAATAATTTTGAAGATAAGGCCAACAATTTTACGTTACCGTTAAACTGTTGTTTTTTTTTCGAATTTTATTGTTAATGCTAAAACTTGTATTGATGACTCGTAATACAGTGCTAATAGTGATATCATATTACGATTAGTATTACTAACAGTAGCAAGTGTGGGGACTCGCTTTATAAATATTGAAACAAATAATTTACGAAGCATTTGATAACCAAATCTAGTAAGTACTAGTAGTACTAAAACTAATATTAAATATTAATTTTAGAACTTAATATACTTACCATTTTCATCAAATAACGAAATATAACCATATTCAATCATTTATTTAAAAATTAATGTTTGAAACTTAACGGACTTAAAAGAATGTTTATTAGTTTTTGCGTTTATTGTTAAATTTACGGTTGATCTGATTTGGTGCTCATGACTGTGATATTAACTCTATAAATTACATTAAACTTTTGAAAAATAACCTGAGTTTCAAATATATATATGTGTGGGGGTGTGTATAGTGTAAATGTGGCATTTTGGTGGCTGACCCAGACTTTATACACATCTATGTATAAGCACATGAAATAAGTGGAAACTAGTTTGTTGTGCTAATTTTTTGCAGTGTTTTTTACTTATTTATTTTTATTTTTTGGTTTGATGCCTGTTATTTCACATAAGTAACATAAGGAACCATGATAATCTAGAGAAAAGTAAAATTCTGTTGAATTTACTACTAGTAATAAGAGCATTTTCTTCTGTCCCAAGATAATTTTTTCAGTTCTACTGTTCTAATTATATATGGTATCAATTGTGATAATCAAGTGCACAGTTGTATAGGTAAAGGCTATTTGCCCAATATTTGTCCATTTTACCAATTGATCTAGGCCCTTTATTACTTCATTCTCCTCAATACAACTGTAAATGCCAAAGATTTGATATTATTATACACCTTACTAGTTATGCTGTATAAGTATCATTAATGTGAAAAACAGATCTGAGCTTAAGCACTGATCCCTGACTTCCACTGCAAAGGGTCTAGTTTTACTGGATTTCATTAAGAACAACCTTTTACTTATCCCAACATCCTATAGCTCAATTAATTAATCATTTTGCAACCTCTTCTGTGTTATTTTATTAATTAAGCTATTGTAAGGTACTTTATCAAAAGGTACACCACTATAAATCTAAGTTGACACCATTTCTATCTATAAAATTGCAAAATTAAAAAAAACAAAAAACAGTTAATTGGTTATAAAAGCAAAGTTTAGTTTTGATGAATCTTGTTTGTTTTTCATTGATTTTTTAAGTGATTTTATAAAGTGTCCATAAAATTATAATGCTAAATGATCTATAATTTCGAGGACAACTTCCTCTTTAGAAATAAGAGTAACATTTCTATTGGCTTACAAAAAATGAGATGTTCATATATGATCTTTGATCTTCATTAATACTTTTAAGAAAACTGCCCTTAGTATTTTATCTATAGTATAATATTTCATCACAAAACTCAAAATATTTATACCTAAACCCAAAGGATTAATATTTACAGAATGGTCAGTTCCTCCATTTACAGTTCCAAAGTACTGATTGTACCTTTATTTCTATTGAAAAGAAAATAATTTAAAACCTCAGTTATTTCACATCTTCAACAAAAACTTTGCCATGTTAATCCATTAAGGATTCAATCCCGTATTTTAATATTTGTTGACATTTGACATTATTTAATATTATCAACAAACTGTTTCTCTTGATTTCATTTTTATTTAATTTAGAATCAAATTTTCAGCTCTACTGCAGTTCTGTAAATTTCCCACCCTGCCAGATGATGCTAAACATCTGTTATTTCTCCCTGATTGTCTCCTTTGTATCTTTTACAGTCCATGGGGAACATTCTTTAATGAGACTTTGTGTATGATTTTGATGGCAGTGCCCTACAATGGTTATTCAGGTGATATCTAGAGGTTTTTGCTGACCTACTTATGTATAATGAGAATTATCAGTCATGTGATAGCCAGTTTACTCTTGGAGAATTAAGAAATCTGGCATTAAGTCACTCTCAAACTTGTCTTTCAACTAGTCATCTATTTTATAGAATTTACTTAAAGTGATTGTCCACAATTAATGCTCTGCAAGTACACATGCTGTGTTTGTCTAAGTGTCTTGATAAAGTTTATTCATTTCTCTGGACCAGTTTCTTTGTCTGCAGTCTTTACTTTATTTAACATTGACTCAGTAAGCATTGTAGTATTACTGTCTGATTTAATATTTTGATTGAATCTCTTGTATTTTAGACCCTTCTGATATAGTTCAGTAATTAATTCAATTTCACTAAAATGTATTATAAAACTAACTCATCAACACACAATATAATCAAGTCATTAACAATAAAGTGTGAATGCTTTATACAACAGCACAGCAGCACCTTCAACTCAGTAATATAATTCAACATGAGTACTAGACTTTAACATTACACCACATAATATCTTCAACTCATTATGATACAATTTTAGAATATGTTTCAACAACAGCATTTTCAACTCACTGATAAAGTACAACACCAGAACTATACTTCAACAACACAACACATAGCATCTTCAACACAGCAACAAAGTACTTGTACAATGTACATAGTATTCAACAGTATACTAACTGTATTTTTATCTGTAAGTAGGATACAGAACTAGGAATAAACACTTATCAACTTGTATTTTGTATAAATGTAGAATGTGCTCTGTATAAATATAAAATGTACTTTTAATGAAGAAAGTTTTAATAGTCATTTTTATCACTTAGATGGAACTATTAAACTTTTTTTTTTCACATAGTAATATATTTCTACTTCCATTATTCACTCATACTCAGAATGTTCAAACTTTTAATGTTAAACATATTGCTTGTGATCAAACTATGTGCTTGCTGAATTTCACTGTGATAATATTTTTTGATTGTAGTTATAATAACTACAATATTTAGTTTTATTTCTTATGTGCTATATTTCATCTGCTAATTAATAAAGATTTTAATTCCTCTCAAAGTTTCCCTAAGCAGCATGGAGAGTAGGTGTTCTTCCATTGAATACTTTTGACTTTGACCTAAACAGTTGCAATTTTTCTCTTTAATTGATAATTACAACAATATTCATGTTGATAAGAATGTTTATTTATAGTATTTATAACCTTTCTTTGTCATAAATTTTTTTTTTCTGCTTAACTTGTTTTGGAAAGATGTTAAATATTGAATTCATAAATGTAAAGTTGATGAATCATTATGTGGACATCTATTTCTTTTCTCTTATTAATTTTACAATATTTTATGAACCATTTATTGAAACTAAGGAAATGTGGAGAAATTAGTAAGGTTTATTTGTAGCAAGCACAGTCTTCTGAGTAATTATGTTTATAAAGTTGATAACTATGAATGTCTGTTTCTGTTACATAAAATAACTCATAATTGTTTGAAACCAACATAAACCAAGTCTATCTTTGTGTTAACTGCAGAACAGTTCTAATACATATAATCTTTATAAATTAAAACATTAAACCAAGTTTATATTATTGTTCAATACTCTGTTTATTCTTTTGGTTGAACAGTTTATGGACTTACAAAGCTGTAGTTTTGGTTTGATCCCCTGCAGTAAACACACACAACTCAGTCTGGCTTTGCTCTAAAACAAACAGTGTCTTTCCATGTTTGTTTTTGGGGTAAAATATGTATTTTTTATAGTTGGTGTAATGTTTTCTATTAACATGAATCAAGTTTTTTGTTATGAATATTAAAGATTCAAGATTACAAAAAAGTGTGATGTTTTTTTCAAATAGTACTTCTTTAAACCCATTTTGGAATAAACCAAATGAAGTTTTTATGAAGTGGTGATTGTATTTGGTGAATTATTGAATTATACTTATGTTGGGAAGTTAAAAAGATTGAATCCAACTATAAACTAAAATTCAAGGTGGTGTAAAGATACGGAGTGTATTATTCGAGCAGTTCTCCTGATTTCATATAATGATGTAATTTTATATATATATCTTTCCTCATTGTGGTAAAAGTTTGCTTTGTGTACATACTGTAATGTAATTTTTCTGTGTGTTCAAAAAACATTTAATATCATAATGAAAGCTGACAAGAATTTTATTATAAAGATATAAAGAAGAAGTTTACTATTGGATTTAAAGTTTTTAAGGTAATATAAATTTTTAAGCAAATATTTACTATACAGTTTGGAACATTTTCTTAGGATACAGTTCTAATTCTTAATCTGTTTGTTGTCTGATTGGAAGCTCTTTAAGATATGAAAGATGAAATTCTGATGTTACTATGGAAATATTAAAGATGAAGGTTGAACCTTTTTCTGATGAGGAGAAGGATGCTTTGTTGGATATTAAGTTGGTGAAATATGAAGAAACTTTTAAATTAACTACAAGTAAGTGTAAACTTTAAGAATTTTAACATTTTATTTTCTCAACACAAATCTTGTGAAAATTACTTGAATTACTTTGTGTGCATAAAGTTCTTTCATCATGAATTGAAAATCCTGTATTGTGTATTAGGATTATATTTCTTGTTCTGAATATTGTTGCTAGTAAAATTAGATTGCATTGTCTTGCTTATTTAAGTCTGATATGAGAATCCTGAAACTAGTGAAACTGTCATTGTATTCTTTATCACCACCTGCATTGAGGTTAAACCCGAGTCTTTTCAAATGTTAAGTGAAGGAGTGATACAGTACTCTGAATAAAACATTTTGTTATGAAATCAAAGACCATTATTTGTTGCACCTCAAAAATAAGTCCCTTTCTTAGGCAGTACAAGACTGTAAAACAATAACAATGTATGTCATATTTTGTGTACAAGAACTGACATTGTTCAGTGTAGCTAGATGCTCATAACTTAGTGGTTATTTTTAAATTGGCCCCCCAGTGGCTCAGAGGTATGTCTGCAGACGTGCACGCTAAAATTCGGGTTTTGATACCCGTGGTGGGCAGAGCATAGATAGCCCATTGTGTAGCTTTGTGCTTAATACAAAACAACAACAAAAATTTTTAAATTGGGGAATTTAAAAACTGTTGCAATATTGAGGAAGCAAGTCAGCTAGAACTAGTATTATCTAGTTAATCAGTTTGTAAATAGGATTATGAGTTAAAAATAAGACAAGCTTCCTTGTATATTTGTTTTATGAAATCTGGAAATAGTATGTAATTTAAGTAAATAAACCTAAACTTGAAGGAATAAAAGTTATTGGTGAGTTTCAAGAATTGTATTCTAACAACAGCTAACCAATTGGCTAATTTATACATTAGTCTGTATATTAAATTATCTACATTGATTTGATTAACCAAAATTAGGATTAATTTTATTAATATCACAAAAGTAATCAACTAATAACATTTCTTACCTCTACACACGGAACAGCCTTATTCCTAGTGCATCTGCCTATGAGATTTGCATACTATTAACCTTGAGCTAATTCCCACATAAGAATAATGTGTTTACTGTGAAATTAATGCAGGATGATATCATCATTCAACATAATTTTCTCATGGAGAAGTTCAACCTAAGCACCTTTCTAAGGCATGAACTAATTGTTAATCAGTTATTGAGACTCACTGTGGTTTCTTACTGATTTAATTTCAGTTTGCTATATGATACAAACCTCTCCTTGTATATAAAGCTTCACTCAAACATGGACAGCCTATTAAAGCATTGAAAAATCTTAATTCTTGCATAATGTATTTATGCCCCTTAGTTCCCTCTGCTCATTTAGCATGTGCAATGCATGTGACAGCTTTTTACCAGTAAGAACAAAACATATGCTACCTGAACAACTAGCTATCTATGTATTACATTTCATGTACTTTACCTTCTCATTTAGCATGCTGTTAGTTGGAGATGATTTTTATTGCTCTTGATTCGTTTTCAGTTTGTCTGCTTACAGTTTTGAATTTATTACGTACTTTTCTTACATTGTTTTTTGTAAGTTATGAACTAACAATTTAGTATATCCACCACTTTGCTTTTTGGTTTGTCTGAAGACTTGTTTAGCTTTATTACTAAAGCTTTGTGATTGGTGCTATTGGGTGTGGAATGCAGAATTTGATTTGGCAGAGTTTTGCTTCCTATATAGGGGCTTGATTTGTGGTCTTCTCCATGTGAGACAGCATGAGCTGATGACATGGAATGCGATAAGGAGGAATTTGGTCAAGGTTTTTTGCCATGTCTTTTTTTTTTTCTTTCTGTCAATGATGGAGGATGTTTAACTTTTATTGCCATTCCCATAACTAATTATTCAAGCTTCCAATATTTTGCAACTTTCTCCTCTGTCCTATGGTTCATCCCTTTTTCTATTAAAAGAGGTTCTTTTTTCAGATTACTTGGTATTCTCTGAGAATCTATTTTTATTTTGTGGTTGGCTTTTGGTCTTTCTCTTCACTTCAGGTCCTTCCTCCCTTTGCTCTTTCCTTATTTCTTTTCCTCTTCCAACAGTCTGGTTTGTTAAATTTGTTTTTCCAAAAGTATTTCAGAGCTTCTGGTCAAAGCTGCTATTGAATAAGTACTTCCAATTTCTCCAGGTTATTATTCTTGAGTTTTTGTTGTTCTCAAGGGGACTAGTTATAGATCAGTTCTTTCTCAATTAGTTTGTGGAACCCTTATATAACTATAAAATTCTTTCTGTTCCTTCATTTGGTTACCACTTTGGGTTTGTAGATAACCAAATTCAATGTAACAGATGCTTGCTTATCTTCATGTGCCCATATCTCTCTTCTCCTGTCATTTTGTTTTCATGAGTTTTAAAGTTCTTCCATTTGAGCTTGTCACAACACCTTATGTATTTGTTATGTCATCTGAACTTTGCCACCTTCATTCTTTCTCTAGAGGGCTTATCATTGTATGGATGACTGACTTCTTCTGACTCTTTCCAGTGGCAGTCTGTTGTACATAGTTGTTTACTTCACCAGGACATGGCAAGGGTAGGTTAGTTGATGAAATTAGAGAAATATGTTCTTTACCCCACTCAATATCTCACTCATATGGGTTTATTATTCAATTCCCATCACTGTCAGGCACAGCCATCTTTTTTTCATATTCAGGATAAGGAGAGGTAGGTAATCAGGATGATATCCTTTTCTTCTCTTCCTTTTTTTTACTGGATGTGAGCTTCTTTAAAAGCACTCATTCTTTCTTGGGCATACTCATATACATTATCTTCAGTGGAAACTGTGAGATTGGTGGAATTTCCTCTTGGATCCATCAAATTGTAGGTCATTCTTCTGTTTTTCCAATGGAAATACTTTGCATGGTGGTTGAATGGAACTAATATTATTATTGTGGTTCCTCTTCCATTTCCTTGCCTACAGCAGCATCTGTTCACAGATGCTTCTTCTGTTTGTTAAGGTGTGTTTCTAAATACACATGCAATCTCTGGAATTTGGACTTTTGGGAATTAGACCTTTATATCAGTCTTTTGGATTACTTTGTAGTTTGCCAGGCCTTGTCTCATTTCTCCATCATCTATGGGCAAATATGTGGTTCTGATACATTACAACATTTCTTCAGGAATCTCTCTACATTAAGAGACAGAAAGGTACCAAGTTCAGGCTCACCATGCTTTTAGATACTGAGACTCCTTTCACATTTATGTTTTCCAACCAAGCTTCTGTCCTTCATCCAATCTTCTCTGTGTCAAGCACTTTTGGTAGCTTATTATTAGTCAGCTCAAATTTGATTTCCACTTCTCAACCTTTTGCAGATTTCATCTCCCTCTTTCTCCATTGCTCTTTTGTCAACCTGACATCCCACCATAACAATTCTCTAACTTCGTGCTTGGCTTTTGTTAGGTTCCTCACCAGACACGTGTTTGACTTGGCATGTTGTTTTTTCTTTATGTTCAGTTCTTAATATTCAATGTGACTCATCATTCCCAGCTTTTTTCTCTTGACACTTTGATCAGAATCTTTCATTTCCAACATTTTCAGGTTATCAGGCTTCTTCGTCCTGAATGATTTTTTAGTTTACTTGGTTGTAGCAAATTTTGTCATCACTTGATCTATCCCTTCTCTGTAAGTCATTCTAACCTTTTTAACTTTTTCAATCGTATTTTCTCCTTCTTGATTGCGTATTTTCTCCTTCTTGATTGCGATGTTAATGTTGTCATCTATGCGTTATCAAGTCATTCATTTGAAATCTTCTCATTCTGTAACATATTTTTCTTTCCCTATATTCTTTTCTTGTTGGGATTGGATTGACATAGGTCTGACCTCTTTACGATGTTTATCATATGGTTTATCACATTGCCTATGTTGTTCTCTTTCTAGACCATTTCTTCCTTCTTAAAACCTCTTCTGCTCATCAAGGGAAATTTGCCCTCTCTGCTACTTTAACCCTTTTATCTTACATCTTTGTTCCTGATCACTTTGTCCTGTGTGAGGATTGCATTGTATATTTTTTGTAATTCTCCTTTTCATGGTTCTCCTTCATGTTTGCTTATTTTCCAGAATCCTACCGTTTCTTTTGATCTTTCTTCAATCAGTCTTTCAGATTAGGTTTACTTGGCTTATTTGGTTGGCCTACTCTTCTATTTCCTGCCAAGGGTGTCATCTTTATCACATCACATCTCTTCAAATTGGGCACATCATTATGTTATTGCTTGCTTGTTTTTTTTTGCCATTTGAAGGAGATTATCCAGACCAGTATGTGGACTGCTCCTCTTTTGTTTATATTGCATTACTTACATCATTTAACTGTATTATTTGCTGGCAGATACCATTTTCCTCCAATTGCAATTCATTCTGCTTCAGTTTGATTATGGTGTCAAAGACTATTCTCTTTTGTGGCTCTTTTTATTGTTCTTGTGGTGCCACATCCCCTTCTGTTAATTAAATTGCTTAAGAATTTAAAAATTAAAGAAAATAAATGAAATTGTAGTTTTATTGTATAATTCGCCACAACCAATTGTCTTCCTTTAATAGGGATTGTAATACATCTGAATAAACTATATTTTTAGTTTCTTATGGAGGCTGACACAGTCACTTTTGCTGCTTGTGATTGGCATTGAGGACTGGTTGTTTTTTTTAAACATGTTACTCTGAGGTACATAATTGTTATCAGAGATTTTTATGTACCTAACTGTTTTCTCCTTCTGAAGGAAAAGTGAATAAAAACTAATTTATTTACTGAGAATTTTGTGTGTTTAACCATTCTATTCTGTGAAAAGGTTAGTTTTGTTTCTCAGAAGACACAATTACATTTGATGAATTTAATTGTGACAATACATTAGTAGCACATGTCTCTATAAGATACACACAAACTTTGCTTATGGTATTTTCACATAAATCAGACCAAAGGTCCAGTCAATCTTCTGTGGAAAACATTAGATTACAAGGTTTTTATCAACACTATAAATGTAATGTTACAGATGTTAAACTTTAATACATTGGTTTCACATTTTTGTGGGCCTATTATAGGGGCTGAAAGTTGCAAACAGACACAAACTTATCTTAAAGAAGAGTTTGCATCATTTGTATTTCCCTCATGTTTGTTTGAAATAAGATTTTTTTTTGCTCCATAAGTAATAATTTTTATTTAAGAAGATTTTTTAAAATTTGAAAATCATAAACTTTGTTCAAATACAATTACTGAGGGAAATGTTAAATGATAAAATTGGAAAAATACCCTTTTTTTACAACTTTCCTTTATCAACATACTAGTTGAATATTTTTTGTGTAAGGTTTTATTGGAAATAATAACATAAATAAAAATTTTTAACCTCTCACATATTTTGAAAATACATGTATTTATACAAATTAACAAACATATTAGTATAATCATTTCCACCAATAATATGAGTTATAATGCTTTTATATGTGTTTTTTGAAATGCTGTTACAAAACTGTTATTGTTATTTTTAAACAAGTTGTTTGTTTTTTAATTTTATGCAAAGCCACATGGAGACACTCTGAAATGGCCATCCCTAATTTAACTGAAAGATTAGAGGGAAGACAACTTGTCATTACAACCCATTGACAACTCTTGGGCTACTCTTTACCAACAAGTGGTGGGATTGGCTCTCACAATATAATACTCTCATGGCTGAAATGTTGAGCATTTTTGGTAAGATGGAGTTTTTGAGCCCTTGAATCTAAAATTGCAAGTCAGATGCCCTTACTTCCTGGCCATGCTGGGTTAAACAATTTATTGTACCAAAATAACAAATGGCAGGATATAATTTTATCTTTCTATAGCTTAATAGCTATAGGGCAAAATTATAGTAAAACATAAAATTGGTCAATAGTTGTTTGAGATAAAAATAATATGCAAGTATACACCTTCAGGATGTTTTCTTAGAGTGCATGCAAACGTTCAGGTTTCTATATTTTCTCCTTTTATAGCTATGGCACTGATACTCATACACACACAGGATGATTTATTAGTACAGATTAAGATCTGCACCTGTTAAATTTATTGTGTTACACACTCTTGACATGGAGTGTTCCATAAGATCAGTGCCTTGAAGCTTCCAGCTATAGACATGTTTTGGTACATTTTCTTTATTTGATCAGAAGTCTGGTTATGATCCATTCTGACTTTTCTTCAGTGGTTGCTAGTCCCAAATACCAGTGTGGCATGTGTTCTCTATTTTTCCTCTTCATTCATATGTTGGAACTTTTTTTTTGGGCCCATATGCATTTTTTTTTCTTTTCCTCCTCATCCAGTTTTCTACATTTAATGGATGCATCTCTTTATGAATGGAATATATGGGTTGATCAACTCTTAGACCAAGAGGTCCTATCCTGTTAATGTCCAGGGGCTTCCAGTTATTGGTGTTTTTGGTTTTGGGTGACTAACTTCAGTGGGATACTTCTCCCATTGAGGCTTTTGCTGTGTCTCTTACTTGCAGTTTGCCTTGGTTTTGGTCTCTCTGCTTCCACATTTTCTTGCCCTTGCTATAAACGTTTTCAGCCAGGATTTGACCCACACATTTGTCTTTTCTTCTCTGGTTGATTGCATTCATCCTTGATACTTTGTGTTCAGTAGTTTCCACAGTTTCCTCAGTTCTAAATTCCTCCTCTGTTGCCATTTCTTCTCTCCCTTGCTTTTCTTTACTATCTTCAGCCACTGATGTTTCAGCCATGTCTTTCTGTCCTCCATCTTCATGCCTGGTTTTCCTCTTGTTATTATGAAGGTGATTTATCTTCTCCCATTGGTTGGTTACTTTTCTGACTTGTTTTATTGACCCTTCCTTCATGGAAATTTATCAGTGCAAGTGACCCCCTACTAGTAGAGTGGTAAGTCTAGAGATTTACAATGCTAAAATCAGGGGTTTGATTTCCCTTGGTGGGCTCAGTAGATAGCCTGATGTGGCTTTGCTGTAAGAAAAACACACATTCAATGTAAGTGGAATTTTTTTGTCTTTTGTTTCTGGGTTAAGGATTTTCCATTGATCAACCCACTGTTCTTCATACATGGTTTCTTTTCTTGACTTTTAGAGCAGGGTTTTTTTGTCTCCTTTTCACAGATTTTTCAGGTGGTCCTGTCCCACACCTTTCATTTTTCCCAATCTTGCAAGTATATACCTCTGCTACACTTTACACATGGAGATATTCTTTCTCGATTTGTCATCTGCTCTGGCTAGCTGCCCTTCCAGATAGGGATATTGATGGGATCCTGCACTGTCTTACTTTGCTTACTTATAAACCATTCTTCCAGTGTTTCTTGTTTTACCCCACTTCCTTCTCTTTGCCTGTGGATATTGGTAATCTGTTTATTTTCTCGTACTCTTTTTCTTTCCACATATGTTCTCCTTTCTCTGGATTATTTTTTTCATCCAGTGCTTCAGCAATTTGTTGGAATAATTCCATTCCTTAGTTTAACCACTTTCCCTTCATTCTGTTTCACACTTTTATCCTCATTCTGATCCAGATAGACTTCTATGTCTTTTACATTCTACTCTGTTATATTGCATGCATGGCTCCCTTTTGGTGTGTGTTTTCCATTTCTTTCTTCCTTGGCAAATGTCCTCTCTTTTGTCAATTGTGTTTGATTCTTCATTTGACTAGCTTCTTTCTCTTTACTGTCTTCCTCTTGTACTTTGTCACCCAGTTTGATACCTTATCTTCTTATTGGCATTTTCTCATTGTTCTGTGGAGGTATTTTTTCACATGGACATGTGGCCTACCAATGTTATGTTCTTCTCTCATTATATACATAGGTTTGCATCTTTTTCCTCTGGGTTATTGCCTTCCATTTGTAATAATTCTAGAATATCAGAATTCAGTTAGACTTTGACAGGGTAGGTTGTTTTTTAATTACTATTCATTTTCAGGGGCCCTTTTATAAATGCTCATTGCTTGGTTCCTGCTTTAGGGGAAGCAGTGCCTAATGAAGTAATCTTCAACTTTTCATATTCATACAATCAAGCCTGCAAAGATGTGATGTTTCCCAAGATGTATTGTAGTTTTATCCTCATGATAGAATTGCTTCATAACTTTTCCCTTTCCAGATCATACCCACCCATGGACTAAATGAATAAAGCAGAAGGGAAATAGATGCCCATCCCTGCCATGCCTTGTATTGAATAAATCAGTGTGGTCTGCTTTTAAAAATAGGATTTTGTTGTCAGCCATTGCACTATCTGCAGTATTGTTCCTGTGGATCTTAAACTGCATTTGACTCCACTTTTCTTCTGATGGAGTTGAGAGCCAATACCACTTTCCACTTTCAAGCCACTGGAATGACAGACCTTTGAATGTTGAATGAGTTAACTCTAAACATTGGCTCAGCCAATCTGACTGACCACATAACCTCTTTGTACTTATTTAAATTTGTTATAGATTTAATACTTCTTACTTTCAATACAGTGTGTATATCTTCACAACACTTGACAGTCTTTCAGTTGACATTACAAGTTTTTCACATGCCAAAAAGCATTTTGTGTGAAGTATTTTATAAAAACTGGATTAAAGATTTTTCAATTAATATATTGATCATTTGTTTTGAATTGTTCATGTGAAAATTAATTTTGGTGTTAAGGTTAAAAGTACTTTTCCTGATCTGAAAATTTTAAAATTTGCTTTGTGTAATCCTGAAAGAGTTCTTCAGACATTTCAAACGTTTTTTTCAGTAAAACTTTTTATTTTATCTGTTGTTTTCTCTACCTTAACTTTAAGTGAGATTGGTCAATTTGACTGACCTTGTAACTACCCAAAAAATTGAAATAAATTATTTTTTTTTTCTTTCTAGAATGGTTTCAAATTGCAACATGAAACTAATTTATCCTAAGTAACTTTAAGCTTATAACAGTATGCCTCCATTTATAATTCCCCTCGGAGTGGATTCCTGTACGTGGTGAGGGGAACTTTCAGGGAAGGTTCTGTTCTGTCTGGTTACCTTCTCTGGGATCTAAACATCCACCCACGTGTTTGCCGTGCGTGGCAACCCGTGAAGGGGAGGAGAGGATCCTGGTGGTTGAGGGGTCCAACCCTAACACACCACTTTGGCCTCGAATTCCTGTAGACGGGCGGCCCTTGGGTCAATCGGCTGGTCCACCTGGGCTAGAGCCAACCAAGTACCAGTGTTGGAAGTTCTCAACGGGTGTTGTGGACATTGTGCCTGATGCTGGTGTTTGGGTATAGTGCTCACGAAACCCTGGCGTTGCTGCATTGTCCTTGCATGACTTTGTAGTGCGTCCCCTTGTAGGGCTCCATGGTGGGTGGGGTCACTGAGTACCGAAACTTTTTCTCTTTCCTATGGATCCTACAAAAAATTTAAATAAAATTGTAAAAAAACAGTCAATGGGTAAGCGACCATGTCTTGAATACTCAGAACAGCAATCTCCAACATCAGTAACACACGTACCTCACTTTCTGATATTGCATTCTCTTTCAGAAAAACCTTCAGGGCAAATGTCCCCTTTTTTTATTCAAAAGGGGCTAGAGGGACTTGCTGGCTCTCCAAAGTCAGTAAAGAAGCTTCGATCTGGTGACATATTGGTTGAAACATCCACATCCCAACACAGTGAACTCCTCTTGAAATCAAAGGCAATTGGCGATATACCTATTGAGGTTACACCCCATGCTACTTTGAATACTTCACGAGGAGTTATTGTTGAAAGGGATTTGAAGAATGTTCCTGAATCAGAGATTCTCACTGGTCTCTCCAGTCAAGGAGTTTCTGCAGTGAGGCGCATCTCCACTTGCAAAGATGGAGTTACACTGCCAAGAAATACCGTATATACTCGTTTTACAGCCCGATCTTGATTAAAGGCCCGTTTGAATAGCCGCCCGTGTGAACAGAACATAAAAATAAATAAGGGCCCGTGCTTGAATACCTGCCCGGGCCCTAATCATAACTTTTAGGAAACTTTGTTTTTCAGTATGAAGATGTCAATTTATGATAATGAATCACACACGATATTAAAGCATATCTTCTTAGCTTTCATTTGACACATTGCTTGTTAAAATCCAATTTGGGGAAGCTGAGAACGACAGCCCGAAATTTTCCCATTATTTTCGCCTATCATCGCTGTAACAGTTTAATTGTTGACTCATTTGGCTCCACCCGCTTGCACTTGGCCACACATCCGGTGACGAAACCCTCGTATCACCTGACAATTGCACGAGTGCGCGTCTTGATTCGAATCTGTAGTGCAGCGCAGTGTATGGCCGCGCGCACGTGCAGTTGTCGGATGATACGAGGGTTTGGTCACCGGGTGTGTTGTCAAGTGCAAGCGGGTGTAGATGATATGGCGAGCAGGTAGACAATAGGAAATAAGAAGCAGCTACGAAGCGCTCGTGCCACAACGCTATCGAATTTTATGTGCTGGTCGATAACACTCACGCCTTAGGCGACCAATTGCATAGCAGATAGCATTGTTCATAGCCAATGACAGCAGACTTTCCCACCAAAAGCAAAGAACTGATATTTGTCTACTGATCATTCATTCAGAATATTGAACCCCACATGATGGCAGATGACAGAAGAAGAAAGCGTGACCTATCACCAGTTGATGACGATAACAAAAGGTGCAAACTGCACAGTTACACACTTGAATTCAAATTGAATGCTATCAGTGAAGTAAAAAAAGGCAAATCAAAAGAGGCAACTGCTAGAAAATTTGGTGTTGCTCCAAAAAGAATTTGGGAATGGTACAAGCAAGAAGAGAAGCTGAAGGCCATGGCATCCCATTCCAGTCAAAGTCAACGCAAAAGACTTGATGGCGGAGGTCGCAGACCATTGTTAGACACACTGGAAGAGAGAGTGTATGAATGGATAGAGAGCATGCGTTCCAGAAGGCTGCATGTGACCAGGAAAATGGTGAAAAGAGAAGCACTGAAGATTTTCTCCAATGAAGGTGGTCAAGACTATGATAGCAACTCCATTCCACAACTACAGTGGAAGTGCAGACAGATCTCTCTGTGCCTCCAAGAGAATCGTTTTCAAAACAAATGAAAAGCCTTTTGACCTCCGTGGTTAAAAAAGTAGATGAATCGACTTCCACACCCATCTCTGTTCCTCCGATATCTTCCAACAAACCTCAAGATCCATGTCCTTCAGTTTCAAATACAGGCATTTCTTCTGATACATCATTTTCTCCCACCACAATAAATAAAACAATTATTCGTCCGTGTCCTCAGTCACTTGATTCCTCTTCCAATAACAAGAACCTGCCCACTCGACCCAGAGCAGGATCCATGGAGGTTGATAGACCTCCTTCGAAGAAAGACAGTAAAGAAAAAAGACGAGGTCATAAACCAAAGGGTTCTCCAACCACTTCACCTGCCCATCCTTAAATATGGCCACCTAGATACAATGGAACTGTCGAGGTTTACGTTCTAATCTGGATGATATCAAAACGCTGATTGCTTCCTACCAGCCTGTTTGTCTTTGTCTACAAGAAACATTTCTCAAATCTGCTGATACAGTCTCCATTCGGCAGTTTTCTCTGTACAGAAATGACAAGTTGTGTGATGGTTGAGTACATGGAGGGGGGGCACTGTTGGTTGATCAACATGTGCCCACCCTGTCTTTGTCACTCAACACACCCTTGGAGGCTGTAGCCATCCTTATTTCCTTGGGTCGTACCATCACTGTATGTTCTCTGTACCTGTCCCCTGGAGAGACATGTGATCAATCAGACCTGGATGCTCTCGCTGAACAGTTGCCATCTCCATTTCTAATCCTGGGGGATTTTAATGGACACCATCTCCTCTGGGGAAGTGCTGTTATTGATGGGAGGGGTCGATCTGTAGAGCAGATGCTCTCTGGTCACAATCTTTCTCTTTTTAATACTGGTTCTTCCACTAACTTTCATGCACCAAGTCAGTCCTTCACTGCCATTGATCTCTCAGTTTGCTCCCCTTCATTATTCTCCCATTTTTCATGGAGGGTTGACAGTACTCCACTAGGCAGTGATCATTTTCCGATCCTTTTGAGAGAAACTGGCCGTGGTCGATGCCACCCTACCCGCGTGCCCCGGTGGAAGCTGGATCAGGCAGACTGGTCCACTTTCACTGGTCTCACAGAACTTCATCCTGCCATCGTAGATCAGCCATCAATAGACGACTGTGTTGTAGCAGTAACTGATTGTATTATACATGCAGCTGCTCAGTGTATTCCTAAAACCTCAACACGTTTCCCACGATATCCTCGTCCATGGTGGAATTCTGCTTGCAACTTAGCACGGAAAGCTCAAAAACGAGCCTGGGATACTTTTCGTAGATATCCCACACTTTCAAATCGGGTTGCTTTCCAATGGGCCCGAGCACATGCTAGGTGGGTAAGACGTCAAAGCCAGAAGGAATCTTGGATTAAGTTCACAACCAGCATATCTTCTACCACCAGTTCCAAGATCATATGGGACAAGATTTGAAAGGTTAATGGGCACTACAATTCTGTTCCCCTCTCGATCTTACTCTCTGATGGTCAGGAGGTGACTGATATCTCCGAAACATCGCTAACACTCTAGGTGAAAGCTTTTGCCGGGTATCTAGCACTTCTGCTTGTTCCTCCACCTTCCTGGCCATCAAGACTGGGGCGGAGCAATCACCTCTTTCCTTTGAAACTGACTGTTTCTTTGACTATAATAGTCCCTTTACCCTGGTGGAACTAAAAATGGCCCTTCATCGGTCTGCCAGTACATCTGTTGGACCTGATGATATTCATTATGGCATGCTGCACCATCTATCTCCTGCTTCTCTTGATGTCCTTCTGATTATCTTTAACCGAATTTGGCAGGAGAATGTTTTTCCTGATGCCTGGCGCCAGGCTATTATTTTACCTTTCTCTAAGCCAGGGAAAGATCCGAAGATTCCTTCAAACTATCGTCCAATTGCTTTGATGAGCTGTCTCTGTAAGACCTTAGAAAGGATGGTTAATGCTCGTCTTGTTTGGTTCCTTGAATCAAAAAACCTCCTCTTGCCCACCCAGTGTGGGTTTTGTCAACAGCACTCCACCATAGACCACCTAATTCGTCTTGAAACATCTATCAGAGAGGCCTTTCTCAACCGCCAACACCTTGTATCGATATTCTTTGACATAGAGAAGGCTTACGACACGACATGGAGGTATGGCGTTTTGCGAGACCTCCATACATATGGGTTACGTGGCCATCTACCCATATTTATTAAAAAAATTTTAATGGACAGGAGATTCCAAGTTCCTGTAGGTTCGGCACTTTCACGTTCTTTTGTACAGGAACTTGGAGTCCCTCAAGGCTGTATATTGAGTGTCACACTCTTCAGTATAAAGATAAATGCCATCACTGAACAACTCCCTCTCACCGTTACGAATGGGTTATATGTTGACGACTTTCACATCTCATGTCAGTCATCAAACATGAGATACATTGAGCGGCAACTACAAACTGCCCTCAATCGTGCACGGAAGTGGACTCTTGCGAATGGCTTTAATTTCTCTCTTTCCAAAACTGTATGCATGCACTTTTGCCGTCGACGAGGTATTCACCCTGATCCTGAACTTCATATCGGTGAAGTTTTGCTGCCAGTGGTCCCGGAGACAAAGTTCTTGGGGCTTGTCTTTGATCGTAAACTGACCTTTATACCACACTTAAAGCAGCTTCGGGTCAAATGCACAAGAGCACTGAACATCCTCCGTGTCCTCTCTTCTACCAGTTGGGGGGCAGATCGCCGTTCAATGTTGAAGATATATCGTGCACTTATTAGATCGAAACTTGACTATGGATCAATGGTCTATGGCTCTGCCAGACCCTCGGCCTTAAAGATACTGTACCCCATTCATCACCAAGGACTTCGACTCTGCTCTGGAGCTTTCCGTACCTCTCCAGTTCAAAGCTTATACATTGAATCTCATGAACCTTTTCTACACCTTCGCCGTTTGCAACTGTCTTTACAATATACTTCGAAACTTTGTTCCTTACCAAAGCATCCCACCTGGGAATGTGTTTTCCGTCCTCGGTGGGCAGTACTTTTTCAGAACAGACGATCTGTCATTGCTTTGTTTGGCCTTCGCATTCGGGCACAATTGGATGAATTGGGTCTGTCCTTGGATAACATTGCAGATTCTGCAGGTCGACGCATCCCACCATGGCTTATTACAGCCCCCAAGTGTGACCTTTCTTTCAATCACCTAAAAAAGGCGGATACTCCAGACTGGAAGTACCGTCTTTTATTCAATGAATATCTTTCAAACAATCATTCAGTTCCCATTTATACAGGTGGTTCCAAATCAGGTAATTCAGTGGGCTCTGCTATGGTTTGCTATGGGTCAGTAGTTGCACACAGAATCCTCTCTACAGCTTCTGTGTTCACTGCTGAACTGTATGCCATATCTCTTGCCCTTGATCATATTGCAGCTGAGCAGTACTCCAACTGCACTATTTATACTGATTCGCTTAGTTCTATACTTGCCTTGGAATCACTTCACATTAGCTCACATCCTATTCTCGCAGATATTCGAAACTGACTGGCCCATTTGTCATTAGCAGCTACTTCAATCCAGTTTTTCTGGATATCAGGCCATGTTGGTATTCATGGGAACGAGCTTGCAGACATGGCAGCTAAATATGTCTGCCTCAGCACCATCACCCCTATGCCCATTTCGTACATGGACTATGGTGTTGTCTTCAAGGCTCGGCTCCGTGCCAGTTGGCAGTCCACTTGGAGTGAACAACGCGACAATAAACTTTTTCAAATCAAACCCAAAATTGGAGTTTGGCCATCTAGCTTCCGTAAGGTTCGGAGGGAAGAAGTTGTTCTCACTAGGCTACGCATTGGTTACAGTTTTTTTAACTCATCATTTTCTTTTATCTGGAACTGATGCACCAATGTGTAGTTTGTGTAACACTCAAATCACTATCAGCCACGTTTTACTTTCTTGCCATTGGTGCAATTCTCAACGACGGCAATACTTTAAACATATTTTTTTCCAGGGTCAGTCTGTAACATTGGACAGAGTTATTGGTGATGGTGACTCTGTCTACCTTAATAACTTTTTTAATTTTTTAATGGCCGTTAATCTTTTCAATCTCATTTAAGTGTGGTATATTTATTTATTACACATTTTAATTAATCAACCATTTATAATTAAATTTTATCATTTTATGATCCTTTTGATTGCCCTTTGAACCATGTCTAACTGCTATTTGGTTGATAATAAGTTGTGAATACTCTTGGCACATGTATCTCATATTATGCGATTGAATTACATTACTTGCTTGCTGCTCATATGCTTGCCTCATGAAACATTTTTATTTAGTTATTTTACCTAATATTATCTTAACTATACTAAAAGATTCTTATATTTACATTTTAGTTACTTTTATACAAGTAAAGAATAAACTTGGGAAACAAGAAATGTACTTTTTCAATCTTATTTTTTTGCTGTTGATTGTTGAGGACATTTTAGCCTATTTTATACTAATGGTAATAACATTGTCAGTTATTTTTATTTTTTTAAGTAATATACCAAATAACATGCAGAAAGTAGACAACTGTTCTTAACTCTCAAGGTCTTTTTGGCTTGCTAACTTTGCAACAAGATCAATTATAAATTCATCCAAACTAGTTATTGAATTTCTTATATGTTGGTACTATGAGTGAAATTGTTTATCATCTCATCTCTTCAGAACAATATGTTATACAATGTCATTTCATAGATGAAAACCTTGACTTTTTATGGTTATAGATAATGTATAACTGAATGAAAGAGACAACTATTAACAAATTCTGAAAGAGAGGATGTGACAGGTTGATGTAGTAGGAAGGGTTTGATTTTCTATTCAGTAGCTCTAATAACCAAACAAAATTGAAGACTATAAAAGTTATAATTTGTCTGAGCAACAATGATGCCATAGTGAGTAATTGACATTTAATTTTGTACTATTTCAAGGTGTGGTGGCTGAAGTATAAAAGACAAGATGTGCAGAGAACATAGGTGACATGTTTGATGCTAGGGGAAACACAGGATTTTTTTAAAATATTGCCTTGTAGAACTAGAAACTTAAAACTAAATATGGATTATTAGCTATGATTTTATGCTGTACTAATTGATTTAACATAAACAAAAACTAGTTCAATAAAATGTTGAATATAAGATACTAAAACTTTCTGTCATACATTGTAATGGATATTCAGGGTGGAAGTGTTTATGAAATGCATACAGTATACAGAAATAATTATATAACCATTCAATTGAAAATATGGAAGTGGTCTTTTGCTGGTGTAGATGGTGGGATATCCTTCAGTATAAAACATTAAAATAAATTGAGTAAGACATCAACCTTGCAGTTTTTCCTTTTATTTGAAATCCGTCATGTGGATGTCAGTTCCCAGTGGCTTGGGTTTAGAGTTATAGTAGAACCAATCAACATAAGTCCTCACAAATGTATTACAGATGTTTATATTCCTTCCTCAGTTCTACTCCATCAGAGCCACATTGGAGATAGCTGTGGATTATTGCAGTTTAATCCCTTTCTCTGTCCCTCAACATTTTTTATTTTGACAATTTTAATGTACTTGAGGTGGTTCTGGCCAGTTTTGTTTTTGATACTGGATCTCAGTCTTCCTATGACAATGTATCAATTTACCATATTCACATGTACTCCATCAGCCACATGGTGCTAGATTCCATTCAGTTTCATGCACTTAAGGTGATTATGGTATGATTGTCTTTCCTTCTCCCACATAAAGTTCAGGAAGTTTAATCTTTTCATCTATGTAACTTGAATATTTCTCCATGTACATCCTACTTCCATATATAAATAAAAATTCGGTGAATTGTTCTGTATAGACATAACTTCTTTCAAGCTCCTTAGGGCATGTTTGGAGAAAGGATAAATAAATTCTCTAACTTTTGACAGAAGCCTTTCCCATTTTCTATTCGTATAGTCTCGATTTCTCAGCCAGTTATACTTATTTGAGCTAGATGTGTATAACCAAATGAATAACACATTTCAAAGTACAATTTCCAAACAGTTAGTTAAAAATTCACAGAATTACATATGGAACTTGTCACACTGCTCTCAGCATTTTTTTTTTACTTTTTTCTTAGCTTGCACTTTAGCATAGTTTCTCATCTTGAAATATGCAAGTCAAATTGTATTTAGGGTTTAATTTTATATTTCAGGTAATTGTGTTATTTATGCTTTAAGATACATATTTGAAAGGATTAATACATATATTTTTTAAACATAAACCATTATCTAAGTTCCCAAGGATTAGCCAGTATGCCATTTTACTGATGGCTAAAGTTTCTCAACCGGTAATATTGGCCAGGGATACTGATGAATGTGTGTTATCATAAAAAATAACATTCTAAATGACAGGAATGGAAAAAGAAACATTAAAATTAAATTGTTTGTGAAAGGGTAAAGACGTGTAATTACGAATAATAGGAAAAAGATGTTTCAAGATTATTTGACAGAAATTAAAAGATATTTAGCTATTTCTCTTTTAAGCATTTCATTGCATTGTACATTGATAATAGCTAGAGTTAGTGAAATGTTAAAAAAATAAAATATATATATTTACTTTACAATAACTTGTGCAATTCCTTCAGAAGGTTCAAGAAGCTATGCAAATTAAATTTGAAAACTTGTAGAAGAGGAAAAGAATTTTTATACTTAATATGAAAATCCAAGTATAAACAACTATAATAAATAAATAAAGTTCATTTTAAATACTTTATAAATATAATCTCATTCTTGATACACCAAAAATTTGTAATCTTTAACAAAACCTTATTAATCTTCACAAAAATACCCAAGAAATCTCAGAGTTATTGTAAATATTATTGCACTGTACATAATTCTCCATACAAATTATGCTCATTAGATACTGCCCTGTCTCCTTAGAGTTAACAGGTGTGTTTTTAACAAGATTTTCAGTTGGTGATTCCCTGAAGAATTGGTCCTTCATATCAGTCTGTTACAACATTTAACAGTATGTTGAGTGGTTGAATTGTCTTATGATTGTTTGTGAACATTTAGTTACAATCTATACAGACAACTCGATAATTGTTATCCATATCAATTACCAGGGGATCTTGCTCTCTCAGTTTCCACACACTCAACCTTCTTTTCTGAACCCATTTTTTACAGGAAGGACAAATGGTTTGTAATATTCCAGGTACCCTAAATCTTGTTACATATTTCTCAGGGCTATATGAAATATTATCCAAAGTAGTCTCTTGATCCTCTGGTGTTCAAATAGCTTTGCTGTTGTCTGGGCGCTTCTCTTACAAATGCATTTGTAACTCATCTGAACACTAATCTGCTCTTTTTCTTGACAGTAGTTCCTTATTCATCAGCTCTACTTTAGGTTTTTTTTTAGCCAAGACTTTTCCAACCACTTCCTCTGTGCTTACCCTCCTATTTAATTTCTAGCTTGTATTCTTTTTCTCATTTGGGACACCATATAAGTCCCACAGACAGTGTTGTATTGGATTTCTCAACTGTGATTTACTCTATTGAATCTTCTTTCTGCTCCTCTTTCTCTACCTCTGTCACAATCCCTACTCCTTCAACTTTAATTTTCCTTCTCCCATTCAGCAGTGTTGATACGAGTAGGTTTTGTTTAGTACTTTGCAAGATGTTCTAAATTCTCTTCATAGGTAACATTCCTTCTTTCTCCTTCTCTTTGCCCATCCTTGATTATCAAAGAAAATGGCACATTTTTTACAATTAGTCAGTGCATCATTCTTTCTCTTCTTTCAGTCCTTTGGTTTCCTGTATTTTTGAGTTTATTATATGACTCTTCTTCCAAGGTTTATCACTGTCAATCCTATCTAATACTTTTAAGTTTTCCCCTTATTATCAAAGAAAATGGCACATTTTTTACAATTAGTCAGTGCATCATTCTTTCTCTTCTTTCAGTCCTTTGGTTTCCTGTATTTTTGAGTTTATTATATGACTCTTCTTCCAAGGTTTATCACTGTCAATCCTATCTAATACTTTTAAGTTTTCCCCTTATTGTCGTCTGTTCTCCTCTCCAGTCATAGGTCTTATTTGTTTCAACACCACCATCTCTATCCTACTTTACCTTCTAATTGGGATTAAACATTTTTCTCCGTTTGCTCACCCTTCCTCGTATTGACTCTGTAACCTCTTGTTCTTTGTGCCATTTTTCATTTACACCTTCTTTTTTACTTCTTTTTGCCTGCCTATTCTGTGGTTTCTTCCCATATTCTTTTTCATCAATTATATATTCTTTATCTTTATTATATTTTTCTACTCAAAACATCTGCGACTCATTAAAGGGAACAGCACATTTGTTCCTAATTTTCTTTTATCTGTTTTTCACCTTTATTTTTGCTCTGATCCTGTACCTTCCTTGTCCTGTCTGTGAAGCTCAGTTTTAATTGGCCTGCACTTTTGAGGCTCATACTTCTTCTATTTATTCCTTGGAATACCTGTTCTGCCTAAATTATTTTTCCTGTCACCTTCACAGAATGACTTTGCACACTCACCTGCTTAGCCAATGCTTCTTTGGATTACAATTTTTCATTGTCTTTTTCAAGTTCTCATAAAATCTCTGGCTGCTCACTCCTCTCTTCCCCCACCTTAGAGAAGATTTTGTTGGGTAGTACATAATCATGGGTGTAGATTTTTTATACTCAATGGGGGGGATGATTTTTGCAACCACTTATGTGTATGGTTCAATTTGCAAATTGGTAATCTCTGATTACATGAACCTGAAAGCTGTAAACATGCAGTCACAGAGTAATCTTGTTGCCATGATACTTCAAGGTTTCCATGTAGATTTGTATAAGTGAGGTGCTGTGTACAGTTTTCAAAAATGTTAATAGAATAAAGACAAATGTGTCACAAATTAACTGCCACATGAATTTATTCCTGCACCTTGCAGTATAAAAGATGGTCATTATACTTGACACGGTTACTAATAACTTTCATTGCATGAATCATGTTTTCAAATATTAATAAAATTAGTAATTACCCTTGATAAGTTTATATCTACTAAAAAACTGTTTATGTTGTTTGATAATTAAAATGTCTTTGCAAACTCTTAAAAATTACACATCAGTACAATGTGGCACTTAATTATTCATACTTTTCATTGAAGTAAGATTCATTTAGTCCTCTAATCTACATGTTCCCAAATGTAGACCTTTTTTGTGATGATCTGTTTATGAATTCTTTCATAAACTCTTCTATATGTATCTTGTCGACCTCATCTGTGTGAGTGTGACAAACTGCCACATGGTTAAGGTGGCACTGAGACATAGTTGACCTTACCCACCTCTTCAACCATCTTAATGCAGAAAAGCTGTGTTCACATTTGCAGCTGGGTACTGGACATATAAGCGAAATTTTTATGAGAAGAAACTTCACTAGACATCTGTTGGCTTGTTTCATGCATTTTACAGTAAGCATCCTTTGAACCTTTCAGAGATACTGCTTTTGTTCCTTTGAACATGGGCAACTGAAACTCGAGCTGTTGTGCAGAGATTTCTGGATAGAAGTTAATAACCGAGTTGTCAATCTTGCCAGATGTGATCATGTTCTCAAGTGCCAGATATTGCCTCAAGTCGTTGGATGCATTGAATCTAGTGGTCAGATGTTCTATGACTGTGTCCACAAATTCAAAATATTGGCTTCTGTAGTAATCTCTAGCTTTTATAGAGATCTAGGGAAGTTACTTTTTTCTCAGCGTCATCAAATATCTTGTAATTTTCCTCTGTTCACAATACCTGCAATTGCTCAACTGTCATTGCAGATGCTTTAATCATGCCATATACTGTCACTGATTTTGCTTGGAATGCACAGTGTAGTTTCTTTAATGCAGCTAATGGATGATGAGCGATCAACAATTTTAAAACTGTCTTTCCTTTGCTAAATCTGTTCAGCAAACCTTGTACTTTCACTGCTACATCTGATTTTTTATTTGCTAATTCAAACAAAGAATCAACTATGTCACTGTAGTGATCATTAGCACATGTAATTGCAGATAGGTGGCACAACCAGCATGTTGGACACAGTGGGCAGATGTATTTAACTGGACCAATGTGGCTGTCTGATGATACAATATTTTCAAAGATTGTCTGACCTCTGAAACAAGACATCAAATTTATGTACCCACTGGATAGAATCTCGAAGAGATTCACAAGCTTCAACTGCATGTTGCATTATTAAATTACCCTTGTGTGCTCTGCATTGGAAAAACAAAGCTGATTGTTGCTTCTCTTTTATGCTTGCTTGGCATCCATTGTATGCACCACTCATTTTAAAGGCTCCATCATAAGTTTGTGCTCTTAATCCTGACAGTGGCAAATTGAGTCTAGGCAGTACATCAAATATAGTCGAGGATATTGTTTTACCAGTTGTATTGGAAACACTGTGCAAACCAAGAAATATCTCATGGATGTTAAGGTTCTCATCTACATATCGTACACATATTGCTTCCTGTTTGGCACCTGTAATATCTTGAGTGTTATCAACCATTAATGCAAAGATTTTACTTTGCTGCACTTTGTGTGCTATGTTTCTTGGTATTTGATGGCTGAACCTCTCCATTATTTCATTCTGAGCCTGGGGTGAAGTGAATATGGTTTTCTTTGGCAAGGAGGCCTTTAACTCAGGATCTTCCTCTTCCAGGAGCTTCATTATCTGAAGGAAGTTCCCCTCCATATCAGTAGGTCCACGTAATGCTAAACCTTGATGCAGTAAGAAATGTAAACTTCTGAATATTTTGGCTAGACATCTTTTGCATTCTTTCTGCTGCTTCTCTTTTTTTCCATCATGTAGCTGGACAATCACTGGAGTTACATCAAGTGAACTTCTGGAGATATAGTGAATCTGTGCTGAGAGGAGGATTGGTGTTCTTTGAATTTCTGTTTTGCCTTTTTCCAGTTGCAAAAACCGGGAGTAATGAAGGTATACTCCACTGGCTTCTCCAATTTTCCTGTATAAAGGCCTCTATTTTCCACATTGGCACAATGAAAGCATATGACTTTTTAGGTCTGATTGTCGAAGTGCAGCCATGGGAACTCATCAAACCACTTGCTCTGGAAGTTGAGATTTCAAGATTTTGCTTTCTATCGTGGTATTAGTTGTGCAACTGGATGATATGACTTTCCACGCTGTATCTGTGGAGTGTCAGATATTTCATTACTGCACAAACTTCTTTCATAACTATCTAGTGATTAATGTTGTGCAATAGATGCACAAGCATATTTAGACTTGTCCTCTGATGAATATGGTATTTCCTCTGTATGGCAAGTTTTTATTCCTTTGCTTGAGGTTGTTGGATTATCTGCATCTGCATTGTCACTTGTAGTACCAGTAACTGGCTTGCAGAATTGTCTAATATCAGAAATTTTCAGACATTTGCTTGTCATGATTGGAATCTGCATATCAAATAACAAATACCTAATGCTGCCTGATTTTGAACTGGAGTTGACTTACTACCTATGATCTAACATGCTCTCTTCACATTTCATAATATTCAATGTCTATGAGCCAGAATCAAATTCTAGACTGTGCTTGTTTTCCACCCATAATAGAGGCACATATCCATAATGTAAATAAATAGTGTACCCTTGTCTGTATGAAATGCAGTCTCCCATGTATGTGCCCCTAAGTGTTACACTTTAGGGGTTTACTTTAGGTGTTTTGCAAAGGAGGTTCAGTCATGTTTTGCACCATTTCCTCAACCATTTCATTGTACAGTTCTAGTTATTATGTGGAAGGAAGGAAGGTATAATGTATTTTCAGTAGACACTTACTTCTGGTTACACTTCTCATTCATTCTTCCCACTCTTCAGTGTACAATTACTTCCCTTATATCAAAGTGGTGATTGAGCAATCAGTATGGATGGAGCCATTTGAGCTAGAAGGGTGGGTTACATTTCTCTTGGTGGAGGAATGTTGTATGTCACAATATCATGTGTAATTATGCTGTCTTAAGTGGAAGTTTCAAGGCTAGTGGTGAACAAAAATTGTGTATATAGAGGGAGGCACTAAATTGAGAAAGCTGTCATGCGAGAGAAAGTATGCATTTGAAATATATTTCAGTGTTGAAAAATTTTAATATTCCATTGTGAATAATATAACCTTGCCAGTTAGTAGGAACATAAGCTCTGGATAACTAGAAATATTTTGTCTAGTTGTATTTTTTTTTCACTTCTTTACTCTTCACGTTTGAAATTATTTGTGCACAAGATATTCAGAAACTGATAATTTGCTGATAATTCATATTTTTCTGATGGATATAAGTTTTGTACACTCAAATTTAAATTATACAAGGGGCATGCTTGACCAAATATATTGCAGAGATTATGATTCACTGTTGCATAAATTATATTCAGTCTTGTAGATAAATCTATTTTACTTATACTCTAGCAGAAGAAGAAGCTAGGTACATAGAAAAAAGATCTTCAGATATTACATGGAAGTTTGATGTAACCACAGAGGAACAAAAAGGGAACTATGATGAGGCACCAGAGAAAATTGAGGTACTTTGTAGATTACAACTTTACATTTTTTCCATATTGAAGTGATTATGAAGCTGTAACAATGTATTTCTGGATTACATTTGACTGGTATTATTAGTGGTGATATATTTCTAGTCACAAGGTGGAGAAATTCACTACAAGTTTATTATCTGCTCTACAGCTATTACACTGTTATTACTTCAACATTAATATTATTTATTTATGTACGTTATAGTGTTCTTAATGTAGCATTGTTGTTATTAGCTGTCTTCAAATGTTAACTGTTCTAACATTGATGTTTTTAGTTTACAAGTATTATTCAGTAACGATGTTCTAACTGTAACATTAATATTAGCAATCATACCCGTAACATTAATAACACTGCACAACAAAGGTTTTGCTTCTTGAACACTGTTGGGTGTTCCTTATAGATTTTTGGCTGCCGATTTTGAAAATCGCATCCAAATTTGCCCATCACGTACCGCTTCATTAAAATCTTCAGTTTCACCAGGACATTGCTAGAATGGAAAAATGATATCTGGGTAACTGGAATCCGTCAATGATTGCTGACTACTGTTGGACACTGCAACGTAATGTACCGGAGATTGAATACAAACGAAAATCAGGAGCAAAACATTTTTAATTATGCTAAACTTAACAGCATATTAGAAACAAACCCAGTTAAATACGTTACTGCCTGTAAACAGTTAACTGTTTATTTCTCAGAGTTCCTACGTAATGAAGCAAAACCGAAACTAAATTTGTGCATACCCACCAGGTACCTGTCATAATCAGCAAAAACTTTTCAGGAAGCAAAACTTTTCCAAAAATTGTTTTGCAGTGTAATAGCAATTTATTGATGATGCTTGTTTGTTTTGCAACATTATTTTGTAGTGACACAAACACTAGCCAGCCAAAGGTTTAATACCATTCTTATTGTACCATCAACTTTAGCTATCCGTAGATCTTACATTTTCTTTTGTAACATTAATAGTGAAAGAAGTATTTGTTATTCTGTAGCAACATTATTATTATCAGGCCACATATGTTTTCTTACATTGTGCTTTACAACTTGTGCCAATTAGGTTTGAAAATCATTTCAGATAAAACAAAACTGATACTAAATTTGGTTTTATTTAACATTTGTCAAATTATTTGTTAAATGAACTGCAAGGGTTGTACATAAGTGAACATATATTTGTATAATTGTGTTTTAAATATTAAAAAATAATGATGTACCTGAATTAACTTTGGATATAATTTTTTATTAAATCAGCCCTAATGTGATATGATATGGATTTGTATGTTAAAGCAACCATAATGTGGTATATGATGTGGATATGTAAATAATACTATCTTAGTAACTGTACAATTGCATTGCAGTACATTTTGTGTTAAAATACTGTAAGTTCATTATTAATATATCTTTTTATTGTCACTCTGATGTGTGAATTGTCTGTTATAGTGGCTTCAAATGATCCTTATATTTGTTCAGCAGAATAAAATCAGACAGGAAGTTTAGAAACTTTATGATGGATACACATTCAAAGTGTGTTGTAAATAGCTATTTTTGAAACTTTATGTGGAAATTGTGGAATATTTAGAAATTTTCTGCACTATTTAACCATTGTATGTCAGATTAATAGTATAGAGACCATTGAAATAATATTATGCAAAAAAATGAATTAAAATTCATTAGTCACAAAATGAAAGCAAACCAAAAAGAATCTGAGGACAAGTATTAATAATAATAATTTTTAATTGTCATTGTGAAATTGTTATAATAAAACCTAACTGCTGTATGTTTTTTTAATTCATGAGTCACAATGTATCAACAGCTGATAAAAATATGAAATAAAGTGAATGATGTCATTTTTTTAACTCTGAACTGGCTGCAATAATTCAGAAAATTTCAAGTTACTTAACAGTTTCAAGTATTACCCTTTTTACAATTGTTTTTAATTCTGTGGTTTCGTTTGTGTACTTAATTTATTTAATAGAGTAGTAATTGTGATATCAAAAGCATTACATTGGAGTGGCAGCCATTAACTATTTCCTGTAGACCCTATATAAATAATTCTTAGATGTGCATTTGTGAAATTTGAAAATAAAAATTTTTAGATCTTGTATGAGGCTTTAAACTCTAGTACAAATTTAAAGCTTAGTGTGGCTTGCACACTGAATCAAATACAGTGACCCCTTTAGTTCTTTCCAATTTTTGAAACAGTTCTTTATATACTCTTACTACAGTATTTGGTATGTGAATAATTAATCAATCAACAACTTAGAACATTCCCCTAGTGAATTTTCCAGCCATTTTAATCTGTGAAAAAGCTACTACATTTTTTCAAACCAAGATATCGAAGAGGAGGGTTATATCTTTAGGCTGTTCAAAGTTTCTTTTCTTTTTTTTAAAATCTAAATACATCTTAGTTACTCAGATAAATTATAGTGGAATTCTATAGTATCAGAATAGTAACTTATGATTGGTCATTCAACTGTATACAGAAAACCTAAAAAGAAATTTTGTTTGATATCCTCCACGTGGGAAATTTTAAAAGGCTTAGTAACCTAAGTCCAGCAACAACCAATTTCAAAGATATATCAAGAAGGGAATTGTGTGCTTTACTTCTAGATTTATTGTTCTGTATGTTAATATAGTTTAATGATTTACTTCTAAATAATAGGGTCATTCCATGTCAAATCATCCAGATTTTAGAAAATTTTCCAGGTGACCCCTCAGAATGCCTTGAAAAAATTCACGTGCTCAGCTATCCATATAATGAAAAATTGCCAAAGATTGGATCAATATCTCTAATAGTTTCTGATTTACAGCCCTGTAAAATTTAATATTTGTTATTTTTGGCAAATTCATTTTTGGGTAACTTTAGCTGCTTAAAGCTGCAAGAGTAATGATGGTAGAAGGCTGAACTTTGTAACACTGACTGAATTAATCTCAAAGAATTCAAAAAT
Source organism: Carcinoscorpius rotundicauda (assembly GCA_011833715.1). Classification (NCBI taxonomy): domain Eukaryota; kingdom Metazoa; phylum Arthropoda; class Merostomata; order Xiphosura; family Limulidae; genus Carcinoscorpius; species Carcinoscorpius rotundicauda. Next base: position 89,686,353 of record CM022393.1, on the reverse strand, counting down.
GGTCTCAAATCAAGTTTATCTCTCTTAGGATTTGCATAGTGAGGCTGTAAAATTACCTGAAAACTCAATATCATAAAAAAAACAGTTTGTGTAATAAGCCATAGCTCTAAGGCTTAATGTGATACAAAGCTGAATTTTGTTTTCAATTTTCTTACAACATATATCAGTTGATAAATCAGCAATTGTTGTAATTAAAAGTCTGTTAGATCTTCTGTAAACAATTTTAGTTGCATGCAACTTTTTATGATTTAGCTAAAAATAGCCCGACTTCAGGTCACAGTTTGACCATGTCACCAGTTATTCAGCGTCTTCAGATTTTTACCACATATTTTTACATCTCTGAATATGATATACAAAAATATCAGGATGATGTTCAACCTAATTTTTTAGTTATAATTTTTTAAAGTATCCTCTGACCATATGTTTCTTTATTTTAAAAAAAAATCAGTGTGTTACTGTGTGCAAATATATCCTTACAATTACAAAAAATACCTGTCAGAATTTTATGATTCCCACTGAAATATTCTAACCAGCCTTTCACAATGTTCAATAATGAAGTTGTAAGAAACAAGAAAAAATTAATTCACTTATGAACTAGTTAGATCACATGGCAATGCAAATATATTGTGTATGCATTGCAGTTATGCAGATACGGCTGAGTTTAAGATTCATAATATAATAAATACAAAGATAAATCAGACACAAAAAGCACAGTGCTACAACAGGGGATAACTGAGAAAGATTATAGTTACACCAAACTGCAATAATTGTAACAATGCAATGTTTCAAAAACTGCTTTGGTGATAAATTAGCCTTAACAACATCAAATAAACGTTGCTTTGTTCAGACAGCTTGAATACATTTCTGAAATTCGAGTTTGATTATATTGAGATCACTTTGACTTAGAACACAGTGGCGAGCACTACTGTCTTGCATGGTAGGTGCACTTGTCAGACAAAGAATACGTTGGAAAGGAATCCAGCTTTCATCTTTCATTGTATGGGTAGCTGTGCACATGTGAATGTTTTCAAAGCATTCTAAGGGGGGTCATCTGCACCCCCTTGATGATTTGACACGGAATGACTCAATAATATACGTACATATATTATGTATAATAATTTAAATATGACTACATATTAAAAAATACTAGTCTACTGAAACATAGCCAGGACAGGGAAGACTAAAGGTCAGTTTTATGTTAATGGGTGTGTTACATGAGTGGATGTGAACACAAGTTATGTAATGTTAGCTGGGCGTGACTGGAAGGTCCGTATAATATATATATCATGAGACTTAAACTACTCAAACTAAACATTTGTATTTTTGTGTTATATGTAATCATTCTATCATGAAAAGAGTGTAATTTATATTTATTTCCTAATTTTTTATTTGATGGTTATGACATTAATTAAGTGGCAGATTCCACATAGAGTATAGAAAATAACAAAATATAGTTTTACTAAAACTGGCATTTGAAATGTATTTAGGAGGTTTTAGAGATTATACAGATAATATTTGAGATTTGTGGGACAAAAATAGTTTTTTTGATCATGACATGAAATTACTTTGTGTTGAAACTTGAAATGAAACAGTCTATTTTTACAAACAAATCATTAGTTAAAGTATTTCATCTAAATTTCACATAAAATTTGTAGGTCTATTTGGAAAGCTGATAGTGTTATATACTTGCTCGAAACTTGAAATGTTTACCAAAATTAAAGCTATATTTGCAACCCATTAACTTGAAGTTTCTAATTTATAATTAACACTTTTGATTATGCCCTCTCGTATGTAAGTGTATTTGAAACTTGAAGTAAACTTCAGTGCTTATATCTTGCATCAGATATTGTGGACACTGGACAACTAATATGATTATCATTGTACCTTTTATGTAATTTACCTTCATTGATTTTCTATAGAAAAAAAGTAATCTCATTATTTTTGTCTTATGAAGAATGAAATACTTTGGCTACCAAAAATATTTAAAATATTTTAATATGTGAGTTGATCTTAGTTTTTGTTCATGAGATCTAGTTTTATGTAATTGAACATTGCAATACTTTGCATTTACAGTTTCTTTTAGTACTTAACACAATTCAGGTTTGTTTTTAAGATTTTTGCAAAGGTATTTCAAAAAAGTAATAGTTACAACTAATAATAAGAAATGATAATTACAAGAAACAAACAAATACAAAATTCTTATATGACCACTTCCAGAGCATTTATGTTGACCCAAGAACACCCGATAAATTAAGCTCTGTTCATTATTACTGTGAAGCACCTAAAGCATAATTGTAACACATAAAGCTTCTTGTACCTTACTTATCACATTTGACCAGTGTAGTTAGAACATAGAGCAGCTTCAATCAGTTCTTAATTCTCAGTGGAAGCTGTGGGTAATTCTGTTTCTATTCCATTAGAGCATACGTGGCTGACCCTAGCAACAAATTAGTGCTATCAGTGATAATCAGGCACCACCAGTAATTTCTTGCACCTAATCTTATTGTTTTGATTACATATTGATGTAGTGCTGTTCTCAACTGCTTGATGATCTGCATCTTTCAATACATTTTTCAGACATTGCTTCATTATTCCAGTTATCCTCAAGAAGTTTTCTGTATAGTAGCTTATATACACTGTACCTCCTACTTCCACTAGAAATATTACAGAAGTCCAGCCTTCAGTGCAACATTCCTCAACAAGCTTTTAATATCTATCAACATTCTCTCATGATCTTATGTGTTATTTCCTTCCAAGGGTAGAGAAGCTTTACTATTATTACCTAAAGTTCTGGGCTGTATATCACCACATCAGGTTATTTTTCCAGTTGGCACAGTCCTGGGAGAAATTATAAATTATTATGATCTCTGAGATCAGCACATTCCTCCCATTTAACATAAGATGTAAAATGATTTCAGAGATTGATAGCTTTTTTTTTCCTTTCTCTAATCACTCCTTCTTTCACAAATTTAATATTTCCATATTCTCTATCAGTTCCTCTGCATCCTTACAAACCATAACAGCATACTGTTCTAGAATCTTCAGGACCTGATTTATGCCTCCATATGTACCTACCAAGTCCTATGATGATGTTTTTTCTTAATAGTACAATCTGGACAGCTCTTAATCTTGTTCACTTTTCACCTCAGTTAACTAGACTAGGAAGCTCTTTATCTACTTCAATCAGTAATCTGCATATTGTTTCCAACATATTTATTGACTTTTTTACCCTAAGATACTGGCTATGCTATCTTTCTTTCTTTCTTCAGTCTTCTTTAACTACTCTTTCACCATTTACCTACATCTTTCCATATTACCTTTTTGAAAACCACACCTGACTTTTCCAACCTTAACCTTTTGTGTCTGCGTACACTGCTCCTACAATCTTCTTTATTGCTAGGCTGCTTACTTCATTTCAACTCCTGTCTGCTACAGTGTTGAAATTGTGTTTACTAATTGCGTTTTGACAAAATGTTCCTGATTTATTAATACAAAATAGCTGATCTGTTACATTAATACTATAATTGTAATGAAAATACTGTAATTTCACATGTAAATACATAGATGGTTACATAAACAGTTTGTTTTTGATGCCCATTCTTACTACCATTTCTGATTCTTGTCCTAACCATTAGTGCTTTATTGCTATTTTCAGTTTGTTTCTTTGCAATTCATTAATCCTGTTGCAATGAGTCATGGGTCAAAGGCCTTTTCATTGTACTTGTTAACTTGTATTCATAATTGTATTGAATTATTATTAATTTATATGAATAAGTTTAGGATCAAACTAGATTATAATTCAAATTTTAGTATTATGCAATAATTAAGTTCCTAATTTAAAAGTAGATGGTAAAAGAGCACATCGAAATATTGATTTTTGTGAGTCACATGGTATATTGAATGCTGCACTGGTTTGGGTTAGGTGTTTATGATGTTAAAATACCAAGTCTATAGTTTCATATGAATTAGGAACTCAAAGTACCAATATTGACAAGGTAGAATATGAAGTAAGAATCTTGTATCTTTTAAATAGTAAGAAAAGGCTTATGTTCTGAATCATACACAGTAGGGCCCATTCATCTTTTTCCTTTTATGGAAATGGCCCATATATGTATTTATATATATATATACACACACACATATATATGTATACATATATTTATACACACACTTACTGTAATATATCACATGTGAATAACCAATCAGCAGCTTAGAATATCCCATAGTGGTTTTTTCTACCATTTTAATTTGTTAGAAGCTGTTTTGTTCTTTTGAAACAAGATTTTAAGAAGGTAAGTTGTTTCTGTTTGAATTTTCTTCTTTTTTTTTTAATAACCAAATACAACCTATATGCTAAGCTTGATAAATAATAGTAAAATTCTGTGGTATTAGTTTAGTAACTAATGGTATTGTGATGATTCAACTGTAAATATAAACCTATAAAAAAAATAATATCCTCTACGTGCAAAAGTTTAAAAGGCTTAGCAACCTATGTCAAGCAACAACCGAGTTCAAAGGCCATAGCTAGAAGAGATAATTGTTTGCTTTACTTTTTTATTTACTGTTCTATATTTAGGAAAAATAAGTTTAATTAATTATTTCTAAATGGTAATAAGCTATACATACATACAATGTATAATTTAAATGTAACTGTTTATTACATAATGCTAGTCTACTGAAACACAGTTAAGACAAGGTCACTTTCATGTTTTGGAATGGAAAAAAGAATAATTTGTAATTATTTCATAAGTTGTTTTTTTTATGGCATTTACATTGTTGATCACATTAACAGATCCCACATACAGTAGAGAAATTAACAGACAAAGTGTGGAATCTTACTGAAAATAAACATTTGAAGTGTATTTAGGAAGTTTTAGAGATTACACAAATAATGTTTGAAAGAAAGAATGGTTTTCTAATCATAACATTAAAATCACTTAGCACTTGAACTTGTAATGAAATATACACAATATTTTCAAAATAAATCTTTAGTAAAAATACTTCATTAAAAAATTTGATTTTTTGTGTACAGAAAATTGCAATTTTTAGTAAGAGTCTACCAAATTTGTGAAAATACACATACTGCATCAAGAGTTAAGTTCTTAACATGTACAAATGTATATACAAACTCCTGTATATTGCACAGAGGCTGTCATGAAATAGTTAAACTATACTGAGAAAGTTTTACATTTTAACAATCAAAATCGGTTTGAAAAAATAAGCACATCTAAAGTTGTGAAAGTCTTTTTTTTTGTGAATTTAAATTTATCATGTCACCAAACATAGAACTAAAACAGTATATGATGCCCTTTACACATTGCAAATATACATCACTCCTTATTCCTCCACGTTCCGTGTGACTTTTTATGTATGCTTCAAATTTTATGCAAGCTCTGTCTTGACAGATGTCAGGGTTTTTTGTTGACAACAATGCTGTTTACTTTGTTACAATGTTCTTTTTGCTGGTGTAACTATCTTCTGTTATCAAATTTCTGGATCTTTGTTGGAGATCTTGTATAATTTGTAGGTATAAGATTTGGTGAAGGTATATATGCAATGTTTGTAAATGTGGCTAAAGTGTTCCATTTTGTCGATAACAGAAATTAAACTGAAATACTTGGAATCTCAAGTTCAGATATTTGGTTATATTAAAACATCAATGTTTGACTCATTTTCACTTCATTAGTTTATCCTTATAAAGCTCAATTTTTCTTGCATATTTATTTAATAAAAGATATATTAAGGTATGGAGTGTTCCAATGATGATAATTATTCTTTAAAATTTATTCATTGATAACCTGAAACTACAAATGACAAAAATTAAACTTTACTCTGTATTTTTGCACATTGAATATTTTGATATATTAAAAAAAACAATATAAGTGTTTCAGATATTTAAATAATTGAAATGTTAGATTTATATCACCATGTTTTAGATTATTAAACTGTAGAGATTAATGCATCTCTGTACTTTAGTGATGCCCCTAATTGTTCTTTTTGTTAATCCCTGGAATGTATTGTTTGATTCTAGAATATATTTGTCAGAGTGAAAGCAGAACAGCCTGATGATGTACCACAAGATGAGGTTATTTCAAAGTTCAGTGTCAGCAGTGATGATAATCTGGATTGTTCAAAATGTAGTGTTACAAATGTGAAAACAGAAAGTGAATCTAGGTTAGAAACTAGCTCTGGTGAGTACAGACATCTCTAAGAAAACTAAATTTAATGGCAGTGGCTGAAAAAACTAGTTGGATTCTTAATAATTATTTACAATTTATTGAACTCTTGTAAGGCCACTTTTTAATCTTTAAGATTACCTTGAAGTGTGTGTGTGTGTGTATATATGTTTGGCCTAGTAGTTAGGGTGCTTAACTCATAACCTGAAGATTGTGAATCCAAATCTCCATCAACAAACATGTTTGTTCTCTGTGTTTGTGTTATCTGGGCTGGCCACCTGGGTGTAAATATTGTTGGCTTAAAAAAAATACTGGGTGATCCAAAACTAGTTGGGATTAAAGTCATAATAAAGAAGAAAGATTGATTTTTGTTTGATGTGACTTTTGATATCTGTTCTTAAAATTATTGTGTTAAACAGTTTGAAGTGATAAAGTTAGAACAGTTGAAAAACTTGTTAAAAAAGGTTGGTTGGAAATGGATGGAGAAAACAACCATTGTTTCTATAAAATGAAACAGTAAGTCTTTTTCATCTTGTTTGTTTCATCATACATGTTTTTCACCTTGCCCTCAATTTTCAACTTCTGTTGTATCGTGCTTAAATCTTTTTTTCTGGAATTTCATTAATTGAAATGTCTTACATTTGGCTGTTTGCCTCTCCCAGTTTTATCTTGGGAACCCCTGATTAGTTTGGTTCCTGAATTTCTAAGTTTAAGTTATCATCAGGAGTCTCATCAGATTGCTTCCTCTTCTGCTTCTTGTCCTTTTATGCCATTTCATTGTATCGTTTTTCTAAAGACTAGCAGTTGCTGTGGCCGATTGAGGTGACTTGTATGTGGAAGTCATTGAGAGGGGTACTTGTGTTTTATTCTTTTTTATTTATAGTTTAAAAAAAAAGCCAGAAACTGGTGTTCCATCACAGATCTTTCTTCTCTTTTTCAGTTTATGTTGGTTTCACAGTTCAAAATGGAAGCACTATGGATGACCACCACAGCTGATATCTCACTCTTTTTTACATATTTTAATTGTCTTACCTTCCTAGTATTTCCTTCACTTAGATCAAATGTACTACTCTCAGGCTTTTCCTTTCAGCATTTATTAGATATGTCCAGTCTTTGACACTCTTACTTGTGTCTTTTCAAAAGGTACCTTCTCAGTCACATCTGTTCTCTAAGCAGTAGCCCATTTGAGTTGGCTGGTCAAGTCAATCTTGACTTCAATATTTGGTCTACTTTGGCATCTTTTTTAATTATTGATTCATTTGGGCTCTGCTTTTCCAAATTTGTTTGCAAGACAAGAAGCATCAAGTCACCTCAGTATTATTTTGTACTTCCTGCATGAGATGTTCTATATCCTTTTGAGAGACTGCTGCTTCTTTCAAACATCTTTTCCCCTTTAGGCCAGGATCACATAAGGCTTTTTCAGTTGTATTCTGTTGCCACCCCCATCCAAACTCCTACAAGAGGTATTGTACTTGGCATTGGATCAACTTTCTTGACTGGACAGGTTTCTTCCAAAGAAATTACCACCTTATACTCAGTTCTTTTGTTGGTTCTGTTCCCAGTTAGGCATGCCAAAGTTCAGTTATCAAACATCTACTTTCCTGATCCCCTGTACCTCTTTCATATGTTTTGACTTTGAATGCTCTCAGTCGGTAATGGATTAATCTATTTCTATATGTTTATCATCCTCTTTACATTTTGTTGACATTAATTGGCAACAATCCTTGTTGAATCCCGTTGGTAACACTTTTTTTTGGCTGGCTGAGTCTTGGTTTTCTCTTTTCCACCATCTGGCATCCATGACCCTTTTTCTTTTACCATCATCTGTATTACTCTTGCTTCAGCTGTTTACATATCCCTTTCACCTTGGAAAGTCTCATCCCTTCATCTTCACAGGTGGGAGTTTTTGGTCCTGTACTTGGCAGTTAGGTTTATCTGATTTTGTAACTCCTGTTTTTGTCTTACTTGTGTTGCCCATCTACAATGTATCTAAATATATGGGGCATGCTTTTTTACCACTAATCTATCTGCTACTGTTTACCACCAGGCTGACCTCTTTTATCCACTTTTTGGCCTACTCCACCTGGTTGCTTGACAATGGCTTGTCAATTTCTACCATTACAAGTTATTCAGCAGTTTTTTTGGGCTACCTGTCACCATTATGGTTATGCCCTTTCCTCTCTTGTTCTTTCTACCTTTCTTCACTCTTCTGAATTAATTTCCTTCTCTTGGTGAGACATCAGTAAGTCTTCAGACTTGCATGTTAAAATCAGGGGTTTGATTCCCCCTGGTGGACATGGCAGAGAGAACAGTGTGGCTTTGCTATATGAAAATACACACACATTGTTTTCCTTGTCCAGTTTCTTTGTCTAACTGGGATTTTAATGTTGTTTTACATGCTCTTACTCAGATTCCTGAACTGTTGTCTACTTGCTACTTCCACCATCTCTCATTCTTAAGGTCTTATTTTCTTTTCCTTCTTGCTTGTGGTTATTGCAGATCAGAGATTTATGCATTTTGTGCTTCATATACTTTGTTTACAGGTCTACCATGATTTTATTTGCTGACTACTTGTTCCTTCCATAGACATACCTTTTCTCCCAAACTCATCTCTTTACGATTGTAACAACTCTAATTGTGTCTTTTGTGTCCAGTTTGGGCAGTCAGGTGTTACTAGGAACCTCTCTTCTTCCAGGGATTTCTTGTCTTCTATATCTACCAGATGGATTTTTCAGCTTACACAGATTATCATTTCCTCTCTTGCAGGCTGTATCATATTAAATTTGCCACCTAACTCACTCTCTGACTTTGCAATTTCGATGGCTTTTGGATGAGATTCTTCAGGTTGGAATCTTGATTGTGCCTAACATTTTCATTCCTCATTATTTCCAAGATTTCGTGGTTTTGTCTTTATCTGAATTTCACTTTGTTCCATTTGCCATACTCCAATATATTCAATATCTTTGGTGAATATGTGCTTTTTCTATTTCCTTATCCAATAATACTATAAATCTTATTTACTTTTTGAAACCCACTTAGTGGTCACTGTTGCCTCACAGTATATTGTTAATTTCCTAAATTTGTATCAAGTCAGGGGTAATGGCAAGTATTAAACCTATCCATCCTGCCTCCAAAAGTGAATCCGTTGAGATAGGATTTTCCACAAGATGTGTGTGTGTGTGTGTGTGTATATGTACACATATAGAAATAAAAGCTTCACATGATGATATTAAGGTCGTTTGTTTGCAGTTAAGCATTCCATGCTTCACTGATCACACTGCATTATAAAATGGCAGGAAAATGCAGAACATTAGTATGTTTAATTGTTAATGAGAACATCATGAGAGTCACGTGATTTGTAAAGTTTTCATTCATATTACTATTTTGGAGGAATTTCATTTAATTCTGACATATTTATGGATAAAATGTTTCTCTATAGTTTTTCTTGTTTGCTCACAGTCTCTTATCTTATAGAATAGTATTACTCTGAATTTCAGGTATTTTTCCTTTGCACATTGGTTTAAATGTTTACTTAGTCCAATTTGTCGCAATTCTGGGTAATTTATCTGTTGTCTGTGGATAGCCATTCTGTTCTTTAATTGGTCCCTGGTCTGCCCAATATAATCCAATCCACAACCTGCACATTTTATACAGTATATTAGATTTTTTGATGTACAGTCCATCTCTGTGTTGATATGAAAAGTTTTTTTTAAATTTCTGAATTTTATAGATTCATTAAAGACCATAACTTCCATAAATTATCATGGAAGAAGCTGCCACCAGAGGAGAGTACCTTCATATTTCCTTGGCCCATAAATGCTGATTTTATCTGTTAGATTTTCTGAAAATGTGTGCATTTTCTCCTGTAAAATACCTTTGTAGTGGTTAGATACTGTTGATTCAGACACCCCTCCAGTATTTCCCAGTGCAAATTTCACCCTTGTTTTTGAGTGGAGCATGGGAGACATTTACTGTTTCTAGTTTCTAGACATTGAAGTGGTTAACTTGGAAAATTCCTCAACATTTGTGGGATTTTTCTGGTGAGAATTTAAGTGAGCAGCACAATTTAGTTAGAAGTATGGCAAGAGTGTCCATGTTAGTATACTGCATCTTACTCCCTGTTATATAATGTACCAATACTCTACAAGCTGAATGAGATTAAGTGTTCTGTGTGGTAGTAAGTTGTATAACAGAATACATACCAGTCTGAAAAGTCTCATCATTACCCCATTCACACTATGTTTCTTGAACATATGACCTGTTGTATGGCAAAGCTCAGTTTATCATATTTTTCTTCCCATCCCCATGAAACATTGGGTTATTTTGCTTTTTGTCTTACATAGTTACATTTGGGCAAACATTTTACCCTCTATGAGATGGATATGATCTCCCATGAATTTGCTTCTTTTGTAGCCCTCACAGTAGTATGTCACATTCCATGAGCTTTCTTTGTCTATCACCTTCTCATAATAAAGCTCATCTAGGGTTTTTGTAGCTGCACTTCCCCCTCCACTACATCAATGTGGTATTTCCAATAGGTAGATATCTCTATGCATTTATTTCTATTATTCTTCCCAGTTATTGGTGCACAATATTTTTGCTTTATTTACAAATGCAATTAATTTCATGGAGATCTACAATGCAAAGAGATGTGACACTCTCCTATTTATGAAGGTTTATTGTTGCTTGGTGATTACATCATGCTCTAACATAGCTCATGTCACAAGTTTTTAAACAAAAAACAATTATAGTAATACATGCAAAGTCTCAGAAGCAGATTAAAGAAAAATAGCTAGTGTGTGTTTAAAGAGTTATCTGTAAGAAATACTTTTACAGGTAAAGAAAATGTTAACTTTCCCATATCTTGATTTTTCCATCCAATTGTCGCTTTATTCAGTTTGTCTATGATTAACAGAATTTTCGGTATTAGGCCCATTCATTACTTGAAGTGGGATGGTTTGTGAAATTTTTGAAGCTGAATACTGCTGTATCCTTTATTCATCACAAACTTATGCTTATTGTATTGTGGGAAATAATGATTTACTTCTCTTCTCAAAGTAATATTTAAATTAATATTTTATGAACATGTTTTTAAAACTTAATCATAATCTGATAATGAAAGATGTATGGAGAATAACTTTTCTATTTCTAGTATTTCACAAAAATATTTGTGTGCATATTTCATCATATCCTTTAAGAATTGTGTGATTAACATTTTAACTTCTGTTTGTTTTTACATTATGTTCAAATATTCTTCTTGAGAAATCCGTGTAGATTGAAAAAAAAAAAAAAAAAATCCAAAACATTTACTTCTGATGACAGTATAGATCTATTATGGTTTCCAGGGTTTCTACTCTTTGCCCATCTATGCATTGAAAACTCTTGGTCCAGTCTTTTATTCCCCAACTAAAGGTCACAGGCAACATTTAATTTGAAAAATTATAAACCAACTTCAATGAACCATCTATCTTCATATTTTATAGAAGGATAGTTAATTCAGAGAATGTAATCACTTTTTCTAAACAAATCATGTTGGAAAAGTTTCTATCAACAGTGCTGTAATTATTCACTATTAACACTGTGACTTTTAACTAATTTTGCATTTCTACAGTTCTTTTTTCATTTATATTTATAAATTAATTAAAGAGAATTAAACTTCCCAGTGGGTATGAATTCCCATGTTCATGTGTCTGCTACAAAGGTCAACAAGACTTTTTCTCTTCCACATCTGCTATCTACTCCTTCCTTGTTAGCAGGATGACAAGTGACTACTCGGTTTCTCCTACTCCTAATATTGCTGTTCATGTTGGGGAATTTGCCACTCAGTTTCACAGCATTATACCTTATTATAATAAATATGCCTTGTTCCCCATATTTATTAGATTAAAATTCATTGGTTCATCACCATCAGAAAGAGATTTGTGTAGATTCTCAATTAATTGGCTCCCTGAAGGGGTCTAGATTGAAACCTGGGATCACTTTAAACAGATAACAGTTTTCAAATTCTTCTTATTCTGATGGTTGTCCTTCAATCCAACTTTTGTCTTAAGCCTATCAACAATCCCCACAGCCAGTTGAGGAAAAGTTGGGGATTATGCTGATGTCTAATTCAATCAGATTGTTTTATTAATTTCTTTCTTTGGTTCCCTAGTGAGTTTTTTGGGATTTATTGAGTATATTTGCTTTGTTAGTAATTGTTTATTTAATGTCTTCTGCCCTTATGGACTTTGGTGAGGCTCCTTTTCTCTGTTCTGTGTTTATTTGCTGAAGTTCCAGAGATGTTAAATTCCAAATTCATACAGCCCATTTACATTCTTCATTATCATCAATGTTTCTGGCATTTATTTAGGAGAACATGCCTGTAGTGTTTCCAAACCTCCATTGGTTCTCAGGTCTATTGGTTCCCATAACAGGGTCCATTTATATTCTTGAGGATTTTTAACTTGGGTGGACTAACACTGTTGTTATTAATGGCTATCCTGTGTAAAGGGGAGCAGAGGGAACATGATTACTTCACTTCCTGGAGATCTGGAGTTTTTCCACCAGAGATCTATGGGTACTTCATGTTGTGGCTGCAGAGTTGGTCATTGAATTTACATCATTTCCTTCACAGTCTGCTCATCCTATTCCCTTTTCACCTCTGACAAATCCATGGCAAGTGGAGCTTCACTCCCAAGCTGTAAGAGAGTTGTTAATCAAAAGGGTAGTAGAGAGGGTCAATCCCATTTATTTGTTGTACTCAAGAAGACAGGATATTGGCACTCAATCATCAATCTATCTTAACCAATTTTTAGATCCAACTCGCTTAACAATGGAATCTTTTCTCAACCTACGATGGCACTTTGCACCATTGCTCTGGATCACCAAGTTTGATGTTACTGACACTTATCTCTATTCTGTCAAAACAGAATCTTCCCAGAGATTTCTTCATTATTTTTATACAAGGATCAGGTGCTACAGTTTGTAGCTCTACCTTCTAGTCTTGCATCAGCACCTTTTGTCTTCTGCAGAGTTGTTTGAGCCTTTTCTCATCACCTGCATCCCTTGGGCCTGTATGCACATCATTATATGGATAACTGGCTCCTTCCAGTTCCATCCTGTGAATTAGCAGAATAACTTTTTCAGATTCTCCTTTCAGAAGCTACAAAAGAAATTTTGTCACTGGTATAATGTTTATTTTCATCTGAGTTTGTTTTTCAATACTCACTTAAGCTGCACCTAACCAATTCCTCTCAGGCTTCAAGTTATGAAAAAAGCCTTCAGTCTTTTACTTATGTCTCCTCCTTCTATTGTACAAATGGTCTTCTCTCTTTTAGGGATGTGGGCATCACTTGAGCATCTAATTTCTTTGGGATAAGCATACATGAGCACCCTTCAGTGATCACTGTATGATTAGTGGATCATGCATTCTGATCCTTTGGATCATTTTATTTCATTATTAAGAAGCAACATCGTGGATTGTGAATGATGGTTGTATAATAAAACCACCACTATTGAGGTACCCATTCCATCACCTTGTCCCAAGATCCAGCTATTCACAGATGCATTTCTTCAGGGATGGAAAGCTTACCTTCAAGGTCAGAAGTTCCAGGGTATTTGGACAGAGTTTATTCTTCATATCAACATCCTCAAACTATTTGCAGTTCACAGGGTGATGTTTCAAGGTTTTTCTCATTGGAAGGGAAAAATTGTCATTGTATATCCCAAAAATGTCATGGTGGTAGTTCAGATTTCTCATCAAGGAGGCACACATTCTCAAAACATTTGTTTTTGAACCTTGGATCTTCTCTTTTGAGCTCATTCCCATTGTACCAGTCTTTTAGAATGTCGTGTTCCAGGAGTGATGAATTTAATTGCAGATCACTTGTCTCAACCAAGCTGGATTCTCCTAACAGAATGGATGCTACATCACAAGTGGATTTGCTCTCAGTTTGGGTTTCTGGTGATAAATGCCTGAGTGACTCATTGAAATTCTCAACTGCAGTTGTTGCGGTCAGCAGTATCACATCCTCGAGCATTGGCAACAGATGCATAAAGTCAGGACTGGTCAGGTTTACATTTGTATGCCTTTTCCCCGATTTGGCTGTTGTCCGAGGTTCCGACTGTGGTTCATTCTACATCCTATCAAATTCTCTTGGTTGCACCTTATTGGCTAGCACAAATGTTGTTTCTGCTTCTTCAGTATCTACAGGAATGCCTGCCTCTTCCACATTGGAAGTCTCTCTTGAGACGACTTCTTTGAGACATTATACACTCAACTGTTTGGAAATTTGTACTTAATGCTTGGATGGTATGTGGTTTTTTGCCTGACATAAAGGTTTAACTTTTAAGAGTTTTCTGCATTTAACTAAATCTCTCCACAAGTCAGCATGACCATTTACAAACCAAAATGAATATTTTGGTGTATTAAAAGTAATTTAAACTCTATTCATCCAAAAGTATTTACGATACCCTGATTTACAAAAGTGTTTGAGAAGAGTTGCTTGGTCTATGATAGTTTTATATAAGCCATCATTATTCACTATTTTTAGGTATTCCAAATATTGAAAGGTTTCTAAATTCTAAGTTCTATCAGGTCTGCTGAATGTTTTTCTTATTCTTTGGCACAAACACCTTTTTCATTTACAAAATTGGACTTTTACAGTTGTTTCTCATGTGCTGTTTCATCCTCCTTTTGATTCATTAGCATCAATTTTTTATTTTACTTTTTTCTTGAATTGTATTTTTTATTGTTGTTGGCTTGTGTACATTGTTGGTGAAGACTTGTTTACAACCCATGTGCATAGGACTTCTTATTGTTCCACATTTGTCCTGCTTTACCTCAATATGTCCTTTCTTTTAAAGACTGGCAGCTGGGGAAAGGAAAGGATTCTTCTTTCAAATTTATTTACCAGCTTTTTCTCATTTTGTGACTGCTCTGATCAGTTGTTATGTCCTTTCAGGGCTCTCAGTTATATGTTTTTTTTTACAGAAGAAGGACCACTTGGTTGAGCACTGGTTCTTTATCCTCTTCATGATTCTAAGTGCAAGTGGAATATTCCTTGTACACTCAGGTGGGAAATGAGGATGAATGTTCATAATTCCAGACTGAATGAGTTTTGTTCCTGTGGTTGAGTACAGCATTTATGATCCCACCATTCCACCTTTTGAACTTCTTCAGGTGAGGAAAATAGTTTGCCCACATAGATATTGCTTACTTTCTTGTGATTCCAATGGTGCAAAATACATCAATGTATGGCTATAGGTTGGGATCTAAAAGTGTATATGTATATATAAAACATTGTGTTCCACAAACCCTAGCCACATATGTGGAATATAGGAACCATGACTCCTTAATTTAAACCCTGACTTGTGAAACCTCAGCTGTCTGGTTGGTGCTGGTCTATACCAACAATTGGTTACATCCTATTCTACCTTTTATATAGGAACTTTGGCATTTGAATGGGGTATGAAAGATGAGCAAGTGTTTTCAATTCTTAGATGGGCAAAGATTGGAATCCCTGGAGATCAAGAATTCTCTCTATTATCAGTGCAGGAAAGTATTGCTGGAAATACATTTTGAATTTAGGAAAATGTTAATTTTTAAGGACACATTTCTTCTTTCTTAACCATGTGATTCTATCAATTATTAAATGAGATGGTAAAGGCAGTGAATTTTATAATTTTCTAAACATCCATTATATACTGATGTGATAGACAGATGAGTTTTTGTTTTATATAATAGATTATTAAAATAACTAACAGTGTAAATATTAGAAATGCATTAGATTAAATTAGGTAAGTTAATGAAAAATAGTAATCATAATTTTTCACAAGGTGTATTCATAAACAGCTTGTACATTACTTCATTTGATGCAGTAGTATGTGCTGCATGTCAGTGAGAGATAAAGTTGTGTGATGGGATAATTAATTGGACTTGGGTCAAAGGGCAGTTAAGTAATAAAATTCTGCAAAAACAGGTTATGAGTTATAGTATGTAAATTTTAATGGGTACTTTGTTGTTATAAATTTGATCACTACAACCAAGCAGTAGTGAGAAGAGTAATTTTCTCCACCTGTGTGCTACTTTGTCTCATTCCTAACTTGCTCTCAGATGACATTTGAAATAAAAATATACTTTATTTTGCCAGTATCTTGCTGCTGTAAATATTTATTACATCATCTATTGAACCATTCCCTTCTGTGAAGCTTACAGTATACTCATATGTAGCAGGATGGTTTCAGGCCCTCCTTATAAAAGAAGTAGGGCTGCATCCCCATCCCACTTCAAACATTGGCTCTGTACATTTTCAGCCAGGTCATAAGCTCTTTCACTTAGTAGAAGTATTCTTTGTCTCCATTTCCAATACTACATGAATGACTGACTCCTTTGTCCAAATTAACATTCAGAGTTGTGACCTCCCTTAAATTTTGGGAGATAGTGTGTTTAGATTGGCTGATCAAGTTCCCGAAGTCTGTATGAACCTCCTACTTACTATATGATTCACTTGAAAGTCTTTCTCAGTTTGTTTGTACAGCAAGCTAAATAATCTTTTAAGACTTAGAGCTTATGGTTACCAAAACTCTTGTTTCTTTTTTCTTCCAGCATGAGGAGTTCTATATCTTTTGGGAATTCTGGCTTCATTTGAGCTCCTTGCTCTTTTCTTATTACTCATATGACATGAGAGATTCTAAAAGTATATCTTTATGATTCTTTTAAATATAAATCTTTCTCTTTTCTGGTGTAACTCCCAATTACCACCCATTAAAGCCTGCTGCAACTGTCAGTTTTCATACACCCTAAACAAGTCTTTATATGCAGTAAGGCATTCATCTGCATGACATAGTGCCATGTTCTAAATGACCTTATTCACAGCTAAAAATAGCTATCATAAATGTTTGGTAAAATTTATTTTCTATTTATTGCAGAACATTTTAACAATTTTATTCAAAGTTTTGTTTTATTAAATCCATTTGCTATTAATTTTTGTGTCAGTATTTTAACATTATCAATACATATTGTAACTTATTACAAGTTTTACAAAATTTCAAAAATTGTGAAGTTATAATGCTTGTAGCAGAAGAGTGTGGTACATCACTATTAAAAGAGGGTAAATCAAATTTTGGATATGTAAAATATATTCTTTTTGTCCAAAATATTTATATTTATGTTTTTATCAATTATTCTTCTGGATGATATTTAAAATCAACAATATTTTATATTGTTGTTTCTGATAGAATTAGAAATAAAAAATAATTGTTAAGTAGACTTTACAAGTAGATGAGTGGTGGTTGGGAGCTATACTGGTTAGTTTAGATAACTGGTTGGGGGACCCTTTATACTGGTGTCATTCATTTACTGAACTATCAGTCAGTGCCTTATTACCATAATGGGGGCTGGAATGCTAACTTCAAGAGGTAAGTTTATGTAATGTACTTTCCCACAAATGGTAGTACCTTATTTTTACTTTTTGTGTATTTTTTCATTTAATTTCTTTTTCTTCTTTACTATGGAGAGCAGTTACCTTCCCACAACTACCTTCAAGCAATGAAGAGTGATGTAGATGTGGGACAGTCTGGGCTTTAGCACTCATGTCTCACTCTTCTAATTTCTGTTTCTACTCCTTTATTTTTCTTTATGTGAGACAGACAAATGGAGATTAAGACTGACAGACAGTGTATCCCTGCTGTAATGTGGGTTCTACTTCTGTAGTGACCTCCAAAACCTAGGGTATATTTTATATCTCACATGGGGCCTGTACCCAGGAATCTTTTTCAATTGATGCAGCATTTTTTCTTTTGGCTTGTTTTTGGTTATAACAAATTATATATTTATGTATATACACTGGTGCTTCAATTATCTTTACTTGTACAGGGAAATGGCAGACAACAAAAACATTTGATAATCCAACAGTAGTTTATCTCGTTAGTTAACCTGCTGTTTAATCTAACTAAAATTTTTCATCACATGTAACTTCATTGTCTTAATTTATAATCTCATTTACTGTTGTTTAATCACATTATTATCAAGAATTATAAAAGTATTCTCAGTCATAATCATAAAAGGCGAGTGTCAATCAGTCATGTTCAGTTTCTTGTAACTGTGTGAAATACAAAGAGTCCAGTTTCATGTTTTGTACAAAATTACTCTCTTTTGATTGCCCATTTCTATTTTTGTTTAACTGTTAACAAAGGTGCAAATAAATTCTAAATTTTAGCACTTTTTCTGCCATAGGCACAGAAATGCATTCACATACTATAAATGCCTGTGAAAAAATAAGTTAAACTTTAGCGCAAATCTATGCATATGAATTATTGCAAAATAGCCTTGTTAAAATAGTCTGTAAATGACAATGCGTAACTGGACAACACTCCAACATAACCTGAATAAGCATCTGTGCTAAAAGGATGGCTGCCATGCAACACGAAACAGCTGATGACAACTGAAGTTGATTAAAATGTTTAATAATTCATATTATTTATTTTGTGTGTTTTTGTTTACCATGTATTTAATCACTAATCAGTAAAGTTAACCAAGCTACATATGTTTTGTTTTCTTGTCTTAACAGCCAAAAATTAAAGAGACAAGACTGCTTGAACCAGCCGACTCACAATTTGAACACACACCAGGTCCTTTGTTATTCTTCATTCTTTTTTTCCCTTAAAGCTTTTCAAAATAATCATGTCATTGTAATTAACATGTTTTGAAAAAACCGTCTCTCAGAAATTAGTTTTTGTTGCAAAAATTTAGGTGTTGCATTATCAAGGCACAAGTGTATTGTGTCTGGAATGTGAAAGTTTAACTTTGATTGTGTTTGTTTAACTTTGAAATTATGTATATACATTGTATCTACAATAAGTCAGACATCATAATGTTGAATATGATACTTTAATAATAGAATTATGTGTATATAAGTGGATAATTGGTACATTGAACTGTAGATTGAAATATTTCACAAATGTTTTATTTTAAAATGATAAACTTAAATGTAGATAATATAATACTGTCATATTCAAACTACATTTAAAGTTGCTTTTGTTGATGTACATCGATAATAAAATTAATTTAATTTTGAATGTAAATGTGAAAAATCACAAGATGTGCAAACAAGTCAGAGAAGAATCAAAATTAAGCATGTAATTACTGGTGGAAAGTGACATTGGCTG
Source organism: Carcinoscorpius rotundicauda (assembly GCA_011833715.1). Taxonomy (NCBI): domain Eukaryota; kingdom Metazoa; phylum Arthropoda; class Merostomata; order Xiphosura; family Limulidae; genus Carcinoscorpius; species Carcinoscorpius rotundicauda. Next base: position 89,667,031 of record CM022393.1, on the reverse strand, counting down.
TTATAATACTATACTGTCGTAGTTTCACTGTCAGTTTTATATTTTGACTGATGAAAACTTCTCAACTTGTCATGTTACCTCCAATTTATGGTTTCAGTGGTATTTCAGTCCAGGGGGATATGTTCTCATAAAGTATGAAACTATTGAATAAAAAAAATAAAAAAATGCATCATAATTGTTTATCTTTTTAATATTTTGATATTTATTTTCATTGTACTGGGTAAATGAAGTTTATTTACAAATAAACTAACATGTTATTATTAACAATGTTTTTCTTATCACATATTTTGAATTTAGATGTAAAGACTAGTGTGAGCATCTGTTGTGGAAGTCACTTTCCTGGATGTGTTTTTAGACAAGAAGCCTCATTTACAGAAACCATGGAATTCCCCATACCAAACAATTATGTATGTGAAAAAGCAAATTTGAATGGAAATAACCTTAAACAGTCTATTATACCTCAAGTTGGCGATAAACCATACAGTTGTGTAGTTTGTGGAAACCAATTTGTAACAAACAGTAATTTAAAAAGACATCAAAAAGCACATACTGGAGATAAACCTTACAGTTGTGCAATTTGTGGAAAACTGTGTGTAACAAATAGTGAGTTAAAAACACATCGGAGAACACATACTGGGGATAAACCTTACAGATGTTCTGCTTGTGGAAAACAATTTGGAACAAGTAGTAACTTAAAAATGCATCAAAAAATGCATAATAGAGAGAAACCTTACAGTTGTGCAATTTGTGGAAAACAATTTGGAAGAAATTCTTACTTAAAAAAACATCAGAAGAGACACACCATGGAAGAATTTTACAGCTGTGAGGTTTGTGGAAAAAAATGTGGTCTGAAATCTATATTACAAACACATGAGAAAATACACAATGGGGAGAAATCTTACAGTTGTGAAGTTTGTGGAAAATGTTTCAGATCAAGTAGAAAGTTAAAAACACATCAAAGGACACATTCAAAACCTCACAGCTGTGCAGTATGTGGAAAATGCTTTGGACTAAAATCTAATCTTCAAACACATGAGAGAGTACACACTGGGGAGAGACCTTACAGTTGTGCAATTTGTGGAAAACAATTTAGAACAAGTGGTTATTTAAAAACCCATGAGAAAATACACACTGGAGAGAAACCTTACAGTTGTGCATATTGTGGAAAATGCTTTGGGTTGAAGTCTAATTTAAAAACACACGAGAGAATACACACTGGGGAGAAACCTTACAGTTGTGCAGTTTGTGGAAAAAGCTTTAGATCAAGTAGTAAATTAAAAACACATCAGAGAACACACACAAAACCTTACAGTTGTGCAGTTTGTGGGAAAAGCTTTGGACTGAAATGTAATCTACAAACACATGAGAGAATACACACTGGGGAAAGACCTTACAGTTGTGCAGTTTGCGGAAAACAATTTAGAACAAACAGTTATTTAAAAATACACGAAACAATACATACTGGAGAGAAACCTTATAGTTGCACATATTGTGGAAGATGCTTTGGATTGAAATCTAATCTTACAACACATGAGAGAATACACACTGGGGAAAAACCTTACAGTTGTGGAGTTTGTGAGAAATGCTTCAGATCAAGTAGTAAGTTAAAAAAACATCAAGGAACACATATGAAACTTTATGGTTGTGCAGTTTGTGGAAAGAAATTTGGAACAAATATTAAATTAAAAATACATGGAAGAATACACTCAGGAGAGAAGCCATATAGCTGTGCAGTTTGTGGAAAACAGTTTGTAACAAATATTGGATTAAAACTTCATAAAAGAATACACTCTGAGGAAAAGCCTTACAGTTGTGTAATTTGTGAAGAACAGTTCACAAAAAGTTATAAATTAAAAATGCATCAGATAAAAATACATAGCAAGAACGTGTACAGTTGTGTATTTATGGGAAACACTTCAGAAGAAATAATTCCTTGAAAATTATCAGCTAAATACACACAGGAGAGACAACTTAGTTCATAATTTGTGAAAATTACTTTGCAATAAATATTGACCTAAACATGAGAGAATACAAATAGGTGAAATATTACTATATTATTGTTGAGTGTATGGTAAAGAATTTCTAACAAATTGTAGCGAAAACCCATGGGATAATATATAGAGGTGAGAAACCAAACATTTGTAGAGTTTCAAAAATATTACTTACCTGCTTGGGTATTAATTAAGTTACTACTGAATATGGTTTTGAAGAAGATGCATGTTTGGAGAAATCATACAATTGTGTAATGTATGAATGTGTGTGTGTGGGATAAATGGAGATCTTGGAAAACATGAGAGAATACTCACTGGGGAGAAACTGTACATTTGTGTAATATGTGGCAAATCGTGTGAAACAAATGGTGATCTTAGAAAACATGAGAGAATACTTTTCTTGGGAGAAATACTTTTTGTGTAATGTATTTTTGATAGAAATTTGTCAGTAATTGTAACTTTAAAATACATGAGAAGGAATAGTTTTGGTCCATGTGTGAAACATAATTCAGGTGAAGTGTGTTTCTCATCTTTCTTGAAGAGAAGAGTAATTCTTGATCAACACAGAAAGACGATGTTGAGCCTTTTCTGAAAGGTTAAACACTAGGATTTCAATGAACCAATCCCTCTTGATGACGAGAAACTTGCATGAAATAAAAGTGTACATTCGAATGGCTGATATGGGTACCTATACTTTTATTCATAAGCTTATCAATGAGTGTTAATACCCACACCAGAGGTTCTGAGATAAAATGAACTAATCATTCAGGATGGATACAAGTGTCATCTTGAGCTATGTGTTGAGCCTTTTAAACATGCATTAAACATGTTTAATTTTTAAACATTAAAAATTCATTAAAAACAAAATTACATACTTAGTAAGCTGATCCTTTCTATCTTCTTGACATATGATGCACATAGAGCACACAAATAGTGAAGATCTATCAAGAATAGTAATTGGTTCCATTGTCTTATTTCATGCGAGGAACTACCAGGTTAAACTCCACTTCTCTATCATGTCTCAGTACAGTGATTTAAAAAAAAATAACCTTTTTAAGATATTTGAAGTTCCAGTAATATTCATCTAATCTAACTGAATCTTCATTTTAAACTTTTTTAAGTAATAATGTCATATTCTGATATTCATAGTTATGTTTGAGATTGGGTGTATATGGCAAACACAGCTTATTGAAGGCTACAAAATGCAAATAAATAAATAATTCTTTTTTAAAAGAAACAAATTACATAGGAATGCACATAGAGAAATATCAGCTCTGTTATATCAAATTCTCAACCTTTTAAACCTGATTGTCTTGTGTAGAAGCGATGAAACAATAGGTATGTTTAAAATAATTCAAAGGCCAGAAGTATCATCACACACTAAAAAAGGGGGTATTTATTCTGTAACCTCTACCATGAAAGATGTAAATCTTATCACTGAGAACTCCTATCATTTTAGTGGCTTCCTCCAGTTTTTTTTTTATTATTATTATTTTACATTTGTGTTTTATACAAAGGCTAAAGTATATACTGCCTTGGTTTCTTCTTTGAGTTTTTTAGTTTTACATCTTAGTTTTGTACACAGCCTGAAGTACTAAAATACCTACTGCCTGCAGGTGCTTGAAACAATTTATTTTTTATTTCTTCTTCCAGTTTTATAGTTGTACATCCTAATTTTGTACGAAGCCTGAAGTGTCTCCGACTTAAGAGATTACAATGAAAGATATGCAAAAATGCATGTTGTGTGTATTACTGGGAAGCAGAAAGTATCACATGTGGGTTGAAACTTTGTACCTAGTTAGTACTGTGCTTGTAAGAGGAAGAAGTTCTGAGGAAAAGTTGATGTGTAACCTGATTCTCATGTTTACATCACAGATTACTGTACATTAATTTGTGACAGCTCATATGTAGGAACTAACTTCTGTAGTCTCCACTCCTGTTTCTTCACAAGTGGAGACTGGATCTTTCTTCATGTAATGACCAGACAGAAGCAGAACTGGGTTGGAGGGTAAACTGTTTCCTCTTTTGCCACAGGAATGATAACAGCCAAGTTATATATATTAGTTAAGTAGTGGTACATGTTCTACAGTCAAGAACATGCTAAATCTGTAGAAATATTGCTTGGTGAAGGTGAAATCTTATTACCCTGCATCCAAAATGTAATTTGAAATTGGGCATGTTTTTAACAGGACAGTTATAACATTTAACAGTCTACACCCCAACTGAACTTGTGAATAATTAGAAATTATCTGACCTAACATTTTATAATAACTTTTGCTATCTATAGTCCAGATTCCTATTCCTTTTGGCTCTCTTGTTTTCAAAAGTAGTAACTTATACTTCACTGAATCTTTGAGTCTGTAGGAATTAAATGCTGCATAGTGGGAAAGAATTAACAATTAATAAACAATATTTTCAGTAACATACAAAACTTTAATTTTAGCTAATTGCTAAGATACTTGAAGTTAACTGGTCTCTGGTATATATAACCTAAAAAAATGACAGGCTGTGGAAATGTCTGGAGATTTTCTTATGATTTGAGAACAAAATCCAGCAATTATGAACAGAACTTCTTCATACCTATTAGGCCCTAGCAGAATGAAGTTGTATAATACAACAAACCACCACTAATAATGAATTGTCCTTAGGTTGGAATGTGAAACAGTCTTAAATTTTGTAAAAGTTACGAGTTGAATTGAAAGGTTAAATGGTTTTTATGGCTTTTTTATATTTCATTTAATGGATTTGTATTACAAATACATCTCTTTGTGTTTTTCTTTTGGTTGTTCTTTGTATTTTTATAGTAATGATTTAACTGCGTTATGAAGCTATTATATCATTATGAAATAGTTTGTTACAGTTACTGAAATGAACAGTTTTATGCTTGTCAGTTTATATTTTATTACATCAACACAAAGTTTAGTTTGCATTTATTGGTTTCTGTGTTGGTAAAGAGCTTTCTTATGAATAATTAACAATGGAATTATTAAAAGTAAGTAAATAGAGGGTGCAACTGAAGAGGAAGGACTTTGAAAAGTTAAGTTATTACAAATTTCTGAAAGATATCTATAACACAGTTTATAGTAATTTTGGTTAAATAACAATATATTTACCACATATTGTAATTTTGTTAAATAAAAGTAAAACTGTATCATTTTTTATTCACATTTTAGTGGTGTAAATTTCATTACTACACCAAGAGAGACTTAGTATGTGTAATGGTGCTTTATTTCTTGAGACTTGGATGTATTTCAACTTACTGTGAAACTATAAAAGAGAGTAAATACATTGTTTTGTCAAGTAAATCCAATCTAAAACTGGTTTATTGTTTCTTGGTTTTCAAAAGCTTTTATATTATTATAACTTATAGATAGGATATAAATCAAGCTAAATACATTTAATTATTAACATTATGTTTATTGTTAGTTTTAATAAATTAATAAGTTTTGTTTTTGTGTTATATAATTAAAGAAACTTTAGTGTAAAAAGAGAGTTGTGATAAAAAATAAGTGGTTCTTAAACATTAGGCTTAACAATAACAGTATTATCAATAGGTTAATGGTATTAGTATTAAGTACTTCTTTTTAGACTCAAGTATATATACAATTGATAAGACTAGTTAAGGAGCTAAGCATTCACAGTTTGTTAGGTGTAATGAGTAGGTTTTATATGGGAACTCGTGAATGCCATATACCTTTAAGGAAGCTAATAAATAAAATGTACAATTTTTATGTAGAGTTTGTAGGTTGAAAACTATCCTAATCAAATGAGAGGCAATAGATAAAGAGAAGCACTGACTTTGGATTCGACAGCAGGATTTCAGAAGGAGCTAAAGTATTTACATGCCAAGGATTTGTCTACTAACAATAACATTCATGGAATTAGAAATAGTACTGTTACAGTAAAAAGTTGTGAATTTAGTTAAAACGAGCCTATTCTGTTGAGCAACAAGTCTAAACCCTTGGTTTCTGCTGATGAGGAACTATTGGAGAGGAGGAAAACAAAAGGGTCAGAAAAGAAGGTGGATGAAATAATCTGTGTGATAAAGAAGGAGAAAAGAATCTGATTATGCTGCATAGGGATATAACATACAGAGCAGGAAATGTAAAGAAAGGGGGCTAACAAAAATAATTTTTGTGGTATTTGTAGGGGCTAATGATGTAGGAAAAGGTAGATCAGAAAAGCTAATTAATAAGTACAAAGGATTGATAAAAGCACTTAAAGAATTAATTTTGTCAGGGATACTGCCCAGAATTAAATGTGATCAATTCAGTCTTACACCCACCACTTTTCTGGTACAGGTATATTGATCATACAATTAATTCGATAAGCCCAACATTAATTTCACTTGTGAACAAGAAAAAACTAACTAAATAGCATTTCTTAACCTCAAGGTCACTAGAACTGATGCACAATTCAAACCATAAATCCACAGAAAAATCACTCATACTGGATTATACATTTCCTGGGACTCAGAACATGAAACAAAACAAACAAAAACTCCACATATTAAAAAACCAAATAAAGACAAAACTATGTTTACCTGATAAAATTAACAATGAAATCAACAAAATAAAACAACACTTCATCAACATCAACAAATTTCTTCAAAAAAACTGTGAAAAAAATTACACACACACCTAGATCAACAACAAACAACAACAGATCCCAAGATTAAACAAACTACAAAACCTTATACTGCTGTATACCATATGTTCCAGACATCAGCAAAAAAATACCAACATCTGGAGAAACTTAAAACTAAACACAACATTCCAGTATACACCAAATTTATGCTAAAACCAGGTACAAAACTAAAGTCCATACTAAGTAAACACTACACTAGCAAACACAACAACATCACTTATAAAATACAATGCAACAACTACCACGACTTCTGTATTGGAGAAATAAGCAGGAAAACGGAAACTAGGTTTAAAAAATACAAAAGAAAAACACCTTCACACGTTTTTGATCACTGCAAATCAAATAAACACAACATAACAGTATAAAACACCCAGATACTAAGTAGGGAAACAAATGTAAACAAATGCAAAATCAAAAAAGCCTCACTTATACAGAAACTAAAACCAAAATTAAACCAATATAAAGGAACACCTTCATACCTATACTAATAAATAACCTAACATCCTTCAATCCCGTACCTGTTTATACTCTCTTCCCTGAGACATCTGTCCAGCAACAGACAGTTGCCAACTCTCTTTGTTAACCTAAAGATGACCAAGAAAGGTTAAAACGTTGTTCTCAGATTATCAATAAAACTATTAATACTGTAAAATAATAAATTAATAAAAGCTTAAATTCTATTCTTGATATTGTATTAAACATATTGTACAAAATATTGTGTTGAATTTTATTGGTCAAAAGATGAACTAACACCCACAGAATTCTACACAGACAAGGTATAAAAGAAAAAGTTACTGAAAGAAACAATTTTTGCACAAAGCTTCACTGAATATAAGTTTTTCAATATCTATGGAAAGTTTGACTAAAAAATGTAACTGTCATTAGATACTTGGTTCAGGTTTCATTAGTTGTAAATCCCTCATTAATTATGAAATGAATATTAGTATATCAAATTATATAATTCTGAGCTGATCACAAGCATACTTATTAACAAGAATCTCTTTTTATTTCTTACTTTACCTTATCTCGTAAGTTTCTCTTTTTACATTTTACTTACTGTTATAATAATGAAAACATGGAATAATGTACACACTTTGGTCTTTTTTTTCTTTTTGCTGTCATAAAATGTAAGCTTACTTTTTATATATTGATGGTACTGACACAATAAATAATGTTTTATGTAATTAAACACACAAAAAACACTGTCCTATAAATATGATAATTTCTGGCTTTCTAACTGTATAATAATGTCCTTAAAGAAATTCAGCTAAACTTTCAAGTGTAATTTCAAATAACAAAATAGACAGTGTTGTGTGAAGAAAACCACAAACTAGATAATTTGACAGATTAAAACTTTAGCTCTCAATTGAGTATAAGTAATATTGTGTGAAACATTAAGGAGAACTATTGGCATTTGTGTAGAATGGAATGCAACAGGTGGTCTGATTATCTAGTTTATAGCTTGTAGAATAATAACAATGAAAAATATAAAAATTACACTTTGTCTATATTATAATGAGAAATCTCTGTTAATTATATTACTTCTTGGAGAGGTGTACAATAAATTAGAGAAAAGGAAAGACCTAGAGATCAAATGTCAAAATTCTAATACCAGGGAAGATTTAGGATTTTATAAATATTTATTTTCGACAATAAGAACTTAAACTTACATAATATTAAAACTGTGTTTGCTAACTATGTTTTATATAAGGTTTATTTGTGTATAATTATTATAAAGTTGTTGATTTAAAATTTAAACATAATTCTGTAAAACATTGTGACAGGTACACCTTGAGTTACAGGAAGTAAAATGGCTGACAATGTAAACATCTTTACACATAATCACCACAAAAGTGAGTATTGAAAAACAAACTCAGATAAAAATAAATATTACACCAGTGACAAAATTTCTTTTGTGGCTTCTGAAAGGAGAATCTGAAAAAGTTATTCTGCTAATTCACAGGATGGAACTGGAAGGAGCCAGTTATCCATATAATGATGTGCATACAGGCCCAAGGGATGCAGGTGATGAGAAAAGGCTCAAACAACTCTGCAAAAGACAAAACGTGCTGATGCAAGACTAAAAGGTAGAGCTATGAACTGTAGCACCTGATTCTTGTATAAAAATAATGAAATCTCTGGGAAGATTCTGTTTTGACAGAATAGAGATAAGTGTCAGTAACATCAAACTTGGTGATCCAGAGCAATTGTGCAAAGTGCCATCATAGGTTGAGAAAAGATTCCATTGTAAAGCGAGTTGGATCTAAAAATTGGTTAAGATAGATTGATGATTGAGTGCCAATATCCTGTCTTCTTGAGTACAACAAATAAATGGGATTGACCCTCTCTACTACCCTTTTGATTAACAACTCTCTTACAGCTTGGGAGAGAAGCTCCACTTGCCATGGATCTTTCAGAGGTGAAAAGGAAATAGGATGAGCAGACTGTTAAGGAAATGATGTAAATTCAATGACCAACTCTGCAGCCACAACATGAAGTACCCATAAATCTCTGGTGGAAGAATTCCAGATCTCCAGGAAGTGAAGTAATCAAGTTCCCTCTGCTCCTCTTCTCACAGGATAGCCACCAGTAACAACAGTGTTAGTCCACCCAAGTTGAAAATCCTCAAGAATGTGAATGGACCCTGTTTTGGGAACCAATAGACATGAGAACCAATGAAGGAGGTTTGGAAACACTACAGGCAAGTTCTTCTAAATAAATGCCAGAAACATTGATGATAATGAAGAATGTAAATGGGCTGTATCAATTTGGAATTTAACATCTCTGGAACTCTAGCAAATATACACAGGACAGAGAAAAGGAGTCTTACCTTATTCTGCAAGTGCAGAAGACATCAAACAATCAATTACTAACAAAGCAAATATACTCAATAAATCCCAAAAAACTCGCCAGGGAACCAAAAAAAGAAATTAATAAAACAATCTGATTGAAGTAGACATCAGCATAATCACCAAATTTTCCTCAAATTGCTGTGGGGAATGTTAATAGGCTTGAGACAAAAGTTGGATTGAAGGACAACCATCAGAATAAGAAGAACTTGAAAACTGTTCTGTTGGTTTATTTTGGGTTAAAGTTGTTGTATAAGTAAGGCTTCTTTAATTTTGTATTTGTTTATGTGTGTTTCTTTATTTAATATTTAAGTGTTTTCTATGGTTATGTTTATTTTCTTGCAGTGTTTGAAAACGTGAGAAGGTGACTTTTTATGTTTTTAGAATCTGGTTACCATTATTAAGGAACGCCTTTACACCTATATTAATATAATAAAATAAATAAAATTATATATTCAAACATCTAACATTGCCCTCTACATTCCCACACTAGTTACACAACCCCTTCCAAACACGTGATCGGCTTCCAGTCAGTTACTTTTCTCTTTGGGAACCTGGCGATGAGTGAAGAAGGTCGAAACGTGTTCGCTCTTCTATGTAAAAATTTTCTCAGCCCAAACCAGCTGTTTGAGATATATATTTTTCTATAAATGTGAGTTAGGAGTTTATATAGTGTGGTGGAAGTGATTATTGGTAGTTAAACTAAACTAAAGAGAACAGTTAATCGCCATGTTGCAAAGGGTTTTTGATGGTTTTATTTAAATTCCAACTTTTCGTTATTAGGCTACTTTTTTTGTCTGGGGATGGATTTTGCTGTTAAAACACGACAGATGGAAACTGAGTGTCAAGGCTGAGACACTGCTGATATTTTGATTTCATTGAATCAATAAATGTTACTGAACAAGATGATTGCAAAGTCTTTATTTTGCCTATTTACCTCGTTGTGTTACAATGAAATATTATTAAGGGTCAGTGTGTTATATCTTGTGTTTTTTCATGAATCAGTGTAAGTAAACTTCACAGTTTCTCATATATTTATATATACTTGTGAAACAGAATTCAGTGGTCCTGTACTTCTGCCATATATTTAGATGTACTAAGTCTTAACTACAGGGAAAGTCTATGTTACTTGAGTTACTATAAATATGAGAATCTCGTCGGCATTTACAATTATATTAAAATAGATTCACATCACAAGGTATTGTCAGTCACGCAAACTGGAATGGATTAAGTTTTCCCTAGATACGTTGGGCACTTGTGTTTTAACATTATCGTCACAGGAAAGATAAAAGCCTTAAATTTTACTTTAGTGCCTTTTAAGTCATTAGGTTTAAAATTATATTGAGAGTTTTCTTAATTTTTTATAGCATTTAAATACAACACTGACACACAAGATGCCCCAGTAATCAGTGTGAAAATATCCAAGCTATGTTTGAATCAGATCAGCATACTCCAGTCAGTTAGAGAAAGAAAAGGGATTCTGAGATCCAGAGATGTATAAGTTGACAGAACCTTTAATATTATCATCAATATATTAGAAAACATTTGCACATGTAAGGTGGTGTGCAGTCTAGGTAGGCTTTTCCACATAACTGACCCAAGACTGTCATCCAGATTGTCTAGTGGAAAACAGTCTTTTCTGTGGTCTGTAGATAAACAGAAAACCCTTCATCATTATGTTCAAAATTAATCCCAAAGAGAAATAGTCACTCTGTCATAAAGTCATTTAACCCAACGATATAAAATACTGACATCTGATGCAGCTACTAGATGCATTTTTTACTTCTTTTCAAAAAATGAACTTTGCAACAAGTATAAATTACAAGAGGAGTGATTCATGTTCCAATGAGTACCTAATTTATACACATGATTCTGTTGACCATTTATCTTTCTTGGCATGGCATGGCTCAAGTACTTGAGTCATCATCTGAGGTTTGTGGGTTTGAATTCTCATCCCACCAAGTATGTTCACTCTCTCAGCCATAGGGGCATTATAATACATTAAATTCCACTATTCATTGATAAAAGAGTAGCTCAAGATTTGTGAGTAGATTGTGATGACTAACTGCCTTCCCGCTAGTCTTTCACTTCTGTTTCAGGGATCTTTAGCACAGATATCTCTGATGTAGCTTTGTTTTAAATTCAAAACCAACCTTGCTTTTCTTTTTGTTGTTAGTATTCATTTTAGCAGAGGTAAAGCAGGCTCGAAACTCCTCTCTGTTTTGATTTTCAAGCTGAGGTATTTGGGGTTCATTAAAATGACAAGCTTGAATTCAGAGAACATACACAATTCATGTTCAAATATCTCTGTTCTTATGATTAATGCAGCTTTAGCTAGAGTAGCAACATTTTTAGTAAAGCTCTACTTTTTGAGTTGTTTATTTATCATACTTTTCATTCTTTCAATTTCCCTGAGCCTTTGGAGAGCACTCCAGCAGTTGACTTTTCAGTCTAGTCTTATTGGAAACTTTCTTGAAGCCATAGTTTTTGAGGTGATGGCAAAATTGTCAATATAATTAATGAGCTCTTCAAATGCTCAAGATTTATTGATTTTTTTATATGTTTCTGATGGTTCATATTTTAACCTACTTGTGAAACTTTGATGCCTATTTCTCAGTTTTATCAGATATTTCAAATGTTATGTTTTCCCTACTTTAGTTAGATCTCCTCTAGTAGTTATAGTTGAAACTCGAATGCTTTGTTCTTTTGTAGCCATGGTAGTTACATTTTTTGTCAACATCTGATGTTGAGAACTCATTAAAATCAGCTTTTTTGTGTATTTGCCAAGAACCTGATATTTATTGGCTTTTTTCATGCTGATATATGCTTTCGTCACTTTCAGGAATTCAGCATTATTGAACTCTAAATGACACAGTTTGTATTGGGATAGGTGATTGCTGGGAAAATTTCTTTCATTCTATCACTTTCAAAAGAATGCTTTCTCTCAGAATGATAACTATGCAGCATGGAAAGTTAATTTTGATTTTAAAATTAAAAATAATTTTTCTTTATCAGAAAATTGTCAAGTTTAATTTAAATTGAAACTGTACCAGTGGCTTGGAAATATGAGACATTTGTCAAAAATCCTTCTTGTTATCACTTTTTTCAAGGTTCATTTCAAATGATCACATTCAACAAATGATTTCAGTCCAAATTCATCATGTGTCAACTTGCTGATAATATTTACAATTTATCTACAAACAATAATATATGATAATAAAACACACACTTTTAGATATAGATTTTTGTGCTTCTGGCTCAATTATTCTTACAGACACGTTAATCTTCCTAATAATACAGTTTTGTTGTTGTTGCACCATTTTGGTGTGAACATTTAAGGAATAACTGAGTGTATATTTGATTTTTACTCTTTATGTTGGCCATCATGAATTTCAAAAAAAATTCTAGAGGGTTTATAACTTAAATATGAGTATAATGACTTGAATGATCCATATAAAACCTTTTATGCTTTCATCCATCTGGTAACAGTACTTCTGCAAAACCAGAAATCTCAGTTCCTTTCCATCTGCATCATCTAATGAAGTAAATTACTCTCAAATTGCATCACATAATCTTCCATCTTGTTTTTTTTTTTAATGTTTTTTGCATGTTTTAATTTCTGCTTCTGTTGCAGTTTAATATGTCCTTGTATTTTAAAGCATTCAAATTGTAGCTTTGTCTTTAAGGGCCTCAAACCAAGTTTTATTTTTTGTGTATTCATTTCAGAGTGGTTTACACAAGTACAAGTCAATACTTGAGTGTGAAGCATATTTGCCTCCAGAAGATAACATATTACTATAATTTAGAGTTTGTGTTTATTCCAAATGTTGCAACTTGGTAAGTTATTGGTATTTCTTTTGTCTATGAGGTGGTAACTCCAACCATTCTTAATGTGTATAATTCTTGTACCATTTTCACTCAGATTCATTTTCTGTTACTAACCATTATACATGTTTGTTGATTTCAACACTCATCATCATTTTTAAAGTGATTTCTGAATGACAAAGGCTAGTTCTCCATAATTATAGAACCTCTGCTCTTCAGTACTCTTACACTGGCCAGTAGACCATCTTAGATTTCACATTCTAGCCAAATTGGTTTCAAATGTGTATGTAATACCATTGGTAATGAGCATTTTTCACACTTTGTGTTAATTTCTTTGGAGATGACTTAAGACTTTCTCTTTTTTAAAAAGTTATGTTTCTTGTGCATGTTGGAAGGAATTTTTTTTATAAAAGTACCAATTAAGTTAAATGGTGTAGACTTAGCTTTATGTCTGCTGAGACTTTTAGCAGTATTTGTAAGGAGACCATTTTAAGATCCTTACAAATGAATAATTCTGTGAAAGTTATTTTAAAAAATACCATGGCTGAATGCAGTAAACTAGTGGTTTAACATCACCAAACTTGTTTGCACTGTTTGTGTCAAAATTATTTGACACAAAACTAACAAATCACAGTTTAAAATGAAAAAGAGATATTAGAAGTCATGAATGTTCCATTTTGGGTAAGTTTTTTTTCTTCTTCTCTGGTAAAGGGCATCCAATTTTCTTCAATATGGAAAAAGTATCAACATGTGCTCAAGGCTCTATTGCAATTGCTTCATGGGTACATGAGTGAATAATAATATCCTCCCATAGGAAGCTTATTTACCCTCTTAATCAGAAGATCACTACTATTAGAAAATATTTCATAAGTTATTCTGTGCTTCACAAACTTAGTGCTGAAATTCTACCTATCCCTAACTCTTGAGGTGATACATACTACCAACTATTTTCTATCCCCCACAATTTTTTCTGCAAAATTAATACCCATTATCTGGTTTGTATAATACTGTGATTTTTGTTTCTTGCCTGATGAATGTGGTTTTTGTCATGGTAAGAGTGTGATGATGTTCCTTTCAACACTACAACAAGCTAATCTGACCAGTATAGTTAACAAAGGAATTGTAATAGCCATCTTTATGTAGATGCTGAATTTGATAGTGTTTGGATTGATGGTTTTCTTCATAAAATTTACAAATACTGTGGCCACATCGTAAGATAGCAGTTTTCTTTAAAACATAACATTCTGTGTGAAAAGATATAATGCTGCTTTCATTAAGTCTTTTTCAAATGATGTCCTCCAGAGCTCTAAATTAGGCCTTCCCCTTTTCATTGTTATGTCTAATCTAAAGGAATGCTTGACAAAGGATGATTAATCTGGTATTTACACCAATGACATTAAATGATGGCAAGAGTGAAATATTGGATTCATTTGCTAATTGTTTCAGTTTACTTAAGCACTTGATAACTGATTGTGTAACTTTCTTACCACATGGCTATCAAAGAGGATTATTAATGTTGCATCCTGGGAATTACCTTCAACAGTAATTTTCTTTAATTACAACCTATTTTAACTCCACTGAATAGCTGTAGTTTGACAGTTTATTTGCTTTGAAGACCACCAGTCTTAACTCTGGTTAATAACTATAGTCATGAACTGCTTCTGAATATCTTGCTTTTCTGTCAGCTTGATGGGTTCTGTCTCTTTGAGGATGTGGACTTGCATGGAAGCTCCCATTCCCACGTTCATTGGAAGTTCAGTACTTACCTGTGTTTCCATAATCCTCGTTAAGGAGCTGAGGTTCTTATCCAAGAGATTTCCAGTTTCTAGTCTGTCAAGGAGTCTCTCCATATCACCTTTCTCAAGCCTTTTCCCACCTTCTTCCTCTCCTGCAGGAGGTGGTGATATATCCCACTTTCTCACTGCAGTCACTTATATCACAGAGTCAGGGATTACTATTTTATTTTCTCTGTGCTAGCTAGCTCTCTGCCTCTTTTTGGAACCCACTGTCATCACATTGTGGTTTTCACTTGCCATTTTCTTGGCTCCTTTCATCTCTTGATAGTTTGACTATATACCAACAAGATTTTCATCCCAAAGTGGTCTTTCGTTCCACATGTCACCACTCTGTCTTTATGCACAATTTTGGCTTGTCCATTGTTTCAGCTCAGCATCTGACTTCATGTTTTGGATCCTTTATTCCTATCCATGAAACCTTCTATTTTACACCTGTACTTTATTTTCAATCCAGTATGCTTTCTTGTTCATTTCATTCCTATAGGTTATAAAACACATTCTGCCTCCTTTCACGGTTGCACTCCTGTCCTGACTCATTATTTCTTGCAAGCTTTAGTTTCTAATCTCTAGTGTTAGTTGTATTGGTTGGGTGTGTCAGCCCATTCAGTTGGCATATTTGAACTTTTCTGTGGAAGGTTCTTGTCTTTTAATGTGAAATTATTAAATAATATGTATTTTGCTGATCACCATTGTCATTCTTTGAAGGATGTCTCCTAGATCTGGCTGTATCTTCCTTGCATGGCATTTTTACATGCATCCATTCACCTTTGCCTGGCTCAAGTCTTGTTGCTTTATCTCCTCAATGTTTTCTTTTCAGCTTCCGTATCCTGAGAATCATCTTTATGGATTCCATCATGTGGTGGGTGTTGCATGGTCAGATATACTTCATCTAAAACCCATATTAACTGAAGTAACTTTTTAACACTCCTGGGCATTTTGTATGTGTGTGTGTGTGTATATATGTTTTAGAAATGATTAAAACTATATCTTTTTGAAATGCCACTAATGGACTTCATGAGTAAAGAAAAGGGGATTTTTGACCATCCCTACCAATCATTTTGTTCCTACTTTGGGTTTTGCATGATTTTCGGAATAAAGGAACGCAGTCATCATTGCACTCTCTCTTGTGCGACATTCTTCAGGACTCCTCACCACATTTTTACTTCTAATGGAGTAGGGGAGTTTTTACTACTCTGAGTTTCTAGTTGCTAGGGTGGTAGATCGTGGAGGCTTACTTTATAGTTTACTTTTTTTGTTTTTACTCTACATGTTTGTTATGAAAGGAAATATTTTTTTACTTTCAGTGTAATGGTTTTTGTTAGCACACACACATTCTCCAGATATATAATATCAAAATTACAAAAAAAATTGGATATTTTTGTTTTAAATTGTTTCTCTATAAAATTTGCAATAAAGTAAATTATTTTGTAAGAAGTGTGTGATTCTAGAGCTGTTGAATTATTATGTGATTTTACATTTTTCAGAAATGAACAAGAGGCTGAAGCTATCATTAATTTTAAGTTCAAAGATAAAAAATGTAATATTTCAGTAGTTTCAGTCATGTCATAGTGTAATTTTATACATGAGGTATATCTCTTCAGTGAAATTCATCATGTCAGAAAAACACAGTTTCAAAAAATCTTGAGTTTTGATAGAACTGAAATAAAAACTATATTTCAAGTGTTTTTGAAAGGTAGACTTTTCAAAAGCACTTGGGTTACAGAGTTTTTATTTAACTTCAGTGAGATAATACCCAACTCCCTAGTATTTAGTATTAAATGTAAAGGTAGAAGAACCCTTTGTTGTGGAAGAGCAGGATAGTTTCTTGGATGTCAAAGTGGTGAAAAATGGAGAAGAAAGTTATACATTAGTGAGTAGCAAGTTTGTATCTTTATTTTTGTGTGTGTGTGCTTTCTAGATAGTATGAATTAACTGCCCTTGTATATTTTACTGTAAAAAAATTGTCTTGATTCTATAATCATCTGTATGAGGTTCTTTGCCTGAGATGATTTCAGTCACTTTTATGGATGCTTTATTCCAAATTTCTTGTCAGTTGGCTTGGCTTATTTCAAATGATTTCTTGATCTAACTTATGCAGAATAAGTTCCATGAAGCAGCAGGTTATCCTGATTTTTCTACTTCAGCTGGCAATTTTATTAGAGAGTAGATTCTACTATCATTACCAGAATATCTGCTCATTCATCCTGAACATCCATTTCTCACAGTAATGTTTAGAACCTATGGCTTCAGAACTGGGTGTCGTATAATCCTTTGTCATCTAATTAGTATTTTATTCTCAATTGGCTTAAATATTGGCCCATTACTTCTCATATTTGCATACTGTTCTTTGTTATTCTTGTGTTAACATTATTAACTTTTGTTGTCCCTTTATTTACAAACCATTTCAACCTTTTAATCTTCAATATTTTTAAGAACCTTGGCATTGTCAAAAATAAGAAATTGTCTGAATGTGCTACATTTCTTTTACTTTTGAACCCTTTGTGACATGTTTTCTTTGTTATTGTTTTCGAATAATATATTTTGCACTTATTAGGTGGAATATGTTCAGATATCTATCAGTGATGTCGAGAAACCCACTTGTTGAGAATTTTATATGCAAAAACGGCTCCTTTGGGTTCAGAAAATATTTTAAATAGAAGAGCGAACAACATGAACCTGACGATGACCAAAGAAGGTCGAAACGTTGTTCGCTCTTCTATTTAAAATATTTTCTGAACCCAAAGGAGCCGTTTTTGCATATAAAATGTTCAGATATCTGTGGGCATGTTGCATCAGCAGGTTATATATTCTTTGTGTGTAAAACATGAGCTGAAAGAGAAAGTAACCAGTTTTTCTCATCTGTTCTCTTACCTGCCATGACTCACCCATATTTGTGTTGAAATAATTATTTTTCATGTGAACAGTGGTTTTCTGACTTTTTAACACATCAAGCAAGAAATAGGATCTTCCTGATGTTGTGGTGATATTGAGCAATATGTTTATTAATGCTCTCAATCTTTACATATCTGCTTTTAACTTTTTGATTCCCATGTCTCCAAGATACAACATATATTGCTTTACAACGGGCATGGGGTTTCGAGGCAAGTTAGGCCTTCACAATGGGTTATGGGCCTATTCAAAGATAAACATTATATAAATAGTACTAATAATACAAATAACTAGCACAAATTAAGGA
Organism: Carcinoscorpius rotundicauda; assembly: GCA_011833715.1. Classification (NCBI taxonomy): domain Eukaryota; kingdom Metazoa; phylum Arthropoda; class Merostomata; order Xiphosura; family Limulidae; genus Carcinoscorpius; species Carcinoscorpius rotundicauda. The sequence goes on along the minus strand of CM022393.1, from coordinate 89,648,727 downwards.
GCCTGATCTGATAAGTAAGCCAAAATGGAAAAATAAATGACATTATGGAGAAGAGTAAATGTGATACTTTAGCATCTGTTAACATAGTTTCCTATAGAAAATTCATTTAGTTGGTTAAAGAACTTACATTTTTTGTTTCTATACTCCTAAGAACTACTTATCATCAGATTACTTGTTAAACTTAGCGTGGGGGAAATATCTAAAGCAGACCTTATTGAGGATTATCTCAGCTGCTATTTGTGGCTATTATAGAATTAATATTCTCCAACCCCATAGTTAACACTTGCAGCTTTCACTTGGGGTTGTATTTATCATTGTGAGTATTTCACTTATGGAAAAATAAAATTTTAGGGTAATGGGTCATCCTCCCCTACCTTGCTGTCTACAACCGTGGGTTGTAATATAAGGCAATCAGCGCTCGCTTGCTTAGTGTGAGATCACGCATGTGAACAGAAATATATTCTCTTTCCATAAATGCCCCCCAGTGGCTCTGCGGTATGTCTGCGGACTTACACGCTAAAATCCGGGTTTCGATACCCGTGGTGGGCAGAGCACAGATAGCCCATTGTGTAGCTTTGTGCTTAATTCTAAACAACCAACCAACCAACTTTCCATAAATTTAACCGGATAGTGAGTGATTAGTTGCATTTAGGGAATTATCGTGGAGGTTTCCCAACTTTTGTTGTTTTTATTGTTCTTCAGAATTGCTAGAAGGTAGACATAGAAGCTGAAATATGTTTTTAATTACTCTCCTTTTAGTAAATTCACGACTAGTGCCTTTACTGTTTTTAATTGCATGTTTATGTTCAAGGTAACTCGAACTTATCGTTTGAGTTGGTTCGTTTGTTGCGATTTAGAGCAAAGCTACATTATGGTCTGTCCATAATAAACTTATCTTTTACCAACTGTAACTTGTGTGAGTGATATTTTTATTTTATCTAAAATTGAAAATTTCCCTAAATCGCAGCGTTATGAAGCGGTAAATCTTTATATTTTCTCGGTCTTGCATAACTGCTTAACTTTATTGGAAGTGTAGAGGTGGGGGTAGAAAAAACTTGTCACTTTAACACGTTTATAAATAGTATATGTGCACTCACCAGAAAAAATAGTGAAGTTGACACACACGTGTTAGGCGGCTGTATCTAGAACCATCGGAAACCGCGTGTTTTGTAATAATTTAACACTGGGGAACACTCATTTTGTCGCATTTAAAAAAAGACCTTTCTATATAGTCAATTTGAGTGTGTTGATTTTAAATCTGAAGTCGGTTTTTGTCTGCAAGTTACAGATTTTATGCAATTTGACATTTTTATTTATTTTTTAATTTTTCGTTATTATAAGAATAACTTATCAATTTGTTTGTGTATTTTATTCAGGTAGGAATTTGTGTTTGTAATTTTTGCGTTTGTACATTTCATCTGGACAATCTCGTTTAATGCTCCAGCAGTAGTCAGCTATCATACTTTTGTCCCATCGCCCTTGGTAGCGTTCTTCCATGACTTTTAGGTCTTGGTGGAATCGTTCTCCTTGTTCGTCACTCACAGCCCCCAGGTTGTCAGGGTGGCTGTTCAAAAAATGAAGCTTGATGCTCATGTTGCACCCGAGATCACGAAAAGCGAGGAGCATTCTGTTCACAAGTTCACTGTAGTTCTCCGCCTTATTGTTTCCAAGGAAGTTCTGAACGACTGCCACAAAGGATAACCATGCTGCCTTTTCTAAAGCGGTCATCTTAGCAACAAACTGATAATCACGAATTAGGATTCGAATCTGTGGGCCATCAAACACGCTTGCTTTGATCTTCTTAAATGATAACCCTGGTAAAGCTGTGATGATGTGTTGGAAACATTCACCTTCGGTTTCCAGTGCCTTGACAAATTGCTTCATCAAACGTAATTTGATGTGAAGAGAAGAAAATATGATCTTATCTCTGCTTACAATTGGGTCTTGTATGATATTTGACATGCCTGCTTCAAGGGTATCACGAATAGGCCAGTCCTTCTGGACCCAATGTCTGTCTCGTGCTCGGCTGTCCCACGTACAGAGGAAACATGGAAACTTGGTGAAACCTTTCTGTTGTCCAAGAAGAAAGTTGACCATCTTTAAGTCTACACAAATGATCCAGTTGTGCTCATGATATTTTAATAAAGTCCATGACCATTCTCATATCATCATAGTCTTCCCGCAAATGCACTGAGTGACCGACAGGTACTGCTCCATAAACATTCCCATTATGTAAAAGAACACACTTTAGACTGCGTTTTGAACTGTCTAAAAAGAGTCTCCATTCAGCAAGACTATAGTAAGGTACACCCAGCTCTTTGAGAAGCCCTTGGATGTCATGGCAGTAAACAAACTGTCTGTCTTCTGAAAAGGTCACAAAAAGCTGGTCACGCTTTCTGAAATATGATACTTTAACAGAGTGATCAACAAGATTTCTGCCTTGTAATCTTGATGCCAAAAGCTCTGCTGCTTTTTTTGAAAGACCTAAATCCCGCACTAAATCATTCAGTTCAGCCTGGGGAAGAGGCTTGGGGACGGGGAAAGGTTCAGTGTCTGAAGAACAGTTCTCCGATTGTGTACACTTTTCTGACAATTCACTGTCACAACTGTCTTGTTCGCTTGTATCATGTCCAATGTCTTTATCGTCCAATGAAGGAAAGCCTTTGAAAACTGGAACAGGAACTTCTTCAGAGTGCAGAGCAGGCCGAATAGCTGAGGGAATGTTCGGATACGTAATCTTATGTCGGTTTTTCTTCCCAACACCCGTTGTGTTTACCATACAGAAATAACAGTCAGTTACATAGTTGGAGGGTTCGCGCCAAATCATTGGAACACCAAAAGGCAGACCATTGCGTTTTCCTTTGGTCCAGTCTCGAAGCATTTCCTCACAATTGTGGCACACAACATGAGGAGCCCATTGCTTGTCTTGATCACCAAGATGAACTTCAAAATATGCCTTATAGGCACGCTTGACGAACGAGGATATGTTACGTCTCTGACGATTGAGTGTGTAGCATCCACATATGTAGCAGAAGGCATCAGGCTTGTTTCTGCAATGATATCTATTTTTGGAAGCCATGTTTGATCTGAAACAAAAGAAGAATGATCAAAATATTAGAAGCTATCTATATATATGGACGTGAAAATGCTTATACATGGGACTGGCTAACTTTTAATGCCTCCCTGGACTCATACCTACCCCATCCAATTGAACATGTAAATAACAAAACAGAACTAGACAACTATGTTGATCAAATTACAGAAGCCATAAAAAAAGCCATTAAAAACACAATTCCTAAATCAAAAAGAAAACAATCACTTATTCAATGGACTTTAACACCAGAAATTCACGCACTAATAATCAAACGCAGAAAATTAAGACGAACACACTACGTCACACGCGATCCACACATTAAAACAGAAATCATCAGAACAAATACAAAAATTAAACAAGAAATCAAAAAGTTAAGAGAAAACAATTGGCATAACTTCTGTAAAAAACTTAGAAAAACCAAGAACAATCCAAAAGAATTTTGGAAAAAATTCAAGAGTATCGCTTCAGACAAAACACAAATCACATGCTACAACATATCACCCATAACAATAAAATCGAAAGGGCGGACGTAGAGAAAGCTGGCTTATTAGCTGACTATTACAAATCCTCTTTTAGCGATTTAAACTCTGTAGATTTCGACACACAACACCAACACAATGTCATCAACTACATAAATACAAACCAAGCATTATTCTCACCACGATTCCCCGGCGAGACACTAGAAGCATACTCAAGCTCAATCAACAGAAAAATAACCATAACCGAACTAAATATTAATATCAAAAACTTGAAGAACACTTCCCCCGGACATGATCAAATACCAAATATTGTGCAATAATAAAAATCCAACCGTGGCACGTACGTATTTTATTCTCACGACACGTCAAATCATTTTCCAACACATAAATTATTTTTTATTGTATATATTTGTTATATTTAGAATACTAAATGATTTACTGACTATATTTACACATTTACTTTTCATTCGCTATGCAATAATTTCTAGCTTCTATGTTGTAAATAGGGAGACCTTTGTAAATAAATATCTTTATCACTTTGTTTTTGAATTTCGCGCAAAGTTACTCGAGGTCAATTTGCGCAGCCGTTCCTAATTTAGCAGTGTAAGACAAGATGGTAGGCAGCTAGTCATCACGACCCACCGCCAATTCATGGGCTATTCTTTTACCAACGAATAGCCGGATGGACCGTCACATTATAATGCCCCTCGGCTGAAAGAGATAGCATGTTTGGTGCGAAGGGGGTTCGGAAACGCATCACTGGGATTACGGACGAGCCGAGAGCCTTAACCACCTAGCCTTATTCATTACTATACTCAAATATGCACTTCTGTACTTTTTCAACATGCTTGGATAAAGCAGCAATAAAACATTGTACATCATCTGTGTAATGTATACCCATCAATTAACATATACATCGGGCATAGATCCTGGGGGAGATGGGTGGGATACACCCTCCTCATTTTAGGTGGGGGTATGGTGCATACAATCATATCCCCCTACAGTTTGGTCTGCTGAATTGTTTTATTGCATCACAGACCTGCAAATTACGTGTTTTTTCTTGTGATTTTCATCAATTGAATTACATAATTATGCCTCGATGTAGGCTTTTTCAGTAGCCGAAATGCTACTATTTAATTAAAGCGTGCTTCTTAGCTTTTCGTTCTTCGCAGTATTTCGTAAGTATCAGTCAATAGGCCAAAGTATAGGCAAGTATCGTGGCAACGAGATTAATCTGTGACTGTATGTTTATAGCTTTCAGGTAATCAGATTACCAATTTGCAAATTTAACAGTTCATATAAGTGATTGCAAAAATCATCACCCCATTGGGTGTAAAAAATCTACGGCCCTGCCCTCGTGTAACTTTGTGCGAAATTTAAAAAGAAACCAAACCATACAATTATTTTATAATTTCAACAATAAGTGATTTATAAAATACTAGAAAATTTAATTTGCAAAAATATCGACAAACAAGAATTTTTGGGGCATTTAATAATCTAAGTTTGCGTTTAAATTATTAACGTTTAAGTATAATTTCTTTGAATCGTTTTCATTTGATAATGCATTGTACCAATTTCGTTTCATACATATTTTTCCAGTTCCATCAGCAAGTGCGTATGTTTAGTGGGTTTGTAATTTATATCTCTGTATTCTTGAATATTTGAAGTGTTGTGTCTGCTTACATTTTTTATTTTATAATTCTTTATAAAATAAAACATTGGTGAAGTAGATTTATATTATGGTAAAAGTTTTAATTTTATACAAAAAATTGTATTCACCTGGTTGCTGATGAAGAAATTTTAATTATAACACTTATATTTTAAATTCCATATTATGTACATTGTTGAAAAACAAACATTGTGAAAGTGTCGTAGAAAAATAAAAATTATAAATAGTGTGTTTATCTCCATTCAATTTGATAGACTTTTAGTACTTTTCAAACAATAACAAGAAAGGAAGAGCCTTCTTCACAAAAAATCATAACATCAAAGAAAGAAATCACTGGCCAAATTTATGAGAATAACTCTCCATGAACTAAAGCTTGTGCTTAACCAGCAGATATCGCTGACCTTAAAATTCTGGGGCTTGTATCAAACCCACAACACAAACACAGGAAATTTACCAACTACGATGTTAATTCTCACAACACAGACTCGGTCAATATGACTGAAAATGTGATCACTTTGTACTCATTTAAAAGACTTCATAGATTTAACGCCTCTAGTTTTCAGAATAATTTATTTAATTTTATAAAACTTGATAGAATTTTAGTAAATGTTATAAGACTTTTACCTACAAAACATTATATTTTTAGTGAAATATTTTCAATGAATTAATCTAAGATCTGTTCATAAATATTTGTTTTGAATAGCCTGTTTGCAAAGTAATTGTCATGTTAAGATTAAAGAAACTTTTCCTTTCCAGAAAAATCTCAGATTTCCCTTGTGTTAACCCTAAAACTTCCTAAATACATTTTAAATGTTTTTTTTTACAGTAAAACTACATATTTTATCATATTTTTTCTACCCCATTTCAAAAAGGTCTATTTGATCAATTTCATAAATACAAAAAAAATCTAAATTGCTCCTTTTTGTTTCTAGAATAATTTCAAATTTTAATATAAACTACAGTTATAATGGTATACATCCATTTGCAATTAAATTTTATTTTTCTGTTTTTCTGACTACCCTTTGAATTGTGGAATTACTATTTGTGCCATTATATGTCGTATCACTAATTGCACATTATGCTATCAAACTGCACTACCCATGAGCTACTACCTTGTTCCTCTCATTCTGCCTGGTAAAACATTATTACATTATTATTATTACTATTTATTTTACCCTATATAATCTTGTCTGACCAAAAAAGATCCATATTTGTACATTTTAGTTACCTTTAGAGTATTAAATAAAGAACAAACAGGAAAAACAATTAATGAAATAATTACCCAATTTCATTTTTCTTGGTGTCAAATGTTGAGGACACTTAAGCTTATTTTCTGTAGTAATGCACTAAACATTTTGTTAATTAAATAATGCACCAACGAACACAAACTAATAACATGCAAAAAGAAGATAAGTTTCACAAAAGGTTACAATTTTTCTGGCCATCTAACTTTGCAACAAGAGTTGTTACAAGTTCATCCAAGCTACCTGTTGTGATTCCCATAGTAAACAAAGTTGTGTTGTAAGTGACATTGAGGCTTATGTATTCAGACAAAATATAATACGTCATTGGGTAAATCAAACCTTGATTTTCTATTAGTTATAAGTAGTATATGTAATTAAACACAAAAGAGAACTTGTAACAAATCCTGAAAAAGAAAATATGGCAGGTGAATGTTGCAAGATGGGTCTGATTTTCTGGTTGACAGCCTTGTAACCTAACAAAATTGAAAAACAAACGTAATCACAAAATCACTAACAAGATTTAGTGGTGATCAGTAATAATATTCTTCAGCTGCATCTTGTGAATTTGTCTGTGAAAGTTCAATGTACGATTTCCATTTACTTGTTAGGTCACAAGGTTAATAGCTAATTATGAGTAGTGGGTTTATACATCTTTATCTTATGATGTATTTTCAGCTGAGTGAGTGTACATGTGTTCCATACTTAATGTTGCTGGCACACAAAACTATAGTTAGTAGAAATGGGGAAAAAAAACTGTCACTTAGATTAATTTACTCCAATCCTGCTTGAACGAATTTCAAGTGCCATAGCTATTGAGGATACCCTCTTGTTATTTGTTACTAAAGATTACTTATATGTAGCAAAAATGTTATTTAATATAAGAACCTTCATAAAACGTTTGTTGAAAACATTGATCTTATATATAATGTACTTTCAATTATTAATTTTCACTACTTAGATCCTATGGAGATAACAAGCAATATCAAAGATAATATGTGGACCATATTCAGCTACTGAAAGAAACAATACGAGACAAATTTATTAATTTTGAGAGGGAAAAAGGTATGTAACATAAGATTGGTCATTTGTGTCAATTCTAACTTTTTTATTACATTTCTGACATACATCAGAAACTGTATTTCTAACTGACGTCACTGGAAGTTAGCGAACCTCACTGATTTTAATTGGTGACTGTATTGTTCATTCACTAATATGAACATGAATTCGATGTTTTTGTAAAATGTTATTTAAACAGCTGCTGCACAAATTACCATATGTACATCATGAACACATTTAATATATAGAGTAAGACAAATACAATGTATTTGTATGATACTCGATACATTAGATAATGTTTTTAACTAAACTGTTTCTTTTAACAAGGTGACCATATGGTCTTTAGGTTGACTATTTTTATACACATGAATAGTAACTGATGGTTACCTGTTACAAGAAGTATGCAAAACAGCCTAGTAAATAGCTATGTTACATGGTGATTTTCAACATACAAGATTTCTATATTTTAAACCAAGCTGTCTTCCAATGTACCAGAGTTGTTTATCACCTAACGTTCACCACTTTCTCTGTCAGTTTTGTTTATTGATACAGTTTTAAATATTTTATTACTCTTTTTACGTGATCGAGTAACAGATTTTTGTCAATATTTTATACCTTATTTACTGCTGGTTTTCTTTCATGCTCTTTTCTGAGGTATTAAAATTCCTAAATGTCAGTCTTGTCAACTGATTGTGTAAGAGTTTTATTAAAATGTCAGCAACTCTGTCTTATAAAATAACTAATTCCTTTATTGTCCATCTTGTTAGCTAACTCAATATGAGGTTTGATTTTATTTTTATGGTGTAAATGCTGGTAATGTGTGATTATAATTAAATATACTTCCCATAAGACATTAGTAATCTGTCTTTTACAATTCTAAACACTTCATGCTTTATCTAGTCCCTCAGTTTTAAGAATTAGATGAGTATATCATTATTGTATTTTAACCATACTGTGTTCACCATGTATGTTACTAAAAGTCTAATTTTTGAAGAACGCTACTCATTTCTTTCAGAAGCTTCACACTTTTTGAATGTTGACATTACCAGTGTTTATGCAGTATGTTTACACATAGTGAAAGACTTAAAAACTTCTGGTATCCTTGACAAAAATTCCCACTTAACGTATGTGCTGAAGCTAACACTAGATGAATGGAACTGGTTTTGAGCTTGAACTACTTAAATGTTAATAATACATACAAGTTGAAGTCATGATACCTAATTGATATTTCAGACATTTAGCCAGTGTATGTTGGTATTCTATAGTACAAATTATCAAGTGATGTGAGACATAGTGCAATAACTGATAGATCAGATGTTTAACCAGTTTCGTGGCAGTATTTCAGAGTATATGTAGTCAAGTGGCATGAGTCATCTCGCACTAATTTATAGTTCAGATATTTAACCAGTTTAATTTCAGTGGTTAATACACAAAATGTTGCTTTCTATTGGCTATTGTAAATGGAAAATATGTGTAGATTTAGCTCTCCCAACATGGGTTTGGTTGACTCCCCTCATAACATCTTTTTGTTTATAGTTTTGATACTATTAACTTTTGATGTAGTAAACATATCCTCAAAAACTTAACAGACTTTCAGTAAACATTATAAGTGTTTCACATAAAAAATATATTTACTGTGACATATTTGTAATAAGCTAAAAATTATTTTTCTGTGAATATATTGAGTATTTTTGTCACTTGTTTGTGCAGAAAGTGATGTGAACATTAATATTAAAAATAATCTTCTTCATCTAAAAATCTCAACTTTTATTTGCTTTATCTCAAGTACAATTGTTTGTTTTTGGTAAAACTATATTTTATCTGTTATTTTTTCTTCATAACATTGGGCAATTTGAATTATTTCCTGACGACCAAAGAAATGGTGATAATTAAAGGAAACTGTCTGCCTTCTAATATTATTATTGAATGTTCTTGGGGAATTTGTTTACATGTAATCCTTTTGTGGTGATTGTGTGTAAAGATATTTACATTGTCAGCCATTTTACTTCCTGTAACTCAAGGTGTACCTGTCACAATGTTTTACAGAATTATGTTTAAATTTTAAATCAACAACTTTATAATCAATACACACAAATAAACCTAATATAAAACATAGTTAGCGAACACAGTTTTAATATTATGTAAGTTTAAGTTCTTATTGTCGAAAATAAATATTTATAAAATCCTAAATCTTCCCTGGTATTAGAATTTTGACATTTGATCTCTAGGTCTTTCCTTTTCTCTAATTTATTGTACACCTCTCCAAGAAGTAATATATTTAACAGAGATTTCTCATTATAATATAGACAAAGTGTAACTTTTATATTTTTCATTGTTATTATTCTACAAGCTATAAACTAGATAATCAGACCACCTGTTGCATTCCATTCTACACAAATGCCAGTAGTTCTCCTTAATGTTTCACACAATATTACTTATACTCAATTGAGAGCTAAAGTTTTAATCTGTCAAATGATCTAGTTTGTGGTTTTCTTCACACAACACTGTCTATTTTGTTATTTGAAATTACACTTGAAAGTTTAGCTGAATTTCTTTAAGGACATTATTATACAGTTAGAAAGCCAGAAATTGTCATATTTATAGGACAGTGTTTTTTGTGTGTTTAATTACATAAAACATTATTTATTGTGTCAGTACCATCAATATATAAAAAGTAAGCTTACATTTTATGACAGCAAAAAGAAAAAAAAGACCAAAGTGTGTACATTATTCCATGTTTTCATCATTATAACAGTAAGTAAAATGTAAAAACAGAAACTTACGAGATAAGGTAAAGTAAGAAATAAAAAGATTCTTGTTAATAAGTATGCTTGTGATCAGCTCAGGATTATATAATTTGATATACTAATATTCATTTCATAATTAATGAGGGATTTACAACTAATGAAACCTGAACCAAGTATCTAATGACAGTTACATTTTTTAGTCAAACTTTCTATAGATATTGAAAAACTTGTATTCAGTGAAGCTTTGTGCAAAAATTGTTTCTTTTATACCTTGTCTGTGTAGAATTCTGTGAGTGTTAGTTCATCTTTCGACCAATAAAATTCAACACAATATTTTGTACAATGTTTAATATATCAAGAATAGAATTTAAACTTTTCTTTATTTATTATTTTACAGTATTAATCTAAAAACGTAGCACATATAAAAAAAGGACAAATATTTTTTATAATTAAAATGCCATTTGTAGTTCTTGTGTATATATTTCAGAACGGCTGGTATTAATATTAACACTTTTATTCGTAAACAGAGAACAATGTTTCAACCTTCCTAGGTCATCTTTAGGATAACAAAGAGAGTTGGCAGCTGTCTGTTGCTGGACACATGTCTTAGGGAAGAGAGTATAAACAGTTACGGGATTGAAGGATGTTAAGTTATTAATTAGTATAGGTATAAAGGTGTTCTTTTAAATTGGTTTAATTTTGGTTTTTGTTGCTGTATAAGTAGGGCTTTTTTGATTTTGCATTTGTTTATATTTGTTTACCTACTCACTGTCTGGGAGTTTTCTATGGTTATGTTGTGCTAATTTGACTTGCAGTGATCAAAAACGTGTGAAGGTGTTTTCTTTTGTATTTTTTAAACCTAGTTTCCATTTTCCTGTTTATTTCTCCAATATAGAAGTCGTGGCAGTTGTTGCATTGTATTTTATAAGTGATGTTGGTGTTGTGTTTGCTAGTGTAGTGTTTACTTAGTATGGACTTTAGTTTTGTACTCGGTTTTAGCATAAATTTGGTGTATACTGGAATGTTGTGTTTTGTTATAAGTTTCTCCAGATGTTGGTATTTTTTCGATGATGTCTGAAACATATGGTATACAGCAGTATAAGGTTTTGTAGTTTGTTGTATCTTGGGATCTGTTGTTGTTTGTTTGTTGTTGATCTAGGTGTGTGTGTTATTTTTTTTCACAGTTTTTTGAAGAAATTTGTTGATGTTGATGAAGTGTTGTTTTATTTTGTTGATTTCATTGTTAATTTTATTGGGTAAACATAGTTTTGTCTTTATTTGGTTTTTTAATATGTGGAGTTTTTGTTTTGTTTCATGTTCTGAGTCCCAGGAAATGTATAATCCAGTATGAGTGATTTTTCTGTGGATTTATGTGGAATTGTGCATCAGTTCTAGTGACCTTGAGGTTAAGAAATTTTTTTTGGTTAGTTTTTTTTTTGTTCACAAGTGAAATTAATGTTGGGCTTATCGAGTTAACGTTACTGAAAAACTAAGAGTGTGTTTTGTAAATGTGAAGCCAGTAATTGTATGATCAACATACCTGTACCAGAAAAGTGGTGGGTGTAAGACTGAATTGATCACTTGAGATTCAATGTGTGTCATAAAAATGTTCTCTAGAACTGGTAACACAGGATTCCCCATACTTAGGCTATTTATTTGTTGGTAGTTTCAGTTATTGGACATAATTAGTTTTGGTGGTAGTGAATTCTATAAGGGTTGCTAATTGGTTGCTGGGGATGTGTATCAATCCTTTACCCATTTATACTGCTGTCCCTAAGACGTGTCTGGCAACAGTCAAGTGCAAACTCTTTTTATTATCCTGAAGATGACTTAGGGAGATCAAAATATTATTCTCTGCTTATCAATAAAAGTGTTAATACCCATACCAGTTGTTGTGTGATACATTTTTATTTCAAGTGGGTTTCTCATCATCAAGAGTTCTCATGTATATTTTCACTCATCTTTCCGATTGGAACGAGGTAGAGTTGTCAAGCATATTTTATTCTTTTTCATTATTAAGTTGTTTATTTCCATGATGTTTTTTTCTTTGACACTGACTCCATCTATCTTTAAAATTTCATCACCTAGATCAAGTATCCGAGCAAGATAAATCAATGTTGGATAATCTCGCATCCTTGTTACGAACACTCCTGAAACTATGAAAATAATGTATAAACATGAACTGTAAGAGCTTTACAGTAATTGTTCTTTGTTAGTGCATCTATCCGACTAAAATTTATCTAAGAATATCTAACTTGTTTTGTTCAATGATGTTAGTGAGGTTAGAAAGGAATATGAAATAGCTTGAAAAAAATATTGTCTATAAAGGAAACAAAATGCTTGATGATTTAAATCTCATTAACCAATTAAAACCCTTCTTCCATGAAATTATCATATTTTCGTTAATGATTCAACAGTTACAGTTGGTTAAACTGCTGTTTGTTTCTTAGTACTCTTTATCCTTTTCTATAAGTAAGGATTTCTCAATATGGTTATGCTTTAAGAGTGACAATCAAATCCTACTTATTCTGTCAGAAAATAGTTGGTGGTGGGTGATAGTCAGTGACTAACTTTCATGTAGTTTATCAGATTAAAATTTGAAACCGCTCTGTGGAAATATTCTATATGTGGCTTTGAGTAAAATATATGGTAAAATATAAATTAATCAATCTGTTACAACAATTTGTTGTAAATCTCCGAGTGTGTGTGTGTGTGTGTGTGTGTGTGTGTATGTTCAGTCTCAACAAATGTTTGTCTGTACTATGGCCAACTTAACTATTATACAAACTTTCTCTTTGAAACTCTTTAAAGTGAAATTTAAAAACGTTAAGATAAAATAGTTTCAGTTACGATGGAAAACTTTTTTCTGTATGTGATTTTAAAATAAATCAATTATTTAGGTAATTCTTACTTTCCCCTGAAATAAAATAAAATAAAAAATGCTGATTTCTACAAGATTTGACAGCGTCTGAACTTGCTTTTACCTTGACATCTAGTAAGGAATCTGCTATACTAAATAATTAAATTCAAAATACAATAACAACAACTTCTACACAAGGTAAATTCTGACTTTTAATAATTACATTGTTGCAACCTTTGGTATGGCAGTTATCTTATTTACATCGACAATTTTGTTTTTCTTTATAATGAACCAAACTGAAAATAAACTGAACACATTATCTTTAGTTAGGTTTGCAGTCACGAAATTTATTAATAAACCAAATGTTTGGTGAAGAGCAGGCCTGGCATGGCCGAGCGCGTTAAGGCGTGCACTCGTAATCCGAGGGTCGCGGGTTCGCGCCCGCGTCGCGCTAAACATGCTCGCCCTCCCAGCCGTGGGGGTGTATAATGTGACGGTCAAAGAGTTGGTAAAAGAGTAGCCCAAGAGTTGGCGGTGGGTGGTGATGACTAGCTGCCTTCCCTCTAGTCTTACACTGCAAAATTAGGGACGGCTAGCACAGATAGCCCTCGAGTAGCTTTGTGCGAAATTCTAAAAAAACAAACAAAACATTGGTGAAGAGTTCTCTAACTTTTTTTGCTTCAAGAGCATATAAGAACAAATTAAAGGAAAACAAGTATTTTTGTTTCTTGGTTTTCAAGTTATTATGTCATGCTGAGTGGTATTCTACAGGTTGTATAATTATTCTCGTGATTCATGGCATGTGCACGTTTTACTATCGTCACGACAGTACAAATTGCACTGTTAAGTGTCCCTTGTGTGAAAACCTTTGTAGGAACTGATCGAGGTTCATGGCATGTGCATATTGCACAGGTGACATCATTTTAGTGTCTACTAACTGATAGACAGAGAACATATTGCTGTATGGTTGTGTAAATGGTTAAAACAGGCTATCATGGTTCTCTTTTACTGTAATAATAACAATGAGAAAACACTGTTCAGATACAAACAAGAAGCTGCTTACCTTTACTGTTTCTCATCCTCCCCTTAGCTATAAAAAATCCGTATGGTTTGTAAAGAGGTTTTATCACCTCCACAACCTGTGCTCCATCTGGTTGAAGATCAATCAGTCGACCGCACGTGTAATCGAAAATGGTCTGGTGATTTATGTCAGCATCCTCATTACTATTGTGATTGGAGTGTGGTTCATACGTTATGTGGGAGAAAAAATGTAGTTAAAGCAGAGATTGTTTGTTGTTTCTCTTTTAAATCAATATAGACTGAAAAGTAAAGACCCACAATTACTGTCATACCACATAGCTGTTAAAAGAAGTCCCACGAACCTATGATATACAAAATCCATACAATTTAAAGTTTACTATAAAATGTATTTTAAATAAAAAAAATAGTCTATTATTCAAAAGTAATGTTAAAACTGTTGCATTTTTCACATCTGAACAACACGCTTTTTTCAAACTATTCTTACTGAGATTAAAAGTTAACATTAATTTTACTTATTATATTCTACTTGGACAAACCAACATTGGCTGATATTCAGTGTGTAGAGTTGCGTTTCCCAGTATCTAAAATTCGAGCCACAATGCAACTAAACACAGTCAGTAATTTCATTTGTGCTCGTGTTGTGTGAATAACATTTGGCCCCGTTATTCGGATCTAAGAGCTGGATAAAGTTTCCTATGGCAGTGAGTGCTGCCGAGTGTTTGGTCAGTTATTTATAAATAAAAACTTTAAGGTGAACCTGACTTGTCATTCAGCCTTTTTGATCATGGAATACTCATCAATTGAAAATATCAGGATCAAGCTACTGAGAGACTTTCCAGGAGAGTCCGGCATGGGCAGGTGGTTAAGGCGCTCGAATTGTAATTTGAGAATCGTGGGTTCGAATCCCCATAACTCCAAACGTGCTCGCCCTATCAGCCATGGAGGCGTTATAATGTAACGGTCAATCTCGTTATTCGTTGGTAAAAGAGTAGCCCAAGAGTTGGGGGTGGGTGGTGATAACTAGCTGACTTCTTTCTTGTCTTACGATGCAAAATTAGGGACGGCTAGCACAGATAGCCCTCGAGTAGCTTTGTGCGAAATTCTAAAACAAACAAGCAGATAGCCCTCGTGCAGCTTTGCGCGAAATTCAAAGAAACAAAAACAAACTTTCCAGGAGAGTTGGAAAAGTTATGAACTCTCAATTTTTAACCAGAGAATAGTCATAATGAAATCTAATACGGAAATCTGATGAAAAAAAAAGTCCATTAGATATCCATTGGATGTTCAAGTCATTCATCCTCTGGACATATAGTCTTATTAATAGTTCTTTTAGCTAACTCGTGCCCCAAAACTAATGGGACCATTTTGTGGATCAGGTAATAATTTTCAGTACTAATTTTGCCGCTAACAAACTATCGTCATTTCATAAAGTAAAATACAGTTAAATTGTCAGTATAACTTTCACTAGTATGAGAAAGAATGTACAAAAGGTTCTCCACAAAGTGAATTATCAGGAGAGTTTTAGTGCTTATCCTTCGTCTAAACTGTACACTGTAAAAAAATTATTATATTGATATGTGTAGTAAGAAATGGATGTTTCTAAAAGGGCCGAAAAAAGCCATAAGTCCAGTCAGACCATGGCATGACCACTTTTGCATGGCTAAAATTTATGTATTAAAATTTGCTTTTTGTCATACAATGATTATGTTTAGTATATGCAGTATTAAAATTCGGTATCCTATTTAAACCATAAAAACATAGAACTTACCAGTCGTGAGACCCGGACTCAGTCTGGATGATCGGATCTTCCTTGATCCTTCTAATGTTTTCCTCTTTATATGGTTTGTACGCATGCTCACGACTGAAACAATTTAGGATATCGCCCTGGATCCAGTTTTTAAGTGACCTTTTGCCCTTTTTTGAGTTTTTGTACAGGACAAAGTCACTGTAATCGAAGCAATAATTACAAATAATTAATTTGTCATAGTATATTTAACAAAAGTGAAGTGTATGAGAGAAGACCAATATTTATTTAAACAAACAGTGTTGTATTGATAAATCATTACCTTAGCGTTAATGGATAATAACTTAAAGTTAATAAATATCAAGATTCGTACTAAAAAAATTATTATTCAGACAGCATGAGTTGTGTTTCAACAAATACTGGATCTTCCGTATACAAGTCAAACTGTAGAGTCCTGGTATTACACGAGAGAACTTGATAACACTGGGTATAGTAGATGTAATGTTGTTCACATATTTTTCTTTATTTTAATTCACAAGTTACCATAGTAACGTTACCTAAATTAAAAAATGGCTGGAATAGTGTATATGGAAAAACCGTAGAAGTTCGTCAAATCAACGTGCTTGAATATTTAAATGGTGGCAAAAAAATTGAATAAATTTGTAATGGTTATTTCAGGGTCACATAATATATATTTACCAAATTTGTCTCCTTGATCAAACAATACAAGAATTAAGGGTCTAAAAGGAAAATTAAGTGAAAACGGCTCTACAAGGTGTTGACGACAAAGATTATATGATAGGTAGCGTTCAACCAGTTTTAACCAACCACGAAAGATCCAAAGTACTTGAAGAAATACACAGATTATATAAGTAACTATGAAACCCAATTATATCATTGGCTTACATACTTTTAATTTGATTGTAAGTTAACAACTTGTCTGCTTGTTAACAGATTATAATCATCAATAGTACATGTTCTTGAAGCTTGTCAAAATATATGTTTACCATGGTCAGCTAAAGACAACTAAGAAAAGAGGCCCTACATGGCCAGTTGGTTAAGGCACTAGACTCGTAATCTGACGGTCGCGGATTCGAATTCTCTTCATATCAAGTAGGCTCGCCCTTTCACCTCTAGAGGCGTTATAATGATACGATCAATCCCACTATTCGTTGGTAAAAGAGTAGCCCAAGAGTTGGCGGTGGGTGGTGATGACTATCTGTCTTCCCTCTAGTATTGCACAGTTAAATTAGGGATTGCTAGCGCAGATAACACTCTTGTAGCTTCGCGCGAAATTCAAAAGAAACAAACTAAGAAAACCACTATATGAAGGTGGTTTTGTTAAGGCTCGAAACAAATCAGACGTTTTATTGTCTAGCTCTGATAAAGGCGGTTTGGGCTTCAAATTTTGCTGAATATATAGGTAGAAGAGCTTGAATTTATTTATTTTTCTGATTGGGACAGCACATCGGTCGGGGTCTCACACATAGAACTCAAATTAACGGCAGCAGAGCGGGAAACCGCAAGAAGCCTAAGAACGGCACGTACAAAGAAAATTTCGGAAATGGCGGGAAAAACCGTTAACTCGAAACAAACGTTGATTGCAGGTGAGTCAAGTGTAGTTGATGGTAATGAAAATAATTCTCCATTGCTGGCTCTGTGTAGTCTGGCAAAAAGGGAATTAAATTCCGTAAAGAATACAAAAAATGTAATTAAAAAAAAAAGTAAAGTTAAGAGAAAGTTGATAAAAAAATTAATTCTTCGGAAAACTCCGAATTTGAAGAAGAAGTGATGGCTACTAATACTGAGGTAGAGGTAGCTACCCCTGCAACAAAAGTAGGTAGTTTAAGTCCCGATAATGTAATGCAACAAAACTTAAAAACTAAGGATGTTGATATTACACCGGTGAATAACGTACAAATAAATGACACGGACAGCGATCAAGACTTGGAGGACCAAGGATTTATCACTGAATTATAAAAAAAAAAAAACATTAAAAAAAACAAACAAACAACTAACCACAGTACTATTTTAAAGACAAGACCACTACAATATGCGGTGATAATAGAAGGCATTCCGGGTCAGTATAATCAACCCCTGCTTGCCACAGAAGTGAAAAGATGCAAACCTAATGTTAATATAGTTAACATTAAGCGTTTGCCAAGAGGCGGTGTACTTGTGCAAGGGTAAGATGTGGTCGATCTTAACAGACTACTTAAAGAATGGCCAACAGATGCCTTTAAACCTGGAAACATTAAAATCCACCTTCCAGGAAGTAAGCCGCACCAAAAGCAATAGTGGTAAGAGGGGTTCAGACGATTGACCTGGACCTAATTAAACAAGCACTTGACGAACAAAACATACCACACACAAAGACAGAAAGAATTATTTCTAAGAAAACACAAACACCTACAAACCCGATAAAAATTGACATTGATGACAGTTACAACATACAAAATTTAATAAACAATGGAATATTGCTCTGGTATCAAAAATACCAAGTTGAGCAATTGAAAACTCCGCCAATTGTTGTAACACAGTGTTACAACTGCCAAAGATATGGACATGTTTCAGCAGCCTGCTTAGCATCACCGAGGTGCTGCGGATGTGGCGGGGAACACCATATCAACCAATGCAAAAAAGAAAAAGAAACGCCTAAATGTTGTAACTGTGGTCAAACCCACACAGCAAGTTACAAAGGCTGCGAAAAATATAAACAAATAAAGCAACGTATTTATCAGATCAGAACACCAACAGAACAGAATCAACCGAAAACAAACAGCTTACCTGAAACAAGCACATCAACAGAACTCAATAAAACAACAAAAACCACGTATGCAAAAACGTTAAAAGGAAAAGAACCACATAAACAACAAGTACAGAAGACTAATACACAGAACAAGAACACATTAACACAAACACAAAAACCAAAAGAAAACATCACCATACACGAAACGAATATTAACACAACAGACAAAACAAGCCTGTTTTCAACAGTTTTCAAAAATGTAATAACTGATTTTATAACAGAATATACCAAACCAAACCAGACAACTAACTTTCTAGAACTACTGATCACTATCTCCATAAAACACATCACACCTCATATACCCTACATTATAACTACACTAACAGGTTACATGCTCACAGCACAATGTTCACAGTAGTGTATATCAACATCCAAGGTGCAATAGCTTCCAAGAAACATGAGATCGAAGATCCAATAGAAGAATTAAACCCCCAGATTATAATAAGTGAAACTTTAACATATAATAATAATAGATTTAAAATACCTTATTACTCAATAATTAGAAAAGACAAAAAATAAAAATGATAAAAACAGAGGCATTATACTTATCTGTTGTAGAAATCAAATTAAACAGTAGCAATGAACATGTTACTGTAGATATCCTCCAAACGAATAAAACTAAAATAACCGTCGCAGGAATTTACTGCTCACCCAATAAACAATTAGATACAAATTTACTTAATAACATCTTTTCCCACAATCAAAACACCTTAGTTATGGGAGACTTAAACAGTAAAAATGTTACCTTTGGATGCCGAAGTTCTAATTCCAGTGGTAGAAAATTAATACAATTTATAGATGATAATAACATAGCTTTATTGAATGATATCACCCCAACACATACATCCTATTCCACTAACACTAGTGACATACCAGATCTGTGTATGTGTACATATAATTTAAGCCAGAAATTAGTAAAATTTCAAGTGGGAAAAGATGTAGATAGTGATCATCTCCCAATTTTTTGCGTCTTCGATCTCACCCCCTATAAAAATATAACATAGAAAAGAAAAATTTAATTACAGTAAAGCAGATTGGCAATGCTATAAACAAGAATTAGATAATCTGTTACCTAATAAAATTATCAAAGAAGTTAAAACGCATGTCGAAATGGACAACTATTGTCAAACAATCACGGATTGCCTTCAGAAAGCAGCCAAGTTAACAATACCAAAACAACACCATAAAACAACAAACAACACATGGAAACCCACCACAGAAATAATCAACCTAATCAAAAAGCGCAGACAACTGAGAAGACAGTACATGATTACAAGAAACAGAGAAACTAAAACACAAATAAACAACATTAGAAATCACATCAGAACTCAAATAAAACAACAAAAACAAAATAAATGGAACAATTACTGTAATAAACTAAACGACATAACTGACCCGAAAAAATTCTGGTCACATCTTAAAAGATTCACAAATGAAAACACAAGCACAAAGAAATATCCTCCACTTGAACATAATAACACCACTGCACACACAAATAAAGAAATACCCGAAGCTTTCAAGGATCAACTCCAAAATACATTTAAAACTCACACAGATCTAGATATGAATACAAACTTCTACAATAAAGTCAATAATCACATAGCAAACAATAAACATCAATATGAACCAATATTTCCAGTAAACATAACTGATACAAATACAAGTTCTAACACTGATTTTGAAAGCACATTACTAACAAAGGAAATATCCCTACATGAAATACTAGAAGCAATAAAAAACACCAAAAACAAAGCGCCAGGAGAAGATGAAATACAAGCTATTCTCCTAAAAAACGGCACTCCGAAATTGTTTGACCACCTAAATTCACTATTTAACTTATCGCTATCGTCAGGATATATCCCAGTTTCTTGGAAGCTAGCAAATATTTTAATGTTCCATAAGGAAGGAAAACCAGCGAATAAACCAAATAGCTACCGACCAATCAGCCTGTTGGCAAAATTCTCGAAAGAATAATAAGTAATAGACTCTCCACATTCTTGGAGATAACAAAATTACCGGAAGAACAGAATGGATTCAGAAAATTTAGACAAACGACAGACCATTTAAGAAGATTAACCGAAACCATAATAGATAGTTTCAACAAAAACGAATGTACAGTCGCTTGCTTCCTCGATATCGAGAAAGCATTCGACACCGTTTGGCACGACGGTCTAAGGTTCCGAATGAATGAAATGGAACTACCGCGAGGAATTATTCGCTGGTTATCTAACTTTCTGGAAAACAGAAAATGTAGAGTAAACGTAGAAGGAACTTTTTCCGAATACTTTACTCCACTAGCTGGTGTCCCACAGGGAAGGGTGGTTAGCCCTATACTTTATCATGTATGTAAACAATATGCCATTGAAGGATCCAAATCATGGATTCTCATCACAGTTCGCAGATGTGGCAATCTGGAAAAGTGCTGCAACACCCACGATAGCAGCTACAAACATACAACCACAATTAAATAGAATTAGTGAATACTGTGAAAAATATAGAATTAAAATAAACACAGCAAAAACTCAGCTCGTATGTTTACGAAATAGACAAAACACAAAAAACAACAGGCAGAAATATATATATATATATATATATATGAATGGCACTCTACTCCAGATTGCCCAATCAGCAAAATTTTTATGTCTGACTTATGATTCAAAACTAACTTGGATCAATCATGTCAACGAAATTAAAAATAAAATTTGGCGAAGAACCAACTATGTAAGGAGTCTAACTGGTAAAAACAGTGGAGCATCTACAGATAACATTTTGAAAATATACAAAACATATATTAGACCAGTAATAGACTATGCAGCTCCAGCATGGGTAACTGTAAGTAATAAAACAATCAAAGCTAAACTACAAACAATCCAAAACACACTTCTCACAACTGCATACAGAGTCCCGAGATCAATATCATCTAAATTCATTCATAAATACTCGAACATACCAACCATACCAGATAGACTCCTAAATATTACAATTAGGTACTTTAACAAAAATTGGATGAAAAATGATTTATTATGCGAACTAGACAGGTATTTCATACATGATGAAGAAAATGCTAAATATCTCTCCCCAATTAACATATATTTTAAATATAAAGAAAAATAAAAGTAAAATATGTATGTATATAAACTTTAAATCTTGCATTTATAGTTTACATATTTATGTATTTAAAAAAATAATAATAAAATAAAATGCCACCAGCTAACTTGACCTACTGTGAATAATAGACTATAAATGGACATTGCCCTGAGAAGGACCTAACACACAAACAGTTAGGGAAAGTAAGTTCAGGAAGGAGGAAGAGGTCAAAGAGAACCTGACCCTCCAGGGCAAAATACCCAGATACCATTGATCCATCGCAACGATGGTCATTCTTAGCACTATATGATATACAAGAACTGCTACATATTTATCCCTAACCGCTTATATCCTATTTGATCAAGAAAATACACGAAAATAATTTTATAGTTTTAAAATGTTTATTCGATACTGAGTTAGTTTTCATAACGTATTAACTGCTGAGTTTGGCTTAGTTTGTTTAGAATTTTGCGCGAAACTATACGTTGGCTCTCTGCGCCAACACTGTACAGTTATCGATTTGCGGGAAGGCACGTAGTCAACAACAACCAACGTAAACTATTGGGTTGCTCAATATCATATTTTAGTCATTCCCCACGGCTAAATTGGCGAGTGTGTTTGACGAGAGTTCAAATCAGCGTCCCGTAGCTTGTGAGTTGAGTGCTTTGACAACCACTTAAGGTAAGTTTTTTTTTTGTTTTGTTTTTTTTAGTTTGTTTGTTTGTTTTGGAATTTCGCACAAAGCTACTCGAGGGCTATCTGTGCTAGCCGTCCCTAATTTAGCAGTGTAAGACTAGAGGGAAGGCAGCTAGTCATCACCACCCACCGCCAACTCTTGGGCTACTCTTTTTACAAACGAATAGTGGGATTGACCGTCACATTATACACCCCCACGGCTGGGAGGGCGAGCATGTTTAGCGCGACTCGGGCGCGAACCCGCGACCCTCGGATTACGAGTGCACGCCTTAACGCGCTCGGCCATGCCAGGCCTATGTGTTTTTTTTTTTTGTGTTTTTTTAAAGAATTTCGCACAAAGCTACTCGAGGGCTATCTGTGCTAGCCGTCCCTAATTTTGCAGTGTAAGACTAGAGGGAAGGCAGCTAGTCATCACCACCCACCGCCAACTCTTGGGCTACTCTTTTACCAACGAATAGTGGGATTGACCGTCACATTATACACCCCCACGGCTGGGAGGGCGAGCATGTTTAGCGCGACGTGGGCGCGAACCCGCGACCCTCAGATTACGAGTCGCACGCCTTACGCGCTTGGCCATGCCAGGCCGAAGGTAAGAGTCAAGATTTACTTCAGAATGCATACCTTTTGGGTATTACAACCTCCGGAGGAACTGACGTTTCCTGTAGATCGCACAGGGTGTTACTCATTGCCGTAGATTCCTCTGAAGTAAAATGAAAAATGCTAATTTATACGAAATTTAATAATATCTAAACTAACTTTACATTGACATCTGGTAAGAAATCTGCTATACTAAATTAAATTCAAAATACAATAACAGCAACTTCTCACTAGGTAAATTCTAACTTTTAATAAATACATTGTTGCGACCTTTGGTATGGCATCATCATCAGTTGAAAATTGTAGTAATTGTAATTTAAAATTAACAGTTATCTTATTTACTGCAGGATTATGTCATATTTACATCGACAATTTTGTTTTTCTTTATAATGAACCAAACTGAAAATAAACTGAACACATTATCTTTAGTTAGGTTTGCAGTCACGAAATTTATTAATAAACCAAATGTTTGTTGAAGAGTCCTCTAACTTGTTTTGCTTCAAGAGCATATAAGAACAAATTAAAGGGAAACAAGTATTTTTGTTTCTTGGTTTTCAAGTTCACATGTCATGCTGAGTGGTATTCTACAGGTTGCATAATTATTCTCGCGATTCATGGCATGTGCACGTTTTACTATCGTCACGGTAGTACAAATTGCACTGTTAAGTGTCCCTTGTGTGAAAACCTTTGTAGGAACTGATTTCTCTTTGAAGTCGCAGAAGGTGTTATTGATTGTCATAGGAAGAAATATGGTATCCTTAAAAAGGCAAGATTATGTTTTCAGTGACATCATGGTTCGCTTTGTCTGATATTAAACCTGAAGAGGAAAGATTATAAAGCGGTTTTCAATAATATCTTTATGAATTATTCTTTGTTACTGTTACGTTTTTTATTGCGGACTGAACGCAACAGAAAGACACAGATAGCAGCTTGTTTAATTTATTATAATTATCTACTTATGTGATAGACACAAAATAAATTATCCAATATCAATTACAGATATCCAGTTTCAACCATCAAAACAACTTACAATACAAAAAGGTACTGGCCTGTGCTTAATAATATGATCCAGAATAAGTGTCCAAATCCGAAATCCAAAGTTCTAATCTAGGTGGTGAATTTAGTCCCACGGAGAAATTTTCGAAGTTTGAATGGGTAATTTCAAACAAAAATTCACAGTCCAATTTGTATTGACTTTCGGTATAATCCGTAAACCGACTGAATTGTAAAGATTGACAGAATAAAAATTTCACCGCTTTCGTCGACCTAGCTCTATTCACAAATTCACTTTAAACTTTCTCAAACGAGACAAATTTCTTGATCCGAGTAAAAGTGGATGATTCACTTCTCTCGCATCGCCGTCTGTTTATATACTATATCGCGTAACTTCCACAGTACAAACACCAGGCCAATACAAGTGATCAATCTACCTAGTTTTAAAAATTTCTACATGAATAATTCTAAATGAATTTTAATTAATTCTAAAATGTTATTTTAAATTTAACTGGTTTAAACCTCGAAAATATAAATAATAGATATGGGAATTCAAACACGACATTACATGATATTTACATAACACTCTCGACATGGTTGTCGTTTACACAACATTTCCATAATATTTACGTAACAGTTACACAGAGATTTGTTTAAACGCACGTAAGTTAGATATGAAGTGAAGGATTATTTTTGGTTTTGGTGAGAGAACTGTGTGTGCGTGTGTTTTTCTTATAGAAAACAACCCACCCAGGGGAATTGAACCCCTGATTTTAGCGTTGTGAATTTGGAGACATACCGCTGTACTAGCGGGGGGCTTTGAATTAATAACCTTACTGTTACATTTTATTGCAACATTGTACCCACAAAGAAGACTTACAAACTGAACTATTAAGAAAAAGCAGTGCTATTTAGAGGTTTAACCAAAACATTATAAATTGAGCTTTTATTAAAGATCAAAACTTTACAAATATTATATTAACCCCTAGCCCTTCTACCGACGTACCATTTTATACAAGAAATTTCTAATGAATTTACTAGCCTCTTCAAAAACTTTGAAATAATATAGACATCATATTACCTAACCCTAAATAACTCCTTCTAAAGGAAAAAACCAAGGCCTATACACAGAATTCCATACGAATGTATTAAGAAATATAAGGGGCAAATATCATATTTCTTTTAAATAAAACATAAAAATAATATAAAGGTCATGTAAGAGAGATAAATTCCAGATGTTTTTTTTAACATGCCATTCATTTGAACCTGGTCGTAAAATACTTTACAACTAAACGTTTCTCCTACGTTATCCAGAAACATAAAAAAGAAAACATATTGTTTGGAAAAACTCCAGAGATCATCAAACCGAGCTATCTTTCTCTAAACTGTGATAATGTCTTTTGAAACATCAACCATATTTCGCTACGTTCATTCACCAACCACTGACATGACCAGCCTTGACCTATAACCCTGTCATCTGGTGAAAAGATTTCTTTCACTATAAACTATTGTGTCTCTTGTCTTTGTACTTGTATTTAAACCCTGTACTACTTATCTGAAGACTATATCTGAAGAAGGCAGACCAATATTCTTTCGAAAAATGTTACCTGTTCGCCCAAAACTAAAGTTTGTTTGTTTTTTAATTTCGCGCAAAGCTTTTCGAGGGCTATCTGCGCTAGCCGTCCCTAATTTATCAGTGTAAGACTAGAGGGAAGGCAGCTAGTCATCACCACCCACCGCAGATGGTTAAGGCATTTGACTCATAACATGAGGGTCGCTGGTTCGAATCCACGTCACACCAAATATGCTCGCGCCCTTTCAGCCGTGGGAGCGTTGTAATGTGAAAACCAATCCCACTATTCGTTGATAAAAGACTAGCCCAAGAGTTGGCGGTTGGTAGTGATAACTAGTTGTCTCCCTTCTGCTAAATTAGGGACGGCTAGCGCAGATAATCCTCGTGTAGCTTTGCGTGAAATTCAAAACAAACCAATGAACAAATGCTTTGTCCTATATTTAAATCGATAAATAAGGTAAAGCAGATTTTAAAAATCAACACAGTGTTAATATAAAAAAATCTGAAATTTATAAATTTGAGTTTTGATATGGAAGAAACTGAAATTTATAGACAAAACGTTATATAAAATATCGTTTATGCTAGGTATGTAGAATAAATAAAAATATTGAAAATTCTGTTATGATATACAGAATAAACATGATATAAAATATTATGAGTAAAAGTAGTCATTGTTAGCTTAACTATTAGGTATTAGAACCAACGATATCTATGTACCATTGGAAGTAACAAAGAGTAAACAAATTTAATGAATTATGAAACATGCATTTCTTTGTAGGAATATGTCGAAATTTTTCATAATTTTTTTTGTTTTATCTAAGATACGTTTTTAAAATAACATTTCTCCCGCATCACAAAGAGATACTGAACAAGATTTTTCTTCGTCTTCAATATCTTTGGTCTGTAATGAATATGGTTGGTGTTTGTTGTACGTTTTGATCCTTCATAAATATCACTAGTTTGGTAAGAACATGATTAGGTGTACAGAATGTAAGATATGTGTTCGTTTTCTGATGTCTAGAATTTTCTGATGGTTCTGCATCATTACGGCTTGAGAAATTACGCTCATTTAGTCTTTCTTTACTTTGACAAGAAAAGAGTTCAAGATGTGTATTTACTATTTCTGCATGATTATTTACTTTTATCCGATGAATATTCCGAGTATATATTGGGTTTTCAGTTGAACTAAATGTGACTTTTGTCATCTTCTACATTAACTATTGTTAACTGATAATAATGTTGCTTTACCTCTAAAACTGTTAGAATAGTTATTTTAATGTTTTAGATGTAATGAGGTTTTATATAACAGCCAGAAAGGTAATATTGCTTTAACGATTGTTCTCCATTAAGTCATTTGAAATTTATCTTTGATTTATTCCATCCTGATGGATATGATATTGGAAGTTACACACGATCTGTGCAAACTATATAATAATTGTCATTATCATGGCACATAGGTTAAAACATCTGACTTTGTTTAGTGCTTGAAAAGAAGCAAGAGGTCCAGTTTTTAGAAAGTGGAAGTTTATGCGTTGAAAGAAGTGTATTGATATGAAATAGTTTCTTTGAAAAATTTTTTCTGTTTTAAATTGAAATTGCTTGAGAAACCTTTTCATGGATGGTTTGGCGAAGAGAAGTAACTGATGTTAGGATGGGTTTTAATTCCATACTTTGGATACTTGTTTTGAAGTTTTGTAATTGACGTAAATTAGATAAAAGGGACAAAGAGGCGGTCTACAGACAAAGTAAATAATGTAGAAAATTTTCACTGAAATTTTAAAAGATTTTACTAGTGCCTTTAATACTAGACAACAGAAAAATAGAAATATTTTACCTTTTTCTTTGAAGCTTTCATGGGCATAATTCAATCTTTTAGGCTTGTTACTAGCCGTTTGTTTTGCGTGATCCTTGTGAAACGAATATATATATATATTTCAACAAAGTTAAACCAAAGTTACACTTTTTTCCATAATAATGTCAAAATTGCAATATTCGAAAAAATGTTATTTGACGTATATTTCCTATAATACACTTATCAATGTTGTTTTTTTTAATCTTTAGTTTATGAATGGAATAAAATACGTAAATTTATTCTGAAACTTGATGCAACGAATAGCTGAATACAAAAGATAAATGAGGCTGGTTAAAAGCATCGTGACAAAACAATATAATAACATGGACAGCCCTAATTCTATAATAACTGAAGAGAGATCAGGCGTGGAAATGTTCAAAGTAGTGTTCTCACAACACAAGATACTGGCGATGATTTTGAGAATAATAAAAAAAAAACAACTTTTCTTAACACATAGCTGTTACAGCATTAGCGGTATTGTCTCCAAAATACAAACTGTCCATCCAATCAAAGTTGCTTTTTGTCTCGGTGAAAAAGAAATTCATATTTATAGCTGGCTTTTCATTATCGTCTCGTGGAAAATGTACATATAAATTGCACTGGCAAAAACACCTTACATTGTTTCAGTAAAAGTTTGAAGTTGTGATGATTCCAAATGTATTTTTAGTTTATCTAGTGTTTTTTCTTTAAATTACTTTTAATATATACTTCTACAAAACAGTTTGTTTCCCTCTAATTTTTACATAAACAAATAATTAGAATAATAACCAAAGTTATTCACAACTTACAGTCATGACTTTTCCTCAAAATGTATTCGCAAGAATAGATGATGGTGTTATGTGGTGCGAAATAAACTGAAATAAAAACAAATAAAACTGTAGAAAGCACTAAGTTAATCATATTAATAAAAATTGTCAAAAAATATTTTATTTGTGTTTGCACAGGAATTTTAATAGTGACACGTCACATCGTCTAATCATTTTTACTTTTAAATTGCAAGTAATATTTAAAAATCTAAACTATAAATTAGTTAAATCTCTTTAGTTGGAATGTTTATATCACACCACTACTCAGTAATATGGATCAACTTTATGTCTGTTTTATACTTACGGACAGCATCTTTGACTAGTTTGAATACTTTCACCAAAATTAACAAAAAAGACTAGAAACCATGTCTAAAAATTATTACAAATATTCTGATAGAAGTAACTTCGAACTTCTGTTATAAAATGGCTGTGCTTGCTTGTCTTGGAGCGAAAAGAAACAACACTTTAAAATTTCTAAAAACATGCTCGTACAACCCAAAATACCTTTTACCTAATACAACATAAAAACGTCAATCACTGATATATAGGACAGACACAAATATTCTTAGATAGCGTTTTAACACTTAAAACCAACCTGGTCATTCTCTCAGTGATGTGAGTCTTTGCAACATTGAAACCGATTTCAAAACTAAAGAGGATGGAAAGGCAAGAGAAGCCTACTGGACTCAACTGTTAACACTGTTCGACCTTAATGAACAAACCAATGGTTTCGAATCATTAGTTTGTTCTGTTTCAGAATGATAAAATATTAAAACTCATATGTATTGGGAATTAGCAGTGTTTCCCTCTAATCTTTGTAACAATTATTATCTATTTTTGATACTTTTCGGATAATTTTAGTCCCTTTTTTAGTCAGTCTTCATACCTCATATTTACTTAATTTTATCGACACTTAGCGCAGTTTCTGTTGACCACTTTTCTCTTTGTAAAACAACACACTGTTGTTTCCACTAGAATGGTATTGGAAATGGGAAACATTGAAAGCTACTCAAAACACTTCCAGATTTCCATGATAGCGTGCTTGACGTCATTTAAACTTCACTTCGCTTTATCTTCCATTTTGTTTTTACGCGGTCATTGCTTAAATCGAGATTATACAAAACACTTATCTGAGAAAGTAAGACGTACATGACGCCAAACCCTCCTCCAAATTCAGAAAACTTGTTTTGGCGACTTCGTTCACCCCCACAACTAAGTCTATACTCATTGGATTTTTAAATTCCCGCCTCCTTGAAGGACCACGAACCCGATAATGGCCATTCAATGTAGATAACAAGATCTCATGTATGACGTAACTTTCCATGTATAATCTTCACTTCAATCATGAGCAGAATGAAAATAAGCAATGATTTTTGAGCCCCGTCCTCTGATCTTATCTTGGCAGTAATTTTTTATTTTAAATCCTTCAACCTCTTTCAATCTCGAGAAAATGAAAAAAAAATGAAGTGAGTGTGGTAAATGCGTATACTAACAGCTGAGACATTATATAATAATATATAGAGCAATAGCATGATTGTATAAAAATGTAATGACAAATAAAGCAGATATTCAGTGTATATGTGTTGTTGTTTTTGTTGTTTTGAATTAAGCACAAAGCTACACAATGGGCTATCTGTGCTCTTCCCACCACGGGTATCGAAACCCGGATTTTAGCGTGTAAGTCCGCAGACATACCGCTAAGCCACTAGGGGGGCGCGTATATGTGTATACAGAGATATGTGTAAGGGTCTTGTCAAGCCCATAAGACTGGACTGTTGTTGATTAATTACTCGGTTAATAAAAATGTCCATATAATATAAAGTGAAATAGTCGTGTAGATAGTAATATGTTCTTGAAAAGCAACATAGCTTGCAATAAAAACGATGTAATATTTATTGCTAATAATTAAAATACCCAGAAACTTGTAAAATATCTTTTTCTACTGCATTTCACAATAAGGAAACTCTATCAGTTTGTTTGTTTGTTTTTTGAATTTCGCACAAAACTACTCGAGGGCTATCTGTGCTAGCTGTCCCTAATTTAGTAAGGTAAGACTAGAGGGAAGGCAGCTAGTCATCACCACCCACCGCCAACTATTTAGCCACTCTTTTACCAATGAATAGTGGGATTGACCGTAACTTCATAACGCCCCCACGGCTGAAAGGGCGAGCATTTTTGGCGCGACCGGGATGCGAACTCGTGACTCTCAGATTACGAGTCGCACACCTTAACGCGCTTGACCATGCCGGGCTCTCTTTATCAGACAGAGCAGAAAGCAAATAATACTTTATAACTAATGAAACTTCAAATTTTGTGTTGTTATTATTCTATTGCAAAATATAGTTGTTTAAGTATTTTCATGGCGTTTAGTGCTAGCTGTTTATGTTATGAAAGTTTATGAACTGGTTTATCTAAATAACAGTATATAGTGAAAAGAGAAAAAGTGTAAATGTTGCTATACAAACACTACAGTTCTCTGGACGACACATTAAATATCAATTCAGCGTTTGGCTTCGAAAAAAAAGAGGTAGTAATGGATTTTTTATGAAAATTATTGAATGTCAATGGTAGAAACCGATTTAAGACAAATGACAGTGATTAATATGTTAACATAGCAGCTATTGTTTGCTGCCTCAAACATTTATTAATCTTGAAATTTAGTGTTATATTTATTCTCCATAAATTTTGCAAAGTTACGAAGTTGATATAAACTTCCTGAATCTAACTTTATGTAATGTTTAAATATATGTATTTATAAACAGAGAGAGACATGAAATTTTGTGTGGTGCTGTTTTTGTGCTCATAAGGTACCTTTTTTTCTATCCTTTAACAACATTTCTACCTGGAGTCCATATCAAGTGAAACATCCCTTTACTACATAAAGAAGTGAAAAATACTTCTCACGAACTACCTAAGATGTTAACTTGTCTGAACTGGTCACAACTAAGTAATGTGGCCTTTTACATCAGGGATCCTAGGAGGTCACGTAAGCCATGTTCCATAAACTGGTACCAGAAGACACATTAGTAGCAGTGAATAGTTACAAGTTGAGTTACTTGAAATGTGTTGTTAAAGAGTGTGTTAGCAACAAACTTCTCAAAGAGAGAAACCACACTTTTTGCTCATAGTTCGCACATGATGTTGCAATCTGGGAAAATGTTAAAAAAACAACAACAGCAACATAGAACCTTTACTAAACAAAATAGAATTGTAACGCATTAAGTGAAAAATTAAAATAATTCCGCACAAAACACAAGTCATTATTTACATAATCTTACAGAAAAAAGCAAATTAATAGCACAGTTATATCTAGTTGGTAGCAACTATTGATATTTATGGCTAAAGACTTACAAGCTTCGTCTAACGTTCAGAAGGATCATTCAGTATAGAATACATTTCTTAATTTGAAAGCTAGCTAATTTTTAAATACAAGTTGTTATCTTTAGAAAATTTAAACTTTGTAATATATAGAGGTTATTCACGTTAAAACAAAATCTACCTATAGTACTAGCTTATCATTTCAACGTTATTTCAATGAAAAGTTTCCTATGTGTAAATTATTAGTGTTCAGAATGTGACAACGCATATGAACATTTAGATGTTCTGTAGATGTTTGAACTTTGTATCCAAGACCCTAACCCATTGATACACAACCCAGCAAATAATTAGTAACCCTTATAGAATCCACTACCACCAAAACTAACTTTAGGTTTAATAATCAAAACTACCTAAGCATGGTAAACTACCTAAACTGGCTAAGCATGGAGAATCCTGTGTGACCAGTTTTAGCCAATATTTTTATGACACAGATTGAATTTCAAGCGATCAATTTAGTTTTACACCCACCACTATACTAGTACAGGTATGTTGATGATACAATTTCTGGCTTCACATTTACAAAACACACTCTTAGTTTTTCAATCACGTTAACTTAATACGCCCCAACATTGAGTTCACTTGTGAAAAGGAAAATACTAATCAACTAGCATTTCTTCACCTCAAGATCACTAGAACTGATACACAATTCAAAACAGAAATCCACAGAAAAATCACCCATACTGGATTATACATTCCCTGGGACTCAGCACATGAAACAAAACAAAAACTCAACGTATTAAGAAACCAAATAAGCACAGCTACAAAACTATGTTCACCAGATAAAATTAATGATGAAATCAATACAATAAAACAACACTTCATCATCAACAACAAATTTCCTCCAAAAACCGTTGGGAAAAAAATTTATGCACACACCTAGACCAACAACAAACAAAAAACAATAAATCCCAAGATACAACAAACTACAAAACCTTATACTGCTGCATATCATATATTCCCGACATCAGCGAAAAAATAACCAACATTTCGAAAAAAAGTTATAACAAAACACAACATTCCAGTAAACACCAAATTTATTTAAAAATCAGATACAAAACTAAAGTCCATACTTGGTAAAAACTACATTGACAAACACAACACCGACATTATTTATAAAATACGATACAACAACTGCCACTACTTCTGTATTGGAGAATCAAGTAGAAAAATGGAAACCAGATTCAAAGAATACACGAAAAACATCTTCACACGTTTTTGAACACTGCAAATAAAATAAACACAACACAACCATGAAAACACCTACATACTAAGTGAGAAGACAAATATAAACAAACGCAAAATCAAAGAAGTCCTACTTAAGCAACAACTAAAACCAAAATTAAACCAATATAAAGGAACACCTTATTATACCTTTTACTAATTAATAACCTAATATCTAACTGCAGTGCCTCCTACAATCCCGTACCTGTTTATACTCTCACCCTCAGACGTGTGTCCAACAACAGATAGTCGCCAACTATCTTTGTTAATCTGAAGATGGACGAGGAAGGTCGAAACATTGTTTTCTGCTTTTCAATAAAACTACATGGAAGTTATACCCATTAACAAAAGAAATCCAAAAATGAACAGATACAGTGGATGACACGTGTAATTAAACCGACATTTAAAAAACAACAAAAAAAACACACTTCATAACAATATGCTTGAAATTATTACTTTTAGTTCAACATTTCCTTACTATAACGTGTCACACGATCTTACAATTTGTTTTTGTCACCGCTAGTAAACTGTGTATACTTTGAACTTTAAAATACACAGATAGATGCTGCTAAAAAATAAACTAATCATAAAATATTTTGTAGTTCTCTTTATTTTTATAGTTCATGTAATACAAACATATAATATACATATATATAAATTTAAAGTTATAAATGCGGAATAAATTTGCAGAAGACAAATATGGCTCGTGATACGTTAAACTTGTTTCTTTAAGATCCACACCAATAAGCCGTTGTATACTTGATCACGAAGAACGACCCTTTCTATGTACTCTACGTACAAATTGTCAACTAAGTTTAAAGGAGAAATTGTCTTTTAAATAATTCTACTTTTAAAATCTTCACTTTCAGTTTTATATTTCTTTTTTAATTTTCCTTCTCTTTCGCTTACGTCATTTATAACAATTGATTCGTCAGTATTGTTTCACTTCTAACCAATATAAATTGTGAAAGAAAACAATAAAGTTAAAACACAATACTATTAAATATTTATGTGTAGTAACTATGGAGAGGAAATATTAAAATAAAAACCGAACTGTGCGAAGGAAGAACAAAATCCTTATGGTCAAAATTTTCTTACCTCGCATTCCACGGGTTATTTGGCCAGGACAATTTGTAGGTGTTAAGTTTTGTATAAATATTTTAATTGTATATTCACATACGGTCATTCTATAAATTTGAATTAAATTCTTGAAATGAGAAACAAAAGTTTGTTTGTTTGTTTTGGAATTTCGCACAAAGCTACTCGAGGGCTATCTGTGCTGGCCGTCCCTAATTTTGCAGTGTAAGACTAGAGGGAAGGCAGCTAGTCATCACCACCCACCGCCAACTCTTGGGCTACTCTTTTACCAACGAATAGTGGGATTGACCGTCACATTATACACCCCCACGGCTGGGAGGGCGAGCATGTTTAGCGCGACGCGGGCGCGAACCCGCGACCCTCGGATTACGAGTGCACGCCTTAACGCGCTCGGCCATGCCAGGCCGAGAAACAAAAGTTAGACAACCAGTAACATTCACGTTACTCTACAACGTTTGAGAAGCTTAGTTATTAGAGATAGCAAACACTAAGCTGTTTTAGATAACGTCGTACTCGAAAATTTAGAAAAAGTGAACATTTCCTGAGAAAATAAGATTCGGTTTACAGCAAGTACTGTAGGAGAAAAGTGTTTGGATTGTGCTGATTTAAACAGCCATTTTTTTAATCTATTAAATGTGCTTCCGTTTATCTGAGAAAAAACACCGTTTTTTTAACTTCATTTCTTAAATGCCCTTCCTCTAGTACAGCGGTAAGTCTACGGATTTACAACGCTAAAAGGCTCGGCATGGCCAAGCGTATTAAGGCGTTCGACTCGTAATCCGAGGGTCATGGGTTCGAATCCCGGTGGTACCAAACATGCTCACCCTTTCAGCCACGGGGGCGTTATAATGTGACGGTCAATCCAATTATTCGTTGGTAAAAGAGTAGCCCAAGTGTTGGCAATGGGTGGTGATAACTAGTTGCCTTCCCTCTAGTCTTACACTGCTGAATTAGGGATAGCTAGCGCAGATAGCCCTCGAGTAGCTTTGCGCGAAATTCAAAAACAAACAAACAATACAACGCTAAAATCAGGGGTTCGCTTCCCCTCGGTGGACTCAACAGATAGCCCGATGTGACTTTGCTATAAGTAAAACACACATACACACTAATTTCTTAAAACCATATTTATAAATTACATCAATAAAGATATAATCAAACTTTCAGGTTTAGTCCTAGTGAAAGCCGGGTTTTTTCTACGAGGCCAGTACTTAAAATTCCATCTGTGACAAACAAAATAATGTTGTACGTATCGTATTTATTTTTATAATTGTGTGAATGAAGAATACCTAAAGTGGGAATTTTAAATAGATTTTTGTTTGTGGTTCCATTTGATAGATATGCCATAATTTATTTATTGTTTCAGTCACATACATAGATATATTCAGATATAATTGCAATATTATAGTAAAATTATAAAATATAACGTAATTTATTCTTTACATTAGATTTACCAACAACATATATCTTTAACATTATATAATGTAATTTTTAATACATACCCCATACTATGTTGTCGTGTTACTAATTAACTTTGCTTTTAGTTCGTGATTTCAGTAAATTTTTAATAATTATTTTTATAACAATTACACTAATAATTTAATATACTGTGATAGTTTACCCGGTGACTTCTCATCATCAGACAAATGTCTGCAACACTTTTGTTACGAAATCCTCTCAGGCATCTTTGTTGGTTTTGGAATTTACACAAAGATACACGAAAGTTAACTGCGTTAGCCGTTCCCAATTTAGCAGTGTAAAACTAAAAAGAAAGCAACTAGTTATCACCACACACTGCCAACTTTTCGGCTACTCTCTCTTTAACCAACGAATAGTAGCATTGACCGTCACAGTATCATTAACTCACGGCATGATTGGTGTGATGGAATTCGAACATGTGACCCTCAGATTACGAATCAAGTGCCTTAACCATCTGGCTATCTTTGGAATGTTTCCTTACGAATGATGGTAATCATTAAAGAAACATTGATAAGGATTTTAAATTTGGTAGAGTTGTCAAGAATAACCACTGTTTGGTTAAGTGGTCATTTCAGGTTACAATAACAATGGTACTATCGGACGATATAACCTGAATATTTTTATTTAGTGATAGTTCTTTTAAAAGACTTCTTTAGGACTCAGAAGGTTAGGATGAATCTTAGATTTAAATTTATAAAAAACATAATTTTCTGTAAAGGAAGAAAAGGGGTTACACAACTTTTTTGTTTTGTTTTATTGGAAAGTTCCAAATATTTAATAGCTCTTATTAGTAGATCACGTTTGATTTCGTCAATATAACAGACCATACGGTCTTCATAGGTATAAAAATATATACAAGCCTCGAACAAAGAGAAATCCGGATGACTTTAGTCAGAAGAAATATTGTGTATATGATATGGGGTTAAAACTAATCTGGAAATAAAACCTAATTTGTGAGTTATAAAAATGCTCT
The DNA here is from genome assembly GCA_011833715.1 of Carcinoscorpius rotundicauda. Taxonomy (NCBI): domain Eukaryota; kingdom Metazoa; phylum Arthropoda; class Merostomata; order Xiphosura; family Limulidae; genus Carcinoscorpius; species Carcinoscorpius rotundicauda. The sequence goes on along the minus strand of CM022393.1, from coordinate 89,612,234 downwards.
CACTACTTATATATTGCACTGTATTTTTAGACCTATGGTCCTTTAACTTACCAGTTTTTCTATCCTTCCACAACTTGTGAGCACCTTCTAGATTTTGAGTGTACATCCACATATCAAATTTTAAACTTTATGTAAAAAATAATTTAAAATCTTTTTGAACAGTGTTACTCAGATATACGAGGACTTTATAATTTTGAAACATTTATTCAATGTAAGTCAAAAGAAATACGAAGCCAATCCAGACTTTCGTGTTTGTTTACATGTGAACTTTGACGAGTTTTTCCAGTGAACAATTTACTTGTTATTTTCTAACTCGTAATCGAAGAGCCTGTGGTTGTATTTATTAATACATTTTTATTACTTAACGTACTAATTACTCATGTCTTGTTTTTCGTACTGGTTTCTTAGTGGTTTATTTACTACACTTTTTATCTTACCATTTTATGATATTACAAAATGCGATCTGAACAGCAACCACCTTTGAAAGTAGCTGTTGTGAACATTTGAATGTGATTGGACGTTATATACTACTTGTCCTATATATATATCGTGAACAGCGGTGTCTGTCTGTCCGCTCATTTCTGTCTCCTGTTTATCGTATCCTTTTCTCGCGCTGAGTTTCAAAATTTGCGGACGAAGGCAGAGCTCAACATTAACTTTTTAAATAACGGAAGAACAGGTATGAATAATGTTGACAACAAACATGATATTTATTCTACACTGAATTGTAAGGAATTAATAATACTGTGATTCACTTATTTCATGTGACGTAACGGTATGTTATTGTTGAATGGTTTGTAGCAAAACACTTCCTGTACAAACATGGAACATCAAACACAGAAAACCAAACACTGTTTAACATACTTACTCTAGAGTATCACACAATCTTACAGCTTGTTTTTATTACTGCTAATAAATTGTTTATCCTTTCAACTTTAAATGTTTGTTTCTAAGTAGCGTATACTTGTGTACTATACCCTAATCATAAAACATTTTGTGGTTCTCTCTAGATTTATATTTCATATAATACAAATTTCTAATATTTATACATATATAAAAGGTTAAAGTTGTATTTACAGAATAAGCTACAGAGACAAAGAAACCCTATTGCTCCAGGATCTACACCACCAAATCACGTTATCGCCAGGAACAACCATTTATTTATAATCTAGGTACAATTTCTGAACGAGATTTGAAGGAGAAATTTTCGTTTTTATAACTCAGCTTTGAACATTTCCGTCTTTTTTCACTGCAAGCCATCATTTATCAGTTTCATATTCCTTTTCTTCATTTTCCTTTAATTTCCGTTCCTCGCTGGTACAGTGGTAAGTCTACGGATTTACAACGCTAAAATCATCTGTTCCATGTACTCCGTGTATTCAGCAGACAGTTTAGTGCGGCTTTGCTATACGAAAGAACGCACCTTCTCTTTACACCAGTTGATTCACAAATACTGCTACGTTTTTAACCAATACAAACTGTTAAAGACAACAATAAAATGGAACCACGATATCATTGAATATTTGCGTTGGTAACTAAGGTCACAATATATTAAAGTAGGAACCGAACTGTGCGAAGGAAAAAAAAAATATTTGTGGTCGAATGTTTCTCACCTTGTACTTAACAGGTACTTCGACCAGTACAATGTATGGGTATATAGTTTTGTATAAATATTTTAAGTTAATATTCACATGAAATCATTCAATAAATCTCAGTTAAATTCTTGAAATGAGAAACAAAAGTTAGATAACTAATAAGTAACATTCACGTTGCTCAACAACTTGTGAGAGGCTTAGTAATTAGGATTAGTAAAGATTGAGTTGTTTCAGATAGCGTCTGTTATGTATATGTGTAAATATTTTGTAAACGACAACATGTCGTGTTGTGTTTAAATTTTCATTTCTATTATTCATTTTTTCATATTTATATTATTGTTTCATGGTTTAAACTAATATTTTGTCATTTATTTAGGGTAGCATTTAGAACTTTCTTGAATTAAGTAGACCAATCATATGTTTGTAAATGAGTGCTGTTGACTTCGTGTCTAGACGGGTAGTCTCGTGCAAGAACGGACACGCGCGGATTGCTCTAGAGTTGTATGGAAATTGCAAGATTGTTCGAGAAGTAGGCCTACCGGTAAAAAAAACAGTGACAGATATTAAGTTACAACATTCGAAATTAATTACAAAACAAAATAATATTAGTTTCAAACTTCAAAATAAATCACAATACAAAACCTTAATGGCCTGTATCTAATATAATGATCTAAAATGAAAGTCTCAAATTCCAGTCTAGGGTGTAAATTTGGTCCCACGAAGTAATTCCGAAACAGTTCACAGTTCAATAAATTCGCCGTCTCTCAGCACAAGCGGTAATTCGGATGTATCGTAGAGATTGACGAAATAAAATCACAGCTTCCGTAGATCTAATTTCAATCACAAATCCACGTTGAATATTCACAGCAAACACTTAATCTTTCTCAAATAACTAACTCTCTTCTTTTGAAATAAAACTGGTGTCTGAATCTCACTCTTTGTCTTCGATTAAAACTGATGACTGATGATTGAATCTGTCTCTTGTCACCGTCTTTTATACCGATAGGCCTATTTCTCGAACAATCTTGCAATTTCCATACAACTCCAGAGCTATCCACGCATATCCGTTCTTGCACGAGACTACACGTCTAGACAGGAAGTCACCAGCACTCATTTACAAACATGTGATTGGTCTACTTAATTCGAGAAAGTTCTAAAATGTTACCCTAAATAAATAACATATTTTAGTTTGAACTTCGAAACAATAATATCAATATGGAAAAATGAATAATACAAATGAAAATTCAAACACAATACGACATGTTGTCGTTTACAAAATATTTACACATATACATAACACTCTCCCCCTTAAAAGTAAAAAAAAGAAAGTTTGAACTTGTGAAAACTTATGTTATGTATATGTGTAAATATTTTGTAAACGACAACATGTCGTATTGTGTTTGAATTTTCATTTGTATTATTCATTTTTCCATATTGATATTATTGTTTCGAAGTTCAAACTAAAATATGTTATTTATTTAGGGTAACATTTTAGAACTTTCTCGAATTAAGTAGACCAATCACATGTTTGTAAATGAGTGCTGGTGACTTCCTGTCTAGACGTGTAGTCTCGTGCAAGAACGGATATGCGTGGATAGCTCTGGAGTTGTATGGAAATTGCAAGATTGTTCGAGAAATAGGCCTATCGGTATAAAAGACGGTGACAAGAGACAGATTCAATCATCAGTCATCAGTTTTAATCGAAGACAAAGAGTGAGATTCAGACACCAGTTTTATTTCAAAAGAAGAGAGTTAGTTATTTGAGAAAGATTAAGTGTTTGCTGTGAATATTCAACGTGGATTTGTGATTGAAATTAGATCTACGGAAGCTGTGATTTTATTTCGTCAATCTCTACGATACATCCGAATTACCGCTTGTGCTGAGAGACGGCGAATTTATTGAACTGTGAACTGTTTCGGAATTACTTCGTGGGACCAAATTTACACCCTAGACTGGAATTTGAGACTTTCATTTTAGATCATTATATTAGATACAGGCCATTAAGGTTTTGTATTGTGATTTATTTTGAAGTTTGAAACTAATATTATTTTGTTTTGTAATTAATTTCGAATGTTGTAACTTAATATCTGTCACTGTTTTTTTTACCGGTAGGCCTACTTCTCGAACAATCTTGCAATTTCCATACAACTCTAGAGCAATCCGCGCGTGTCCGTTCTTGCACGAGACTACCCGTCTAGACACGAAGTCAACAGCACTCATTTACAAACATATGATTGGTCTACCTAATTCAAGAAAGTTCTAAATGCTACCCTAAATAAATGACAAAATATTAGTTTAAACCATGAAACAATAATATAAATATGTAAAAATGAATAATAGAAATGAAAATTTAAACACAACACGACATGTTGTCGTTTACAAAATATTTACACATATACATAACAGCGTCGTACTGAAATATTTATAAAAAGTGAAAATTTTCATACAAAAAGGTTGTTTTTACGGCAGCTACTGGAGGAAAAAAGTGTTCGGGTTGTGCTGATATAAACAGTCATTTTTTATCTATTAGATATTCTACCGTTTATTGAATAAACAACAGTGTTTTTAAAACCATTTTCATGACTATATTTATAAATGACTTCAACAAAGATATAATCAAACCTTCAGGTTTATTCCTCGTGAAAGTCGGGCTCTTGTTACAAGGAAAGTGCTTAAAATTATGTTCTATAATAAACAAAGGTTTGTTATACGTGCTGTAGTTTTTTATAATTGTCTGAAACTAGAATACCAAAGTGGGAATTTTTTTTATAGATTTTTGTTTAAAGTTAGAAGAAAGTGATGACAAAGACCATCATAAAGTAATCTATATTGTTTCTCTAAAGTTAGAACAAATTAATGACAAAGAACGTCATAAAGACATTTCTATTGTTTCCTTAAAGTTAAAACAAATAGACGAGAGATGAATGTTTGTAACATCTCTGTCGTCTCTCTAAATCATAATTGTAGTTAACGACACATCTTTTATCAGAAAACTTATGTTTCCAATCTTTACTTTGTTCCACAGATTTGTTTGATAATACTGCTACCCTAATCTGAAATGTAAAGTAAGTAAAGTAACTGTCGCCACCACCAGCCGTGTGAATCAAACACCTTTTGTACTGGACATTTATGATTGTAAAGCAATCTTAATTTAGAAAAAGTACCGCCTTTAAAACACCAGAATAAAATTATGGTAACATATCCAAGATACAACTCATTCATTGAAAGTATATCAAACAAATTGTTGCCACAGGTTGTTCTCTGAAAATTAACTAGTAGAAAATTAGGTGATTTAAGTTATTTAATTAACTACTGTACGTAACAAAGACAAAAACGTTATTTATCCAGATGTAAAAATTTGTTTGTTCAGGGTAAAATGTATGGTTTTGTATTTGGTGAAAATCAGTCATTTTACTTGAACTATGTATATATGCATATACAGACCCAGGAGGCCCGGGTTCGATTCCCGGCATGGGAACTTACCTTTAAGGCCTGGCATGGCCGAGCGCGTTAAGGCGTGCACTCGTAATCCGAGGGTCGCGGGTTCGAGCCCGCGTCGCGCTAAACATGCTCGCCCTCCCAGTCGTGGGGGTGTATAATGTGACGATCAATCCCACTATTCGTTGGTAAAAGAGTAGCCCAAGAGTTGGCAGTGGGTGGTGATGACTAGCTGCATTCCCTTTTGTCTTACACTGCAAAATTAGGGACGGCTAGCACAGATAGCCCTCGAGTAGCTTTGTGCGAAATTCCAAAAAAACCAAAAACAAACAAGCATATACAGGTTTGTAGGGGAAATTTCACCTGCAGTGCTCCCTACAATGGCGTACTCGTTTATACTCTTGTCCCTAAGAGGTGTGTTAACGGTCACATTCAAATTCTCTCTTTCTTAACCTGAAGATGACCTAGAAAGGTCGAAATGTTTTTCTCTCTTTATCAATAAAGGTGTTAACCCATACCAGCCTTTCTGAGATACATTTTTATTTCAAATGGGTTTCTTGTCCTCAAGAAAAGACTGTTTAGTCTCAGTTATGACTTATTTAATTTAAGACATATCTACATCAAACCCTCATCCATAAACTGGGCCTTATTTTTCTAACTTGATCATATTTCAACCAGAATCTACTCTGTATACGTAAAATATTTGTTTATGTTGAAATTATTAATTACTTACCTCGTTTATAAACCCACTTACCCAGAAACTTAAATTGGATACCCAAATCGCCATCTAGCCAACAACAATAAAAACAATAAACTGAAATATATTTTTTATGGGGGAAAGAGAAAAACCACTTAGGCTTCAACGCAAGTTTATTTTTAACTTTGTATTTATTATCAATTTTTTTCGTTGATCAGTGATTCACTTAATATTAACTTTTTCATTAATTATTTGTTCATTTCAATTGTTATAGTATCTGTATTGCTTTGTTCTTCTTTCAACGGACGTAAAATATAAACACATCACTGGTTATTTTGTGTTCTATAACTTATATTATTCTTTCTTTAATAATATTTTAACTAAAATTATTCAGGGGTTTGATTTCCCTCGTTGGACTCAGCAAATAGCCTATGACAAAATAGCTTTGTCATAGAAACACACACACTAAAATTATTGGTTAGATTGTTCACTTCATCTTTTTTGTTATTCTCTAAATTTTTCTGATACTATAAATTTTTATTGTGAGGATTATTTCGCGCTTATCACTTAGTGTATTGATTTATGGCTATCCTAAATCCAGGAAGCTGACCGAACTACTTGAGATTTTACAGGGATTACGGCCTAAGATATTATTAACAATAGCGGATGAAACAACGTATTATAATCATTATAAATAATAAATAGAAACAGTATACAACTTATTTTCATACTACTTTATTTTTAATTGTGATCTATGTAGATAGCTTGCTTTGTTTAGAAATCAGTATTAATTACTAACTTGCTTGACTGTAGGCCCGGAATGACCAAGCGTGTTAAGGCGTGCGACTCGTAATCTTAGGGCCGCGGGTTCGAATCCCCGTCGCACCAAACATGCTCGCCCTTTCAGCCGTGTGGGCGCTATAATGTGATGGTCAATCCCATTATTCGTTGGTAAAAGAATAGCCGAAGAGTTGGCAGTGGGTGGTGATGACTAGCTGCCTTTCTTCTAGTCTTATACTCCTGAAGTAGGGACGGCTAGCACAGATAGCCCTTGTGTAGCTTTGCGCGAAATTAAAAAACAGAAACAAAGCTTGACTGTAAAATGTCACATACGTTACACAGTTTTTCATCCGGTTTGAGTGTTACTTCACCAGTAAGAGTAGGTATGTTTATGATACCCTATGTTTCAGCAGAACCTTAAAATCTTAACTATACTTCGTCAGTTCTGCAGCACTATTGAAACTTTATTAACTCTACTCCACTGATTGTGTGGAGATATAAAATCTTAGTTAACTTTATTTCATCGATTGTGTGGAGAGATATAAATACTTAATTAGCTCTATATCATAGATCCTGTAGAGATGTAAAAACTTAATTAGCTTTGGTCCACCGATTGCGTAATGATCATAATTTAATCTGCTGTTGCGTTTGAGGTAAAGACCGCCCCACATTTGGCGGTCTGTGCTTTACCAACCACGATTATAGAAACCCGGTTTTTAGTGTTATAAACCTTCCGACTTACCACTGTATAACAATTCAGAAAGACATCTTTCACACAATAATCAAGTCAGGAATGTCTGACTTTGTTCGAATGGGAGTCATTTTAAAGTAGTAAATAATAATAATATATAAACGTTATCTGGGAAAAGTGTGGGAGTAGCCCGTTCTGCCTCATGTGTCAGGCGCCTACAAATCGAGTTTCTACAGTTATAAATTTTATTTGATTTGCTTCCGTTGTTTTCTTTTCCACAACACCTGGTGGAGTAATACTGGGAAATCCTTCCACTTCTACAAGTGGCATGAGGTAGATTGCCCCAGTGACTGTGGACTTACAGCTGTATAAGTTGGGTTTCGATTCCCGTGATAGGCAGAACATATATAGCCCATTGTATGACTTTGTACTTACCTTGAAAACAAACAAAAATAGTAGTTTAATAAGTTACATTCGTATTAGTTAACATTATTCTCTTTTATTGTATTTTCCACCGATAACATTACTATGTGTTAGCATAACGCATCAATCTTCTTAACAAACTCGTCTGAGAAGCGTTATGTGACTAGAACTTCTAGTTAATTTATTCATTGGTTATAACGCGCGATGTAAGGATGTACCAGTAACATAATGAAGTACTTCCCCAACACACTTTAAGATATACTTGTGTGAATGTATCAGAGTAATCAATAATTCTGATAGATTTCTTAGTCTCTTAAAGAGACTAAAGACATTGTGAAAGTGTAGGTTAAATCTGGTGAAATGGGTCCAATGATTACAGTTCTTTTTTAAATACTGAGACACTAGAAATAAATTCTTTCCTCCAAAGTTCTACTTCACTAGGGTTTGTAATGCCTTAACAAAGTAAAATTTATATCAGGATGTAACGCTGTATTTTTTTCGTTCCATAGTAACGTGGCAGTTTTTCATTTCCACGTTTTCCGTTACTGCCCCCAATGGCTCAGCGGTATGTCTGTGGAGTTACACGCTAAAATCCGGGTTTCGATACCCGTGGTGGGCAGAGCATAGATAGCCCATTGTGTAGCTTTGTGCTTAATTCAAAACAACAACAACAAACAACAATTTCCGTTACTATTTATCATTTCCTCGGTTTCTGAGTACGCCATGTTGGAAAGGGTACGGGTTTGTTTGTTTTGTTTTTGAATTTCGCAGAAAGCTACTCAAGGGCTATCTGTGCTAGCCGTTCCTAACTTAGTATGCACGTGCAGATTCTATGCACGTTAAAAAATCTCGATTTATTTGTGTGTTATTTGGTCAGTTGCCGACACAAGCAACGATAATATCAATTGCATTTAGAGTATATTAAATAATGCATCGTATAATATATGTTTATGCTATATTTAGAATACATAATATCACGCATATTTTGGGTATATTGTTTATTTGTCTGTTTTTCAATTTCGCACGAAGCTACACGAGGGATATCTGCGCTAGCTGTCCCTAATTTAGCAGTGTAAGACTAGAGGGAAGGCAATTAGTCATCACCACCCACCGTCAACTATTGGGCCACTCTTTTACCAACGAATAGTGGGATTGATCGTACATCATAACGCCCCCACGGCTGAAAGGGCGACTATTTTTGGTGCGACGGGGATGCAAACCCGCACACCTTAACACGCTTGGCCAAAAGGTGCGAGAAAACATTACATATGGATCGTTTCAGGACCCATGACTACGGCGCTGATAGTAGGTAGTTTGGATATGTTTTCTTATGTGCTAATCTCTTCCTTCCTACATTATAGTTATGTTCCTTTTGTAAAAATACTTCTGTGTTTTAAAATATATTTACAAGTTATTTTGACAAGTAGTTTTTCGTGTCAAAGCAAGGAAGTCGACGCTTTAGTGAGAATTTAAATTTTACCAACTAGTATCATTTCTTTCACAACACATGTTACAGATGGTAAGAAATAAAGAAATCAGAAGGTTATTAAAAACTGTTTATTTTGGAAGACGTTAAACTTGAATAACTCTTAAACACGTGCATTAGGATAATAAATAGTCGTAGACAAAAGATTTAGTTATTGATTGTTTTAACGACACTTCAGTAGCTCAAACAACGTTAATTATTTGTAAATGTATTCTAATACTAAATAATTAATGTATTTCTTAACGGAAATTTCTTTATGTGAAAATCTTAGGGTCATTCAAACACCTGAGAAATGATAAGAACTACGATAAACATTTTTGTGCGGATGTTTTATTCCCCTCGTTGGGCTGAGCAGATAGCCCGATGTGGATTTGCTATAAGAAAACACACGCGGATGTTTTAATAACTTGTTAAACTATAACTAAGAATATCCACCTTACATTTACACAAGTTTCGCTTACTGCTTTTCATCATTCTACTAGTTCGTTTAGTGGTGGTATTTTTATTATTCCTTCATCCATTCCCTGCAGTGTAATAAAAAAAAGATCACTGTTTGGATTTATAGAATATCGATGTCAAATACGTAATAAAAGCTTTTTTTTAAACTATTTCTACCAAACTACGGACGTCACATATATAAATATATATACATATAAATACGAAAGTCATGTTTTTGGAGACGTAGAGGTGACTGTTAATAAACGAATTAAACCAAAGTATTGGAACATCTGTTATATAACTGTTAGAGAACGTAGTATATCTTTCAAATAGTTCAGTGACTTTAATATTTTACAACGATTTATGGAGTTTTTCTTGATTTAACTTAAACCTCGATGTCTGTGTCTTGAAATGTCGTATATTAGACCCTTCCCGGAAGTAACAGTGACATACACCTGTTTGTTTGCCCTTGAATTTTACACAAAGCTACAAGAGGGCTATCAGCGCTAGCTGTCCCTAATTTAGAATTGAGAAACTGGATGAAAGGCAGCTGGTCATCACCACCCTCCGCCAACTGTTGGCTTACAAGTTTACCAAGGAAGGGTAGGATTGACCTTTACATAATGACGCTCCAACGGTTAAAAAAAAGCGCATGTTTAGTTTGAGGGACATTCGAATCCACGACTCTTAGATTGTGAGTTGAATACCTTAACCATACTGGCCCAAGATTTATAGAATTGTGACAATTTAATACATTGCTTTGTGAATGTACATTAAAAACCCATAAAAAAATAGAACTATTTAGCACCTGAATGTTTTGAGGCTTCTAATGGTTATTGTTTCCAAGTGTTTTGTTATCTATCAGTTTCCATGACAAATGTAAATTTTTATTTACATTGAGCGTGTGCTCGTGTGATCGTTGCCTTCTGAGCAGTAATAACAAATTAGTGGTGACATAACTTTTAACCTGACGACTTTATTCTTGAAGTAATCTCAGTTAGTAATAAAATATTAAAAAAAAATAAAAAATAGCAGAAAATGTGGCACAGCAGTGTGTATGCAGATTTACAGTGCTAAAAACCTGCTTTCGATAACCGTGACAAGAAGAGCATAGATTATGTAAAGCTTTATCCTTAATTACAAACAAACTGTAACTTAAGGCTTACCTCTTGTACACATAAGTCTACATCTTTCAGAAGTGGTCGGTAAGACAATGAAGAATAGTGATTTGGATGTTAAATAACCAACAAAAAGATGAAGAATATAGATCTCAGTGTCAAGTGGTCGGTAAAGCAATGAAGAATAGAGTTATGGGGGTTAAACAGTTAAAAAGATGATGAAGCTAACAGATTTAGGCGTAAAGAAGGAATACCATGTAGAATAGAGAATTGTATGTCAAATAGTTAAATAGACTATGAGGAATATAAATATGGATGTCAAATAGTTAGGAAGAGGAAGAAGAATAGAGATCTGCGTGTTACATATTTCGGAAGAGGATGAATAATAGAGATCTGAGTGTCAAATAGTTAGCAAGATAAAGAAAAAAACAAATTTGAGTGTGAAGACGTCGGTAAGAGAATGAAGAATAGAGATCTCGATGAAAAGTTGTCGGTAAGACAATGAAGAATAGGAATCTGGGTAGCAAGTGGTCAATAAGACATTGAAGAATAGAGATTCGGATGTTAAGTGGTCCGTAATAAGATGAAAAATAGAGATCTGAGTGTTAAATAGTTAGATAGAAGTGAAGAAAAACATCTGAATGTAAAATATTTAAGTAGACGATGTAGAATACAGATGTGGGTGACAAGTGGTGGGCAAAAAAGTAAAGAATGGAGATCTGGGTTATAATTAGGTAGAAACAAGGCGAAGTATAAAGTTCTGGATGTCTGATAATAAGCAAGACGATGAAGATTAGAGATCCTGATGTAGATAATTAGCAAGAAGATGAAGAATAGATATCGGGTGTTAAATAGTTATCAGTACGATGAAGAAAAGAGATCTGGGTGTCAAGTAGTCGGTAAAACAATCAAGAACAAAGAAGGGGATGTCAAGTGGAAGGTAAGGCAAAGAAAAATAGAAATCTGAGTGTCAAATAATTAGAAAGAAGGTGAAGAATAAAGAAATGGATGTCAAATAGCAAGACATTGAAGAATAGAGATCTGAGTGTCAAATAATCAGGAAGAAGGTGAATAACAGATCTGGGTGTCACGTGGTCGCTAATGACAAATAGAAACCTGAATGTTAAATAGTTAAAAAAAGGTGAAGAATAAAGAAGTGCATTTCAAATAGTTAGCAAGACGATGAAGAAGACAGATCTGGGTGTGAGATATTTCGGAAGACGATGAAGAATATGGACTTGGGGTGTTAAATAGTTAGAAACAAGGTGAAGAATAGAGACTTAGACATCAAATAGTTAGTGAGGCAATTAAGAATAGAGTTTTGGTTTTCAAATACCTATTAAGAAGATGAATGATAGAGATATCGATGTCAAGTGGTCGGTAAGACAATGAAAAAGAGATATTTGAATGTTAAATAGTCAGATAGAAGGTGGCAAGACGATGAAGAATAAAGATCTGGGTGTGAGATGTTTCGGAAAACGATGAAGACTAAGGATTTGGGTGTTAAGAAATCGTTCAGACAATGAAGAATAGAGATCTGAGTGTTAAGTAATTAGAAAGAAAATGAAAAAATGATCTGGATGTAAATTAATCGGCAAGCACATGAAAATATGAGATCCTTGTGTCAAGTGGTCGGTACGACAATGAAAAATTGAGATTTGAGAGTGAAACACTGAGAAAGAGGATGGAGAATAGGGAGTTTGTTGTCATATAGTTAGGAAGACGATGAAGAATAAAGGTATGAAGTCAAATATTCAGAAAAAGATAAAGAATAGTCATCTTAGTGTCAAATAGTTTCCAAGAAGTTCAAGAATAAAGATCTGGATATCAAATATTTAGAAAAAAAGTGAAGAATAAAGATCTGAATGTTAAAGTAGTTAGCAAGAAGATGAAGAATAAAGATCTGGTGTGAGATATTTTGAAGACGATGAAAAATAGGGATTTAGGCGCTAAGAGGTCGTTAAGACAATGAAGAATAGAGATTTAGGTGTTAAATAGTTAGAAAGAAGACGAATAATAGAGATTTATAGAAGAAGTTTAAGAATAGAGATCTGTATGTCAAATATTTAGCAACACGATGAAAATTAGAGATCTGGATAACAAGTGGTCGGTAAGACAATGAAGAATATAGAGATCTGAGTATTAAATAGTCAGAAAGAAAATGAAGAAAAATTATCTGGATGTAAAATCGGCAAATATATGAAGAAATGAGATCTTTGTGTGAAGTGGTCGGTAAGATAATGAAGAATTGAAATTTGGGAGTGAAACACTTCGAAAGAAAGTGAAGAATAGAGAGTTTGTGTCAAATAGAGTGGAAGACGATAAAGAATACAGATCTAGTTTTCACATATTTAGGAAGAAGATGAAGAATAGTTGTCACAGTGTGAAATATTTTGCAAGAATTTGAAGAAAAGAGATCTTGGTACCAATTTGTTAGCTAGACACTTAGGAATAGAGATCTGTGTGTAAAATAGTTAGATAGAAGGTGAAGAACAACGATCTGAATGTCAAATAATTAGAATGAACATGAAGAATAAATATCTGGGTGTGAAGTTATTATATATAATATGTAGAGTAGAGATCTGGATGTTATATAGTTAGCAAGAATAGAGATCTGAGTGTGAAATATTTTGGAAGAAGATGAAGGTTGGAGATCTCTGTGTCAATTATTTGTCTAGAATATGAAGAATAGAGATCTGGATAACAAGTGGTCAGTAAGACAATGAAGAATAGACACCTGGGTGTCAAATGGTTGGTAACAAATGAAAAATAGAGATTTGGGTGTGAAATGTTAAAAAAGAAGGTAAAGTATAGGGATTTGGATGTAAAATAGTTAGCAAAAAGATAAAAAATAGAGATCTGGGTGACACGTGGTTTGTAAAGCAATAAACAATGGAGATCTTCGTATCAAATAATCACCATGAAGATGAAGAAAGGAGATCTGTGTGTCACGTCGTCCGTAATGGAATGAATAATAGAGACTTTTAAGTTAAATAGTTAGAAAGAAGTTGAATAACAAAGATCTGGAATGCAAATAGTTATCAAGAAGATAAAGTATAAAGATCTGGGTGCTAAATAGTCAGCAAAAAGATGAAGAATAGAGAACTTGACGTCAAGTGTTCGGTATAAGAATATAAAATAGAGATCTGAGTGGTAAACAGTTACTAAAAAGGTGAAGAAAGAGATCTGGATGTTAAATAGGTAGGAAGACAATGAAGAATACATATCTGGGGTGAAACATTTAGGATGAAGAATGAAGATCTGGGTGTCAAATATTTATCAAGACGATGAAGTGATCTGGGTGACAAGTGTTCGGTAATAAAGTGAAAAATAGATATGTGGATTTTAAATAGAGAGAAGGTGAAATATAAAGATCTGGATGTCAAATAATAATCAAGACAATAAAAAATAAAAATCTGGATGTCAAATATACTCTTCAAAACAAGAAACGCAAAAGGAATATTTTTTTTATTTTAAAGAGAAATATATGTGATAACGTTACAAGCTCAGAGTATGTGATGTTATACATACTGACTGATTGTCAGACCAAAATGACAATAACAGTTGTGCACCTTGAAAACGGAGGAAAACATCGGATTTTTCGCCAAAACGCATGCGTGTCCAATAAATTTGTTTGAGAGATCTGCATGTTTTGCAAGTGCAACATGTGCAAAATCCCTATAAAAGTGACGGGTTCTTGGTTTCCATAGCTCAGTATTAAGCCACCGACAAACAATACAGTTACGCCAAGAAGTGACTGAAGCACAACTCAACAACGCCATTGGTCGCTTGGAAGCAGGCGAATCTCGATCACATGTTGCCAGAGCTGTGAATGTCTACCCAAGCACCATCACAAGTCTATGGAATCGTCACCAACAACATGGATCAACTCGTGACCGTCCACGATCTGGCAGACCTCGTGTGACCACGCCCGCACAAGATCGCTACATCCGGTTACGTCACCTTCGGGATAGGACCACCACTGCGACATCTAATGCCTCTACCATACCAGGGCTGCGTAGGATTTCCGATCAGACCGTACGCAATCATCTACGAGATGCAGGAATCCGATCTCGACGTCCAGTCAGAGGCGTCATCCTCACCCAGCAACATCGTCAAGCACGGCTGCAGTGGACTCGGGCACATCGGGTATGGCCTCATCGACAATGTAGGTATGTTTGGTTCAGCAATGAATCACGTTTTATGCTTCGTAGGCAGGATGGAAGGACCCGTATTTACCGTCGCCGAGGTGAACGTTTTGCATTTCTTTTTTTTTGAAGAGTATATTTATTAGTCAGATCTAGAACTGTAAAGAAGTACGTTAAAAGAAACATCTCAACTGGTTTATGAAAACAATCTGGTATATAATATATTTTAGTTTTACTGGTTGTATGTTCTTTGTGTACTTCAGTAACGGTGTAAACAATTAAATATATCAGTTTATAACCAAATAAACATGTTTACAGTTCTTTTTCTTTGTTATATTTTATTTTAAAATTGTCAAATCACTTTATCTTGTTAACAGCGATGACTAGCTCATAGTTAACAGCACGTCTTGAAGTCTCATGTCTTTTTTTATAAGTCTAAAGGATCCTATTAGGGAAAAACTTGATGTTATTTTGATGTCTTATCCCTATTTATCTTTCCTTAACATGTCTGAAGTATCTAGAAGAATGTGTGTTCATGTCATTTTAATGTTGATTGTTTACTAATGTGAATGGTTTCACTCACCATATCAAGCTATACCTGTGGACAACCTTACTATTTCAGTAGTAGTGGGGCTCACAGAAGAGAAATGACAAATACCAAACTTGTAAAAATCGAAGCTGTGGTTATTGAAGGTTATTCAGTGTGATAGGCCAGTCTAACCTCTGATGATCCAATAGGGTCGTATGGTAGACATGACTTGCAATGTAAGTGAAACTGGCACAATTTATAATAAAAGTGGTTGATATACAAAAGACGTGTGAAGATTTTTAGGCTATATTCTTTACCTACAGTCAACATAGAGTAGATATGGTATCGACTTTGATGAAAATAAAAGGTTTAACTGTTTTACACGTTACTACGAGGTAACTAATCTCAGTGAACTTAGAAGAGATCACCACATCAAACGGACAAAATGTTCATAAGTATTGGCAAGAGAAAAGCTATAGATGCTGCTCTTTACAGTAGACATGGGGTTTAAGGTATTTATATTTATATACATTGGTATGAAAAGTTGAAGTATTTGTACTTCTACTTAAATACAATGAGATAACATTCGTATTCGTTGAATGATTTCATGAAAACTTAATACTGAAAGAGTACATGGAAGCATTTTTTTGGTAATCGAACTGCCCATGTAGTTTGGTGACAATAGTGACACCTTTTGAAGAAACGACAGGTTTAACCGAGAGTCAGAACATTGTTACCTCCAGTTCTGTAGTGTCGTGTGATTATAATGCCACACTTATATAAGGACAAAAATGATGTTATTTCCTTACCGGAAGTTCCTAAGTCAAATTGAAATGGAACATGCAAAAATTCAAATAACAATTTCAAATTTTTAACTTCAAAGAAACATGATTCAAATTTTTGAGATAGATTTTTGATCCAGTTTACAGCATCAGAAAAATCATAGTCTTTATTATTTTCTAGAAAATGTATCAAATCAATCTTTTATAATTAATTCGCCAGGAGGTTTACCTTTAATTGAAATTCATGAATAGGCTATGTAATTTTACCTCTTCCCTGAAGCTTTGTATTCAAATTATTCAAGTGAGCCATCATGTGGCACAGAAAGTGCAAACCACACTGTCATGACAAAGTTTCAATTCCAAGGAAATTTTCAATCTTACCTTTTTCAACAAGATTCTCTTTTATTTGATGAAGCCTCCCAGTGGCTCAGCCAGGGATGTATTAACGCATAGGCACACGAGACACGTGCCTGGGGCGGCAGATTTTGACCAAAAGAAAAAGAATGGAAACCATTTTAAAATGTAGTCCCTGGTTATTAATTCCCCCTGCCATTTATGCCGCCCCAATAGCCTCTTGAATCTGGACCCCCCCTACACACACACACACACTCACTATTGCACCACACCAGTGTTGTCGAGAAACCCACTTGTTGAGAACTTTATATGCAAAACGGCTGGTTTGGGTTCAGAAAATATTTTAAATAGAAGAGCGAACAACAAAGAAAGAGGTAACTGACCGAAAGCTGACCACATGTTTGGAAAGGGCTGTGTAACTGAGTGTCGCAATGTAGAGGGCGGGTTTAGATGTTTGAATATATAATTTTATCTATAATATTAATATTGGTATAATGGCGTTCCTTTATATTGGTTTATTTTGGGTTTAAGTTGTTGTATAATTAAGGCTTCTTTAATTTTGCGTTTGTTTATGTTTGTTTCTTTATTTAGTATTTTAGTCGCTTCAAGTTTAAAAGATTTCTAACCTTCCCTCCTTGAGTCCCACCTAATACGCCTCGCCCCCCCACATCATCAACCCATCCGCCCTCACCTCAGTTATTTATTTGTGTTTTTCAAAACCCCCAACATGTTTTTTACTCATGTTGACACACCAAACAATGAATTACCTGCTACTCAGTGTGCTACGCCTACACAAAAATATTTTATCATGGCCAAAAAACGTATTTTGTTTTGTGAAATTGCGTATACGAAAATTCGGATTTTCGGTTGCTTCAGGCTATTATCTGGAAAAATATATTTTGAAATATTCTTCCTCATCATTCACAGTTTAGCTTAATTGATTGATTGAATATGCGCTTGTCTAGATTCCAATGTAGTCCTTACAGAATAGTTCCTTCAAATTCCCTAGCAATTATAGGCATTTGTTAGAATAAAGAAGGGGTAGTGGCAGACTCCAGAATACCAGAACAGAAAGGCGCACAGTCACTGGAGGAGGTGAGCGTCGTCGAAATCGGCTGCGGGTGTCACGCATAATCGTTTTTGCAGGCCGCCGACCGCGCTCTATCGATGAAGTTGACTCCCAGGGGACGCGGTTGTACCGCACGGGGTCTGGATAGTTTTGGGCGATACAGGTATTTTTTACTGGTAGTATAGAATTTGAAATAGTAAAGTGTGTTAGAATTTATAATTTGATTGTCAATAGCCCAGCACCCGTTAACATGGATACATCGGCAGTAATATAAATCAGTAGTGCAGAGGCTCTCCTTTTTCGTGTATTTTTGTTATGGATTTATGGTTGCAAGTCGATAATTGTTTTACCAACTACCATAAAACTCATTATCTGCCGAACGAATATATGGTTCACCAACATATTTACAATATAATCGACAATATAGATAATAACGTGGTAAGCGATATTGGTGTCAAAATGTAGAGTTCGTTATGCTTTTACTTATTCCTCCGTCACCCAATATCTTACTGTAAGTTATATCTTTGTATGCAAAAACGGCTCGTTTGGGTTCAGAAAATATTTTAAATAGAAGAGCGAACAACGTTTCGACCTTCTATTTCAAATATTTTCTGAACCCAAACGAGCCGTTTTTGCATATAAAATTCGCAACAAGTGGGTTTCTCGACATCACTGACTGTAAGTTATATCGTGTTGTCAGTGTCCAAACCTCCACAAGAAGCACAATTCTTGTGAGGGCGAGGGTCACTGGGGGTCAAACGGCTCACGGATCTCTGTGAGGTTCGTGCGGCTGCCATAAATAGCTCGATCCCACGAAAATGACTCAGATCCTGATAATCTGAGATGTGAAAGTAACAAATTCACTGTCAATGCTCAATGTACGATCAGTGGATTCTAGTGATATCGTCATGAGTGACATACGCCGAAAATCGAGTGGAGCAGCTTATAGGAAGATAAGCTGTCGTGGACAGTCTTACGACAACGCCAGCAACATGTCTGGTCAGTACAGTGGTCTGCAGGCTCGTATCATGGAGAAAAATCCTTTAGCTGTGTATATCCCATGTTCAGAACATTCATTAAATCTTGTAGGAACGTGTGCTGCTGAATGTTGCAGAGAAGCATGTTCATTCTTCGAACTCTTACAAAGTCTCTATGTTTTCTTCAATGCTTCAACCCATCGTTGGAAAATTCTACAAAAACACCTGTCCGCAAATAAAGAAAGTCTCTCTTTGAAGAAACTCAGTGACACTCGGTGATCCGCTCGTGAAGATGCTTGTCAAAGCCTCAACAGAAACTGGTAACAAATGTTTGATGCCCTCACCACCATGGAGGGAAATGCTATGGAAAAACCAGCCGCTAGGAATGAGGCCGCTGGACTTCTTTCCAAATTAGGAACGCTAGAAACAGCTATTTTGTCCACAGTTTGGGAAACAATACTGGAAAGATTCAATGCTGCCAGTAAAAAGTTGCAAAGTGCTGATATGGACATCGGACTTGTAGTCGAGCTTTATGCTTCCTTGCTGCAGTTTGTGAAAGATTCAAGAGAACTGTTCGATCATTTTGAAGACAAGGCGATGTTGAAGTCCAGCATGAAGACGTACGAAATTAAGCGAAAAAGGAAGCAAAAATTTTCAGATGGTGACACCTAAGCAGTGGAAGAAGGCAGAGAGGCATTTAGAGTAAATGTTTTCAATGTGATCATTGACAGACTTTGCTCAGAACTACAGCAAAGACAAACCGCTTATGTAGAAATCCATGCAAGGTTTGGATATTTGTTCAAGATAACAAATCTTGAACCCACTGATGTCATCAGTCAAGCTGGAACACTGTTGAGACTCTACCCCAATGATTTGGAAGTGAGCTTCGTAGATGAATGTGTACATTTCCGCGCACATCTTGTGAGTATGAAAGTGCAAAATGATGACTCTTCTGCGTTAGTAGTATACAGAAATTTGCGAGCTAAAGGACTTCAAACTGTATATCCAAACATGGATATTCCTATGCGCATGTTTCTGTGCACTCCAGCAACTAATTGTACATCAGAGAGATCTTTCTCGGCTCTCAAACGTGTGAAAAATTATTTGAAATCAAAAATGGCAGAAGATAAACTAAATGCCCTGTCACTCCTCGCCATTGAAAGTGATACTGTTTGTAGAATAAACTATGACGATGCAATAAACATGTTTTCGGAACAGAAGGCCAGGAGAAAGCCTGTATATTCAGCCGCAGAATAATATTTAGTGATAATTGATTTTGATGTTTCATTTTTTATTGTGTTGGAAAATAAACGTTGTGTTGATTTTGAATGATAACAACTGTGTTTGTCTGTTGTTGTGATGCTTGGTGCAAGTTGTGGCACGGAGGGGGGGGCGGCAAAAGCATCAACCTAACCTTGTGCCTAGGGGCGCCGAAATCCTAAATACGTCTCTGGGCTCAGCGGTATGTCTGCGGACTTACACGCTAAAATCCGGGTTTCGACACCCGTGGTAGGCAGAGCACAGATAGCCCATTGTGTAGCTTTGTGCTTAATTCAAAACAACAACAATTTATTTGATGAAATAAGGAAGTAAATCATTCCAAGACTTTTCCTCTACTTAACCATCTCACATTTGCAAAATCAGTAAGATCATCAAAAGTACAGTCACTACTTTCCTTCAAATACTCAACAAACCACCATAAATAATGACACAAAATTAACAATCATTTAAAGAGAATTAAATGCTGACAAAACAGGAGAGATTAATTTTGAAGATGTCACTGCTGTAGACTTAATTCTTACTATCATCTTTACTGTTTTATTTATGGTTTAAACTTAATACAGATTTATTTTGCAATTAGTATTGCCTTTACTTGCACCAAGAGAAAAGAATTCAACTTAGTTGTTTCATAATTGGACAAAGTGTACCAAAATATACAGAAATAAAGCTGAGTTAACTATATTCAGAAAGTGTTTATTGATTCACTTTAATGATGTTTCATACTATCACTTTATAAAGCTGATCCACCAAAGTCAGTAATAAATACAAATATCTTCCAGAGATTATCCATTTCTTGAAAAACAATTTTTACAATATTCAGTAAATGTTAAATCATTTAGGAAGAAAGATGTCAACATACAAGTTCTCTGAAGAAAAACCATTCAAAGATCTTCAAACAAGATAAAAATATTCTGCATACTTTATTTGAAAAATCATATTATGAGATATCTTCATTATCTAAACATTCTCTGGGAAGTCATTAACTAGGACGGAATGATATTTATGGAATTTCTAATTTAAAATTACGATATATAACAAAATGAAAGTAGAAAAATTAATTTGTCAAGTATCTTATAAATTACAACCACTACTCATTTTCATAAATGTAGAAATAATTATCTGTAGACACAGTGAACATTAGAACCACTGTTGTGAATGATTATTGTCAATGTATAATGAAAATCTTTGTTTAAAGAAAAGTTTCTTCTATATAAATTCATTTAAAATGACTTAAAACTTCACTTAAGTAAACATTTTCAAATTTTGTAACATATAATAAAGTTATCACTTACCCAATATAAGAGTAAAGCAACCTTTTTAAAACATCTGGAAATATGCAATATACAAGTGTAACATTACTGACAAACCACACATTTTTCAAGCTTGAAAAATATTACTCACATTTCAACTTTAAATAACAAATGTGACAATTTAATGAAGAATACAGAAATTCTGTAAAGTCAAATGTACAATGTTCCAGTAATACTGCATTATTTTATAAAAGAAAGATAACAACATGAAAATAAACTAAAACCATAACAAACAAGCTAGGCACAGACTTTTGTATATATTAGGAAAAAACTAACAAACGTTAGCAAACAAAATGACAAGGATGGACTGCATGAAAAAATAGCAAATCCAGAGCTCTAACTAATTATTTTAGATCATTATAAGTTAAAGAGCATGCCGAAACAAAAACAAAACAAAATCATACCAAAGCAGATCTCATCATATGTAAACTTTCAACTGATTAGAACATGGGCAAGAAAATGTAACCGCTATCTTCCTATCAGATATAATGTAGATAAACACCTCTTCCAGTTGGTTATATGTAGTGTTATGTAAATGTGTAAATGTTTTGTAAGCGACAACATGTCGTGTTGTGTTTAAATTTTCATTTCTATTATTTATATTTCCATATTTATATTATTGTTTCAAGGTTTAAACTAATAAAATATGTTGTTATTCATTTAAAATAACATTTAGAATTTTCTAGAATTAAGTAGACCAATCATATGTATTTAAATGAAATGCTGTCGGCCTCGTGTCTAGACGTTGAGTCTCGTGCAAGAACGGACATGCGCGGATTGCTCTGGAGTTCTGTAGAAGTTTCGCGATGGTTCGAGAGGTCTAGGCCTACAATATATAAACAGACGAAGATGCGAGGAAGAAAGGAGGAGTAAAAGTCATTAGTTTTTATTCGAAGAAGAGAAGAGTCAGACATTAGTTTTATTCAAGAGAAGAGTCATTAGAAAAGAAGAGTCAGTCATTCGTTTGAGAAAGATTAAGTGTTTGCTGTGATTATTCAACTTGGATTTGTGACTGAAGTTAGATCTACGGAAGCTGTGATTTTACTTCGTCAATCTCTACGATTCATTCGAATTAGTGGTTATACTGAAAGTCAACACGTGTGAAACTATTTACGAAAATCGGAAAAATTGAGGACGACAAGTTTGTGACGTTCATCGGAGGCAACGTGAAAAGAGCTTCGTCGAATTTATTGAACTGTGAATTGTTTCTGAACTTCTTCATTTAAGCTTCGGAATTTCTTCGCGGGACCAAATTCACACCCTAGACTGGAATTTGATACTTTCATTTTAGATCATTATATTAGATACAGGCCAGTACCATTTTGTATTGTGATTAATTTTGAAGGTTGAAACTAGTATCATTTTGTTTTGTAATTAATTTTGAAGGTTTAAACTTAATATCTGTCATTGTTATTATATAATTTATGTTATATCTGTTAATAGTTTAGTGTAATAAATTATACAAGCTGTTATCTGTGTCTTTCTGTTGCGTTTAGTCTACGAAAAACATAAAAATACGTAACATGTAGTACAATTTTGGAAATGTTCATGATGATACAAATCAAAAGCATTTAAAAAATGTTTTAAGTAGTTAAAGTAAAAAATTTAGGGTTATTAACATATTAAATTTTTGTAATTATGTGTCTAGGTTACATAATGTAAGTCACACTTCATGTAGGTAGATATTGATGACAACTTTTAACAAAATTTAAACCAAGTCTGAGAGAAAATTATATCCACCTATGAACAATTAATTTCTTATTGTAATGGAAGGCTGTTGTCTGAAAATAATTTTTTTCAGAAATTACTATTCTTTTCCAGCTTATTATGGTTCCTGAAGGCTTTAAAAGATAGTTATCTTGAAACTACTATATAAATTTGAGAAAGTACAGATTTAATGGAAAGTATGAATACATGTCAGAAACTCAATGATATGGTATTGAATGAAGGTTATAGGCCATGAACAGTCTGTAATTTTAAACTCAAGTAACAATGTTGGATCAAGCTAGATAATTTCAACAAGCACAAATCATATTCAAAGGTAATAATTAATTATGACGTTTTTCCAACAATATTTAAAGAAGAATTACACTATTAAACCAATAAAAACTAGTTTTGTTTTAAGCAAGCTGAGGTCAACATTCAGTTTTCTCTAAAGCTGCATAGCATTTGTCTTCTGTAATTATTAATTACACTATAAAATAAATCTTTATTTTTCCACCTACAGAGGCATGTAATCAATTTGGCTCTCAGGTTATTCCCATTCACATCATACTAATAACTCAAGTTATGATAACCCACATGAATTATTTTTCAGTTGCCATATATTTAATATATGCCAAAAGATTTTGTTAGACAAGATTTTCCCATAGTAAAATGATTGGCTATTCCATAAAAATCTAAATTTTGCTAAATGGCTTTGTGTTACGTTTTTTTTTTGTTTTTTTTTATGTATGTAGACTGAACGTAACAGAAAGACACAGATAACAGTTTATATAATTTATTACAATAAACTATTATATATGTTACAGATATAACATAAATTATAAACAACAATGACAGATATTCAGTTTAAAATTAATTACAATACAAAATGATACTGGCCTGTGTCCAATATAATGATTCAGAATGAAAGTCCAAAAATCTAGATCAGAAATCCAAAATTCTAGGGTGTGAATTTGGTCCCACGAAGAAATTCCGAAGTTTGCTCGGTCTCCCCTAAACAGCCTTGTACGTGTTGACTTTCAGTATAACCACTAATTCGAATGAATCGTAAAGATTGACGAAATAAAATCACAGCTTCTGTAGATCTAACACCAGTCACAAATTCAAGTAGAATAAACACACAGCAAACGTTGAAAATTTCTCGAACAAAGACAATATCTCTTGAATCGAAATAAAAGCGAATGACTGACTCACTTTTCTTTTATCGCCGTCTGTTTATATACCAGTAGGCCTACTGTTTTCTCGAACAATCGCGTAACTTTCACAGAATTCCAGAGCAATCCGCGCATGTCTGTTTTTGCACGAGACTCGTCGTCTAGACACCAGGCCGCCATACAAATTATTTATAAGCATATGATTGATCTACCTAATTCTAGAAATTCCTAAATTTTATTTTAAATGAATAACAACATATTTTATTGTTTTGAACTTCGAAACAATAATATAAATATGGAAATCCAAACACAACATGACATGATTGTCGTTATCATAACATTTACATAACACTTTGTAAAACATCTTTTATCAGACATCTCATGTGTTCACACAGCTGATGTATGACAAATAGGTCTGTAACTACTGGGATAATCTTTATCATCTGCTTGAAAAGACATGTTACATTAGCTAATTTCCAGTATTCTGGTACATGCCCACTCTTCAAGGGCTAAGAAAGAGAAAACCAAGTTATTCATATAGGGTTCTATCCCAATCCTGACAATTTGTTTACCCCTCACTCTTAATATGCTTTCAACCAACCTTTTCTCTTACATTATTTTTTGTGATCCAATTTCCTGTTTTACCAACTTTCTTGATTTTATATAATCTTCTTTGTCTCCTGTCACACCAGTCAACTTAAATTTGTGATACTTCAATATTTTTTATCCTGCAGTATTTCTGATACAAATTTGTTTTTTATTTGCTGCTGTTCTTTTCTTTCTATAAGGAATATGTTTTCCTTGGATTAAAAAAATTGTCTTTAAAAATATTCTACATCTGATCAGCTGTCCAATTCACAACAGACAATCATTGTTGCTTCCCTTCAAAATGTTCTTGTTTGCAATTTGTATATAGAATATTATTATTCTTTATCTGCATATGCAGGGAAACATTAAACCTAACATCAGAATGATCACTTACTCCCAGACGTTCCCAAATTTGAAACCTCTTGATTATTTCTACAGTTCAAGTTAACAGTAAATCTTAACTAGCAGTTTTTAGTATGTTTCTTGATTAACTGGTAAAGAAAGTCATCATAAACAGTCCTTACTCTCCCATATTTTGACTTTAGCATTTTACAATCAAAATGACTGAAATTAAAATCATCCATAACTACTGTTTTGTTCAGTAGTAACAAACCTGGAGACAGATCATGACTTGCAGTGGTAAGTTAACTGTGTCATTCATTTCCAACAATACTGTAGATACATCACTTATCAATGGGAAGTTAAATATTTTGTTCAGTAGGAACTAGTGCAGAGAGAGATCACTACCTGTAGTGATAAGTTTACAATTTTGTTCACTAGGAATGAACCTAAACACAGATCATTATTTTAAGTGGTAAGTCAACTATTTTGTTCAGTAGCAATGAGTCACAAGAGAGACCATTAATTGGGGTAGAAAGTCCGTCATTTTGTGCATTACCAACAAAGCTGGAGAAAGATCATTACTTGCAATGGTAAGTCACTAGTTTTGTTGAGAAGGAATGAGCCTGGAGACAGATGACAATCTAGAGTGGTAAGTAAACTATTTGTGGAGAAGCAACGTGGTTGGAGATAGATCAACTATTTTGTTCAAATGTAACAGTGGTGGAGACAGATAACTCGCTGCAGCAGTAGGTCAACTATTTTGTTAAGAAGTAATGGAACTGGAAAAAGATAAATACCAACTCTGGAGATAGATTATCACTTCAAGTGGAAATACAACTATTTTGTTTAGAAGGAACAGTTTCTAGAATGATCATTAGTTCCAATGTTAAATCTACTATTTTGTTAAGAAGGAATAGGTCTGGAGAAAAATCATTGTCTGCTACAGTAAATCAACTGATTTTTTAAGGTGGAATAATTTTATAGACTAGTTACTATTTGCAATGGCAAATCAAATAAATTTATGAACCATGTAGTATTGTGAGATTATTCATAAAGCAACTGGATATATTAAACAGTTTTATGCAATTCTTTTAGTTATTAAGAAAGAAACTAAGAATAATTTACATAATCATGAAAGTTTTTTTGGCGTGGCACACATGTGTGAGGAAATGGTGTAGAAGAGATCACCTACATTGTGAAATAATAACAAGAACTATGTGACACAGTTAACTAGCATTGATAACTAAAATGGGAAAAAAAATGACACTCAGCACACCTGCTAGAAGGTTTTAAGAAAATATCAGTGAAAGATAGTCCTAAGTTTCACAAATGATAAACATGTGACACTGTTCTGTTAACACAAATACATTACAGAAAACTATATATATCAAGCAAAAATTGGCCCTTTTATGGGGCATTGATAACCAGACAAAAATGTTGATCAAAAGTTGGGGAGAATTATACACCCATTATAAAAAAGGAAATTGGACTGTTAAGTAAATATCTCACAACCTTAGATTTGTTACAAAATTAAAATTTGTGTTGTAATATAAAAAGTAAATACATAATCAGGTAATTTTTATACTTATATGTGGAGATATATTTTAGATTATTAGAAGTTGAAATACTTCAACAAAATCTCTTATAATCAAAGTTCACTGCCATATTTTACAGGCTTACGGAGGAATAATGGCACAGAAGTTAACACTTCCAAAACTGGTTTTGTGTATTTAAGATGAGCTTGTAACCACCATGTAACTATGAATGTACATGCACCATAACAATGATGGTACCCAATGTGGTTTCACAAAACTTGGTATTGAGTATACATTACAAGTATTTTGTAAACAAAAACAATTAAAATTTTCATTTGAGAATTTTCACTTAAACTTTGTCCATAAATATAAGGAGTAAGATGGTGGGTAAATGGTGCAAATCTAAAGTAATTTTCACATCAAAATAAGAATACTTTTCTTTATCAAAAACTTTCAAAACTTTATTTGCATAATCACAAAGATTTTCTCAATATATGTGACATTTTTTTTTTCTTTTTAGAAAAACTTTGTTATGGTTTTCTTATTTTTTCTACCATAACATATACTGGGTTGGTGGGTCTATATGACCTTGTCACCATCATATAAAGTTAAAAAATATATCTAAATTACCATTTTTTTTCAAGAATAACAAAGATGTAACGAGGTACTACAACTATTTTATTCTAAATACCTTATAGATTGTAGCAATACAGAGATACTTAATGTTTTTGTTTATTGCATCTTGAATGGTGAGTAACTAATAATTATAACACACAAGTTGTAAATCACTGAACAAATACACATTGAACATTAACATAAATTACATAATCCACGGGCTACTCACAAACATACTCTGTTAAGAAGAATCTCTTTTATTCTTTACTTTATCTCATCAGTTTCTATTTTTACAGTTTACTTACTGTTATAGTAATAAATAAATAAAACATTAATAACACGGAATAAAGTACACACTTTGGTATTTTCTTCATTTTTTATTGTAATCGTCATAACACTTGAACTTACTTGTTTATATATTAATGGTATTGATACAATAAATAATGCACAGAATAATAACACACAGGAAACACTGTTCTATAAATGTCATAATTTCACAATTTTTCTTGTTTTCTAACTTTTGGTTGTCAGGAGATAGTTGAAGCTGACCAACATTGTATAAAGAAAATAACAGATAAAATAAAGTTTTAC
This sequence comes from Carcinoscorpius rotundicauda, assembly GCA_011833715.1. NCBI lineage: Eukaryota > Metazoa > Arthropoda > Merostomata > Xiphosura > Limulidae > Carcinoscorpius > Carcinoscorpius rotundicauda. The sequence goes on along the minus strand of CM022393.1, from coordinate 89,584,567 downwards.
TGAAAACAAACATTTGTATGTAAGATAAAGCAAATAAAATTTAGAAAATTTAGATGAAGATGATTTTTGATCTTAACATGTAAATCACTTTCCACATAAATAATGTAAAAACGGCTGGTTTAGGTTGTTCGCTTCTCCACATAAAAAATTTTCTCAACCCAAACCAGCCGTTTTTACACATAAAAATAAAGATTTTTTCCCAGGGTTTAGCCTAATTCCTGACTCAAGTTCTAAAATTTAACAAAAGATGCTAAACAAGTAATTTAAAAGACATAACATAGTGTCCTCTTCTGGGAACGTTAATTTGATGAATCTAAATTACGGTTAGACCTACCTGAGGTTTAAGGAATCTTGTTTCAGCTTATTTAAATCAGTATGTGCAATAACTTTACTGTTATATCGTTGCTGTATTAAAATACCTTTACAGAAGATTTATGGTTTCGATCTATTAAACAAACATAAACCTACCATTAAAACTACAAAAAAAAATTTAGGCACTACTTTAACCTAACAGTAACGAATACAACCGAATTTTAGTTAACCAAAAGACGTCTTTTCTGACAAAAAATGGGCCCGGCATGGCCAAGTGTGTTAAGGCGTGCGACTAGTAATCTAAGGGTCACGGGTTCGCATTCCCGTCGCACCAAACATGCTCGCCCTTTCAGGTGTGGGGGTGTTATAATATGACGGTTAATCCCACTATTCGTTGGTAAAAGAGTAGCCCAAGAGTTGGCGGTGGGTGGTAATGACTAGCGTCCTTCCCTCTAGCCTTACACTGCTAAATTAAGGGACGGTTAACACAGATAGCTCTCGAATAGCTTTGTACGAAATTCAAAACAAACAATCTGACCAAAAGAATTACGCTTATTATCTTCACAGGTGTTGCGAATTTTTTAAAAACAAATCACAAAAAATATGTTAACATACAAAAAAAGACAAAGATGGTAAACTTCAGATTATTAAATTATAAAATTAATGTTATTTACTAATCTCTACTCTAATGATAAAAAAGATTATTTTGGTAACCATGAAATTAATCTCGACTGTATGAAAATTTGAAGTTTAACATGGGTATACCTATTGTGGCCATGTTGCTCATTGGCGCAAAGAAATTATATTTGAATGTACAAATTTAAAAATAAAGAACTGTAAAACAAATCATACAAATATTATTACTATTCAGTAATATAGTAACACCAAACATAGGAAAATAACTGAGGAACACAAAAAAATGCATGTTTAGAAAGGTACAACACAAAACGGTTTTCTCACCGTTGAATTATTCAGTTCCCCAACTACCTTAAAAAGGATTTTGCACCAAAAGCTAAAACAGTTCTTCAGTACCTTTCATTTATATAATTGTCTTCCGGTGTAACAACGATAAATCTTCGGATATACATCCATAAATTTAGGGTACTATTCCCCACGGTTGACACAAGAGATAATCCCATGCAGCTTTGCTCTAAGAAAACACACAAACACAGTTATAGAGTTAAGAACAATTCGATATTTAATGTTTTGTTTCTATTATAACATGCTGTTAGAATTTTTTTTTTCAAATTTAACCTTAAAATCAAGAAATAGTAAAACTGTCGATATTTTACTGCACTTTCGCTCAGCTCGAAAGTTAACTACGTGACCTGATGATGTTTAAGGAGTCCTACAGGGGGTTTGGTTTATTTTTAATTTCGCGCAAAGCAACAAAAGAGCAACATGCGCTAGCCGTTTTTAACTTTGCAGTAAAAACTAGAGGGAAGGTAGATAGTCATCATTAGTAACCGCCAACTCTTGTTTTGTTTTTTCTTTTAAACGCTATTTCCTTAAAATTATCAATTACATCAATTAAACCTTCAGGTTTAGTCCTAGTGAAAGCTGGGTTCTTGTCACAAGGAGAATACTTAATATTTTGTCTATGATAAAGAAAGGAATGTTTTACGTATCGTATTTATTCTTATAATTGTCTGAAGCTAGAATACCAAAAGTGGGAATTTTTAAATAGATTTTTTTTGTGGTGTCACTTAATAGATATGCCATAATGTATTTATTGTTTCGGTAGATAGATACAGACACGAACGCCATATTACAGTAAGATTAGAAAATACGACGTAATTCTATATGTTGGATTTACCAAAAATATATATCTTGAACAATATATCATGCTACAATCGTTAATACATAGTCTATACTATGTTGTTGTATTATTAATTAACTTTGCTTTTAGTTCGTGATTTTAGTAAAGTTTTATAATTATAATTATATAACCCACAATAGGAACTTAATATACTGGTGTCGTATCATCATTACTAAAATGTTTACAACATTTCTATTTCTGAGTTCTCTCAGCTGTGTCTGGAACATTTTCTCACGTTGGGTGACACACAATTCAGGGCCATTGGTAATGTGGTATAGTTTAGAAGAATAAGCAATATTTTGATCAAGTAGTCATTTTAGTTAAAATAACCATTTTAGGTCGGACTAATTCACACTGATTATTTATGTTATAATTATATAGATTAACAATCTGGCCACTAGGATTGAATGCTATTAGTGAATTCAGCCTCAAATTGTGGACGTGTTCACGTCGAGCAGTTTGTCTTCGTTCCATTGGTTCCACTTGTTTAGTACATCGGTGTAATAAACGCTGTTAACAACGATCGTAAGGTTAGTACAGAACACATTGAACTGTTTCAGTAAGCTGTCTTTTATATGCAAAAACGGCTCGTTTGGGTTGAGAAAATATTTCAAATAGATGAGCGAACAACGTTTCGACCTTCTTCGGTCATCGTCAGGTTCAAACATCTATTCCCGCCCTCTACATTACGACACTCAGTTACACAAGCCCTTCCAAACATGTGGTCAGCTTCCGATCAGTTACCTCTTTCTTTGTGAACCTGACGTTGACCGAAAAAGGTCGAAATGTTGTTCGCTCTTCTATTTAAAATATTTTCTGAACCCAAACGAGCCGTTTTTGCATATAAAAAAGAGGGTAAACGTGAAGGTTAACAGTGTTGAAACAGCCTGTGAAAGTGAAGACTAGTAGTATGAAAACAGTCAGTGGAACTTAACAGCAATAGTCTTGAAATGGAAGTTAAATTGAAAAGAGACAATAAAACTGTAGACCAATAGTGTTGAAACAGTCAGTAAAATTGAAGACCAGTAGTGTTAAAATACAGGGTGAAAGTGAAGACCAACACCATTGAAACAGAGAGTGAAATTTAAGTCCATTAGTGTTAAAAATTCAGTGAAATTGAAGACCATTAGTATTAAAACACACAGTGAAAGAGAAGAACAATAGTGTTGAAACATTCAGTGAAAGTGAAGTCCAACATTGTGAAAACAGTCAGTTAACTTCAAGACCAAGTGTTGAAAGAGAAGCTGAATGAAGAAAAAGTGTGAAAACAGTCAGTGAAACTGAACACCAATGGTATTGAAAATGACATTAAAATTGAAAACCAACAGTGTTAAAACAGTTAACTGTTGAAACTGATTAACGACAGTGTAAAAATAGTCAGTAAAACTGAAGACTAGCAGTGTTTAAATAGACGGTGAAACTGAAAACCAACCTTGTTGGAAGAGATAGTGAAAGTGAAGACCAATAATGTGAAAAGAGTCAGTGGAATTTGAGACCAATAGTGTTCAAACAGAAATAAAAGTGATGACCAAGAGTGTGAAGACAGACAGTGAAATTGAGCACCAAGTGTTGAAAGAGACATTGAAACTGAAGACCAACAGTGTTGAAGCAGGCAGTGAAATTCAAGACCAATAGTGTTGAAAAAGAAGCTAAATGAAGATCAAGAGTGTGAAAACAGACAGTGAAATTGAACACCAAGTGTTAAAACACACATTGAAATTGAAAACCAACAGTGTGAGACAGTCAGTGAAACTGAAGACCAACAGTGTTGAGGCAGTCAGTGAAACTAAAGACCAACAGTGTTAAAGAGTCAGTGAAACTGAAGACCAGTGTACAAACAAATAGTAAAACTGAAGACCAGTACTATTAAAATAGACAGTGAAATTGAATACCAAAAGTGTTGAAACAGCCAGTGAAACTGGAGACAAATAGTGTTAAAACCGTCAGTGGAAATCAACACCAATAGTGTCGAAATGAAATGAAAGCGAAGAGCAGTAGTGTTGAATCTGATAGTGAAATTGAAGACCAACAGTGTTGGAACAGTCAGTGAAAGTAAAGACGAACAGTATGAAAACAGTTAGTGTTATTGACGACCAACAGTGTGCAAACAGATAGTCAAACGAAAGAACTATTTTGTTGAAGCACACCGTAAAAGGAAAGACAAACAGTGTTGAAACAGCCATTGGAACTGCAGACCAGTAATGTCAAAGAGACAGTGAAGTTCCTGACTAACAGGGTTGAAAGAGTCAGTAAAAGTGAAGACCAAAATGTTTACACAGTCAGTGAAACTGAAGACCAACAATGTTAAAACAGACAGTGAAACTGCAGTCCAATAGTGTTAAAACAGACACTGTATTTGTAGACCAACAATGTTGAAACAGTCAGTTAAAGTAAAGACCAATAGTGTTGAAACAGAGAGTAAACTTGAAGGCGAACAGTGTTAAAACAGTCAATGAAACTGAACACCTACGATATTGAAAGAGAGGTGAAAGGTAGGACCAAGAGAATTCAGACAGACCGTGAAACACAAAACCAGTAGTATTGAATCACACAGTGAAACTGAACACCAACGATGTTAGAAGAGTCCGTGAAAGTGAAGACCAATATTGTAGAAACAGACCGTAAAAGTAAAGACGTACAGTGTGTAAACAGTCAGTGTAACTGAACACCAATAGTACTGAAACAGACAGTGAAACTGAAGACCAACAGTGTACAAACAGACAGTAAAACTGAAGATCAGTACTATTAAAACATACAGTGAAATTGAATGCCAACAGTGTTGAATGAGCCAGTGAAACTCTGGACCAATAATATTTAAAGAGCAAAGTTGAAGACCAACAGCGTTGAAACAGAAGTGAATGCGAAGACCAACAGTTTGAAAACAAACTAAAGAAGAATATTGTTGAAACACAACGTAAAAGGGAAGACCAACAGTGTTGAAACAGCCAATGAAAGTGAAGGCCATCAGTATGAAAACAGTCAGTGGTAGTAGACACCAATAGTGTTGAAATGGAAGTGAAAGTGGAGACCAACAGCGTTGAAAAAAGAAATGAAAGTGAAGACCAACAGTTTGAAACAGGCAGTCAAACTAAAGACCAATATTGTCGAAACACACGGTAAAAGGGAAGACCAACAGTATGAAATCAGTCAGTGAAACTGAACACCAATGATCATGAAAGAAAGGTGAAAGTTAGGACCAAGAGTGTCCAGACATACTGTAAAACTGAAAACCAGTCTATTGAAGCATTACAATCAGACTAAATACCAATACAGTAAAAGGGAAAACCAACAGTGTTTGAACAGAAGTGAAAGTGAATATCATGTGTTAAAATAGACATTGAAATTGAATACCAATAGTGTTGAAGCACACAATGAAATTCAATACAAACAGTGTGAAAATAGAAAGTGAAAGTGAAGACCAACACTTTTGAAGCAGAGAGTGAAGTTTAAGTGAATTAGTGTTAAAAAGTCAGTAAAATTGAACACTAAAAGTGTTTAAACAGACAGCGAAAGGTGTGGCCAACAGTGTGAAAACTGTGAAACTAAAGACTGATGGTGTTTAAACAGAAGTGAAAGTGAAGACCAACAGTGTCAAAACAGTCAATGAAAATGAAGATCAACAGTGTGCAAACAGTCAGTTAAAATGAAGGTAAACCCTGAGGGAACAGTCAATGAATATCCATACTAGTGAAATGGGTGGTGAAACTGAAGACCTACACTGTTCAAATACAAAGTGAAGACCACCAGTGTTGAAACATAGAGTGAAATTAAAAGACCTCCACTGTTGAATTAGTCAGTAAAAGTGAAGAACAACACTGTTGAAACAGACCGTGTAATTGAAGACTGACACTAATGAAACAGTAATTAAATGTGAAAACCAATAGTGTTAAAATATAGTGAAAGTGAAGACCAATACTGCTGAAATGCAGTGAAATTGAACACAAAACTGTTCAAATAGTTAGTAAAACCAATGACCAATTGTGTTGATACAGACAGTGAAATTGATGACGTACTTTATTGAAACATTGAAAGTGAAGACCAGTTGTGGTAAAAGAGAATAAAAGTGAAGACACACTGTTGAAAGAGACAGTCAAATAAAGACCAATACTGTTCCAAAACAAACATTGCAATTGAAAACTAGTATTTCTGAAAATGACAGTAAAATTGAAGATCTCCATTGTTGAAACAGATCGTGAAATTGAAGACTGACACTACTAAAACAGTCACTGAAAGTGAAGATCAACACTGTGGAAACACAATGAGAGTGAACACCAACACTTTGCAAACCGTCAGTGAAACGTAAGACCAATAGTATTGATAAAGTCACTACGATTGAAGACTACGCTGTTGAAACCTGCAGTGCAAGTGAAGACCAACGCTGTTGACACATACCGTGAAACTGAAGACCAACACTATTGAAATTGAAAACCATATATAAACCCTGTACTGCTAACCTAAAGACTATATCTGATATCCTGAACAAGGTTTTCCTTCGTCTTCAATATTTTTGGCCGGTAATAAATATGGTTTGCTTTGCATGTTTTGGTCCATTATAAATAGCACTGTTTTGGTGAGAACTTGGTTAGGTGTATAGAATTATAAGATGTGTGCTAGTTTTATAAGGCCTAGAATTTTCTGATGGTTCTGTTTAACTGTGGCTTGAAATATTAGGCTTATTTAATCTTTCTTTACTTTAACAAGAAAAGGGTTTCAGGATGTGTATTTACTATTTTTACATGATCAGGCGCTTTTATCCGATGAATATTCCGAGTATATATTGGGTTTTCAGTTAAATTAAACGTGACTTTTGTCATTAACTATTGAAAACTATTGTTAACTGATGATAATGTTATTTTATCTCTAAAACTTTTACACTAATTATTTAAATGTTTTAGATGTAATGAGGTTTTATATAGCAGCCAGAAAGAGAATATTGTTGTAACGATTGTTCTTCATTAAATCATTTGAAACTTATCTTTGGTTTATTCCATACTGGAAGTTCTGTACAAAGTATATAATACACCCTTGTGCAAATTAATTGAAACAAGATGGAAAATTACTATTTTTTTCAGTTTTTTGCGTTTTATTTCTGAGAATCCAAAAATTACTCACAAATTAATACACGATGTAACTGTCTTTATTTTTCAGAAGATCATTAATCCGCTTTGGCATTAAGTCCACGAGTTGACTGCAATCTTTACTAATTTTTGGATCGCGGTACCATACCTCAATTATGGCCTCAATTACCTTTTCTTTCGTAGTACAATTTTTTCCTTGAAGTCTTTCTTTACAAATCGCCTAAAGATTTTCAATTGGATTTAAGGCCGGAGAGTATCCAGGCCAGTCCAGTCATAAAATTCTTCACAACTTTCGATGTGTGACATGGAGCCAGATCATGCTGAAAAATGTCAGGTCCATCTGGAAATCTGTTTTTTTTAATTCTGGAACGACTCTTCTTTGCAAAACTTCGATGTACTGTGGTCCTCGCATTATACCTTCTACGATATGTAAGCCTCCGACGCCATAGTAGCTGAAAAAGCCCCAAAACATCTTCTTCAAGGGATGTTTTACTAACTTATTGATGTGAAATTCTCGAAGTTTCTCACCTGGAGATCTGCGAACATGCGGACTTCTTTGACTCTGAACGAAGATATGAGTCTCGTCACCGAATAACACCTTTCTCCATTGTTTTTGTATCCATTTCTTGTATTTCAGACCCCAATGATACCGTTTTATCTTCATTGAGTTAGTAAAAAGTTTTTTTGACTGGTCTCCTTGCCCTTCTAACGCAATTTCGAATGACGTAATATTCCTCAAAATTTCGTCATATATCCCAAAAATAAATAGGCTATACTGCAAAACATAGCTAATGACGCTATGTGAAAAAATGACTATAAAAGGAAATCAGCGGGTCCAGCGAGCCTACACCAGCCGCCATGCTGAAAATATTGTAATATGACCATTTGTTTTAATTAATTTGCATGTTGGTTAATTAATTAAAAGATTGTGAAAAAAAAACTCAGGTTCACTTTGCTTTTGTAAAAATAAACCAACTGTTTCCTTTTTGGCTGAAACACGACTTTGTGTAGTGCTTGAAAAGAAGCAAGAGGTCCAGTTCTTAGAAAGTGGAAGTTGATGCGTTGAAAGAAGTGTATTGATATGAAATAGTTTCTTTGAAGATTTCTTTTGTCCGTTTTTAATTTAAATTTCTTGAGAAACCTTTTTTATGGATGTTTTGTCGAAAAGAAGTAACTGAAGATACGATGGGTTTTATATATTCAAAAATGGCTGGTATGAGTTGAGAAAATTTTATGCATAGAAGCGAACAACGTTTCGACCTTCTTCGGTCATCGTCATGTTCACAAAGAAAGAAAGAGATAACTGACCAATAGCTGACCACATGTTTGAAGGGGATTAACCGATACCAGCTGATTTTAAACATATATTTTTCTCAACAAGTGGGTTTTTTCGTCATTACGGATTGTGATGGGATTAATTCCATACTTTGGATGCTTGTTTTGAAGTTTTGTAATTGACGTAAATTTTAGAAAAAAGGACAGAGGCGGTATGCAGACAAAATAAATAATGTGAAAAATTTTTCACTCAAATTAAAAAAAAAAAGATTGTACTTTTAATACTAGACAGCCGAGAAATAGAAATATTTTACCCTTTGAAGCTTTCATAGGCATAATTCAATCTTTTAGGCTTGTTGCTAGCCATTAGTTTTGTGTGGTCCTAGTGAAACAAATATATACATATCACTTATTAACAACAAAACTTTGCTTGTCTGAAGTTAAGCCCAATCTACACTCCGTTTTTTTTTTCACAATGTAAAAATTGCAACATTTGAAAAATGTTTTTGACGTATAATATTTCATATAATACACTCATTAATGTTGATTTTTAATCTTTTGTTTGTGTTTCTGGCATAAAATACGTAAATTTATTCTGAAACTTGATGCAACGAATACCTGAATACAAAAAAAAATGAGGCTGGTTAAAAGCATCGTGACAAAACAATAAAAAAACATGGACAGCCGTAATTCTATAATAACTGAAGAGAGATCAGGCGTGGAAATGTTCAAAGTAGTGTTCTCACAACACAAGATACTGGCGATGCTTTTGAGAATAATAAAAAACAAACAAAAACTTTTCTTAACACAGCTGTTACAACATCAGCGGTATTGTCTTCCAAACACAAACTGTTCGTCTATTCAAAGTTGCTTTGTGTTTTGGTGAAAATGAAACTTAAATTTGTAGCTGACTTTTCATTAGCGTCTCGTGGAAAATGCACTTAAAAAATGAAGTATCAAAAACATTACACCGTTTTAGTAAAAGTTCTAAGTTATGATAATTCGAAACAGAAAAATTCAACTACAAAAGAACAGGTTGTCAAAAAATTAAATATACTGCACAAATTGCTATCAAACACAATAAGCCAAACTTCCGAGAAACAATCTGAAATAGATAGGTATTGTCAAACAATCACGGAAAGCTAAATTAGAAACGGCTTGAGCAGATAGCCCTCATTTAGATTTGCGCAAAATTAAAACAAATCATTACTCCCTGGTACTTTCTGCAATCAGACAAATTCCTTAGTCTTATTCTCAGATTATTAACATTTAATGAATTTACTGTCATCGACTCTTTTTATTATATTAAATAATTAAAACTTTATGTGTCTCATAATGAATGTTTACTTGGTAGTTTTGACGTAAATTATTTATTCACAAACATTCCTTTGGATTAGACCATTGACATTTGTTTGAAAAAACTCTTTCCAGAGGAATCTTTTGTTCATGGCTTAACTAAATAAAATTTTGATCCATAATAATTTATTATTTGGAGAACAACCATTTTTTATTTAATGGAAACACTTAACGCGTTTGTTGAGATTATGGGAAGATTACGATGATACGGTTATTTGATTTAATTCATTATCTCAGTTGTTTTAGGTATTTTAACTTTAATCCAAGTCCTCGATTGCTTACAAAGTCTAAGGTATATATTTACCAGCTAATTCTATCTAGAGATTTTGGTGAAATATAAATCAATTTGTTTCAACTTGTTTTGTTTATATTAATAATTCTTGATTAGGTTTCTTTTGTTTTCTTCCACTTAATTAATATCGATATTTACTTGTTCTAACACTTTTGGAGTTATATTCACAAACTTTACTCCCGATTCGAATTATTGTGTTCCTTTTTTTGGGGGGCTGGCATGGCCGAGCGCGTTAAGGCGTGCACTCGTAATCCGAGGGTCGCGGGTTCGCGCCCGCGTCGCGCTAAACATGCTCGCCCTCCCAGCCGTGGGGGCGTATAATGTGACGGTCAATCCCACTATTCGTTGGTAAAAGAGTAGCCCAAGAGTTGGCGGTGGGTGGTGATGACTAGCTGCCTTCCCTCTAGTCTTACACTGTAAAATTAGGGACGGCTAGCACAGATAGCCCTCGAGTAGCTTTGTGCGAAATTCAAAAAACAAACAAACAAATCCTTTTTTTTGAATTTCCGTTATGTTGCTATGATACTGTGATGCTTAAGTATTTATGGCCTGGCATGGCCGAGCGCGTTAGGTGTGCGACTCATAATCCGAGGGTCGCGCTAAACATGCTCGCCCTCCCAGCCGTGAGAGCGTTATAATATCATGGTCAATACCACTATTCGTTGGTAAAAGAGTAGCCCAAGAGTTAGCGATTGGTGTTGATGACTAGCTGCCTTCCCTCTAGTCTTACACTGCTAAATTAGGAATGGCTAACACAGATAGCCCTCGAGTAGCTTTGTGCGAAATTCCCAAAACAAACAAACGTATTAGTTATTGCACGTCGCACGCGAAGTGGTTCTTGAATTTGTTTACCAGTGTTTTAGCTTTTGTAAGAATTTGAAAATAACATATATATATATATATATTTTCTTAAAATGTTATTTATTATTTCTTTCATTGAAATATTCATCTTCTATTATATTTTTGAAATATCTAAATACTTTACCTATCACTTGGCGACGATACTGGTAACCGTTCTTTTTCAAGCCAGAAATAAGCCTAAAAGTTGACGAGAAACCCTAAGGAACATTTTGAAATGAAATAATACATGAAAACAGAATGTTACGTAAATAGAACAACGAGAAATACTTGTTGTTTTGAATTAAGCACAAAGCTACATAATGGGCTATATATGCTCTGCCCACCACGGGTATCGAAACCCGGATTTTAGCGTGTACGTCCGCAGACATACCGCTGAGCCACTGGGGGGCACGAGAAATACATAAATGTCATAGTTTGTATATGTTCAGATTTTTCTAACAAAAGTAAAGTTGAAATGAGAACCTTTACGATTATCGTCTCATATTCATAGAGTAATTATCGGTAAAATTCAGTTATATTAACATTTTAAAATACATAGAAAAGCTAGTGTTTAATCAATAACTTTTATATAATGTCGCTTAGCAACAAAAGAAAACTGCAGACTTTCCGTTTTACAACAGGTGCACATATAAGGTGTTAGATATATTTACAAATTGGAAGTTTCCATGATATTGCTAATTTGCCTGTGTATGATACATGAAATTGACATTGCAACAATTTTGGTCAACCACGTACAAAACATTATCACCAAAATCTAAACTATTCATGTTTAATTTTGTGTTACCCAACAATGTATCTTCTTGTGCTGACTCACAATGGCATTTCATAAAATATCTAACTCATGGCATCACAGAAGATACAAGAAAATTCATGATAATTTTATAGTAAACAGTACAATACTTGTAATAATGAACTACTGTTTTCTGTAATGTATTACAGCTCTTATATAATAAAATATAGAGCAACAGCATGATTGCATAAAAAATGTAATGACAAATAAAGCAGATATTCAAAGAAAGACGTCTTTATTTTTTCTGTGAAAGTACAGGTGTGTAGCAGATATTTTAGTACAACAATGAACTCCAAACGACATATGAAACCAATCCTGAGCTTTGCATTCATTCCAAAAGTGAATGATATGGTTATGAGGAAAAACAATTACATTTAATTTGGACATATATCACAGTAAATAAGTTAACAAACAAGAGTCTTAGGGGTCTTTGAATAGTTTGAAAGATGTTTGATTTAAAATTAAGCTCATCGTTTTTCAAAGGAACCAATTACAGTGGAAAAACGTTGTGTTGTGTAAGGGTCTTATCATGTCCATTAGACTGGATTATTGTTGATTAATTACTCGGTTAATAAAAATGTCCATATAATGTAAAGTGAAATAGTCGTGTAGATAGTAATAAGTTCTTGAAAAGCAACATAGCTTACAATAAAAACAATGCGATATTTATTGCAGGTAATTAAAATTCTCAGAAATGTGAAAAATGTCTCTTTTCTGTTACATTTCATAATATGCCCCCTGTTGGTACAGCGGTAAGTCTACGTATTTACAACGCTAAAATCAGGGGTTTGATTCTCCTCAGTGGGCTCAGCAGATGGCGTGATGTGACTTTGCTATAAGAAAACATATATGCACACAAGACAGAGCAGAAAGCAAATACTTTATAATTTTAATGAAACTTCAGATTATGTGTTGTTATTATTCTTTTTCAGAATATAATTGTTTAAGTATTTTCATGCCATTCAGTGCTAGCTGTTTTTGTTATGAAAATATATGAACTGATTTATCTAAATAACGGTAAATAGTGATAACATAAAAATGTTTAAGTGTTGCTGTACAAATCCTCTGGACAACAAATTAAATGTTATTCATTGTTAGGCTTCGAAAAAAAGAGGTAGTAATGCATTTTTCATGAAAATTATTGAATGCCAATGGTAGAAACAGATTTAAGACGAATGACAGTGATTGATATGTTAACATAGCAGCTATTGTTTGCTGCCTCAAACATTTGTTAATCTTGAAATTTAGTTTTACATTTATTCTCCATAAATTTTTCAAAGTTAAGAAGTAGATATAAACTTCCCATATCATACTTTATTTAATGTTTAAATATGTGTTTTTATAAACATAGAGATATATAAAATTTTGTGTAGTGGTGTTTTGTGCTCATAAGGTACCTTTTTTTTTACCCCTTAACACTATTTCTACCTGAAGTCCACACCAAGTGAAAACATCTCCTTATCTAATACATAAAGAAGTGAAAAATACTTTTCATGAACCATTTAAGTTGTTAACTTGTCTAAACTGGTCACAACAAAATGATGTGGTCTCTTACATCAGGAAACTTAGGAGGTCAAGTGAGTCGTGGTTCTTAAAACTGGTACCAGAAGGCACATTAGTAGCAGTGAATAGTTACAAGTTGAGTGACTAGGAATGTGTTGATAAAGGGTGTGTTAGCAACAAGCTTCTGAAAGAGAGAAACCACACTTTTTGCTAATAGTTCACACATAATTTTTGCAATCTGGGAGAATGCTGAAAACTCAACAACAGCAACGTACAACTTCTACTAAACAAAATAGAATTATAATGCAATATGTGGAGAGTTAAAATAATTGTGCACAAAACACAAGTCATATTATTTACATAATCGTACAGAAAAAGCAAGTTAATAGCACAGTTATATCTAGCTGGTACTCCTATAGGTAGCAATATAAGAAACATTATCGGGGATTTCATTTGACTCAAAATTGAACTGGATGTCACACATTAATAGGATACAAACAAGAATTTGGAAAAGAGCATGTTATACCTGAGAAGTTTTACTGGCAACAAACAAGGAGATTTGTCAGAAAACATTAAAATTTACAGAACATACATAAGACCACTTATAAAATATGTCTGTATAACATGGATAAATGTATCAAAAACACACATCAACAAAGTACAGTAACTACTAATGAAATCATGTAGAGTCCTATGATCATCAAACAGTATTTCTACACATCCATTCAAACATGTCAACTCTAGTAGACAAACTCCTGGATAACTTCCTTCTTGCCTTACACTGCTAAATTAGGATGGATAGACCGTGTGTAGCGTGGCATGAAACAGAAACAAACAAATAAGTATCTAATAACACTATGTAACAAAAGTTTTACTTTTTATTGTTCCTGGGCAGAAAGTGTTATTCCCAAGTTCTTATGCCTAAAGTAAAAGGAAAAAGACCTATTTTTTCTTCAAACTTTGCTTTTGTGACTTGGGTAATGTAATTTTCAAATTTACTCATTTTCCAGAACATTTCACGTAGCCACAGTGCTGAGTAGCTGATAGGGAATTTTCTCAAACTTACAAGAATTTTCATGAACTTTCTAGAATGTTGTAGAACTTTCCATTGTAATATATATACAGGGGCTCACCACTACAGTTTAGTTCTAGCTGTCTAGGTGAACACATAGACTTATCTGAATTCCCCAAGAAGCTCAGCAGGAAGGGAAAAAAGGCTTTGGGAAGTTTTACTGCAGTTGTTCGAGGCTTCCTGGGCAATCACGAGGCCGAAAATTATGTGGAACTGGTTGAGCCTCTGGTGAAGAAGTATGACAAAATGGGCTGCAGGATATCTCTGAAAGTCCATATCCTTGATGCTCATCTTGATAAATTCAAGGATAACATGAGAGCATACTCAGAGGAGCAGGGAGAGCACTTCCATCACGATATACTGGACCTTGAATGCTGCTACCAAGGAGTGTATAATGAAAACATGATGGGAGAGTGTATTTATGAGTTGATATGTGAAAGTTATTTACATTACAGTTGCAAATCTCAAAAACTACTCACTTCTAAAAATATTTATGACATTAGTATAAATACATGTAAATCTTGATTCATATTATGTTTTATGCAGACCTTATGTAAATGAAAATGTGCAAATTTCTCCGTTTTTACATAGAAAATAGATTAATTTCTAAATTTCATTATCCAGGTCACAAAAGCAAAGTTTGAAGGGAATAATGGCCATTTTCTGTACTTTTACAACATAAGCAATTAAGAAATAATAATACTATTCAGGAACAAAATTTATGTTACATAGTGTAATTTTAATTGTATAAAGCTAGATTTAAAGAGTTATGACAGAAAGTGTTCGTACCTCTGTATCGTGAGTTGTTTTTTCCTCATAACATAAAAAGTATCACGATTATGATAATAAAAGTATAGTGTGTTGTAAATATTACACAAACACACATCTACATAATTTTCTATGTAAATTGAACGAAAAATAAACTATTTATAAACAAATAACCAAACATAGGAGGGGCAGAAAGTGTGCGTGCATCTACTTTAATGGTCAGCTGTGCAGCCTTTCAGGGGAATTACTTGGCACAATCTCTCCTCATAGCCCTCCATGATCGTTTGACAGTACTCGACTGGTATTTTCTTCCATTCTTCTTTACAGAAAGCCTCCAACTCTTGCAAGTTTTTCGGATGATACTGATGAACCCTGGTCTTCAACTCATGACAAACGTTTTCAATTGAGTTGAGGTCGGGTGACTGCGATGGCCACTCCAGAACGCTTATATGGTTCCTCTGCAACCAGGATTGCACATATTTCGATTTATGCTTAGAGTCACTGTCGTGCTGGAAAATCCAACGATGCCCAAGCCGCAAGTTTCAAGCATCATTCCTGATATAAGTGTCTAATATATCAACGTACTTTTATTTTTTCATGATTCCGTTGACGCAGTGAAGGTTGTCTACACCAAAAGAGCTGAACTGTGTTTAACTGTAGGGATGGTGTTCTTTGGAAGATTTCGTTCTCCTTTCTTACGGAAAATATTGCGAACATCATTGTGGCCGAAAAACTCGATTTTAGTCTTGTCTGAACATAGAATACTTATCTTGCAATTAGCTTTGTCTTTACTTTTACCAAGAGAAAAGAATTAAACTTAGTTGTTTCATAATGAGATAAAGTTTACCCAAATATAAAAAATATACAGAAATAAAGCTGAGTTAACTATATTCAGAAAGTGTTTATTGATTCACTTTAATGATGTTTGATACTATCACTTTATAACGCTGATCAAACAAAGTCAATAATAAATATATGTATCTTCCAGAGATTATCCATTTCTTGAAAAACAATTTTTACAATATTCAGTGAAGGTTAAATCATTTAGGAAGAAAGATGTCAACATAAGTTCTCTGAACAAAAAACATTCTAAGATCTTCAAACAAGATAAAAATGTTTTGCATACTTTATTTGAAAAATCATATTATGAGATACCTTCATTATCTAAACATTCTCTGGGAAGTCACCAACTAAGAAAGAATAATATTTATGGAATTTCTGAATTAAAATTACGATATATAACAAAATGAAAGAAGAAAAAAATTAATTTATCAAATAAATTATTAATTACAACCATACTCGTTTTCATAAATGTAGAAATAATTATCTGTAGGCACAGTGAACATTAGAACCATTGTTATCAATGATTATTATCAATGAATAATGGAAATCTTTGTTTAAATAAAAGTTTCTTCTATATAAATTCATTTAAAATGACCTAAAACTCCACTTAAGTTAACATTTTCAAATTTTGTAACACATAACAAAGTTATCACTTACCCAATATAAGAATAAAGCAACCTTTTTAAAATCTCTGGAAATATACAATATACAAATGTCACATTACTGACAAACCACACATTTTTCAAGCTTGAAAACTATTACATACATTACAACTTTAAATCACAAATGTGACAATTTAATGAAAAATATAGAAATTCTATAAAGTCAAATATACAATATTCCAGTAATAATGCATTATTTTATGATAGAAAGATTACTACATGAAAATAAACTAAAACCATAAAAAAACAAGCTAGGCACAGATTTTTGTATATATGACATATGCAAACAAAATGACAAGGATGGACTGCATGAAAAAATAGCAAGTCCAAAGCTCTAACTAATTATTTTAGATCATTATAAGTTAAAGAGCATGCCAAAACAAAAATAAAACAAAATCATACCAAAGCAGATATCATCACATGTAAACTTTCAACTGATTAGAACATGGGCAAGAAAATGTAACCGCTATCTTCCTATCAGATATAATGTGGATAAACACCTCTTCCAGTTGGTTATATGTAGTACAATTTTGGAAATGTTCATGATGATACAAATCAAAAGCATTTTAAAAAATGTTTTAAGTAGTTAAAGTAGAAAATTAAGGGTTATTAACATATTAAATTATTGTAATTATGTGTCTATGTTACATAATGTAAGTCACACTTCATGTAAGTAGATATTAATGACAACTTTTAACAAAATTTAAACAAAGTCTGAAAGAAAATATATCCACCTATAAACAAGTAATTTCTTATTGTAATGGAAGGCTGTTGTCTGAAAATAATTTTTTTCAGAAATTACTATTCTTTTCCAGCTTATTGTGGTTTCTGAAGGCTTTAAAAGATAGTTATCTTGAAACTACTATATAAATTTGAGAAAGTACAGATTTAATGGAAAGTATGAATACATGTCAGCAACTCAATGATATGGTACTGAATGAAGGTTATAGGCCATGAACAGTCTGTAATTTTAAACTCAAGTAACAATGTTGGATCAAGCTAGATAATGTCAATAAGCACAAATCATATTTAAAGGTAATAATTAATAATGAAGTTTTTCCAACAATATTTAAAGAAGAATTACACTATTAAACTATTACACACAAGTTTAGTTTCAAGCAAGCCGAGGTCAGCATTCAGTTTTCTCTAAAGCTGCATAGCATTTGTCTTCTGTAATTATTAATTACACAATCAAATAAATCTTTAATTATTTTTCCACCTACAGAGGCATGTAATCGATTTGGCTTTCAGGTTATTCCCATCCACATTAAACTAATAACTCAAGTTATGATAACCCACATGCATTATTTTTCAGTTGCTATATATTTAATATATGCCAAAAGATTTGTTAGACAAGATTTTCCCATGGTAAAATGATTGGCTATTCCATAAAAATCTAAAGTTTGTTAAATGGCTTTGTGAAACATCTTTTATCAAACATCTCAAAATGTTCACACAGCTGATGTAAGACTAATAGGTCTGTAACTACTGGGATAATCTTTATCATTTGCCTTGAAAAGATATGTTACATTAGCTAATTTCCAGTATTCTGGTACAAGCCCACTCTTCAAGGGCTGAGAAAAAAAACAACAATTTATTCATATAGGATTCTATCCCAATCCTAACAATTTGTTTACCCCTTACTCTTAATATGTTTTCAACCAGCCTTTTCTCTTACATTATTTTTTATGATCCAATTTCCTGTTTTACCAACTTTCTTGATCTTATATAATCTTCTTTGTCTCCTGTCACACCAGTCAACTTAAATTTATGATACTTCAATGTTTTTTATCCTGTAGTTTTTCTGATACAAACTTTCTTTTTATTTGCTGCTGTCCTTTTCTTTCTATAAGGAGTGTGTTTTCCTTGGATTGATAAAAATTTGTCTTTAAAAATATTCCACATCTGATCAGCTGTCCAATACACAACAGACAATCATTGTTGCTTCCCTTCAAAATGTTTTTGTTTGCAATTTGTATATAGAATATTATTATTCTTTATCTGCATATGCAGGGAAACATTAAACCTAACATCAGAATGATCACTTACTCCCAGACGTTCCCAAATTTGAAACCTCTTAATTATTTCTGCAGTTCAAGTTAACAGTAAATCTTAACTAGCAGTTTTTAGTATGTTTCTTGACTAACTGGTAAAGAAAGTCATCATAAACAGTCCTTACTCTCTCATATTTTGACTTTAACATTTTACAATCAAAATGACTGAAATTAAAATCATCCATAACTACTGTTTTGTTCTGTAGTAACAAACCTAGAAACAGATCATGACTTGCTGTAGTAAGTCAACTATGTCATCATTACCAAAAATACTACAGATAGATCACTTACAAAATGGAAAGTGAAATATTTTATTCAGTAGAAACTAATGCAGAGAAAGATCACTACCTGTAGTGATAAGCTAACAGTTTTGTTCATCAGATAGAAATCATTATTTTAAGCAGTACGTTAACTATTTTGTTCAGTAGCAATAAGTCACAAGAGAGACCATTAATTGGGGTAGAAAGTCATTTTGTGCCTTACCGACAAAGCTGGAGATAGATTATTACTTACAGTGTTAAGTCACTAGTTTTGTTGAGAACGAATGAGCCTGGTGACAGATGACTATCTGGAGTGGTAAGTAAAGTATTTGTGAAGAAGCAACGTGGTTGGAGATAGATCATAAGTTGAAGTGGAAATTCAACTATTTTGTTCAAATGTAATAGTGGTGGAGACAGATAACTACCTGCAGCAGTAGGTCAAGTATTTTATTTAAAAGTAATAAGTCCAGAGACAAATTATTACCTGCAGTGTTAAGTCAACTTTTTTTTTTGTCAGTAGAAACAACTTGAAGACAAATCCCTCCCTGTAGTGGTAAGTCAACTATTTAGCTTCAATAAGTGATATTACCAAACATACCACGAGACATTCAGAACACTACATACCAATAAAAGTAGCAACTGCAGTTTTTATCCATTTATAGATAATTAATAAGTTTCCAAAATCATGCACGTGCCAACATTTATGGATCTTTACACGAGGTTTAATGATAAATTGTATTTTGGTACAAACTATTGAGCATGCAAGTAAAATAGACAATAAAAATTTGAACTAAACACAGTTTCAGTATACAAACAACAACAGAATGAGCTGTGTCACTAGAAATGTTCATAAAAATAAAATAAAGTTGAGTTTTTTTACTTTATTCATCTGATTTAGAAGTGTTGGTTTCTTCACACTGAACGAGATTCTTTGTTCTAGAACATTTCTACAGAAATCTAAAGTACAAAAGGTAGCTTGGTAGTTAATTATTGGCACAAGAACAGTTTTGGTTGTAGCCTTTGTTGCAACCACAGAAAACTGACTGGTTTGTCTCCTGTGATCAAATATGTGTGATAATCAACAGGAAAGGTAACTAGTCGCTTTTCATTGTCCATCCATAGTCATCTAGGAGAGAAATTGATAGTTTGGTAAAATGTAAATTTCTGCCGATTTGTGTTACAACAGAAGCTCTTTAAAGGTGTTACATAAAGACATTTTTGGAGTGAGTAGCTTTAGAAGAATTGTCTTGTTTCTGAGGAACATCTTTGCTCTAATTTCTAATTGATCAGTTTCAGACATTTTCACATTATTATTATAGACAGTGCTTGAGATGCTAACTCGTCGGTAATGGAAGATGAACTGCTTCCCTCTGAAACATTTACGAGATCATCAATATTTTTTGTCTCTTCCTTTCAGCCACACTTTCTTACGCTTACTTTTCTGTTTTATCAACTCACACTATAGATGAATAGATGTGACCGATATGTTGGGTAATTAATTTAAAAGATGAATCAAGTGAAATATGGATAGAGTGGATAACTGGTGCATCCTTTTAGCACATTTTGGCATCAGCTCGAAATATTTTGATTGTATGTTGAAATGTGCCTCCTGGTAGCGCAGCGATATGTCTGCAGACTTACACTGCTAGAAATCGGATTTTGATGTCTGTAAAGGACAGTGCACAGATAGCCGATTGTGTAGTTTTGTGCTTAACTCCAAACGAACGAATGGACTTCCATCTTTAACAAAACAAAAATAAACACACACACACACTGTTGAAGTGTTTCTTGTTGCATATAGAAGACTTCTTAAGGCAATGTATATATTTGAGAATGAAAAAAAAAAGATTATATTATTCAGCAAATACTCCATTCCATAAACCCGGGTTGCACCTGATTCAATAATATTGATATCATTTTCAGATCAATACAGCAGCTCACTTCATTGAAATAAGAATTACAAATATTTGGGTTTAGTTCGGTTAATCGAAATTAAACTCAAATAAATTCTTGTCTGATGGAATGATTTTCAGTTTATATGTATCACTTACACATGACTTAATTTTGGTCCTCATATCAAAGCATAGTCATTTGGTATAATCATCTATATTTTGTTTTGTTTAACGTTATTTCTAAAACACAGGTTTTTAGATGTACAATGACAATCAAAGAACAGAACAAAACAAAGTTAATAAAGAATATTTTACACGGCCTTTAAGAAGCATCCGATTGTGATTCAAATTTGAGAATTCGATTCGTTAGATGGCTTCTGATTTGATATTTTCAAATCTATATAGTTCCGATAAAATTTAGAAGATAGCTACTGAAACACGTTACTGAATGTCACATTTACTTAAAGACAATGCATGAAAAAATTACTGAGCAAAGTTACTTTATGCTACCACAGCATTTGAGTGAAGTATTTGTATGTTCAACATATTATTTCTGTAATCATCAGTTTAGAACATAGGTACTCATTCTGAAGTATTGTTTTGGACAAGATCAGGTTTGTGATCTACAGTGTTATAGCTTTTTATTTTTTTGTTTTAATGTATGTGACCCATGTATTTTTTTAATAGCTACTTGTTGGCAGCATTTTACTTATTTTTTAGAAAAAAAGGTTTAAATTTGTGAGTGTAGTATTAATAAGTTTACCTATTTAACATTATGATTAATCACAGGAATAACGAAACAATAAATACATAATTTCACTTTAAGAACAGCTGAGGGATCAGAAAATAAAAATCTATGTAGATGGCGTGATTTTTAAGTAAAAACTGAGTGGTCACATGATCAACAAGTGTGAAATTTATTTTTTAGTATTTTAAATATTTTAGCAGAAAATATTTTCGCAACATTATCTGTTAAAAATATTAAAATTCGCACTTAATGAAGAAATTTTTGAATTTCATAATTTATCTGAACTTAGTAATAGAAAACCGATGATTACTTGATTTTGATTTTTATCGTATTTATTTTATTAAGTTTATCTTAAGACCGATAAAGAGTCCAGTTTCCTTTCAGGAAAAAATAAACAACATCGTAGATATTGATAAACTTTTTCTAGATATTTATGTTTTCCGTATGATTGAAATAGAGGCTGTTCATTCTGAACTTTAAACCACTGTTCCTTCCTTTCTTTTTATTCAAATCCTGAGATTTTTAATACAAGTATAGCTCTCAAAAACCGGACATGAAAAAAAAAATATTCCTCATCGTTAGAACAAAGCATGTAATACATTAATTCTAAACGTTCGTCACTTCTTCCTGTTTCAGTGATCAAAAAATTACTTTAGATGGATAGCTCCTTCCCGTTTCAGTAATATTGTTAGATAACTCTAAACCATCATTCTCGAATGAAATTGTCAGACACCTTTGATCTAGAAGCCCCCAGAGGTATGGCGGAATGTCTGCGGGCTTACTCTAGAAACTGGATTTCGATACCCGTGGTGGTCTGAGCACGGATAGACCATTGTGTAGTTTTGCGCTTAACTTCAAACAATCAAACAAAAAATCGATCTGGCATGATACAAATAACACTGATAGATGCCTTGAGTTAAGCAGTATCAAATAACTACGGTCCAGCAATATAGAAGTAACGTTATTAGATAACTTAGATCTAGGAGAACAAAAACAACGTTAATAAACATGCAGGTAATGTTATTAGATACGTATTTGTTTGTGATTATTTCGCGCAAAGCTATACGAGGGTTGTCCGTACCTAATTTAGCTGTGCAAAGCCAGAAGACAGCTTGCCATGAACACCACCGCAAGCTCTTGGGATACTTTTTAACCAACGGAGAATGGGATTGACTAAAATATAATAATGCCCTCACGGCTGCAAGAACGAGCGTGTTTTTCATGACGGGGATTCTAACCCTCGTTCCTAAAATTATGCGTTGAGCACCCTAACCACCTGGCGATGACGGACGCTTTTATCTACTCGTATAGAAATAAAATTGTTGGGTAACATCGATCCAGCAGAAGAGAAGGAAAACTGTTAGATATATTTAATCAAGAAGCATAGATGTGATATATTTACATAATTTGAATCCAGCGATGCATGAAAAGTACTTAGGAAGTTTGAAACCGGTAATGATGATAATTACATATAATTTATTTCGGACGAGTCGCCAATTTATTATGTTACGTATTACGACTGCAAACGGAACCTGGCGTGTCCAGGTGTGTTAAAGCTTTCGATCCGTAATCTCAAGGACGCTGGTTCGAACCCTGTCAGGTGCCTTAACCACCTACCCATGTTAGGCCTAATCGTGTGTTCAAAGTTTTGTGGTTAGCTTTAATTGGTTTCAATTTAGAACTTATCTTTGGAAATTAGTTTTGGGTACTTTTCCTGTTAGATTTTTGCTCTCTTTTTTTTTTTTTACAGAATTTTATTTTAGATTCAGTTCAAATCCTTTACAAACTATTTTTCTAGTTTTCTTTCTTTTGACATCAAGAATTACAACAGACTTTATAACAAAAGTAAACCCTTTTTGTTTCTCTATTGCACCTTACCAAATAATCTCAGGTAATTAAAGTGTTCAACAAACTGCTTGACTTTACAGTTTTTCATTCTATTATCATGGAATACATCCTTCCGGATACAGAGAAATATTGGTATGCAACTGTTCACAGTACAGCAGTGTACCGATATACACTGGTCCATTTCAAGTACTGGTCTTATGCGTGTAAATTCACTACTGGTTTTCAAACATTTAAATATAAAGTCATGATATTTCTTTTAGAAAATAAATTGACATTATTTTAACTTTTATATTGTTTGAGACATTTTACAATGTTTTATATCATTATTTATGCAACGTCTATTACTATTGTTAAACATACTTGTATTTATACAATAGAGGGCGCAGTAAAAACTTAGTTTTCCTATTCATTTGTTGATTTTTATAACCCAAAACTATGCAATTGTCTGTATGTTCATCGCAAAAAAAAATAGTATCTTACAAATTAGTTTCTTATAATTAACGTACACTGGTTTACATTGTTTATAAAGCTTCAACAAATTACGGTTTTATTAAAGCTGTTTTTCTCTACACTTTTAGTTTTGGTGATTATACATAACAGAACAAAAATAAATAGCTTTATTAAAATCTTAACATGTTCATATGGTTTAATATACATCAAATTTAATTTAGATTTATGATTTGTGAAAATAAAGCAGTAAAACGATTATAAAATGGTGTGAAGAAATTAATCATCACATTAAACAAGGTACGAATTAATACTAACATTAATAAAAATTAAATGCAATTTATAATTAATATCATAATTATAATAAATATAAAAAGTGTAATTCACTTCACAAGTATAAGAAACAATGACATATTTGTTTAAAACGTTTGCTTGCTTTTAGTTTTAAAAATTGTATTTCAAATAATTTTCTTCTCATTCACGTTTGGTGAAATAATTTCTAAGACTAGAAATTTGACCAACAACCAAAATATAAGGAAAACAAGAGTTTGTTCAGTATTTACCCCGGGAAAACTAAACCAGGTAAACTGATAAACTATTTGGAAATAAAGAAAAATACGGATTACTAGCTTTAGATAATTCTGTATTTTAGATTATGCGCACATAAAACTAAAACTGGATATAAAAGAGTGAATTATATTATTTAGACTAATTCCGCATACATAGCAATAAACTGTGGATCGTTTACAAAACAGTATGCGAGTTTATAACACGAGAGAAGCGAAGTTCCAGAAGTGTTTTTTATATAATACTGGATAATTTATACAATGAAATATACTGTGTCTGTGTGTAAGTCTGTAAGTAATAAAAATTCCAAGTTTGAGACTACTGATTATAGTGTAATTTCATGGATTATCAGGTGGGGTTCAGACATCAAAATTATTGGAAGATGTTAAGAGTTTAATTATTATTTATCTATTTTGTTATTGCTTTTTATTAACCAATTTTATGATTCTAAACAACTATATATTAAATATATTTCATTTAATAATTGAAAATAGATCATAAATTTCTTCAGTATATCACCAGATGTTAAAAAATAATTTTATGAAACCTGTTAATGTTTTTCTTTAGAAACGCATGGAAAGTTTTACATTCTGCAACTGATGTCGCTTTAAAAGAAGTGTATATTATTTATTTATTCGCTTGGCTATCTTCAGAATTTACATTTGATTCACTCGTTATCTTTATTCATTTTTCGTTCTGAATGACGTACCGTACACATACTTTATATTTAGTATTTTAGATACAGTATATAATCATCGACTCTTGCTTCAATAATATATTATTTCAGGTCATTTTTCTGATTGATTTCTTAGCTTCTAATTTTAAGATTTTGCCTATTTCGAGCAATTAACTTTTGTTATATTTTTCTAGTTGTATTATTGAAATACTATTTGATAATAATTTGTTGTCTGAGGAAGTATTAGGGGATGATCCGGTGTATCCACAAACTAATTAGAGTTAAGTGATAAAGATAAGTTAGAGATCCTGCTTAAACTCAAAGAAATCGAGCTTGAACAAGCCCACAAAGAAGCTGAGAAAGAACAAGTGCGTATCGAAGCCCAGAAAGAGGAAACCCTTATCGAAGCAAAAAGAGAAAGTAAACGAACGTCTCGAAACCCTAAATATTAAAACTTGTCCATGAAATTCCCAAGGGAAGTCACCTTGGTATCAACAATTCATATAACAAAACTATGAGGCATTCCTTTGGCCAAAAATTCGGAAAAATGTTTCTCAGTTTCATAAAACTTATTATACCTGTCAACTGGTTGGAAAACATAGCCACAATATTCCAATTGTTTCTTTGAAATCTGTCCCAGTTTTCGAAAATCACCTCAATCATGTAATTATTGATTGTGTTGATCCAAAAAAATAACGTGTTTAAGCAGTTTCATATGCGATGTACTTTTATAATCATAATGCTAGTTTTATTGATTGTGTTATATAGTGTCATGATTATTGAAGTTGTATAATTCTTTGACAGTGTATCGTATTTGATGTATTGCCATTAAATAGATAAATAATATCTCTATTAAAAACTACCTGACGCCAATTTTTACTTCTTTAAGGAGGGAGATGTGGCAGATTTGCCAATATATATTTATTTTAGTTAAATACATGTTTAGAAATGGGTGTAGCTTATATTATTATAGGTGTATTGCAAATATTCCGACTGTTCTCTAAATTTTTAGAAGATTCTAGACTTAAGAATCAACAATGTACTTGGAATTTAAATTAGCTATCAATTCCAGTGCTGTTGCCAAGTAAACTTTCTAGAACCTCGACTTAAAAGTTTACAAATCGTAACATAGGGGGAGATAGTTTAATAATACTATTTGGTCGCTGCAGTCAGTATACCATAAATCTTGAAAGTTATAATTCTGATAACCGTTTAATAATCGAAAAAATGCGGTAGATTTCGAACATTATGAACAGCTCAACTTCAGATAATTAACTTCAGACGTTGTATAACTTTAGTTGTGTCAAACTTTACGTGAGAGTATACAAGAATAGAGCTAGCTAGCATTGCCGCCAAGTGAAGTGTACCTATGTATCAACACAAGATAACTTCGATCTCCGTGAACTATCGATAAAATACTGAATTTCAGATAAGATAGAAGACTCAGCATTGTCTGTGAGTTTGAAAATCTGTTGCATATAAATCATTATTATAAATTGTTTGTGTTATCAAAGGAAATACGTGTATCAATCTTGTGGACAAATATTACAAGTTTGATACTTATCGACATTCAATTAACTTTTAAATAAAAATATTAGATTGTCTGGAAATAAATGTCGTTTTTGAACTGCGAAGTTTGAAAATGTATAAACCAATGTTATAAAACATGTTTCAATTAAAGTAATCACCATTTGCTTCAACACACTTTTGCCAACGTGTAACGATGCTGTTTATGCCCGCCCCTGCTGTAGTTTCTTGATAACGAGAAACTCACTTGAAATAAAAACTAAACTGAAAAATCTATTTTCTCAAAACTTTGTTGTTGTTCTTGTTTTGAATTAAGCACAAAGCTACACAATGGGCTATCTGTGCTCTGCCCACCACGGGTATCGAAACCCGGATTTTAGCGTGTAAGTCCGCAGACATACCGCGGAGCCACTGGGGGAAGGCCTTTCTCAAAACAGTATCTTAACTTTTCCAAAGAAGTTTCACATAAAAAATATCAACATAATTTCACAGAAATGAAAACTAAAACACAACCTCACACAAAAAGATATTAACTCTATAAACAACTTAAAACAAGACAACATCAAAATTATAAAATGTTATAGTAATAATAAACAAATGAATACATTCAAAAAATGAACATCTTATCAGATACAAACAAATTTAAACTACTAAACACAAATCCAACAAAAACACATGAAAACCAATTAAGCAAAATGCTACTACATATGCAAAAAACCAACACAATCTAAGAAAGCATTTATTCTTACGAAAGACCGATTCATGCATACCACAACTGTACGGCAACCCCAAACCTCACAAACCTGATTGTCCACTTCGACTCATAATGTCGACCTACGTATCATTTAACAACAACCTCAGTAAATATATAACGTGGGCATTTTCTAAATATGTAACATCAGCCGGCTCCTTTTTCAAAGACTCTTTTAACTTTAAATATATTCTTAATCAATTAAATCATAAAACCTTAATGGTCAGTTTGATGTAATCTCTCTGTTCACAGAAGTTCCAACAACTGAAGCCTGCAAGACAGCTTTAGAACTTTATATCCAAGACTCCAACCCATTGATACACATCTGCAGCAACCAATTAGCAACCCTTATAGAATTCACTGTCATCAAAACTAATTTTATGTTCATAACCAAAACTATCTACAAATAAATGTCCTAAGTATTGGGAATCCCGTATAACCAGTTTTATCCAACATTTTTATAACACAAATTGAATCTCAAGCAATCAATTCAGCCTTACACCTACCACTGTAGTGATAAAAGTATGTTGATGATACAATTGCTGGATTCACATCTACAGAACACAAACTTAGTTTTTTCAATCACGTTAACTCGATACACTCCAACATTAAGTTCACCTATAATCAGGAAAAACTAACCAAATAGCATTTCTTAACCTCAAGATCACTAGAACTGATACACAATTAAAAACAGAAATCCACAAAGAAAAATCACCCATACTGGATTACACATTCACTTAAACTGAGCACATTAAACAGAAAAACTCAACATATTAATAAAACAAATAAACACAGCCACAAAACTATGCTCAACCAATAAAATTAACGATGAAATTGACAAAATAAAACAACACTTCATCAACATCAACAAATTTCTTTAAAAACCAGGGAAAAAAAATTATACACACACACCTAGACCAACAACAAACAAACAACAATAAATCCCAAGATACAACAAAGTACAAAACCTAATACTGCTGCATATCATAGGTTCCAAATATCAGCGAAAGAAAAAGCCAACATCTGGAAAAAACTTATAACAAAAACAACATTCCAGTACACAATAAATTCATTCAAAACCCAGTTACAAAACTAAAGCACATACTATGTAAAAACTACACTGACAAACACAACACCAACATAATATATAAAATACAAATCAACAACTTCTATATTGGAAATCAAGCAGAAAAATGGAAACTAGATTCAAAGAACACGAAAAACACTTTCACACGTTTTTGAACAGTTTAAATGAAATAAACACAACATAACTATCGAAAACTACCAGATACTAAGTGGGGGAACAAACATAAACAAATACAAAAACAAAGTAGACCTACTTATTTAGCAACTAAAATCAAAATTAAACCAATATAAAAGAAAATCTTTATACCAACACTAATTAATAACCTAACATCCAACTGCAACGCCCCATATGATCCCGTACTCATTTATATTCTCATCCCTAAGACATGTGTCTGGCAACGATCACTTGCAAATTCTCTTTGATAACCTGAAGAAACGTTACCTGCTTATTAATAAAAGTGTTACGAGCCATTCTGAGATACATTTTTATTTCTTGTGGGTTTCTCGTCATAAAGAGGTATGATTAATGTTGACAACAAACAGGATATTCTATACTGACTTGTTAGAAATTAATCACACATCAAAATGTTAAACGTTATATTTGAGTGGCTCTGAGCAGAACACTTACTATACAAACATGGAACATCAAACATAGAAAACGAAAAATCCATTTAACACACTTACTCTAAAGTATCACACAATCTTACAATTTGTTTTTATCACTGGTAGTAAACTGTGTATCCTTTCAACTTTAAATGTTTGTTTCTTATTAGCATCCATTTGTGCACTTTAATATAATCATGAAACATTTTGTGGTTCTCTTTATATTTCATATAATGCAAACATGTAATATATATATATATATATATATATATATATATATATAAGGTTAAAGACGACAAATACAACTTGTCACATCTAAAACTTGTTGCTCTGAAATCTACGTTAATAAGTTATTATGCAAGTGATCGCGAGGAACAACCCTTTATTTATAATATACGTACAATTTGTTAACTAGCTTTACAGGAGAAATTGTCTTTTTTTATGACTCAACTTTGATCATGTTTTTTCCCACTGATACTCTACAGTTGGCCCCCCAGTGGCTCAGCGGTATGTCTGCGGACTTGCACGCTAAAATCCGGGTTTCGATACCCGTGATGGGCAGAGCACAGATAGCCCATTGTGTAGCTTTGTGCTTAATTCAAAACAACAACAACTCTACACTTGTCTGTTTTATATTTCTGTCTTTATTTTCCTTCTCTTTCGCTTACGTAATATCTTTACAACAATTATTGCTTCATTTCTAACCAATACAAACTGTGAACGACAACAATAAAATGAAACCATAATATTATTGAATGTTTGCGTATGGTAACTAAGGAGACAATATATTAAAGTAGGAATCGAACTGTGCGAAGAAAAATTAAATTTTTAGTTGAATCACCTTGCATTCCACGAGTACTTCGTCCAGTACACTTTGTATGTATAAAGTTTTGCACATATGTTTGAAATGTATATTCACAAAAGATCATTGTATAAATCTGAATAAATTCTTGAAATCAAAACAAAAGTTAAACAACTAGTAAGTAACATTCGCATTACTTACTCTACAATCTCTGACAAAGTTCGTAATTAGGGTTAGCAAACACTGGGTTGTTTTAGATAACGTCGTACTAAAAACTTTAGAAAAAGTGTAAACAGCAGGGGAAAAGTGTTCGGATGGTGCTGATATAAACTGTATTTTTTATCAATTAAATGTGGTACCATTTATTGAAAAAATAACAGTTTTTTAAAACTCCATTCCTTAAAACTATATTTTTAAATTACAGCATTAAAGATATAATCACATTTTCAGGTTCGGTCCCGGTGAACGGTTGAATACTGGACAAAGCAACTTATTTTTCCTACAATACATACA
Source organism: Carcinoscorpius rotundicauda (assembly GCA_011833715.1). Taxonomy (NCBI): domain Eukaryota; kingdom Metazoa; phylum Arthropoda; class Merostomata; order Xiphosura; family Limulidae; genus Carcinoscorpius; species Carcinoscorpius rotundicauda. The sequence goes on along the minus strand of CM022393.1, from coordinate 89,554,162 downwards.
AACGAAATTTCCTAGAGTAATAAAATTGTAATTAAAATGTGTGAAAACATTAATTATATGGTTCAAAGTTTCACTGGTTCAGTAAACACTGCAGGATCTGGAACCTTAAAAAAACACACTAAAAATACAAGCAATCGGTCACTAGCAGCAGTGTTACGTATTTTTTAAATGTTTTAAGTTCTTCGTAGATTAAACGCAACAGAAAAACACAGATAACAGCTTGTATAATTTATTACACTAAACTATTAACAAATATAACAGATATAACATAAATTATATGATAACAGTGACAGATATTAAGTTACAACATTCGAAATTAATTACAAAACAAAATAATATTAGTTTCAAACTTCAGAATAAATCACAATACAAAACGGTACTGGCCTGTATCTAATGTAATGATCTAAAATTAAAGTCTCAAATTCCAGTCCAAGGTGTGAATTTGGTCCCACGAAGAAATTCCGAAACAGTTCACAGTTCAATAAATTCGCCGTCTCTCAGCACAAGCAGTAATTCAGATGTATCGTAGGGATTGACGGAATAAAATCACAGCTTCCGTAGATCTAACTTCAATCACAAAACCAAGTTGAATATTCACAGCAAACACTTAATCTTTCTCAAATAACTAACTCTCTTCTTTTGAAATAAAAACTGATGACTGAATCTCTCACTTGTTCTTCGAATAAAACTAATGACTGACTCTCTCTCTCTCCCTCTCTTCTTATCTCCGTCTGTTTATATATATTATTAGGACTCTTTTTCTCGAACATTCACCGGAAATTCGACAGAGTAATCTGCGCATGTATGTTTTTGCACGAGACTCTACGTCTAGACGCTAGGCCAAACATTTCCATTTATAGTGATATATTTGATCTACCTAATTCTAGAAAATTCTAAAATGTTACCCTAAATAAATAACAAAATATTAGTTTAAACTTCGAAACAATAATATCAATATGGAAAAATGAATAATAGAAATGAAAATTTAAACACAACACGACAAGTTGTCGTTTACAAAATATTTACACATATACATAGCTTTTAGACTATAAATTTATAAAAAAATATATCAATATTTAAAAAAAAAAATTTGCTTCTACTTACTTTTTCAAAAATTTCTGCTTGCAAAATTCATATCAGTAAAGGTACAGTGTACTTATTAAATTATTAGTGGCTCGAATGGGCTTGCTTTTGTTCACAAAGTAGTTCAATATTTGGAGTTTTGGTTGTTACCTGTAAGCGCAAATTATCTTCAGTATTTAGCCTGTTTCTAAATTTGGTCTTTATAGCTGTATACAGTGAAAATATTTGCTCGCAAAGATATGTTCTTGGAAAAGGCATTAAAATTTTCAAAACTCTGTTACTTATTTCAGGCCATTGAGCCCAAAATTGTGTAATTTCTTCCTGCTGAAATTTTGTTTTTAGGGTGTAATCAGTTGAAATTTCTATAATCTGTTCTTTCTCTTTTAAAAACAAATCGTTGGTATCTGCAAGGTCAACAAAGGGATTTTTAATCCACAATATTTTTTCTAAATGAGGAAGGAAGTTCTCCCCAGTAGTTGTACGCAAAACAGATTTGTGCTGCAAGACTGAAACTTTTGCATCTTCATTTACGGAAATTTCATTCATAAGTAAGAAAACCACTGAGATTTTCGGAACAATAAAGTTCTTCCATAAGTATCTATTCATCCCAAAGTTTTAGCTCAGGTTGAAGCACTTCCATTTTACTCTGAGCTTTAAAGTTCGTTACCCTGGTACCCTGCATCATGGTATTCACTTCATTTAGATAGGTAAATACGTCCGAAAGGAAAGCTACTTTCTATATTCAGCATTTGTCCTTTAATTTGTATGCAAGTTCAAAATGGCATTCAGATAAAAAGAAACTTATCTCCTTATGCAGTGAAACCGAGCAAGTACTTTTCCCCAAGAAAACCAATGGACTTCAGTATGAAGCAGCAATATTTTTAATGCAAACTTCCCATATCCTAACAGAGTAAACTGAAGATACTCGCATCGAATGGTCTTGATCTAATAAAAATAACTATTTTTATGACATCACCCAATACTTCTTTTAAGTCTTCTGGCATTCGTTTCCTTGCAAGTGTATGACGATGAAGACAGCAGTGGATATTCTCGATGCCCGGGTTCTTTTTTATGCGTTCCACTGCGCATGAAAATTTTCCAATCACAGCTGCAGCCCCATCAGCGCAAATACTTAAGCAAAGCTGCCATTGGATCTCATGTTCTTCCACAAATAAATCGATCAGTTTTTAAATATTTCTTCGCTTTTTGTTTGAGTAGGCAAAGCTTTGCAAATTACCAACATCGCATAACCTGCGACATATGTTGATTCATCCATCTGAAGCAAAAAAGTTGGACTCGTTTTGACTCGCCTTATCAACTCCGTTAAGCAAGTTGCTGATATATACTTGATTTTCCGAGAAACCTAGTTGTCCGAAAAAGGCACACAGTTAATGTTTTTAGAAAGTTTCTGATCAATCATGCACTCTACTAAATCTTTTTCGCATGGTTTTATAAAATCTTCTGCGCTTGTATGAGCTTCACCTGCTTTTGCAATACGGGTAAATAACACGATATGAAGTAATAAGGGCACTTTTGTTCTCCTGATGGACAAACTAGCGAAATGTAGCTTTTCATGTATTTAATTGTAAAGACTGTTTTGAAATACTCAGAAGTTGGATTTTTTTATTTGGGAGTGTTTGGTTTCCAGATGCCGTTTTAACTTTGCTGGATGCACTGTTCCACATTCAACACACAACCCACTAGGTCCATTTTCATTACCTGTCTATGAAAAACCATATTAAACAAAACTTTCATTATACCTTTTTTTCTTTCTTGTTTCACTGCTTCTTGCATCATCCTGCGTTGAAGTGCTTGCAGACAACGATAACGCCGATGAATTCGTATTAGACCTAGGAAGATTTTTACTCGTATCAGATAGCCTCTTAATGAAAACTCGTTAAAACACTTGAGTTTTGTCATCATACAATGACATGCCGACATAAGATCAGTATTGCCATAACGTAGTCAAAGATAAAGATTTATGGAAAAAAATATGGGCCACTAGAACAATATAGTTTTCTGAAGGAAAAGGGTAACCTATCATTTTTACATTTTTTTTCTTTTTTTAACAGAAATGTTAAATAACAAAATATTAGGCCAGATCTGACGTGCGTCTAAATCTTGAACGAAATAAAACATGACGTCATCCTTAATTTTGTTTCATTTCCTTCGAGACTTAGCCGCTAATCCATATCTGGCTTTTGAAAGAGAGTTGGCATCACTACCCAGAGTTGACCGATATTTCACATGGAAATTACTATGCTATTTTACAACTCCAATCGGCCCTGCATGGCCAGGTGGGTTAAGGCGTTCGACTCGTAATCTGGGGATGGCGGGTTTGAATCCCAGTCGCATCAAACACGCTCGCCCTTTCAGCCGTGTGAACGTTATAATGTGACGGTCAATCTGACTGTTCGTTGGTAAAAGAATAGCCCAAGAGTTGGCGGTGGGTGGTGATGACTAGCTGCCTTTCCTCTAGTCTTACGCTGCTAAATAAGAGGCTGCTAGCGCAAATAACCCTCGTGTAACTTTGCGCGAAATTCAAAAACAAAAAGCATTTCAAATGGCGCATGCGATCTCGAGATGGTGCCAATCTACTACCAACCAGTGGTTTCACAGATTGTATAAACTTTCACCGCGAAAACTTTCCCTAAGCTAAATAAAATCGTCTAGCGTTAGTTAAACAGAATAAAATATTAAAAGGCCCAAAACGTGATAAATGTGTGATATTAAAGATATATTTTACTCTGTTGTATAGCGTGATCTGATTCAATTTTATAGTTTTAGGAAAAAATATTAACATTCTAAAATTTCCTCGCTGAGCCCCAGATGACTATGGCGGAGCCCAAGGGTTCAATCAAGCATAGTTTGAAAATCCATGAGTATCACACAATCTTACAATTTGGTTTTTTGTTAAGGCTCGAAACAAATCGGACGTTCTTTGTCTGGCTCTTGTTGAAGGCGATTTGGGCTTGAAATTTTACTAAAAATATAAGAAGAAGAACTTAAATTTAATTTATTTCTGATCTAGACAACACATCTCTCAAAGAACTCACTGAGTACAACTGAAATCAACGACAGAAGAGCGGGACACCGCAAAGATGTCGACTACGGGTCCAATAAGACCTACAAAAGAAATGGCGGGAAAAGCGAGAGTTTCAAGGCCGTTGTCAAGCAGAGCAGACGTGTAAGTCAAGAGCTTCTAGACACGCACGTTGTACACTAGATACTTGTTAGAATTTCAAAGTTTTACTTAAAAAGGTTAGCCCTTAGTCCTTATCAGGACTAGTAAAACAAAATGAAGAGAAGAAAGATCACTACGCGATCAAACGGGAATGCCCTTTCAAATGAAGAAATCATGGAAATGTTGAACAAAGCGATCGAAGGACCAGCTTCAGAATCTCCGAATAGTTCAACAGAGAGTTCTGAAAGTGAACACTCAGGAGCTGAAGAGTCACCAAGTCGCGAACTTCGAGAAACCAACGCGGCATCCAACAAGAGGAGACAGAAGAGGAAAAAGGACATAGTAAGTATAGTCTCGGATAATTCTAACCTCATTAACGACGCCACCAAGAATACCAAAAACCAAAGTGTTAATAACACAACTCACGTTAACGATGACAAAGCTACTTGTTCCAACAAAACTAACCCTAATACTAACAACACCACAATCGCCACTAATTCTAAGAACACCACCACTGTCACACAAACACACGATTCTCCTTTATACAGAATCCCAACTCTGTTCATCGAAGGAGTAAACAACACGCATTCCACAGATTGTCAAACAACTGAGGACTTATTTCCCTGACATTCAGTTCAAAGATATCAAACGTCTTCCTAATGGAAGAATCATGGTTAAATGTTCTAAACCACAAGAGTTCTCACATATTTTGGCCCACTGGCCCAAGGATGCATTCGGGGTCAAAGCCACTATTACTACACCTAAAACCATCACGCCAAAATTAAACGTCATTATCAGAGGTGTTGATTTCGACATCGAAGATAATGACATCACTGAAGAACTAAAAACTCAAGGCTTCGACATTGAATCATCTAACAGAATCACCTCATTCAGAACAAAACAAAAAACTCCACTGGTCAAGGTAACCGTCAACAAAAAGGAGGATCAAGACAAACTATTAAAAAACGGTTGCTTTTTATTTTTCAAAAGACACACGACCGAACCGGAAAAAACACACCAAAAACCAATCATCCAATGCTACAAATGTCAACGGTTCGGACACACAAAAACTAATTGCATGGCCAAGGACAGATGTGTTAGATGTGGCGGATCTTATGAGGTCGCTCAGTGTCCAAACGAGCGTAACCAAGTGAAATGTGCCAACTGTCAGGGGCCCCATGCAGCTAGTTACAAAGGCTGCCCCAAATACGCAACAGATTCCTTTTCAAAACCACGAACATTTACAATCAAACCCACGACACCCACATCACCAAACAACCGTTACTACAAATTCCAGCTGATTCGGAAATCAAACAGTCTCAACCAACACGTACCTACGCGGACGTAACACGCCCGAAAACTACACAAGCATTCAACCCCACAGATTTCACCACAAACTTGCTGGCAATGCCGATAGAATTAAGTGATCTCCCCTCATTTGAATCGAGGCATGAGTCACTCATAGCTGTTTGCAGCCTTGCAAGTTATTACTTTAACCTTCCTCACCTCAAACCACACCACCTCTCACTCAAAATTCATGCAAGGGAAATAAAACAACACAATGACACAACACATTAAAATCTTACACATCAACTGCCAAGGAAATCTCAAAGACAAAAGAATAGAAATATACAACATAAACAAACATATAAACGCTAACATAATCATCGTTTCAAAAACACTTTGCACAGAGAAACAAAACACCACAATTCCCGGATTCATCTCACAAAGCATACCTCACTCAGAAAACAATAGAGGTATAATAGCTTACTTCAGTACGAAAATATCGCATCTAATCTCGATAGAAGATTCCTTTAAATCTAACATTAATGAAACCATTTTCTGTAATATTCACTTCAACAACCGGCTAACTATTCCGATTCTAGCCGTATATTGCTCACCAACCAAAGATATCGACATTAACTTCCTTCAAAAAAGTGTTAATCGTAAACCCAAACCAATTATTATTGGAGATTTTAATTCACCACATTCAGAATTAAGGGGTAACAGAGACACACGGAGAGGATCATGCTTAAAAAATTTTATCTCTAGAATAATATGCACCTAATCAACAACCATACACCTACACACTTTTCAGCTGCTAACGGCTCATACGATGTACTCGATTCACCCGCGCCACCCTGCTGTGGCGTATGTGACTCCGTCCGCCTACACCTACACTAAAACGGACTGGCTAACTTTTAATGCCTCTCTGGACTCATACCTACCCCATCCAATAGAACATGTAAATAACAAAACAGAACTAGACAACTATGTTGATCAAATTACAGAAGCCGTAAAAAAGCCATTAAAAACACAATTCCTAAATCAAAAAGAAAACAATCATTTATTCAATGGACTTTTAACACCAGAAATTCACGCACTAATAATCAAACGCGATCCACACATTAAAACAGAAATCAATAGAACAAATACAAAAATTAAACAAGAAATAAAAAAGTAAGAGAAAACAATTGGCATAACTTCTGTAAAAACTTAGAGAAAACCAACAATCCAAAAGAATTTTGGAAAAAATTCAAGAGTATCGCTTCAGACAAAAACACAAATCACATGCTACAACATATCACCCATAACAACAAAATCGCAAGGACGGACGTAGAGAAAGCTGACTTATTAGCTGACTATTACAAATCCTCTTTTAGCTATTTAAACTCAGTAGATTTAGACACACAACACCAACACCATGTCAATAACTACATAAACACAAACCAAGCATTATTCTCACCACGATTTCCCGGCGAGACACTAGAAACATACTTAAGTTTAATCAACAGAAAAATAACCACAACCGAGCTAAAAATTAATATCAAAAACTTGAAGAACACTTACCCCGGACATGATCAAAAACCAAATATTATTCTGAAAAAAAGCTCCACTCTCCTACTACAACACCTCACAAACATCATGAACATCTCACTAGCGACCGGGTACTATCCCGATACGTGGAAAAAAGCCATCACAACAACGATCCCCAAGAAACAAACTAATAGAACAAATCCAGATAATTTCCGCCCCATCAGTCTGTTAAGTTGCCTTGGCAAACTGATGGAGAGAATTATCTCCAACCGTCTCCTACATTTTTGTGAATCAAACAACATCCTTCCAGAATTTCAAAATGCCTCCAGAAAAAATAGACAAACAACAGACCACCTCACGCGACTCACCGAATCAATCTACAAAGCTTACAACAACAATCAAGTAACCATTGGGGTATTCCTAGATGTCAAAAAAGCATTCGACAGCGTATGGCACAACGCCATCATATATAAACTAAATCACCTGCAAATAAATCCCACGATAGTCAAATGGATCTCAAATTTCTTAACCAATAGAACAGCACAAGTAAAAGTCAATAAAACTATATCCAAATTATTTAATATAACGGCAGGAGTACCCCAAGGAGCAGTCCTCTCTCCACTTCTATACATAATTTTCGTCAGTGACATACCTTTTCCAAATCTAACATACACACACAATTCACAATACGCAGACGACATCGCAATCTGGAGCACCTCCAGAAATCCAGTAATGGCCATGTCCCGCGTACAAAAATCATTAAACAATGTTTCAACATGGAGCAACAAGTGGAGAGTCGTGTTAAACCCAACAAAAACACAAGCAATTACTTTCTATAGGAAACTTAAGAAGCAAAGAAAAAATCTAGAAAAAATAAAATTATCACTTGGAAACACAACCATTAACATGAGTAAAAACATCACATTCCTTGGCGTCACTTTCGACACAAAACTAACATGGAAATAACATATAAACAATATACACTCATCCATCAGAAAAAGGATTTCATATCTGAAGACCATAACCGGCAAACAATCGAAATGCACACCGAACACCATTATACAAATATACAAGGCTTACATCCGTCCACTAATAGAGTACGGATGTCAAGTAACATAAAACATGTCAAATAACACTCTCCAGAAAATCCAAGTACAGCCAAACAGAATATTAAAATCCGCATTTGGCCTACCGTCATTTACGCCAACAAACTATCTACACCAAATTAGTAATTTACTAACGATAAGAGATAGAATAACAGAACTCTCTCTGAAATATTATCTAAAAGCAGAAAAAAGAAACAAACTAACGGCATCACTACACAAATTATCAAGTGCACCAACAAAATACATTTCACCGTACAACATATTTCAAGAATCATATTCTACTTAACAAATATAATCCACGTCACTAACACGAATTCTTTTTTTTTCTTCTCTTTTCAGATATAGGGCACACGACAGGCAAAACTTTCGGCGCCTGTCCTGTGAAAGTGGATTTTCTCAGGGCACTCCCGTTTCCCCCACATCAAAATCTTCAGGCATTGGATTTATAGATCCCAGCCCAGGCATCTCTTTTGCCAGACCCTGAATCGTGCCGTTTGAATTGTTTTATTTTTGATCTGGATTTGAACAATATTCATGTTCACATCTGCTCAACCTCTTCCTTTCGGGACAGGTCCCGGGCTTCCTTTCCGCTGCTGCCTTTGCCTCCATCCAAGACAACATTTAAAAGAGACATTTTCGACCGAAATAGTCAAGAATAATAATTATAATATATATATGTATATAAAACAAAAACAAAAAACACCATTTAATCTTAATAACAATCCACGAAAGGGGACGAAGAGGAACCACAATGTTCCTGAACACCCCGGTTGGGGTAGAGAACTCTTCTGATTTCTCTCTCTCTAAACTGAACCCCTGCCACGTTAGTTTAGTTTAGATACCTTTGAACAACATACATGCCTGGTTCACTAATTTACCTGTACATCTGAACAACGTACATTCCTGGTTGACTACTTCAGTTGTTCATCTGTACAACATACATTCCTGGTTGACTACTTCAGTTGTTCATCTGTACAGCATACATTCCTGGTTGACTACTTCAGTTGTTCATCTGTACAACATACATTCCTGGTTGACTACTTCAGTTGTTCATCTGTACAGCATACATTCCTGGTTGACTACTTCAGTTGTTCATCTGAACAACGTACATTCCTGGTTGACTACTTCTGTTGTTCATCTGTACAACATACATTCCTGGTTGACTACTTCAGTTGTTCATCTGTACAACATACATTCCTGGTTGACTACTTCAGTTGTTCATCTGTACAACATACATTCCTGGTTGACTACTTCAGTTGTTCATCTGTACAACATACATTCCTGGTTGACTACTTCAGTTGTTCATCTGTACAACATACATTCCTGGTTGACTACTTCAGTTGTTTATCTGAACAACGTACATTCCTGGTTGACTACTTCAGTTGTTTATCTGAACAACGTACATTCCTGGTTGACTACTTCAGTTGTTCATCTGTACAGCATACATTCCTGGTTGACTACTTCAGTTGTTCATCTGTACAGCATACATTCCTGGTTGACTACTTCAGTTGTTCATCTGTACAGCATACATTCCTGGTTGACTACTTCAGTTGTTCATCTGTACAGCATACATTCCTGGTTGACTACTTCAGTTGTTCATCTGTACAACATACATTCCTGGTTGACTACTTCAGTTGTTCATCTGTACAACATACATTCCTGGTTGACTACTTCAGTTGTTCATCTGTACAACATACATTCCTGGTTGACTACTTCAGTTGTTCATCTGTACAGCATACATTCCTGGTTGACTACTTCAGTTGTTTATCTGTACAACATACATTCCTGGTTGACTACTTCAGTTGTTTATCTGTACAACATACATTCCTGGTTGACTATTTTCCTGATACCTCTAAGCAACATACAACTTTAAATAAAAATAATGATTATAAATCTGAACGAACAGTTTTACTCAGATATACTTTATAATTTTGTAAGATTTATTCAGTCTAAGCCACAAAGATGTGAGAAACCAATCAAGACTTTCATGTTTGTTTATATGTAAAGTCTGACGAGATTCCCCAGTATGCAATTTACCTGTTGTTTTTAACCCTTAATCCCATAGCTTAACGACGTATTTTTAACAATACAAAATTTACCTATTATTTTGAGCTTGCAATCCCAAATCCTATTATTGTATTTGTTATCTAATTCTCATTTCTTGACATAGTAAATGCTCAAGCCTCGTTTTTCGTACAATTTTCTTAGTGGTTTACTTTTTACAGACTTTTTATCGTACCATTTTATGATGTTACAGAATTCGATATCAACACCAATCAGTGAAGGTCAGCTTTGAAAACAGCTGTAGACAATATCTGAATGTGATTGGACAGAGAACATTATGTACTACTTGTTTTATACATAGTGTGAACCGTGGTGTCTGTCCATCAGTTCATCTGTTTCCTTTTATGACGGCTTCACTTCTTATATTAGTGTAAAAAGATATGGATGAAGGCAAAGTTCAACATTAACTTTTTATATAACGAAAGAACAGGTACGAATAATGTTGATAACTAACAGAATATTCTGCACTAACTTGTATTGAATTAATAACACTGTCATTCACATATCAACATGTGACGTAACGGTATGTTATTGTTGAGTGGCTCTTAACATGAATGAAATAATCAATTACTACTCTTGATTTTATTTAAATATTGATTTTAGATATTATTACATTATCATTTGTCATGTTAAATGTTGAGTTTTATTTACATAGTTATATTCATAGTTAACGGTTTGTTTCGATTTACAGAATTCTACCATATACTGCAGCATAATTAGATGAAATAACCTGAAATTACAGGTTCAAGTGTCGATGGAAACTATAAAAAGAGACGAAGGAGAAAACAGATTTCTGTTCTTCTGCCATATTAATTGGATGAATTCAAAGTATTGGAAATGTTTGCTTGACAGACACAAACTTTATTTTGGAAGGACAATGTAATAAGATTCGCAAAATGTTTTGTTAAGCATCGTTTTCAAAAATATTTAAAATTACACACACATAAAAAGTTATATCTGATTATTGTACATAGCCTAAAATATCTACTTTTGAACTATATTTTCGTTCTCACATAACAGCTGTTCTTGTTCAGTTCAATATGCGAAAATATTTTTGCTCGCACAAGCCTTGAAACTTTCACCTATCTCACGTTTCAACTTTGTTCATCTGCATTGTAGCATGTAAATAAGCAAGCACAATGCTTCACTGAAACATACTCCACTGTCAAAGCTAGCAGTTTACAGTAGAACACTGTCTTCAAAGTTGACAGAAAAGAAGCACCAGAAATGGGAAGTGTGAGAAGAGTAAAGTATTTATTGGAAATATATTTTCAGTGCAAGAAAACATCAACTTTGATTCGATATCCTACCCAAAAGCACATGATAACAAGAATCTCATTGAAAATCTCACATTGACTTGGTGGAGCAACTTAGACGAGCAGTCCACGGAAAGTGTCCTCAGGTTGTTGTTGGAGTGTGACTTCTCTGCCCGTTACAATCTCCTGCTGGTTATTTGGTGGTAAAACTGTTTTTAGAAAAGTACTCGACCAACCAAATAATAGTTGGTTAAGAAATCCCTGTCATATCTTCTTCAAAAGGTTGATTCCATGGTGGTCTGGTATAGAAAGGAGATAGACTAGTCTAGATGTACTGTGTTAGCTAGGATATCACATATTACCATGGGAAAGGTGAACCAACCATCATGTCTACAGTGGAGGATGTCATCCTCTTTTCAATACCCAGTTTAGTGAAACATACTGTCAAAATAGGCGAAGACTGTATCTGGTTATGAGCATTCTCCCACATGTGTTGCCCTCGAAGTTGAGATGCCACACTCCATAGAGATGAATTTGGACACTTTCCAAAGGGTGCTCATCTTGGTAAATTATACATTGTATGTTGAACCAAGTCAGTGTGAGTTTAGGTAAGATATCGTAATAATTTCTTACACTGATACCTCGACTCACACTTCTGGTACTTCTTTTCTTGAAAGCAGCTGCAACAGTAGAAGTAGTCACGTTCCTGTTGAAACCTTGGGTAGGTGGAGCTAGTGGTGGCAGAAACTGAACGGTGAAGCCATCTTATGAGAAGTGACATCTATCGGAAATATATTTACGGTGTGTGAGAATATTAAGTTTACATAAATTCTCAGTCAACGTACAATAGCTTTTTGTTTAAAAACTATACACACTACAAATGTAAAGCACAGCTGAAAATCCACATTGTCAAAATTGTATTCAAATTTTATGTGTGTAATCTAGTGTATATATAAATAATTGTAGATAAATTTATCTACTGGTTCTTCTGTTTGTAAGTTCAAAAGTAGAATTATTTGGCTTTCTTTATGCAAAATATTTACCATCATAACTTTTCTGTATGTTTAACCTGTAAAAGCAGATCACAGATATAATAACACATTTAAATGATATAACAGTAATATCTGATTCCATGTAGTTCAATACATCAATAATAGTAAGGATATTGTTGAAACATGCTATTCAGAAGAGATTCAAAGAGACTATATCCACATGTTCATATTATTTATTGATACGAATAATTTAAATCATGTATATGTTTTTGCAATAAGATTTCATCAAAACTGTATAAAACAAATTATAAACAACAACTAAAGTCTGAATTCTTTAAACAGAGAACAGACAGTTTGTCTGATATAATCTCATTACATTGGTTCTTGACCAGCATGAGGAATTCCTTTATATTTGCTAATTTCAATACAACTATATACTGAAGATACAAAGTACTAACTAATTTAGATTTTGTTGTATCTTCGTATAGTTCTACTGTTATTAGATAGGCTTGTTCAAAATATTCTAACAAACAAATTTTAAAATGTTCATAACATGTTCGATTCTACCTGGTTCTTTCAATACTAAATTATTATTTATTAGTATTTAGTATGTAGTTTGATGTCACTAAGACTTTATCACGTTTAGAAAGTATGTGATGGTCACGAAAAATAAACATTTTCATGGATTGTGAAGATGTGTTCAGATGAAGGACTTTTCAAAGATGGAGATAGTCCTTAAACTCAGTTGAATTGAGAAACAAGGCAACATACATCAACATTTACAACAACTTTCACTAACACTATATCACTGGTATAACTTCATTAACACTATGTTAGTCCTGCATGGCCAGATGAGTAGTCGATTGGCTCTCAATTTCAGGGTGACGGGTTCGAGTCCCTGTCCCACCAAACACGCTTGCCCTTTCAGCCAAGTAACGGTCAATCCCACTCTTCATGACTAAAATACTAGCTGAAGAGTTGGCGGCCTTTCACTGCTTAATTAGGAACGGTTAGTGGAGATAACTCTCGCGTAACTTTGAGCAAAGTTCAAGCTACACAGACCGATTAACATAATATCATTGATGTACCTTATTCTGTAAGGGATACATATAACTTTGATTTCGATATAGTTTCGTTAAAGTGGATGTTTACTATAAGCTACTGCAGTAATACTATTTTTACGATATTCACACCAAAACAGCTTCGCTTCAGTCACAGTGGCATCCATATTGATATGTCAGAAGTCACAGTGGCACTTGTAGAGGTCATGTGAGTGAAAGCGGAGCTAGTTTTACTATCTGGCATTTTGTGTGTAAATATGACGAGTTTCTCTAGCGTTTATTACATACAGGAAAGCCTTGTGTTTTCAGCTTTGACTGATGACTTAGATAAAGTAAAATGTTAGTAATTTGGAAAGTCTGTGACGAACTCCTGGTCCAACCTTGCAAAAATAACCACAGACTTAGCTACCGATTCAATAGTTTTGTTCGTTTGTTCAGAGGGACACATCTATTAGTGTTAGACCTACATTGTTTATTTTATTTAATTTCGCGCAAAACCACACAAAGACTATCTGAGCTAGTCGTCCTAAATTTAGTAGTTTAAGAACAGAGGGAAGGCAGCTAGTCAACATCACCCACGACCAACTCTTAGGCTACTATTTTACCAACGAGTACTGGGATTGACTCATTTTATAACGCCCTCGCCACTGAAAATGCGAGCATGCTTGTTGTGACAGGGATTGGACCCGTTTTCTTCAGATTACAAGTCGAGTACCCTAACCACCTGGCTATGCTGGTATATTAGACCTGAAATCTAGATCTAATTGTTTATCAACATAACGCTTGTATTCTAACGTTACGCTACAAGTAGGCCTGGCATGGCCGAGCGCGTTAAGGCGTGCACTCGTAATCCGAGGGTCGCGGGTTCGCGCCCGCGTCGCGCTAAACATGCTCACCCTCCCAGCCGTGGGGGTGTATAATGTGACGGTCAATCCCACTATTCGTTGGTAAAAGAGTAGCCCAATAGTTGGCGGTGGGTGGTGATGACTAGCTGCCTTCCCTCTAGTCTTACACTACTAAATTAGGGACGGCTAGCACAGATAGCCCTCGAGTAGCTTTGTGCGAAATTCTCAAACAAACAAACGCTACAAGTACATTTTTTACGTAAAGTTTTTTATGTATGATTCTATCCAAATATTATCATTTCGCGTAAAACTAGCACCACCTATAGGCTGCTAAATATACTTACTGTTTCTGAGATAACATAAGGTGTTGATGATATATGCGTAATTAATTTGTTAAAATGACTCAACACTAACAAGTTATAACGAAAGTTATATTTTCATATTGGTGAACAACTGATCCTGCTTGACAATAAAATAGTAAAAATATTAAATTACCAGTAGTTCGTACATTAACAAAAGTTTATATATTAAGAGTGTATTTCACATGCTGGCCTATATTTGTAATTATAACTGTGGGTTGGGATGGAGTATTGTTTTAGTTGGGCTTGGTTGGGCCTGTATCAAAAAATATCTGTTTTTGAAACTTTTGTGGTTCTAATATTAATGTTCATGATGTCTTTCGATAAATCAGTGGTTCGATTCCTCTCGGTAGACACAACATATAGCCCAATATTCATGATAATTTCATTCTCCGAAAGAAAACACTTTAAATACATTACGAATATGTTTGTAACTGTGTCAGTCACAACGACTGTCCGACAGCCTTTTGTGTAGGTTATAGTTCAACTAGGGGGCCAAGACTTGACTGTATGTTGCAAATGTATAACAGGAATATGATAGTGTTACTCACGTGCAGCAATCAACAAAGATGACCAACTCTGTATTTTGTTCAACCAACAGCATCACAAACAACTGGTATTATTATACGATTCAATTCTAAATATTTAACTGAAAATAGGGTCATCGTTATTTCATTAATTTGTTATTAGGTCCTGTATGGCAGAATAAACAAAACCGGCCAAGTGCGTAACTTTTATAACGGTCTCCTATGCGTTACTCTGACACCTACATAGAGACTCAAGACAGTCACAGTGACATCTATAATAGTCTCAATAATATTGACATTCATAACGGTCTCATACTGGCCATTGTCATCCATAAAAATAGTCAAATCAGTCACACTGACGAATATAACAGTGTTAGTCACATTGCCTCCCATAATGGTTTCTCAACTGTCATTCTGACACCCAAAATGTTTCGCACCAGTTATACTGATATAAATGACTTAATCCACCCAAGCTGCCCTGATGCCCATCCTCGTCTCACAACAGTTACATTGCCTCTTATTTAAACACTAAAACGCAGATGGGGTTACTGTTATAGTTTTGTTAATTTCGAAATGGTTACATTAAAAATAATATTAAACACATGCTTATTGATTCCGAAATAATCTTTTACCAATGAATCATTTTTTAAACATTTGTTGTTGTTTTGCTTTAAATCCATCATACAAAGGAAAGTATAACTAGAAACTTTCAAATTTTCAACCATGAATACATCATGGGTTATAAACAAGTGGTTTGTTTACTGAATTTCTTCTACAAATGTCTCCTTTAGTCGTCCCTAATTCTTGAAGCGACAGACTAAAGTGGGATTGGACGTCACGGGAGAAAGGGTAAACATGTTTAAAGATGGGTTTCGATCCATTCATATCAAGCATCTTTATCACAAGGTCATGCCAAGCGTTACTAACTACTAAACATTTCCAGTAAAAAAAACGGAGTTTCGAAAACAAGAAAACTTTTCAGCTGAACATTTTATGTCATAAAATTTGATTGATAAATAAAGGAAGACAAATAGAGACTTGTATAGAAACATGAGTTATTATACATGGCCTGGCATGGCCGAGCGCTTAAGGCGTGCGACTCGTAATCCGAGGGTCGCAGGTTCGCGCTCGTGTCGCGCTAAACATGCTCGCCCTCCCTGCCGTGGGGGTGTATAATGTGACGGTCAATCCCACTATTCGTTGGTAAAAGAGTAGCCCAAGAGTTGGCGGTGGATGGTGATGACTAGCTGCCTTCCCTCTAGTCTTACACTGCTAAATTAGGGACGGCTAGCACAGACAGCCCTCGAGTAGCTTTGTGCGAAATTCCAAAAAAACAAAAACAAAAAAGAAATATGGTAAAAAAAAACCTCAACTGGTATATGAAGACAATCTGGTATGTAATATACATTTGTTTCATTTTCCTACTGTCGGTTGTACGATTCTGGTGTACTTCAGTTTCGGTGTAAAGTTAGCAGTATTGTTACTAATAGTACAGGGTAATATTCATCATGAGATAAAACAGTTAAATGTGTCGGTTTATAACCAAATAAACGTGTTTACAGTTCTTCCTCTTTGTTATATTTTATTTCAAAATTATCTAATCACTTTATCTTGTTAACAGTGATGACCAACTCAGAGTTAACTGTACGTCTTGGAGTCTCGCGTCTTTTATAAGTCTAAAGAATCCTATTAGGAAGGAAGATTTAATGTTATTTTGTTACCAGTCTTTCTTTAACACGCCTGAAGCATCTAGAAAGATGTGTATTCACGCCAATCTCATGTTGATTGTTTACCAATGTGAATGGTTTCATTCACCATATCAAGCTGTGTTTACAGACAACCTTACTATTTCCAGTAGTAGTGTGGCTTAAGAAGAGATGCCACAAATAGCAAACGTGTAAAAATCAAAGTTGTGGTCATTGAAGGTTATTCAATGTGATAGGCTAGTCCAACCTCTTATGATTCAATACAGTCATATGATAGACACTTATAAACTGAAACTGTTAACAACAGAAATGGTTGATGTACAAAAGACGTCTTAAGTTTCTTAGGCTATATTCTTTACATTGATTCAATAGTAGAGTAAATATCTTGTCGTGGACTTTGATCAAAGTAAGGATTTAATTATTCCCATAAAACAGTAAGATACACATTACTACGAAGTAACCAATCTCAGTGAATTTGGAAGAAAACACAACACCAAAAGGACGAAACAACCTTTAAATCGCTAGTACTGGCAAGAGAAAAGCTGAAGATATGTGGTCTTTACAGCAGACATGGTAGAATTAATCAGAGAGTTTTTATACGTAGAGATCAGTTAAATTCAATTAATATTGAAAGTGATGCACCTCAGGGCTCAGTCTTGGGACCATTGTACTTCTTGATTTACATTAATGACACAGATTAAAGAATGGTAAAAAAGTTACTTAAATATGATGATGATATCAAGATCTTTGGTGTTGCTTCTGCTTTACAAAAGGTTTGTTTGTTTTGTTTTATAATTTCGCACAAAGCTACTCGAGAGCCATCTGTGATAGCCGTCCATAATTTAAAATTGTGCCGGCCCTTTAACAAAAGGATTTAGATCATTTAGTGAGTTGGGCAAATAAGCTACAAATGGGTTTTAATTTTAATAATTTAATAAAAAGAACATTGAGCTGGTGGAAACATTTCACAGAAAGACCACAAGAATTGCATTTGAGATGTAAAAGTTGCCCCATAATTACAGGCAACTTTGCACGAAATTTTTTTTCGTGGAAAAAAAGAATGAACACAATTTGGTTTGGGTGGATATTCTTGATGTATTATCTTGTTTTACTTAATAATAAGACTAGTGGATACCATATAAGCTTACAATAGACTCAGAGTGATATTCAACCAAGATAATTTTGTTTTTCTATAAAAATATTTAAATGGTAAGGGCTGGTTCAAATTTGTTAAGTCCTTGTGTATAAACTTAACTAAACAGCAAGGCCTGGGCCATCGATAACTGGATGAAAACATATTGAGTGACAGGGAATTTTATCAAGCTACACAAGGGCTATCTGCATAAGCATTCCCTTATCTTGAGGGTAGGCAGCTAGTCATTACCACTCACCGCTAATCTTGGGTTACTCTTTTACCAAAGAATATTGAGATCGACCGTCACATTATAATGTCCCCATCTTAGAAAGGACGAGCATGTCTGGTGTGACATAGTTTCAAACCCGTGATCCTCACATTACGAGTTGAGTGCCTTAACCACTTAGCCAAGCTGAGCCTTTTGTTCGTTTGTAATCAAAGTGGTCTAATTTGACTTTAGAATATAAGCACAATCTGTTCAAGCCACAACTTGCATTGTGAAGACCAAGAAACTTTCTAAACAAGTCAGGAATAAAGAGATAGAAAACATAGATCAGAAGAAGGTTACAAGAACATTTCAAAGTCGCTGAATATTTTTTTGACTACGGTAAAAGTCCATCATTAACAAAGTGGAATGTTCTTCAGACCACCCAATCACTACCGAGATCGCACCGCCATTTTAAACTAAGATGCGACTATGAAGCCAACAGTGAATTTGAAAGATGTGTAAAATTCCACGTATGAGACGAGATTCAGTGTTCATACATCAACAATTTCCTAGTTCCTACACAAAGCTGGCCTGATGGGGAAGAGGTAAGAAAGAAACCATTACTGAAAAGAACCATCTGAAATCTAGTACCGAGTTTGTAACAAAGCATGTAAGTGATATTGCAGACATGTGGCAGACTTTATTTTTGTTAGACAAGACGCAAATTGAGTTGTTTTTTGTCTAAATTTAAAGCATTACGTCTAGAGCAAGCACAACATAACGCATCGTCCGCTCAACACCATCACACCTGCGAAGCATGTTGATAGCAGTATCACGTAATGGGAATGAAAAAAATTGTTTGTTTCTTTGTTTTACGTTAATCACAAAAATACAATGGGCTATCTCTGCTCTACCCACATACGGGTATCACAAACCGGTTTTTAATTACGCATGTCCGTAGACATACAGCTGTGTTACTGAGGATGGGGGAAGGGAGAAATGGTTTGATTTGTTTTGAATTTCGTGCAAAACTACACGAAGGCTATCTGCGCTAGTCGTCCCTAGTTTTACAGTGTAAATCTTGAGGGAAGGCAGCTAGTAATCATCACCAACCGCCAACTCTCGGGCTACTCTTTTATCAACGTATACTCGGATTGATCGTCACATTATAATGCTCCCATGGATAAAAGGGCGAGCATATTTGGTGTGACAAAGATTCGAACCCGCGATCCTCAGATTACGAGTCGAATACTTTAACCACCTGAGCATGTCGAGCCGGGGAAAAAATAAATGGTGAGACATGAAGATTGCATTCCATCAATGTTTCCCATTGAAATTGTTAAAACTGAAAGAATTTTGCCAGGACAAATGGGTAAAAATTACACCATCCCATTGAGCAAAGTTGGCAGAGTCTTATCCAAACAGACTCATAGAAGTACTTGTTGCCAGTGGTTCGTTCACCAAGTACTAACTTAGGGGGCTAAATGCTTACACAATCAGCAAATTTCAATTCATCTACATGTTGTTTGTTTGTTTCTTGAATTTCGCACAAAGCTACTCGAGGATTATCTGTGCTAGTCGTCCCTAATTTAGCAGTGTAAGACTAGAGGAAAGGCAGCTAGTCATCACCACTCACCGCCAACTCTTGGGCTACTCTTTTACCAACAAATAATGGAATTGATTGTAACAATTATAACAGTAACATTATAAGGCCTGGCATGGCCGAGCGCGTTAAGGCGTGCGCTCGTAATCCGAGGGTCGCGGGTTCGCGCCCGCGTCGCGCTAAACATGCTCGCCCTCCCAGCCGTGGGGGTGTATAATGTGACGGTCAATCCCACTATTCGTTGGTAAAAGAATAGTCCAAGAGTTGGCGGTGGGTGGTGATGACTAGCTGCCTTCCCTCTAGTCTTACACTGCTAAATTAGGAACGGCTAGCACAGATAGCCCTCGAGTAGCTTTGTGCGAAATTCCAAAACAAACAAAATTCTTAAATATATATTTATAGTAGAGAGGTACTTAGGGCTATGTTCATCGTGCACATGGTATCTATCGAGATAAGACATTAAGTCATCTGTATGCCAATTATTATTATAATAATTTAGTGCATTATGCAAGAGTCTCACAGATGTTGTCTCTGTGTTTGTCTACCTGTGCATGAATATGGATGAAGCACTGCGTGATACTTTATAGGCTGAAGTTAAGATTGAACTTTGTATGTTTTGTAGTTTATATAATTGTTTTTGTGCTATGTTTATCCAGGAAGGAAATGCGTATTCTATTACAGGTCTATTGATTGTTTTGTACATTTTTATTATATTATCAGGTGATGCACCTTGATTTTTACCTGAAAGACTTCTTTCATAATTTGCTCTTTTCCAGATTCTAATCAGAATATTGTTTGTTTGCTGTATCCACGTTAATTTGTTATCATAAGTTAATCCTAAAAAATTAGCAGAAGTCTGTGAAAGTGATCCGTTCATGTATAACTTTGGTGGATCTTTTTTTCAATTTATTTAATCCGCTGAATAATATTTCTTGGATTTTCGGAATATTTATTTTAATTTTATATTTCTGGCAGTATTCTTCAAATTAGTGATGTCGAGAAAACCCACTTGTAGAGCAAAATATATATGTAAAAAGGGTTTGTTTGAGTTGAAAAAATATTTTACGTAGAGGAGCTATCCTGACGATGACCAAAGAAGGTTGAAACGTTGTTCGCTCCTATACGTTAAAAATTTTTCTCAACCCAAACGAGCCGTTTTTACATATATATTATTCTAAATTATTCAGGACTGGTTGGAGGTTTGTTGCTGCTATTGAAGGAGTGGGGGCTCTTTTCAAACCGCTACATCATCAGCAAATTGTGATGCAAAACCTACATTTTGTCCGACAGGGAATATTACTCACATACGTGATAAATAGGATAGGGCTAACTACCCCTCCCTGTGGGACTCCTGCCTCAGGTGAAAAGATTCCTGAGTGGGCCCCATTTACATCTACTTTACACGTTATATTGTCCGTAAAGTTAGATAGCCAGCGAATAATTCCCTGGCTAATAATATGGCGTCATCCGTTTCGCCACACCGTGTCAAATGCTTTATCAATGTCACGAAAGCAAGCTACAGTGCATTCGTTATTGTTAAAGCTATCTGCAATTGTTTCTGTTAATCTGATCAGGTTGGCTGTATTTTATAACTCAGTTTCGAATTTCGGGTAGTTTTGAATTTACTTCCAAATATATAGATAGTCGGCAACTAATTATTATTTCTAAAATTTTGCCGATACAACTGGTTAGGTAAACTGTACGGTAATTGTTTGATTTCTTTGCTGGCTTTCCTTCTTTCTGGAACATTAATATTACTGCTTCCTTCCAAGAAACTGGGATAAGGCTGTTAGGTATTCATATAATTTCTGAATACCATGTTATAGAAGGATAGCTTGTACAACATCTTCTCCAGGAGCTTTGTTTTTGATAGCTGTTAGTACTTTCGTTACTGTTATATCTTTTATTAGTTGATGAGTGCCCCAGTCTATTGTTTTCTCTGGTTTTATTCATGTGTTTACTAGGAATTTTGGTTTTGTTATGTTCAATGAAGTTATTGACTTTATTATAAAAGTATCGGTTCACGTCTAGTTCATTGTGTGTTTTGTAGGTGTTTTTTAAATATCTGCTTTTTTCAGGTTAGTGTAAGCTGTTTTGCCATGCGAATTCAGTAATTCAAAGTTTGTTTGTTTTCGAATTTCGCGCCAAGTTGCACGAGGGCCATCTGCGCTAGCCGTTCTTAATTTAGCAGTGTAAGACTAGAGGGAAGGCAGCTACTCATCATCACCCACCGCCAATTCTTTGGTTACTCTTTTACCAACGAATAGTGGGATTGACCATGCACATTATAACGCCCCATGGCTGAAAGGGCGAGCATATTGGGTGTGATGTGGATTCGAACCTGCGACTCTCGGATTACGAGTCGAGTGCCTTAACCACCTGGCCATAATTCATAGTTTCTATGCTTATTACAAGAAATAAAACCAGCCCAAATACAATGGAGAAAAACAATATCAAAGATATTACTAGGCCTGGCATGGCCAAGCGCGTAAGGCGCGCGACTCGTAATCCGAGGGTCGCGGGTTCGCGCCCGCATCGCGCTAAACATGCTCGCCCTCCCAGCCGTGGGGGCGTATAATGTGACGATCAATCCCACAATTCGTTGGTAAAAGAGTAGCCCAAGAGTTGGCGGTGGGTGGTGATGACTAGCTGCCTTCCCTCTAGTCTTACACTGCTAAATTAGGAACGGCTAGCACAGATAGCTCTCGAGTAGCTTTGTGCGAAATTCCAAAACAAACAAACAAACAGATATTACTAAAATTCCAGAAATTCCTGCATTGTTTTACAAATGTTATCAAAATAACTCCAAATTTAAACCTTAAAATAAAAACTTGTTTTGTTTGTAATGTTTTAATGAGAATCTTTTGTTCCAGTTTTAAATTTAATATAAAAAGGGGTTGAGTTTAAAATCCAATGGGAACCTACTAAAAAATTGCAGTCATTATTGATGAAAAAAATTTATCTAACAAATGCAAACACCTTGTTCCAAGCTCTTGAAGTGAGGTACCCCTAACATTAGTTTTTCATAAAATGAGAGTGAAACGCATCTTAAGATCAAAATGATTTTCGATAAACATAAAGAAGAAATGTTCTCATAATTAACATCTGAACAATATCCAGTGTGTGTTCTAAGTCATGACATTGAAGAAAAAGCTACTGAAGCACGTACAAAAATTAAATTACAGTGTTTTACAGTTTTATACATAATGTGATTTTAGGTATTTAAGATGACATATCATCAATGACATTGTTGAACCTCTTGAAGGATTCCTCTACTTTTGAAATGACATTTGTAAGATAGGTTTCAAGATTCACAGTTTATTTGATGGTGGGAATTCTTTTATAATTCCTTATGAGCCTGAAGATGTCATTCGCTTTAAGTACAGAGAGGGATGTGTCATGAATATAAGACTTCTAAATATATTTCTTCTCCATTTTCTTGTTGTCCACACTACTTCTCTGTACTCATTAACCTCTGCTGGGGAAGTAAAAGGTCCTCCCATACCAGGTCTTTGTTCTCCCAGTTGTCAATAGTAAGGCTGTCAATTTCCTTGTTCTGTAACTTTTGCATGTTCAGCTCTTGCTGTTTATAATTCCTGACAAACATTAATTCTACAGAGTGTTAGAGACTCTGACAGTCCTAGACTAATTCATTTTGATATCAGATTGCAGGACATAGACTTTACCTATGATGAAGCACTAGCAGCTAACTATGAGGCACCTCTTCTCAAAAGTTCTTAAGCTGTGAAGTCAATGCTTCTTCCACCATCTATATAATGTACTGAAGTATTGTCTAATTTGTCACTTGGCATCTTGGAGAGATGGTGTAGTACATCTTGATTGTAGCCCTTAAAGTGGAAGAAACCCCCTTCATCATACCTTGTGCTGCTGACACAAAATTAAAAGCATGTTCCATTGACATTTAGTAGTTTCCCAAAACCTTCTGTTGTCAAATCCAAATACAGCTGTTGATATGCAAGTAAAGCCTTAGAATACTTATTGCTGGTTGATTTTGGTTCCACAAGATGCAGGCCAATCAAAGCTACAACACAATACATTATTTTGAGAAATTACAACTACAGAAGTACTGCACTATATAGGCAAGCTGATCGGTAACATTTTCATACTTATGAAGAAAGACATATCATATAAACGACAGAGTGACACGGCATTCATCTTTAACACCAACTGATTTGTTATTTCTAAATGTTATGTGGGTTCTTGACAGTGCTGCAAACTGTGGTTTATTTAATGTTTGAGCCATGTTAATGACTGGTTAATTGCCTGCAAACAGAAAGAGAGATTTACCATCACCAACTTCTTTGTGCAACACCAATGTCATATGATTCTGTGAAAACTAAAACTATTTATGCCATACTGACAAGCTGAAACTAATATTAACAAAACAGCAACTCTTGTATTAATTTCTAAATTTATCTTAATATCAGATCATCATTCAATAAGATATTCCAACATTTTACATTTCTAACACTTCCATACAAACTATTTTAAAAATAAGTTTATATTTTAAAAAAATTCAACAACTTACATTACATTAAAAACATTAGTGGTTGCTTACTGTAACTGGCCTTTAGGCTCTGTAGTATAGTATCTTATTAAAATAATAATATATATTTTATATATCATTTAAAGTATGTGACAATGAAATGTATTTAATAATCAATTGTATGGATATTTACAGAATTAAAACTTGTTTTAATGGTAAATAAACATATTTAGTTAAGTACATGACAAAACAGTCAACAAGGGCCCTAAACCACTCAAAAATGTAAGTTTTTAGGAGCTCAGTAAAGGGGATAAACCACTTCCTATCATAAAAAAATTATTTTCATCATTAGAACAACCAACTCCATGTTTGAGGGGGACAGACCAAATATATCTCCAACTTTTTAAGTTAATGCCAAGACTAAATATAAATATATAAAACAAACACATGAATAACCAAATTGAAAATGACATACCTTACATCAAATTTATTTAAAGTGATGTGTTTGGTTTTTTGAGAAATGTTTATCATAATTAATAAAGTTACTCAAATAATAAAAATGCAACAAACTAGTTTTTAAGAAATATGATTATATTATATTAATAGAATTTTATTTAAGCTTTTTTAGAAATTTTGAGGAAACAGAGTGAAGAGTCAATAGCTGTTGTCATTACAGAATGTAACAAGTTATGTCATGTTGATTAACAGACTTTAATTTAAAAAAAAGTGTACACATATTTGTGCATGTGTGTATATACAATTCTCCTTTTCCCTCACCTTGAAGGCTATTCATGCATTTATGATTATCTTGTAATCTACATTAGTATAACATTTCACAGTAGTATTATTGTAGAAGTTCCTTATTTTTTATCAAAAACAAAACCAGACATCTTACTTGAAACAAATAAATGTTTTCTTGAAATGTCTTTTATTCTAAAACTTGCAATTATAAATACATTAATCATAAGTCTTGAAAAGTTAATTCTTGGATACTAATACCAAATGAAAAAGTCTTAATTGTGAAACTAATGACAAAATTAAATGTCAAAAGTCAAACATCATGAATTTAATCTTGCAAATATTCATTGCAACTTTATGAAGTAATTACATTAAAGAACACGGAGAATGTAAGCATAAATGTTTTACCAATGAGGGCAAAGCATTTAAAGAAACTATAAAACAGATTAAAAAAAACAACAACAAACAAACAAAAGGTGTACCCATGAAGATGTGGATTGGTTACAGCTTTGAAAACAAAATACCAAATGAAGGAAAAACATTAAGTATTAAAACCAAAGTATTAATTTAAACAGATGAAAGAACTATTGATTAAGACATAGATTTCTTTCAGACTCAGAAAGAACACTGTTAAAATAAGGAGTGACATTATGTACAACAATCAAAATCTTAACTTAGACAAAAAAAAAAAAAACTGTTTAAGACAGATTTCTTTCATAAGCTAAAAATGCTTAGTAAGGAATGCATTAGTTTAGGATCTGTAAGGAAAAAAGTTACAAGAAGAAGTAAAACTAAATAAATATCAATATTTTAGAAGAAAAGAATCCCATAAATTAAGCATAATTTCATATTTTGTGAGGGAAGACCCTTTGGTATTAAGCTAGAAGATGGTTATGCCTTAGGCAAGACTGAGATAAAAAAACACATACCTTAATTTACTATTATCATGTTTACACTTAGTATTGAAAAAAATATGCCAAAACTTAAAACAAAATTAATATTATGGCTAAAAACTAAAACAGTCCAGTTTCACACAGTAACAAATCTGGAAAAATTTAATCTTAACACAGATAGATAACCAAAAAATGTACAATAACACAAGACTCAAATTAATAAAACAAATAAAATTTAATAAAGATTCTATTTTTCACAGACAACATTTGTTTTTTTCTTGCTGTCAGACTTAAAAGCTTCCACCTGGTAAAAATTCAAACTTTGAAACTTTCAACCATAAAAGCGTTTTTTTCTGAATCATACATACTTTGATATTTGAAGTAATGGTGACAAGTGAGTAAATAACATCTCTTCCCAGCATAAAATCATTCACATCTAAGCCAAATTACCAGATCAAAATACAATTATTGACTAAAACAGACTTCCACCTACAAACAACTTATGCTGTGAAACAGTATTTATTTTATTTTAAATGAAAATGTGGGGAGGGAGGTAGAAGAACTTAAGACTCTTTAATAACAATTTCTTCAACCCTTTCCAGTATAGTTTTATTATTTAGGCTATATCTGCTTTTGCAGTGATAAAAATGAACAATTCATAAAGAGAACTATCAGAAACACAGATGTTTCAAATACAGAATATAAAACTATTGAAGATTTCTGAACCTAAATAAACATTTTTTGTTCAAATCTAAAGTTATGATAATATAAAACTACTATGTGACACACATCTTTATGTCAAGTTGTCATGGAACACATAAACTCATTGACTGAAAGCCAGGTTTATCATGTTTATTACCAATAATATAATCAAAATCCTAATGACAAAATTCATTACTAGTCCACTTCGTTGACAGAAATTTTGCAGCAAAATATCTTAGACTGTTAAGATAAGTACAAGTACAGCAGTCATCTCAATAAAAATTTCCTATACATTATCATTAGATATTATGTTCAGGTAAGTACATCATAACACTACAGTTTCAACTCATAAGTAGAACACTTTGTAAAGCAATTACACCAAAAAAATTACCGAACAGGATAGAGCACTAATAAGGTAAGATCATTTATAGAACAAAATTAATAACCTGACATATTGTGTGGAAATTTATAAATTTATAATACACATAAATAAAAGAAGCTATACAGCAAGTAGATTGTGAAAAACAAATAATGTCATCACTTGGACAAAATATTTAAAATTAATTTAGCTTTATCAGCTTGGAAGTTGCAAAAAAGAAAAATGCAATTAGTTAAAACTTACAATTATTGACATGATAAATTTAAAAAAAAAATTTTTTTTTAATTATTCAAGCTAGATCACATATATATATTAGCAACAAATATGTACAGACTTGCATTTTTGTTTTGTACGTCAAGTACTTTTATCTGCAAAAGTTGGAAGCTTTATATATTTCTGTTCCCCAAATATGAACTCAGGAGTGGGATCAAAATTAGGGTTAGCATACAATTTTTGTTTTGTTATATAAAACAGATGTTTTTAAAATATACATTAAAAAATCTAAATTTAAAAAAAATTAATTTTATTCTGCAGATGATTTGAGGGGAGGCTGGGTAATTTTATAACTTTAGTAATTTCATTTAACCTCATAAGAAAATGCAAAATAACAAAGAGGAAAGGGTTATAAAGCTTTCGATGGTCCATGAGTTACATTCTTTACTTAATCTTGAAATACTTTAAGTATCGTACTTTGCTCAAATACCAAACTTTAAGTAGAAGCCACAATATAAGCATGGTCCTAGGCATAAAATAAAAGTGCTGTTAAAAAAACAGATATAATAGACATATATACAAACTTAAAGAAAAATATTCCAGTCAGAGTAAACTGTGCATTCAGAGTGAAACTAAAAATTAACCCAGCCATCAGTGCACCCACACAGATAAAGTCCAATAAAAGTAGTTGAAATTTATTTTTCAGTAACATAATAAGCAACTACAAATAGACACAGCTTGATACTGACAAAACCTTCCCACAAACATAGGAAAAACTATTTTCTGACAGTTTAATAGCACACTTGGAGATTTAGTGTTGGTGATATGAAGAAAGTAATTTTGCTCTATCATGTTTTACAAAGAATTATGTAAAAAAAACTACAAATCTGTATTTTTTGCACTTAATGACTAAAGCAGTTTCAATATCACAGCTTCACATTATAAAAGACAAAATGCCAAGCTATAAATTTCCAGTTAAATATGTTAGGAATCAATATTCCAATGGTAACTTTTGGTCTGCAATGAGCTAGCTTATGATTGAAATACAAAAATTCTAGTTTTGTTTCTATGTTCTATTATTAATGTTGTGATATGTTTTTCAAAATATGAAAACATTTTCTTACTTAAAGTAAAATCAGAAGTAAAGCATGCAAACTTCTGATCACTGTCATGAGCAAGTTTGGTACTTGGATAATTTTAGCTGACTAACAAATTAAGAAAACTCTTAATTAATTTGCAAACTTACATAAGTAACAGCTACAGAAAAAGCTTCATATTTAAGTGAGGGCTATGAGACCTGACATTCACTCGTATTAGTTATGGTAACAACAATAACAACAACATGCAAGTAATGATAATTAACAAACTGACAACAACGTTATTGTTCTCTCTTATTACAACAATTGTTTTCAGATTAACAATAAAGTACATCGTGCTGATGTTTTCTTGAAGGCAGTAAACGTTATTTTTGAGACCAACTAAACAAGTTGCTTTCCTTGATCAACTGAAAAACTTCGTCATCAACCAAATATATTTTTACTTGATCACAAGAGTTCCAGTAATAAAAGCTCAATGCTGAGCACCATTAAAATTATAACAAATAAATAGAAGAAACAAAGACTACACCACGACCCAGTCTTCACTACTACTGTTGTTAGGCCCTTTTCGTTTTTGTCGTTGCTTGATGATAAGCTCTAGTTGTACCTTTAAGTTTTGTCGTAACTGACAGAGGCTCTCCTAGAACACAAAATAAGGTTTAATCAGCAAAACCATTTTTTTTTTATTGTGGACATTATTTTAAATAACCATTGATGTGGTAAAATGAGACGTTTTTTTCTAAAGCGATTTCATATCAAGTTCGTTAGTATCTTTGCTTCACTAGCTTTCAGTTCTTAGTAATTGTAACAGTTTTACAATGCATTCGTGAATAATATCAGAAAAATTCTTCCTCACATTATAAGTTTCAGTCAAAGATATTTCATCTTCGCTCATGAAAAGGTGCTGTATTAGAAACAGTTTCTATTGACATAACTGTTGAATCATGACTATAAACTAAAGCAACTACATTCTTACCACTTCACTTCTTAACTGCAGATACTCTTCCATGAAACTGCTTGTTTTTTGTTGATCTTCCTGCAAAGCTTTGCTCAGTTCTTCTCTGAAATACAAGAAGAATCTGATTTATCCTGAAAAACAACTTAATCATTTTTAGATCTTCAGAATCTAATGAGGAAATAAGAACATCAGAGGAATTATTTAGTAGTTAAATTGTATTAATATACTTCACCAAAATTTGAAAAATTTGTGAAAATACTGATTACTAACACATCTAACAATAATTGGTTATTAAAATATACAGAAATTACTAATAAAATACGGTGTGGCTTAATGATTAGGGCACTTGACTCGCAATCTGCAGGTCCAAATAATTGTCACCATACATGTTCACCCTTTAGTGTTGCTGCCAGTGCCAGCCACCCACGTGTCAAAATTCTTCACTAACGTAAAATATACGAGTAGCCAACCCCAATTCTAGATGGAATTAAGTTCTTTTAATTAAATATATACAATATGTACTGAGCTAAAGAATTGCTGGAAGTTCTGCCATAAATGTTTATAAGTGTTTCGAACCTCTGTCTATACATATAAAAAAATATTTTTTGACTATTACATATAACTGCTTAATACCTAAACACACAGAACTTATTCTATTAACAACTATAACAATGAAGATGTTCAAAATGTAAAAACATTTTTCATCTCATAACGTGGAAAAAAACTTTATGATCCTCACTGAAGACAACAAGACTTATTTTTTGTTTTCATATAAGAATGTGTGTCAAACAACTCTATTTTACATTCATATTTTATTATCTATAAAAAAAAAGTTCACTTTCAGAAGTAAGTTGCTGGTTGCTTACTACAAAAATAAATTATTTTAACTACACATATATCTCTAATTGATTATAACAAAGAAATTAAAAACAAAATGTAATAAAAAACATTTTTGCATTTCACTGAATAAAGCAATGTAAAAAATAAAAGCACATGGGATAGAAACATGTTCTATGGCCTCAAAACTCAACAACTGGTTCAACAGTAAAGTCATATTCTGAAATAGAATAGAAAACGTACAACACAAACTAGTAAGCAGATATACATTATCATCCATAAGATCTCTGTGGCATCTAGAGATATAACTCTGACAGTATAATTGAACAGGAGAGCAATACTTAGAAACAGAATATCAATGTTTCTTCTTTTGTTTATTGTTAAGTGTAAAGCTAGACAACGGGCTATCTTGTGCTCTGTCCACTACAGGTATCAAAATCCAGTTTCTAGCAATGCAAGTCTTCAGACATTGCTGTGTCAGGGACAATACTGATGTTAATAGGTATTGGACATTGATACATGTGTACAATATCACCTCTTTGTTTTTTACAGAGCAAAGTCACATTAAGCTATCTGATGTGTGCACCATCGGGAAACAAACCCTTGATTTTGGTGTTGTACATCTGTAAACATAAAGCTTTCCCACTGCGGGACAGCTATAATATCAACCATATCACTTAATGAAAAGTGATAGTTAGATATGCAGTCAAGCATAATAACTACTAGATGGTGAGAACTTGGGATACAATATGATCCATAATACGTATTGATCAAAGGTACCCACAAAAATTAATCATAAGAGCTATGGAATAGTAGTACCTTAGGATATAGTACCACCCATAACAGTAACTGGACAGTGGTATATACAGGTACAATACCAACCATAACACCTACTCGACAACAATACATTGATATTAAGTACTAACCATAACATTTACTAATCAAAGATACATAGAGATACAGTGTTAATCATACTAACTGCTAGACCGTGATACCTTTGGATATAGTGTCAACCATAATACCTTCTAGATAGTGATACCTATGGATGTAGTGTCAACCATAATAGCTACTAGACAGTGATAACTATGGATGTAGTGCCAACCATAATAGCTACTAGACAGTGATAACTATGGATATAGTGTCAAGCATAATAGCTACTAGACAGTGATACCTATGGATGTAGTGTCAAGCATAATAGCTACTAGACAGTGATACCTATGGATGTAGTGTCAAGCATAATAGCTACTAGACAGTGATACCTATGGATATAATGTTAAGCATAACAGCTTATAGACAGTGACACCTAGACATACAGTGTTAACCATAGGTACATCTATGGAAGAAAATCTTGACACCTTTTCTTAGAAAAGGTATTTGTAGAAAGGTAATGTCAAGAGCACATTATTTTGAAAGTCCATTAAATTTGTTGTAACGCTGAAAGAGGTTTCAATGTATTATAATGAATACTACAAAGACTGGTTATTTGTTATCAGATATTTAAAAATGTTTGTGGTCACCCAAGGTCCTCACACAAAGAGAAACTTAAACTTTTCGAAGTGCACAATAAAGCAAAGGAAAAGTCTCATTACTATAAAAGAAATGTATGGATGTAAATCATTAGTGATGTAATAACTGGAAATGCAAAAAATGTGCTGCTGTAAAATAGAGTATATGATAAAAAAAACTTTTAAATTTTGTGAAATTTAGCATTTTGTTGTTCTCAGGTTTATGTGCTAGTTATGTGAAGTGAAATTTCTGTACCATGTAATATGGATGTCAAGATACAGTCTCAAGTCACATGTTTTAGTTCACTGAGAAACTTATTCAAACCTCAAAGAAGTTGTCAATATTCACAATAAACCATTTTCAGACATATCTGTGAAGTCACCTGACTAAGTGTATGTGTAGACTTTTGTCAATTTGGAATGCTTAAATGTGGTGTTGCAAGCTTGGTTGATTTGGTGTTTTTTGATGTAAAGCAGCTTGGCTATCTGTGCTGGCTAATATCCACACATGGTTCAGAATTTTATGCAAAGTTTCACTATAGGTGTTATGCAAGACTGATCTTCATAAACTGTGATGTGAGCCATTGTGAATTCTCATGGCCATGAGAGTGAGCACAAGTGACAATGGATTTTACATTCCCAAGGACAGCACAAGATCCAGAGCATTGTTCTTACATTATGAAAATCCTCTCTAACAGATGGTGAGTGTTATCTACAGATACAATATCAACCATAATAGCTAATAGTCACTGATATCATGACAGTAAAACAACAATTTAATATCTCAGACATCCTGAGAAGCACATAAGTAGTTTCTGACCAGTGGTATGTAAACAGTACAATGGTAGCCTAAATAGCTACAAGTCAGTGATATCAAGGTTGTAAAACAACTTAAGTAAATCCTGGGCAGTTGTGCAGTAACTTAAGTAACTCTTGGACAGAACAACCACATAAGTATATCCTAAAAAGTAAAAAAACAACAGTAAATCTTTAAGAGATGAACAATATTAGTAAATGCAAGACAACAGAACAGCACTGTATAAATCCTGAACAGAATAATAACAACTTAAGTCAATTCTAGACAGCAGAAATAACAATGCAAGTAAATAAATTAGAACAACCATGTAAGTAGCCACTAGACAGTATTATGTAAAAGGTGCAACAGTAAATTAAATAGATAATGGTCAATAATACCTGAACAGTAAATGTGAAATGAAAAAAGAAGATAAGTAACCTGGGGTGACCCAAATATAAAAAAAGGGAACACAGAGTTTTACCGAGAGAAGGACTTCTGGAGGATGTGATATTTGGTAATAAATTAGAGACAAAATGTTTCAGTTAATTGTAAATATATATATTTTTTCCTTTAAGATAATGTGTTAATAGGGTCATATATTTTTGTTAAATTTCATCTCTAGCAAAAATTTTGCCAATTTCACTGCACAACACAGTTTTTGCTTCTTGAACACTGTTGGGTGTTCCTTTTAGATTTTTGGCTGCTGATCATGAAAATCACATCCAAATTTGCCCATTATGTTTCATTTTATCAAAATCTTTAGTTTAACCAGGACATTGCTACAATGGAAAAATGATATCAGGGCAACTGGAATCCATCAATGCTTGCTGACTACTGTTGGACACTACAACGTGATGCACCGGAGATTGAATACAAATTAAAATCAGGAGCAAAACAATTTTAATTATGTTGAACTTAATAGTGTATTAGAAACATAAATGCAATTGAATATGTTATTGCCGGTAAACAGTTAACTGTCTATTTCTCAGAGTTCCTACATGATGAAGAAAAACCAAAACTAAATTTGCACATACCCACCAGGTACCTGTCACAATCAGCAAAAACTTTTCAAAAAAACTGTTGTGCAGTGTTTTTAATGCCTTTTTTCAAGTTTTTCATATACATTTTAGAACTCTATGCTCTTAAAAAGTTGTGCTTCTGTAAACACTCTAGAATAACAAATTATTTCTAACCAGACAACTTAGATAAAAATATTTAGACCTAGAATATAATTCAAATACACAAAATGAAAACTAGTTATATAAACAATAACAGAGCAAACCTTCTTTCTGTTAAGAATTTTATTTCTGTCTGGACTTGGAGATACTCTTGAGCCATCTTGCGATGCTCCTCAAATATAGCAACAGACTCCCAGCAAGAGTGGGCAGGTGGGAGTGGCTAAAGAACCAATAATGTGTAAAAGAATATCAAGCTAATTTTATAACAAAATGTGTATTATATAAAATTACATGTATATATTATAATCAAATTTTTGAGCCATAAAGAAAACACATTAAACTTAAACAAAATATGCTACACATTTTTAAAAGATCCTATAGTACAAACTACAATGTGGGATAATAAAATGTATCCTAGGTTTTGGAGGTGGCTGAGGAATAGGACCCACATTGAAGTGGAGATACACTGTTTATCAGTCTTAACTTCTAATGTGCTAGTCTCACATAAGAAGATTAGAAATTAGGAGATCAAGATGCAGGTGCTCAAGCCCACAGTGTCCCACCTCTATATCACCCTTTACTGTCTGCAGACACTTTTTATGACTCAACCTTTAAAAAAAAAACTTTTAAAATAATATTAAAAACCTTCAAAATTAAAAAAGGAAAGGTAATTAAATTATTATTTCTATTAAACAAACAGAAAATATTTTGTTCGACATAATTTTTTATTTGAAACATATGTAGCTAGCATTAGGGACAAGTTATGGTTTACACAATTAAATAATATCACTATTTTATCTTATGTTAACAAATAAATCTTAAAGCATGAACATAATTTTTTTACAGCTTTAAGATAACAGTTTAGAATTGGGAAAAATAAATGCATCAAACTGTTAATAAGATAATCAGTTATTTTAACTCAAATAAATACTTCAAGATCAAGCTAAGCCAACATAATTAAAGGCTAGAAAAGCTATATTTAACATGAAAACACAGCATGAGATGCTAAAAAAAACCAAGATTCAAAATCATACTGTTGTGCAGCTCAAGTTGAAACAAATATAAATTTGTATCACAGAAATGACTGGTATCAGGGTAGAAACTAGATCACAATTCTTATTCCAAAAACAAACAAGAAATACTATTATTATTATTGAGTTAGAAAGTTAAAATTTCCCATGCCTTGGATTTCAGCATCAAATTGTGAAAAAGCTAGCCTTATACTTTGAGGAATACTCCAAAACCATGTTTAAAAAATAGATAAGATTCATAAACACAACAGAATAATTGTTCAGAAAATTATACTATTGGAACTACTTAGCACTGGGATATATGAAAGTAAGAACCATTCAATATCATAGTTTAAACAAAACAGTTTATAGTCAAAGAAACATAATCATCAAATCCAGCATAAAATCTATTTACATTGAGATAACTACTCAAGGTTAGAAATCAGGAATGAAAATGTGTATGAATAGAACAAGTAAAAATCAGTCAGTGGTCAAATCAAGACAGGTATATAAAATCTATGTCAACAGAATCAGTACAATTACAGGGTTAAAATCAGTACAATTACAGGGTTAAAATCAGTACAATTACAGGGTTAAAATCAGTACAATTACAGGGTTAAAATCAGTACTCAAACTGAAGGGCAATAAAAAGGAACATTATCTTCCCTGTTAACAGAAAATAAAAGAAATCACTGCAATATTAACAGAAGGAAAAACATTGAAACACTGACTGTCAAATGTGTGATTGTGGGAGAATGCAAGGTTTCAGGAGTTCCCTTTGTTAACTTTTTACAACTTGAGTGCTGGTTAAAATCCATTATAAAAAGCAGTATACTATCTAAAAATTAATCATCTTGGAGTGAAAATGGGAAGTGTAAGTAATTTATTTAAAAATTAAAGTGTATATTGATCTAATGATCAATTTATAGGGCAATAACAGAAACAAATCATGTGAATAAAAAATAGCAGAATAGAAATAATTTTCTTTGATATAACAGTGTTTACCTGTAGCTTAGGTTCCAAAAGCAAGTATGCATTTAAGTCTTGTGATGTTGAATTTTCCCTCTGAAGATTTCCTTCTACAAAAAAGAATCCCAAAAGGGTGATAAAATATCACATTTTACTGATTATTATATTTCATGAGATTTACAAGCACTTTCTATGATGCATTGAAAAATGTCTACAAATATTATCTCGATTTTTATTCCCATTATAATTTTTCTGAAGTGAAAATACTCCAGAGGAAAGTACACCAATTTTAAAACAGGCATTTCCAATAGACTGAGTTGTTATTATTATTAGATAAATCTTCAAAACTAATAGTTAATGATCCATAATTATTACCTTGTATTCAGTTTTTTGTTTTTTCATTATGATTTTGGCATCTTATCATGTCATTTCCAAAATTATAAATTGCTACAATTCTTATTCAGAGATCACTTTATCAATGGAATGATAACAGTATGATGTTCAGTAATCCTACTGCCATCAGGATGATACAGGTACTTACAATAAACAATTACTTCAATATATGATATGTGAATAACCAACTGAAAGATCAGAATGCCCTCCTAGTGGCTTTATCAGCCATTTTAAAGTGACAGGGACCCATCTCATTCTTTTGAACCAAAATTTCATGCAGAAAGGTTGTGTCTTTAGTCTTCATAAAATTACATTTTTTTTAAAAAAACAATATCGAGCTTAGTTACTAAACCTGATAAATTATAGTGGATTTCTATTGTATTGATATATAATTATTTATGGTATTTTGGTTATTTCAAATGTATACATATAAAACCTAAAAAAATTAATTTTGTTTCACATCCTTCACGTGTAAAATTTGAGTAGGCTTAGCAACCTTTGGAAAACAACAAACAAGTACAAAGATCATTGTAATTAGAAGATATAACTGTTTGCTATACTTACTTATTTACTTTTCTATGTTTTAAGAAAAATAAGTCTGAGAACTTATTTGTAAGTAGTAATAATCTATACACACATGTAATGTATAATAATTGAAATATGACAGAATTTTACAAAATACTAGACCACTAAAGCACAGCCAAGACTGGTCACTTTATAAATACTAGAGGCCAGTTTTATATTAATGGATACAGTTACACGAGTGCACATGCACAGCATCAATGGAACTTTCAAAATGTTAACCAAGAACAGCTGGATGGTCAATACAATTTAAATAATAAATAAATATAAATGAATAATATTATGAGACTTAAGCTATTTAGACAATACATTTGTGTTTTTGAAATTATATTCTGTAGACATTCTAGAATAAAAAAGTCATAATTTATATTTATTTCCTAATTTCTTATGGTGGTTATGAAGTTGGTCATATTGACAGACCCAATATAGTTAGGGTAGAGAAAATAACAGAGAAAATATAAAGTTCTACTGGAAACAAATGCTTGAACTGTACTTAAGAAATTTCAGAGATTATATAAATAATATCTGAAATTCTAGGGATGATGAACAGTATTTTAATCATAACATGAAAATCACTTCACACTCAGATTAGCAACGAAATAGACTATAATTTCACAAATAAATCTTTAGTAAAAATATGTCATTAACATAGTTTGATTTTTTTTTTGTGTACAAAAGACTTGTAAGCTTTACTAAATCTACAAAATTTGGTAAAGGTATACATACTGAACCAAAAGTTACAGTATAAATACTAAATTCATGTATATTGTACTGAACCAGTCATGAAAGTGTTAGAAAACAAGTGACTTTATTATTCTATACAAAATTATATCTAATAATAAAAAAATTAGAAACATGTTTAATTTTTTCTTTTTACCCTTCATAAACAAATGAATATTTTGTTAACAATTTTATTTGAAAATAAAAAAATTAGAAACAAGATTTTCATATTTCTCTTTTTATCATTCATAAACAAGTGACTTCTTTATTTTATTAATGATTTTATCTGAGAGTAAAAAGATCAGAAATACGCCATGTTCAGATTTCTCTTTTTATTACAATTAACTCTCCAACTTACTGCTTCACAATTTTTTTTATACCTCATCATTTCCCAACTTACTTTTATGCATAAATTACACTTAAATGTTTTGACTGATAATGCTGTTAAAACAACATATGTAGTAATAAATTGTGTTTAATTTATCAATTTAAATAATAAATTTCTCTGCTTGACCTGAAGTTATACTTTTCCTACATTGAAAATGTGCTTTCAATAAGTACTTATCTTCAGTCACAAAATATTAGCTATTCTTGTTTGGTGTTGTCCTGTAACATGGAACTTTTTTATTAACACATGTCACGAGTCTGTTGAAATTGAAAAATTCCAAGATATCTTACATGGGAATCATCACATTATCACTTGTTAACCAATAGGAGCATTACATGCTCACATGATGCATGTGGTTCCCTCTACACTCCTGTACCTAAACATCACTTTAAAGTTTGGCAGAAGGAGTGAGCATTGGCAGTGGTAGGAAGGAAGGATGGGAAGTGTGAGAAAGGGTAGGGTAGGTAAGTATCAATCAGAAAAACATTTTCAATGTGGGAAAATTATACGTTATGATATGGTACTTACCTTCACCACATTTACATGAAGGATCAGTGTGAAAAAGAAAGAAATACTTCCAAAAAGTGAGTGAAGGAAACCTCTAATCAGGAAAGAAAAATGGGGGCATCTGACTATTTTCTGAAGCAGGCATACTCTTCACCTTTGTGTATAATTTTGAAAACACAAGGTGTAATGGATGGCACATAGCATCCAATATCTATACTCCAGGAAACCAGTATCCTTAAAAAGTAGGATGATGCCCATGCCCACTTAAAATTTAATCAAGGAATTGGAGATTAAGATCTACACCAATCCCAGGATATTTCTACTCATGCAATGAATTAGGTGGATTTGTTGACTCTAATCCTAAACTTCCTCTTTGGTGAACCGATATCCCATGAAAGTAGGACAAGAACACCCAACTAAAGGGATGAACTGCATGTAATACCTCAACTCCAGGTGTTGCTAAAGTGCATCCATTGTGGTGTACTGATTCACTCTAATCCAAAACCTCCTTTGCAGGGAACTGACATCTAATGAGAGAAGGATGAGGGCACCCAATCTGAACATGTAACACTAGTAAAGGATACATTTTTTCCTTAACATGTTTTACACCAGCATCATATTACTGCCCTACTCCCAACTCAATGGTTATAGCCCTCTAAGTGTCATACATCCAGGAGGAAACTTCCATGATCCACCATTCCAGCAGTTTCAAATTGGTAGTTGCAAGGATTCCTGTACTCAGCTTGAAGAAGAGGAGGAAATAACATGTGGAGAAGTATGGAGAGCTGTTGCCAATGGAGACAATGCAATGAGGTGACCAAGAAACCATATTGTTAAAAGCAGATCAAACCAAATTCTTCATTCAAGGTGTAATAGAGGTAGGCAGCTATCTCCATCTGCTTTACCTATGTCATCCATGAGTGGTACAATCCAGGATGGGCATATTTATGAAGCAAATACTGAGGTTTTTAACCGACAAATGATCTTGTATAACACCCCATCTTTTTGATGACCATATGAAGCCATAGATGAGGGCAAGCTATCAACATGGCACATAATGCAAATTTAATTGTTAAAAATAACTGGTAAGGCAGCACTTGTCACAGAGAGTTACCCTTGAGCAAAGTAAGGGCCACTGTAAGAAAAAATAAAAGAATTAAGAAAGACTTACCCAGTGTCCATGCTGCACCAAAATGTGAAGTAAGGCCACAGTCAGTAGGCAATACCCTACCCAGAGGATACAGAAATTGTGAAGCAATGGGAGATGAACATCGGCATGACAGACATGTCCTAAAGTTAAATCTTCTTCAAGGCCAACCAAGAGGAGAACAAGAAAAAGATGAAAAGATTGGATAAAAAATGTGAACAAATGGAACAGAAGGCAACGTGAGGAACAAAACAATGGATGAAACCACGACCCAACTGTGAAAGGTAAAGGGAGAAATATCCAAGGAGGAAGATGGTTGTCTGTGAAGAAACTGCCAAGAATAGGAACCATTGAAGAAAACTGTATGGACAATATAATAACCAGTAGCATTAAAACCACATGGATCTTAACAAGGATAAAGGATGAGAAAGGAAATTAAGTGAAAATGACTTAATATCACAAGTAGGTGATGGAGTAAATGGAGTAAAAGAAAAACCACACATAAGTGGACCAAAAATGAGCAATCTGAAGGAACAAGAACAGAATTTATGTAGAAAGGAGATAAACTGACAAAGATAAACAAAATGGGATGTGTTCAACCAAATATAAGGGAAGACAGCAACAGACAAAGCCTGATGATAGAGAACAAGTGGCCAAACCCACTAGTGAAAAAAGGAGATAAATGTACAGGCATAAAGGACAAACCACTAAATGCCAAATCAGTAATCAAACATTACCAAATGAGCCCTAGAAATAGGAAACAAGGATACACCAAGTCCAGCAAATAATAAGGAGCACTAGGATGGTAATAAGAAGATAACATACAACCTCAGACCAAAAGTCCAAAGGCACACTTTGGTTGACACATGCAGCCCAGCTCTTATGTGACCAATCTGTAAATAAAAGAAAATCTATACACAACAAAGGGAGCCTGCTTCCCATAGAAGTGTTAACCTGGACTCACCACTAAAAGAGATAGTCAATA
Organism: Carcinoscorpius rotundicauda; assembly: GCA_011833715.1. Lineage (NCBI taxonomy): Eukaryota > Metazoa > Arthropoda > Merostomata > Xiphosura > Limulidae > Carcinoscorpius > Carcinoscorpius rotundicauda. The sequence goes on along the minus strand of CM022393.1, from coordinate 89,513,712 downwards.
TAGTAGTAAAGAAGGGAGAATCTAAAGAATTCCAAGCAATGATTTCATCAGCCATGGAAAACCCATTTAAGGGACCTTAAATGAGTTTGACCAAGTGGTAAGAAAGGAGTCACTAAAAGTGATAGAAACCACTGGAAGAGAAAGAAATAAAGCAGACATGGTGTACTGAACGGCTCATACCAAAGAATAACACAAAAAAATGAAGGCTGTACCTGGCATATAAGAGTGACTAAGAACCCTTAAAAAGTAAGGGACTTAGAAGGATGAATGGAAGAACTTCAATTGGGTGAAAAACCCAACTACTCAAGTACTGTTGTTAAGAAGCTAATAAGTAAGAGAGGCCAACATGCACATGGAACAGCAAGAAGAAACCAATAGTCTGAAGAACATGGAAGTGAAATACCAGAAAGTTGTAGGTAGGATATAGGACCACACCATTTATAAACCTCAACTCAGGCAGGAGTAAATCCCTAACAGCCTGGGGATGTCTGAAATACTGTTAGACAAGGAGAGAGAAACCAACAAAAATAGATGCTGGCATGACCAAGGATACTAAGGAAAAAGAGAAACATACAAGCTGAATCCAGTAAGAGGAGAAAGGGGATAAAGAAACCTTACAACAAGAGGTTGAGCTATACAAGAGCTGATCTGAAAAGAAAGTTAACAGATAAACTCCCACCAAGCAGTCTCCAGAACCAATGTTAGTGTGCTTTTCATCCTTGGGAAAAAATGATGAACTACATCAAAATATGAAGAATGAAAAGCAAGGACACAAAAGAAAAAGTCTGGTAGACAATAATGAACTGGGACAAAAGTGGCACTGGAAAAAGTGGAAAGTCATTGGACCCAATAAACCCTAGACATCAAGGGTTCTGGAAACATGATCAATACAAAATTTTGCAAAAACAGGACCATATGTGGGACCTTTAGAAAAAAAAGCCCAGAGAAAGGGTGCATGAATGAAGGCATCAAAACCCAAAATGTTTTATCAACAAAAAAACATAGGTGTCACAGCCAGAGACAAGAAGTGAGAAAATGGAAAGTAAGGATAGAGAAAACACCACCTGGAAACCCTTCCTGGATCTCTGGACAACCTCAGACAAAAGAAGAAAAAAATGATTAGAATTGAAATAATAATAAAGAAAAAAAGAGTAAAGATAGAAAAGCAGTGCTAAACAAGAATTTTGGAACATGTCCCACAATATGGTAAAATGTAACCCATATACGTTGATTTCTAAAGAGAGCCAATCCAACAATGAGAGAGATCTGAGTGATCCAAACAAAGGAAGGCAAAGTAAAACTCAGGGAAAATGAATATCCTTCACTGTGCATGATACAAAGTTTTAGTGTCTTACATTCAACATTTTATTAAATCACTAAGTTATACTCATTAGTATAACATAAAATCATAACTGATAATCCATACTTTAATGGTATGTAACTTCTTACTTCTACAGGGCAATATTTTAAAAAATTCTGAATTTACCCTAGTGTGACACATGACACATTTCTTCTCAGCATTTCATCATCCTTATTTTAATCAATCACTTTTTAAAATAGTCTGAAAGTAAATGTAAATTACTCTCTATAAGATTGTCATTGCTCAGATAAACCACATTATGGTCTTAAACTCTGGTTACAAAGCTATCAAATAGTTTAACACTTTTGCCACACCCACCTGTCCTCTTTTTCAAGATTTTAAAGTTCTCTCTTGTGCTTAATTATATATCACCTATAACCAATAGAAAGCCAAGGTTTTCATTTATTATATTGTGTATTATGAACAGATAACCATCAATTTCACTTGTAGTACAAGCTTAGTTCCAACAGGAAAAATAATGACCAGATTGGATAAATTTGCAAGGCTCTTGTGACATGGTTAGAAAGTCAAAATAATTATGATTTTCATAGGAAAATGTCATCTTTGTAGTTGTTATTATTCTATGTTCTTTGATGCATAATATAATTAAATAAAAATTATTTGATGCATAACAACTATTAGTATAAAAAAAGTAGGGTTACATGCCATTGACAACAACAACAAAAAAGAGTACTTGGGTAAGTACTTGATTTCTTGTTTATCATATTTATTAGTTTTTATTATCATAATAGTAACTAAAATGTAAAATTATGATCTCTTTGAGTTGGTTACATTTAAGTAAAATACTAATAATACAATAAAAATATTTAACAAGGCATACACATGAGTAGCTCATGGGTAAGATAGTTCAAAAACTTAATATGAGCTGCATGTGACCTGTGTGACTTACAACTTGTAATAGTGTGAATAGTAGTTAGACACAGTTCAAATGGCAATAAAACAACTATAGTGTAAATAGATGTATACAAGTTTAAAGCTATTTAGGATAAAGAAATGTAGTTTCATGTTACATTCAAAGTTATTCTAGAAAGTAAAAGTTGGTAATTTAGATTTATTTTTTTGGTGGTTCAACCTTGTATACAGTTAGAGTAGAGAAAACAGGATATAAGATGAAGTTTCACTGAAAACAAACATCTGAATTGTATTCAAGAAGTTTTTGAAATGAAGAAAAGTATTTTAACCTTTTATATGAAAATCATTTTGCACACAGAATATTCATAACAATTACTTGATATGCTGGATGTGTCTTTTGTTTTAAAGTTTATTAAAAACACTTCACTAAAAAAAATATTTTTTCAAGAAAAAAACTGATAAAGTTTAATGAAAGGTTGACAAATTTCATGAAGATAAACACACTACATAAAGAGACAGTAGCACCAAATCTATAAAGACTTAGAACAAATACAAAGGGGTTATGTGGTCAAACTGATCAAGCCCATTTTGCAAGATTTAATAAATGTTACAAGTCTTTTGTGCACAAAGGATCAGAATTTTTAAAATTAAGTATTTTTACTAAAAATTTATCCACAAATGTATGAAGTTAGTGTTAACTGTTCTGAATACAAAGTGATTTTTATTATTATTATTTAAAATATTTTTATTCACCTGAAAATTGTCAAATCTCATTTTTATAGTCTCTAAAAACTCCTAAATATTAAGCATCTTTTAAGTAAAACTTTAGATTTTATTAGTTATTTTCTGTACCTTAACTGTATGTGCATTTGAATAACTTGACTGACATTATAACCACCATACAAATGTGAAATCTAAATCAACCTTTTTCTCCTTTCCAGAATGACTGCAAATCAAAATAAAGAACTACAAGTGTTTAATCAAGACAGCTTAAAGCTCATAAGTCTAAATCTTTTTACACTTAAATTTTATTGCTGTTTGACCAATGTCTAACTAATAATCCCACCACATAAGTCACAAATCACCTAGCAAACGTACAGTTCAAGTTACTGCACTGAAATACTTAAATCATGAACAGGTTGCAACCACATGATGAATTTGTTGGTCATTATTTTATTTAATCTAACCTAATACACCTTTAATATTGATTCAGGTTAATTTTTACTTTTACACAGATTTATAATAAATAAGGAATAAACAAAAAATAAAAAACATGGTATTTACCTTTATCCTCATTTTTTTTACTTTTGAATGCCAGTGAATGTAAGCCTACCTTTTTAATACTAGCTATACTAGTACACCAAATAATTTTACTTATTTAAACAATGAACAGGCAAAACTCTATACAGAGAACAAGCAATATATCACATCATCTGATAGATTTAACTTGGGCTTTCTGTTTGTTATAAGTAATATGGAATAAAGTATCAGAAAGAACTACTGGTAACTTGTGAAAGAAAGGAAGTGACAAGTTGGTGTAGTTTATGGCTCTGTAAACAAATAAGATAGTAGCTTATAAATATTATCTTTTGACTTAATAATATCTATATCTCAATGAGTAATTTATGTTACGTTCTTTACTTCTCAGGGTGGTGGTAAATAAATTAGAAAAAAGGGAAATTCTGGAGAACAAATGTCACAATTCTCACACAAAGAGGCAGATTGAGGATTTCAAAACAAAAACTTCCTTATAAAATTAAAAACATGAAACTTACATAGTATTTACAAATGATTATGTTTTACTGCAAAGTTTGATTGTAAAGAATGATAATAAAATTGTTTAAATTTTGAATGTAGCTCTCTATAAGATTATGATATCACTTTTTTACCTTCTTATAATAAAACAGTTAATTAGGTGTATATACTATGTTATGGTTGTTTAGGATTTTTCACTACCTTATGATTGACCAAGCTGTTTGTGAACGTGTTCCATATATTTAATGATTACTTTTAACAGAATCTCATGAGCTCTCTCAAGTACAAACAAGTAGACCAATACAAAGTATAACATGCTTTAAATATGATAGAACAGTACAGTTTGAAAGATTATTAAAACTTTAAAAAGTTACTTTCTTGGATTACACTGAATCATTTCAATACTAGTATCGATAATCTCAAAATTAAATATCACAGTTCAGACACCCCAGTAAGTTTGTTTTCAATCCAGAAAAGAAACTTTTACCAACGTACCAGGTAAAATAGTAACAACAAGAAACAGTCACTATTTACAAGGCATATGACACAAATTCTTTCTTTAGACTGACAAACAATACTGACAGTCAGCTTTTGTGTGCTTGTGACAAAATATAAAAACCTAAAAACAATACATACCACTAGTCAGTTTCCAAGAGATGGATACTAACTGTTGTGGCAGTGGAATAAACAGGTGGTGCTAAAAACGTAAACAGCTGGAGTGACTTGAAAAACGTTATGATGCAGGATATTTTCAGTTATTAAGAAGAGCTTTAGAATAGTTGCTTAATCATGCAAACTTACGTGTTATGATAGGCCAAGATATTTTTCTGGGAAAATTACCCATGTCTTGCAGATCTGATGCTTTAACATCAAATTCTTCCTTAAATTTGGAACTTGGTTTCTCAGCAGATAAATCGGTTGCTGATGCTGCTTCATCTGATCCAGTTGTTTGATGCTCTGCTACAAATGTATTACAGTGTCTCAGTTTTACAGGGATGAAATACTTCAATTTTCAATACAAAAATGTATTCAGTACTTTATTGACATTTCATGTTTCACGTTGTGACACAGAACATTAAAACATCTACAGATCACTCAGTAATATCTGAAAACTTTAATTAAGATTTGTTTTCAACATATCCAATGAACTTCGTGCCTCTTGTACTGGCACCTGATTAATCTGTTCAGAATAATTTCAACAGAAGTGAAATTCTTCAGTAAAAGTTTACAATGGAAACTAACAACAAAAAGAAGAAGATGTTCCTCAAAATAATTTAATTTAATTTTTTTCAATTAAACAAAATATATTTCAGCAACAGAGACTCAAAATCTAACATATATATTAAGAAAAAGTTTGATCTTGGTTTTTATCATTCCGTTTCCTCAGAAATACTTATAAACTAAATTGTAATAACTTTACTTTTAGAATACTTTAACAAATGTTTACATAAAATGTTTGTTTTACATGTTAGATATCTTATTAACTTATCTCTATAGAACTAAGATGTTCCTGGATGAGGACAGCATGTTTTATTACACACACATTTTATTATATGCCGATTACTAACAACTTATACTTCAGGAAATAATACAACATGGTTTCAACTGTGTTAAAAGTTGATACAATGTGAGTAAAATAATATTGACAATATCATGTATGTTATAGTTGAAGTGTTACTGACAACACTAGATCCAGTGTGATTAAATCACTGTTGACAGCACAAGCTCCAGTTTGATTACAATATTATTGAAAATACTACAAGCAGTGTGATTAACATATTGTTGACAACACTATATGCAGCTTGATTGCACTAATGTTGATGACACTAGATGCAATGTGATTACAATACTGTTGACAATAATAAATGCAACAAGATTACAATATTGTTGACAGCACTAGATGCAGTTTAATTACAATACTGTTAACAACAATAAATGCATCACGATTGTAATACTGTTGATGATACTAGATGCAGTTGATTACAACACTGTTAACATGATATACAAAAAATATCAAGACAGAGCATCTAATTGGGAACATACTGTACTGTTATTAAATACATGGTAAATATTTTCATAACTATATAACAATCAATAATTCAAACCAATTAATCTAGAATTATACTTTTGAACTTAGTGCAAGATACTAAGCTATATATACATGCTGCAACTTCATTCACTTCTATGTCTTACCAAGGTAACTACAACCAGGTGTTCTGACACTTGAGCAAGCTCCAAGTTCAATGTGACATGGACATAACAGATTTGAACTATTCTGCATTTTACCAATTTATCTTGAACTTAAAAAAATGTCAACTGCATGTACTAGAAATGCCATAAAAATAATTACAACTTTGATTAAAAATTTCATATTATAAAAAAAAAATGTCTTTGTACTTTTGTGGGTTAAAGACAGCACTGAACTTAAAAAAAGAAAGAAAGAGACATACTGGTTATTGCTTATAACAGTAATTTCCAATAAGATAAACATAAATACTCAACAAAACAGGAAAATTATGATAAAATGTTTTATTTCACAGCACAAAATCATTTATGGTTTCTCAGAATAAATTGTACTAATGCAGAGCTATTAACACAGAATCATATTATTATTAGAAAGAGACAAAAACTATGCAGAGTTTTTGGAAATGAAACACAAATCACCAATACACCATACATCCTAAACATAAATTTTACATAACAAACAGAAAAAAAATCATAGCAAGGCTTACCAACACCTACTTCTACAGTTTCCACTTCAGCTATATTTGTATGAATGTTGGAGGAAGTCATGTTGTTAGATGTAGAAGTTGCAAGTCTCTGACTTCTGTCTATACTGTCACCAGCTGCAGAGCATTCAGTGTCAGTTCTTTGTAAATTATCTATACAGATCAAACATCAAAATATGACTAAATATTCTACTGTAAAAAAATTCAAAATATTTCTTGAAGTAAAGCTGAAGAGATCACAATAACTACACCCTGCTTTATCTACCTTCAGATCTACTTTACAGAACATACTGCAATAATATGTATGAATACTTGTGTACAATAAGCAGTGTAAGATTTTTTCTTGCAAAATTTCAACAATGTAAAAGGGGATTTAAAATACTGCTGAAATATAAATTTGATTGGAATTCCATGCTACTCTTGCAAATTTTTTCAAGATCGTTACCTAACTTACTACATAATAAGTTCACATCAATTGAACTTTTATCATACTTAGCTTTTTTCATTCTGATTAAAACTATCACTTCAATATTCAACTGAATTATTTCTTTGTCTTTGACTATCAGTAGAACACTTTAGTTTTCACATTATTTATATTTTTCCTTTTTTAAACCTCAGGATGTATGTGGATTAAAGTACACACCATAGCATTTTACAGAGGTACATTCAAAATTCAATTAAACCAATTTTTTTATCAACTTATGTTCATAAATTTTTAAATAAAAACACAGTTGATAATTCAGTTTTTAATGTATATGTTTATATTTATTAATTTCATCAGGAGATATTTAAAGAAATTCTCAATCTTCATTTCTCTCTGTCACATTATCTTTTTTCTCACTGAATCATCCGTTTAAGGTTCTCTTTCTACCACAATATAATTCTCTACACAAGGTTTATTATGAGGCAGATTATCTTGCTTGCCAAGTCAGAAATACTCATCCTCAATTTCATTGTTTGCTTTCATGGTGATAAGCTCAACCAGCTCAAATAACTTCCTTTAACCTCTATATAGTTAATTAGAAATCCAGTTAATTTATAGCAATTTTAGGATATCCTATTTTTCTGTGCTTAATAATAACACAGAAAGCTGTCCAGCTGTGATAAATTATGATGTTACGCATACACTGAGAGGGTTCAAGTGCAGGTGTAAAGTAAAAGAAATAAATGAAGCCAAATGTGAAAAGTCTATTAACAATGGCTAGAAAGGTATATAGTGTGTAACAGACTATTTCAATATGCCAGTAACTGTAGAAAGAATAAAAAGGGTAATTTAGATTTATTACATGTTTTTAACTTTCCACTTATCTTTCACTTCTGGTTTCCCTGCAATTTTAGGGTAGAGAAAATAAGAAATAAAATATAAAACTTTACCAAGAAAAACTTTTGACATTCATTTAGAAGGTTCTAGAAGTTAGGTGAATGAAGTATGAAAATTTAAGATGAAAAGTTTTTCTATTCTTAATGTGAAACTATTATTGAAACTATACCAGTAAAGGCCTCATAAGTTCCTAGACACATCTTTAATTAAAATAATCTGCTAATAAAGCCTGATTGTATGCAAGAGATTTTGAAACATTTACTAAAATTGTGCCATATTTTATTTACATATACTTTGAATAGGACGTCCAAAAGTCTGGAACTATAAGGTAATTTGCAGAAATTTTTAATTTCAGGTATATGACTGAGCTTAGCAGTGTTAAAGCGTGAGAAGGTTGAATTAATCCTACTGTGTAACAAGGAAGGTTGCTGCCAAACATAATACATTTGTGTACAAAGATAATATCAAGAAGACTGAATATCTGAAACAACAAAATTAACAGTAAGTGACAGACCACTGAATATGACACAAAAATCTTTCACAATGTTCAAGAGAACCTGAATATTATCTCCAGACTTGTTTACAATTACAAGTACAGCATGTAGAACACATTGTGTAAAACTAGAAGTGTCTGTGGTCCCAGAATTTTTTGACATTCTGTACATTCAGTTACAGTATGTATTGTTTCATGGTTACAAAGAAACTCAAATTGAATACACCTGAATTCTAAATTTAGAGAATCATTTCTATACTTTTCTTACATCTTCCTTGAAACAATTAGAATGTTTTTCACATTTTTCTTTTACTCTCTTCCATCTTTCTGTACACTAGAGATCACTCATGTTGTCAATATTTCAAACAGCAGTGAACTTAAATATTTTTTGGCTATCACAGTCAGCTAATTTTCAAACATAACCTTACTGATCTGATTGAAGATCATTTTACATTTCTTATTTATTCAATTTGAAGATAGATAATCTACCCTCTGAGAAGGTTCAGGATATTGAAGACTTAATTTTATAATTAAAGTTTTATACTAAATATTTCCTAAGTGTTCTGGATTTCAAAATAAAATATCCAAGTATATAGATATTAAATGTAAAGCTTATGATACATAATTGCTTTATATTCATCTGCTCAGTCTTAGTTGTACCAGAACTTTGCTATTATCAGTGGTAATAATCATTTGATGTTCACACAATGAGCTTCTGTAATGTTTCCTGTTTCTTTCTTTCATACCTTTCTCAGTAAGCTCGGTATAACATACTTGAGTTTATCTGCATATTTGCACATGTTAAGTATTTGTGCTGTAGCTTTATATTTGGCATGCATCTTCACAAAATTCGATAGACTTTTAGTTAAAGTATTTTGCATACAAAAAATTTAATTTACTAATAATATAATTTAATGAAATATTCTTACTAAAGATTTATTTGTGAAAATATAATCTGTTCTGTTACCAGTCTGAGTGCAAAGTGATCTCATGTTATGGTTAACAACTAATCTTCATCCCAAAAATATCAAATATTATTTGCATTAGCTCTTAAACCTCTAAATACATTTTGAACATTTGTTTTCAGTTAGGCTTTATATTTCACATTATTTTCTACACTCTAACAACATGAGGTCTGACACTTAACCAATCTTGTAACTCTCATGAAAAAAGTATAATTTATATTTATTTCTTAACATTAACATAACTTGCACTGACACAGTGCACATGCACTCAGATCATGTAATATAAAACTGGCCTTTAGTCTTCCCTCCCTGTCTTAGCAATGTTTTAGTGGACTAGAATTTTGTATTATACAGTCACATTTCAATTATTATACATTATATTTATGTATATAAATTATTACTATTCAGAAATAATTATTAAACATTTCTTAAAATATTGAACAATAAATCAAGAAGCAAACAATTTTCTCTTCTCGCTACAACCTTTCTACTCAGCTGTTGCTGGACATATGTTACTGTCTAAACCTTTTAAAATTTTGCACATGGAGGATGTCAAACAAAATACTTTTGAGGTTTTATAAATGTAGTTTAAGAGCCAAAATATCATAAATAACTTCACTGATAATATACAATTTCACTATAATTTATTAAGCTTAGCAACTAAGATTTATTTAGGTTTTAAAAAATATGAAAATTTAGGCAAACTGAAGTCACAACTTACCCCTTAAAAACTTGGATTGAAAGACCATGATAGTTTTTTTAAATATTAAAACAGCAGAAAAACCACTCCGTGAACATTTTAAGCTATTGATTGGTTATTCACATGCCATATACTGTAGCAAAAATGCATAAGGGACTGTTTCAAAACATGGAAAGAGTTGAATGAGGATACTAGAATACGGTTTAGGTACTGAATCAAAAGATATGAGGTTCTTATTTTATATTCTAGCTTGTTAACATTAGTAACTTGAGTTACTAATTTGTATCCATACATGATATTAAAGTTTGAATTATAATCTAAATTCTGATTCTGAACTTATTAACATAAATTAATAAAATAACATTTCAATAAAATTTTGAATTCAAGTCAACGAATGTGATATGGTTTTTGAATCCTGACTAGTTGTGAAAGAGTTAAGACACACCCTAGATATCTTGAAGATAACAGATCAAATATAATTACAATTTATGTAGGTTGGAAAGAAAAACTCCTTTACTAAACCCTAAAACACAAATCTGTATATTTTTCTGCTTTTCACACTGACTCCTAAAGTTAACTGGTAAAAAATAAGTGCTTTAGCTAATTTAAGGTACAAAATTATCATAACTTTATCCATTTCCTCAGAAATAATACAAAATAAGCATTATTAACAAATATAGAAAAATGGAAATCATATCAATAACAAAGAATCTGATAAAAAATAAACCAAACATACATTATATTAATAATCATAATTAATTAGTATTTTGACCAACAAAACATATAAATTGTAGCAAATTTAACAATAAAAAAATTAATTCTTTTGTTAGTCAAAAACTTATGTAACTTCAGTTTAGGTTTGGTACTAGTCTTATAACAGGTTTCTAACAAGACTGGTTTGAAAGTTTCTACCTTGAAAATATATTTGTAAGAATAAATTACAAAAATAATTATTTACCACTGTGTGAAATGGGATATGTAATTGGCTGATCCCCACCACGAAAAAAAGAAGAAAGTTTATTCATTGTTCCTTCAACTTCCGTCATAGAGGGCCGATTACTAGGTTCTTTGTCCCAACACCTGACAAAATTTTCACATATAATACAATGGTTAACATGATACCACTGTTTAATACAGCTTGATTGCTACACTGTGAGCCTTCAAAGTTCTCTCTAGAAAAATGCTTTTGGATATAAAAGCCTTTATTAAAATAAACTTTTAAACTTTAAAAACAAATTACTGTGTTAAACATAAAAGTTTTGAAAGAAGCTTTGGTTAATTAATTAATTCTCACAGGGCACTTCAAAGCTTAACAAGTTACACTTACTATGCATGACTTGTAGTGAAACAAAATATTTTGTTTGGCTTAAGAGTAAAACTACAATAAGTTATATGTTGTGTCCACAGCAGGAAAACAAACCTCGGATTTTAGAGTTGTAAATCCATAAACTTATTACTGTTCCATTGGAAGACCAAACAAAATTAATAGAATTTGAAAAAATCAATTATAACAGAATAAAATATGTTTTTAAATGTTAATGAGCAATTAAAGATAATGTTTGAATTTAATGGATGTATTTTTTACCTTTAATAAATTGGCATATTTCAGTGATAAAACCTCTTCATACAAAAATGAAGATCTTTCATTTCTCACTAAAAAGATGTGTTTGTAAAAACACTCTCCAGTTCTTTTGAAATAAAATAAACTGAAATGAGTGAATTTCAACTCAGAGCATTTCCTTTATGTTTTAACAAATATCTTAGTTATTCAATGTCTGTCACTGAATGTTTACTGTGTCTCAACACCTGATATGGAATTATCATAGATAATACAATTGTTAATATGACTGATTTAATATAGCATACATATTTAGACATCACATGATGTAACCTAAATTTTTCTTTATCTTAAACTCTCCATACTCTTCCTTGAGGGTTTGTTTATATTCACAGTACTTGGACAAGGTTTAAAGAACAATAAAAATAAATGAAAACAATCACTGTTTCTTCAATGTCTGTCATTTATTTTCTTTAAAATTAGATATTAAGCTTCTGCCTCGTGTATCCTCCATTTTTGCCAGTTTGCTTTTAGGACCGTGTGTATACATTTTTATTTCTTATCTCTTATTCTGAATTTCTAACAACTTAAGCTTTATGTCACTAGTATTAATATTACTGCCTACTTAAGGGAGAATATATACAGTGCAATCATTAGATTCTCATGTAATTCTTTCTGCTTTTTCAAAACAATATTGTATCTTTGCAAAAATACGTTTGAAACTAACAGTTTTAGTGGTTATGTTGATGAAAACCTTCAGAGAATAAATAGTTACTGCTTACTGAAAATCTACTCAGTGAAAGTGAAGAAGCATATAATATGTAAACCACACTGCATCTACTATGTTTATGGTCTACTAAAATGAAAAAGTATTCATATTATCTGATGTGCATGGGTGGAGTTCAAAATGTACATGTCATGACTTTTACAAAGTTACATTAAACACCTAATTTAAAAGCATTATTATCAAAATATGTCAACAAAACTGGCATCAAAACGGTTCATAACTCAAGGTTTAACATTCAAATTTTGATATCTTCATTTCAAATGAAAATGCATAAATAAATTCTCTATGTACAACATAATGCATTTCTGCTCTTGATGCACGTTAAATTTTCTTTATTCTCCTATAAGAATTACAAAATGTCCATCTAAAGAAACTTCCACCTTCTTTATTCTTTGAGATGCTAATACACATTTTACACCCTCCACAGAAAATCCTCCAAACTCGTGCTTTTCAACATACTCATTCTCTGCAGAACCAACTTAAAGTGAAAAACTCAGGGTAAATTACGACTGGCTTTTTATAAAAATTTAAAACTATTATGTTAGATAATAAAAACTGTAATGCAAAAAGAAAAACATTTTCACCATGAAGAATATACATAGATATTTTGTAATGAAACTTGACATTATCTTCACCCTCTTTAATTTTCACCAGATGATTTACTGGTAATCACAGTAGTTAGACAATAAAAGTAGACGATTAGTGATGTCGAGAAAACCCACTTGTAGAGAAATATATGTGTAAAAACGGCTCATTTGGGTTGAGAAGATTTTTTGCATGGAGGAGTGAACAAAGTTTCGATCTTTTTTAGTCATCATGAACCCGGCGATGACCGAAAAAGGTCAAAACATTCTTCACTCCTCGTCACAATAAAAGTAAATGGAAAAAAAGATGTGAATTATTACAACATTGAAACTGATTAGGATATATCACTGAATTTTTTTGTTACAAATTGCAGTAAATTTAGAAAAAAAACAACAGTAATTTAGATTTTGTGTGTGTGATGGTTACTGAGTCACTGAAATGGGCTGAATCCATTTATATTAAGATACAGAATGCAACAGATAAAATATTAATTTTTACTGAAAAAACACTTTAATATTCATGTAAGATGTTCTTATAAGCTATATGAATGAAACTTGAAATGGTAAAAGAAAAACATTTTATACTTAACATAAATACCACCTTGCGCTCAGACTAGTCAGACTTAGACTGACTAAAGTAAATTCAGAAACAACTCATTAATAGAAATACTTTTATTTAAAATTCCAGTTTCTGTTGTACAACATACTTGTAACACTTACTTAAAGCCTGATAGATTTTATAAAGATACATTGAGTAGATAAAAAATTATGGAATTTATAGTAAAATTTAATTTTTGTAATACAGGTTTGGTCCAAACGACTGACCATGTGTTTGTCTTGATTATGATAACTTGTACTGAAGAGTTATCTGCTGCTTATGACGAGTTCTTGTTTTAAAAAATACAACAAACTTCTGTAGAGAAGTATCTATTGTTAACTGTAAGATAAAGTATGCAATAATCTAGCATAACCAGTAACAGATCTTTGTTTAAAATATATGATTTTTCCTCACAGGACATCAAAAACTAATTTTCTTCAACACAGTTTATCACAACATACTATGTGAATAGAAACACATAATTTAGTAAATTAAGTATTGAATTGTTTATACTGTCAAAAGTAATAGCTGTATTAAATTATCACAATTGTTAATACATAGAAAGAAAACATAATCTAAACCAGATATAGAAGACAGGAAGAGGATATTTTTTTTCTTTCTTTCTTAAAACAATTATTTCTAAAAGAGTAATCAACAACAACAAAACAGAAGCTCTAAATACCTTGTTAATAATGACTCCAAAGTTTTAGGACATCCTTTAATCAGTGGAGGTCTTATACCTGGAAAAGAAATGAATTTATAAATTTGATCAGATAAAAAAAATGATATTTTTCAAAAGATATAAATTAGGCTACAAAATATACTTAATTTCAAGCATCTAAAACTATATTCAGTATAACTGTTCTCATATTTTATACTTAGAAAAACAAAAAATATATGTGCTACAGCTGTACAACAAGATTTTCAAATACAAAAATTATAAGTTATGTGATCAAACATTTCACAGTTAGTGAGAATTATGTTTACCAATTATCTTGAAGAGAAATTTAAATAGCTGAATAGACACATTAAAAATGCAAGACGTTTAACAATTCACTACAGAAACTAAATGAACAGTTTGTTATGCCAGACAAGAAGTTCTGTGTAAATAAAAATTACTCAAAAAATTAAAGTTGATTGTTGGAGAGACTGAGTAAACATGATACAAAACTTTAAAAATAGGATATGGAATGTTTTCAAAAATTCTTGCACTTGTATTCTCAAACTGGTTTTGGAAGCCAAAGCAGTAAAACAAAAACAATTACACTGATACAGAACTGCATACAGTTATATGCACAATGCAGAAATAAATAAAATTAAAACTGCACAGAGAATTCTAACAAGTGGCAATAAAAATAACAATTAAAAAAATAACATAAATTACAAATTCCCAGTTCATACAGTTTTTTTTCTACAATAAAACACACAAACACAGGAGCACAAAAGATGTTTATTACACATTTTGGAATAACAAGGATTCCATGATCAGCAATCTACAGAATATCTATATATTACTAATTTACTAAAGACAGAATCCTTAATAACTTAATATATGAAATAAATATGCTTTGTGCCCTTATGATTATATTTGTGTGATATAGTTACTTTTTACAGACAATTCAATTAATATTTATGTATTTTTATATATATATATATATATATATTTAGAAAGTTGACCATTTAAATACTAAGGCTTCCTTCTGTAGCAACTTCAACTAATAGAGTAAGCTCAGTCAATTAGTAAGGAAACCGTTACACAGAGTTTTATATGTTTTAAGGTGAATACAGCTTGGATACTCATGCATTTTTAATAACTAAAACTAGGACTATATATCATTTTACACAAACATTCAGCTCTGCTTTCTTCAAACAAAAAATGAAATAAAAGTTGTTCTAACCTATAACAAAATGATGGAATAAACCTCTACACTAATTATGATTTTTTTAAACAAAAACTACCACCATGAAAGATTATAGGAGTTTATCCTCTGTATTTTGTAAAACTAATGTCTCATTTGAATGTTCTCACCCAGATTGTGAACCTCAGAGAATGAAAGAGTACAAAAGTTTAAATCAACAAAGTTTATGGTAGATTTACTCTTTCAACAATTCTAAAGTGAAAATTATGACATACACATTCAGAGAAATTACAAAAATATTTCATCTATACTAAAACCTTTAATAAATGATAAAATATCAAATGCATTTGGCACATAAATGTTGCCACTACTTTAAAGTACTATATAATTCCTTAAGTTTGTCAATGAATTCTTCCATGTTCCTAAATTTGAAATCATTAGAAGTTAATTTAATGTTTATCAATAATTTATCATAAGAATATTTTCTACTGTCACAAAATCTCAAAAAAATTGATAAAGAAAATCTTAACTACAGTTAAAACTCTTATAAAATCAACTTCATCTTCTCTACAAGTTATTCACTACATATTAACATTTACATTATGATTGAAATAGTTTGTACAAGTGCAGGTTAATTTTTTGTTTGTCTTTAATCAAACACGTACTGTTATCATCAGATAAAAAATTAAATGTTAACTGCATACGCTGCTGAATATTTCATCATATTCTTTTAAATAAATATAATTTTACCCACTTAAATCTACTTAGACTCTAATTAATTCAATTACATAAGCAAAATCCCTTTCTAAAAGAGCTGTATTTAATTAAAGACTCCACAAATCATTTTGCTAGACCAAGTATTACTAGTTTTTCTAAAACTATAATAATTTTTAAATATTCATATTTTTGATTTATTCACACATTTTTAATGAGCTCATAAACAGCATGTTTGGTTTGCTATTATAGATGTGGCTTCATAGAAATAGCAAAATAGTAAATATATTTTCATAAACAAAAAATTAAAAGGTTGTAACTTTCCAACAGTAATCAGTTTGTTGATAAACTGAGTGAACTTTTCTTCAGTTAACTGATGAGCTCTCCATATTTGAAGTCAATCAATAACGTGTTTCACAATAAAAGGATTAAAGTTACTAGAGTAAAACCAACCTGTGTGGACAGCCCACATGATTCGAAATGCAGGTCCTCCTATATCATCAAATGGCTTTCGTCTGGTAAGTACTTCCCATAAAATTATTCCCCAGCTGAAAACATCACATTTTTCACTATATTTATTGCCTAGATAAGAGAAATAAAATAGGAAAATTTGAACAAAAAAAAAACAAAAAATAAATAATATTAAGAAAAGTATAGTTGATGCAAAAACAATCCAATGCATACAAGTACCTTTAGAGAAGTAATACTGCTATGTATTTTCAAAATGGCTGATACGGTTATTAAAACTTTAATTAAAATACAGAACAATGTTTCAAACTTCTTGGATTATCTTCAGATTAACAAAGAGAGTTCGCAACTGCCATGAATTCATTTCATTACAGTTATTACAGGTTATTTACCACATTCTTCAAAAGAAAACCAGAAAAATATAAAAGATTTCAAGATACACACTTTGTAATGGTATTAAAACCATCACATTTTACAGTTACATAATCTGTAGATATAATTTATTGGTAGTTTATTTGACATTACAACACACTAAGACTTATGATGATTTTGAACAAATCTTTTTCTACTAGCCCTATGTGGTTTCCAGTAAGAAAATAATATTATTTTGACCACACATAGCTACTGGAAAGGACTTTTGCTCCATAGAAAAACACATCAGGTTGGGTTGTATCCAGCCCAAAAAGCCTTAATCAATCTATATCACTTTTTTTTTATTTTATTACTAGAGTATATAATTCCTCACACATAGAAAATAACAAAACATACAGAGTTAATAGAAGCTGACAAAACTATTTTTGAAACATTTGTGTGTCCTCTCCAGTCTCACATTCATTTCACTATTTTCAATACTCATTCAGTTTTAACTGGTGAAATTGCAACTTATGAGGGGAACTTTAAGTTTTCTGGCCTACGTAAAATAAAGAAGAAAAAACTGACTCTTCACTAATCCCCACAACCTATGAAACGCCCTGTCAAGTATTCTACAAAAGATTATAGTGCAATATAGGCCATTTGGAGCAATTTTATTTTTCTTGTAAGTCTAAACTGCACTTTTTTGTGCATAGCCTTAGCAATCAATAGTAAAGGTTTTAAAGTGCTGTATGAACTGAATCTTTATAGTTTAAGGAGCTTTTTGGCCAAACATTCTATTAGGGTATTGTGCAATTCCTTATAATCATGATATTATGAACCACTACTGTGGTTCACAGTATTACATTAAAGTTTTGCTGTGTTCCTTCTAAAAATGCCACTTCAAGCAAAATAAAAATGCTCAACATTCCTCTCTGAGCATTGCTACACCTTAAAAAATACATCAGAAAGTAACAAAAAAGTTAAATTTAATGTTATAAAATTTGTAGTTACCTCATTTGTGGCCTAAGTAGATCCAGAAATCCACACTTAAAAAACACTTACTAATCCATAAACTTACTATGTTTTATTGTTTACTTATAAGTAAAACTGAAATCAAGAAGTACCAATCATGACACCAGATTTATTTACTTCAAGTTTAACCTTATAACCTTACAAGTTTTAATATTATCAATAAAATATATACATATATTTTTTTTTCTGACTGAGAGCATTAGCTATCACAGAAACGATGGAGGATTGATTCTGCCTAAAAGTTTAAGAACCCAGTAAAATCTTCCCAATGACCAAACAAAATTTTATATACGCAATAGGTTTAAATAACTATGGAAAAATAAACAAAGCAATCTAAGAACAAAATAAAAAGCACTTATGACCACAAATGTTTTGTTTCAACACTACAGAGTATAATCGATGACATCTTTCAAAGGTTACTGATTAAGCAGAAAATTTACATAAGGTTACAGAAAAGACAGCATTAACAAATTAGAATGGGAACTCTATGGCAATTTTCATTAGTAAGATATACCTTCAAAGTATGTTCAATACAGTATTCTTGAATTATTTTTCTGGGTGTAAGCTTGAAAGCAACAGCAAAAAGAAATAACCTAATGAAAAGTTATTAAATTCTCAGAAGTAAAGCCTTGAATAAAGACTTAGTGTTACAGTGAGGAAATAATTACATCATTAACTATGCACGTGCTTTCTTTTACTTAACAAAAATAGACCACTTTTATTTATATTTTATTAGCCTTTTTTGACCTCTGAAAAATGACATTGTAGTTTAATATATATAAAAAATGGGATCCCCACCCTTCCTTCAGTGAACTTTGTTCACCAGACTTCCCCTTTTATCATACAAAACAATAACATTATACTGCAAAAACAACATTTTTGAATTACTGTTTTAAAAAAATAAAGAATGGTGCAAAATTTAAAATAAAAATTATTCATAATATGAGCATTACATGCACAAAAGAGAGGATAGTTGGATTTTACACACACCCACGCTACATTTTATTCAACAGAGAAATAGTAGTGTCATGCACCATTCATGACTTTTATATAAATTTATGAAAATTGCATAAAATTCTTATTCAAATGATTTTTTTCTTTTCATTTTATTCTCTAGATTATGACCACATCACAAATCCATCCATATTTCACATGTACCAGAATATATTATTATAATTAATTCATACAGCTTTAAAAGCAATAAGAATATGAAGTACGCCAAACTAATAGGCCTAAGGTTTATGATAAAAATTCTGTCACAAAGTTTAAACCTAAAATGTAATTTCAAATACAGTAATTAGTTATGACTTATGGTTATACATTTTGGAGTCAGCAAGAAAGAAAATAAGACATTTAATGCAAAAAGAGTAATAATTAAACAAAATAATCTTAAAAATTTGAATAAAAGTGAGCAAATTATAAAGTTAGTAGTCTCTAAATTGCACAATTAAACTTCATTGAGAACTTCAACAGGCTTATGTCAAGCTAAATATATGCATACACTAACACATAAAGCAACACATTGGAATGTAGCATTACCAAAGGAAAACTAGCCTTTACACACATACACACACAAGTACAGGCACACATTGTAGAAGAAAACTAACAGACAAAAACAGGATAAATTAAATTCAACTGTTTGAATACTTATATTAATTGTTATATTTTAATTCTTGCCTGTTCTATTACGTAGGAATGATGCAAATACCATCCCTACTATATTATTTACATTGTTTTTAAAGGTTTGATATTACCATCACTACATTTACTTCCTTTTTTGAAAAGTTTTTGTCATTACTTCTTTGATTGTTGTTGTTGTTTTTAAAGCAGTGTTTCGAGAGGCGTAAGAAACTTGTATTTCTAACCAAGTTTTAAAAACAATGATGCTCCACTTGTAACATTTATTATTTATCTATTATTGGCTGATAATTTCTGTTTCACTCTGTACTTAAGCTTTCTTAAAGCAACACTAAATTAGTGTAAAAACTAACTTCAAGGAGTAATGATAACACTGTTTATGCTAGAATTATGATTTTTTAAAATTACTATTTATTAGTAATATTTATAAAAGCAGATACTTTATTTAAAACTGGTTTTAGTTTTTGAGTTATCATGTAATAACAAAAAAAGCAAAAGAAAGAGGAACACCAAATTTAAATGTTTTGCTATGTACTGCAGAGCAAGTTTGAACATCAGAAAAAGGTTTCTTGAAGAAATATAATTACATAAATATAAACAAAATAATAATTTTTCAAGTGACATTTTTTAAACAGGATAAACAGGCACAAAAAATTTAATCAAAACTAAGGAAAATTTGTAAAATAAAATAAAGAGAAAAATCAACAGATCACGACAGGAGGATTAATAATGAAAGAAGTGGGCTCTGTAGCCAACACATGCTAATGAAGACTACATATGTACATTGAAGGTTGTCATAAATAAGATGGCAAAGAAATTCACAGACACAAAATCCCTAATTGATAGGTATTTGATGGATTAGCTACAAATCTATCTAGAGACACAATACACTCCTAATTTCTATTATTTTTAGTGGAATTGGTATAGTAGTTATTAATATATTGAATAAAATAGAAAACTTTTTGTCTTGATCACACAAATTATTTAAAGTTACATAGTGTTGGGTCATGCAGCCCAAAGAACCCACAGGACACTGCGTGTATTAATGGGAGTGACAGTTTAATGATTTTTTCATTTTTTACAATTCATACTGTGGCAACCTAAACTATCACACATTTACAGCACATGTGCTCCACTGGACCCTTACATAATGTACCAAACTTCAAAGTAATCCATTAAGAAATGCATGAGATATAAAATCTCCAATTTTTAATTTTGATTTTTTTTTCCTTTTTATTTTCTTCTTTTGACTAAAAGGGTGGAAACTTTATTTGATAAAGAAGCATACATAGGTTTCACAAATTTTTTTTTTCAAATTTGGTCTACCAAAAGATCTTTATAACCTGAAATGTTTATCACAGCTTTACTTAAGAGTAAAAGTGGCAAAACTACAGGGTGAAAGTTCATGCAGATAAATCAGCATTGGTTAGGTCAAACAAACTAGATTATAGATGGACAATTATTACTCATTATCCATTTCAATTTTTAAGCACATATTTGCTAAACTTCGTGAAATTCTCCTAATTAAAGAGTGTTTAGCATTACATAATAATAGCTTAAACAATTTGAGTAAATGGTGATGCTTGATACAGCTGTACTGAGTGCACATGGTCATAACAAAAACCTGTTGATGCAGATACTGTAAGGGAAGCTATCAACACTATTTTGGAAAGAAAAATCTATCACCATATATTTCAAATAATCCAGATGGTTCTGTAAAGTATAATTTGGTTTGGAATAATTGGGTTGCTGTCATAAAGGTAATTTCAGTTACGACTGAGTGTCACTTTTTAATTTGGTGTAATTTTTTGGTGTGTATTGACAAAAATCATATCAAGTTAAAAAAACACCTTAGGTGTGAAAAAAAGGTGTAGTCAAAAATAATTTAACATGTGAATTAAAAGAATGAAATCAAACTTGGCAGCCATGTTTTCTGTTCAACTTGGGGCATGAATCAATATTTGCTGTAATATTCTTACCATGCTACACATGTAGTTACCAATTTTGACTTAATTCATTCAAGTCACATGCTCAATCCTTTTTTTGGTTACACCTTCCTTTTCACTCCTGAGGTGTTTTTCATCAGATTACAGTAGCAGTAACTAAGTCACACACATAAAGTATTCTTACTTTCAAACACTTCAGGTGCCATCCAAGCAGCACTTCCTTTGTTATTTGTCATATGAGTTTGTATATCACAGGCTGTTCCAAAATCACAGATTTTGAGCACAGTTCCACCCATTACCAATAACAAGCTGAAATAGACAGAAACAATAGATTTCATCAGAAAGTAGAATCAGTTAGTTAAACTCTAAAGTGTAAAGTTCAGTAAGTAACTACAGTAATCTCAAATCAAATGTTGAAATGTTGACCAATACAGATGACATTTATGTATCAAAATGCACAACACATCCAGTTCAGTAGATAATTAAAAAAAAATTGAGTACAACCCTTGATATAAAACAATATTTTAACATATCTCCAAAAAGTACTGCCCCATTAAATGTGGTCAGGTTTCATAATTTTATTCAAATACATACATCCTGGCCATGTCTACATACAGGATACACAGAACTTTGTAAGTGTAACAAATTGCAGCCTCACAGCTTATGGATGAAAACTATAAACTTTGTGTCCATAGACCTGGACTATCTAACTGCAAGCACGAACAAAAATGACAAAACCTGTGCCCAGAAATCTGAATTACTCAAACTCAGAAAATGGTCAAATACATATAAAGATATGACAAGATATGAGTTAGATACAAGCAAAACACAGGAGAAACTTGTAAGATCACAAATTCATGTAGTAATTCACATACACAATAAAAGTATATTGAAATGCAACTTACAAAGTGATAAATTTAATTCAAATTCATGGTGACATAAATTCATGTTAAGACTAAAAGTATATCCTCTTTTTTTCATTCGTATTTTTTCAATTAATCATCCTTGAATAAGATATAACCATGAAAGGCAATGATTGTTCTAAGGAGGTAACTTAAAAATATGTTGTACTCTGGCAGGTTCTTCTCATTATTAATTTTCCAACAACAACAAATATATGTGATTGTATTTCAACACAAACACTGATGTATTTTGTCAACTACAATCTGTACAAATAATGACAGAAACACACTCTAATACATTTCTTAAGAAATTATCATCATGCACTATTATTCACTGATAAGATAAACACAGCAACTATTTCTCTCAATTTAAAGCAGTTAATTCATATCTTGTGTTTTGTTTTGATCAATACATGTTTGTTTCCATTTCTCTTGGTGTAATAACATTATTTCACGTGTTAAGGTTGTCTTTTCTTCATATGTATATACACTAGGTTTAGGACAATACCATTTCCCAGGTTATCTTAATATCCTACGAATGTCACTTTTGCCACTAACCACCTTTTCTCAATGAAAATAATAATGTTTAAATCTAGAAAATGATCTTACTTATGAACTACAATAATAATAAAATGTACACTAACAAATGTATCAACCTACGAATGTAACTAAATTTTCAAATGGAACATTAATACACAAGGTCTACAACAACAAAGCCAGCATATAAGTACAACTGGCATTATCTGTTGCTGACTATAGTATGATGGATCTATTTGCATGTGTTTTCTCATTTGTCTTTTTAAATTATTTTAAAATAATCAAAACTTCTCCTACTTGTGCCTACAAGTTATAGAATTTTTCAATTGTACTTGATAATGACAACACAAAGTTCAACATGGTACTGGAACATGACATCTTTGACAACTAGTAACAACACAAAGTTCAACATGGTACTGGAACATGACATCTTTGACAACTAATAAAACAAAGTTCAACATGGTACTGTAACATGACATCTTTGACAACTAATAAAACAAAGTTCAACATGGTACTGGAACATGACATCTTTGACAACTAATAAAACAAAGTTCAACATGGTACTGGAACATGACATCTTTGACAACTAATAAAACAAAGTTCAACATAGTACTGGAACATGACATCTTTGATAACTAGTAACAGTAAAATGTTAAACATAAATAAAGTAAATGTGAAACATAAATAGGGATGCAACTTTTTCATAACATTTTTGTTTCTTACCATCTCTAGCAATCATACTTATCTGTTTGAGACCATTCTTTAAACATGATTTCTAGCCAAAAAAGGTCATTTAGCGACAAGCACTGATTAAATGTTTCTATTAACAATGTCAAGTTCATTAAACTTATTAAAATACTGCAACAGAAAACAATTGGTGGAGAAATAATTATTTTTATAATGTGGTTAAGCTTCATATAAAAATACAGCACATATAAAAAACACAATGATAACCTCAAAAACAAACACAGAATTTTGAAATACTAACAGTTTTTCATTTGTCTCTTATCATTTTGCTAGAATATACATATACCATCTGTCTTGGCAATAGCCACATCATACATAATACATACACTGCAAAAACCACACTGGGATTCAATAATACATCATCATAGAAGAAAGGTTACAATTGTTCAAACCTTTCTGGAATGAAAATTCTAAGTTGTCTGATTACAGAAAGAATTAAATTGTTAACAGACTATAAAAAAATTATATTGTAGTTATGTTATTTATCACTAATTTTCATGCATTTCCTAAATACAAAAGGTTTTTCACAATATATGGCAATAATATGTATATTCAGTCATCTTGTCCCTGGCCTAAACCATGGTTTGTGATTACACATAAAAAGCTCTTCCCTTCTGTTGCAGTTTAGATGAAGAGTGATAATGTGTAACTGCAGACAGTGCCTAAAATTGACCCACTCTTGGAGGGTTACACTACACAACTTTATGGATTAATGGAAAATTCATTTTATCATTTAAGAAAACAATACTTATAAAAGCGAACAGTATTGCTAAAGCAAGGGAAAACATGATTCCAGCTGGAAACAAAAACAAGACAGACTATTCTATGGGACTAGCTACAAGTTGTATGCTGGAGGTAACAAAAAGAAAGTTAAATGGCTTGTCAAAGAAAGTAGTCCAAAAGAACAGCAGTCCTGTGGAGCTGAAATAGAGCCCCCTTTAGAACTACAAAAAATATCACTCATATGGATTTAAATCTATTCAAAAGACACAAAAGCAGTGTTCATAAACTTTTCTTAAGGGAAAAAAACTAAATGGCATTGGATCCAGCAAGTGTTCTCATATAAAGAAATCAAAGTAGGGGCACCACATTAAACAAAGCAAACTTATACTTGAGTAAATGAAAAAACTCCAAACTACATATTAAAATCCTGACAGTCACACATTACAGAAATGATAAAGGGAATGTGTCAAATGATTTTACAAGAGATGTAAAGTAAGTTACAAATATAATGGTGAGTTAAAAATCAGGAAGATGGAAAAAGATAAAGTCAAGATGTATTCTGTACACTATCAGGCTAACATGATGACACCACTGTACCATGAGAAAATATCTTGCACTAACTGGATGCCAAGAAGATGTAGTATCATCACAACAAAGCATCCAGTTCTAAGTCCAAATCAACGTGTCAGTTCTTCCACAAGATGCAAGCACAAACAGAAATACATTCTTTACAATTTTCATACATCTCACCTGGACTTCTTTGATTTTAAGTTGCTAAAATGGACCCTCAGAAGTCTCCACTTGAACAAAGTTGATATTCTTTGGAAAGCATGTAAAGAGAAGGAGAGGACAATATTGACCACAGTACACTATGTTAAAACCTTTTGCAGAAGAAATGTTTCAGAGCAATAGTCCATAACTTGGGCAAACACACAGAATGGCATCAGTAGCAGAAGAAATGGCTGTAATACCAAGACACTCATACTGGTATCATTACTGCAGACTGCAAACTTTCCACTCTCCCTTGTATTAAATTTTACTGTCTCATCACAAGTTTAACATATTACCTTATGTTATAAGACAGTCAGGAATTAATGACAACAAATTTATAAACTTGAGAAACAATTTGAAGAATAAATATTTCTTTCAAAAGTAAAATCATAATAGAAGGTAAGAAATGAAATTAATGTTATATGTTGCATAATGTTTTAAATTACATTGTTTATTATTTTATGACATGTATTTATGAATGGTCAAGGCACAACAGGCTTAATACACATATGTATGCTCAAAAATCAGCAGTGAAAGAAAATTTTAATACAAAATATGATTGTCACTCACTTTTATTTGTTTCTCTACCTAAAAAGCTCCTAAGCAAGGAAAGAAACCATTGCTAATATACCAAACCAGAAAGTGACCAACTCACCACACCTATATATCTTTCTTTTTCTTCTTCTTTCAATCGAGATAACTCTACAACTAATTTATCGTTAACGTTAGTTTAAACCTAAACATACTTTGTGTGTTTCTGGGCAGTGCATAATGTCAGTGTTTAGTCATAACTAGTAGTAATTGAAAAAAAAAAAAATCATAATTCCAGTGTAAATAATGTTATTATTACTCCTTGAAGTTAGCTCTCTAACTAAAACCTAGTGTTCCATTAAGAAACTTATATACAGGGTGAAATAAGAATTAACAGCTAAGTACTGGTGAACATGTAGAATACTCAATGTTTTGTACACTAGACAATCGGTCTCTTTAAGGAGCTAAACCCTACATTATGTATAAAGTGAGTGAAGTAGTATTAAAAAAATAATAATAATAATAAAAATCAATGCATAAATATATTTCAGTTGTACTGGAATCAATTTTATATTTTTGCCCACTTTGTCATCCATTGTTCACTCTTTTACCTACTTTTATTAGACAACACTCCATTCAAAACATGGGTGGATTATTGCCTAAGCACTTATGCGATAGGGTAGTTGTCGTGAATCAATGAGCACTGATTGTTAGGATGTTCAAGAAAATCACCTAATTTTATCTTACGTAATACAAAAGAACAAAAGTGTCATCCCCATACAAGAATTATTTAAGTTGTATATAGTCAGCAGATGTATTTCATAATTTTTCATTTCTTCTACACCAAGTTTGCATACACTAGGTGATAAAAAAAAATCCCACTGGTATATTTCATCAGTAACGTGAAAAAAAATCTCCTTTCCTCATATGTTACTTTGATGTTTATTATTAACTTCTTGCTTGCAATGTTGTCAACAAGTGTAGTGTCTTAAAATGCATTTATATGTGTACAATATTTAT
Source organism: Carcinoscorpius rotundicauda (assembly GCA_011833715.1). Classification (NCBI taxonomy): domain Eukaryota; kingdom Metazoa; phylum Arthropoda; class Merostomata; order Xiphosura; family Limulidae; genus Carcinoscorpius; species Carcinoscorpius rotundicauda. Next base: position 89,486,747 of record CM022393.1, on the reverse strand, counting down.
CATTCAAACTATTCCCTTCTAAATAGGATGAGTTCTTGCAAGAACTTGAAAGCTTATATTTGAAAAATAAAAAAAAACCTTAGTACCTGGTGAAAAAAAAGCCTTAAATTCTGTGACTTGTATGTAAATGTGTTCTCTTCTCACACACAACTATTAAAATACTTCTGATCTCCTATTCCATAGAAAACTGCTTATTTATATGTGAGATGTATCAATACTGTTTTGAATAGCAGAAACTGATTCTTCACATTTTAGCCTGATATCTTATTTGCTGAAAGTTAAAAACTGGAACTATACTAAATAAATGGACACAAGAAATTTATTTTTGTTCAAACCACTAAATTTGCAACAGTGGTATTGAACATTAATAAAGTTTTGCCAATTTTGACAATAATACTTTCAAACAGTAACAAATTAGATTAAATGAAACATTAATTTTTTTTTATTTCTCTGTGACACACACGTTAGGAATAATGTAATGATAGAAGTTACGGACATAAAAGTAATTTAATGCACATAAATTTTAGAAAAATGTGTTTAAAAAGCCGATAAGGACTGTACAAGCTCTACTGATATATGATTATAAAGGCTAAAATTAACACTTAAAGTAATGGTAACAGTTCATAAAGATGAAGGTTCCTTGATACACCTACATATGTACATCATTAATTTTTTTGTTTTTAATGTGGCAAGAATGTTTTCAAAAAAAAAAAAAAATTCTTAGAGCTGCATCACTTACTTTGGGGGCTTAAGATCTCTGTGTACCAAAGCATTGGGCTTTAGATTATGGAGATAAGCCACACCTCTCGCACACTGAAGAGTCCAACTGATTGCATGAGCTGCTGTATAATGCACTTCAGGCATGCAGTGTAGTACTGAAAATAGTAACTGTATAATAAATACACACTCTTTTGAAATCTATTTTAACTGTCTATAAGAAATAAGGGGAAAATAATAACTAAAAACTAGTTTTTAAAGAAACACATGCCAAAATAACTGCTATTTATCACCAAACAAAACAGTAAGAAATTATTAGCATGACTAACACAGATCCTGAAATGAAAAGCACAATCATCAAAAGTACAACTAACTTTAACACTTTTAATGCCATATAAATCCATTATTGGAAGAAAAAGAAGGGATCACAAAACTTTAATATTTATTTTAAAATCATTACTGTCTGAGAACCACTTTATTTAAAATTATAATTTTCATAAACAAATTGTATTTCTGATAGGCACTTTGTCCCTCTCACAAGAATAGTTTTTCTTCTTTTGTGCTTACCTCTCTTTTTGTGAACTTTTATGCACACATTCTATAAGTCTTCAACCCTCCCTCTATTGAAATCCAAAGATCCAACATGTCTCTCATGTAAATCACTATTTAACACCTCTCCACTGATAAGAAAGCACTACTATCACATGACACAAATGACTCCTCTATGAGCCACCCCTTAACTGTCACTTCGAAGTTTGGCAGAAGACATAAGCACTAAAAGGTATTGAGAAATTTGAAAAGAAGAAGTACCTATGCAAAAATGATAACTTTCAACACTGTACTTTCCCTCCACTCACCAAAGGAGCTTGAATTCCATTTTTAACTGGAGGAGAGACTTATGTAAGGGAAGCACAGACACATCCCCTAAAAGTGTCTGAAAAACACCGTTTAATTCAGAGGAACAGACCCAAAGATTTGAAGATGGGCATCTCACCACATCTGAGCTTGGTATCTCTTTGCCATGAAAAGCGAAAAGGTTAAGAAGAACAGATATGGCATAACAAGAAAGGAACACATCAATGTGGGAAAGGATGGTGTAACAAAGAGACATAAAAGAAATAGCATTGCTCAATCTCATGATGGAAGGGTGTTAATAAGTGATGTGCCCCAAGGTGAAGAGTGCATAGAGCATGACAAACTGCACTTGACAAGTCAACTACAACTAAAACTTTATTCATCAGGTACTGACATCCTCGTGAGGATAGGATGAGGATCTATATCTTCTTCACCTTGAGTCCCAGAGTCCAGAAGAAACCTATGAGAAGATTAAGAATACAGAATTGTAAACAACCTCAGAATGTGGAAAAACCCACAACAAAAGCAAAAACATGCTCTGAAAACATTTTGTGACCCACCTCACAGAAGAGCAATTGTGAGTGGAAGATGGACAATCTAAAAATTGTGTGGGGACTTACGTGATTGGTTTGTTTAATCTCCAAAACCTCACTTGCTGGGTATCAACATTCATGCAAGGGTAGAAGAAGGGCATCAAATAAGAGAGGTGAATACCATTTTGGCAGTTCAACTCTGGGGAAATCATTCATCCAAAGGATTTTGTAACTCCCTCTACACTGGCAGAACACCACCATCCTACTTTGAACTGAATGGTTAGAGCTATCTTTGTGGAATTCATCCAGTATTTTGACCCCATGGTCAATCACCCAGCAGCTTGAAACTGATAAGTGGGAAAGATTCCTGCATTCCACTAGAAGAATGAGGGAAGGAGTACTGTGGAGACTTTGAAGGGACTACAACATCAAGAGACAGTGCAATGGGTGATCATAAAACCTTATCTTTAAAAGCAGAATGCACGCAATTTATTCAATCCAAAATGGCAGGGAGAGATAGCAATCCCCTTCTGCTTTACCCAGTGCTGTCCATAGATATGGTCTGGTCAGACATCACTTGCCACAGTGCAAGTTTCCAAAATGAAGCTGAAGCAGGGATCCTAAAAGAAAAGAAAGCATTATTAGAGACTTACCTTATGTTAAGTTGAGCTGAAGTTAGTAGAATAGCCATAGGCAGTAGATAATGCTTCGAGGAAGTAAAAAGAGCAATGTGTTGTAGATAATGGGAGATAAAGATGTAAGAAGTCCTATAATCCTCTATAAAATAATCTCTTCCAATGACTGATGAAAATGAGAGGCAAGTGAAAAGGGAAGGTGATATAACTAATGGGAGTAAATGTTAAAGAGATCATATCCAGAAGTAGACAAGAAGGAATAAGCCACCTGGATCACAAATCAAACCCAGTTGGTTATGGTAACTGGGTAAAGGTAATGGGAAGAAGACTGTAAAGGGAGAAACAGGTAGAAACAAGGATCCCAGAAATAAGCTATATGAGCAATATAACAGTGGAGGTTACAGAAAGGACAGTCTATATGGATCAGGAGGAGGGCAAAATGAGAAATTAAAGATAAGCAGGTGTGAGAAAAGGAGACCTGAATATCATGAGTCTGAGAAGCTGTATGGAGAAAAAAAAACCTATCCAGATGAAAAATAAGGGAGAAAGAGCAGTGCAAGGACCCAAGAACTTTGAGGACAAAATTAGCTAACCTACAATGACTGCAGGCCAGAAGGAGAAAAAAATATGCCTTCAAAGAAAGGTGAAACAGGGAACACACTTACAAATGGAAGTATGGTGAATGCAGAAACAGCCATAAGAATGTCCCACACCTGCCGCAACAGATACCTCAGTAGTCAATGAAGCCAGAAGGAACAAATCAACATGGAAAGGATAAGAGAAGCATGTGAAAGGACCATGTGAAAATGGTATAAAATGAAAGACATGGGATAATGCTGCCAGACACCCAAAATCTAGAAGACTGAAGAACCCTTCTCAAAAAGTCACGAGATACTCAGAGATACAGGCAACTGTTGGGTGAAAAGCCTGGAAATCTAAGTCAATATTCTGGGGCAGTAAAAGCCCCACTTGCACACATAGAAAGCCAAAGATGATTGACCAATAACAAAAGTCTGTAATGCAAAAACACGTGGAATGAGAATCTTGTGCTCCCTGTGTGACCATCAGAAGCCACACCAAAGAATACAACCAATTGTGGCTGAAGACATTGAAAATAAAGACTGGAGGATGGGGAACTATGGATCAAAACCAAGTAAATAGGGGCTTACACACCAACAAATAGCAGGATACAAAGACTATGCCTAGGATAAATGAAAACAGAAATGGAACACACTGACAAATTGAAATATGGGGAAAGCAGGAAGAGTAAAATCAAGGCTGGAAAATGGAGCAGAGGTAAAATAAACAGAAAATTTTGAAATCTATCTCATAAATAAGTAAATTGAACCTGCAACTTGTGGTCCAAAATGTGGTAGCCCACTCAAAAAAGTTGCAAGGTTAGACTACTGCAGACAGGCACATCAATGTCACCACCAAAAGCAATGGCAAAAATACAGTGTAAACCAAAACAAAAGGGTTCTGGGAAATAAGGAAAAAATAGGAAGAAATGAAAGAACACATACCGAAGATATAAGCTTTGAGAAAACCAAAGAAGGTTAAACAGAATTCTCAGCATACTTTAAGAGAGGGGGAAACAAAATTATCTTCAGCTTATATCTGTAAAAGGTTTGAAAAGTACAGGAAGAATAAGGACAAGAACAAAGTGGCACTCGTGCCTGCAGCCAAAAGTGTGTTAACAGATGAGTGATGTTCATCCAAAGTGGAAACAGTAGCTTTGGAATCCATGTGTGATATGAAATGAGTAAAAAAGGTATGGTAAACATGGGTAAATAAAATGCTCTAAAAGAAAACTGAAATGATATTAAGGATATCTGAACTAAGTTAAAGAAGATTTAAACAACTTCTAGGATAATAAGTGTTCTAAAGAAAGGCATCTACAACCGAGCAAATGAGAAGTGATAATTTGGTGGCAGCATGTACATGAAGTCACGTGTCCCATGATAGTAGTGCTCTCCTACTGGTGGAAAGGTAATACATAGTGATTTTTATGAGACATGTTGAAATTTTGTATTCCAATAGAGGGAGGTTTCAAGGCTTGAGGTATGCATTCAAAAAGGGTGGAAATATAGGGCAACACAAAACAAGTAAAGCTTATCTGGTGAGTAGAGAGAGTACCATATTGTGAAGAATTATTTAGCCAAGTTTGGAGAAAGAAAATGAAAGTAAATCTTGCCATAACATACATAAATAATTATTACCTATAATCTACCACTTGCACAGATTTTATGACAAATTTAGTGCTCAGGAATTGACCTAATTGTTTGCAATAATCAGTTTCATTTATTATAACAACTCCCATCACATAAAGTAATTGGTTAATAGAATTTATAGTTCACTCAAATGATGTTGCTAAATAATCAACTCATCAAAATTGGTGTTTCCAATTATCACAAATATCTAAGTTATCAAAATGTGCCATTATGGTTAATAATTATTATTTTAATTAATGTAAGTCAGTTCAGCTTAATCACGTAGCATCACAATTCACAAAAATAAGAAACTAATTGAAGTTATTATGGTTTCTGGTAATTAGGTGTGTAGCCTTATGATTCAAGAGTTTTGAGTTCTATTCTTGTTTCTACTACAGATGATCATAATTTCAGCCACATACCTTTTTGTTGTTGTTTTTAGTTGTGCCAAAACTACCAAGACTATCTGCTGTCATTGTTAATTATTAAAAAAGCAAAAATAAGTGAGCAATAGCATCTACATTAAACTCTTGAGCTAATCTGTTACCAATGTATAACAGAATGGACTACAACATTATGACAGAAACAGCAAATATGTTTGGTAGTATAACATACCAAATCTGAGCCTCCAAGTTTATGATGAAATACCCTAAACACTAGGTTTAAATATTTTGGGAGTATAGTTCAATGATAAATAGAGTATTGCAAAAGATGGTAGTGGGTCTATCAGCTAACTTCATTTTCTAGGGCTGGCAGTTTAAAATTAAGGACAGCATCCAATAACCTTAGTAATTTTGCCACAGCTCAAACAAACTTGTTTAGCTTCAGATACATACCAACTGAACCTACTACACACATCAAGATACACAATACTGCTGTTACTGGAACATTACAATTATCTTTTACTTTTATACGGTTTATGAATGTGAGAACCTTGAGAAAGTGATTGTTGGTTAAGTGCTTAACTACACTGATACCTGTTATTCTTGTTTACCTTGTTTAGACTAAATAATATCACAGCTTTAATTTACTATACTGCTAACTTATTAGTGTTACAATACAGCCAGTGTCATATTACTTATGGTGCATGTACAATGTTGTGTAGGACTAAAATGGTTAAATACCTCCTCCTACCCATAAACATTTACAATTTGTGCAAAACAAAAACAGAAATTAGAAAAAGTTACATTTATATAACTGAATAATTATCCCCCAGCTACTTTGAAATAATGAGAAAAACACTTTTTGTTATTTGCTCAATAACAATAATAATATACAGAGAAGACTTCTGAAGTTTTGTTTCAACATTGCAACAGTGTGTTCTCCTTATATACTTAAAAATGGCTGGTATGAGTAGAGATCTAAATATATAATTTACTCTACAAGTGGGTTTTCTCATCATCATGGATTATTGTGTTTTCTCCTTGTTTAGCACATGAATCTAAGCTGTGTGTGTAAAAAGTAATAAGGATATAAGTATTGACTTTTTGTTTTGCTTATTGCTACAGCAATACTTAGAGCCCAAATATTATTTACTTATTTTCAGTAATTTAATGTAAATTTTTATAATAATGTTCAACTATTTTTAAAAACAACTAATCATATCTTCCAGTAATAAAATACAGGCTTTATGAGAATAATTATTATTAAAATATTTTGTCATCATCTTATACCCTTAGAATTGATTTGGTAAAACAATTCTTATTCTAGAATTCATATATCTGCAAGTAATTGTGCTCAGCATTTTACATTTGAACATATCTCTAAACTATATTTTATCTAAAAATATTTATAAATTGAAGTAAATTTTAAAATAATTAAAAGCAATAAAACAAAAATAAAGAAAATTTCATACTATGTAATAACTTTTAAAATTTTTAAGTATTTTAATCTATTATACCTACTTTATTCACTATATTTGTAGAAGTAGATCTTTCTTATTTGTGGATTGAAAATGAGTCACCACCTTAATACAAAATCCTGGTAGCATGCAAGATTGAGGGTAAAATTGATTTAAGACCAAAACTTTAGTAACTAAAGATTTTTTCAGCATTGTCATTTTCTAATATTTCTTATAAAACTTTTATTTCTACCTTGGTTATAATTTTATTTGTTTCAAAATAGTAATCTAGTATCATCTTGTTTTCTTACCAACTAGTTATGTTTCTTTGTTTTTCTAATATAAGAATGAAATTGTTTCTACTAACTTACATGTTATCTACCAAACAGTACTAAAGCACCTAATTCTCTGTAACAATACAATATTATTTTCTCTAACACTAATTTTCAATGAAGAATGTTTATTCAGAAATAATTATTACAGTTTTGTGTAACAATCTTATATTCATTTTTTCAATCTTTCTCTGAAGCCTCATTGATTACTCAAACAGTGCCACTTACTATAATTTTTTTAAAGAACATCCCCAAGAGTAATGTCCAATAAAACCTGAGAATGTTACATTTGAAATCTTTTTTGATTTGAAATCAGTGTCACAAAACAGTGTTTATTTTCCTGGACAAAACTTACAATCACTAGAATAGTCTTGTAACAAATTTTAGGGGGAAATCCAAGGAACAGTGTTAATTGTATTTTCAGCTTATTATATGTTTTGTATTATGTCACATATATATTTTCATGTACAACACCTTAGGATTAAAAAATCTTAATTCAAAATATTTGTTCTTGAAGATGTCCATCACATAAAACAAAGAGTATTCTGATAATTTCTTTAGATTGTTTGTTTTTTTGTTTTTGAATTTCACACAAAGCTACATGAGGTTTATCTGCACCAGCTGTCCCTAATTTAGCAGTGTAAGACTAGAGGAAAGGAAGCTAGTCGTCACCACCCACCATCAACTCTTTGGCTACTCTTTTACCAATGAATACTGGGATTGACCATCACATTATAATGCTCCATGGCTAAAAGGGCGAGCATATTTGGTGTGACGGAGATTCGAAACCATGACCCTCGGATTAGGAGTCGAGTGCTTTTACTCGCATTAAAATAACTAATCAAGTGAATGCAACTGATTAAAGAGCTCAATGATTAATCAAATTCCTCTAATCACTGAGTTCCAGATGAAATGAAGACAAAACATGATAATTTCAAGGTGCATCTTATGCATAAATTACTACTAAAGGCAGAGCTATTCCAAAATACAAACTTGGCAACAAACTTTTGTGTGTCTCTAAGATAGGGATGGGAAGTAACTTCAGTCTTTATTTAGAACTGAAGGATAAAGGCTTCAAGTGTTTTTTTGAACAACTAGAAATTACAGGGTATAACTTTGCTAAATAACTTTCTGCTAACCAATGTAACATAGTAATAACTTTACCTTATATAATGAAGAGGTTCTTGTTAGTAACTTGTTTACCTGTAAAGAGTATTTGAATATTGCATAAACAATTTAGGTTGAATTGCACAAGATCCAAGGTCAAAACCTTCTATATATACCTTCTGTATTTAGTTAACAAATGCTGATAATTATGTCACACACAAACATAAAAAAATAAAAACAACAGGGAATCTTCAATAGTCACAGCACTTCTTTTAGGAAGGATAAAAGTAAATTAACCTATGAGACCTTTATTTCCCTTCTTATTAGATATATTTTTGTTCATCAGCTGCCTACCCTCAAACTGAAATTCTTTTATGCAGGATTAGAATAAATTAATGCATAAGACTTTGGGTATGGTCAAATACATTAAATACATGGTTTGACCTCCCAAGTTCAAAACTGTAATCAGATCTCAAATTAGTCAAGAGATGATGGAGCTAAGAGTTAAAAGTTTGTGCTTGAAGAAACAAGAGAGAATCTTCAATAGCCACAGCATTTTAAATTCTTTTAGACAGGATTAGAGTGAATTAAACTATGAGACCTTTTTTTCCCTTTTTATTATCTATATTTTTGTTTGCCAGCAATACCAAGCATGGGGTACTTATATACATGGTTCAGTTTTATTACTCCTCAGGAACTCAACCAGCCTACTTGCAAATTGAAATTCTTTTAGCCAGGATTATAATAAATTAATGTTTGAGACCACGTGCATGGAGAACTGCATTAAAATGTTAGTACCTGAATTACTGAGGCTACTTTACATATAACCTTGGTAAAATTGATAATGGATTTAACTGTAAAAAATGGTCTAACTTCTTACCATTGTATAAAGATCCTCCTTCAGCGTATTCCATAACAAGACAAACATTCTATAAATATGGAAACAACTTGTTAAACATAATATAACTGAATGAAAAGCTCATTATTGAAAAATAAATAGATTAAAAGTGTTTTTATTATAATATGTTAGTATTTCAATTACTTCTTTAAAGCAATACATAAAATTTCAAGTACATTACACACATTTAACACTACTGATAGTAATAATGATCTCCTACTTATCTGTATTGTTAAATAAATGAATAGAATAATTCAAAAGTTTAAATTTATAACATAAGTTTAATATAACATTTTGGGAATACAAGACTATTTGAAATATTTAATGATAATCTGGTAACCTTCATTTTCAAAAGGAGAAAACTAACAAACACAAAACACTCACATTAACTATGAAGATGTTGTAATAATAAACTAATAATCTTCATAACTGCAAGCAAAGAACCAAATAATACAAAACAATCACCCTCATTATAAAGGCATAATAATAATTTGGTAGCCTTAATTATCACAAGAAGATAAAATTATACAATCTATAAACTTCACATAGGTTCAACATCATTTTGTTAACTTTCATAGTTATAAGAAAAGTACTATAAGATGCAAATAATGTCACATACATTATACAGATTCACTAATATATGGTAACCTACACTTTTATATGAAAAGACCTAAATAAAAAAATAATATTCATTAGCTCTAAAATGCTAAGGTGCATCAAATCAACACATCTGACACATGGATTATTATATTTAAAAATAACTACTAAATGAAACTTCAAAATTTCAGATAAAACTTCTACAGGTTATGAAATAGTCACTCTTGTAGTAAATTTCAATTGATGATTTTTATGTCTTTCAACATTCTTGTGAAGTTTTATGATAAAGTTTTTGGTTTATAAAACAGTAATTTCAATCTTTGTTTTGATTCAAAAACTACATAATTTTGTTTTTACAGGAAAGTGACACAATTTCCAATTGCAATAACATCTCCTATTCATTTGCACTTGTGATAATTTTATTCTTTGATGAGACAAGACAAAACAATATGCACTAGCAGTGGGAAAGACAGGAAGAAGTGTGTATGAAAGTAAGTTTCCATTGGAAATACATTTTCAAATGAGGAAAATGCAAATTTAGAAGATAATTCACTTCCATACACAGAATAGCTAGAATTCCATGTTAAACTGATGAAGGCACCAGTGAAAACTTTTACCATGTTCCACTCTTTTTAGAAAGTGCCAAAAGGGAAGCCTATGAAGTGTGATACCAGATAACAGGGACTCCATAGGAATACACATACAGAAATCCATATCTTTTCTCAACTAGGATACACTTTGTCTGAAAGGTATAGAGGAAAGGGTCAAATAAACCTCATGTGCTGCAGAGATGGGTAGAATAAGAACATAATTATATACTTACTTGCACACAAGCTATTAGTTAATTAACATGTGTAGTGTGGTTGGAGCATATTCAGAATATACCTTATACACTCACTTTAAATATAGTAAATAGACTCTGAAGTGGTAAAGATCTCCCAAGCTCCACCTGAAGAAAAAAAGGAAGAATTCAAGTTGGAAAACTCAGAGGAGTGCCTGCATCCCAAACCCCATCAGATCTCCCACCAAGAAGGCCCTTTACTTGGGACAATGCAATGACTGACCATGAAAACCTATTTTGAAAAGCCAGCAAACATGAGCCAACTTCTTTCATGATAGTCCATGGCATAGGTAGGATTCTGCATCAAGCAACTGAGTAAATATATATACTATGAAAAATAAATCAAAAAGTCTTATAGAAAACCACCTCTCATAACAATTTTAGAGCCAAGGCAGATGGTATAACTTGGGAAGCAACACCAATCACCTGGCAAGATAACATGAAATTAAAAAGTGGTTCTGAAAAATAAATAAAGATTGTTGTATATCATGGCAAGGACCTGGGGAAGAAGAAAAAAGAGGATAGAAATGTGAAAAGAGGTAAAGACAAGGTTTGGTTGAAAGCACTGACAACCACAGCTAAAACATAAAAAAGAGAAGACTAAAAGAGCAGCCTGAGAAGGATGGCAAAGATGGCTATGAGAGGCAAGTCCAACAAAAAGCAAACTTAATGAAAAACCCAGGTGGTGTAGAGACCACTCCACTGGTTAAATGCAAACTAACTCAGACATACAGTACACCATTTAAGATTTTAGCTCCCATAAAATGACAGGCAGCCAGGCAAACTTGATGTGAATGGGCCAAGAAGATTATATCAAATACTTAAAAGTAAAGAATCTTGGAATTGGTGTCCCTGGAAGATTGATGTAAGAAATGACCATACCTCTTCTCTGATGCATCCCTCTCTGATTTGCTCCTGGTGGCATAGAGGTATGTCTCCATATTTAAAACTATTCAATGTTCATGGGGGTGGAGCTCAGATAGCCCATTATGTAACTGTGTTTAACTTCAAGCAAAGAAACAAACAAACCATATGATATGTATGTGTACACACTCCAAAGGGTAGAGTATAAATAATGGGAAGACTTGAAATTGTTGAACAGAACACAGAAACATACATAGAACACATCAAGATTGCTGTGAAGGAAGGTGTCCAACACACTGACAATGGTCAATTGCCGACTGGAGGAAAAATACCACTGATGGGGTCAGAGAAAGGAGAAAAGGAAATGAAAATAAGTGAAGAGAAAAACCAAGATAGAGAAATAAAAACAAATGGTGGCAGAAAATTAAATTGACAGTTATGGAAGAGGAGGAGATGGATAAACACATTAATCAGGAAGCTACAGATCCTTAACCAGGAACATTCATAGATTTAACACATTACAAATCTTTTAACTTCAGTGGATTAACTTTGGATGTTAGTATTTCTATGAATACATTATATAATTTAAGCTGTGAAAAACTTGAATGTAAAGAACTAGCTAGCTTCCTGTTAAGTGAATTGGACCTATATCAACTCAGAATTAATTCAGTCATTGTGAACCTTTGAAATGATATCCAGATTAGATAGAAGGCTCAATATTGTTTGTAAAACTTTTATATATAAATTATTTGTAATAATAATTATTAAACATTGTACTATCATTTGTATATTAAAATATAGTTGTAATAAGAAAAAAAATTGTGTGTATCACTCTTGTTAGTGAACAATAAATTTGATGCATCTCTATATTTAATTAAATTCTAAATTAAAACTTAAAATTTAACTCAGTTTCAGACTACTTGAAATAATAATATGAAATACAATAAAGTGAAGACTCGTCTGAGATAAATTACAAAATGTATCACAAAGCAAATCAGGTTAAATATGTGGTCCAATTGATCATTCCTAAGTAAAAAAATATTCAGTTCAAAGGACAGAAGTGAGAGACCCAGTAAGCTACTGACCAAAAATGCACTGAAAAATGCCTGTAAGATCTCCCAACACTTAATGGGCCTCCAGAAGCCATAACAGAAGTAGTGCCTGTGTGCAATAAAGGTGCTCATGCAGGACTAACTACAGTAAAGTCCATCTAAGGGAGAATCACATGGGACCGAGTAAAATTTCCTACTTAAGCAGGTTTTGTGCATAAACATGGTGAACATGCATTTCCTTAATTATATATAATTTTTGAGCTGAGCGTTATACTTGCTTGACTCAAGGGAAATAAGACATTTGTGAATAAAGTTATTGCACTGTTTATTCTATATTTATTAGAATAAGAACAAAAATATAAATTCAACATATACATAATTACAAAAAATCTTAATCAAAATTATTTGAAGAAAGTGTCCAGTTTCAACTATTTTGTTTTTCACCAGCTTTCTCATGTGTTTAAAAGAGAACGCCAATTTTACAGCCTTTTCATGAAGTTTAATTTCTCCCTTCATTTTCACATACAATTTGATAGCGTTAATATAACTTAACACTTGTGATGAAGTAGGAACTTCTATTTCCTTACTATCTTTTCCGTTTTGTTCATCTTCTGAATCTCTCACACTGTTGCCATCTTGCGATTTTATTATACATTTTAAATCAATTTTATCAGTTTCTGTTAAAACATTCTTGTTAGCATTCACAGAAACATCTGCATCAATCTTTTCAATCAGAATTAGGATTTCACTAGAATCATCATAACAAACAACTTCTCCACAATCTCCATCATTATCAAGAATAAATTCACAGTTTTGAAAGCACTTTATTAGGCATTCATCTTTTATGCATTTGATTGAATGACTAAAAAATGAAATTGCATCTAACACGTCAATTTTTATGGTCATTTCAGGTGCTCTCTTACAGTCATCCATGTTTGCAATTATATGCTGAAGGATCAACTTTCTGTATTTCAATTTTATACACTGTATAATTCCATTATCTAGTGACTGTAGAACTGATGTTGTACATGGAGGTAGAAAGATTAAATGAAGTTTGAAAGTTTAAACAAAGTATTAATTAATCAAGAACTTGTTAATATTTAAAAAAATCATTGTTAATTAAACAAGAAATTAATATTTAATCAAAAGCATTTTTGCCACCTCACTCAGGTTCTAATCCTACTTGTTTATAGATGAGATAGGTGAAAGATAGTTTTTTGTCCATGTTATACAATTTCTGCCATATAGAGGGCCTTTTACAAGAGACATCTTAAGATAATGATGCAAAATGTTGATATTTACAGCTTGTACAGGTTTCCGCCTCATGCAGGTTTTACTGTACAAGTCACCATTAGTTGAAAATTCATAAAAATAATTAAAGCTTTTGAAACAAAAACAATGAAAGCTACAACCAAAATTTTGTTAACAAATGAAAGTCTCATTAATTTGCACTTAGATAAGAAATTTCAAACATGTGTATCTACTGAAATAATAAGGTAAAGACTGAAGTTATTTTTAATACAAGTCCACGGAAGAAGTTACAGATCATGGAGGTTGTTTGACCTCACATGTCACGTAAGGACATCATGTATCGCAGGTTTTAAAAATAAAAATACAAAAATGATTGATAACTTTGTTTATCTATTTCACAATTTCTATTTTTCCACTTTGAAAAAAAATTCAGATTCTGTTGTTCTTTTTTATTATGTCTTGACTTTTATACTTGAAAATAAAAGATTATTAAATTGTATTTAGAAATTAATTTTCTCACAAATATACATTAAAAGAGATACTGTATGTGATATTCTGTAAACTTTTCAAATAACAAACATAACTTAAAAGTGATATCTTACACTTGGATGGGTGCAGGCACCATACAAGGTTACAATATTGGGATGGCTGACTCGAGAGAGTTGTCTTACCTGGAAAACAAATCAGGGTGTGTTTTACTACATTATTATAAAACACAAATGTACAGAAAAAAAATTAAAAGTTGTTGAGAATTAGATATTGCTTATTGTGTTTCAGGTATATACATAATTCACAGTTGTTTTCAAAGCGGTATTAACAAACCTTAAATACATACATAAGGAATAACACAAATTACTAAAATAATACGTAATACATTTGATTTGGTGGTACAAAATATTTTTTGAAATAATAGTAATATATTTTTGAGAAATACAACTTCCTTAGAAAGCAGGAGTTGCATACTGTATGCTACTTTTCAAAACTTCTTGTAAACCATGCTGTCTACTAAGGAAAAACAAAATAGCAAGAACACAAGTCACTTTGCCAGAGAAATCCACACCCAGAACAAATCTCAAAATTCTTATGTTATTTTGAAACGTTATTTTTTAATGGTAAATTTCTACCTTTAAACACTTATCGCAATGTTTAATTGAACTTTGTAGCTGAAAAGGTTATAATGACATTCATCATCAAGAGTTTAATGACACAATGACAGATTATCATTTTAAAGTGTATTAATATCTAAGATATAAATTTGAAAACTTAAAACTATCTAATATATACATCTATATAAACCCAGCTGTCTATCAGTAACACTTCATTCATCTATGATCTAATAATACTGTCTCAAGTAGGTATATAACACTTTGAACACTTATGAAGACCAGCAGGAACTCAACATTTTTTTCGATTTTTTTGTACTTTAGTTTATGTATATACTTGATTTAGACATTTCAAAGTTCTTAGCAAGTTTTAAAAACATCCAAGTTAAAAAACTACTCACCATAATTCATATGTTTTATCACATTTTTTTGAAGTTTTCAGTTTTATTATTATTTTTTTGGATTAGATATCTTTTTTCTTTCTTTCTCCCAAATACATTGCCATTATTTTCAAATTCTTATGGTACTTTAAATTAAATTTTAGGTTCAAATATTTTGATAAAATTTCTGACATAAATTTGAATTTGGTTGCTTCATCTTTTCAATATTTTAACCATAATTTTTAGGTTAAATGATATAGTTAGAAAATATACATTCTGGTACATGTGAAATTACACTCATCACAGAGCCACTTGAGTAAGGCAACTTCATGGAATAATTAAATCAAGAATACTTCAATCCTTTCTGTTAGGACATGGGTCAAGGTCAGTGTGATCTTGGGCTCCTACTACCTAGAGTTGTTTATTACAACCCTTGACAACTGGTCTAATATATATATAACAATCAGTGTCTATCTTTTGGTAATGAACGAAAAAGTTGTTAATAATTACAATTTTCAAGTCATAAAGAATTGCTTCATTAAAATATTTGATGTGCCAGTAAAGAAATAAGTCATTACTTCCTAATGCAAGTAAACAGGAAAGGAAAGACCAACTTCTAGTTGACTGCATGCTATATCAATATGTCCACACTTGTCAAAGCTTTCCTTGAACATATAATGTTTAAATTAATTTTATTCTAATGATAACTTATGGTCCTCTTTTTATAACACTTTTCTTTCACATTCAAGAAAGGAAGATTGGCTGCTTCTGATTACGTGTGATTTTACTTATTTATTTCTATTAGCATTCTCAAGGTTAATATTTTCTAATATGAAAATATATTTCCAATGGATACACACCTCTACATGCAAAAAATGTTATCTTCCTTGTGTGTGTGCAACTAAATTTGCATGTTTAATGTAAACGAGTTAGTACATGATGACAACATGATGCAACAAAAGTCCTCCACCAATAGTAAAGCAACATAACTTCCAGTCACAGTAACTCTCTATGCACTTGCACACATGACAACCTCATTCTTTGATAAAGCAAAAAAATGTGCACTGAAAGTGGAGAGGACCTGTGGAAATGTGTATAGAGGTATCTTTCAGAAATAAATTTTCAGATTAGAAAAATATTGACTTCAAAGACAAGGACACACCTTTACATACACATCTATAATGAAAGGGCAAAAGGAGTGCTCACCAGTGCACTGGCACAGTCAAGCCATTGATAAAAGTCAGAGAATGGTGGAATAGAAAACACATAATAGAGGATAAAAGAACCTAAAATGAATCCACAGTTACTGTAAATACAACTGGAAGTGGCACATGTTTAGCTCAAATGAATGTAGCTCATTGAAAAGAACTTTAAAGACAAAATGCACAAGTTGCACCAACTGTGGTGACCAGGCATTGTGATGCTCATAGGTATAAAGGTAAAGGTCAAGACTGAAAGAAAATGAAACCAAAAAACACACCTTAAGGTAACAAGTAGAGAGATATATGTTAGAAGAGACATGGAATCACAGTCCTGTTTTGTGAAATGATATACAGATGCCCCTCAAGGTTAAACTTGTTGGGGTAGGCACCAATACGACAAGTAATAACCTCATGACCAAGAAGGGAGGAAGGGAATAAAAATAAAGTCAGGAAGCTAGGAGAGGAAAGGGGAATATGGATTTAGAAGGCCTAGAAACAGGAACAAAAAGGTGAGGAAAGGAAAATGAAAAAATTGTAGAGTACAATGAGGAACAACTGTTGGGCCACCAAGACTCGGTCTCAAGACCTGTGGACAAAGACAGGAAGAATTGTAAAAACAATGGGCGTAAGTGCAAGGGACAAAACCCAAAAGAAGAATTATGCAAGACATGGTAAGTAAGACCTCTCCAAAAATCCCTGGGAGAACAATAAAGTGCCTAGGACATAAAGCCAAATGACCAGAAGTAATGCAGTAAAACAGTAAATAAATGACAAAAACAGAAATATGTGACACTTGAAAAGAAGATAAAAATGAAAGGGTTTCATCTCAATCATGTAAAAATGGGGGGATTTCAAGACAGGAATGTAAGAAATTGAAATGAAAAAAAGCTAAAACCAGAGTAGAAGAAGGCTAATACACAACAAAGATAAAGTATGGTAGTAGGGGAGTCGAGTTCTTTAAAAAAATGGGTTTAAATAGACTACAAGAACAAGTGAATCATGGAAGTCACAGTAGTCCTAGATATATATGACATATAGCAACATAAAAGACAAAAAAAAAAGAGTTTTATAAAAAATAATGGAATGCCTAAACCAAACTCTTCTAGGAAAAAGAGTTGTCAAACATTATCATCACATCCAAACAGCAAGAAAGAACAGAGGCCTAATGATTCAGAGGAGAAAGACAAGTGTGCTAGAAGGAATCCACAAAAGGTCAAAACAATGGCTGTCATGAACACTGCAGATAATAAGCCCCCTTCCCCTGATGCTAACTTCTATTTTAGGATCATAGTCACAATCAAGGAATGAAGTAGAAGTTATCATCACTTGAGAAATCATCATGAGTAAAGTATGAAAAAATACATCTATATAAAAGTGAATTTATGTCATCAATAAAAAAGGAACCAATTAAACTTGAATGAAATTCAAGTGTCAGAAACCATTACAAATTCTACATAACTGAACAAAAAATTACAAATATGTCCATTCTAGACAGTGCTGAAAAAAATGTTAAAATTATCACAAGTGCAAAGGGTAAATTACTGTATCAGAATACAAACATCATAGGTGAGTCATCATCTCAGAATACTTGCATTTATTTGTGGTGGGGGATGTACACTTTATTTGACTTTTTGAAAGAACAGCAACATTCCCATAATTGGTGCCTGTGTAATTTGGTTCAGACCGTTTCCAAGTACTTGAATCAGAATCTCTAATCATTTCAATTTTGTTCATCTGTTGTTGCACAGATTTTTATACACATTGATACGCATTTGAAGACATACACTATCTTCAACACCATTTGAATACCAGTACACAGTTATATATTCCTAATGACTATATGTATTTTTTTTTGGCATGTCACATTCACATTCTTGGAGTACATTTTAAGATGTATGTGTGTGTATATATATGCACACATTTTTTTTTTGGCTGGACATCATATATTAAATCCTGTAACAATTGAGACAGAATATTCTTTGACTCAAAAAGCCAGTGTGATAAGGCTAGACATATACAGGGTGTCCCAGAAGTCGCGCACCATATAAATTTTTATGTTAATACATATGAATAACAATTTTATTGATAATAATCATAACAGATGCTCAAACTGTTCACCCTCTGCTTTGATACATTCATCAATTCTCTTTATAAAACTGTCTTTTACTTTGTTGAGGGTTGCAGTACTAATCCTTTGACATTATTATATGTACGTATGGTGCACGACTTCTGGGACACCCTGTATATATCTTAGTATCATAGCAAAGATGATAAATGAGAATTTGAAGCAAAGGTTTTCAATCCAAAGTTCACAAACTGCCAGTCACACATAACCTACATTGATAAAAAACAGAATCCTAGGTAGACTTGACACTGAGACATTCATATATCCTTAAACAAATATATAAAAAATTAAGTCTATAAGTTCAAAATGTTTGTAATATAATCAACCACAAAGAATAAATAAGAGCTTCAACAAGTTTAATCAGATGAATCTATTCAGAATAAGCCACAATGTATCATGAAGTTAGCCCTAAGAAAAGACAAACACTGATATACACTACTATACACATACAAAATTAGAAACAGCAGAAACAAACTAACAATTAGCCACTACTTGCAAAAATTATTTATTGACACTAAACATTACACTATAAATGAAAGATTAACTATTATACATCATTAACTTTCATAATGTCACTCTAGGAAAAGACAGACACTAAGTCATTACATGTACAGTAATTACTATCAACACCAAAATTAGGAAGTACAGTCAGTCTCATGACTAGTCAAATTTTAAGTTACCAAATTTATCAGAAAAAAAGTTCAGCCAGTGTAAGCAGGTCAGCAATATAGAAATCTTTAAAGTGAAATACAGGGTGGTCGCTAGAAAAGCGGAAAATTTGTCAAACAGCTATTTATTTTTACAAAGAATAACTTTCACAAAGTTTTTTAAAGGCATATGTTATATTACACTCATAGATGCTCAAAATGCATTTTATGATATTAAAATCAAAATAGAAATGAGTAAGCATGTATTTTATTCATGATCTCATCTGACCCTCAGATTTTCCGCTTTTCTAGCAACCACCCTGTATAATTTAGGTAGAAAACATTTTGAAGTTTAATCATAAAAATGTTTCAGCATATTTATGTATATAAACAACACTTCTGAAAGGAACATCTGCATTTTGAAAAAAACTTATTAAACGATGATGAGAAAATCACCATCAATTAGCAGCAAATGTAGGAAGCAAAATACAAGATTTTAAACCACCAGTAACAGCACATATCACACTTTTCTTTATCCTTTAAGACCAAAGTGAGCAAAGACTTCCATAACTTAGAAAAATGATTCTGGATCAGAAGTGCTAGATACAGTTATTATAATGATTCTGGATCAGAAGTGCTAGATACAGTTATTATAATGATTCTGGATCAGAAGTGCTAGATACAGTTATTATAATGATTCTGGATCAGAAGTGCTAGATACAGTTATTATAATGATTCTGGATCAGAAGTTCTAGATACAGTTACCATAATGTTATTAAATCAGGTACAGTATTTGGTTTTACATCACAAAAAATAACACTAAAGTCTTAAACTATCTACCCTCACGTATAATTTTGTGATACAAAACAGGACAAACAAATTCCGCAAATAGTGATCATCACAAACAATACATGCCATTGACTACTGCAATAAAGAAAATTAACTTTTCAGTTGTAAAATTTATGACAAACAAGTCAGAAGCTTGCTGGTAAATGGTAAAGTAGGGTCAAAACAGTAAAGGAATAAAACTTTTGTGAATGTTAGAACACAACAATATACACAGAATATTTTAAAACTTCATACACCTTTAAACAGAAAGATGAATATTAACTACATTTTCCAAGTGCAAAAAGAAGAAAATTAGGGAAGACTGATCTTGCAGCACTGCATATTTAATGGAGAAGAGCCATAAATTATAAACAGTAATAAACTGACAATGTTGACTATTCTTATGAAATAAATATAGATGCTGTCAAGTACATACAAGTGCACAAAATATTACAAACATTTTGTACAAGGTTCAGTAGTGTGTTAATATTTTAGAATAAATCCAAAATTGGAGGAAAAAAATTAAGACCTTGAATAGTATTGCAGAAAATATGCTTATCAAAATTTACATGTTGAGTTATGAACCAAGCCAATGTTCTCACAATCTGTACACTTACAGATAAATGTTAGTGATGTTTTACAAGTTTGAAGCACCTCACACACACATACACTGTTTGCATAGCTCCTAGTATTAAGCAATTTCTTTTTATATATTTAATCAAGGACACTTCTATTACTTAAATGTAATTCACACACACATGCCTCATACACAAAATGTTAAAAATAAATATTTACTTCTCCTTCAAAAGCTTTTCTTTCTTGTTCAGTCACAATCAATTTAACTGCAACATATTTTCCTCTCCATTGACCTTTACACACTGTGCCAAATGTTCCTCTTCCAACAATCTGAAGAACAATAAACAGAAAAGAAAATATACAAGTTAAACACTGAATATCATACACTTAATCCTGCAATTATTATAAGTGTCAGTTTTCAAAAAAAAAAATCTAATTATTTAGATACCAAACTGCTTGTAAGTTTGTGACAATGTTGGTTAAAGTCACAAAAAATTAAACAAAAATACCATCAACATGTCAAATCTTTACACAAATTGATGTTCAGATTTCCTTTGTATTTAAACAACGATTGAGAAATTTCACTCAAATGTTTTTGGTCGGTTATTTACATTAAATGTTCTGACAAGCAGAAACATAAAATATTCTCAAACTGATGTAGAATGTGGATCTTGCTAGGACAGAGCTGCCAACTTTCAGGACTCTGGTTGAGTAAAAATTTTAAAATACAAAAGGTTAGCATGCCATAAACTACAAAAAGCATCAAAGGTGATTAGCTTTTAGAGCAGGAATCAACAACCTCTTTCTGAACGGGGGCCAGAGGCCATGTCTGTGAGAAGATGGAGGGCCACATTGAGTTACAAACTTGAATTCTTTTTAGGACCACTATTTGCTGGGTGCATGTGATATTTCATTTGTGGATTGAGGGCCAGATGATTTCAGCTGTTGTAAAGGAATCCAAGATTCTATACTTTGAACCAAAATGGTGCATTATGACACATTTCCTGAATCAATGTGATGCTAAATTTAAACTAATTTCAGCCAGCTCACCAAACAAAATTAGTTATGGAAAACTGCTAATGTGACCAAAATGCGAGATTTTTTTACAAATGAATATAAATATAAGACACAGATACATGAATGGTTGCAGCTCTGATAGTATGAAAAGTATGTAAAGAATGCAGAAAAATATTTGAATATATGTATTTGAGAGCCAATAGTATAATGCACAAATCTCTAGACATTTCAATTTGTTTTCCTTATACAAAAACAACTTAAAATATAAAATAACTTGTATTATCTTAAATTACAGTACAGCAAAACAAGCAGGTGTAAAAGTGCACATTTTCCTTAACACAGAAAAAACTGAAATATACTTACTGACTGAACTCATAGTTTAAGAAAAAGTATTTTAATACTGATGTGTAAAAGAAATTTACTTGTATTACAAGAATTTGGACAGGAAGATTAGTGAAGGTAATGAAATTATAAAGTACTTTTTGTGATAACTTCTATTTCTTAGAGCCTTCTGTCCAGTTTTCTCACAGAAATTTTATTCTTTATATAAAACACTTGCTTGTTTTTTTTATGGTACATTATTTTTAATATTGATTTCTTACTACATAAAAGATACAAAGAAGTAGAACTAAAGCTCAACAAGCCCCAAAGTTTCTTGAAAAACAACCACAGTTGCTTTTTTCTGTTTGCTCCACTCACAAAATTTAGGTTTTATTATTTAGTGAGAATGGTAATTTAGAGCTATAACTGGGGAGTTGGAAGCCAAATGGTTTAACAATAATTAAGATTATTTAGTACTTAACTTTAAAGTGTTTTGGAATATCATGGAAGGTAAATTATGGTGGTAGGCTAACTTGTGTGATTACCTCAAGAAATTAGAAAAACTGTGTTTATGAACAATCAAGGAAAAAAATGAATGTGAACTGCCAGCAGTGCTCAAGCTGTATAATCCAGGACCTTAAAAATAAAGGTGATGGAGTACATGGATTTGGAGATATGTTGTTTTTTTTTGTTCATCCACGTGACTGTGATGTCATTAGTGCTGGCAGAAAGCAGCCGTTAAGTAGAGCAACAATATGCAGACCAAGTACATACAATTCTGTTTGTTGCTAGAAAGTTAAAACTTGTTTATTCAATTAGATTTGTTGCTTAACACCAATCTGATTTAAACATCTAGAGTTATATAATTTTCTCAAGATCAGAACTTTATTAGGTTAAAGCAATCTGGGATGCTGTCCTTTTCAGGACAAGAATCTATAAATCCAATACTACAAAAAATTATTTTGCTCTGGAGTAAACAGAAACGCTCCAAGAAAACCCACTTTAACGAAGCAAGAACCAAATTATCTTTCTGCCCAGTGCCCTTGACGCATGCTGTAAAGAAATCACTTAGTTAATAAGCATTCTACACAAGTATAATGTGAAACAGATCCTACTTGAAAGATGACTTATGATATGGCACTGCTGAGATTATCAATCATGTTAAGAGGAGATAAATATTTTATCCAAGTGGCTGGGGTAGCTGCAAGTTGAAAGAATTACTGTGTCTGTGAATTATGTCTGTGTGAAGATTTGTAATTCTGACAAATTCTCATATTAATAAGGTCTAGGGTTCTTTCAGAAACGTACGTCTGGTAATGAAGCAGGGCATAATTCAGGAGGGTGAGGACTTTTTCATTTGCTCTGTTTTAAAACATTTGTATTCTCTTATATTGGTACTCTATTATATTACAGCAGTGCCATATCCTAATAAAGGTCTGATACAGGCTCTTTAGATTGTGATAATGTTTGTAATGGTGCATCCCTGTTAATATCACCTATGTGTCACAGGTAGTTAATTTTATTACTTGTTTTACTAATGATATCATTAACATGTTTGTTACAAGATACGTTTGAGCTAAATGCTAAACTTACGAACTTCATGAAGTTAAAGAAAGTGATTACTGTATTGTCTAATCTTAATCTCAAATTTCTCAATTCTTTCCTGTTTTTATTGGGTTTTTTTGTTGTTTTTTTAAGGAAAATAATGGCTTGAGTCTTAGAGAAATTAAGGGCTATGTGCCATTTATTACATCCTTAACAAAATGGTATTAAGTAAGGTTTGGCTTTACACCTATCAACTGTCAGGGTCATCAAGTTAAGACTCTTCACAATTACAGAGGATATCCATAGCTAGAATAATTTAGTGTGCAGCCACACAGCTTAGAGGCAACACTGTTTCCAATGTATCAAAGCAGATAATTACCCAGTCAAGTAATGCCACCTGAAGACTAAGTAACTGTACTGGAAGCAAATAATAATTTATTTTTTTTCAAAATGGAAACAAAAGCTTTGATGAAAAATAATAAAAGTTATCACTTAACAACTGGTAAAGTAGGAAAAAAAAAATAAACTTATCTCCATTTTGTTCCAAATTAAAAAAAAAACATGGAATGAGAGTACAAAGAAATAGTCTTAATGATATCACTGATAAATGAGAAATAATAGTGCAACAGAACTGAATATAGAGTCACATGTGTCAGGTGGATGTGGCACATGATGATTTACAAGTGAAATACAGTTTATGTTTACTGTGGGGTACATGAGAGCTAAAGGTTTGTGACACATGAAAAAAGTTCTTATAGAGGTCAACACTGAACAAGAATAGCTATTTATGTAAGAGGAAGTAACATACCATACTGGAATTGTGTTGTTTTTTTAAATTTGAGAGATTTATGGGTTATCTCTAAGAGTTGACTGCCTTTTTTTCTAATTCAGTTGTTTCTTGTGTTTATGTTTTTGATCTCAGGTAAAATCTACATTGTTGTTACACATATAGATACAGTAACAGAGATAATTAAGAAAACATACCAACCATATCTATACATATTGAGGTATAAACAATGAATAATTACAATGAGATATCAAATCTATTGATAGTACATGTTATTCTCATAGAAAACACACAAGTGGATAAACTCTACAATACACCTGTATTTTTTATGTAAATCCTGTGCTTAACATAGTACAACACACCTTGTTTTCACACTGCTATGCAGTTTATCAATGTGCTATCATATAATATTGTTCCATTTGTCCTATATTTCACCCAGGACATTTACTTGTCTCTTAAAATTCTCAGATTTCCAGATAACTTGTTTTGTATTATCATAAAACACATTGAAATCAGTACACCATATTAAAATTATCGTTTGTCACTAACTAAAGACACATTGTTTTGTTCATCTTTTCATCAAGATACCTCACTCAAATATATTTATTTAACATCACAATTAAGGAATCTGATGAATTTTAAAAAACACTGGACATGTTCAGCTAACTAGACCATTTAGAAAATTCTATGATCTCTGTATAAAACTATTACTGGCAATTGTAACACAAGTCAGTAAACAGAGCAAACTACAGTACAAATATTCACTTGGATTTATTATACAATGATTTGTTAAAATATTATTATTTAATGAAACTTCATTCCTAATTTGTTCCACAATTTCTTATTTACTTTTATATTTCCATTTACTTCTCATAGTTTCCAGTAGAAACTAATAAAACTATTTAAATATATTAATTATTCACCAATCGAATATCTGGTTATTCAGCCATTTGATCAGTAACCATGATCCAACCAAAACACTATTATATCTCCACCTGAATATATTGTGATTTTTGGAAATACTACTAAAATATATGTGCAATTCAACTAATTTTGAGGGGCAGCTTGCATACACAGCTCTGTATTCTTGATAACTGTAGCAATAATAAACCTATGTTCCATATCAAAACACAAGAAATATCCTAAAAATATTTCAATTATGAAATACTTCTCTAATTCAGATTTAACCACTTATTCCAGCTGGAAGTTAGTGTGCATCAGAAAATAGTGGGAAACTTAAACAGCAGCAATATATGTATTTTCCACACTGTAGATAAATGTTTTATTACTGTATAATTTGGTTATTATTGGAGATAAGCCAAAATGCTGAAAATTGTATGTACAACCTTTGGCTTGTAGAATTTTGTTATGGTACAAGTTTTGGTAAAACTGGGCTATTCACAGCAACCACTGCATTAACAATAACGAAATTATTCTATAAAAGATTTTTAATTTTCAATATGTGGTAAATTTAATATAAATTTGGTTTGCTCTTGGTCCACTGAGACAGCTTGTCAAGTTTGGTCTGAATTAGTCAACTCGTTCAGGAAAAGAATGTTTTTCTTGATGTTGAATACTTCCTGTACTAATATGGCTTGATATGTAAAGTGCATATGTGAAGAAGGCTTGTACTCCCATTTTTATAGATCATTTTTACAATGTCACTGAGCTATAATATGTGAAACTGCAAACTATAATTCATGTATAAATAAAGACAAACAGGCTGATGTTGAGAGCCATAGTTCACTTGAATGTTACTTTGCAAAGTTTCAATATCATTGGTTATGCCATCCTCAAATTATTAATACATTATAAGAACTTATACAACAAAGGTAGCTTCCATTTGTTTATGATTAGTGAAAGTCAATTAAATCTTTTAACATAACATAATGTTTACAGGTAACAAAGAATCTATTGGTCCATCTTGGTTCTCCCATCCTCTGAACTATTCTATAACTATTAAATATTTTTAAAAAAATATTAAAATCAGTCACTGTCATTCATATAATTATCAAGCTTTCTCTTAAACTCACTGCTTTCACAACAACTGAAGGTAACCCATTCCAGAAGCCATCTACCCTTTTAGAAAAATAAAATTGTCTTGGCTGAAGATAACTCCTATTTTGTTAAAATTTGTAATTGTGTCCCCCTAGTTCTACCAATCTAATACTTAAGAAAAAACATAATACATCAACACTAAGGATGTTCCTTTACAGTCTTAAAACCTCAATCAGTTCTTAATCTCTCCTCAAATGACAACCCTCCATCCCAGACACAATTCCACTAACCCTCCTCTGAACCTTTCACAACAATTCTATGTTCTTCCTAATATGTCGAGCTCAAAACTAAACACAATATTTCAATGTGGCCTAACCAGTGACGTATACAATTAAATTATAACCTCTTTATGTATTCAATATTTCTGTAGATAGAACTTAAAATCCTATTTTAACTAGTAACATCACAATGTTTAATAACAAGAGACTGACCAACCATAACACCAAGATCTTTTTCCTTCATTATACTGTTTAGGTCATTGTCATCCAAATTACACTTGTTTTACAGATTATGATAACTCACAAACACTACCTTGCATTTATTATAATTGAAACCCAACAGCCATTTATTTGCTCAGCTCTCCTAAGTCACAAAAAAATTATATCATAAACAATGCTGTGGATTTTAACATCAGTTATTCTATGTTTTGACAGGAGAATACATGTTGTAAGATAAGCCATTTCTTGACAATAACACTTCTCATATCCTAGATATTTATTACAGCAATATTTTCTCATATGGTACATGCACAAAAATCTAAAAAACTTTCAGTTCCTGATCATATACTGCAGTAAACTCATGTTTCCAACATTTATGAAACAACCATACATATTAATAATCCTATCCATTGACCCATAGCACACTGCATTATTTTTGCATGTGTTTTGAAACTTTACATATTAAGTTAATTTATATTAGAAGTAATGAAATATTTGAATTAATGTGACTATATATTTATCAACTGATCACATTACAAAAATATTTTCAGGTTTATGCAGATTTTTGTTCAATCATGTGGTTGCTACATTATATTAGATCATTTCATATTAAATGGCCAACTTATGCTCAGTTAAAGAGTGACTGAGATTAGGATAAGCTGAATACAGTAATATGACTGTATGCTATTCAGTATTGATGAGAGCTTTGCTTTTCATTTGTCGGTTATGCCAAGTTGAATTATACTTGTTTATGTGTTTCTTTGGAATCCTATACAAGATGATGTCTTTAAAAGAATTGAAACTACTTTTTTTTTGTACAAATTTAAATTGGGAAAAATGCAGTTGAGGCTGCTAAAAAACATCAATTTGGCATTTGGACAAGGGACTATTTTTTGGCAAACTATTTGATGTTGGTTCCAGAAATTTTGTTCTGGTGATATTAATGTGTTTTCTTATTACAAAGCCATGTCGGGCCATCTGCTGAGCCTACCAAGGGGAATCAAACTACTAATTTCAGCATTGTAAATCTGATGGTGGTAAGAACCTTGAAAATGAATCCAAATGAATGCCTCAATCTGTTTATAATGAAAAAAGTTAAGAATTATTGTGAAAGTTAACCCACAAATGACAGTTTAGGCACTTGCAACAGACTTAGAAGCTTCCAGTACAACTGTTTCTTGTCATATGTCTGCAATCGGATAGGTTAAAAAATTGGACAAATGGGTACAGCACGAATTAACAGAAGGGTAGAAACCAGATAGAAACAAAAGGTAGTCACATTCTGAAAGCAAATTGTTACCTGTGATGAGGAGTTGGTCCTATACAACAACTGGAAGAGATCAGGACAATGTTTAAATGGAGATGAGTTTCCAAGATGTGTGCCAAAACTGTCTTCACACCCAAAAAGATTATGGTGACAATATGGTAGTCTTCAGAGGGAATTATCCATTACTCCTTTCTTCAACCAGGTAAAACAATTATAGCATGGTCTTACTATCAACAAACTGATAAAATGCATGAAAAGTTAACCACCAAACAGCTATCATTAGTAAACAATTATGGACCAATTCAGTTGCAAGATAGCACCAGACCCCATAACTCAAAAATCATCATTTTAAAATTAAGAGAATTGAAATATGAAATATTGGAGCATCCACCATACTCACCTGACTGATTAGCATCTTTTCTGAAATTTGGATCTGTTTTGTCAGAACAAAATATTTAGGAACCAGGAGACTATTGTCGAAGCCTTCAAAGAGTTTACTGCCTCTAAAACAATAGAGTTAGTTCTAAAGATATGAGATATTTTCCTTAATATCCCATTGGAAAAAAAATCACTCTAGCAAATGGAGCATATTTTGATTCATAAAATTGATGTTTGTTAAAAATATGGCATTTTAATTTTTACCTATCCAATCAGTCATTTCATATGAAATGAACTAATACTTACATATAAGTTGTAAATTCTAATTATTCAAACAGGATACTTTGTAAACAGAATCATGCCTTTTGTCAAAATATCCAAAACTTTTACAGTTGCATTACAATCCTATACCAACCTACTCGCAGAGCCTACAATAACTAGCACAGACATGAATATTACACTATATAAACATGTTCATCACTATCAGTGATATTGCATTGCAATATGCATTAATTTAGTGTCAAGTTTTTATAATACTTCATCCATGCACGAACACAATAGTACTAAACAATTTCCATAATAATATTTGCATCTCAGAAGCATACAGTAGTCTCATAGCCAACAATTTCCAATTAAAACCAAAACTATTAATCCAATTTCATTTTAATTAACTTTAAGTCTTTATTCTTTCCTGTCATCAGCATCTTGTTTGCTGCTTGAAAAACAGTACATTTTCCTGATATATTACTCCAATATTCAATTAATATAATTACTCACTGGTATGAGTTCAACAGTTTGTACAAAGATCCATAAACAACAGTCAGTAACAAATTCTCAGAAAGCCTTCCATGGGGCAAGTTTACTTACTGTAAATGAATCATTTCAGTATTTTTCAATTACATTTTTTCCTCAAGACTTATCTCTATATTACTGATATTATACATTGACATCTACATTTTGCTTTACACAATTGAAGATATGCTGTCTCTTACATGGTGGTCTTCATCAACTGATGCTGCTACCTACAACATTCCCACTGTTTAAGGGTTAAGAGAAAAAATCTCTCAGGGTATTATGTGTTCTATGACCAATGTCATGGGAACTTTTATTAATACATCAAAATCCATAAGATCAAAATTACTTATCTAATGAAAACAGTTGGTTGTTTAGAGCAAAATAATTGGGCTATCTACACCAAACAACTGGTAAAAAGATAAAATTATTAAAATATGTAAAAAGGAAACATGATACAACCAAATATAGTCCAAATTACCTATTAAAATGTTAGAGTTAAAAAGACCAATGGCCTTAAATATTTAAAAATACAACTGAAGTGAAAAATTTCACCATCACCATCACCTAATTTATCCAACTGCACCTGAATATGAAGACCAAAAGGAATGATAGCAGACCATCTATTCTAAAAAAATCATGGCCCACTGAGGAAGGAAAACACAATACCAGGTGGGATACTGTGGTAAAAATCAAATTTTGAAGTATACAGTGAAGACAGTTACAAATGGCAAAGGTATAGGAGGTTCATGTGACTTAGCATGTAAACTCTGAACCGGAGAAGTGAGGAAGTCCCTTGTGCAGAGCCAAAGCCCCTGATGGTAAATAGGGTCCAACATCTTCAAGGCCCAGGTCCTGGCAGAGTCATAGACCAGAAACCAATAGTCCATTAAATCCCCTAGGATTAAAAAAGAAGACTGTAACTGCTTAATGAGGGCATCAAGTTCTGACAGATCATAGTTCTCTTCAGGAGCCAGGTAGAAAGAACAAATAGTGTTGGCACAACCCAAGATAGCACAGATGACTACAGCTTCCAAGGATGTATCAAATGGCAAAAATAGGTGGGTACATGCTAATCAATCAGCAGTGCCACCCCATCATGCACTCATCCATCACACAACTTGTTATTTCTGTGCAAAGAAAACTGCTGAAGGGTGACTGTACTGGCAGGTTTAAGAAATGTTTCCCATAAGGAGACACACACAGAATGGTAAGAATCAATCAAATCCTTAATGTCATCTATATTTAAATGAAAGCCCCAACAGTTCTGCTGGATCAGAGTGGCCATTTTTATTAATGTGGAAGAAAATGTGATGGGGACCCATTCCGTTTTTGGCCACGTTTTTTTTTTCTTTATTAGCCATGGAGGTCTATCAACCTTCATGGCTCCTGTCTTGGATTGAGTAGGCAGGTCTCTGTCTGTATACAATGAACAATTGATCATTTTACTTGTAAGGGCTGAAGAAGAGAAAGGACCTGAGGAAACACTCACACCTGAAAACAAAGGAAGTGGTACCAGGGACCCATTGGAAGAGCTGGCAGGACATGTGGAAGTAGACATAAATTCATCAACTCTTTGAATCACAAAAAGCAAACAATTCTTCAGATGTTTTGCAAATGATTATGTTGGAAGCATGAAGAGATCTGTGTGCACTCCCATTATATCAGTGGAATAGAGAGCAGTAAGAGACGTGTGGACCACTACAGTTAACACAGTATGGTTCTAATTTTCACTCGTATGTATCATGGTCTTTGCCACCACAATGAACACATGTTAAAGAACCACAACGTGATTTTTTGAGTGACCAAACTATTGGCACTGGAATCATATGAGAGGGTTGGGAATGTATGGCCACACCTTACAGTTTAGATAACCTATTTTGACTCTGGCAGGAGAAAATGATGGTGTAAATATCAATATCAGAACATCAGTAGACACCATAATTCGGTCTTTGTGAGGGAGATTTGGTGCACAGCAGAAACAGATTGGCTGGAAAACAAACGAGGATCTCTGACTCAGGAATATTCTTAAAATCCCTTTCAACTGTAACTCCTCAGGGAGAATTCAAAGTTACATGGGGAGTAACCTTGATAGATATATCCCCAATAGCTTTTGATTTCAAGAAGAGTATGGTATGTTGTGGTGAAGATATTTCCACCAAAATGTTTCCAGAGCACAACTTCTTTACTCACTTAGGATATCCAGCAGGCTCCTCTAATCTCTTTTTTTTTTAAAAAAAGGAGACATCTGCATTATAGATCTCTCAGATAAAGAATGGATAATTATACAGAGGTTTCCATACATGGCAGTTTTCTATAATCTGTTTGTTTTTCAATTTTTTCATTTTTATTTATTTTTTCATAAATGGGGGTATACATAATAACGATGCTACATTTCAGTACCCACTGACCACACCCACCACAGACCCCTACAAGGGGATGCACTACAATGTCAAACAAGAACACTGCAGCAATGCCAGGGCTTTATGAACACTATGCCCAAATACCAGTATCAGACACAATGTCCTTAACACCTGTGGAGAATGTCCAACACTGGTATTCAGTTGACTCTAGCCAATGTGAACTAGCCGAATGACTTAAGGGAGGTTACCCCAAAGCTGCCCGTCCACAGGAATTCAAGGCCAGTGGTGCATTGGAGTTGAGCTCTTCAACCACCAGATTCCTCTCCATCCCTTCATGGGTTGTCATGGATGGCAAACACATGGGTGGATGTTTAGATCCCAAAGGAGGTAAACTGAAAGTACAGAACCTTCTCTGGGAGATCTTATCACCACATACAGAAATCCACCTTGAGGAAAACAGCCTATCTCTAAATAGTCATTTGTTAATAGCATTTAAGCTGCAGGAAAACAAACATCTATAATATTTCAGAACTGTCCAGAGCTATTATGCTCTGTTTAAGCAGAAAAATAGTTAGTTTACATTATCTATTGTGGTTGCCTTCATATCTTATAACAGATAAGAAACAAAAAAGGTTTTTGAGACAAAACAAATGTATATCCATAAAATACACATATGGATGTATTAACTGTGCCTAAAACTGTATGCAATTTGTTGGGTGTTAATAACAACTTTTTTGCCATCCATGTCCTAAAAGCATTACAGAATCACATGAAATTCACCAAGTTTTCCCCAATTTTTGTCTAAAATTAAAAAGAAAGCAAAATATAAAGTTCACCCACTTTTCCCAGTTTGCTGGAACCACGTGTTTAGAACACCTTGCCAGTTTTGTTTTTACTTAAAAACCTATTCAACAGATTTTATA
This sequence comes from Carcinoscorpius rotundicauda, assembly GCA_011833715.1. Lineage (NCBI taxonomy): Eukaryota > Metazoa > Arthropoda > Merostomata > Xiphosura > Limulidae > Carcinoscorpius > Carcinoscorpius rotundicauda. Next base: position 89,454,266 of record CM022393.1, on the reverse strand, counting down.
ATTCTGTTACTAGTATTTGTTTTTAATGAAAAAAGACTGACTAAATGTGTAACTTAGTAATCAACCTTTCAAAAACAATATGTAAAAATATCAGAATTTTGACAAAAAAAATATCTTCATTTGTATCACTAATAATTATGAAAGATTTAAATATTCCACAAAAAATTTCAATTATATTATACAAGCTTCTCATAATATATGTTTTCCTTTCATATAATTTAAATACAAATTTTAAAAAAATAATCAATTTATTTTTATTAGTAAAAATGTGGATAATTAAATGTAAATGTAAACAGATAATTCTTGTTGCAAATATTTACTTTGGTAAGGTTAGTAGGTGACCACTATTATAAGCTAACTTGTTTTGTCACCAGAACTGATATTGTTGCACAATACATTTTTCTCTATAGGTGCACTTGTGCATGTACAGTAACCTGGATTTAAAAACTTGGTTCAGAACTACAATACACAGATTGTTTACTTGTCTTGATATCTTTGAAGTTTTTTTTTTCCTTCTAAATTTTAATGTTTATGTATGTTGTTTTTATATATAACTTTGAAATTTAATCAAAATAAGTACTTGTTTCTTACATCTTTTGTGTAAGTGATAACCTTTCAATATTTTATTTTTCAGACAAATTTGCTTTACTGAGTTATCTCCCAAAATTATGATAAAAATAGTTAATAATTAAAAGGCAAAAATGTGTGTCTTGTGTGTGTGTGTTCTTAGAACTAAGCCACATCAAGCTATCTGTTGTGTCCACAGGTTATAAATCAAACCCCTGATTTTAGCATTATAAATCTGAAGACTTACCACTGTCCTAATAGGAGTGAGTTAATTATAGTACACATGTGGGAGAGAACCAGCAGGTCAATATTCAGTAATAACCTAAAGACTTTTGCTCAGGTAAATGTAGTTAAAATAGAGAATCCCAAAATATGCAGTGAAGTCTGTTCTTTTACACTGAGATGTTTCACTTGTCTGTTATACACATATCTCTAGGGTCAAGCTAAGCACCAACCTTATTAGAGGTAAAGCATTAAATTAAACACAACCACTAGTACCAAGAGTAACAAACCAGTAGGCTATTACACCTTTTATAAGTTTTACAGAGACCACAAACAATTATTTTTACCAGTGCATTTGAGTATAAAACATAAATGCACCAGTAGTGATGAAATAAAATACAACTGCAACCACAAATATCTCAACAATGCTTAAAACGTGGCTTATAAAATTGTTGAAAGCTTCTATCAAAAACTAGTATGTCTTTAAGTTATCAATAACAAACAAAAAAAAAAGAACTCACAGTATACAATGTTTTGTATAGAATTTACAAATAATATGTATTAATTTATTATTAAAACCACAAATATTTGAGATTTTATGTTATTTTTTCTCAAACAACACTTATAATGTTCCTTATGACATTTCAAGATAATATATTGGTATGTATAATCATTTGCAATGACTAAATGAATCTTTACAAAATTTGTTTTCTTTATTTAAAAAATTAACAATGCTCAAAAAAAATTGTTAACAATGTTATTTAAATTGTGTTTCAGCAAAACACTTTATAAACATAATTCTATACATGTTCAGTTTATGTATGAAAACAGGGAAATGGTTCAGATTATTTACATGCAATAAGCCTGATTAATTTATCTCCAAATTATAACTGAAAAAGGTATTCTGTTTCTACTACTAGTTTTCTCAACATTTTATTTCAAGCTCTAAATAAATTGTTCTGCTGTATATTCAATAAATAATAAAGGATTCGTGCATCATGCATATATAGTTATTACTGAATTCAACAACATACAGAAGATCTTATACAAATGTAAGAGTTAGATAGTGTAAGTTCTTCAAATTTACTGACTTCTCTATTTATCTAACATCCTTATTTATTTATAGTTGGTTGTTCAATTTTATGCAATGCCACTGAAAGCTAATGTGAGTCAAACCACCATGTTATGCCAGTTGAGACAACTAGAAATAAACTGTTTCTTTTGTATAAGGAGAAGTGAAGTTCATTTTATTTGAGTGTTAAACCTCTAAAATTAACAGATAATAATTTGAATGAAAAAAAAAATGTTTGTTATGATTATAAACAAAAATACTGCCAAGCCATTGCTTTAAAGTAATTCCCTATTAGAAAGAGATATCACATAAAGGTATAAAAGTAAACCCCAATATATATTTAAGTATGAAAAGCCTAATGTATAACTTTAAAAGTTATTTAATTCTTAACGAGCAACTGGCTCTGTGTAAGAATATATAGCATGTTATCTTATGGAATAAGCAGTTTATGTGTACAGTCCTAGCAATAAATATTTTAATACTCATTTAACTCTCTAACAGAATATCTGACAGTACTTTTAGCTTTCCAGGTATATCATATTGAATAAAAAATTAATTTTCAATCCTACATTATTTTCAAACAATTTACTTGTGATATTATTCCAAACGAAACAACCAGGAGTGACAAGAACCAACACAGGACTTGGAGCAACATTCCTGTCAGGCACCCTTTCTTTCTGTTTTTTAACAGTTTTAAGAACTTGTTAAAAAGATCCCAAATTAAGACAGCAACAAGCTCATAGAATAAACAAACTGATAGCAACAGACATTTATAGCTCAAAGTGTAAGTGCAAAACATGCTTTATAGCATAATCAGGTTTCATTTGCCCAGGTCCCTGAACAGTTGCCTCCTTTGTTCCTCCCACCCATTGGCAGGTCTAGAATTGGAAACAACTTATGCATTTATCATGATACCGAATCAATTGATTATTAATGGTTGTAATATAACTAAAGGAATTTTTGCTCACCTCTAATAATGTAATTTCTTGATAAACTATTTCTTCTACAAACCCAAAAGGGGATTTTGACTGTTCTTCTGTATATCGAACTCCACCATGTACATGTCCACTTGAGGTATTGCTTCCAGTACTGTGTGACTGTTCCATTTTTACATCTATATATACACTATACAGGCAGTTGCCAATATGTCCTCAGCTCAAATCATGCAGCCTATTGAAGAATAATACAGCTTTACTCCAAATTTATGAACTTAATATTTTCCAAGTTGTTCTTATATTTTGTAAACTAATAATTGTAATATGTGTACACTGCAAGCTTTTAGTTTTAGTTAAATAACTTCAATATCAGTACTAGTATTAATAAGCCTACTAGTACAACTGTGGTTGTGCTACGTTGAGTAGCGATGTAATACTTGGCTATGTCAGTCTATGAACAACCACTCTGACACCAACACTGTACGGATATTCAGTGTGTGCCTCAGCACAGATAATTCATAGTCCTGCTCTCCGACATCAACTTACATAGGAAAAAGGTATTGTTTGTGTAGGACTATGCTGCTTAGTACCATACTCTACTACACAATGTAAAATATTATATATTATCATAACTGTTATTAGTGTTAGCACAGCTGAGACGTCGTAGTACTACACTAGATAATCACTTAAAGGGTTCCACTTCATTACTCATTATTTAAAAACCTTCCTGAAACAAATGTAACAACTACTAACAGTACTTTTCACAGATATCTTTGTACTTAAAATGTAAAATTATGCATTCCTTATAATTTCTCTCTCTCTCGTGTTTTTAATAATCTCCTAAACAACAAATACAGGCAAATAATAAGGAACAAGTTTCACCCATTAACGTCTTGACAAAAGTGACATCTACCTTTTATTAAAACTGAATTAAAGATTTATGAACTGTATATTTTTTGAATTTCACGCAAAGCTACACGAGAGCTATCTGGGCTAACTGTCCCTAATTTAGCAGTATAAGACTAGAGAGAAGGTAGCTAGTCATCACCACTTACCGCCAACTCTTGGGATACTCTTTTATCAACGAATAGTGGGATTGACCGTAACTTTAGAAAGCCCTCACGACCGAAAGGGCCAGCGTGTTTGGTGTGACGGAAATTGGAACTCACGACCCTAACCACCTGGCCATGCCGGGCCGTTTTATGAACTGATATACAGCTAAAAATAAAAACAAGTACATAAATCTATACATTAAAAACACAATAAGTATGAATGTATTATTATATTATACAAAATATATTAATTCGACAAATAAAAGTAATATTAAAATTAGACAGTACGCACTTTACCAGCCACTGATATCGAAATCTGATTCTAAATGTCGTAATCCTCCAGACTTACCGCTGCGTAAAAGGAAAGTGATGGTACTAGTAAAAATAATAGAACTAATAGTTTAGCACCAGTAAAAGTGGTACTAGTTATAATGAAAAGTGGGTTAAACAATTTTAAGACTACACAGTGACTAAATGACCCCGATGAAAAAAGAAGGCAGATAACCAGTTGTACATTAAAATAATAAAGATACATAATGTTCAGTATTTTGATTTTCAGGGAGAAATTATGTAATTTTTATTGTGTGATATTTTCACTGTAATTTGTTTTTTATTGTAGCATTATAGGTCCTAAAGCTTAACGTTGAGCCATCGAAGTACCTCGCTGCCTCATATTATCACGTATAATATTAATACCAGTGCCATTTTTTTTTTCAGTATTCAATACGTGTAGTGTGGCACGTTGTATGTTTTCTACCTCTGTATTAATGTACGAAATTTCAGAGGTTTTTATTGAGACTTATCATATACATTGTTGCTCAGATTTTTTTTTCTTAATTTCGCGCAAAGCTACACGAGGACTATGTGCGTTAGCCATTCCTAATTTAGCAATGTAAAACTAGAGGGAAGGCAGCTAGTCTTCACCACTCACCGCCTACGCTTGGGTTACTCTTTTACCAACGAATAATGGGATTGACCGTCACATTATAATGGCCTCACGGCTGAAAGGGCAAGCATGTTGAGTGCGACGGGGATTCAAACCCGCGACTCTCAGATTACGAGTTGAACGCCTTAACCCACATGACTATGCTGGGCCTTTGTGGTTCAGAAATATCATTAAGTTAGTTTCGTCCTATATATATACGCTGTGTTTTTCAGACTGATCTGCAATGGACCCGTCTCACATTTCAGGAAACTAAAACAGGTCAGAAACTGTAGATATGACCTGTTCAATGTTGCTTCTGACTTCATTCTCACCCAGTAATGGGTTCCAGGGTTGTGTCCTAAATCACACTTTACGCGAATCATAATGCACTAGATTGGCTAATGGTCATCTCGTAGAGAGGCCCAATGATTTAGACAACATAAAAAGTGTAAATTTCAGTTCAGCATAAATGTACACTTTACGGAATATATTTCCTTATTTTAAGCCCATAAATTGCAATACCTTTATCCATGTTAACAGAAATGGTGTAATTACTCCAACAAACATTCTTCTAGTGAAGAATATTGAAAAAAACTTCTTAACAAAAGATTAAGTATCAATGTAAAAAATAAAAACACCATCATTGAATGTTAAAGAATGTAATTAATGTTTTATATTATATTATTTTTAGATGCAAAAAGAGATGCTGTTCTAATTGGTTGTTAAAATATTATTGCTTTATGTTATTGCATTGGAAAAAAAAGATTTGTGTTACAAAACATATATTAGATATTATGTACATATGTTTATTTATATAAATAGCTTTATGTATACGTATACCTCCATTTCAAGTGTTCAAGAACTAAAATTTGTGCTGTTGCTACGAAACCCCATTGTACACTCAAAGGAAACACAACTCCCACTTAGCTTGTAGTACAGGCATACTTTCCAGGCAAATAGATGAAACTTAATGAGTTCAAAATGGTATGCTCATATAGTTTTCAACGTTCAACTAGATTATTGGCGTGATTTTCTCAAAACAGTGGACGACATTCTACATGAGAAAATTCGCTCAGTGTTTTAGAAAGTAAAGGTTACAGAATTTTTAATCACTTAACAATTCTACCTTATGAAATAAATCAAGTGATAAACATGAGAATGTAAAGCTTACATTATGCGTGAATAGCTCAAAAATCCTTTTCAGCAGAGTTTCAAAACTACTGTTTAACAAACTTAATAGTTTGTTTGTTTGTTTTCTGAATTTCGCACAAAGCTACTCGAGGGCTATCTGTGCTAGCCGTCCCTAATTTTGCAGTGCAAGACTAGAGGGAAGGCAGCTATCATCACCACCCACCGCCAATTCTTGGGCTACTCTTTTACCAACGAATAGAAGGATTGGCTGTAACTTTATAACACCCCCATGGCTGAAAAGAGAAGTATGTTTGGTGTGACGGGGATTTGAACCCGCGTCCCTCAAATTACGAGTCGCACGTCTTAACACGCTTGACCATGCCGGGCCACAACTTAATAGTATGATGGTCACATGACCTAACGTTGAAGTATATCAAGCAACTATCACCAGCTACCCCATTCAGTGAAACTCTGCTCAAAAGCATGAAAAACAAAGGTTGCTAAGCTCTTCAGTTCTGTTGCTCAGAAAATTAACATTTAGTAGCTTGTAGATTAAGGAATACTACTTCCTTTGTAAACTGTAGTCATCAAGATCAGCGACTGTTTTAAATTACACACGAGTGTAACACATATATGCTGTTTCATGTCATAACTTAAGGGTTTAAAAGCAATAACCATGACATCTTTTCAGTCATTAGTTTTTGATTAACTGACCATTCTACCTTTTGATGACCGATCATTCATACTGATTGGAAAGTCGACATTGATGTTTTGTCCAACATATACAGTAGACTCTCATTGTTTCGAAGTCGCTAGAACCGAATATATCACTTGTATCTAAGTTGTTGACTGGTTCGGCCAACTGTCCATATAAATACATAGTAACAAAAGCCCCTTGAACCAAAATGCATGTATCGAAGTGTCGGCTTGTAACGATGTATAATTGTAGTCCCTAGGGTGTGAAAAGCATCAATATTACATCCTTTGTATCGAACAAGGTAGGAAGATATTTATTTTTCTCTTCTTCCCTAAATTAATTGTCACCGCTGCCGGTTCCCGACCACCCGCTACGCCGCTAGCAAGTGCAATTAGTCAGTCTCCGCGCAACAATGTGTGGTGCCACCATCAAAATCTTACACTTGAGAAATAGCGGACTGCAGATGGGGTAATAGATTAGCCTAGCAATGTTTTTACAACAATTATGGTCAACAACACTTTAAACCCCTGCCCGCCCCAACTCACCTGAGATATAAAATTTTCAGATTATGGCTTGAGTAGATTATGCCTGGGCAGCCTGCATGCTGTGGCCCATAAAAGGCCACAGTCAAATTAAACAGATCATTCATCATTGATCATGGCGAAGCACAAGCTTGTTTGTTTGTTTGTTTTTTTGGAATTTCGCACAAAGCTACTCGAGGGCTATCTGTGCTAGCCGTCCCTAATTTAGCAGTGTAAGACTAGAGGGAAGGCAGCTAGTCATCACCACCCACCGCCAACTATTGGGCTACTCTTTTACCAACGAATAGTGGGATTGACCGTAACATTATACACCCCCACGGCTGAGAGGGCGAGCATGTTTAGCGCGACGCGGGCGCGAACCCGCGACCCTCGGATTACGAGTGCACGCCTTAACGCGCTCGGCCATGCCAGGCCACGCACAAGCTTGTATCGATAGAAACTAAAATTTCAGCAATAGAAGAAGTTGAAAAAAAAAGTTAAAACAAAAACAGAAATAGCAAAAGCATTTGATGTGCCTCTGAACACTTTGTCAACATGGTTGAAAAATAAAGAGGCCATATTGTCTTCTCGAGACAACTTTTGTCCCAGTAGAAAACGCATGCGAACTGCAAAACATTCTGACCTAGAAACGACATTGCTTCTGTGGTTCAAAAATGCTAGATCAGATAATGTTTCTATCTCTGGGCCTGTTATGCAAGCAAAGGCAAGAAAACTTGCTGATCAAGTGGGAATCACTGACTTTTGCATGAGTGATGGGTGGTTGACCAGATTCAAAAAAAGACATGGCATTCAATTTCGTACGATCTGTGGTGAGTCTGTTAGTGTAGAACCAGAGCAAAAAAACCAGTGAACATCAACAACACTGCCACGCCTGCTAGAAAACTACAGCCCACTGGATGTCTTCAACGCAGATGAGTCTGGCTTATTTTTTAAACTTCTGCCAGACAAGTCTCTTGTTATCAAGGGAGACTCCTGTCACGGCGAGAAGCGAGCGAAGGAGCGGCTGTCTGTTTTGGTATGCGCCAATATGGACGGCACCGAGAAGCTTCCTTTACTTGTCATAGGTGAGTGTCAAAAGCAGGTAAAAATATTTTCCTGTGTTTTCTATAGAAGTTGTTATTTTATGATTTTCTTCAGATTATTGACATGTAAATGTTTCATTTTTAATTTCAAGATATTAACCATGTACATTTTCTTTATTTTCTTTTTTAGAAAAGGCAGCAAAACCGCGTTGCTTCAAAGACGTCAAAACCCTGCCAACACCATACAAAGCCAACAAACGAGCTTGGATGACATCAGATCTATTCACCGAGTGGCTGAGAGAACTTGACCGAAAGTTTGTGCTGCAGAAAAGAAAGGTCCTTATGATAATTGACAACTGCCCCGCCCACTCCAACCCCACTGGACTTAAAGCCATCAAGCTGGTGTTCCTGCCTCCCAATACCACAAGCAAGACACAGCTCATGGACCAAGGCATCATCGCCAATCTAAAACATCATTACCGCACCCTACTCTTACAGCGTCTTATTGATTCAATAGACAATAAAAGTGTTTTCACTGTGACTGTGCTTGAAGCCATGCGACTGCTACGCTCTGCCTGGTCATTGGTAAAGCAATTAACCATAGCCAATTGCTTCAGAACTTGTGGCTTCCCTCTTCAGAGCCAGCAGAAAACAGTTAGGACCCCGAGGATGACATACCATTGGCCCAGCTCTTGACACGGCTGAATGACACTAGGTTTATTGTGGATGGCACAGCAGAGGACTACGAGATTTCTGATAATGATTTGATCACTAGCGCGCCCCTAACAGACAGTGATATTGTGGCCATGGTGCAAAATAAACAGACACCAGAAAACGACAGTGAAAGTGAAGATGATGACAATGAGGAACCCCCATCCCAACACATTCTGCAGCTCGTGATATGTGCCTGCAACTTCAGAGATATCTTGAACACCAGACTAACTCAGGACAGTTTATCTCTCAATTAAACATGATGGAGCGTTTTGTGACCAAGTGCCAGAGGGACAGCAGTTCGCAAAAAGCATTGTGCAATATTTCAAGTGACTCCAGTTAGACGTTCTTGCTGGTGTTTGTATCCTGTACGTTATAATTACATATGTCTACATTATGAATGTTATTTTTACATGTTTTTTTTTACAAGTGCTGTTAATTGTCCTTTTGAATTTCATTAAATGTGTTTTAAGTGTTTACACACGTGTGACTTCTGAGTCTTTAATCCAATTACCAGTACTGCAACAGCCGTCAGTTATAGGGCCTACCATTACCAGACTTGGCTAGTGAATGAAAAAAAATCCTTTTTAACGAACTTCTTTTGTAACGAACAATTCTCTTTGGTCCCTACGACTTCGTTACAACGAGAGTTTACTATATATATCCACATTGATTCCTTATCTGATTTGTCATAGACTACCAGATAAGTCTCTTTAGATCCTTCTCTTCCGTTAGGTGAGTTCATGATCAATGTCAATGGATATCTCTCGGCTCGGACAGGTTTATCACTTCTGGTTCGCAGTTTTTATCTGCAGTTGCAAAAACGATCGCCTGTCGGGAAAATGTCTTTATTTGACAAAAGTACAGTCCTTCTCAGTTGGTATCTGTGGTCTGAATCATAGCTGGAACCATAGTGCTCTTTCTGGAAATAGTCTAGATGTCATGTAGAGACCTTTATGAATGATCTTGAAATCAACAGACACCAGTCAACGTCAATGACCATTTGGTCGTCATTGATTCTCTTTTGTCGAAATCAATCATTATTTACAAAACAGAAACTCTGCCATAAACCCCGTATCATGATATTTCCTGTCTATTTACTTTCAAGATCCAATTAATAACATCCGAAGTGACCAGAAATTTTAGAGTTATCTGAAATTTAAAATTAGATGAGTTTTAAATTATGTGAAGAATAAACAAACAGGTCAAGATGAAACAGTGAAAATAATGTTTATTTTCAACATACAAAAGGAAAACAAGTGCACACTTGTATAGACAAGAAGACGGTCACCTCTACAAAAGCATTGTTTGAATTGGTAGATCTCTTTTTCTCAAAACAATAATTACGTAATAAAACTACGTATATTTAATGTTTAGTACTTACTTAGCCAACTGACTGGTTTATCCGTATTTATAAGTTATTCCTTGTACTAAATATTTCGAAAACCAGTCGTTCATTAAAATCCCTGAATGTTCTAGAAAATGTTAGCCCTCTAGCTAACATGTAAAATAACAACATCAAAAATGTAGCTTATAACATTGCTAGCTTCTATGGAGAACAGAAACAAAACAATTAGAACAAGTACGTTTCAACGCTTTCCTAATCCACATTTTTATGCCCAAATTGTATAAAATCAGACTAAAAGAAACCTCCAAAAACTCTTGTACTACTTTAAGCATTAAAAACATAATATATATTTCTACATGGCTTCCTGGTGAACTAACAAATAAACAACATTTTGTTACCCTACGGTTCCCAGTTCATCCAAGAAGTATTCAACGTGTTTATAAAATCACAACAATCTTTACATCTCCTTTTTAAAATGGTTCGGCATGGCTAGGTGGTTAGGGTGCTCAAGTTATATTCTGGGGATCGCGTGTTCGAATCAGTCCTATTATACGTTGGTAAAAGAATAGCTCAAAACTAGACGGTGGTTGGTGGTAACTAGTTGTCTTCCCTCTTGTCTTACACTACTAAGTTAGGAACGGCTAAAGCAGATAGCCTTCGCGAAGCTTTGCGCGAAATTCAAACAACAAACAGAGGTTTTTTTAAAGAGTATAAACCTAAGTCTAATGTAACAATACATTGAAGTGAGGAAAGTTTCACTGAAAAAACTAAATGCCTTTGTATTCATTTTTGGTATCAAGATCAAACTCAGTACTGGAAGTGCCTATATGCTACAAAATAATTAATAATTATAATAAATCAGAGTTTTTAAAACTTATTGTCCAGTTTGATAATTTCTAAGTTAAATTGTACATTTCTGTTATGTGATAAAAGCGCTCGACACGCAATCTGAGGGTTGAGGGCTTTATTCCTGATCACACCAAACATACTCGCCCTTTCAATCGTGGGAGTGTTATACCGTTATAATTTATTTCACTGTTTGTTGGTAAAAGAATAGCCCAAGAGTTGGCGGTGGGTGGTGATGACTAGCCTTCCCTCTATTATTTCACTGCCAAGTTAGGGACGGCAAGCGCAGATGCTTCTCATGTAGCTTTGCGTGAAATTTGAAACAATCAATGAACCATTTTTCTGTTGTTTGAAAATTAAATACAATATGCTACATGACCTTCCTCAAACAAAATCAAAATTTTAGTTACAAATCACAATTTATTCAAATTTATGAAATCTAAGATGTTTGTTTACATTATATACATTAAAAATAATTATGGTTGTATAACATTTTCCTGCAATTCTAACAAAATTAATATCACTTACATAAAATCGAAACAAATGAATTCATAATAAAGCAAGATTTAGATACAATTACATACCCTCAAAATATTAAATTTTTGCGCAATAAAGTGGTATGTTTGTGAACTTATAGCGCTAGAAACCAGGTTTCGATACCCGTGGTGGACAGAGAACAGATAGCTAAATGAGTAGCTTCGTGCTTAAGTACAAACATACAAATTAAAATCTTGCCCCATTCCCAGTGACTAAACAGTAAACTTGAGGATTTATAGTCGACCAAGGCAATGAAATTCCTAAGGTTAAAAACTTACCCTAAATAGGTTGCCGTAAGCCGTTTTAATACGTATATTTTACAGTATCAGATATAAATAAATAGTCTCGTGGTCTAAACTCTTGTCTAAAGTTAATTTTTTATTTATTAAATGCTGTAATTTACCTTTACGTTTGTAACTGAGTCATTTATTTTCCCATTAGAGTAATGTCTTTATTAGCTGAGCTACGTGGTGGAAGTAAACTATTAAATTTAAGCGTATAAAAATAATTTGAGGTTTGACAGTAGTTTTCAGTTTTAGATAAAAACAGCATCGTTACTTTTATGTTCATCATCACCAAGTCCAAGTGTCAGGTTTTATAAAGGATTAATTCTGTGACTTGTTGACATTAAATTTCAAAAATAAATGGACAGCACGTAATCTACTTGTTTTAAAACAAGTGAAACATATGTATATTAATTCCTTACACTATTGGTCAGGGGCGTAGCCAGAAATGGCCATGGGGGGTAGTTCTTTTAGTTAGATCCAAACGCCGCAGGCGCGAAGCCATGCTAGGGATCCGGGGGCATGCCCTCCCAGGGAAATTGTTTAATAAAAATATAAAGGAAAAGCCTAAATTATGCATTCTGAAACCATCTTTTTGGCAAATTTCAGAATAGCACACTGAGGTGTTTGTTTTATTTTTTTTAATTATAAATAAATATATAGTTCTATATATATAATATGTAACATAAAGTTATCAGGCCCAGCAAAGTCCTGTCATCAACATATAAAATATAGAGTCACTCAGAAAAGAGTGCAAAATATATGTATAGTGTCTATAATCTGTATTCAAATATTATGGACTGTGTATGTTCAGATTCCCTGGATTTCAAGAATTAACTTCACAAATGAACAGTGGGTGACACCGTGCCAGGCTGGCAGCACCATGGTACTAACCTAGTATCATTGACACGGTGCTGTGAATGTGATGTTGACAAACAGAAATTGCGATAAACAATCATTCACTATGTCAAGCCTGAAAAGGCAAAAGACACTGCATGGGTTTGTTAAATCTATTCATAAGGCTGAACCTGATCAATCTGCTGCAGCAAATCAGGTTGAATCAGAATTGTCAGTCATCACCGCGGCCTTCTACCAGTGCTGCCACTACCACCTCAGGTCCAGTCTGGGACATTTGAAATTGTATTTCTGATTATGTCAGCATTGGTAAACAGGTAAGTCGACTTCTCATTATATCAATTTTGTATTACAAATCATGCAAACACTTTGATGAGTTTTAGACTGAATATTCATTGCTGTTAGTGATTGTAGGCCTACAGTCACAGTATGCTAGGCCTGCTCTGTGAAGTACAATTCTAAGCCTTTCTCTTCGAGGTTATTGTACCCTTATAACAAACTTTTCTATGTGCAAAATAACTTAATTAGAACTGCCTTTCTGTCTCTTTTAGATAAACGCTGAAACCAAAAAATGCCTCCTTGAGAATGCCTGGAAGCCAGGGAGTGATTATGTTTTCCCCCGATGCGTTTTCAGCATCGTTGGCTTTCACAGTGGAGTTGGCTACTCTACAGTCAACATTCAAAGGGTGCTTTCTGCAAGTACTGCTGTCTTTTTGCTCATGATGGTGCTGGTGTAGGAAGCTATAAATTGGGACAATTAGTGAAATTTTCATACACAAACTGGAAGAAGGCTGTTGAAGACTTCAAGGCACATGAATTGAAACAGTACCACCAAGACAGCAAGAAAAATCTAACAATTTTCTACAGTTCATCTGTGCACTTGCAGCTTGATGAAACTTACAAGCAAGAAATTAAACAGAACTGGCAATATTTAATGCCTATTATTGATACTGTATTGTTGTGTGGGAGACAGGGTTTAGCTTTGAGGGGAAAATATGATTCTGGTCCAATGTTTGTTGGTGAAACTGATGAGGAGGTAACTCTAGGAGGAATTTTTGGGCAATTTTGCGCTACAAGGAAAAGGGTAATGTCAAGCTTTCAGCAAACCTTAAGAGTACAAAGAGGAACACTACGTATCCGAGTTCTCGAATTCAAAATGAAATCATCAATTCTTGCAATACACATGTTCTTGATGCTTTGGTCAACAGGGTTAATGCTGTAAAGTGTTTTTCATTCTTAGCTGGTAAAACAACAGATATATCAGGTATTGAACGGTTTTTGCTGTGTGTTAGATATTTGCATGCCAATGACAGCTCTGTTGCAATGAGAGAAGAGTTTTTTTGCAATTTATACTTGTTTATGATGTGACAGACAGAAACTTGGGTGATGTTATTATAACTAATCTGACAAAATATGGTATTGGCATTGCTTACCTGCGAGGACAAGAGTACGACAATGCTGCCTCTATGAGTGTGAAATTCAATGGTGTCCAGAGACACATAACTGATAAATGCCCACTTGCACTCTATGTGCACTGTAGTGTCCATTCCCTAAACTTGGCAAGTTGTGATGCTTGTAAAGAAGCTCCTGTGCGAAATTGCATGGAAGTAATTTCTAGCATTGAAAACTTTCTCAATACACTCGAACCAAAGGCACGTTTTGGCTCTTTCGGAGGAGAATATATCACCTTAATCGAAATAAAAAAGTTTGAAAGGTCTTTGCCCCACCCGGTGGGTTAAGAGGCATGACTCAGTCATTGTCTTTCTAAAATTAATCCATGCAGTTTAAGATGCCCTTGAGACCATATCATGTTGGCAAGACAGAGATTCTTCCACGCAAGTCAATCAACTATTGTGTTCTATATCACAGCCATAATTCATCATCACTCTACTTACCATTGCTAAATTGTTTTCCTTTAGTTTAGCTCTGTGTAACTTACTGCAGCAACAGAACACTGATTTAAGTGCTGCGATGCATCACGCAGAAATAGTGGAAGATTTAATCCGTTCATTTAGAAATAATACTGTGAATGAATTCAACAACATTTTCTGTGAGGCTCAAACTCTGTGTAGTGAGCTTCAAATTGACATCATAATGCCAAGGCAGGCTAAAAGACAGATGTACCGTTATAACCCACAAACCACTAGCCCTGAGGAGTACTATCGTATTATTGTATTTGTACCATTTGTTGATCACTTTCTTTTACAAATATGTGACCGTCAGTCCAGTCACAAAACTCTTCTTACAAACTTCATGTGTCTACTACCATCTGGATCTACCACAAAACAGTTAGAACCTACAACACAACTATGTGACCAAATTAAAGAGTTGGTCAATATGTACAAGGTTGACATTGACAGCAGTTCACTAGCTGCAGTAGGTGAACTTAGGATTTGGTAAAAATCACTTGCAAGCAACAGACCAAAAATGTCATAGATGCATATGCAATGTGTAATGCAGAAATGTTCCCAGTCATTTATAGACTGGTGAAAGTATTTGCCACGCTGCATGTGTCAAAGAGCTCAGTGGAGCGTTCGTTTTCAAGTCTCAGAAGACTCAAAACGTATTTGAGAAATACCACCACTGGAGATCGATTCAATGGCCTCATTATACATTCACCGTAATATTAAAATTGAACTAAACTGTGCTGTAGATGTCCTGGCAAGAACGAACAGGCGTTTGAGCCTTTCATAGATATTCGATTGTATTTCTCTTGTTCTGACAAAACTTGCTGTATTAAAAGAGTGTTCAATCAGAAATTTGCATTTGACCATTTGTTGTGTGTTAAATTATCTGTCCTGCAATCACGGATCTTTATGAAACTTCACAGGTGGCAACTGAACTTGTCAAAAAGTTTGGGTTCATGGGGGTTAATCCCCAACTCCCCTTTGGCTACGCCCCTGCTATTGGTTATCACAGTTATATCTAGAAATTTAACTAATTGTCTCATTTTCGAAAAAGTCTTCACTTAAGCACACCCTTTGACAAATTATTCTCCATTGTCTATGTTATTAAAGTACAATATGTGAAACGTACTTAAAAAATCGCACGTTAGATTAAACTTACACATAGTTTAACTTCCACGTTTTCGTTTTTACTTTCAGTTTCACTAACTTTCTTAACGTGGTCGCCTATATATGTGTATATTGTATGAATGAGGCGTTAAAACTTTCTACAAAGTCTTAGATGTTATAGCTTAACAATACTCACTTAAAACAACGAGAAAAATTCAGAAGGTTCGAGTGAAATGGCGTCGATTCCCAACAACTGAATTACACAAGAAATTATTCTCTTGCAGTTGCATAACCAAATTTACGATTAGTTATCGCTCAGGAAAATACTTAATTTAACACTCGCGCTTAAAAATTGAGTAAATCATAACTTTTGTATTAATTTAAATGAAACAGTTGTCTATGCCTAACACAAAGATATGACGAAATTTTCATATTCGGTTTGCAAGCAAATTATTTTTTGCACGAGTTTGTTGTTATGGTTTATTATTATCTAGAACCTTGTTGGCAATAATAATACTGTGAATGCGTTCGCTCTTTGTTGAATTTCGTGCAAAGTTACTTTTGAGCTCTCTAAACTAGCCCTCTGAAAGTTAGAAGTGATATGAAAGGTATTTAGTGAAAATCGCCCATCAATAACTCTTTATAACGACCGAAAACGAAAATTTGGTTTAACCATCACCTTATAACGTTCTCATAGCTGAAAGGATAAACATTTTCGTGGCAGGATTTAAACTCGCAATCCACGGTTCACTTAATAATAGGACGTTTAAAGTTGATAGCATTGTGTAGCTTTGTGAGAAATCAATAAATACAGCTCACATATTCTTTGCAGAAAAAGATTATGAAAAAAATATGCACATATATTACTTTAAATAATCCTCCCAGTGGCACACCTTGATGTCTGCAAACTCACAGCACTACAAACCAGGTTTCGTTACCCCTTGCGGGCAGAACTCTGTGCTTAATTTCAAACAATCAATCAACAAGTTAAGTAAATGTAAATATGAAAGTTTTTAATAAATATATTTTATTAAATGTATTCCTTCGAAACATTTGTGTTAATATAAAGTATCACCATTTCTAAAACAAAGAAATTATTATATATCGTTAAAGAACTATGCTGTTTTTTTTTTAAAACGTAATGGTCAAGACAGTTCCCATAGTGAAAAACAAACAGAACAAAAACGGGGTAAATATTGTTACTTAGCTCCAAATGTATATGAGTTATGTTTCGTATGTTGTTTTAGAGTTATGGATTTTATATCTGAGGGTCTGTGGTTTATATCTCATCGCATCAAAATGGTGTTTTGTATTCTGGAGCTGCAGATTCGTTATGGGAGTTACGCCCAAGTTCCACTATATAATAAAATTTACCAATGAGTGAATTTTGTTGACTTGTTTACTCTCTACTTGCGCATATGTTTAAAATTCGGGAGGTTTGTTTGTTTTTGTTTTTTTGAATAAAGCACAAAACTACACAATGGGCTATCTGTCGTCTGCCCACCACGGGTATCGAAACCCGGATTTTAGCGTGTAAGTCCGCAGACATACCGCTGAGCCATTGGGGTGCAAATTAGGAACGACTAACACAGACAGTTCTAGGTGTAAATATCCGAAATACATAAACTAAATATATTTTCTTGTTTGTCAATAAATCTAAGCGCTAAAAATAGCATCAATACATTTAAAGTATCAAACACTAAAGAAATGACAAAGCGAAAATAAATCCACATATACCTGGAGAGTAGACGGTGTTGAAAAATGACTTGCGATTATGCGATATAACAACTCACTGCATCGAAATTTTTATTCCAAATTATTCCATTCTAATTGTATATTTCTTTGTTTAGTTGTTCATTACATTATTGGACTGCGTCTCATTTTTTGTTATGCAACGCTCAACGTTTTCACTTTTCGTTACAACCTCCTAAAAAAATAATTTAAAAAACAGTGCTCTTGAAAAGGAGATGAAAGAGATTCGGGAGAACATTTCTCTCAAACCTTTTGTTGACATTTTAATTTTATTTATTTGAATATTGTTAAGAACAAATCTAAACAAAGGAGTGTTTTTGTTCTGCTGGTTGTTAGTGTTTGTATGTTCACTGACGTTCTGCTAAGCCATGGGAAAGGCAAAATTTTAATTAAAATCTTGAATTTTATTACTTTTGTATCTCTGTTGTAATTAGTTCTTTTCAGATATGGAAGGTGTTTTGTTGAGAAGCTTTTGTTTGTTTGAAGTTACCCATCAAGCTGTATAATGGGCTATTTGTGGTCTGCGCAGCACGGGTATCAAAACCCAGTTTCAAGGGTTGTAAGTACGCAGACATAACGCTAGACCAATGGGAGTCGAGGCAGAAATGTCTGTTATTACCGCTAAGAACTATAACATTCATTAACTTAAATTAAATGTTATAAAATATATGAAGCCGTTTCCCTGAAACTATTTATAAGCCTATTTTACTCAGATAATTAAAGAAAAACGTGTGATTCTTAATGCATATGACATCAAGCGTAAATATATTATGCTCTATGTTAACTTTACTGTACTTTAATTCTTGTCACACCTTTTAAAAGTTTCTTTGTTGTTTTTCTTATTTACTCCTCAGAAATAAAAATATTTAAATGTGACCACATGCTTTTCAGTCTCTTTTTTTTCATTTTTACTGGTTTAAGAAAATGTATTTCATTCGCGACTGTCAGATACAGTTGTAAGTATTTGATGCTTGTTGATTATGTCGTTATGGACAGAATGCAGACAGCCCATGGTGTAGTAACATTTCATTAAAAAAGCCCAACAATTGTTTTTTTTTTAATTTCGCGCAAAGATACACTAGGACTATCTGCGCTAGCCGTTCATAATTCGGCAGTGTGCGGCTAGAGGGAAGGTAGCTAATCATTACCACCCGCCGCTAACTATTGGACTACTCTTTTACTAACGAATAGTGGGTTTGACCGTTACATTTTAACGCCCCACGGCTCAAAGGGCAAGAATGTTTGGTGTGACAGGGAATCGGACCCGCGACCCTCAGATTACGAGTCGAGGGCTTTAACTACCTGGCCGAAAAACACAACTAAGACATAGCAATAGTTACAATGACAACGGGACTTAAGTAAGGCGAGGCCTTCCTTATTTTTTATCACAGTTTTAGGAAAATATATTTATTAATCCACATACTCAAACACATTTTGATGGAATTTACAAAACAATGTACATGTATGTAGGATAACAAAACAAATAATAAGCATAACAAACTCGAGCCCGGATGGCCAGGTGGTTAGGGGCGCTCGTTATTAGTCTTGGGTTCAAATCCCCCTCACACCAGACAGGCTCGCCCTGTTAGCCGTGAGGCGTTATTATTCCCACTGTTCATTGGTAAGAGAGTATTCCAAGAGTTGACGGTGGGTGACGATGATATAGCTTCCCGAGAAATTCAAAACAAAGAAACAAGCATAATAATCTTATTTTGTTATGAGGACACAATGTAAAAGTATGGCCAAAAGCTTATATAAACGTTTGTTTTCGAGAAAATAGGAAGTTGTCGACTACTGGAATTATAATTATCTTTTGTCTTATTTTTTTCCGAGTAAAACTAGTTCTAAATTATAAATCTTATTAATGGCGCTCCAGGTAAGTAATATAGTAAATTTGATAGACTAAAGAAAACATTGCTTGTTTGGTATTTTAGGAAAATTATAAGTTACTGAGTCAGAGAATGTTATAAAAATATGTTATATATAAGGTGTCACTTTTTTTTTTAACTTTTGATCTTTTTCACACACAGGGTAACCCAGTTTTCTTATCGTACCTATTTGGTATTTCTTCAGGCAAGTATTGTTGACATTAATTGACAGGTAAAAGAGTGTATATTGTGTTTTGACTTTTAAGGTGTATGGAAAATCAATCTTTTAATCCGTTAGTTGGAATATAACTACCGTTACGTATGGAGTTTTATGAAAGTGATGAGTATAGCTATTATTACCCAAGTAAGTGAATAAGAAAAATAAAAAAACGGATAAAACAGGAGTGCAGATTCCAAATTTAACCCTAATAAGATATTTATTATTTATAAAACACAGTTCAGGAGATTTCTCTTCAACTCAAAATTAAAAGTAGAGCTCTACAAAATAGTCACATCAAACATCTTTGTACATGTTTTTGTTTGTACTTTATACATTTACAATAACCATAAGATCATTTATCAATGTCTGGTTACGTAATTTAGTTTTCTTGATGAGACTTTCTAAAATATTGAAGATGGCCAGTTATTCGTGCGAATTAAAGCAAACGGTTTTTTGTAACAAAAGAAGGTAATTTAATCGTCTGCAAATACAGGAAATTAGTTACACATTATTATAACCTGCTGAAAACTATCGTAAACCGTAGAAATAAAACGACTTATGAAAAAATTGTTCGACTGAAGGTATATGTGTGTGTGTATGTTTGTTTTTGAAATTCACACAAAGTTAGTATCGTCCCTAATTTAGCAGTGTAAAACTGGAAGTAAAGGAGCTAGTCATCACTATCCATCGCCAACTCTTGGGCTACTATATTACCAAAGAATAGTGTGACTGACCATCACATTATATCGCCCCCACGATTGAAAGGACGCGCATATTTGGCGCGATGGGAATTCGAACCCGCGACCCTCATATTACGAGCCGAGTGCCTCAACCACCTGACCATACCGGGCAAATGCATATGTGATTTCTTATAGCAAAACCACATTTGGTTATCTGCTGAGTTAAACCGAGGGGAACCGAACCCCGATTGAAAGTGAAGGTGATAAATAATAACTGCAAAATTTAAATTTCCAACAATTTCTTTGACACTGAATCTTTAAAAAATATATATTTCTGTTTTTTTAAATTTCGCACAAAGCTACTCGGGAGCTATCTGTACTAGCCGTCCCTAATTTAGCAGTGTAAGAATAAAGGGAAGGCAGTTAGTCATCACAACCCACCACCAACTCTTAGGCTACTCTTTTACCAACGAATAGTGGGATCAACCGTCACGTTATAACGCCCCCACGGTTGAAAGGGAGAGCATGTTTGGCGCGACAGGGATGCATACCCTTCACTTGAGGGAATGGTAGCCAGATCTATTTTTGTTTGGCCTGATGCAGTTAGGTAAAAAGTTCACTTTTTACCGATTGAAATATTTAATGTCCTCGTTGAAATATCAATGTCCGAAGTTATCTCTCTGATCTTTAACGGCTCTTAATGTTCAAAATATTAAAACATTTCTGATCAGACTCTGTAGTTTTCTGATTAATGAGTATTAATCACAATTACAGCTTCCGATATTTATATTGTACTGACTGTAGCTGACCAATAATCGTCTTTTTGTCTTTCGACGCATCGGTTTTATATACTGTAAGGCGAGATTCTCGAATGTTCAACAATGTTCAAAGAAGCGCCAGTGTTTTCGTAAACCATATATATTGTTGTTTCTTGCTCTCAAGAATCTTCTCCAAATATAGAGAAAGGGTGGGACTTGCGTTATACACATCTAGCAATATACGCCACACGTATAAAAGAATACGATACTGAAACAAACATAGATATTAAAATAAATGCACAACAGTAAATTTGTTTTTGCACTGACAGGCTAGAGGAAAGACAGCTAGTCAACACTACCCACCGCTATTTGGTGTGTACGTGATACTAACGAAAATGACCAACACATTATAGCTCTCCTACGGCTGAAAAGGTAAGCATGTTTGGTTTGAACTGGAATATAATAGCTAGTGTAACCAATATTAGTAGAGTAAGAAAAGGAGAAATGCTAGTGGATCACAAAAAGAGAGCTACTCCGTGACTGACTTCCAATTGCACCCTGAAGATTGTGAAGAAAGCTTGTCTCTGGACGTAGCTTAGGAACACTGCAGTCTGCTATCGCTGAAGTGGAAGCCCTATTTCGAACTGTAAACAAGATAATTCACAGGTCTTTATGGTTACAAAAGCAACATAAGAGCTGTATTCATAAGCTTTTTTGAAAGTCGAAGGAACGATCAACTGTAGGCAGCTATTCACGCGCTGTTGTCTTGTGAAATATTAAAGTCATCACTTTCGACAAATCATACGTTTACATATGGATCTACAAAAGTCTGAGATTTGGTATTTCCCACAAGTGATACAGTACTTCAAAAATATTGCAAATGCTTTTCCAAAGAGGGAGTTGTAGGTGACAGTTATAAAATAAAATAAACATTTGGTGATTTCAGAAAACTGTCAAGGTAAGCTCTGCATACTATCAAGCTAATACCACTGTACAACAAGGAAATACTCAGCCATACACGCATCCAAGCCAACTTGCTTGTTCTTTTACAAGCTTTACGTACAAACAACAGACATTTTTATACTTTTGTGCAGCTGGGCTACCCAAATGGGGCTTTGGAAGTTGTTTTCTGTGTTTGACTGACAAACTTAGGAAAACACTTAAGAATGAGTAGATTCGTATCTGATAATTATAATTAATACATTATATAGAAACCTCAAGCAGTAAAAATTGTGCCATATGGTTAAGGCACTCTACTTGTAATCTGAGGGTTGCAGGTTCGAATTCCCGTCACACCAAACATAGTCGCCCTATCAGCCGTGGGGGGTATATTGTAACAGTCAATCCCACTATTAGTTGGTAAAATAGTAGCCCAAGAGTTGGTAGTGATTGGTGATGACTAGCTACCTTCCTTCTAGTCTTAGACTGCTAAATTAGGGAAGGCTAGCGCAGATACCCCTCAAGTAGCTTTGCGATAAATTCAAAAACAAACCTACGCTTGCTTCTATATAGTTTTTACCTGTGACGTATATTGTTGGCTGTGTATTGTGCAAGTCCCGATTGTTTTCGGAATTTGTAAAAGGTTCTTGGAAATAAAATTCAACAACGTACCAGGTTTGTACGTAATACAAGTGATTGAGAACACTGTTGCTAAGTGAGCGTTCGAGAAACTCGTGTTGTTTGTATCAAAGCAACGCGCCAAAAGATATTATTATTATTTGCCAGCTAGAGTCGGTGTGCTATAGGCCAAGAAAGCTACACCCTTGTGCAAATTAATTGAAACAAGACGGAAAATTACGATTTTTAATTTTGTTTGCGTTGTATTTCTGATAATTCAAAAATTACTTACAAATTAATACATGATAGGACTGCCTTTTTCTTTCAGAAGATCTTTAATCCGCTTTGGCATCGAGTCCACAAGTTGACTGTAATTTTTACTAATTATTGGATCGCGGTACCACACCTGAATTATGGCCTCATTTAGCTTATCTGTCGTAGTACAGTCTTTTCCCCGAAGTCTTTCTTTACTAATCGCCCAAAGATTTTCAGTACGATTTAAGTCATGAGAGTTTCCAGGCCAGCCCAGCGTTGTGGTCATAAAATTCTCTACAAGCTTCGATGTGTAGCACAAAGCCAGATCTTGCTGAAAAATGCCAGATCCATCTTCAAAAACTATCTTTTAATTCTGGAACGACTTTCTCTGTAAAATTTCAATGTACTGTGGTCCTCGCATCATACCTTCTACAATATGTAAGCCTCCGACGCCCTAGTAGCTGAAAAAGCTCCAAAAAATCTTCTTCAAGGGATGTCTTACGAACTGATAGATGCGAGATTCTCGAAGTTTCTCACCTGGAGATCTGCGAACATGCAGACTTATTTGACCCTCTACAAAGAAATGAGTCTTGCCACTGAATAACAATTTCCTTCGTTGTTCTTCCGTCCAGTTCTTGTATTTCAAACTCTATTGATACAGTTTTTTTTTCAACTGGTAAGAAGTTGATTTTTGACTGGTCTCCTTGCCCTTCTAATGCAATTTCGAATGACGTAATAATATGTCTCAAAATTTTTTATGTATCCCAAAAATAGATAGACCGTACTGCAAAACATAGATAATGACGCCGTCTGTGTGAAAAAAAATGACTATTAAAGGAAATCAACGGGTCCAGCGAGCATAAACCGGTCGCCATACTGAAAATATTGTAAAATGACCATTTGTTTCAATTAATTTGCACAAGGGTGTATGTCTGCAATTAACGCTTGTTCATTTTCGGTGTGTTGCTTCGGACGTTATTATTTCAATGAGGACATTATCTTTGCTGGAAGAAGTCAGCTTGTTAACTTATGCGAGACGTAACAATATCAAATAAAAAACAAAGACATTGCTTAACCCAGTAACTAATAAAGCTAGATTAACTGGAGGGGAGTATTGAATGTTTAAAAAAAATGTATTTATAACAAAAGCGAAGAAATCTATAATTTTGCCACAATAAATTTGAATCTAATTATTTTCTGAACTATTTCTTAATTTTGCGACATTACTTAACGCCATCTTCTATATTTCTATCTTGTTTTGTTTTTTCATCTCTTAGTTTTGTTTCATAATATTTTTATTTTCATACTTGTACATATTATTTTTGGAATTATCATTGAAAAAATATATCTTGGAATAATAAATCTCAGTTTATTATTTAACTTAAATCTTTTTTTATTGTAGAAGGTTAGATGTTTCTTTTCAATTTTTAATTTCCACAAATTTTAATCTTCCGTAACAGTTTTTTGTTTGTTTTTGAATTTCGCACAAAGCTACTCGAGGGATATCTGTGCTAGCCGTCCCTAATTTAGCAGTGTAAGGCAGAAGGAAGGCAGCTAGTCATTACCATCCACCGCTAACTATTGGGCTACTCTTTTACTAACGAATAGTGGGATTGACCGTAGCATTTTAACGCCCCCACGGCTGAAAGGGCGAGCATGTTTGGTGCGAAGGGGATGCGAACCTGCGACCCTCAGATTACGAGTCGCACGCCTTAACACACTTGGCCATGCCGGGCCCCGTAATAGTTATTACTCTGTAGTTTCATTTCACCCTCATATAGTTTCCCAATGTTTCAGAAGCAAGCTTAAAGTCATTTCATGCTAAAATTAGTTATTATTAAAGGCAAAGTCTTTCAATATTAGAACAAAGACCTCTGTTAAGCAGTTGATAATGTTAAAAATTAATCTCCCGTACACATTTTCTGCAAGGAAATTATATATTCGAAAGCGTACTATTAGGTGTCATCACGTCACGTTTGATATGGCTTAAATTTTGTGCAAAACCACACAACGTTATCTGCGCTAGCCGTTCATAGTTTAGCGGTGAAAAACTATAAGACAGTAAGTCATCACCACTTGCCTCTATCTGTTGGGATACTTTTTTTTTACCAATGAATAGTGGGATTGGTTGTGAAATGATAGCGCCTCAGCCGTTGAAAGAGCGAGTACATTTGATGGAAAGGAGTTTTGTGCCCTTCACGTGACTTCCTTTTTGCCCCCCAGTGGCTCAGCGGTATGTCTGCGGACTTACACGCTAAAAACCGGGTTTCGATACCCGTGGTGGGCAGAGCACAGATAGCCCATTGTGTAGCTTTGTGCTTAATCCAAAACAACAACAACAACGACTTCCTTTTCGATCAATCAATTATTCTATTCAATACGCCCAAGTTTATCTCAAAAACCATTTATTTTTCCCATAAAATATTTATACGATTCTCAAAGCAGGTGAAACATACTTACTTCCATTTGTGCTTGGTCTAGTCAAAATTACCACTTCATCAAGGCCTGGCATGGCCGAGCGCGTTAGGGCGTGCGCTCGTAATTCGCGGGTTCGCGCCAAACATGCTCGCCCTCCCAGCCGTGGGGGCGTATAATGTGACGGTCAATCCCACTATTCGTTGGTAAAAGAGTAGCCCAAGAGTTGGCGGTGGGTGGTGATGACTAGCTGCCTTCCCTCTAGTCTTACACTGCTAAATTAAGGACGGCTAGCACAGATAGCCCTCGAGTAGCTTTGTGCGAAATTCCAAAACAAACAAACAAACAAACCATTTCATCATGTACTGTATAACACTTTTATCTTCACTTTCAGGAGTGTTGTGTTCTCATACGCATTGATTTCCTCTAGCAGCAAGTTGAATAGGATCTAGAAAATAACAGGAAATTTGACAGAAGATGTTTCATGGAGTAATCTAAACTCTCTGACTTTAAAGAATGAAAACAGCCCTACACAATTTCTCACAAAATTAAACTTTATTCAAAAATAAAACGCAGTAAAAACTTAACGAGTGTGTATTTGCTCTCTTACAGCAAAGTCTCCTCAAGCTACCTATTGAGTTTACCGAGTGGAATCGAAACCGTGATTTTAGATTCCTAAATCCGTAGACTTATCGCTGTACCAGGCGCGGGCATGCGTGTTTGTGGACTAGGGCTGCATTTTTGCTAGATCTGCGGTACTGTTGATCTGAGAAAGCATAGTATTATATACATGAATTAATGTTGTTGTTTTTTTTCAGATACGTGCGCCAACAATGTCACTTTTCGTTATTTCCATTTAAAAATAAGAGGTTTAAATCCTAAATATATTGTTTGGCCTGTCGATTGTAAAAGCCATTGTCTAATTTTTTGATATTCGGCTTTACATAAATATTCCACATAATAAGTGAATGAACCAGAACAACAAGTATCTTGGGTGAAAAGAACTTAACTACATCCAGGGACGGATTTCTGCCGATACTCACTGGCATTGGAACTTACTTTTAAGGTGGTACGAGTACTGTGATTTAATTGAAATGATTCATTTTTTATTTTCACACGTAGGTTTTCCTTTTTTTAAACCAGGCCCTTTTCATCTGGCTGCGTATCTTTTCTTTTGTTTTTGAGTTTCACACAGTCACATTCATGACAATGGTTGCATGTTGAAATTAAATTTTCTTACATACACGTTGTGTAAACAAAATTTACATTAAATAAGGGAGTACGAAATAAGTACTACATTTCTATAACAAAATAGTGAATTTAGAGTATTTATGTGATTAATAGATAACAATTCTTTAAAGTATATTCTTTCATGGTAAAAAGACTAGGGCAGTGTTTAGTTTAATTTGTACATAAATTTATATGAATATAATACTACTCTGTTGGTTACCCATACAACTAATCCACAGGATGTAGCTCGATATGCACTAAAATTGGTAAGATAATTAATTCCAAGCAGGAGTACACACTTTTTCAGTTTTAAATTTCACCGTTTCGCTCCTGTAGACGAATCTTCACCAAATGTGAGATATTCATCGGATCCGTGGGTAGATAGATACAAATTTGTTATCTCCTGTGTTAATTTGATGATGATTAAAATATTACACTTCGAGTAATTAAAAATATAAGCTGCATCCGAAAATCATAAAGTTAATTACAGCCTCACAAGTAGTACGAATAATAATTAGATTTGGCCCATTACAGATGACCCCGCCCAGAACGTGTATTTTTGTATATATATATAAATTAAAATTTGTCGTTAATCATTTTAAGTGAACCTCCAAGCTAATATTATCTGCTTTGTTTGTCGTTTACCGTATTCTTAGTTTGATGTTAATGTATTCAGTTTGAAGAAACTCCTTAAAAAAAACAAGTTGAAGTTAGAGATAATGAACTTGGCTGTTACTTTGATGATGCGAAAACAATTGAAAAAGCAGTGCATGTTTAGTAGCAACACGTCTGGAACTTTAAACCTATTTGATCTACATTATCAATACATTCACTATGCCAAATCTTGTTTGAAGTGTATCAACTCAACTTACGAATTTTCAAATAACTGTAGTATTCTAATAACGTTTTTTAAATTATAGGTTGCTTACTTTATCAACGAATGATTCCTTCTAGAGCAAGTTTCAGTTTTTCTTGTATATATTAGACTAAAGTGTTTTGATACTAACTTTTGTAGTTTAAGATAACTTAATTTAAGTTAAAAATAATACACAATATTGCTGTTTAATAATTCGAATTACTTTTTTATACCATTCAACCGGATTGGGTTAAAATACTATAATTTTACTAGGAACTTAATATTCTTCCCCATTAAGTTAATTCCAATATAAAACACCAGTGAAACTAACTGAACTAGTAATATTATTCTTTATAGTTTTTGAATAGCTTGCAAGTTACTGAAGGTCCTGCAGTTATCAAAGTTAGACCTACAAACAAACGTGGTGCAAGAACAGTTTAGAAAAAAACATTTAAAATGCACCAGTAGTTTTAGAATTAAGAATGGTTACGAAACTGTTAAAGATTAATGGGTTAGAGATCTTAAATATTTTGAAGAAGAATTATTATTCTATTTACAATTAGCAAAATGCACCACAACACGGTAAAGAAGTTCTTACGACGAAAATCAGACTTCATTACACTTTCCTTCGTGAGTAAAGATTTTTTTTGCCAAAGTTAAGCACTGTTTTCTTTGTGTATGATAGCAATTTCTTAAAAGCTTTCATTAGTAGATAATTAAGAACTTGCATCACACTCACAATCCACAAAAAGATCACATTTAACTACCCAGAAAGTAATTGTTTTGAGAGACCTTTTGGCAGCATTGTCTTGTACGTTTTGAAAAAACAACCCATTTTCACTCATACTAAGAGTAACTGGACGTTTATTGTTGTCCTCGACAAATTTATGCTGTTAAAAGGTGTCAAAGTGGCTCCAAGTATTACACATTTTTCCACTGTGTAATTAAGAAATATTTGCTACTTTAATATTTAACTACTGCCATACATAATCATTAAATGTGAACCAGTTGCATTCGATTTTTGAAACAAAGTCACAATGCCCGCTGTGTCCACTACAGTGAATCCAGAAAGTATTGCAAGTCTCAACTTACCACTGTCCCACAGAAGAACAAATTAACTGGAAGCTTCAGATTTTATTCTATCTTTTATCATTTGTTTTATTACTTGAAATTTAGAAAAAACCCTTAGAACAGTATCTTAATAATAAAAACTTACAAAGCAAAATAATTATCATAGTTACAAACCTGTAAAGTGGAAAAAATTAAATATTATACAAAATTAATTACCTGAAACTTAACTAGGTGAGAAAGACTACACTTCATTTATTTAGTTCCAGAAAGTTGTTTAGAGTAGCAAGTAACAATTTAGGTGTTACATAATATATGAATTACTTTGTGATAAAAAAATGATAATTAGATCTTGCCCTTTATTAAAACAATGAAGTACAACACCGAGTTAGTGGGTTTTTATTGAAGAAACTTCTTGGACAAACATGCGACAAAAAAGTAGGACTGCATTGTAATTACCTACTTCTATTTGAAGTCTGTAAATGTGTGCAATATAAAATTATTTTAAATATTGAAGCTTGTGTATAATATTATTTACACTTCTCTTTTTTCAAACCCCTTACGTCAAGCTATAATTTTAAATTTTTAATTATACATTGTAATTTGTTGAATTTCTTGAAATTAAACAAAAACTAAAAATACACTAGATTTGTTTATCAATTGATTTTATTTCTAGCTTCACTGGAAGAAAAGAATGCAGTATTTGTATTATTAGGTTCTATATCACAAGCATTCATGTTTAAAGATATGAATTTTCAGCCTTTCAAAACAGTTGTGCTCTATAAAAGCACCTCTTCCTCCTTCATGCAATCAAACTATACATGAATGACTGCTTGGAAACATTAAAAAAGTAAACAAAATTCTTGTGCATAATTTTAAATAGAATAATACTAAAAACAAAGAACAGACAAATCATCATAATTACAGGAGAAAAACGTGAAACAGCTGCAGATGCTAATTCATGTTATTTAAGTTTGTACTATTTTTAATTGACTGTTGTTGCATGTGCTTTAACATTTGTGCTAATTTATTGCTTTTGTGTTATTTCAAGTTTTATTCTTCCTTCTAGAAATCAATGTTGAAGCTATATGAATTGATCAAGTAAGACAATCACTTACTTTAATTTACAAATTACTATTGGTTACTCGCAGGTTTAAAATAGCAAGTTTCTGTTTACTAAAAAGTTAATGAAAATTAAGTATTTTAATATGTATTTTCACTGCAATAATTATTTCTTATGCGGAAGACTCGTTTGTATAATTTGCCTGCAAGCATAGAGCATGTATTACCAAACAAAAAACTCAACCTTCATCCGACTATATAGGAGGAAGATATCTATTTTACCTGTAACATCAAAATAATACAAACAGATTACATACACACTTATTTTCAAGACTAACTGCCTTTACTTTATTATAGGACTACTTCCTTGCCATGTAACATGCACACATACCTACTCGCACATCAAATCATGGGTTAGAAGCTTCACTGTTTAGTTTATAAGATATATCTGTATATAATTTGAGCAAAGACATTGCTCCAAGAGCAAGTCAATGAAGGGGATGCAATCCATAAACGTGGAGGACGAACATTGGTTTAATGGACATCTTGTGCTTAAAACCCACTTTAAGACACATGACACCATAAAAATTATGTAATGTTCTCTAATGGTTCAGAACTATACGAAGATGATCACAGCATTCTTGGAACTACTGAAAAGAACTGTTTCAAGTCATATATCTCATGATAGCACGTAACGCATAGAGTAGCTCTGCTTGCATTCGAGCTTCTAACATCATAAGATTCACATGAACCTAAATAAGAAAATATTGAAAGTATTTAGGAACAAAATACACAATACAATAGACAACACGAACAACATGTATTTGGATATTAAGCTTAACTGAAAGTCCAATTTAAGTTATTTTACACTTAAATTACCGATAACTTGAAAATAATGAAATACTGGAGAAAATTTCAATATATATATACAGGGTGGTCACTAGAAAAGCGGAAAATTTGAGGGTCAGATGAGATCATGAATAAAATGAGTGCTTACTTATTTCTATTTTGATTTCTTTACATCATGAATAAAATGCACGGACGACATTTTGAGCATCTATGAGTGTAATATAACATATGCCTTTAAAAAAACTTTGTAAAAATAAATAGCTGTTTGACAAATTTTCCACTTTTCTAGCAACCACCCTGTATAAAAATCAAGAATTTATCTAATAAACATTAAATTTCCATAGTTTTAAAAATAAGTTACTTTTCATTCTTTTAGTGGACACATCCAAGTGTACTCATTTTAGTCTCTTAATAAAAAACAAACAAAAAAACTTAATGCATAAGATTGTATTAATGTAAAATGTTATCATCCAGTTTGCTGCTTGTTTGGTGCCTTCCAGCACAAAGCAACTCAGCTATTTACACTAAACTGGTAAAAACGTTAAAGTGAAAGACAAAAGAAAAACAGTCTGCACAGTGTCACCATCACCTATGATACTGTCCAAAGTCAGTGATAAAAATACTAGAAATCAAGTTTAAAATGGTGTTGCACTTCATAGTCATAACAGCAACAAAATACAAAATACACAACTGTAACTCAAATTTCACAAAGGCTGCACAAATTGATAGGTCAGTAAAAGTTAAACTGATGAACATGTAACTTAGGTGAGAAATCTCTCCCTCAGATCCTAACAAAAACAAGATAGCCAGCGAGTAACAGTAGGTTACAACATTGTTCACTCAAAGCTGACTGTCGTGAAACTGAGTCTCGAATAGAGGCCTGCAGTTCACGTTTGTGCCAAACATGACTGAGATGGCATCAGAACAGACTTGTTGATATATGCAGAATGAGCTTGTTGATATCACTATGGAAAGGTATTTAGAAAAATTGGATTGAAACAAAAGATATACAAAAATAAGCAAGACAAAAAGTGCAGACTGCCAATTATGAAAGAGCATAGCCCACTAAGGAAGAAAGACAATCACAGGTGGAATGCTTTGGTAAGAATCAGAGTTTGGTGGTATACTGCAGAGAATGTTATAAATGGCAGAGATGAAAAGGTTTCTGAATAAACTCTGTACTGAAGAAATGTGGAAAGCTTCTGTGCATAGCTAAAGTTCCATATGGGGTTCAACATTTTTAACGCAAAAGCCCTAGTATAATCATAGACCAGTTCAGATAGAATGAAGGCACAATAAATTTTGAGCATAGAACATTAATCCACTCTAAGAAGTTTAAGAGAAGACATGAAAGTTTTTTTCAGTGCCCTTGCACATATGACATAGCTGTTTGATGTGCAAAATGAAAGTAAGCTTACAGTCAAAGATAAGCCCCAAGGACCACAGAAAGAACATCATTGAAATGGAGACTGGGATCAGGGTATAAGCCCTGTTGGTGGCAGGTGAATACTAATAATTTTGATGAAAGAAATGACAAAACTGTTTGCTCTGGGCAACTTCAAGTGATTGTATGCAGTTTGAAGCTGCCACTGTAAACATCATATTCTATCAAGAGTTATAAGAGGTTTCAGTTGTTGACACAGACTGGTTGAATTTACACAAGTTGAGTAACGGCACTGATTTATGTTGAAAAGATTGACACTCAAGACAGCCCTGAGGAATTCCAAGTTCCTATGTAAACAAATGAGAAAAGGCCAAACCCAAACTGATTTAGAATTGCTTGTCATGTAAAATATTACAAAGAAAAATAGGCAAATGGCCATGCAAACCATGTGAATGAAAGTCCTGCAAAAATGCCATAACTCTAAGTTGTGTCATAAGCTTCCTCAAGACCAAAGAAGACAGAAACAAGATGTTCTCTCAAGGAAGACTTCCATAACTGAGGTTAAATCAAATGAGGTAGTCCACAGTGAATTGCTGTTGATGAGACTCATACTGGATAAGTGACAGCAAGATGAGCATCAACCGTCCTCTTGGAGACCTTACAAAGACAGCTAGCCAAAGTAATTGTGAGATAAAAGTAATCTTAGGATCATTCCCACGATTATAAAAAGATAGAACAATAGCCTTGTGCCAACCATCAGAAAAAAAAGTTATCGTGCTGTAACTGGTTAGAAATAACTAGAAGAGCAAGAGAGGGAAGAAAGAGAAGGTGCAGCTTCTAGTGAATGCTATTTGGGGCAGCTGCTGTACTGACAGACCAATGAAGAGCATGCACAAGTTCCATCAATGTAAAGGGACAATTATAATTATACAGGTGATCAGCCCAAAAGAAAAGAGGCTATTACTGTGCCTAAAATGGCTGGAGAAAGAAATAGAAGTATATATATATAAGCAAAGCACTCCCAGAGAGCATCAGCAATGTTCTATATGTCAGTGACTTCCTTTCCATCAGAGGGCAAGACAAAGAGGATAGGAAATACCTACCAATGACATTTGAATCTTTTTCCAAACTGATGGTAGAAGAGATGCTGATCATGAACTTCCTCCAAGATTCATTTTGGGCTTGACATCAGACCTTTTAAGCATGGGCATGGGCTCACTGGAAAGCAATGCAGATAGCAAGTTTGGGATACCTATAAAAAGGTATACTAGGCTCATTTCTGAATTTCCCATAATACTGGAAGGTGAGAAACTTCCATGGATAAGGATACCACGGGAAACATGCTGAGGTTTTGAGTAGAGAACAGACGGCTGCTTGAATGCATTGACCACAGACCATTTCCCTCAAAACAAAAGAAAAATATATACTGTCCTATGGCTCACCTTCAACCCTCTAAAGAAACAAGAGAAAAGTGAAGAGGAACAATAAAATAGATCAATAGTAGTAAAAAAGACTGAATATGTGCATGAAAATAGGAAAAAGAACTATTATTATTATCGAGAGAGTTTGTTATCAACAAGTATATGCTCCACAAAGCAGCCCTTCCATCAATATAAGCACCATCCCAAAAAAAGGATTGCGTACAATAATGTTCACCAATATAAAAAAAAAAGAACACAACTGTTCTATATTAGCATCAAGATCTGCCTGATTGTAAATATCTCCAGGAAACAGGCAAAGAGAAGAAACAGTGATATAAGAACCCGAGCAAATATGGATGACTACAGCATCCAAGGGGGTAATGAGTAATCAGACAAGGTGGGTAACATGATGGTCAAACTAGCAATGCCACCCTTTCATAAACTCATCCAACACACCCTGTCATTCCAGGATAATGAAAGCTGGCAAAATATTACAGTATCAACAGGTTTGAGGAATATTTCTTGTAAAGAGAGATGTGGGATGATCAGAATTGATCAATGCCTTAAATGTCATTGAAATTAGAAAGAACCTTGATAGTTTACACTATATCAAAGAGGCCATTTTTATTTAAATGATGGAGAACTGGGTATAGAACACTTCTGCTTGCAACCACATTACTTTTCTTTTGTGAAAGGAAGTCTGTTGACCTCCATACACTCTTTCCTTAATTGAGCAGATCTTTGTCAGCAGAACCAGATTCCACTGACTGAGGGAATGAATAAATAAAAATAATCATTCTACAACTTGAAGCAGAAGATGGATCCAAACAGATAATGGTTGCAAAAGTGGGGACAGAGAAAGGGGTAGACAAACTTCTGTACTCTTATCAGTAGAGGGAAATACTCTTCACATGATGTGAAAAAGACTGTTGGAGACATAGAAAGATCTATACGCATTCTCACTGTAGTAGTGGAATGTAATCCAGCAGTATGAATTTCAGAGAGCAAGGGATAACTGCCAAGTCTCTTGATAAGAAATGTTTCTAGTACGTAAACATTTTTTTATTTCTCATCTTGCCGTAAGTGGGTATAGAAAGAGAGATGGGAACCATCATAATGTAGTGGAGGCCCAGTTGACACTTGTAGCATCATGGTCTTTGTCACTGCAACAAGCACATGCCAAAGAATCATGACAAGATCTCTTTGAATGTATGGATCACTGAAACTGGAAACACCTGAGAGGGTTTAGGAATACATGTCCATACCTTCAATTAAGATAACTTACCATGACAAAGGCAGGAAGACATTGCAATGTAAACGTCAAAATTAGAACATTGCCGAGCAGCATTATTCTGTTATTACAAGAAAAGATTTATTACACATCAGAAACTCCTTGGCCGGAGGAACCAATGAGGATCTCCACCAACTCAGATGTTTTTGGTCAAAAATGTAAAATTAGAAAATGAGGTACATGAATCAACTTTGGTGGCAACTGAAACAAAATCATCCATGTGTGGTCACTTACCAATTAATTTTGTCTTTACCATTTTATTTAAAGATGTGGGATCCATAAATAAAAAATATTCAGTTCCAGCTGACCCCACCAACTATGGAGTCCTATGAGGGAGCACTACAATGGCAAACAAGGACACCGTAGCAACATAAGGGCTTCATGAGCCTTATAAATCAAACACCAGTGCCAGACATTATGTACACAATATCCCACTGAAAACTTCCAATACAAGTACTGATTTGACTCAATACTGGCTGAATGACCAAGGACACCTAACTACAACAATTCATGGACAAGATATTTTACAGTGCCTCAGACAACACTGAATCACTGGGATCCTCTCCTTCACAGATAAACATGCATGCAAACATGCAAGTGGATATTCAGATCACAGAGAAAGTAAACTGGAAATACAGAACCTTTTTTGGGAGGTCATCTCACTATGTAAAGGAATCACCTGAATAATACCCAAAATTTCGAAAAGGCTTACATCTTTACAATTTCCCCTTGGAAAAAGAGACTTATAGTTACTGCAATTGTACTTTATGTAAAAGAAAGGGATTACAAAATTTGTGTTTGAACCATATGCCAAGAACCAAGAGTTTACACAAATCTTAACACTAGCACTTTGCTAAGAAACACCTCAATCCAATAATTTGACTCCTTAACAAAGATAAACTGGCAATTAAACAGCACAGTACCTTTTCAGAGTGTTTAAATTCTTTCATAACACTGTCATAATCACTTTTTGTTGTTCTCTCTGGGTAGCAGCTAAGAGTTTTGATGTAAGCTTTCAATGGTTTTTCTAAAAGTTCATTCACTTCCCTGTAATCGTAGTCATCATGACGTATTCCATACATGCACTGGATATAATTCCAAATGGCACGACGAAATGTTGAAGTATCCACATTGTTTTTAAATCCCATTCTGAAATGGACAGCAGTAAAATCAGAAAATTGGCATTTTTCATTTCAAAGTTTGAACCGCAAACCCAATAATGATGCTCTTTTAAACAGTAAAAATAAATTTCTACAGTTTAAAAAACACAAGTTAAATATATCTTCTGAAAGTACTCTATTAGTGAAACCTCTGTACAGGTCTCACAACAGAAATGAAATAACTTTCATATTTTATCAGAATTGTTACTTTTTCTTACTTTTCCATGTTGTCCACTTTATCTAAATTATTTGGTTTCCTTGTAATTTATAGTAATCCCGAGTTGTAGTCATTTAACATTTAAGGAGAGTTAAACTGTACAAAATTTGACAAGAATTTTAGCATTGTCTGTTTTCTATAGGAAAAAAACTCATTGTTAAATTTTCAAAGTTTTGTTCTAAAGAAATGTGAGACATACTATCTTTCTTCAAATTATTTTGCCCACTCAAATAAAATCAGCTTTTACCTGTGAATTACACAAATGTAGTTTGGTTGTCAAAGAAGATAGCTAGCACTTAAGCTCCACAAGTCACACCATATTATTTACTTAGTAGTAAAGCCCATGCTGTTAATAAAAGCAACTACGTATAAAGTATCATTACCTTTTATTTTGATTTATTTTGTTATAGGTATTTTCTCACACCAATAGCTTAATATACATGTATTTATAGAGTGGTAAGGTTTACACCCAAGTTAGTTGGTTTCCCACTTCAAAGCTGGAAACTCTATACTTTTAGTTGGAGAAAGAAGAATATGTAAAAAAAAAAAAAATTGACTAAAAATGTTAACATCTGATTGGAAGAGGTAAATAAAAGGTAAGGAACCAATTTACTTTTGTTATAAAATAGAACTCTTCACAGCTCAGGTGCAAATGTGCACTAGTTTCCACCACCAAAGTAATCTTTACTTGCAGTTTAAGCTCTTTAAAAATATGAAGATTGAAATGGTAGTTAAATATCAGAAAACAAATTGCAAGAATTAAGGTCATGAAAATTTGCACTTACGTATAATAAGTAAGGTCATAAGTGATCTTAAACTTTTCATCCAGTATTGTGCCGATATCATTATAAAGTCGGTTAAGTAGAGAGTATCCATAAACTTCCCAAGAATAGTCCTTAAAAACACAAGAAACACGTACACAATTAATAATGGCAGATTTCACACACTCAGGACTTAATCCAGGTCCCCCTTCAAACAATTTTAAGTAAGCATAAAAGAGAGGAATGCATCAATTTTGATATTAACAGCCAAAAACACATAGGTATGGGAATTTTCTTAAAACATCTATTACCTTTATGTGTAACATTACAAATGTTTGCAATCCATTACATAAATTTTTATAAATTTAAATGAACTACCGAGCCATACACTATTTTCATGGAAAGAAATGGTACTGTTTTTGATAATTGCTTCATATGGTGAACACTGTCAGGTACTTTATTGAACTCTTTTTACTGAAACAGATATTTCTTGTGTACAAAGTGCTTCAAGAAACATTCTTTTAGCATCTGTAGTTAATATGTTAATCCTCATAGATTACAGATAGTTCTTTTTTAATTAAAAAAAAGAACTAAGTAAAAGTAAACCAAACAAATTATTCATATAAAATTATGAATTCATTTTTTTCTTATCTTTGTACACAAAGTTTGTGAAATTTAGGTTTCAGTTTAGTTCGCAAATGATTTTATGATGAAATTTTCAAAAGTTAACCATTTTTACTTCTTTGATAAAAAGAAATAAAAATAGAGTAAACTGTTGGAGTAAATATGAAATACTGCCTTATATGTGCAATATATTTATTACAACAAAGATAATATTGGTTTTATATTTCTTAATATTTACTATTCTTGTGGTTAGCTGTACAAGTCAACATCACTGATATTTCAAGCAGATTTGGAACAGCCAAACTAAGAAAAAACTTCTTAGAGATAAACAATCTAAATAACTAAAAGATCTAACATTGTGAAGAGAATGACATTTTATAAACTGGTTTTTATCCCATACGAGTCTTGAAAGCCAAACTTCATCAACAGAACATCCAGGACAACACATTTAAAATCTTGTGTAATAGTATTGGCTGCACAATGAATATCTCATCTCATGTGATCAGAACCACAACTGGCAAAGATATACATATCACACAAGGTTTATGCTGTACAGACTTAAAATCTTACCTCAGCAAGAAAACAGTCATACTGAACTTTATGCAACCATATTTAGATAATATTCGGGACACACTTCAAAACATAAAAATCAAAGCACCTGGATGCTGAATGTTGGCATTTCAGATTCTTGTTCACGCTTAGTGAAGTCTTGATAACTAAAATCTGGGTCATCAGTGTACCTTAAGATGTCCGACTTGGAAAGAGGAACATTTTCATTGGCAGTAATTAGTTCTGCACTTTGGCACTGTTCTTTTTGAAAACATTTTAATTTTTCTTCCTGAGATGCCTCTTCATGCTGTTCTGAAATAGTCTTCATTTTTTGCATCAGCAGTTCAACACCCGCTTCAGTTTCAGATGCCTGTAAATTTCAAACAGCATACTTCATCAAAACAAATTAACACAATACTTTAAGATAAGAATCAATAAATAATCGAAATTTTCTGTTAATAGCAAAATCAAACACTATGTAGACAGTTTTCCAATAAAACTGAATTAATAGTGTTATAAATTATGCAAATGTTTCATAATTTTCTATGTAAATGTTAAGAATCATGTCTTGATTATTTTTTATTTTTTTTTATTGTTTAAACATTCCAGTTTACCAAAGATGCAACAGAGGATAAGTGTACTGTTTGTTACTAAGCACAAAATATTATTTCACCATAAAAATCTGCCAGTTTTAAATGCATATAAAAACTAACCTTATGACTGTTACAGCTATTTTCAGCTGACAAGTTGTTGGAAGTAGATGCACATTTTTGAAAGGTGTGGCCATCACTGGAATCGATCTCAGCACTTATGCCACATCCAAAAACAAATGTTGACAAGCAGTGGAAATGAGCAAGTATAACAATGGCATGAACAACTTCTGATAATGACCAGTTATCCTTTCCTTTGGTAAGTTTCTAGAATGAAACAAGTAAATTACTATTCAGTTTGTACATCCATATTTTCATATGGATGTTTATAACTAAACTAGCAAAATTTTCAACCTAAACTGTTTTCAGTTACAAATGATTTGCATGAAAAATATTTGATGCTAATAAATAAAAATCGTGATTCACTTTATCATTTCTTTCAGTAGTATTAAACTTCAAGCAACTTAATAGCCCTGAAAGCTGATTAAATGTTGTAGCCCTCCTTAAAAACAAAACAAGTGACTGAAAGTGATACCTTCTGTGTTTTCTAGGCTAAAGAAACACCTATTTTAGATATCATCCATCCATCTGTACACTTGTCAGATAATCAGATGCAGTGATGAAAAAAACATTAAATTAAAATATTAAATATCTTTTAGGATTTTCTTAAAACAAGTGATTTGTAAAATCTTACTCTCCTGCAAGAATTCATCTTCCATAGGGTAAGAGCTATAAAAACACATGCAAAGACTTTTTAGGGTATTAACAAACCTCTATATGAGACTTGTTTATCAGCCAGGGTTGATGGGCAAGAATCTTATTGAGCTCATTCAAATTCTGCAGTTTTTGTGGCACCCAATCCAGACCATCTAACCAGTTTTTACTTCCACCTTGCAATAAAAATTCTTGTTTCTGTAACCTCACCAAATGTGTGCAGCGATGTCTGGCTGAAGCCTGAAAAAAACAACAAAAACATCACTTTTTTTATTTTACAGAGAAACATCAATATGCAGGCTTACCTCTATCCTTAAAAAGAAGCTTAAAATGTTTTTGTATCTAAAAAAGGAAAAAAGGCATAAAGTAACACCATTTCATTAGTTCAAGCTAAAATTAACAGGCTGAAACACAAGATGCTGGAATGCTAGTGAAATTAAGACTTAAGCAAGCAAGCAAGCTCCAGGCAAATTTCTGACAAATATTTTGCTCCTTCTCATACGTTAATGTTTCGGTGATAATTTTCATGATCCAATAATTTACATTTTGCCACTGTTTTGCTGTCTTACACTTATTGCTGTATTAGCATCTTATTGAAGATGTACAACATTAAATTAATGTGAGTACTTTGGAAGTACTATAACAGTATGGTTAATGGATAGAATTAATTGTTACAGGGTAGATGTTTTACTTTCTTACACTAACTACATGCATAGCACATTCTTCACAGAGTTACCTAAAAACTCATCTACGTGAACAGAGCTCACAGAAAGTATACATTACTGACATGTTTAGTACTAATAACTGAAATACTTGTTTTTTGCAAGACATTGTTTGATTATACATACAATAAAACTGATCCTTTATTTTCAGTTTTAAAAAACAAACAAATTCACCTTTGTTATTAACTTTAATATTAAGGTTCAAAAATTCACATTTACCATAAATCAACAAATCACTTTTTTGCCTATGCCAACAAACATAATATGAAAACTTAATTATGAAAATAAAATCAAGGAATTTCACACAAAAACAGGAGCAAGGCTAAAATGGTAAAAAAAACGTATGTACAGTTATAAAAATACAGTTTGTGAAATACATTCAAGTGTGGGAGAAAAAAGTAAACATGTTGTGGCTCACATTAACAACCTGAAAATATTGCTGTATTCTACTCACATTAGTTTTTAATTATTATATATAAGAGTAGGAAATACAGAAAGTTAAACAAAAACTGACAATGTTCAGGAAGAAAGATTTGTTATTGATAAACTAAATTTAACACTACAAAATCCAGTTATGAACAGTACTTTAAACACACACACTTGAGTGAAATGTGATGGACAATAGAAATTAAAAATTTTATGGTAAAAAAAAAAAAGTTTTACCTTTTGATAGCTACTTTCTTTATAATTTATTGTAACAGATTATTATGAGCTAATTTGGAAGACTGGACATAATTCATAAGATTAATTAACAATAGATTAGAATAAATACCAAACTACCATACCATTATAGCAATGTAGTTTCTGTAATCATAGGGTAAAGGTCCATCACCCTTCAGGATGTAGTTCTGAGTCCGCAGAAAAGGATCCAGATATTGTGGATGAAAACCCATTAACTGAGTAATGTGATCAAGTCTATTGTTATGCAGAAATGCATCAACAAAAAGATCATGGGTCTATTGGAAAAAACAAACTGTTAGTGCTAAAAATTAACTGTATACTCAACATAACAAGCACTCTTAAGTTACATTTTTCACATTCTAATTTGTGTTAGCTAAAAGAGGTGCAAAACAGGCCTATGATGCCCAAAACGTTATTTTTCTTGTACATTCAAAGCTATTATGAATAAGATAGTTGTTTCTGTTAAAAAATAGTAAATGATATAGATAAATTATTTGAAGATAACAGTTGATCAGTGTTTAAGATCTGTGCTCTCTATTTTACTTAGAGATAGCTAATTTTACATTAGTCCAAGCATTATAAGTTTTGAATGCTGCATGTTGTAGCAATAACAATTTGCAGTGGCGAACAAGCGTCGAAAAACTTGTTACACTTTTAATGATTTAGATGTGGTATTATTTTCAACACAATTTAAAATTTGACAATGAAAGAATGGTATAACAATAATGGTACAATAATAAAACTTGTGTTAAGAATTAAAAACTGATTTATATGTACATAAACCTTTCATGCGAAACTTGCATTAAACAGAATGAAAACTTGTGTTATAATTCCTATCAATGATGCTTAAGTGCAAAAAATTGGGTACTTTTATGAAATACGGTTTTCTAACAAAACAAAAATCAACATGTAATTGCAAACATTGAAATATCTTAAGATGAAACATGCAACTTCAGGTTTTAGTCAGGCACTACTGTTAAACTTCATGTAGTTACTCAAAGAAAGCAACGATACAGCATGTTGAGAAATGTAAAAATTCGTGTATGTTCAAAAGAAATTAACATAAAAAATTTGGATATCCCAGACATTAAAATTAAGTAAAAACAATTTTATATTCTAATAATTAGATCTAAAACAACACATTTAGAATATGAGCATGTAGCAAGCCATCTTTTTTACACTACTATTTTTACACAATCTTTTTTCAAATTAAATTTACAGTCTAGGTTGACAAAATCTCAAAAACTCGAGATACAACCAGCTTATAAAAATTTTGAAATAAAAGAAAACTAAATAACATTTATAAGCCACTAGATAGCAACACATCCTTTACTGCTCCAACGTTTCATACTGCCATCTTGTTATTAAAATCACACAATTTGAAGATGAGTAACTGGTAAAAAGAAAAAATAAATTTAAAGTCCATCAAACAAAGAGTATCGAGCTCTCTGAGTCGCAACATAAACAACGCTCTTTTATTGTTACTATATTTGAAATTTAAAACAGAATAAGCTTCAGGAGTTCCTTATTAATCGGAGACTTTTCTGATGTAAAATAGTGAAACTTCAATTCTCTGCAAGTCTATTTCTGTTCTACACGTGGTGTACAAAAACAAGAAATGCTTTTGTTTCAATGTTAATTTTTATCAGGTATGAGTAATTTCAATACAAGTGTCATTGTATTCTGACCTCTTCATTTATACTGAGCACTTTTGTGAGTACTTTGTTGGTACCATTTATTTTACATTTAACACGGTCTTCCGTTTTGCGAAGAAAAAAACGGTAACGAGTTTACCTAATTGAATAGTTGTTTACCAAAGTACGAGTCGGTAGGATCATGCAAGACAATCTTAAGACGAAGCAAAGGCCGGGCAGATAACACAGCCAATCAGAACAATGGTTCTGTTGCTATGGTTAGGGCAGACCTTGGGAGAATCTGTTGTGAATAACACGACGTAGCGGTCACTACATCACGCCACTTTCTCTGACAGTCGTTGACGGGAAGGGAAGCGCATTCACGTAAGATAAATTTGTGGCCTTGGCTTGAATACCTCCACTTTAAAATTGTGTTATATTAATGTTGTTCACACGACCCAAGTAGACAACTGGATCCAATAAAAACACACAAAAAAGCAAGATTTTTAACCGGATGCAAGAAATAAAAACGACAAACGTGAGTGCATTTTAATTTGTCGGATTAAACTCAACGGTGGTGTTATTGAACAAACATGTTTATTAACCCACACAATATTGAGGTTTAAAATAATTATGCACATGTGATTTCATCGTACTATGCAAGTTTAAACCTCCGCACAGATTTAAATTTTCTGACTTTTGAAAGTTGAAAAAAAATTACGGATACGTTGCAGGTTTTTGGTTTGATTTTTAATTTCGCGCAAAGCTACTTTAGGGCTATCTGCGCTAGCCGTCCCTAATTTAACAGTGTAAGACGAGAGAGAAGGCACCAAGCCATCACCATCTACCGCTGACTCTTCGGCTACTCTTACCAACAAATAGTGGGATTGACTGTAACGTTATAATGCCCACACGGCTAAAAGGGCGAGCATGTCTGGTGTGATAGGGATTTGAACCAGCGACCCTAAGATTACGAGTGCCTTAACCACCTGGCCATGCCGGGCAGTTACAGGTTTATGTGACATGTTAACAATAAAACACCGGTATTTATTCACATACCAGCAAAATTAAATTTCAAAGCTGATAAACAAAAACATTCTAGAAATGTTTGAATTCAAAGTTATTTTACCTGAAAACACGATTTCAAAATCATTAAATGAATCACAATTTACTGACTATGATTAAACATCTGTCCCTTTTTATCTTTATAAAACTTTAGTGAACAGCATAATAAAACTGCAAATAAATCTTATCATGCAGTGATACTTCACATAAATTCATGATTGGCTGAAAAGTGTAATAAAAAATGGTGCTAAACTTGTGACATTTGTTTATACTTTGCAACCCAGAAATCTTCCGAAAACAAAATGTTCAATTGCATTATTAGTTTAGTATACAGATTTAGGACTAACGTAATTCTCCTAGGCTGGTCATATTTCATGAAGATAAATGCCAAAATTAAACAATAACAAAGACGTCCAAGTTGGGAATCAACGCATTTTTTAATCATTACAAGCTATTATTTACATAACAATTAATCTTGTATATTAAATTAGCTACATTAATTACTGGGTTAGTTTTTAATATGATCTCGATCAGTTTTAAAAAAAACAATCAGAAGTAATTCGTGTATTTGCATAAAAGCAACACAGAAACCCCCAGTTGTTTATACCTCATTATATTTAATTCAGATTTTCCGTGCAAAGCAATACAGTTGTGTGTATAGCTATCCCTAATTTAACTTACAAATTGAAGGAAAAATAA
This sequence comes from Carcinoscorpius rotundicauda, assembly GCA_011833715.1. NCBI lineage: Eukaryota > Metazoa > Arthropoda > Merostomata > Xiphosura > Limulidae > Carcinoscorpius > Carcinoscorpius rotundicauda. Next base: position 89,410,364 of record CM022393.1, on the reverse strand, counting down.
TTAGTTTTGAGGGCAACATAGCTATGAACCATGACATGCTATGCACGCTTTAATACTAAACCATCACAATGAACACTTTGGGTACCATATCACTGATTACCAACTAAATACGATTTGAAATATTGGGGGCAGTACAATATTCCAAAAAATATCAGCCACGGGTACTACAGGTTATTTTAATATTCTTAGTGGCAGAAATACCGCCCTACTGGAGGCTGTTTACGCTAGTATTCACAAATCACACAGTTAATCTAACTGAAAATAATTTTAAAGGATTTTTTTAACTGGGCATAAAACGCGTGTGAATTGTGGCTTTCATACGCAATACACTGCATCAAAACGATTCATTGTACAGAATTCAAATTATTTATAGTGACAATTTCATTCAATGTTTTTAATTATTAAATGTGGCATCATTTATTTAAAAAAAATTGAATATTTAAAATACAAATCAAACCTTCCCGAAAGTCATGTTACTGTTGTAAGGATTGTTACTTGTTTAATATTGTTTTACTAGAAATAAATTGTTGCACATAAATATGTGAAATATTCCATGACTTTTTTGTTTGTGAGGCCATTCAACAGATGGCGCAGGAGTTTGGGTTACATAGATGCTGATATTGATGCTTCGTCCACTATAATTCGAGAGTTGAACTTTTTAATCCTGTTTCTATAATACTATGTAACAGCAATAATGATATATAACTTTGACAAGATATTGGAATTATTACAAATACACTTCAAAATTTGATTGGTTTATGTATAACCTTAATATAACGTTATAAATCAAACTATTTGTTACATAATCTGAATGAATATTAGGGATACGCCATTTCTTTTAAGTTTAAATCTCAGAATATCAGGGCTATAACCGAAATATCTCATTCAATACATCATTAAGTCTTCGGCATGGATGCTGTTTAAACTGGCGCTTGATTCTTTTGAAAGGATACGTATCGTGTTTCTATTGCCGGTCACTATTAAAGTGGCTAATTTGCAGACAGTAAAGTTATGAATGTTATGCTGATCATACAAATGTTACAATTATTTTAATTTCACACAAGCACATAGTATTTAGTTTTTTTTCTTCTTTTAAATATAAACGAAAAGATAACTCAGGAAGGTGTGTGTATCTAACGGAGTTGCACATTATCAGTTGACCAAAGTTGATTGGTAGAAGTGGTACATTACGCGGTTTTAGGACATAACAATTCACAATAAGTTGTATACATTAACTGTTAATAAAATGCGAACCCACTTTCATATGTCTGAAGTCATTTATACAGTATTGTTTTTAAATAAATTTAAAGTACATCACAATTTATATAGCAAGTCCTTTCTTTCCTTCTTTCGTATTATCCATATTAGTTCAAGCCATATGTAAACACTTTAAAAATCGTTTTCTTCAAATATACGTACCTTTCACATCAATTACTTCCGTGATTGACATTTGGTAACATTTAGTGATAAACTCAGTTTGAAGAATAGCACGAGCAGAATAACAACTGTTCCATTTTACGACACTGAGACGTGAACAGAGGTCCTCGGCAATATCGAGTTAATAGTGGGCATGAGCCACATACAAAAACCTAACTTAATAGTTATAATAAATTTACAAATTTTAAGTCAAAACATTTTACTCTGAACACTAATTCTTTTAAAAAATGATAGCAAGTTGCATGAAATTTTTAAATTAATCTTTTTAAAGTTTCCACAAATTTAAAGGAAAGTTGAACAAAACATAGTTGATTAATACAGATGCTTGTTGACTAACAAGTATGAAAAAAAATGTAGTTAAAAATTGGCATGGAACCTTCCTAAAATTAAGTGTCCTAGGGCTGCACAGGCCCTGATCCTCGAATTCACAATTCTGGTCACTTACTAATAGCAACCGTTAGGGGTAGGAAGTGAAAATACGTCACATATTTGTTACTATTTGGTCCACCATGCACAATTTTGCAGTTCTTTGTAAGCCAATATTGTGTTTTAAAACTACAATTACCTGCACGTAGGAACTGGGCTTACACAAAATGTTTCCTCAAAGCGTTACATATTACAACTAGGAGAGAAAGAAAAAAAAGCTTGTTCCCACGACGTCTCTAAAAATATTATTTAGAAATAGTAGTTCACAAAAACTCAGTAAAAGTTGCTTTTTGTCAAAATAAATATTTATTGATTCAAACATCTGTCAAAATGCCTCCTACATAGACAGGTAATAACCCCAAAAATATAGCCTCGAATAAAAGGACAGCGAGATTGGGTTTTTTTTTTTTAACCAAATACTTAACACCCGACAAGAAAATAAAAATAACCATAAACAATAATGTGAACAGGTTACATTTGATTCACCTTAAATACAAAACGAATATGTTTCTACTTCAATTATCAGATTTATAAACATAAGTGTTGAAGTTAAGACAGTTTAATATCTCAATAAATGAAATTTTCTAATAAAATATAATTCCAATTCCTCATATCTTGGACAAAACATATGTCAACTGTTACTAATATTCTTATTTCAGTCTGTTCGGTTTAACATCCAAGTACGTCATCCTATCAATTGTATTAATTTATCAAAGATTACTGCATTTATTAAAATGGAAACATTTGTCAGATTTTCAAACGATGGTGATGTGATAAGGAACACAGATATAAAGCTCTACCTTTACCTTTATATTGTAACATTTCGTACACTTAATCCAATTTTAAGTTACCATATCTTATTTGTAATTACTCATTTTAAACGTGACGCAACGAAGTTTAGGACAAAAATACTGTTTAACTGTGATTTTTTTTAAAGATAGAAAAGCAGTTTCATAAAACTTTTCGCAAGACATTTTGCTAATTGAATGTTGAATATAACAACCAAGTTTTTCTGACTTGAATAATAAATAGTACTTCACTTACACTGTTCGTCAGACCCATTGCTCCCACATTTTTCAACCAATAAACGATATTATGCTTGCTGGGATAAAAAACAACAAGTTCTTGGCTGTTTATTGTTAAGAGCAAAACTAAACCACGGGCTAATCGTCTTGTGCTAATAACGGGTATTGAAATTAGTTTTTAGCGTTATAAGACTTCAAACTGACTGCTGAGCCACTGTTAGTAGAAGTGGTCAGAACAGTATTTATATAAGCCCTTTCTATTTGATAGAACACAGTTAAGTATTATCTAATTTCTCTACAAACATGTTTTGAAATATAATAAAGGCACATCAGACCGTAAACTGCAACTTAAACTATTCCTAATCCCACATTGATAAATACCTACATCTACATTTTAATACACGCAAATTTGTATATGAAAATTAAATAATACTAGTATATATTGTAATGTATAAACTTATTTGATTTATTGGAATTAAGTACAAAGCTACACAATGGGCTATCTGTGCTCTGCCCACCACGGCTATCAAAACCCGGTTTCTAGCAGTGCGAGTCTGCAATCATACCGCTGAGATACTTGGAAATTAAAGTGTTGGAGTAAACAAGATAATTTTATTGTTTTAAGCGAGAAGAGCGTAGCTTCTAAATTAAGATGCTGAAATTAAAAGTTCACTAATTTCCAATTTAAAAATAAATGCATGGCAACATTTATAATACATCGAAAAAAACAAACGTATTTAATTCAACTTTATAACGCCAAGAAAACGAACGAACAGGTTAAAGGTATACCTCACGAAATTCTTATGTTTTTAGAAACCTGCATATACAATAAAACCACAAAAATGTATTAAATGGTTATTTAAGAGAAGATTGAAACGTTTTGATAAAATAACCATAAAATATAAAAATGGACTGAATTGCGAATCATAACTTTTCATCTCTGTATTCATTGTCGAATTTTCGTACATCAAAATTCACTATTTTCTTTTATATATCAGTTGCAACTTATATACTAATTTGATACCATTAGTCACTCGTTACATAAAATGTTAACAATTCGTAATATAAAATTACAAGATAGATACCAGACAATAACTATACATTTTATCAGCTAGAACAAATGCATTTTTGAATTGTAATTAAAGTATGGCTTTTGAAATTTTTAATATAAAATAAAACACTAAACTGGTATAGTTGTAGGTGGGCTAGATAATAGCACTAAGATCTACGGTAAAATTTAGTCACTTAACAGTAATAGTACCTTACTTATTAACAGGTACATTTTCCACGAGTTGTTAACACAAAATATTCTGGAGTAAAAAAAAAAGTAGACAAGTCTTAAGATGTAATTAAAAATTTAAACATCGTTAAATAAGAAAGAAAACGATGTTAAATGTTGAAAGAAGTTCGATTTCGCTAAGTAAAACTAAAATCATAAAAGCCTTACGGTTTTATCCCCAATCTGTCCCATTGTTGAGGGTTTTAGGTTTTCTTGGAGCAATGTCACACTCAGTTCTGTCAGTGTTACCGCCAGCCAAAACTTTTGTTCAGATCACGTACGCAAGGTTCAAACGAATCAAATGGAGAAGCAAGGAAACTTATCTAAATTACAAATATGATTTCAAAAAGTGTAGTAATGTAGGTATTACAGTCTCAAAATATGGTTTGTAATGATTATATCACGAGTAACGCAATTTATAAATACTTCTTTGTTTCGTTACCTAAACAAGTTGCAAACAGCATTTAAACCTAACCACGTACATGTAACAGAATGCCGGTAACTGTAGCCAAGCAACAACGAAAAACAGCTGAGATAGTCTGCTGGATTCGGGTGGCTACGAGAAGCCAATCATGACAAAAGAATTATTTATTGTAGCCAATTGGAGGAGAGCTGATATCAATAACTAATATCATTGCGTTATTTGCCTGGTCGATGTTGTGTCGCAAGGGGAGAGAGCAGTTTATTGGTGTGTTTACCGAAAAAAGAGTTATAAAAAGGGAAGTAAATACGGTGATTTCATTTGTGTAGACTGCGACTAAAAGCAATTATATGATAACTAATGGCGTAATAAGTAATAACAAAACATTAACGAGTAGCAGATATTTAATACTTAAAATGTTAAAGCTTGGAAAGAAAATAACCTTCCAAAACAAAAAATTAAGAACTTAGTCTTTGAGATAAGTAAACACGAATATTTTTGACAAAACAATTTAAGGTGGAAGATTGTTAAAAAGTAGGAAAATAATGCCAGTAAGTAATAATCAAATAACTGACAGTCTTTCCTTTAACAAAATGTTGCTTGTATGAATCCACTTAAAGATCTTAGTACTGTTTCAATATTGTTAATCATCAATTATATAACTGTAGTAACAGATTTGTTAAACGCAAAGATGCACAATATGGTATCTGTTTTCTCACAACGGGATCGACTGTAAGATTTCAGTATTGCAAGCTCCGAGTTGCAGTTGAGAAAATGAGTAGCTAAACGTAAGAAGACGTTGAAACAGTTCCAGTGCTTCTCGTGTGTGCGTTTAATTTTAAGCTACAAATTAATCTATAAAGTTGTGCGTGAAATTTGAATACTAATCTCGTATCGGTCAGGTCTAACTTTAAAATCCAATTAACTGCATTTGAAAAAGTTACATAAACATTCTTTACAATGGTTTGGGGCAAATGTATTGCTTGTATTTGATTTCACACAAAGCTACACGAAGGCTATCTGCGTTACCCGTCTCTAATTTAACAGTTTAATACTATAAGAAAAGTGGCTAGACAACACCACCCACTGCCAACTCTTGGACCACTCTTACAAACGAATAGTGGGATTGACAGTAACATAACGTCCCCACTAATGAAAGGGCGAGCATGTTTGGTGTGATGGGGTTTCGACCCTCCGATTATGACATGGCCATGCCGAGCCCAGAACATGCAAATAAACCAAATATGCCAAGACATACATTAGAGACATTAAACGTGTTAACTAATCAATACAGGTTCATCACAGGAAACTGGAGACGCACACGTTGAGCTTTTAAAAGTTAAATGCTTTGTAATAACCTAATTAAGTGAAGTTCTGACGTATGTAATTTAATTACGAATTTTAACAAATTTTATTTTTTGTAGTTTTTCGTTGGCGACTAAAATGTCCACTATTCCCAATGTCCTACAATCACAGATTTTTTTGTTTACGAAATACATATAAAAATTGAATGAATAAACAAACTAGCAAGTCCATAACAGATTAATGCAATCTCAAAAAGTTCAAAGGGCACATCTCGCCGAGCGTTCGGGAAACTAGCATTCCCTGAAGGGATACTCTCGTCTTTAATGCAAATAAATATTTGAATGGGCACTATAACATAGACCTCATTCCACTGACTCAGTGTCAAGATAATTTTAGTAACTGGGAGATTAAGATGTTCCAAAAGTTTGGGATAGAACATTTGTTGTTACAGCACCATAAAAGAATCCTAAATATCCATTCTCCCAGAAGAGGTAGATTCCCAAATTCACTTCTAACGCGTAAATATGCGAGCTCTAACACGGTTTTAATGTGTGTATTTGTAAGGTCGGTAATATTAGTATTTTAAATCATACCCTGGAGAGTAATTTTGAAAATTTTCAAATTTAAATCAAAACAATTTAACATGCTCAGCTGCGAAATTCCAAAGTCTCCACCATGATTTACTGGGTCCACAACATTTACCGATCAACTGGGCACTTATGTTTCGATTGCTTCCTCATGGGTGTGAACAGTTTCTAGCTTTGCGTTCACGAGATCCATAGGTGGGTCTATGATGTCAGATTCAAGTTTGGCGACCCTTGACACCTACTAGGATTTGGTCACGCCTAAGACATTCCGAGCACGTTCTACCTCTGAAGGGCTCTTTCTTGATATAGATAAAATATACCCCGCGAGCAATCTTCAAGTCGTCTGCCGACCTTAGTCATGTAATTCAAACTTACAATGTGAATTAATAATAGCATATGAGTGAGTGATTTCAACAATTACCATTGGCATTTATAAACAGTTTATTTATGTTATTTCACACTTAACATTATTGGTTTGAAGCGTTGAATTATTTACGAAACTGGGAATTTAATATTTAAATAATAAATCATTAATACGGTTTAACGTAGGAAGCTGGCTGCAAAAGGTTTATTCCTCCCAAAAATGGGTCAAAGCCCAACTGGAAAAATTGCTTTCTTTACCAGTTACAATTCTACACTAGTGTAACTGTTAAGTCAATCAGTTTACACAAAAATGGCATCACATAACTTAGGCTTAGCATTACAATTTGTGCTGTCGTGACATTAAAATGTGCATGCTTCGAATCACGAGATAAATTATGAAACTCTGTAGGCAGAAAACAGCATACCGTGTGAACTTTAAAAGCAAATAAAATATTTGTTACTCTCGATTTATTCTTGAAACAGAACGTTTTCGAGGACCCTGCACACTGCACAAGTAAGTACGTCTATCTACTACTTACCTAGATTTTATTTTTCACAGTTGAATTTAAAAATAAGATACCACTAGAGTGGAATTGAAGTAATTAGATAATAGCTCTTCTAATGTTGAAGAGTTTTTGACGCAGGAATCTTACCCTACCCCCTTATGCGCTAACTTTATTCAACTTCACTCCAAAAACCCAGGCCAACTGATTACGTAACCCAGATCACTGACACCACACTGTGGTCAGTTTTTATTCATTTTTATAAATGCTAATACTTTTAATGTCCGGATCCTCACCCTTTCTAATATATTTATGTTGAATTTGAAGAGCAAATTAATTAGTTTTAATTTACTTTTGGTTTACGACTTTAAATGAACATTGCTTCGTTGTTTTTTTGTACTGACATCGTTTTACATAGAATTCAGACGTATGCATTTGAAATTAAATTGATAGTTCATTGTATGGTTCATTTCTCCGGATTTTCATTGTGTAACCCCGTATCCGATTACATGCTGATAAAAGGTTTTACAATTTAAAAGTATTATCTCCACCTCTACATAACGCTTATTTCTTTTAAACGACAATGTAGTTGTCTCTACAAACACGAGGTCCGTTGAAGGTGAACGACCTGTCTTGTCTTTCAGTGCTCATTATTTTCTTTTGTCATAACAGTTCTTATCCCTAAAGCGTATTTATGATATGCTTTATAACAAAGCTCATTTTTTTACATTCAATTTAACAAAGTCATGCCCAGGATATTAAGTCTGTATATTAGTTGTTTTTTTAATATTAGGGTTTAAGGACAAACACTTGCCATTTATGCTGTACGTTCATCTCCTTCCCCCCACAAAATAACTTCACTAAAATAACTCCTATTAATTTGGAGTTAAAACAGAAATAGATTATTGTTATACGAGTCTCCTAGGCGTAAGAAATTCCACGATTAACTTGACCAATATTAATACTTTTCCCAAGCTGATTCATAATATAAACGACTCTTTCCTTTAAGATAAACGTTTATGTTGAATAACAACAATAATACGGAAATACATGTGTATTTTTCAAATCACAAACAACTTTTTCATACATAATATACGTGCGTGGGTTTGACTACGGAGATGAAACTTTAACAATTATTTTCTTTATTCAAACGCCCCTTATTTTTGGGACATTTCTGAAATTTAAAAATTAATAGGATCAAAAGAGCATACAATACAGTCTTTTCTTTGTGTATATTGGTTTAGGGGTAATATTTGTGTAAACAAGTTAGGCTCAGACTATTCTTTAAATTGCTGATGACGAGGTTTTAATAAATGGTAGCTGATGGAAGATACGTCCACATCGACACGTTGTCAATACAATTACGTGTATAGCGAATTCCAAGCACGAAGTGCAACAACGAGGAAGGTTGCGTGTCTTCAGCACCTAGCAACGAATGAAGACTTTTGTTTGCTGAAGGTTTTGTTGATAAATTGAACTAGGTAACGTATTGTTGTTCGCGGAAACGATTTAGTCTAACAATACTAATAATTAAAATAGCGCTAATACCAGTTTGCGCGATGATCAAGTTTAAATATTCCACGAAATTGTTTCACTATTTCATAAGCTGCATTCAATGCAACTCTACACAACAAAAATACGGCATTTTTGTTATTGTTGTAAGATACAAAAAGCGATTTTCAGTGTGTAAACAAATACGAGAAGTTTAATAATCTCATTTAACATCTGTCAAAATATTATTTAACTTTTCCTATATCGAAAATACTGGAAGTAACCTATCTGAAGTTTTCATCTACATCTATAGGACTTTAATAAACCATATAGACTACCGAAATAATAGCGTAAACCGGGATTTCCCAAACCAAAATTGAGAATAGTGATGATTAGAACACTAGATGTTACCGATACAACAAGGTGGGTGAGACGTGTGTCAGGTGTTTCGGTTAAAGTTGAGAACTGTCAGTGTTTTTTGTGCTTGCTGTTAGATTAAAATCTTTCGACTGAATTCCGGATTCTGTTACTGAGTTTGGGTAATGTTTGCAGTGAAACTAGGTAGCTTTCGGTAGTACAGATCGGTAAGCGATAGGCTATGAAAGAATTACTTAATACTGTAATGCATCAACCTTTGCGTGAGGTCGTTTGGCATCTTGTAGGTGACCATGCAACCATATTCAACGAGTGATCTGATATAGGCTTTGTAAATGGTTGTGAAGGTACCTTATTGGTTGTTTAACAGTTTTCTAAACTACGAATTGAGTTCACGACTTTAATATTAAAAATATTGTAATTTACAATATTTCACTCACACAAACAAAGGGAAAAAAAATGAGCACTAGATAAATATTCACACTGCAATTATCCGTGTTAATTATTGTCGATATTTGTTATTTAATCTTAATTAGAAAATAAATATATTTATATCAGTTCTTTAGGCCAACTGCTGTTACGAAACGAAACAAAACAAAATTACTAAAAACGACGCAAATCATGGACCTCTCAACGTTGGTGAACGGTTTAAAAACAGATCTGTGGACTAATTTATATACTCTAACAGTGTTTGTACACCGTTAATGTATAAACTTGAGTGGAATTATATTCACCAGTGTGGTAATTTCAGTTTCGTTATTATTAATCGTTATCGCCTCGTTTGCTAGCTCGCCAGTTTGTCTCTAACAGTAAATTTAACTAATACAGTAAGGTTTATAAGCAGTATTCGAAACAAATGTTACTTTAATTCAGATTCGTAAATAACAATCTAATTTAATAATACTTGTATTACATAACACTATGGAATTATGGAATACAAATTTTGTTCTTGGATAGTATGTGCGTGTTATTTCTTGATTGTTTATGTTGTAAAAGTACAGAAAATGGCCATTATCCCCTTCAAACTGTGCTTTTGTGACCTGGTTAATGAAATTTAGAAATTAACCTACTTTCTATGTAGATATAGGCAAATTTGCTTATTTTCATTCACATAAGGTCTGAATTAAACATTTATCAAGATCTACATGTATTTATACTAAAATGTTTAGAATTGAGTAGTTTTTCGAGATTGATTTGCCACTGTCATGTAAATAACTTTCAGGTATCCCCCAAATAGTCTCCCATTATGTTTTCGTTATACGCTCCCAGGTCACAAAAGCAAACTTTAAAGAGAAAAATAGGTATTTTCCCCATTTACTTTAGGCATAAGCAATTGAGAAAACATTTTCTACCCAGGAATAAGAAAGAAAAAAAAATGTTATACAATGTACTACAATCCACAAGATATCACTACTACTTTTATTGGATTCGAACGGGCGCGCAGGGCCATGAACATAGCAAATACAGCGTGGTTGAAGTTGCACTTTCTTTGCTTTCACTTAAGTCAGTTCCTACAATGAATTTTATAATCGAAATAATACTACATACCGTCACTTATACAATTTATTTAATACTTATGGTACTGCAGAGAAAGTGCAATAAAAAAACAAAAACACGTTGTCAGGGTAATAAATATCCAGTTTATTCAACCCCAGTTTGGGTCTGAAGAAGAAAGGTCCACCTTTTGAAAGCGCTCTGATTATAGGGTTTATTTCATTTTTTTATTTTCTTAAATCAAGACTTCTTGGACCTACGTGTTTTTAGAAGAGTTATAAAATGTTATACGTTACACAGTTTTACCTTCATATTTATAGTTTTTTTTGTTTTTTTAAACTCATTTTGAGTAAAAATAAATGAAATGACAGATAAGGAAAACGAAGATTTTGGTAGGCTGCAAAACCTGCTATATTAAAGTAAATTCAAGACTAGACACGTTTCCTAGCAATAGATACAGCAATCTAACAAACTAGAAACTAACAGAAACACACGTGATTTATTTTTGTAAGGAATCCACTTGAATGCTTGTAATTTTTGTGCAAAGTTACACAACGCCTATCTGCGCATGAACATCGATAATTTTAAATTTACAAACTAAAGGAAAGGCAGTTAATCAATAATTTGCCTGTCCAAATACTTGGATTTGACCACTCTTAGATATTGTATCTAGATCTTCAAAGTGCAAAGCGAATCCTTACAGTAACGGGACGCATGCCATGAATCATTTAGTTCACAGTCAGGACACTAATAAACAAGGCCACTGATTTGTAAACCACATATTACGCGCAAACGAAGTATTAAAAAACTAAAAAGAACAAAAACACACGTCTAACGTATTTTCTTTTTTTTTTGCATGTTTGGTCACAGGGTAAAACTCCAAAAACAGGAATAGTATCCATAATTCATTCATCACGAGAAGGCAGCCTGGCAAACATCTTTATAAATGGAGCGACATAATACAACGATATTTTGATGCTCGCACAATAACATCACTACTCCTGAAAGCCTTACGCTACATTAAAAAGGCATGATCTTATTCTTCTGTTTAAAAGTTTACCAGATGTTTACTCAATGTGTACGACTAAGTACTTTTTAGCACTAACATAAACAAATAACTTTTGTAAATGTATTTTAAATTACATGGTGAACTATATTCCAAATTATAAAATTATGCACGTCACGCGATACACATCTTACACATTTTTCTTGCGATATCCAACAATTGCATCTCCTTAGTTAACCCCTTTTCCACCGAAATGACTAAAATACACTCATTAGCCAGCAAATAGTTAATACAATTCACTACTAGAACACTTAATAGCCATTACTGCAAAAATCGAAATGCATACATTTACACACACACGTGTATGTTAAACCCAGAAATATTGTTAATATATTATGTTACAATTTAGTTGAACATTTAGAAAGTTTAGTTAATGGATTTACTGTAGTGCATTTATTTTAAATCAATGTTTGTTTCAGTTTTAATATGTACTTAGAAGTGCGTATAACGTTTATTATTAAACTGCATACTGTGAAATTCCCGTTCGTTCTATAAATTTGTAGAAGGTTTTTCTAGAGTAAGAATCAACAATGGACTATGTATGTTAAGTAAGATTAGCGATTGTCAGTATTATTGCCTGATAAAATTTCGAGAATCTCAATGAATCTAAAGAGCCATCATAACAAGCAAGGATACAGTATAAAGACTGCAACAGACCTTTATTAAACTTTGGAAGCTACAATTGTGATAAACGCTTATTAATCGAAAAATATATTTGAACAGAAACATGCATAGATTTCGAATATTTAACTCCAGTGATTTAATTGTGAACTTTAGTATTTCCACGAGAACATATATTTACTTCGGAGAAAAGTCAGCTTGTAAACGGCACGAGATTAGCCATTAGAAGTGTAAAAATAAAAATTCGTTCCTCGTGAACCGTCAATAAAATAATCAGTTCCAGACCAGCTAGAAGACAAAGTATAGTTTCTAAAACATTATATGCAAATTATTTGTAATAACAGTTTGTGTCAACTGTATTGTTTGTATATTAAAATAAGAAAATTTTGTGAATCAATATGTTGGCAAATATAAAGTTGATACATACTGATATTGAATTAACTTTCAAATCAAAATTTGACTATTTGAAACCTTAAGCCGTAATGCATACAACATAATTCAGTCTCGTCCAAGGTAAGTTACAGTAAGAAACATGACCCATTTAGACTTTTCACTGGATAAGTAGTAAATTGAACGCTAGATTTGAAGGTTAAAGCCAAACAAAAAACCCAAAGTAACCATACAAGTTACTCAATAATTAAAAACTACCATTCTTATAAAAAGAAAGTTATACCACGTCAACGTAAATACTAACAAATAAGGTCATACATATCGGCTTTATTAATACTTCATTACGGTGATATCAGCACTTTTACAGGTATATTTTTATTTTCCTTTTATCGTAGTATGAAAAACTTTCATGATAACGACAGAAATTCTTGTGGTACTTGTGACACAAGAGAACATCAGGTGCAACAATACTCAGGCGCTAAAAATGCAACAAACGTTCCAATGACATGTATGATTATCTTGTAGTGGAGCAGTGTTACAAGGACAAAATGAATGATTATTACAATGAATCCGATTCGTTATGTTGTCATAAACTAAAATTACACTGACAAACGATTTTGCAATATACTGTCCCCTCCTACAAAAAAAACAAACTTGGCAGTTGTATTTTCTGATTCGTCCTTTGAATTAGTCCTCTACTCAAACAAATTTGTTTTTAGAAGATCAACAGTCTTTTATTTCGAATATTTGTACAAAAACATACAAGGAATATTTACAGAAGGCATCCTTAGTTTTTAAGGCATTACGTTTCTAAGTATTAACGTATTTAGTGCATTATAAATTTAAAGAATTTAATATTAAGCTAAAGTAGCTACTAACTTTCAAAATTAAGGTATAACTAAAGTTTTGCTAACGCAATATTCGAAACTAACGTCATTTGAAGGTACGCACGATATACAAAGTATGCATATTTTCCAGTTTCACGAGTTTTCGAAAATTTTTTCTTTGACAGTATTTTTATTCAGTTATACCGGTAACGCCCCTCAACAAGCCTTTGGTCATAGGGACAAAATGCATTTCTTGAACTATAATACTTGGAGAAAACAAGGGTCACTTCTTCCAGTATTGATAAAAGTCGTATGCAGGTCGGCTTTTCAACGTTAATCAAACTCGCGATTAAAACAAACACTATTCTTTTCGTTAAAATATTGAACTTCTGTGAATCAAAATATTTTAAGTCTGAAATAAGAAAATGGGAACTGAAACGAGAAATCAAACCCATTATAAATAACTAACAGGAAATACAAATCGTAAAGTGCTATTTAATTACACGCTTTCTAGTACCCTAACTAGCAAAGTAACTTAAGAAATTAATACATTTCATTTCCCCCTAACTCTCTTATAGGTAATGTGAAAAAGTTAAGATAAATCTTCCTAATGTGCCCAATCCTTAATTCGTATACGCAGCGAAAATAAAACCATTACTGGGTGATTTCACAACCTTTACAAAAAAGCGTGTTTGAATTTTTAACACTTAATTTAACGAGTTACAGAATTATGGGGGATTGGATGTTGATCCACAAAATAACGTTTTTGATACTTTTATAATTTGTTTTAAATTTTGAATATGTCTTGCGACATACGAGATGTCCTGCAGTGTGGCTGAGTTCGCACTAGTTTCTAAACTATGAGCGAGAAAACACGAACTATACTAAAATCTCACCTGAAACACAACAAAGTGGCCGCATATGTAACGCAATACAATATCTGGTTCCTCGGCTCTATACAGTAGTTTTATTTGCTATTTCGTGAACTGTATGGATAGAAATAGCCGAGAAAAGCTCAAGCTGAACGAACAGGGGATGTTTTGCTCAACCCCTTAAATGTCGCTATATTTGCGGTACTATTAAAAAGACAAATTATTTTGACAGTAACGTTTATTTTAAAATTAATAGATTAAAACATTATTGCAGAACATTTGCTTTTATGTCTCAAATCTCGGAGTCAGTGACGTCTTTATAGCTTCATCCAATCTTCCGAAAACAATCTCAGTGACTCGCAGACCGTGTGTTAACGCACCGGTAAACTAGACTTACAAATCCCATTATCAAAAACAAACAAGAAGGAATCTTCAAGAGCCGAGGCTGTATTTGGATACAAAATCGGTCAAGAGACGAGTTAAAAGTTTGCAGTTGAGAAAAAACAAACTAAAAACTGAGCCGTTCTACGAGCCGCGGCTACAAAACTTGTGTTTAGGACTCGTTTAGACTGATCCCTAGGTAGCGATCCCGTCTGTACAAGTGTGAAACTTCAAAACGTTTTATGCCGAAAAGAAATATTCTGGAAATTTTTCATATGCCACTTTCTTAAAAGTTATTAAAACGCAATTGACAAACTCGTGAAAATGTGACAATGGTCAAACAGTGAACAGACGGTTTTGCTAAGTATTGGGAAGAACTATTTTGAAACATTTATATTATGAGCAAAAACGAGACAAGACAAGAATAAAAGACGCTGCATAAATTTGTGATCCCCCGACACCAGGCTATGATGTGGGATATAAAATGTGCCCCGAAGTTTGAAAGTGACTGGGGAAGTTGTAGGGATACACCGTCTATCAGTCTCAATCTCCGTTCGCCAGCGTCACACGAAGAAATTCATAAAAAGATAACCTAATAGAAATTAGAAGAGTGAGGTGTCGGTGCTTAAGCCTACAATGTCCTCCATTTATATCCCCCTTCGCTGCCTGTGGGAAGATGACTACAAGAAAGAGCAATAAAAAAAAACACGAAATAAGGTAGTACTACCTTGGGGGTAAGCAAGTAAAATTTACCTCTTACGGTTCGCATTCCAGCTGCCCATTATAATAGTAAAGCATTGAATGGTAGCACAGAACACAAACTATAGTACAGTAATATAAAATCCCAACCAAAACCAGCTTATATATTAATGTTATAAGGCTCACATTTACAAAGCACTCAGATTTTTGCCACTTTACAGACACAGAAAAACATTTGAGACTTCTATAATTTAAATACTAAGGATAAAACTCATGAAAGCAACAATTAGGTAGAATTATGTACAATGTCAATCCAAAGATATATGAAGCAATAGCAACATTTGTCACACGTAGAATTAAAGAGAATCAAAAGATAAATTATGTATATACATGGAAGTCTATAAATAAACAGAAGGAAAAAAAGTATTTCAATTAAGGTTGTACACAAATCATCAATACCAGAGAACGATCACACGTAGTTAAATCAATATCTAGTTTTAGTTGTCCATTTCCAATGTGTATAGAGACAAAACCCTTTTTTCCGAGCGTTCTATTGCCAATATTTATTGGAGAAAGGCCCTCCATCCAAGACTAAACCGTTCAGTTACACAACTGTTTTAATGCTACAATAATTAAATGAATTGCGTAAGTTATATTATTTTCGAATAAAATAATGCAACAAATTAGGGCTAACTCTTGTAGGACAGCGTAATACAACGTTAAAAGTGTACAGTAAGAGCAGATATATGAACAAGTGCAAGTTTCGACAAGAAGCATATTAAAAAAAAAAAGGCGGACCCCGGGAAAATCGTCCATTTGAAAAGAGAAGTGAATTACCGAATCTCGTGTTCTGATAGTATTCACAATGTCAAACAAACACCATGTTCTACTTTGAATGCTAAAAAAACAAAACAAATCTGGTGAATGTTGTGGTTGTGTACTTGGACTGTTTCGTACAAAACTAAAGAAAAGACCTCGACTATGTTTAAAATTGCAATTTGTGAAATTGTTCTTCCATCCTTTTTGATAAACATGAGCTAAAATTAGGACTAGGTCTATGAAAGAGAAGGACAAGGGGGCAAGTTAACATTTTAGTTACTTCTCTCAAACTGTTAGCTATTTTACACGTATAATTTAGTTTTAGCTTTAATTTAATTTTAACTGCGTTACGGTATAAAATTCGCGTGTCTTGCATTTCCTTCCATCTCATTTCATAGTTAATAATACCGGTGCACAACTGAAACATTTGTGGCAAAACTGAACTTCAGGAATATATAACGGAAAAATTGTATAGTTAGAATGAAATAACCGTTTTCGCCTAAAAAAAAAGTACGTATTAATACTCAATTAAACCTGCGAGAAACTCTTGAAAGTTCTAGCAATGTGAGGCAATAATTTTACTACTGTAAAAAAAAAATCACCAGTTTATAACAGTTAACCTACACAACGGATGAATGGTAAATAAACTTACCATAAAATCCACTTCTAAAAATTTCCAAAGTATGACACCCGCGCTACGTAAACTACATAAAGCATAATGCTCACATTAAACTTACATTCGTGTATATCCAACAATAGCACTTACATAAATGACTAACAGAAGCGCCCCCCAGTGGCTCAGCGGTATGTCTGCGGACTTACACGCTAAAATCCGGGTTTCGATACCCGTGGTGGGCAGAGCACAGATAGCCCATTGTGTAGCTTTGTGCTTAATTAAAAACAACAACAACTAACAGAAGCTACGCACTAACAGTTTTTGTAAATTAATGCCGAGTAAAACATTAAGTTGGTACAAAGCTAAAAGAATAAAAACGTCCCAAATTGCGCAAGAAGAAGAATGGTACAATGTAAGTATTCATGTTTTTGATGTATATTGAACTTTCTTAGCATTACAAATAAGGTTTAATAAACAAGTATTGAAAAAAGTTGTTTTGCTTTTTACTGAAAACTAATCACATCGATAATTGAAGTATGAACTAAATCATAGAAAAGAAATACCAATCTTGAAATGTTTAGCAAACCATCTACGGATTTCTGGGTGACAGACTAGATAGTCAAGCCTACGAGGGAACAAGTAGACGATTTAATTTATGCAGACTAAAATCTGACTGAAGATAAACGATCCGAGATTGTTTCTGAGCACCCAAATAACAAAGATTGGGTAAACGTTTGAGTTTGTAAGATTGAAAAATTTATCTGGATTTATTGGTTAAAATTCAACTTAAAGATGGAATGAACATGTAAAGAATAGGGAAGGTAATTCAGACAAGTGGGTTTAGTGTTCGACAACTACTTAACGGACCTGTTACTGTCCTCATCTTTAGATTACAAGCCTATCTGATCACATTCTGTTGGATACCCGTACGAGTCACAGCTAAACTCTACTGGCGCTTTAAAGTTTTTGATTCTACATGTTCATAAGAAATCTGAATTTTGCTTGGAATCAGTAAATCATTTTAGCCAGCGAGTCCAAGTTACGAATTACGATGTAAAAGTTTGAAAAACAGCCACTTGGGGCAGCACAGATGCGATGGTGTGAACACTCTTCAACAGGATGAAGATTACACCAAAAGAGAAGAAAGTTTCTTTAAAACATTCTCGATACCGTATTTTGGATCAACTTAAATTGATAAATACTGTAAATAGTCAAAACATCTAATGTTGGCTTAAAAATATCTTTGCACATTCATTCAATTTGTTTTGTACTTTGTTTCATATTTCCCTCTTTAAAATTAATTTAATTATGTTGAAGTTTTTAATGTTTATTTATGGAAAATTAAATGAATGTATATGCACGTATGCAGCTTAAAATTTTAAGTTTCATTTCAATAGTTCACTGCTGAATTAGCTTTTCTTACCCAACCATTAATCAATGATGTCGAGAAACCCACTTGTTGAGAATTTTATACGCAAAAACGGCTCGTTTCGGTTGAGAAAATATTTCAAATAGAAGAGCGAACAACGTTCAACCTGACGATGACCGAAGAAGGTCGAAACGTTGTTCGCTCTTCTATTTGAATAATGTTTGGGTAATTTTATATGCAAAAACGGCTCGTTTGGGTTGAGAAAATATTTCAATGAGCCAGGTGGTTTTGTGTCCGTAAAATAGTAAAATACACATTTATGATTTCAGTAAGGTACAAAAAGTCAGTAAAATTCACTCATAAGAATGAAGAAACCTACTACGGTAATCTTCTTGAAAAGAACTTGCCAAAATAGTCGCAGAAAATCACGGAAAGTACAAATGCGAACAAGAAATGAACTTTCAACATGGCAGTTCCCAACTAATACACTTAGGTTGCACAAAATTATTTTCCAATCGATACATATTGATAAAACACCGAAGTTTTTTTAACGGCGGTAAGAAAATGACTTACAGAAATTCTTTAAGGTAAAAAAACGAAAGTACTTAATTTTAAAATGTCCTACGACACACTCAATACATTCATTACATATGTCCAGTTTTCAATGAAACATTCGTAGTCATCCCCCTCTCGTATCGGTTTGTAAAACAATAAAAAGGCAGAGAATTTAAAATATATACATTGTTTACTCTAATAAAATCAAGCGTTTCCAACTAATATAAAGAAAGATGCTTAAATGGCTGCGAAGAGCTTACGTTGATAGCGAGGAACTTACAAAATTTTAGAGTGGAAATCTCAATATCCAAGAATTAACTTAGTCCTACAACCTTCACAAGTTTGTTCAATAGCTGTGCATAAGATTTGGCATAGTTCACTTAATCGTTTTTGCTGTACACTTCGGGGCTCCAACGGGTTCGAAAAGAAAGTTTGCCAGTAGCGATGAACATATTGATAGAATCTATTCTCTTTTAAGAAGGTACGTCAAGGAGGTATTTCAAGTAAGTCTGATAAAGTTTAGTTTTCTTCTCCGTAGGTTTACGGAATAATAATAGGAAAAACGTCTATGTTTTTGCTATTATTAATATTTCAGGAGCCTTGGCCATTGGGATAAAGTCTGGTGTGCTTTTTCAAGAATAAGTTGCTTTGTAAAAAGATTGCCTTGTGTCTTTTTTCCATTTGCATTTGTTTTTGTAAAATTGCTGGGCGATCTCTATTATGAACCACTATGATACACGTACCGTGGGAGTGAGACAAGAGTATTACATTTGTTTCAGTATGCATGTATGTAGGGATATGCAAGGCATTTTTTCAGTTTATTGATACTAATTGTGTACGAAGTGAAATAAGTAGAAAAAAATTTCATAGGCACATTGCATACATTCACCCTGCTGCAAAATTTTGGATTTTTATTTCAATCTGTGAATGTTCTTGTTAGGATAGAGGTGACCAGAGAAATTAAGTAGCAACTATTTAATTTGTCCACCAAAACACTAATTTAAGTTTAAAAAGTTGAGCGTTATTATTGTAAGCACCTTATCAATGGCTATTTTAAAAAAACTTTATCCTTCAGCGTCCCCCGCACTGGCTCAGTTGCAAGTCTGAGGGTTTATAGCGCTAATACCAGGTTTCGATACTCATGGTGGGTAGTGTGTATCTGTGCTTAATTCTCAAACACTATCCTTCAAGTGCAAAGTTGCGCAATGAGCACTGTTCTCCCACGAGTATCAAAACTGTTTCTAGCTCACTTTCATTCTTCTAATTTATATATATACTATGAAGTGAGAAGAAAACATTTATACATGGAAAAACGTAATTTCAAAACGTAATAAAATTTATTTTTCGTTTTTTTAAAAAACAATAATTAGGGATTTCTTCAAACATTACATTACACATAGATTTACTGAACATGTATAGTATACCAGCACACAAAACAAGTTATTAGTTACATCAATAATATTCTACATGAAGATTTTATTTTTTAAAAACAAAACGCAGCTGAAACAAAGCCGTAAATACCTTCCGCGTTCATGATAATGGTCACTAAGCAACAAAGTGCACTTTTCATAGTTTAAAGTAATTTAAATTGCAGATGGCAATCCAGCTATCTAAATATGGCGTCGTAGTATACATCTTTTTGCTCAAATTTTAACTACAGAAGTTAAGGCCCCTCCAGTTTCCCCTTGTACGCATAGAGGGTTTTACAATTAGAAACAGGATTGAAAAACAACTAAATTTTCGGTTATTTTATTATCAAGCATTAGAACGTATTTTAACTTTGTACTTGAGTTATCTGTATGTAACGTTACCTGACCTAACGAATATACTCAAATATGGAACTAGTAGCTTTGATGGTAATAAAATACAGGGATATACTGAAATGTTTCATTTTACTCCTTGTTTCCTATGGCTAAGTATCCCCCCCCCACACACGATACAACCTTTACAGTCCCAAAGTATAATTAGGAAAACACTAACATACCGTATCAGAACCATCTTTGGCATTTCTGGAACCCTACTTCCTGCAATAACTACATTTAAAAGCTACTTAGGAGCGCATGTTTAATTTCTACTGGAAACACAAATGCCACGAACATCGTAAAACGATGTTGATAGCATTTGCAAAATTTAACCTCGACTTTACACCAAAATACCGAACCAGTTTTCGACAAAAGAAGAGCTCGTGGTGAAGATAGCGTTGACATTAAAATTTAAGGATCTTCAAAAATATCCAATAAAGTTGGAGTTCTTTACCTCTCAAATTACTCCAGACTAACAGTGACGGTATAAAAACACACACTAGTAAGTACAGTAGCGAAACGTCTTTCAAAAATAAACACTGTCCGAATGGACGTAGCCGAGATACTTAGCTACTAAAGAAAAGAAATGGACACTTGCGTTAACTTTGTATTGTAAATCTAAAGCCATTCTGCTCTTCTTTACAATTCCTCTTTCCACAGATGTCTTTTCCACGATGGTCGTACATACAGCAAAGTCACGAGAACTGTGAATTTTATTCCTCACGTATTACACGTGCACATTAAAAATTATACTTAATATTGCTTCTGAAAGTTTATTGCTAAGCTTACGAAATAATTATTTGTACATTTATGGTGCACGAATACAACAAAACACTATAAAGTTTATTACTTTAGAGACGTTTTATAGCTCACATTATAGAACACGACCAGAATATAAAGGTCTATTTTGTAGTATCATACTAGGCTAGTTTAGAAGGCGCATATTTAAAGTGATAGGTCTAAGGCTGAATATATCAAATTCTAATCATAAGACAGTTGTGAAAAAAAGAAAGCGAACAATGTCCTGACATCAACGACCACACAAGACACGTAAAACTAAATCTTAAATTTTCCAAGATGCTAGCAGATGGACGTCAGTAAGAACGTTTCGAAATAATACAAACATGTATAAAAGCTTCACCTTTGAAACAATACACCGTGATGTTTTACACAGGACGAAGTGCTGGTGGTAAATGTGCAAGGGTCATAATTATGAAACGTTTCAGAATCGTCATAACGTGGTCTATAGCCGAAGGAAATGCGGTTTGCAGCTTATAAAATACGTGTTGTAATAATTTTAGATACTACACTATCATCGCTTTAGATATTACCTTTGGTGTTTGAGCCTCGTTAATGGTGTTAGTTACTTCATCAAATGGACGAGCAGTAGACACTCTCAAAAACTAACTTTTTATATAAATAATTAAATATGAACTCGAACAGCAAATCACAGTGAAGTTGAAAACTACTTTCAGGACTAAACAACTGAACCCATGACCAGATATGATGACGAGGGAAGAACCATACACCATCTTTAACCCTTAAACAACGATCAGCAGCAACTGAAGTTGTTACCTACAGTATTCCCACTCTAAGGATTAAAAGGTTTTTGGATTTCAAATCATGATTTTTTAGCTTTAAGCCCCGATACTTAAAGAAAACACGTTCTAATCCATGTAATCCATCTACTTGATGACGTGTGAACCATTAGCGCTAGCTTCAGCTACATAAACTTTTAAATTCTAAAAGTGACCAATTCTTACAAGTATTAAGTGAACAATGGTTTCAGTATACGTGTTCTAAGAGTTGATTTAACACGCACACTCTAAACCGTCTATCCTACAACGCTCGAGTTCCCAATTCAATTTGGAATTATCATTGAACAAAATGTAGTTTAGTGAATTAGGCACACAATATAATGAGTAAAAAGTGCCGTTTAAAGTATTTGCGTTTCTTAAGCTTCTACAGTACATTGTTTATCCTAATATCCCTAAAATGTAAAGATGTACTGTGATATTAGTCTTCAAGATTTTCCCAGCCGATTACTTGAAATATCTAATATCAATACCAAGTGTATTCAACTAAAATGTCAAGTTGTTTACTTTTAAAACACGGGAATTTGCCAACTTTAACAGGTGGTTAAACAATTTTTAGTTACCTTTCTACAGTAATGCTCATTGGTTAAGTCTTCAATTGGTTTTTAATCCCAAGCATTGTAATCGACAAACAACTTCAGTATGTTGAGATGATGAAGTTGATTTTATATTCTCTTTGATAACTTCCAGTTGACTACCATAAAAACAGAATGAACAAAACATGACCGTTTGTTTAAAGTTTAGCACGAGGGGCTATCTTTTTTTCCTTTACCAATTAAGGGGCGAGGTACCAAGAAAGAACAGAAACTACAGTCGAAGTCTAACTTACATTAAAACGAATCAGAAGAAACACAGTGAGAGTAGGGATATCACGATTTATTTATTTTTAATTCTTTATACATTGCACTTCCTACCGATATTTTTATCTATTTATTTTTAAAGGAAAAGCAGGCCTACTATGCAAATTGAACCAAAAACAGTATGGCTAATCAAATAAATAGAAGCGGAGTTCACTAGTACAATAATTCATAACAGCATCCGGGTACCGTAATGTTGTGCGAAATCTGCTAAATTTAAAGGCAGACATTTAAATTGAAAATATTAAAAACATCCATATTTAATAACACTTGTATTCATTCTTCACGGTCGCTTATAGCAAGGTGGGTTAAGGTGTTCTACTTAGAATCAGAGTCGCAGGTTCGAATCCCCGTCCCACCAAATATGCTCGCCTTCCCAGCTGTGGGGGCGTTATAACGTGTAGTCCTCGCATGCTTTTTTTGTTGTTTTTAAAAGCAGAATAAGCCACAGATGGCCAAAGAAAGCGACAACATTCAAGATGTTACTGTAGGTTGTATACAACCCTCTATACGAACGCTTCCTAAAGTAGGAGCCACGGAATCCATGAGGGCAGTAAAGCTATTGAAGGGCCGTCAAAAAGGTGCGAAAACAAAAATGATGAATTAAGTAAACAAGTCAATAAAAATTGTTGAAGGAATTAATGATTGAGTATATCAGAAGGAGAGGCCATTGTTTTTACTAAATTACCGTTTTTCTATCATTATTCTAAAGAAGCTGGGGAAGGGTATTTTTATGGGTTGGTTGTTCTTTTGTTTTGTTTTTTTAATTCGTATCACGGGAGGCTCAGATTAAAATAGGTTGGGAACCACTACTCTGACCAACCGAATCATAGGTACACCAGTTAGCGCTTTATTAATAAACTAGTCCTATAGTTATTTACAAGCATAAAACAAGCCTTTTAATTATTTGTGTTGTAAAACGTTTCATAAATATTTCATGTAGAAATCGATCGAGTAGCACATTGTTAATCATTCGGTCACACGCAACAACAGAGTGCACATTAAGCACTTGTATTCAATAACCTCCTAACCTTCGGAGATCTTGGTTCCAACGAAAACCTGTACAAACATTAGTCATCAAACAAAACAAGTACGATATCACTCATAAAAACAAAATCAGGCGATGGAGGGTGTCACTAACTCGCCACAGTTGCAGACGCAGGAGGGAAGCGTGGAACTAACCAATGAAAATAATCCATGCTGTTGCTAAGGCGGCTGTTGGAAGCTACAGTACAAGTTGTAAACAGATGGTAAGTTCAACGCATTACACGGAAATATACGAGCTATGCTTTGATACGGTGCGCGTATACATGTGCATTTTCAGATATCACGGAAACTGTGTGAAGACAGTAATTTACCATTATATTACGACTATTTTCTTTTACGATCAAAAACTTGTGTATTTTAATACTAAAATTAAATAAAACAGCTAAAATAAAAGAGACGTACATAAAAGTTCCTATCCCATTTTAGTAGTTTTTATATTTTAAACGCTGTAAAGTGTGGGATACCTGCAATATTTACATTTATAAAATACATAATAGATTACGTATATAAAGTTATTGAAGTTTCGCTAATAATTAACTGCATATATATTGACAAATGGCACGAACTTTAATTGTTTTAAAGTACCAAAAAGAAATTTTAAAAGTAAGATGTAGGTTAATAGCACCCAAAAGTTACGGATGGTATGTTTATCAGACATGCACATTATTATAACGCGCGCAAATAAGTAACGAGATATTTATCACAGAAGATCATTTGGAGATTAGGATGTTGGGTGCTTTAGCACAGCTTTAATAATATAAGAATACTAGCTTTCACTATAAAAAGAGACTAGTAGAAAACACATTTAGCAACATACAAGTCACTCATGGTAAAATATTTGGATTACCGCAGCGAACATTTGTCGTAATACCAAAAACCAGCCCAAATCCTATAAAACTAGAAAGTCACTACAAGAATAAGGAATATTAAAAATAACCACGTTACAAGATCTAGATAGGCTACGGTTATTGTTGTCGGGGGGGGGGGGGATAGCATTATAGAATTCTAAGAATAAACTGACCACCTGGAAGTTGGAATCAAACTACAGACAACAGAGGACAAGGTCATACTGTATGTGTTACAGCGTTCGATTACCTACGATGTCTTCTCCATAGCCACGAACTGCAGTAGTCATTTAACAAAAGTGGAATTAAGATATCGCTGTAGCATGAGAAATTAAACCAGCTGGTCTTATTATGGGTTGACCACAATAGATATCTGTAATACAAGTTGTTTATATCACATTTGTCAGTTCGAAGTACATATTCTGCACACAATGCGTTATTAATAACATTAACAATAGTAATAACAATAAAAAGAACACATTATTGAAACAGTTAAGGAAAACAAGAGTTAACTGTACTTCTAAATCTAGTACTTCAGGAAAAAGATGCTAGCACCATCTGTCGTCTGTTAATTGGATCTTTTCACTACAAATTAAATTATCTATTCAAGATAAATAGATAAATCACTTGCAGGATCCCATTTCGCACATTACCCATTATTTAAAAAAGTTCCCGAAAAAAACAAACAAAAAACGTTACTAACAGTACTTTTCACAGACATCTTTGTACTTAAAATCTTAAATTATGCATTCCTTCTAATTTATCTCTCTCATGTATTTAATACTCTCCTTAACAACAAATAAGACAAATAATAATGAACAAGTTTCACCGATTAACGTCTTGACAAATTCACATCTACTGTTCATAGTAAACTGAACAATAGATTTATGAACTGTTTGTTTATTTCTTGAATTTCACGCAAAGCTTTATTAGGACTATCCCTCCATAAGTTAGTGGTTTAAGACAAGAGAGAAGGCAGCTAGTTATCACCACCCACTGCCAACTCTTGAGATATTCTAACCGTGAGACTAACCGTACCTTTATAACGCTCTCGCGGCCAAAAAGGGGCGAGCGTATTTGGTGCGATGGAAATTTGAACTCGCGACCCTGACCACCTGGTCTGATTCCAACCTTACTGTATCAGTCAGTACACAAATGTTACCGATCTAAAGCTACAGCTCACACATTAAGGTTTACTCTGTAGAAACCCATTTACACCTTCACGGTCTTCCAGTAAGTCTGGTGTTTCTTTAATGAAAGATAATTGAAGTATTGATTGTGTTTTAAATTTCGCCAAAGATGAAATAGAAAGAATGCTCGAATAAGAGGCCTAACGCATTCCTTTATTTTATTAAGTTACTACATATAATTTATTAGCATCTTTTCTTTTTTTATTCTTTATTCTATAAAGTAGAGAAGAGACAAATTAAAAATAGTCACTTTCCTACAATTGTCCGCAGACAGTGAAGGGTGATAACATACGGGACGAAGTGAACTTGATCATCCATATTTCCCTCTCAGTGATGTCGAGAAACCCACTTGTTGAGAATTTTATATGCAAAAAACGGCTCTTTTTGGGCTCAGAAAACACTTCAAGTGTTTTTTGCATATAAAATTCATATTTCCCTCTCCTAGTTTCCATTCCTTTACTTTATGCGAGGCTGACCAATGGAGGTTAAATGGGATAGACGGTGTATCCCCACCGCAATGTGGGTCCTACTTCTTCAGTCACCTACAAATTAGGGTACATTTTAATTCCTACACTAAAGCTTGTAGCCTGGGTTCCTTTTGATTAATGTAGCTTTTATTTAATTTATTTCTGCTTGTATTTGAAGTAAGACGAACTCAGTTTTATAATTATCAAGCAACTGTTCACACATAATAATTTAATGTAGAAATACAGTATCACGATCTTCCAATAAGTCGAGTTTCTATAAGGAGAGCTAGTTGAACTACTGTTCACACATTTACAATATCGTCTTCCGGTTACTCTGGAGATTTATTTAATGAGAGCTAGTTGGAAAACAATAGCTATACCCCCAAGTTCTTAAACAACTTTTATTTCCATACGAAGGCGGTGACCAACTAATGTATCCTTTGTCAACACAACGACTACTTTTTTTAGTGTTTATTTCTAATAACTATTTAGATCTTATCAACAATGTGACCTTCGGTGATGAGAACTGGTTAGGTTTATTTACGAGCATAAGTTGTGGTTCTTGAGTTTCCTTGTTTTTAACATTTCTTCCTTTTTTTGTTAAACTTGTCAGAAGGAAGAGCATAATAATTAACTATCACAAGTTTTTACGTCATGTTTTTTTCTCGCCTAACCTCATTCGTAACAAGATTGATACACGTGCGCTAGGACATCCAATAAACTTGACTTGCCTTGGAATATTAATGTGCATTTCTACTGTATCGTAAATATCCACGAAATATGTCCATCGAAACCTTAATTTCTAGGATGCAGTACCACCGTATTAAGTTGAACAATTTAGTACAGATGTCTTGTTTGTATTAAGTGGTCAAGTTATTGTAGAAAGCTGTTCACCCATGTCGTCTGTATATCCCTACTTTAATTCAAAAGAAAAATATAAGATGAAATTCTGCATACAAGTTGTTACACTCAAACTCGGTTTATACGGAAAATTCATCATAGAAAATCGTCAATTTGGAGTAAAAACTAATCAATAACTAAGTAAAACAATTAGTCTTTAGCAACTAGTAATTACATTTGTTTTTACACCGTACTGAACAGTTTTTCGGAGTACACACAACACTTCAGAGTGCGCTAATAAATAAGCGTCACTGAAACGAACAGTATTAATATAACGAAACTTTAGCATCATTACATTATCAGTGGCTCAAATGCTACGTTAACAGCTTTCAAGAACATCCGTTTGGAAAATGGAAACTTTCACTTTTTGCCAGTTTCAATTTGTTTTCTGTTGTTATTGGTAACCACATTCACTATGACCATATACGGTGTTTGTAAATATTTCCGATAAATTATTTATGCACCATTCTCGTGTTACTCCATTCATATACACTTTTTGATAGCACGATAATGGACCGTATATACCACCTTGTAACACTTCCTTAATATAGATTAGTGTTCCTACCCAGTGTTTCAATGCCATATGAAAAACTAATATCCTCCCAAAGATTTATTATTTTTATTCCCCCTTACATTTAAGGACTTAGCTTCACGGCTACACTTCTCGCACTCATTTTATTACGCAACCAGACACGGTACACAAGGGATTAGAACCGAAGCATCCCCTTCAGCGATTGGTTTTTTCCATCATATTTTTCTCACTTCGATCTTCCAGATATGTCCTACAATAAAAACTCATCTTTGAACACACACGATCTCTGCTACAGGCCCATTTTAAAACACTTAAACACACTGCAGGCCTTGAAAAAACAATAGTGCTCCATAAAAAAGTTATTCCCTATTCGTCTATATCAAATGACTGAAGTGTTAGGAAACTGAGCATTTAATGTAATATTTGGTAGGTCTTTCACTTTTAAATTTACCTCCTACATCTCTGGTAAAAGTTTCTTCTACATACTTGAAAGTGTCTTTAACAGTATTTTGCTAGGATAAATAACGAATTAATGCATAAATAGCTAATGCTACGAATATAGATTAATTTAGACGATAGAAAATAAGAGTTCATTTTATTAAAGCACAGAATACAGTTTGACTGTTATAGCATCTGGTATTAAACGTAGAAATTTGATGCACGTACACGAACTTCTAGATAATTGACATAAAAAAGGTATACCACAGTATAAGATTGCCGTATGTATATGCATGGACGCGCACACACAGATGATGCAAACTTACTCGGTGCAACAAAACTGTCACGTCCTGCTATTAAAAAGATAATCCAAGTCTTTTTTGCAGAAAGAACGATAATGAAGTTTTTGTTTTGTTGTTACCGTTTTTAATCTATACGCGATAAGTTCAAACTTCCAACCAAGTGCACTTATTTATATCGGAATGCCAAAAAATGAAGGTTAAATCATGCTTGGGAACAAACCCATCGCATGATAAAAGTAAACACCATCTGTGCTCCATTATTTAATGGCCATCAAATTTCAAAAATCGTATTTAATTTTTTAACGAAAATTCTCTCTCGTTCATAAACATCGATTAACAAAGCGTTTCGAAGTATTTAAAAATAGAAAGTGCGGGAACTGTACAATAATAATAATAATAAAAGACCCAAGGAGTACCGACCACAGCCACGTGGTCATGTTCAAGCTACGATGCAATACAGGAGTTATCAGTGTAAGCGTTAATTACGATACAATATTCTATGCTACACAGATTATGACAGATTCTAATTCAAAAAATAATGTTAACAAAATTAAAACGTACTTTGACCATCCAAAACGTTACCTGCTAAGATACGGGCGCTATATTCAAAAATTGCGCATTTCACGTAGGCATACATGCATAGATGTATGTGTGTACGTATTAACTAATCACGCAGGTTCTAGAACATATTGTTTAGACTTATACCATATTGGTCCTAGAACAGCTATGGATTAAAGAAAATAAAGCAGACCAAAGTGCTCGGTTATTCCTACCCCTAAACACTAATAAATATAAAACATTTCAGGCAACAATGTTTAAACCTAAGTGGATTCGTCTTCCAAAGTAAGTTAGCTTTCACACTTTTTCTATAAATAAACTCGCACCATCTTCAACACTTTCCTTAAATAACCCTTTTAGAAGTTACGAAATATGGGAAAAGTAATACTTACCTCGTTGTTGTCAGTTGATGGATGAATAGCCTAGAAATAAAAGAAAGTTAGTTTTCCAGCAAAGTGCTGAGTTTTTTAAAACTAAATTCCACACGTTACACAGTGCAAAATAAATTGTTGCTAAAACTACAACTCGTATCCATACCTATTTCTCCTACAGTGAATGTAATCCAAGTCACTTAATGTATCTTGGAAATTAAAATTCACGATAAAAACTGTTTGAAAGTACTTTGAAAATTAAGTAAAATTTTTCTTTTGCCTTTTTTTTCTGGCATATAGGGGAGATTTTATTTACTTCGTACATTATCACTAATACATACAGAAAATGTCTCAACGGACTTTAAAACAATGGACGGAAGCAATATGATTTCACTTAATATCAGTTTAAAAAAACTACATTAAATACTGAAGCGAGCGAACAAAGATAAAAAGTCTACAATTGGTATAAGGGTTATGAAAAAAGTGTACATAATCAAGTCCACGATTACAATAGAGCAGGTAAGTCCTTTTGATCCAGACGAGAACTGGTTAGGTTTATACACGATACATCGCGATTGCGTATTCTGAGTGAATTCTCAAGATTGAAAATTATTTTTGTTATTAATAATGTGTAGAAGTGCATTTAACGTTAAGTGGAGTCGAAAATTCTACACTATGAAGTAACTATATAAATCTTTAGTGCACAGAATTTCTATTAATAGAGACAAACTGTTTTACCTATCTGTTTAATAATAGATCTTAATCCCAATCATTACAATTATCAATATACAAATACATATGGTTTTAGTTCGATTACATGTAAGGTGATCCTCGAGATATACACCTCAACTCTTCGAAAAGAATGCAAGTAATTTTAGTAGATTTTTCTTGTATGCACTTCAATACTGAAAAATATAAGGATAAATAAAAAATAAGCGAGATCAAAAAACTTAAATTTTGTTTTTCATTATTCCACCAAGAGAAACGTACACAAAATATTTTGTTAGTGTAGAGGCTTTTCCACGATTAAACTACTGGGAAACAGGTAATGTTTAAACAGTAATGAAATTTTTTAAACAAGAAGTTCTGTATCTTTGTGATTTGCAAAGTTAACAATAATTTGTACATTTGAACAGAGGGAGTTTTAATCAAAGATGTTTATTGTAATAAGAACAAAAATTCGAAATGTACTAGCCATTTTTGTTCATACCTTAGGAAAATACTTCATTAATACATATTGGCTACATGTAAAACGTATTTAAACAAATGTTTAAACATCTGAGACAAAGGATTCACATACAAACAGAATCTAACCGATGTTTTCTTTACACGACGTTTTGGTAATACAAACAATACAGTGAGGTTTTTTCTTTCCTTACTTTTGTACACTTCTCAATTCGTGAAAAAATGAACTTAAAATCTTGTTATTCTTATAATCTACAGCCACTATATTTAGTTGCTTTTGCGTACAAAAGTTTCTAAGATTCTTTGTAAAATAACAGAGGGCGCCAGCATATAGTAATCCGTTTACTATGGTAATTTTGAATTCCAACGTCAGAGAGTTTACATAACTAATACGTTCTGCTGACATCGTTCAACATTAAATAACATTCTTCGCAAAGGAAGGGTAAGAATATTGTACATTTATTACAAAACATGCTAAAAATAAAGTTTTCATTACTTGTACTTTCTATAACTAGAAATTGCTGAAAAAGAGTAACAAACTACACATCACAAAAATAAGGATAATTTCACTGGTTTACAAAAAAAATATTTTTTGTCTGAGGCAAGAATGCGAATAGGTGTTTTTTTTACTAATTTGGGTGTGCTGAATTCAAATTTAAACAGTTTTGCTCTATCACCTCTAGTTTTCTGGCTTTTAAATAGTCTCATTTTGGTATATACAGAGTATATACGTGCTTATTTCAACAGTTGCAGCAGCTTATTACAGATAAAACAGGATAGATAAAGAACATTGAATTGTGTACATTGTGTCATCCAAGTATATTTATTCCGTCATAGTACCGCAGACAGTTAGAAGTATATTTTCTTAGTTCATCTGGTGTATTTTGCCTCCGGGATGTCACGCAAGAGCATCCAGCAAAAGTCACCCATCATGCTGGGGTGACACTTGCCTTGGTAGTTGCTCTCCATCTTCATAATGTCTTGGTGGAATTTTTCTCCGTGCTCATCACTCACTGCTCCAAGGTTTGGAGGGAAGAAGTTGAGGTGGGAATGGAGAAAATGAATTTTGAGTGACATTCGGCATCCCATATCCTCATAAGTCTTTAGCAACTTCTCAATACAGGCTTGGTAATTTGGTACGCGTGTGTTACCAAGGAAGCCACTACAGACTGACTTAAATGCTTCCCATGCTCTCAGTTTCTTCAAGGTAAGAAGCTCCTCAAAATCAGTATCCTTCAGCACTTCTCGGATTTGAGGTCCGACAAAGATGCCCTTTTTGAGTTTAGCAGCACTGAGACCTGGGAACACAGTAGACAAGTGTTGGAAGGCAGCACCATTTTTGTCCATGGCCTTCACGAAATTCTTCATCAAACCAAGCTTGATGTGAAGAGGAGGAAGAAGCACCTTCTTCATGTCAACCAGAGGATTCTCCTTCACGCTGTTTGCCAGGAACGAAAGTGCTTCTAGACCCCCAGTGTTTCTGCTTGTAATGCTGGAATACAGCTTTACTATCCCAGAGACAGAGAAAGCAACAGTACTTTGTGAAGCCCGCTTGCATACCCATAAGAAGACCAATGACCTTGAGGTCCCCACACAGACTCTATTGGTACTGATTGTACTTAACAGCTTCTAAAAGAAGCTCCATATTGTCATAGGACTCCTTCAGATGGACAGAGTGTGCAGTGGGAATGCTGGGATATTTATTCCCGTTGTGCAGAAGCACAGCCTTGAGACTTCGCTTGGAAGAGTCTATGAAAAGACGCCAGTCTTAAGGATTATGTGGCAAACCAAGGAAAGTGAACAAGCCAGGTACATTTGTGCATTAGCACAACTTGTTTTCAATGTCGAAAAATAAAGCAAGGTCTTTGTTCCGATTCCTGAAACTGGTGATCCGTCTTGATATATATAACGTAATGCTATCACTTAAATTTATTGTATAATAACTAAAAAAGATATGCATTTAGTATGCATATCTAAAACACTAGAGGTAATGAGTAAAAACGGATTTCAAATCTGAATTCAGCACCCCCAAATTAGGTTAAAACAGCTATTTTTGTGCTTGCCTCAATTTCTTTGTAAACCGGTGTTTTTAGCGTTAATAGGTCTGTCTTCCACTCCTTTTATTTAACGTTAGTGCACTTTTCCATTGTTTTGTCTAGCCAAGTTTAGCAACTGAAGAAGTATCAAATGCTTACCTTGTAGTAGGAAACTTTAACTGTTGGAAGATTCACATTTAAAGTTTGTGCATTCATCACAATTTATACAAAGCATTTGTTATAGAACTGGATTTGGTTTGTTTTGAATTTCGCGCAACGAGGGTTATCTGCGCTAGCCGTCCCTAATTTTGCAGGGTAAGACTAGAGTGAAGGCAGCTCAATCACCACCCACCGCCAACTCTTACTAGCGAACAGTGGGATTGGCCGTAACATCGTAGCGCCCCCATAGCTGAAAGGGCGAGCATGCTCGATACGATGGGGAATCGAAACCGCGACCCTCAGATTACGAGTCGAGCGCCTTAATCACCTGGCTATGCCGGGCCTGTTATAGAGTTAAAATATATGAAAAATAAAAAGGCTGTAAACTTAGTAACAATTATTTCATATAACTGTTAATAAAAAAACAACTAACCTCATCCATTGGAATA
Organism: Carcinoscorpius rotundicauda; assembly: GCA_011833715.1. Lineage (NCBI taxonomy): Eukaryota > Metazoa > Arthropoda > Merostomata > Xiphosura > Limulidae > Carcinoscorpius > Carcinoscorpius rotundicauda. Next base: position 89,376,710 of record CM022393.1, on the reverse strand, counting down.
AAGGAACTTGGACCAGATGATAATGAAGAAGGAATAGTTACATGGCACATCTAAAAGCAGAAGAAAAACTGTTAAACTATTAATATAAATTTAAAAACTATATTCCAAATTATACACGTTAAATTTTATTTTTTGGAACAGAAATTTCAAAATTCTAAAATAACTAAACAAAAAATTCATATGGATCTGCAGTTTAACGCTTTAGATCTACTTCACTGTTAGCCATAAACGACGGTTATATTTAAGTTCAATATGATAGTTCAAGCACAAGTGTTTAATTTTGTATGTTTTGAAGCGATAATTTATAGTAAATTTGATTTTTTTACAAATCAAATTTTTATCATTTCAATTATTGTGAATTGAGATCACTTATTGGAATCTTTCGATTTTGTCTCATTGCTTTAAGCGAGTGTATAATATTACATAATATTTTAGTACAAAATTTCCAGGCCTCAGTCGGGTGGTGTATTATAAAGCGTTAAAGCTAAACCAACAATCACGCCGTCTGGACTTCAGATTTCTCAAGCGAGTTTCACAGCTTGTATTGTAACAGAGTAGAAGTAAACAATTTTTTCTTGTCAAAGAGTATTCTAAAATAACGTAATTACTTTAATGTCAGACCAAGCTGACAAAAAATGTTGACACAGAAATTGGGACTAGTGGCGTATACGTTTAACTTAATCCAGAAAAACTATTATAAACTATATTAATATTTTAACCTTCTTCATGGACAATAAAAAGTCACTTTAATTCAACTAATACAAATAAAACCAGTAAGTTGACTTTCTGCTGACATATTCTTCTCTAATTTTATTCTATCCATTCTCTTATTTATATAATTTAAAAATATGGTCATGGTGGATGACCTTTGACAAAACTAGTTCTAAATTCTGTAAATCACAATTTTTTTCAGTACAACAGTATTTCGCAACATCTGCTTAATTTTAGATTTCATCCTTTCTTCCAGTGGGAATTGTACATCCCTACCACATGATTAATGGAATTCAGTTTGATTAGTGTTGATATCTTTGCTATACAAGTCCTTCATTGATAAAATTATGTACGGCTCCAAGGATACTTCTTAGTTTCTCTACACATCATATGCAGTACTCTGCAAAGTGATTATCCTCTGGATGGAAATACAAAATGTCCAATGCCACTTTACGTTCTCTTCCAAAGATCAGTAAATATCATTCCAAGGTTTAGTATCGGAGAAAGATCTTGATCGCGTTTTCTAATTTACTTTCCAATAAAAGGCTAGTTGACTTAAGTGTATGGTGGTATGTCCACTGACAGGAAGATATATGAAAGGCTACTTGTCTTGTTTTTTTTGCAAAAGTGGGTCGAATTCTTGAAATAAAGACCAACAACCCTGATTCAGAGTTACGTTCTCGATATTAGTGAAGATACAGAGACACCCAGATCTTGAAGTAAATTCAGTTTTGTCGAAAAGCTTTCTTGATACAGTTTACGAACGACAAATGCTTGTGGTCACTTGTTTCGAAATAATATATTCAGAACAAATCAACCTATGAATACAAACAAATTCGTTACACTATTGATGTCAGTCGTATTTCAAAGTCTGAATAGTTCTATTTATTATTGAAAGTCCATACAGACAGATTAATTTTGACAAGTGTTCTAAAAGCAATTGAATCCGCCTTCTACAACCAATGTTGTAACATGTTCTATCTTAGGACAGGTTCTCTTGGGTTATTTTGTAAAACAATCAGTCGACGTAACGATAACGAATTAGTCTTAACGGGTGATGTTTTAAAGCAAGTTTCACAGTTTAATGGCAATAAGAGGAATAATTTGAGAAACTCGCTTTAAAATATTACCCGTTATGATTAAGAACTGACACATCTGCTAACTTCGTTTCCTTTTGTTAAGTGAATTGCACTTAATTTTACATGATTTCGCTTCTCATTTGGTTGTCGGTATATGCCGATTATTAAGCAATTCTCCAAACTACACCACGCGATGCTTTAACAATACTTAAGGTAACGAGAAAAGTACTGAAGAATCGAGTAGTGAGTGTGACGTCAACATTCAGTTTAGCATCGGTATAACTGCAAACACAACGAACGACTTCTACCACGTTACAAAAAACTTCTCCTTTAAAACGATAAACGTAACTTACTCTAACTAAATCATTAAGCATTAGCTCATAATATAAGTTAAATAATAACGGCTACTTTAGACAGTCTATGTGTGAAAATTCAAAAATTCTTAAAACTAGTGGTATATGCACTTAACTCGCTCAGATTTGAACGTTTAGATTATTCAATTAATCGATGGAGTAACTAACCAGCTGAGATGCCTCATTACAAAACTGAATCATACGATTCCTTAACTCAATCTACCATTCCTTTACGTGAACATATTTCACGAACCTTCTCGATTATAACACTGACGACTTAAACGAACATCAGATATCGAAATTAGAAGACCCTTCTTGCAAACATCGATGTAGTGTATTAAAATACAATAGCATGTAAGCATTATAACATGATTTTTTTTTAATTGAGCTCTTATTATATTATGATTATTCAAAATACATTACCCTGGTAGCAACAATACGTCGAAAGAAATTTTGTATTTTGAAATAATAATAATAATAATAAAAATCACCCTTGAAAAACAAATCAGTGAAGTCATTTGTTAAAATAGTTCCCAATCAGAATTTTTTTTTTAATGTATTTTATCCATTGGTAGAAAAAACAATAAAATGCATTCACCTAAATGAGCAACTAACTACTAAACAGACAATCCCAACAAATAGAATTCCTCTGAAATCTTTGTAATCCTCCGCTAGTGTTTGAGATTCGAATCCCACAACTGGCACGGCACAGTATACGTACATCAGGGTGTTGCTTTTGTTTAAAAACAAATTCAGCAGGAATATAAACTTTATGCAACACACAAACAAAAAATACCGTTTGAATAACCTAGTCCTCGAAATGAACCGACAGATCATAATACTGTCGCATAAAAAAACAAAACAAAAAAATAAGTTTCTGTGGATAATTTCAAAAGATTCAAATTGGTTAATATAAAACTGCTGGTAAAACTAGAATATTTAATAATACACTCAACCTACTCCGAGATATCAGTTACTACAAGATTGCTAACGACTGACCATAGAAGTCAAATTTTGTGACGCACATGTTCACGCATTGTAGAAAGGCCAAGAAAAACAAAACAGAACAGATAGGTGAGTAACTTTATAAATCTAGTTTCTGAAGAGCATTTTAAATATTGCAAACGTACAAACATTTTCTGGTTTAGTAGTTTTTATACTGTACTAGTTCAATAAATAAATTAAATACCATTCAAAACGAACTCGCACTAATTTCTATCGAGTCATGTGTAGTTTAAGTTAACACTGAAAGTTGCTTAAGACAAAAAGTTTTAGGTTATATGAAGAACAAAGATTAATGTTTGAAAACAACAGTTGTTAGTAATTTACTGTTTTTTGTTAGCAAATAACAATTTATCTTTTTAATATTTTGTGAGCAAAACGTTACAGCTTAAACTGTATTGTAATATAAAAATGTCAAAACTTCCAGAAGTTTGTACCAGAAGGCATATTATCTGGAAAAAACTCTAGCACTCACAGGTGATACGTTTCTGAACGCTTTGAATTTAAAGTTCTGTAACATCCTAAGCACAACACAAAGCTTGGGGGGGGAGCACATTTTCAATAGTATTTTAAAACATGACAATGTGAAACTGAGAGTATAGAGTTATACGGGATATGAACGTAAGATTTTTGCCATTAGTGGAAACAATTGAATGCAGTATCGTGAAGTTAAAGTTAAGACACGTTACATTTCATACGACCGAAAACTAAGCTGTAGACTAGTCACCCCGTCTCATAGAAATGAGAGTAACTTCACAAATTACGATAAACAATTTACTTCTTAAATGTTTAGAGTGTAATTACCGCATTTTTACAAATCTTACACCGTGTACTTGCATTTAACTGCCAAAGGCGGACTGTACTACACACGGGGCAAATCAGCAGCGATGGATAAATAACTTCCGTGACACATCAAAAGACAATTCATAATTTATTTTATTCTCAAACAAGCAGTACAGGAAGACTTCCTTCATCCAAACTAGCCATATGGTTGAAGTGTAAACTTTAAAAGAAATTTTTATCTGGCTGAAAACAGCTGGAATTCAGCCTGTATGCGTGTTTAACGAGATTTAATTTGACATAACGAAAGTGTTTTTTCAAATCCTTGACTCGTTAGGATATCAACCAGACTGCCTCAATTTAAGACATACACAACTTGACTATGATAGAAATCAAGATTTGTTTATGTACGAATTTTGTCCTGATTTCCTTCAAAGCCTGTTAGGTAAAAAAGTTTGTATAAACGTAAAGAAGAGTGGTAACAGATCATTACACTGATTTTATGGATCTCCGATATCTTTGTGAATAAAGAATAATGTATATTAGTTCCTAAACTTTGTGTCTAAAAAAAGATACTAGGTGACGTATGTACATCACGATTTGAAAAAACAATCTTCGATGTCAGTAATAGAAGTTGTCGCACACAAACACTTGCAATTTCGTTTATCCGAGACCGCATGTACAAGTTCTAGAAACGTCCAAAACAAATTAAAATAATCTTCATATTAGCTAATACAAATGGAATCGTGTGTTACGATATCAGATAACTATCTATTGGTGTTGTCGGAAAATGCAGACAAAAATGTTTGCTGTCATTAGAGAAAAAGATAAAACATTTCGAGAAAAGTTTTAAACCCCCAGGGAGATGCAGGTTATGAGCATTTAGATACAAACTTTAACTGACTTGGGCTAATATTTCAAAAGTAACCCAGCATGGGTTTCTTTTCTTTCAAAGAAATGCGCGAGATACTGAAAAATTATAAAAGTCGTTAATTTAACAGCAAGGAATTTCTTGTTAACAGGTCCTTTCAACAGTTCATAATATTGAAAGGATTTAAAACAAAGGCTACAATCTTGAAGAATCTGTCCATTCCCGGGAAAGAATATCATTACTATTCGACGTAATTATTCATTCATTCAGAAACTTCGATGAAAAGAAACAAGAAGTTTCCACTATTGTACACATTGCAACGTCATCCTACCATCCGTCTTTATAAACGCCTTAAAACAATGCCACAGTTTATTAAAACTGGGTGAAAGCAATGTGTAAAAAACTCAATTTACCTGCGTGTCCAGTGTCACAAAACAGACATGATTAAAAATCATAAATTATGTATTTTAATGAGGGAGGGGGAAGACAAAGAAGGGTTGACACCGAATAGCACTAACATGATATCGATATTATCAATAAATATTTCTGACGTACATAGAAGTGGTGACGTGGGACCGCGTGAACTATGAGAAAAATTGAAATAATTTCTATTGAATAATTAAAAAAAAACCCCAACAAAACACGTCACACAATGCTTATGGAAATATTTAATGGTTAAAGAATCTTATCTCGTTCTGGTTCGTTGCAAATTCGTATGAGCACAGCTTCAGAATGGGCTATTCGTGTTTCGAATTCCTTAAGAATCGAAACGCAATTTTTGAGTTTTGAGCTTTAGGAATTACCACCGAGCTAGTGGGCAATGGTTGCGTTTGTTTTAATTTGCTAATAAACACGATATATAAATTTCAACAGCCTTATTTTACATAAATTACAAACATTAGATCTTAGAATCGAACGATACATGCAGCGTGTTCGAATTTGGCTTGTTATGACTGATTTATGAGAGTATAGTAAAATAACTTTTATAATAAAATTCCAGCCATGTTTTATCTACCATATCCAGCGCCAATGAGGCCTACCGTTTAAAACCAGGGCTCTTAACTAGCATCAAGGTTGTAGAGCGAATTTTACGCATAAATTTTGGTGCGCGCGCACACACACACACACACACTTTCATTTCTATGAGTAGCACTTTAAACATTTGACAACTAAACATTCAAATAATTACTCAACTGTTTTAAGCTTTCAAGACGTACACCAATGAGAATATTACTTAAAACAGTAATACTGCTATAGGCAGTGAAAAAGACCCCGTATTGATGATTGAATGATTCCATTAAATTTGAATAAAGCCCAGAATTTAGGTTTACAATAGAAATGACATAACGATGACTATTGTAAGTTCAATATTTGTCTTCCCCACGAATTAAAATTTAACCGATTTAAGTAGTTACTATCATATTTTAGTATAAAGTCCATTTGAGTAAGCCAAGTATTTATGTAAATACTGGTAAAAGATCGACTTTAGTCATTTTTATACAGGGTGTTCCGAAAGTCACTGTGCAGTTTTGTTTGTTAATAAATATACAAGTGAACAGCGACTTTCCGAACACCCTGTACAACTTTCAACTTGAATATGAAAACCGTACGATGAAGCAATATGTTAAGAACAACTATATGGAACATGCTAGGACACATGTAAAGGTTCACACTAATGTTAATAAACTCATTTTTAAATCTTGACGCTGTTTTAATACTGTGGAACCTCTTTCCCTGGGGGGGGGGGGAAAGGAGTGGGTGAGAATGAGGCAAAACAAATACGCGCTTCGACGGAAAAAAATGCGATATGCAATACTATAATATTAGGAATTTATAAGAAATAAGACTATGGGAATCTAAATGAGGTCAGCCTAACTCACTTTTACAAGTAATTTAAGAACGAAAATCGCACATTTTCTTTCAAAAAGAAAGTATCTTCGGTTCGTGGTAACACGTTCTTTGCTTCCAGACACAAACTTGGTTTTTGTGAATAACGTAACATTGCTATGTATACGTACAATATCAGATAATTAACCGATACGCTGCATTGGGCAATAACTGTGCTAATTTCCTGAGACAAAATATTCGCCTCATGTTTCAGTTCGTTTTCTTTCCTCGACGAAAGACGGCTCTGCAGATACGAGGTAGCCATATTAACGTATTTATGCATATATTTCGTCCTGTACACGTACACGAAATATAAAGTTCAAGCTACACACGCCCTTCATGTAACATCAAAACAGAATAAACTAGAAATATGTGGATAAAATATACATTACAGAGTAACTTCCCATACTGCGGCTTTCGACGCGATATTAAAGATTAATAAATTTCCATTTTACAATAAACCTACTTAAATCTCATCAACATCACTTATGTTGATTATTCTAATGTTTTGGTGTATTATAAAAGTAGGAAGATGAGACGACAAAAACGGTTTTTATTAGTAAAAGGATTTGAGATACAATTTTCAGGAATACTGCAGAGAAACATGTTAGTAAATCCTGATAATTTAACGTTAATAGAATACAACCATTTTTCGCGATATGCTCATTTTTATAAAACAAAAAACACTTCCAGTGGTTTACATTATTATCCGCTTCAGTGTATCAAAATCAAGTTCCACAAATTAAAGGGTTTTTTTGTTTTTTTTATTGGAAAATTATCTTCATCTGTAGCTCTTACATATAGATATATAAACAGATGAAGTATAGTGAAAGTGTTAAATACAGAAGCAGCATTATCATCGATTTGTTTACCTAACAGTGTACGAATATGTTATATAGTTCCATCGATGAGATTTGGCGCTTTCATTGTTGATTCATATCACTAAACAAGTTTTTCTTTGTTTTACTTTAGTATTAATGTACTATGTTATCGGGTATCGTGTAAAATTGTTTAGGCCTCTGGAACAATCCATAAATATACATGCAAAATATGGTGGCTCATGAGCAAAAAAGTTACCGAGATGTATCCAAATAGATCTCACTAGGTGCTTATGAGTTCGGTCATAAAAGAGGTATAATGGCGATTTTAAAGTGAAATTACAGATTTTATTGTAGTAATACAGTAGAGAAGAAAGCAAATACAATTGCGGTAATGAATGGTGTAACGCAAGTTTATTGCTAACATATCACCAACAAGTCACAGTAAAGAACTTTATCGCCTGTTTGTCAGGTTTTTGTGTATTAGAGAAAACTTTCAGCTTAAATTATTCATAAGAAAAAACATTTCAAAATCCAAGATTCTCGTGGTCGAATTCTTCTGTTATTTAAAAACAAACAAGATATAAAACTTAATTTCCACTTGTTCATTTGGAGTTTTATCAATGAAAACAGCAGAACAAAGCTTTGTGTTTAAACTTTGCGTTATTTATTCGGTGGTGCAAATATTGTAAACACTAGCTACGATGCGAATTATTGAACTTTAAAAAAATTCAGTCGGTAGCTTTAAACGGAATTATGCAAATATGAAAGAAATATTTAAAACAATTCCACGTAGTCCCTCATAATCCGTAACGACTAGACCAGCTGGTTATGAAAACTTGCTATGTCAATTTGAGTTTTTTTTGCGTATACGAGGACATAAAAAACAGCAAAACCTAACAAATATTTCACGACTGCTCAAGAAAGACTGTCTATTTTGTTCAAATTTGAACACTTCGGCATTTGTAAGTAACTGCACCGAAGTTTTTTGTTTTTTTTAAGATTAAAAGATGTTTAATATATATATATATATCCTTATCTCTGAGCATTCTTATTAGCATCCCAGATAAAATAATTCGAACCGTCTACGACTTTAAATTCCGAGTCGTAACAAAATGTTTTAACGATCTAACACTGAGTCACACAATTAAATAACTGATCATGAAGTTATAATCAGTGTTATATATCTCCCTATAGTTATCCTGCTAAGTTCTACGCAGGATTGACACAAGTACCTTTCGGAGAGTTAAGATCTAAAAATTTAAGTAGGATAACACAAATTACGCCAAAATAAAGAATTATTGATTTCAGAATCCTTCAGAGAAAGTTGTTAGGAGACTCAATCACTTTGTGAAAACTGAGCTTATGTTTCGATGAAACATAAGACACTGTCATGCAAACCAAAAGTTAAAAAGCACGTTAAGTTATTGTATTACGACTACTGGTGTTTATATTTATGAATATAAATGTTAAAATGTGAGCAATTAGGGAACAGACAATTAAGAAAGTTTATTTGCTTCGTGTAATCGATTGTTGACTGAACTTTACAATCCAGAAATGAGGTAGCGTTTTAAGCAAAGTTTCTAATTCAGACGTGCGTATTGTTTAGCCAAATGGACTTTTGAAGCAGTGTTACACGTACACTAACTAAAACATTCTCGAGCATTTAAGAAACGAGACAAATAACAAAATTCTAGTTCGAAACTATTGTTACTGTGGTTTATTAAAAAAACCGAGTTAGCGATATATTTACCTGTCACCTCAATTACAGTCAGGTCAGTAAGTTTAGGAAAACATAGCTTGCATCTAAGATAAAAAGCGATATATGTTCGAGAGAAGTTAACAAGTATTGAATGCACATCTTCTACGAACTTAAGATTACGAGTAAGGCATCTGTAGAGATTAAGTGGAAGACGATTGCTGTGGTCATCGTTAAATGTACTGGACTTTGCATTCTTGTTTTAAACAGAATAATCCAAAAGAACCAATCCACCTAACAATAAAAACCACTACAGAGCACATTATAAATAGCGCACTGTAACAAACGTTTACTTCTAGTCAGGGTATTCAACATTTTTGTAGTTATAAATTGATAAAATACCGATAGTTGGTAAGGACAACAGATCAAGGGAACTCGTGGTTTTTTTGTTTTTTTTTTAATGCGTGTAAATTACACGTTTGGTAAATTTACCAAAAGTATTAAATTTATCCATACCAATATCCTGAAATTCCAGTTTGTTTGTTTAATAAAGTGCACGACGTCATGACACTTTCAAAGCTCGAGTTCTGAAAACTAAATTATTCTATCAAACTTGGCACATGCCCAGTAAATCAAGCTGCCGGTTTTCCGTTATTTCCAGATTAAAGTCGTTCGCCAAGTACAAGTTTATCTACAATTTCATTTCGTCACAGAAATACACATGTATCACTTTATAATTTCCAGATGCTTTGATATAGAATATCAAATATTCTTTGTATCCCTTTTAGGCCACCTTAAACTATCGTTTCTGTTGGGTGTTCTAATAAGAGGTTTCCAATACATTTAACGTGAAGTACCGCTATGTTCACAAAAGTTGAAAAATAAACAATATTACGTTAGTAGAGATATCTACGTTATCTACCAATACTACAATAACTACAAGAACTTCTAAAAATCCATTTTATTTAAATATATACGTTAATAACCAACTCTGAATTGTTCACACTGAATGCTTTCTAAAAGAGTTTTGTTTTTAACATTAATAATGAAAGGCAATACGGAATCCTTCCTAGTTGCTGTCAAACCTTAGACTTAAGAAAGTACATGTACGTCACAAGTCTTCTGGGTGAAACTGTTTATTATTATTATTTAATGAGTTGTGTAGAAGACGAGGTTTTCTTCAACAGCACATAAATATAAATTTATCGTGTACGTGTTACGTTAATTATATTAACGTTAATAGTAAACCAGAACTTTACATTGTGATATAGTATATTCAAGTTAACGCCAGCAACAATGCCAGTTTTAATTGCCATAGAGTTAGGCTTTTCGTGCCTTAATATTAAAACAAAAGCCACTTTACTAGAATTTATGTTGATTTTTTCTAGTTCTCTTCCCAACTTTGTTGTTTCGTTATACGAGGGTCACGTGCTCGAATTCGTGTTACAAATATGCTCGAGACGGAGTTATTATGTAACAGTCAATCCCACTATTCGTTGGTAAAAAGAGTACCCCCAAGAGTTAGCGGTGGGTGGTGACGGCTAGATGCCTTCCTTATAGTTTTGTACCGATAGATTAAAGACGGGTAGTGCCAATAGTCCTCATTTAGCTTTGTGCCAAATTCAAAAGCCGAAACAAATGAAATTTACTAAAATTAACTAAAGGATGGATTTTTAAAAAGGTTATTTTCATACACGCCTCTGGTTTTAAATTGAGCAAACTATACAAGATAAAATAAAAAGCTGTATGAAGCGCTAAATGTGTTTCATTTCAAATGTCTGAAAATGTTATTGGAACAACTGAAAGCTTCCACAAAACATGCTAGTAACAACAAATTATATAGCACGTTTTCACTACGTATAATGTTTAAACCCTAGTAATCGGCGACAATCTATAAGCAGTTGTTGCAAAATAGATTAAGTTATTGATCCCAGAAAATTTGTATTGTATTATTTTGTACTTTAATATTTGAATTATGCTGTCAAACTCCGAAATCCCGAATTTTCTATTACAATTAAGTATACTTGAACAATGATATCATTTACTAAAACAGAGGACAAAAAACAGTAATATGCTTGTTGTATACCTTCAATTAAATGCTGCACTGTGGAATCGAAGGGTTAAACGTTGCACAATCCAAAACTGGCTCTATAGGACGGATCGACCAAGAATAGAATACACCTCTGAAGGACAGTAAAGATACCAGTGTGAAGGTATCCCTATTAATTTAACAATTGTGGCAACCGCAAAAAAAACCCATACGGTTAGTGTGCGATGTTTTACTCCATTTAAAATTTCCACAAAACATCGCCCATTTACTTCGCAGTTCAGGTAAAACAATTACTGTTTACTACGCTACGATATTCGCAAATACGAGTTACCAATCCATTTTATATACCTTGATACATTGTTTTTCATTATATCTTCGGTGTGTTCATATTTGGCGCAATATCAATACATTTGAGTTAGCTTTCGACTAAAATTGCTCTAAAGTTTTGTCGCTTAAGCAAACAAACGAACCATTAATACAAACCTTAAATTTGACACACGAGAAAATTAAAGTATAATAAGCAACGGATTTGTCGTTTTGAAAGATACAATAGCTTTAATTTTTGAAGGTTTTGTCGAGATCCTTTACACTTGTGAAAATAAAGCGCGACTGGGTTCAGAAACAAACGGGTCAGCTTTGTTTGATTTGAATTTCGGGCAATGCTACACGAAAACTATCTGCGATACAGTCCCTAATTTAGGGGTGCAAGACTAGAGGTAAGTCAGCGAGTCATCATCACCAACCACAAAATCTTGGGCTATTATTTTACCAACGTGTAACAGGATTGGCAGTTACATTGATACGCTCTTACGGCTCACAGGGCGAGCATGTTTGGTACGACGGGGTTTCGAACCGGCGACTCAGATTACGAGTTGAATGTCTTAACCACCTGGCCATGTCAAACCCAGAAGCTTTGTTATAACGACGTAATTGATATAAAAACAAATCAGGTATAACAGATGCAAATATTATGCACCCAATTAGAAACTGTAGATCACTTTCAAATTCCTGTATGATTAATAACGTTTATTAATTATTATTGACGCTGGAACAACTTCGGTATTGAAAATGCTGAAAGCCGTTGAACAAAATCGAAACTTCTGTATATGACAGGAACCACGTCAAGCCCTCAGCACTCTTCGTTCCCTCAATTACTCTATCAAAATGAAGGAGCAGTTGGTAAAACAAACTAACAACATGGTTTAGAATCATGATTGTACGTGGCTTTTACGTTACCCACTATTAAGTATACCAATGTTGCAAAATCGAATTCAAATATGATAACCACAATAACAAAACTGTAGAAAGCTAAGAACTACCAGATGATGTATTAAAGGCCAAGAAACGTGCGAGATGTGACCACGAGATAAGAGTTTCCTCCAAGTAATCTGTTTTAAAATATACGGATCAGGCTGCCCTAGAACTTGCGATAAAAGTGTCGCGACATATACTCAGTCAAGTAACGACGGAAAAGAAATTAGTTAACACCCACCCCTCAACTCATGAGCTACTCTTGTCTGACATAACAGTGGAATTTGACTGACTTACTGCGCACCATCGATCCCAAAGGTCGAAGTGTGGTTAGGATTAAGTGCTTTTGCTAAGTAATATGATTGTCTGCGATTTTGTAGGTATTTCGATGTTGGAGTACATTATTTAATAGAAAAAGAGACATGAAACTTCTACAGTTATATTCCTATCACTTAAATAGAATTTAAAACAAATAAGAAACGCACTTATACAAACTGAGTTCGTTTTCTTCATTCATGGAAATTAATGGAAAGCTTTGTTTGTTTGTTTTGGAATTTCGCACAAAGCTACTCGAAGGCTATCTGTGCTAGCCGTCCCTAATTTTGCAGTGTAAGACTAGAGGGAAGGCGGCTAGTCATCACCACCCACCACCAACTCTTGGGCTACTCTTTTACCAACGAATAGTGGGATTGACCGTAGCATTTTAACGCCCCCACGGCTGGGAGGGCGAGCATGTTTAGCGCGACGCAGGCGCGAACCCGCGACCCTCGGATTACGAGTGCACGCCTTAACGCGCTCGGCCATGCCAGGCCTCTAATGGAAAATTAAAGCCGTAATTCACAAAAAAACAAAAACTTAAACTTCAGCAACAAACGAACAAATAAATGAAATATTAATAGTTGTGCATTTCCTTATTTGTTATAAATGTTCGCTACATGCGAGTTAGGAATATTTATACAAACCTGAATATATGAAAGAATGTATGTAGCAAACTATTACATAGTCACATTGTCAGTGATAGTTGCGATTTCTTTATTACAGCGTCCGTGCAGTAACACGAAACAAACCAAGAACAAGAATGAAAAGCACGTCGGGCTCGACATGAAGTTCATGAAATCCAAACTCTGTATAACAAGAAGTCTAGTGATGACAAAGCCTTCCGTACAAGAATCTGGACGAGAGCCTTGAGCCCTGCCTTTACAGCACTAGTAGCTGTCAATCATCCAGTTTGTGGGTCGTCCAATTCGTGTTAAAGTTTGGATACTATCCAAGTTCGTATTTGTTTATGCAGCAGCTGAGACGTAGGAAGGTTCACTAAGCGATGGAAACAAAAACAAAAGTGCGTACCACTTTGAGTTTATATACAAAATATGGTTCAACCACAGATGTCGAGACCATTAGAAACGCTTTATGCGGCTACACAACGATTAAACATTAATGTGGGTTTCCTATGCAGAAACAAAAAAAATATTAAGACACTAAACTGACATACGCAATTCTGTGTACTTAATGATACAGAAAAAAATTGAATAAACGTGAATTTCATGCGATGCAAACAAGACCACGTGAGTACAAGACAATCATCTGCGTAGTACGTCATATTGTTAAGAGCAAAACAAAATCTCACGATTAGAACGATTAGAATGAAAAACATTACAATCAGAGTATGAATAAACGTCACAGTTGATAGAAAAATTGGTGTTTAAGAGCGACACTTAAATTTTAGGATATTCAATGCTGCACGGAACTATCTGCCCATAGCTAGCCCTAATTAACTAACAAGTTACAGACCACGTGGTTATTGGGCAGTATCTCAAATATTAAAACTAAGGCGATTTGACAGTCACTTCTCACACATCCTCGCACTGAAGTGAGAAATTTTAACCCCCTTTCAAAAGCGAGACGTAAATCACGAGACCTCAGATTTACAAATTTTCGATGGTTGACGAAAGGTTTATCTGAGAATAGGAAGAAAGTTTTAAACAGCGACTTAATGATGTATTCGAGATACTTACATTTCTACAGATATACAACGGATTTAATATTAATGGTAGAGATTGTTTTGTTTGGTATTACAAAATTCAGTTACCTTTGAATTTAAGTTAAAGAAATAAAATGAGCAAGACAGCACAGACAATTGTAGAGGTTGAATGGAAAGAGTTTACGCGAAAAAAAAATCGCGACATCATTTAAGTTCGCAAACTGTGAACGTTATGTGGCTTAAACTTAATGGAAGAAGGAAATTTGACGATTCAGTAGATGTCGTAGGAGGTCAATGATGGAAAGTTCAGAACAATCTGTATTACACATTACTTACAGCTGTCCCAGAGGACCGTAAATGCTTAAAATAGTTCAAATTAACTGTAATACAACCCTACGGCAACATAAAATATGCTAATAATTTATACGATATACGCCCGTATTCGCATTTTTAAATTGCGTAATAATTCTGCAATCTAATAAAACTATAGTCAAAATTCCTTCCTGGAAAGAAAGGTCTTCCGAAAACTGATGTATTTTTGTCGTAGCTTCGGTTACTTATCAAAACTTGGAATAAACACAAGGCCCTAGAGCAATGTCATAACATCAAGCATTATCAATGTGTCTGATATAAAGGCAGCAAAACTTGCGAAAGATGTCACTGTATTACAATTATATTCAAATAAGCAACAGCTTCACCTCATTCGTTTGTTTGCGCGCGCGCTCGAGTGCGTGTAAATTGCATCACTGATGTTCATGATATCCTATAAATGGTATTTAATAACTTATTACTGCCTGCTACAGGAGATTGGCGGTTTTAAAAGTCGTAATTGTTTGAAAGATAAGCTAAACATTTCAGTTAAACCTATCATACCAAATATTTTATACCAGTAAGTAACAGATGTTTACCTTTTGAAATATTACATTGAAACTACTCCAGAACTTTAGAACAAAGAAAACTCGTGCGTTTGCAATAGAGGATTCTATGAAACAGATATTGCTGTTATTTTGTTTTGTTAACAATTATACCAATTACCTTAGTATTTAAAGCAAACTTAAAACATGGAAAATTTGATTTAACAAGGTTTTTTTAAAGTCATACTTAGCTTTGTTGTCTTTGTTTTCAGATGTGTGTAAACCATCAGCAGGTATAATTGTAATTAAACCAATTCCAAGATATTAAACATCACGGAAAAAAAAAAAATACTGTTGTTAAATAAAACCTGTAGACTACGCCATGCGTTTGCATACTAACCATTTACAAAAAGCTCTTCACAAATTACGATGTAACACGATATATCTAAATACCTTCAGACGTCACGCGTCCTCCCCCATTTTGCGACTTAAGATAAGAACACCAGGAGTAATTGGTATGTTTCCTCTAATAAATAGGTCTATTGTTGTTAACATTAAAAATAAGTCCAGAAACCACATTCCATCATTCGAGTTTTGGTTTACATTTCGATTTTAAATCTGCCAGAAAACACACAAAACAGATCGCCCAGAGAATTTTACAATAAATATTAACGACTTATTCTTTTAATGTCAGAACCTCAAGTAAAACATTTACTAGCAGAAGACCTCGAATCTGATAAACCTCGAGGCTCGCCAGATTTATTGTTATATAATAAACCTATCAAGTTTAGCAAGATTAACGCTTTGTTATATAGCAACAATGGATGATTGCCTTAATAATATCATTAACACTACTAAGTTGTGGTATTCAATTTCGTTATAGTTTTGAAATTAAGTGGTATTTGTGCGCGCGCGTGGTCGGTCTAAAATCTTATAGGGGTAGCGAATTGGCGACTACGGATTTCCCTCAATCCGGAACTCATTTAACCGGATGGAAAAATAACTGTACGAAACAGTACAAATAGTACGTTACTGTTATGATGAAAGCTAACGAAGCACGATTATAACGAAATAGTGGTTATATTATTAGACCAATTACATTATTTAAAAACACATCTAGTCCTTTAAGAAGTTTTACGAATTACATGAGTGTTAGTAGTTCAACCACGCTATGTTCAACATATCCATAGTGGTACTCGAGACAGACGCTATTTATAATATGAAACTGTTTTAACAATAAACGTATGGTGTGAAGTAGAATATGTTTGTATAGGGAATAACATAAAATGCTGTTCTATCTTTTGTGCGTTGCGTCTGGCTTGTCTTCACCTCAAGAGGAGATTGGACTGGGATTAGTCGTTCCTTTCACAATAAAAGTTAAAATAACATTTTAACTTTAAAATGTTATTTTAACTTTATTCTTCATATGAAACTGTCCAGCAACAATTAGAATGAAGTGTTTTATAAAACACCACACATTCCTAAGCAAGAGTGAATCTATTTAAAATTAAACAAATCTTTTAAGGTGCCATACTCAGTTTGAATGTTGGTATTAGTTCTTTTGTACCTTTCAAAATATCAGTCACACCGACATCCATCTCTATTTATGCTACTAAAATCTAAAATCATGCCCATAATTAAAACCAGTCAATATGTTTCGACTGACCTAGTCAGTCGACTCGGGATATTTATCAAGTTATTGTACGTTTCAGTTCGTGTAAATTATGTCGTCAGTGATTTAATATACGCCTGTTTCACCCTATAAACAAACAAGTCATTCGATGTAACCAAGTTCCTGTGTCATTAATAGATTACCCTTAGGCTCAGCTTTCTCAACACACTCTCTAATTTTCTTTTTTAACAATAAAAACTAGTTTATCATTTTTTCTCGATCCCATAGAACAAACTGACCAGTTTTATAACACGTACTACAGGCAATTAAAGAATGTTCTTCTCTAATCGCACATTTATAACCACAGTTTTTCTCGATAAAAACAGCCATATAAATTAAAAGTAATTCGATAAGTTGGTTAAAAGTCCTTGGAACTTGTTTTTTACTATTAATGAAAATATTAGCCACATGTATTTCAGAAAAAAAAGAAAGAAAGAATAGCGAGCAGTAGTAAAACGCCCATAATTGGAATTAAGCAATTTTACTTTATGACCAGATTTATTTGGGGGGAAAAAATATATCCATTTAGATGGGTTTAAAAGATATGTTAAGAGCCAGTATTTAAATGACTATTTCCCTTATGGTAACAAAGTATTCTATAAATAATAGCTCTACGTACACATACATTTTGGGAGAAGTGATTACTCAGGAGTAATAAAATCTTTGTCTGCTGTATAGTTTATCTTTACTACAAACTACTTTTACACCCAAGAAAAGCAGACAATTTTCTTTAACTTAATAAAATTGAATATTATCCCTACTGGGTATATATATATATAAAGGGTACAACATAAAAATAACAATTAAATTTTTGGGTACTGCTTGTAGCCAGAAAATGACTACTGCTTCCAAATAATTCATATCATTTTGTAAGAGTTTGACATAAACAGGAAATGGCGTTAATAAAAGAAACAAAAAAAGGGAATCATCAGTAGCTGCGGTGCTTGAAATTGTCCGAGGTAAGATTAAAAGTAAATTAATCTACAAGGCTTTTTCTTCAGCAAAAAAAATTAGTTGCTTTTGTGCGCCAGCAATACTAAACGTAAGGCGCGCGTATACTCTATCCAGTATTATTACTAATCGGGACCTCCAATAGTCGACCCTCAAATTAAAATTCTTTTGGGTACGATTTCATTAAGTTACAAGACCTTCGGCATTAACAGATACATCAATCGAAAGGATACGAACTCCCAAGTCCAAAACTAATTAGATCTTAAATCGGTCAATAGATCATCGATCTACGAACTAAATTGGAAAAAAAAAAAAATCTTAGTGCAATAATTGATCAGTTTCTTAAACTCATTAAGTTTCTTCTGGGGGGACGAAAACAATGTGCTGTTGCTAGTGGCAGGGCAAATAGGGTTTCAGGTTGTACCTGCAGTAATGTTGAATGCAAATCTACAGGTTATAATTTCGTTCTATAGCTCTCTGGATCAAGGATTCAGCATCGATATCCTTACCTTAGAGGAAACCGAATTTTTGAATAAATTTCGGAAAAGGGTTAGGATTATACGGTGGATGAAAAGGTTATTGTACGAGGACAGTTAAGATCTCGGAATTATTTTCTGTTGAAAAAAAACGTTAGAGGGAGTATGACAAGAGTTAATACAATACTGATATATAATGGTTTTCGTACCTGATGGAACTTGGGAACAAGTTGTGGAATGATAGAAGTCATCTTAATATAACAAAGCTTCGTTTTCCTAAGAGTTGTTGGCCTTTGGGATGAGTTGCCTTGGGATATGATTTATGTAGTTAATTTGAGGAAAGGTTCGATACATATTTGAATAAGGGCCGATAGCTTTGAATGACGAAATTTTTATTTTAAAGTTCGGTGAATAGGACGTCAAGACGAACAAACAGGTCTGTTCTCATTTACACTTGCAAATCTAACCTATATTAATAATAAAGCTGTTACTTCACACTTGACTTCTCAAAATAAAAGCCATAAGAAAGAACAAATGCATTTATCCAGATAGAGCAGTTCGATTACTCTGCCCATTAAAAGTTTAGTAATGGGAGGTAAAAGGGGTCGTGTGCGTGTTAGAGGAAGAGTAAAATCTTATAGGGGTGGCGAATGTTCACAAATTAAGCCTAAAATAAAGACAGTGGGACTACTTGGTATCTAAATGTGTGAAACGAAAAATATCGATCCAGTTTTAAAATCACATCTGAAGTGAGCTACTTTCTGTTAAATTGACGTTTTTATTAAAAACCCTCTTTAACAAAAAGGAAAAAATAAATTGAAAAATCAAATTTCAGTTTGTTATCTATACATTTCATATTTCCAGTACATAGACAAAGAATAATGTTATGTTACACTTACTACTAAGCGACATGACGTTGTTAAAACGTAGTGTTGCAAAGTCTCAGTAACTTTTCTATATAAATTCTTACTCTGAATGTCACGAACTCATTTCATTACCTTAATTCTAATTGGCTCACAAAAGAATTTACCGACGTTTGACTGCCTCGAACTGTACTTTTCTGCCTTTGTTGGTCAAGCTTGATTTCGCAAAATTTCAGTCATTATACGAGAGGTTAGGGTATATTATAGCTTTGGGGCGAAAGCAAGATTCCATCTTTAAGGAGCTACAAGCTAGTAGTTCCAATATTGGACACAAATTAAAAATTTTCAAACTAATCCACATACTATTGCATTGTAGCAAGAATAGTATTCTCAATACTAAACTTTTGTTGTTGTTTATGAAATATTATACTGAAAACATGCGATAGTTACAGAAAAGTTTATCGTATTAGGAGTTCTGCGATTTCATTTCCAGGTATTTTACCATATTTCATTCGTAATTTCAAACGGTCGTACTTCAACAAAATTTACGTACGAGTGGGATTAGGATTCTTGTACAGCATGTCTGCCTTAATAGCAACTGGTAACAAATCTCTTTCAGCCTCTACTTTGCTGATACCTCAATGCAGAGCATCACAGTGTGTACTATAAATATGTACAGATTTCTCAAACCTTACACAAAACTTTCAGTGCAGTAACAATGAATACTTCAACAATATGTGTTAAAACTTATGAAATTTGGGGTTTGTTATTGATCATAACGTCCACCTCCACATTTTTCAAACTTAGTAGCCGGGACAAAGGATAGGAACATTAGCTTGTATGAAACACCATAACAGGTTTATTGCAGAAACTACAAGAAAGCTACATTTAATAATGTATCAACAGGTAACAATCCGTTTAATAAATGTCTCAACATGTAACAATCTGTTTGCTTTTGTTAAAACTTAAGCATAAAACAACACATACAGTAGGTTGTCTGCGCTCTTCTCACCACAGGTATAGAAACCTAGTTTCTAGCATTCCAAGTCCGGAAACATACAGCTATGTCACTGGGGAACAGGTAATGGTTTGTTTTCGAACTTCGCGCAAAGATACGAGGGTTATTTATGCTGACCGTCCCTAATTTAGCAGCGCGAGACCAGTGGGAAGGCAGCTAGTCATTACCATCCACCCCCAACTCTTAGACTACTCTTACCAACGAAGAGTGAGATTAACCGTCATATAACGCCCCCATAGGTAAGAAAGCAAACATGTTTAATATTATGGGGACTCGAACCCACGACTCTCGGATTACGAGTCGAGTTCCTTAACTACCTAGCCATGCCGGGCCTTACAAGACTGAAATACATTAAAGAGCATTTAAAGACGCAGAACGACATCACTTAACTTAGAACCAACTGCATGAAATTTATCATGAAAGTAAAAGTATTAGTGTAGCTTTAAACTTAAACAGTTTCTGAATTAAGCCGCTTTCTTGATGTTAGAAAAACACAAGTTCAAGAAGTCTTGATAAAAGTGAATAAAACCTTATAATCCGAACACTTTCATTTGGTGGACCTTTCTTTTTTAGTCAAATTGGAAGTGAAGTTACTTTGTTTTCATTAAAATCTCACGATATAACAAACTTCTTTAAATCAACAGGGACACTAAGTTAAGGAATCGAATATTTTTCCAGATTTGTTGTCTACACATTTTATTTCATACTTGCAGTACAAACTAACAATATCAGGTTATACTTTGCCGGCTAAACAACATGTCGTTAAGTCACTATTAAAATGTACCGTTACTAAAATACACCGACTTTTATATACATTAGAAGTTAATGTAACAGATTTTTTTACCAATAAATTATTCCATGAATAAGCCACGAATTCTTTTCATGAATGATCTTAAGTTTGATTGACTCGCAAAGGAATTTACTGATTACCAACAACGGGACAGAGAAGTGCAGTCAAGATAAAGCTTGATTTCGAAAGATTTATTTCAGTTGTCTACGAAATGGGGTTGGTTTGTTTGTTTGTTTTTGGAATTTCGCACAAAGCTACTCGAGGGCTATCTGTGCTAGCCGTCCCTAATTTTGCAGTGTAAGACTAGAGGGAAGGCAGCTAGTCATCACCACCCACCGCCAACTTTTGGGCTACTCTTTTACCAACGAATAATGGGATTGACCGTCACATTATACACCCCCACGGCTGAGAGGGCGAGCATGTTTAGCGCGACGCGGGCGCGAACCCGCGACCCTCGGATTACGAGTGCACGCCTTAACCCGCTCGGCCATGCCAGGCCTTGAAATGGGGTTGGATGGTGACACTTGTTTTTGACAGGATATGCGACAGTTTAGTATTGAACTTTCTGAACACTTGTTTATTGGCTCTTACAGAACGTTTAAGTTGTTTCTCACTTAACAAAATAGAGAGGCAAAACGTAAGTTAAAAGTTTGATTAGTGGTTATTTCGTCCATTTTCTTAATGCAAAGTCGTGCCCATTGAGTGGTTTTCAAACACCTACTTTTAGCATTGTAAATCCGAAGACTTATCAGTGTGCAATTGGGTTAGATGTATCTGTTTATTAAAAAAAAATTTATTTATTAAGTTTAACATTAAAAGCCGAGGGTACCAATATTCTAGCTATTTAATGTAACGTTTAGGTATTAAATCTATTACTTCACATCTCAAAAGTTTCACGCCCCCCAGTGGCTCAGCGGTATGTCTGCGGACTTGCACGCTAAAATCCGGGTTTCGATACCCGTGGCGGGCAAAGCACAGATAGCTCATTGTGTAGCTTTGTGCTTAATTCCAAACAACCAAAAGTTTCACAATATACAATTTTGTTAACGTTCTGCTACTTTATTGTATAGCTAAACAATAACAAATGTCACAACAATTTATCTCAGGTTCAGTGATGTCGAGAAACCCACTTGTTTAGAATTTTATATGCAAAAACGGCTCGTTTGGGTAGAGAATATATGCAAAATATTTCCTCAACCCAAACGAGCCGTTTTTGCATATAAAATTCTCATGTTGTTTTCGTATTGCAAAGCTACGCAATTTTGCTTAACTGCATATGCCCACCACAGTGAATTAAACCCTGGATTTAAATGCATTAAATTCGTAAACTAACGGACTACCCATTGGAGTGAGGAATATCAGATTGTAACTTCTGAAGTTTATGTTTAACAAGCTTTAATTGAGCAGATTTTATTTTTTATTTTTAAGGGGGAAAATATTGTGAAACTTTTTGCTTATACACGATTATATTTAGGCAACTTTGGTTTAATACATTTCAAACAACGACAATACTTGAAGCTAGTATGCATTCTGTTTCAAGACGTATTATTTCATTTCTTTAATGTTACTATCACCATTAACAATACTGTGCAGAACGTTTGGTATATTATTGAGATTATTTTGTATTGTTAGTTCTAAGGCTGATGTACTAAGCTAACAAATCTACAAAAAGCTGGCCAAATTTCGAAGTAATGGGTTTACTGTCAAAAATATCACCGACAATGTGGGTATCAAACTCGTGAACTAATTCATTCTAATATCTGTAGTTACAAAAAAATAGGATGGTTACTTCGCTCTACTCGTTAGCTGGACGGTTTTCAACTTCTCTTCAATTATGTAGCTTGCTTCGATCAAATGCGAATTAAATAATTCAGCAAACGCAATTTGTTTGTTTTTTTTAACCATAAATAAATTTAAATTAAAAGATACGCAAGACCCAAGTTATTCCTTTTAAAAGGTCCCTTTAACGGTTCCTTTTAAAGTTAAACAGCATTTACGTGTAAACACAACATTTCTCCACAACACAATCTCAATGTAACAAATTCTGACACTCGAAATACCGTCAAAAACAAGTCTAAAACTATCGTTATCACTGCTTGAAAACCAGGTTTTTCTTGTACCAGATCCCACGAGAGTCGTTCAACATACATGGAAAATTCACGAAAAAACTCAAAATTGTACTTTTCTCACTGACAAACTGAAGGCACAAATTCCAAAACTGTTTAATCTCTTAAACCTGCAAGGAGTATACATTTGTGCTATTTCCATGTAAATTGGTCGAAACGAAGCTAAGTAACTGACCAAAATCCATAAAAATTATGGGTTTAACTTATGGATCCTCGTTAAAATGAACAAAAATGGACATACCCCCCCCTTTGTATACACGTGTATAGGATTAGTATAAAGAAAAAGTTACTGAAATACAGTAGAATAGCTATTAGGAAACCCTAAAAGCATGCCGTATGGCATACTCACCCTTTCCCCATATAATTACTAACAATGGGCAAGTTAACCATTTTTGTTTTCTCCAGTGTGAGACCTGTAACAGTATTTTTGTAGCGAATCTCTTAAAAATTGGTTAAAATATGGTTAAGTAATTCATCAAAACCTCCAGATTTGTGTTTTATGAGCTACGAATCATATAAAAATGGAGTCAAAATGAATGTTAGCCCATTTTAATCTTAACTTGTGTAAATATAACCAGAAAGGAGTCACACTTCCCGTTATTTGACCTTTAACTCAAAATCCTTAAAAAGGACCTGAATTAAAATAAATTCTAGGCGTATTGGAGCAAGGTATATGAAGTTTTGAATTAACTTTCCCATTGAAAGCCGTTTGGAAGAAAAAGAATGGAATAGAAAAAGTATGTTTTAATATTTATTCAGCAGGGTTTGCATGTAAAATGTTAAAATTTCAGCTCTTAGAAATCGAGTAGAAATTTAAACATCGTACATTAGGCTTAAAAAGAAATATTTGGGTCACGTGCTTCTGTTAAAACTCAAGTATTACTTTTCACCTTTTTCGTGAAGCAGTATAAAGAAAGCTTTTATAAAGGGAGTGCAACATCCAGTGTCAAAATTGGATCACAAAACGTTTAATAAATTCCAGATGACAAATCAATAAAACAAAAGTAGGTGTTGAAAAACACGTTTCAAATTTAGAACAAATTAGGTGCAATCTTTTGAAACTTTCAAACAAATTTACTATGAAATATCCAAACAATTACACAGCACTGTAATAGTGTAGCAAGTATTTACGAAATGTTTCAAAATATGATGAAACAAACTATTAGCAAAAGATACAATTTCAATATATATCACGTTATATCTCTGCAACACTGAAATACTTCAAATGGGAAGAAATCGGACAGATTACGTAATTTCTTACTTGAATAAAACCTACTCATGAATAGCAAGTTTGGACCTTACTAAACCATCTGTTAAAAAGTGCCAAACGTGTTAACGAGAACTGGATTACGTTCATTTTAACTTTTGTGGCGTGTGGTATCGACTAATCAAAAAGCTAATTTTGTGCTTAGATATTTTTAAGCTTTAGTAATGTATAATAAGAGCGAATTACACCCAAGATGTTAAGCCTGTAATATTAAATTTAACTTTAACACCCGAACTGTAATACATCATACAAGTTATTACTTTAAAAAATATTTGCGATATTTCTAAAACAAATATTAATATACATAGCTTGTAAAAATAAAGTTAATATTTAGGAGAATGCATTGCATGAAAGTACCTAACATTAGTGAGGAAGCATTTATATTAAATTATAAATGAATTTAAAATACGGAGCTTTTAACACAATCTTAATCTCTACTCCATGACCTTCAATACTGTGTTTAATTCAAGAAATAAAAACATCTTTTAAGGTAACTTTCACATCAGTTAGCAAGTAGATGCAATTAAGGCCTTCGCTTAACCTTGAACGACTTGGTCCTTGTAGACTTTCTCCTTCATTATATGACCAGATTTTATTGGTTGAAATTCCGATAACAAAAGTTAGTAACAGGCTTTAACTATCATTGTAGCACCATGTGATACCGCGTTAAATTGCCTTAAGCAGGTTGGAAACACCCCGAAACTTTGTGAAGTGGTGCCTTGACCTGTTTCAGGAATTCATTAGGTTCATCTGGCACGAAGCAAATATTCCAGAGCTACATAATTATTAGAAATGTGAGTCACGAGGTTATTAATCATTTCGGTGGGTTGACACGTCCTCCGAGAGAACCTATCGAACCTCTAGTGCTTCTCAGATAACCCAAATAGTCAAACAATAATAAAATACAGAAGTTAGACTTGTTCAACTGATATGGTAAATTTCTGTCCGCTTCCTGCTGACATGGTAAATATTTGTCACAGTTACTAGTATTAACAATTGAGTACTAATGAAGTAGCTTACCCTTCCTCAGCAATATGAAGTAATTTAATACGTGTGCAAAAAACATTACAATACACAATAATAAAAAGGAACCTGCGATACAATACACTGAAAAAATTAAGTTACCTTTGAACCCGATAAAATTATCCAAGATTTTTTTAAAATATTACTTATGATTATACCGACTAATTCTTTAATCGACAGAGTAAGAAACAAAACAAACGTCTTAAAATTATTCCTATTATTTCGTGTTAAACATTTGCTTTCGGTAATAGTCTTTTTTCCACGATAGAAATGCCACTATCGGGTACAACGGTGAACAGTCGAACTATTATGAAACAAGTCTTCGAAGTTACAGTGTATAAATGGTAAGGACATGCGGAAGGGAACGAGGGTGATAAATGAAAGATTCTCAACCTTGAATATCAAACATAAAATTTATAGTAAAGCTTCATGGAATACGACTTATAAAAAGGTGGGGAAATGTCTAATAAAAGTTGTAGAAGTTTATGATAAGATATATACAAAGAGATAGTTTATATTTCATTTTGATGAATATTCACTCATTACGACTAATTTGCAGTGATGCGAACAGCCATGTAATGATTGATCCAGGACAAGTGTTGAATTTACTTACGTTTGTACTATCCCTCCCTCCCCGCTAGGGTTTATGATGAAATGCCAGGCTCTTGCTTATAATTTTACGCGTTAGAAGTTGATAAATATGAGCGTGTGCAGGTGTTTTATAGTATAAAAAAAACAAGGTCTCAAAAAAAGCAAACACGCTGTACACACATTGCTTAGGCTTACCGTTTTAACTTCAAATTTGCGTTTTGGTAAGACTAAAGAACTACAATGGAATTGTAAAACAATTAAAATATAAGTTGTAAGTATAATAAACAGCATTAATTCGTCGTTTGGTTTGTTTATTCGCTATGACAAACCATACTACTGGAAACTTGTTTTTGTTAGTTCTGCAAGTTTGTAAACACACTTGACATAATTTACTTACAATATTAAATAATTAGGGCGAAATTGAAATGGCTGGAGGTTTATACCTACATGGCTTTCTCAAGTAGTAGTTCCAAGAAGTTAAAATATTTATATAAAAATACAAAAATCCTAAGTTTGAACAACTCAGTTTATTTATTTTGTTTTTAAAGTTGACTACTTAAGTGGGGTGTGTTTTAAAATTTAAATACATTACGGGTAATGGTACGAGTAAAAGGTTTGTTGTAATTTGCTAAGAGTGGAAATGTGTAAACTAATAAAACTTTTTTTAAAAGAAAATATTAAAGCGAAATATTTATCTGTTTAGCGATTTACTGCGCAAGAAGATTACCGTTTATGTAGGCATGATTCCATAATTTGAGAAAACAACAACAACAAAAAAAAAAAAACATTGAATAATTTTTCAGACGAGTTTGGTTCTGAATTTTGCGCAAAACTACACGAGGGCTATCTGTATTAGCCGTCCCTAAGCTATCAGGGGCAGATTAGTCATCACCACCACCACCAACTCTGTGGCTACTCTTTTACCAACGAATAGCGAGATTGACCGTCACATGCCCCCAGCGGCTGAATCCATTTGGTTGGACGGGGATTCGAACCCATGACCCTCAAATTGCGAGTCAAGCATTCTTACCACCTGGTCATACTTACTACTGTTTAAAGACATTGTGAAGCTTAGTTTGCACGAGAATGTTTAAATTAATACTCTAAAGGGAATGCAAGGAGTACTGAAGCAGTGGTTATGTATAATTGCCATTTATAAAGGTGCGCGAATAGCTGTAGATTTATGTATTTTATGGCCATTTATCACCTAAACTCGATCCTCTTATATTAACGGACTATATCAAAATACAAACAACCTTTTGTTCCATTATCAACACATAACGGAATGTTATGAAAGATTAGGTTTTGGATTCCCTAGTATAAATATAATACACTGGAAGAGTAAAATATTCCTCCCTTCGTTTATCACTTTAGTTTTAAGAATGTTGACAGTATGTCACTAAAAATAAATCAAATTCGAGTTTGTTAATGAAGCTGTTGGAGCTGATTATACGTTTTCTATTACTAAGAGCTAAAAATAATCTCATTGCAACCACAGCATTCTTAACTTATAATCGGAGAATAATTTCGCACGATACTTAATTAGGCAGCTGTAGCTATACATAGTGTACGTGTACTTGCGGGACTTTAAAAAACACACCCACTTCGGAATGGAGTTCATGTGCGAAAGATGTGACGGACTTAGACGTTTACAAAACACCACTAACTAATTTCACAGTTTAGGCTCTCGCGAGATGTGCATTACAGCAGTTGTGGTGGATAAACATGCCTAGAATAAAAAAAGAAAAAACGTAGAGAGTATTTCGTAAACAAGTTTTACTTAAAAAACAAAAACCGTACGACAAAACGAGGGCGTTTGTATATAAATCAACCTGCCAATAACATTTTGAGATGAAATGACGTAATTCAAAAATAAAAATTTGAGAAAGCAAAAAGCGATTCTAATAAAACTGCTGACACACAAGTTTAATTTGTTAAAATAGTCCTTGTAACAACGGTTTTTTTGTTGTTTTTTTTCTGCAAGTTTCCCAAAATAAATTCCAGCAAATTTATCGAATTTAATCTCGGCCCATATATTGTATGCTTGGCTATGGTGCACTTTACAATGGTGAAATTAAGTGCGACCAAAAGAGAAAACAGCGTTTTCTCAACTTTATATATTGTTGTCACTTTCATCTACTTGATATGTCACTAGCAAAAAAAAACGAGTTTAGCAAGTACAGGGGCGGAAGCTTGCTGGGGCTGAAGTTACTCTAAAGTGGACCTTTGTTTCCCTCGTATCCCCCGCACCTAATGTAGAATGACGCAGATAAATGTCACGATGATGATATGTTAAACCCTGTTCATTGCGTAAATAAAGTATTATTGCGTACCTATAAGTTTTAGAGCGCAACCTCACTTTTTTTTTTTTTTTTATCTAGTCTTTCCCAAACTGGGCGGTACCGCCCGAGTGAGTTTCAAATTCAGGGGAGGAGGAAGACAGAAAAGTTGAAATTTTCAAAGTTAGATTTGTTAAAATCAGACCATGATAGTCCACTACTTCTCTTAACAATTAAATTTTGGTAAAATATTTTAATGATTGGTTATTAGAACAGGGCAAGAACACTCATTGCTTGCTGAAGGGAACATTGCGATCGACAAGGTTGGAAAAACAATTGGTCTAATCCACTAAACACCGTCATTAGGATGCGGCTGACGTCACTTCTAGACAAACTGGGTTGTTCATATTAGGAGCATGGCTAGAGTTTGTTCCAAGACAAGTTTGAATATTTGGATGCATTTTGTCAGATTACACATTATAAAGAAGACAAATAGACTTGCCAGATAAGGACATAAAACTGAGAATCATTTATTTAATAAACTAACATAAATCTTAAACTGACAACAATGGTATGACTTCACAGATGACAAATGCTTGTTACTGAGAGATAAACTAGTCTGAAAAGCTTTAACAGCTGCACAATTTTGCTACAAAACGTGACGCTGAGTAATTTCTAAAGTGCAGAACAGAACAAAATAAATCTTTAAAAATTCACAGAATAACTTGCATCATTTAGAAAATGTTTCAAAAGGTACACAAAATGCAAGTTAGAAGTAACAAGTTGACCTTAGTAAACCACACACTTTAACAAATAATATTCCTATGCAATATCAGATTAGAAATTAAAGACTCAAAATCAAAACCAACATTAAGATGTTTAAATTTTCTTAACCATTTTCATCTGTACTAATTAGGATTCTAAAGAGACATCTACATTTAGCATTGCTAACAACCGAGATATTACAATACAAAGTTCACATTCTAAACATTTCTCAAACCAAGAATATTAGTTATTTCAACACTGTTAATAGGTAAAATACTTCACATATACAACTAAAAACAGTTCACAAGATTATAATAAAGCATATTTCACTCAGATGAAACTTCAGTCTCTAACTCCAAGTTTTTTTGTTGTTTTTTTTATGCTTGTATGAGCATAAAGCAGTAAATCAGAGACAACAACAACTTTTAGTTAACCATGTTTTCTAGTTAAATAACTTTATTCTTATGATCGATATGCATGTAACAGAAGTATTCACACAAAAAAAATATCCACCAAGAATTCTGTATAGCATGCTTGAAACTTACCTCTAGCATTTTCAGAATTTCAAATAGCTTCTCTCTCACATCACTAAATGGGCATTGATAGGCTAGCATAAGCAAAAATGGTAGACAGTCCTTCAGAGTCAGAGCTGAAAGGATTTTTTCATCCTCAGGGTCTCCATGTCTTAAATGAAATTTTGAAGTTACATAAATAGGGGTTTTTCCATTAATCCAAGACCTGAAACCACAATCTAAGAACTCCAAAGCCTGGGCTCTTAATCTTGCATCCCTTGAACAGAGAGGAACAAACATTTTTTGGACAAGTACTGATACCCGAGTCTGATCCATAGACGAGCAGTGCGACATGATGGCATTTTCTAAATAAATAAACAAGTTACTTATTATACAATTAGCATACATGACTAGTTAATATTAAAACCACATTAATCTATAAAAAGAATTACCAATTTTTATTTTTTAGGTTGTCCACAAATAAATGTCAGAATTCTCACAACGACATTTAAAAGCTGAATATTGAGTAACTTATTGTTTGGGAGTTGGTTTAAATCCAACATTTGTCAGTTACAATGACTTAATTGTCTGCTGTTTTAACTCTAATTAAATTTTGCAACCCTTAAAGCAGCATTATCAAGGACTTTCATTGGATTTTCCTCTATGACTTCAAACTTGGACGAAAAGCTACTAAAACTACACGGAACGTCAACCAGGCATTATTAGGCCATGGATCTGTTACTGAACAAAGTTCAGCATTGGTTCCAAAAGTTGAAATGGAGATAAAAGTCTTGAAGATTACTAAAGGTCATGGAAGGAAACCATCATTAGGTTAAAACATTAAGGGAAGCAGTTGAGACAGACCGTCACACAATAGTATGCAAGCTTGCAGAAAAGCTAGGCACAAGTAAGTCAAGCATTGATAATCACCCGAGTGCAACTGGAAAGACAAAAACGTTAGATAAGTGGGTTTTGCACTAGATGACTGAAGATTAACAAAACTGGCACTGTGAGAACTGTCAAGGATGATCATTCAAAAGTTGACCAAATTCAGAATTGAGTTTCTGCCTTATTCACCTTCCTCCCCCAGACCCTTCCCCTACAGATTTCCATTTTTAAGCACTTTGAGAACTTTAACAATAAACGCTTTCAAGATCTGGTAGCTGCAGAAGAAGCTTTCAGGGAGTTCATTAACTATAGAAACTAATTTCTAAAGTAGAGGTATAAACAGCATTGTTACACATTAGTAAAAAGTGTTGATGCAAATTGTGCTTACTCTGATTAAAGCATGCTTTAAACAGGTTTTTACTATTCCAAACTTTGCAGTTTAAAAATATTTATTTCTGGATAACCTAATACCATTCCTCACCTAAATCTCATAGACTGGCCAAATTCACTAGAATACTTCTAGAATTTAGAGCTGAACAACTTACTTGATTAAATCAATTAACATTTTACAAAATAATTGAAATTATGATCCAATCTGTTAGTCACAAGAAATAAACTCATGGAGAAAAAAAAAAAAAAAATCAGTGTTTATAATTATAAATCATAGTCACAACTTAAAAAAAAAAAAGTTAGTGTTCAATTATTTTTTTTAATCATTCCAACTACGCAAGTCTCGTAAGAATGTCATTATAATTTAAAAGTTTCTCCAATTTCCTAGCTATAGTAGAAATAGCTAAATACGAAAATTTAAATGACAAGGGAACCTAGATGATGATTCAATGCATTTGAACCAACACATGTTAACCAATCTACGTGTATGAATTTATGACACCACATATTTGTTATCACTATTTTACTTAGTGCAAATTTACTAAAGAAGTTATTCTACATTAATAAAATTTGGTTAACTGGTAAAAACAGAACCTTATCTGAAGTAACAAAATACTCAATATTAGTGAATCCAAAAACAACTTTCACTGCCTATAAAAGGTAAACTAGAAAAACACAAAAACTAATGTCAAACTCCAAAAGGACTTAAGCCAGTGATAATTACCAATTTATCTTAAATTCTTTTCATTTTATCAAATCTTTTAGGATTTGATTATCTTCAGGAAGTACAAGATGTGAATGCTGGATGATTCAATATATTAAATAAGAAAAGTTCTTAGAAGTAAATCTAAAGTTGCTTAGTATTTTCAATCAAAAATTTTCCCTCTACATTATTCAATGGTTATTTGAGGGTACATGTGTACATTCTGCCTACATGTACAAATACAGCTTTCAAACCATCAGCTGTATTAAAATGACTCAACCAGCACTATAAAAACAAATGATGAATTAAAAGTATAATAATGTCAATGGCAGAATGATACTTTATTGCAAGTGGATTCTCTCTCAATGTTTTATCTAAGTTTAACTATGTACATTTTTATTGAAATTAAGTTAAACTTACAACTTCATAGAGACCATATAAACTGGTAAAAGCAACACTTATTTCAAAACTTTTGGATTTTAATATAAAGCAAAACATCCTGTGTGGAAAGAAAACTCGGAAGAGATAATGCACTAGTCTTCCTTTCATTATTATGAGATAAGTAGCAGTTTGGCAACTTTGATTGCAGACTGTTTGGTGGAAATAATTGTCCAATTTAATCATTTGAGAAAACTTTTGTATCTTTTCCAACAACGAAATTATAATACTGCATTTACCAGCAAGTATTTTTCAATAAACTGACTACATGAATTTTTACGTCTTACAATATTACAATGTAATATGTAGTTAATTTTTAAAACTACACATTAAAATAAAAGGCAACAACATTAGCTATACCAAGATCTAAGTATTCACATGACATTATACATTCTTCATAAAAATGTACTACCTAAAAGTTTGATTGTATCCAGTAAATTTTCTTTTTTCTGAATAAAGGGGATAAACATTTTATCTTTTCATTTAAGGTTAGCAACCATATCAAAAACTTTTATTGGATAAGTATAATTTTATTACTGATACTTATATGATCAGTGCCAAGTATTTCTTTGGCATAATTCATCTCCATTACTCTCATTTTTGCACAGACCAAGAAAGTAAGTAGTGTCAAGAAAGAGGTTACAACCAACATTGTTGGAATCATTGAGAAGAACCACATTTAGTAACAAGGTCTGTGACTTCGAGACAAAGTCCAATTTAATATCTATTTTATTATTATTATTATTATTATTTGTAAAGAAACTTACTTAACACATTTAATTTGTTATAAAGTAAACAATTTTACAGTACACAAATTATTTAGAGTCTCAGGTGCATAATTAAGTTGTATAAAAGTATAAACTTTCTCTAAGAACTAAACAACTTTACCAAATGTGTTGAGTATTACTATTTATATGATCTTAAAAGCATGCTTTCCAACTTGTAGTTGGATTCTAGAAATTTTAATCTCTTTACTTAAAACTCTTTTCAGATACATATTTTTCCTTAATTACATTATTTGAGACTTTTCTTAGATGACTTTGTACAAAATATTACCCATCAATTACAGTAATGTTGATATACAAATACTATACTGAAAATGGATAACTATTATAAATGAATGTTTAATTTACAACAACAAAAATAGAAAGAAATACACCATGTGCTCATTTTCACATAGGGTATGGTAAAACAAGATATTCCTTCATTCAGAATTTCAGTATAGTTATATTAGAAATACTACTCTTGAGAAGTACACTTGAATGGTTGAATAACATGATATACAGACAACAAGACCATTTGGTTCTTAAAAAAGTTTCTATACTACTACTTTGGAAAAGCAAGGCAAAAAGTAATCCATTATTTCCCAGAAAATCATAGATTATCTTACTAAATCTCTTATAAAGTGGTGGCATTTCCTACTTCTTACGAAAACTCGTTCCATAAACTAATCTCCCCATTGGAAATATTAATTTAACTGTATTTCTCTGGATCTTGTACTTGTTAACTCATCCTACTTCCTTTGATAGTTCACCACATACACATACAAAATCACAGGCCTTTATCTTATCGGTCTTCCAAATAATTTTTGAAGCTTTAATAAACCAGTTGGTACCTTGTTTTCTCGAAAGAAAGGTTGCGATCTCTCAATCTTATTTCATGATACAGCTCTTCCGTTACACAACTGATTTACCAACGTCCTCCTTTTCCTAGATGGCTTGGTATTAAGAAATTAAACAGTAACGAAATACATGCCTTACATTTGTAGGCCTACACTTATTTTTTTTTTAAAAACAAAACCTTTGTTGTTTATAACCTGAAAGTTTATCTATAGTACTGTTGCATGTATGTGCAAAAAGGCAAATATATATATATATATATCTTTGTTTGATAGGCGCTTGAATGTAAAAGGACATGCTTAGCTTGAAAGGGATTTTTGGTTTTCCATTTCATAGATTTAAGATCGAATCATGGCCGAAGACTTCTTTAAAAAATTTTTCTATTACTTTTTTTTTTTTTTTATCTTGCAACTTAGTTGCATGACATTTCTTATACTTATCACTGATAGCATTATTATAATTTACTATAAATAATATAGAGAATGGTATTTTACAGTTTATTACGACACAGAAACCTCTGTATAAGCAATAATATTACGCCAAAACATGCAACCATTACGATATGCCACCAGTTGGTGGTCTTTAAGCAAAAACAATGTCTTGAAGTGTCTCCAAAGAAAATACACAAATCTCATCGTAAACAACTAAACTCAATAACCACGTGCATGCAATGTAAGTATCATAAAACTTTCAAGCTATACTCCTACAGCAACCACTAACACAAGTCTCTCAACTCCTACTCATATGATACATTCAATTTGCGAAGCCGATCAAAACAATTTAACTAAACCTTAAAAATAGCCTTTAGTTTCTATAACATCTGTAATTTTTATGAAACAACTTTCATCTCACGCTAATTTTAATCACTTTAAATTATTAACACCAGTTACTTGAAAATTGTTAATCAAACAAATAAATTTCAAATCATGAAACTTACGAGAATAACTTCCTTACCCTCTGGCTTAACTATTCGCACTAACTTGGTGTACGAGATATAAATCAGCTGGCATAAGCTCCTCCTACTCCGATGATTTCACAATAAAGGCACTAGATGGCTCTGTTTTTCGAACTGATCTTATGAAATCGTTGGTTGCTCAACGTGAAATATACTCAGTAAACAAGTCAAAAATAAAATTTAAGAAACTTAATTAACATAAGTTATCAAACTGTATTTTATAGGTTAATCACCATCACTGTACATAAAGTAAGTAACAACTTCTCTTACTACCCACAAATTTAAAACTATGCAATTATTTAATCATATTTCATGGAATAAATGAGGCTATAAAACAAATGATATTTTTTACCATAGCGAAATTTGATGCATTTTCAGTCTAAGTTTATTTCATAAAATATTTCTGTAATACTACATTACTTGATTGAAAATCACCAGTCTTACCACTCGTGGAAGAACATTCACTCGTTATCAAGGTACTATTCATGTGCACAGTTAAAATAAGCTAGTTTATAAAATTTTAGTGCGCATGTATGAACGTGAAATGAAAAAGGACATTTGATACAGTCAGTGCTTGACATGTTTATGACGTGTGTAAAGACGAGACGTGTGAAGAAATATAAACAAATTTATACATTAAACATTTACAACGTAGATAAAGAGGTGGAACAATTTATTAGAAAGTTTTACACTAATTCTTTTCTTAAGCTTTTTCCAATAGTTTGTTATTAAGAGTTTTTAAAAGTAAGTCAGACTTTGTATATAACAAACTAAAAGTTTCAAAATAATAGAAACTGGTTTAACAGATTGATTATAATTGTTTAATGTTACTTAACTATCAATATACACAATAAACTTAGTGTTAAAAATGAAAATGTTACAATAGGTATACTTCTAAGCAATAAGCAAATAGTCACGACAGCAGCTATATACACTGCCCACTAGAATATACAAAAACATTACACTACGTAAAAATATCGTCTCTCTCATCAGCAAACAAAATATATTATTACAGTTGAGCTCAATAGAGGAAATACAATTTTAAGCTGCAGAACAACAAATGCAAATGGAGTACATCTGTTATAATTTCTTAGATATTTAAATACCTATAACTAAACGATACAACCCCAGTTGATATCAGTGACAAAAAACAAAAAGCACTCAATCCAGTGTGATATACTAGATCTATATATGTATTCACTAACATCCAAAATCAACTTTCTAATATTCGACGTAGGAGATTCAAACAATAACCATTTACCGATATGGAATGTATTCGGTCTCTCATCACACTAAAATCAATCGACGCACACAAACAGTTTAAATGTAAAAAAGCAAATTGGATTTGTTTGTTTTGGAATTTCGCATAAAGCTACTTGAGGGCTATCTGTGCTAGCTGTCCCTAATTTAGCAGTGTAAGACTAGAGGGAAGGCAGCTAGTCGTCACCACCCACCGCCAACTCTTGGGCTACTCTTTTGCCAACGAATAGTGGGATTGACCGTCACATTATAACGCCCCCACGGCTGGGAGGGCGAGCATGTTTTAGCGCGACGCGTGCACGAACCCGCGACCCTCGGATTACGAGTCACACGCCTTACGCGCTTGGCCATGCCAGGCCAGCAAATTGGAAGAAATGTGACTTGAAAATAACAGAGCTTTTCCAACATGAATCCATCAAAACAGCCACTATAGCAGCCTGTATATAGACAAAAACTGTTCAGGAATCTGAGATATTTTTTATAAAAACAGCAGAAAAAACATATTCTGAAAGTATCAGTAAACAATATCCAAACCAGCTAGTAACGAAACACTGACATAATCATCATAATAAAGAAACAAAAAAGATTAGAAAATGAGTGTATGACAATTGGTGACCCACAAACTTAAATCTTAAACTAATAAATTCACAAAAATGGAACATATTCTGCACACAAATAAACTCAGAAACAGATCCGAAAGTTTACTGGTTCCATATGAACAAAACTTAATAAAGTCAAACAAAACAATTACCACCACCTGTCCTGCATTTAAACATAATAATAAACTAGCATACATGAATAAACAGAAAACACACTAAGAATAACTCAAAAAAACTTTCAAAACATCATGACTCAAACATGATGAACCACTTCATGAACATTGCAAATAACACTGCACAACAAAGTTTTTGCTTCATGAACACTGTTGGTGTTCCTTATAAAGTATTGGCTGCTGATCACGAAAATCACATCCAAATTTGCCCATCACGTACCGTTTCATCGAAATCTTCAGTTTTGTCTTTTTTTTCACATTTGTGTCCAATAATTTTCGTTTCTGTAAGAGACTTATGGACAATGTTTTTTGCAATCTGGACATGTCCAGCCACTAAATCAGGCCAGGTTGGAAGTTGTTCTGTAGTAGTACGCAGCCCAGGCATGTCTCAGCAAGCTATAAAAGTGGCTTGCATACACAGATGCTGCTCATTGGATTAATATAGACCTTATAGTGTGTACGTATTGTTTCAGAATATAGCATTGCTTCAGTAGCAATGTAGCACTGTAACAAATAAGTTAGATGTTATAGACGTCTTACAAGACGATTTGTGTTGGTCAATATGTCTCGTCAATGTCGTAACAGCCGTGATACATTCTGCTATGTTTGTGGTGAATATACGCTTGTTCAGTGGAGACGCTCACTGGCTGCTCTTGTGAAGAAAGCATGTCATCAGTACTTTGGATGTAAAATTGGTGATCATGACCAATAATGGGTGCCTCATATTTGTTGTGCGATATGTGCTGTCTGTCTCAGAGCTTGGTTCAGTGGCACTCGAAAGACAATGCCGTTTGCTGTCCCGATGATATGGTGAGAACAAAAAGACCATGTGACGGACTGTTACTTCTGTTTGACTAATGTGTCTGATTTCTCTGCCAAAAACAAAAAGTCAATTGAATACCCTAATCTGCATTCAGCAATGAGACCCGTGCCACATAACGACAGCCTTTTAATTCCGAAACCACCAGAGGAATGGACCTTAGACGAACCAGATGAAGAAACTGCAATGCAGGGAACTGGTAGTGACATTGATCCGGATTTTGAACCGTGCTCCTCAGGCGATCCACATCTCATAACACAGTCAGAATTAAAAGATCTGGTCAGAGATTTGGGTCTGGCAAAAGCAAAAGCTGAATTGCTGGGTTCGAAACTGCAGGAATGGTATTTGCTGTCACCAGGTACAATTATTTCTGTTTTTCGAAGTCTCCAAGATAACATAACCAAATTCTTTGCACAGATGACAGTCTGTTTCTGTGCTGACGTCGAAGAATTGTTCTCTGCTTTGGTTTGTAATCACGACCCGCAAGAGTGGCGTCTCTTTATTGATTCATCAATGTTGAGCCTCAAAGCTGTTCTGTTACACAATGACAACGTTCACCTTCAATACCTGTTGGCTATGCAGCACACATGAAAGACACCTACGAGAACATGGAAATGTTGCTGAAGTACATCCAGTACAGCAAGTACAACTGGAATATCTGTGGAGACCTGAAAGTCGTTGTTCTGTTACTAGAACTGCAATTTGGCTATACAAAGTACTGTTGTTTTATCTGAGAATGGGACAGTGGTGCCAAAAAGTCACATTGTTCTAGATAGAGCTGGGCACTCCGTAAAAAGTTAGTTCCTGGACAAAAAAATGTGGCGTATGAGCCGCTTGTCGACCCGGCAAAGAAATTTTTGCCGCCTCTTCACATAAAATTGGGACTTATGAAGAATTTCGTGAAAGCAATGAATAAAGAAGTCGAAGATTTTCGTTATTTAAGACAGATGTTCCAAAGAATAACTGAGGCCAAGATCAAAGAAGGCATTTTTGTTGGCCCTCAGATCAGGCATGTTATGAGTGACAAGCGGTTCGAAGATCTGTTAGTTGGGCCGGAAAAGATTGCCAGAAAAGCCTTCAAAGACGTTATTGACAATTTTCTTGGCAATTACAGAGCCCTACATTACATTCAACTGGTAGACAAATTTTTCAAAGCATACAAAACAATGAAGTGCAACATGCCATTCAAGATTCATTTCCTCCACTCACATTTGGACTTCTTCCTCGTAAATCTCGGTGCTGTCAGTGACAAACACGGTAAAAGGTTTCACCAGGACATTGCTACAATGGAAAAATGATATCAGGGCAAGGAATCCGTCAGTGGTTGCTGACTAGTATTGGACACTGCAACGTGATGCACCAAACATTGAATACAAACGATGATCAGGAGCAAAACACTTTTACCCATGTTGAACTTAATAGCGTATTAGAAACATAAACGCAATTAAATACGTAATTGCCGGTAAACAGTTAACTGCCTATTTCTCAGAGTTCTTACGTGATGAAGCAAAATCAAAACTATATTTGTGCATACTCACCAGGTATCTGTTACAATCAGCAAAAACTTTACAGGAAGCAAAACTTTAGAAAAAATTGTTGTGCAGTGTAAATATACCACAATCAATTGTGTATATATATATATATATATATATACACATCACACTTCACTAAGGACTCTCAACACAACAACAGAAGTGGAACACGATTACACAAGAAAACAACACTTCAGACCTATCACAGTAGCAGAAATACTAGAAAACATAAAACTTTAGAAAAACAAAAAGCTAGGACAATAAAAAATTCAAAACACATTGCTCAAGAAAGGCCCTCTGAGACTATTAAAACATCTCACATCTTTATTCAACTTTTCTCTAAAAATGGGATACATACTAATCAAATGGAATGGAAATAGGTCGATGTGTTTTTATGATCCAAAGGGAAGAAAAATCAGTAAATAACCCTGAAAATTACAGATCATAAGTCTGATGAACAATAATAAAACTCCTAACTTCCCTTGAAATTAAATCGATGCTCCCGGAAAAACAAAATGGCTTCTAAAAAACAACACAAACAACAGATCATCTTATAAGATTAACGGAAGAAATAATACACAGCTTTAATAAAACAAAAAAACAAACAATACTCAGTCGCATGCTTCTTAGATGTTAAAAAAGCATTCAATAAAGTATATCATAATGAATTTAGATACAAACTGTCCAATTCTGGGACTCTCCATTGAAATTATTCACTGAATTTTTAACTTCCTGAAAGATAGGAGGTCAGAGTGAGTGCTGAGCAACTACTCCAAGTGCTGCACTCCGGAGGCAAGTGTCCCTCAAGGAGGAGTTCTTAGCCCTACACTGTTCATCATGTATGCTAATGACATTCTTCTTAACAACCCAAACCACGCTTTTTGTTCACAGTTCACAGATGATGTTGCAATCTGGACGAGTGCTCAAATTCAACAACAACGACATGCAATAAACTTTGCCTTGATTGTGATAACACGTTTACCGAAACTAGTTGGCTGTAAGTTATATTAAATAATTTTAATTATTATCGTTACAAAAACAACAACAACGTTGTTTATGGTAGTCGTTACTCTTAATATACATTATTTTATCACTACTAAACGGAACAGAGTTGTAATTAAGAATTAAAATGAATGCACGTAAAACATAAGTCATTCACAAAACTGTACGAAACAAGTAAATTAATACCACAGGTATATCTAGACGGGACTCTCTTCCAGGTAGTAACATTAGGAAAATTCTTAGAGACTATAACTGACTCAAATTAAATTGGATACCACACAATGAGAACCAGGATTTGGAAAAAAAAATCGAGTTACCATAGAATTCTGACTGGCAATAAACAAGGAGTGTCATTAGAAAACATAGTGAATATTTACAGAACATACAAAAAACAGTCTTATAGGTCAAGCATGGCCAGGTTGGTTAAGACGTTCGACTCATTATTTGAGGGTCGTGGGTTCGAATCCCGGTCGCACCAAAATGCTCGCCCTTTCAGTCGTGGAGGTATTATCATGTGAGGGTAAATACCACTATTCGTTGGTAAAAGAGTAGTCCAAGAGTTGGCGAAGGGTGGTGATGACTAGCTGCCTTCCCTCTTGTCTTTCACTGGAATATTAAGAACTGCTAGCTTTGTGCGAAATCCAAACCAAACAACAAACGAAAAAGTGCCTGTGTGCTGAAACATATCTACATAACGTGTGACTGGTGTGGTGGAGTGATTTGTAAGTAATAGATAATTTTATATTTATTTATATTATTTCAGTCTTATTGGTTACAAGAACATGTTTATAATAATATGTCAGTGATTTGTTAAAGCAATATTTTGTTTAAATAATAGTTATGTATAGTTGGCTTAATCCTCTTACTTGGATAAAAATCAGAAGATGTTTTTGAAAGATTTTCTTCCTCATTGGGATTCGATCCTTGTTTTAGAACATGAAGGATCAGGTTAATCGTTAACCTCTCTAAGGAAGCGCTCTTTTATTTGTACTGAATCCTATAATCCAAATGAATTAAAGGGATTGTCCAATACGTTAATAAATAGAATTATTACACTGATGCATTACAGTTTGTTAAACTTTATCCATTGTCCGCAGTTTTATTTAAAATCCCCTTTTCGTGCCATGTCCAGTTCTTGAGGTGATATTAACTCGTACACTTTCGCTAGTATCATTTATACAAGGTTATATTATTACTTGTGTTCATAATACATTTTCCTGTAGTAGTGATATACACACGCACATTATCCTATTTTTACACACAACACCCCTATCAAATATAGCTGCGTTTGTGTCTAGGAGTCACATAGTCTTTCGCTGTTTAACCTGCAAGTTTCTTATTTATGATGTATAGAGAGGAGAG
This sequence comes from Carcinoscorpius rotundicauda, assembly GCA_011833715.1. Classification (NCBI taxonomy): domain Eukaryota; kingdom Metazoa; phylum Arthropoda; class Merostomata; order Xiphosura; family Limulidae; genus Carcinoscorpius; species Carcinoscorpius rotundicauda. The sequence continues at coordinate 89,335,300 of CM022393.1, read as the reverse complement.
ACAGTAATAACATGGTTCATCATGTATCATTTAAGTCTCTAGTTTGCTCATCAGTTCATTTTTATCAATATTTTTCTTCTGTGATAGTTGGCATGTTTAAATAGTTGTGTAGAAATATCGAATTTGTTGATCTGGGGACTCATTATGATTTCATTAAAATACAGTTCTGTATTTGCTATAGTTTGTTGATGTGATTGTTTTGAATTTCGCGCAAAGCAACAAGACAACTACTTGCGCTAGCCGTCTTTAATTTAGTAGTGTAAGACTAGAAAGAAGACACGGCTGAAAGGACGAGCATGTTTGACGAGACAGAAATTCGAACCTACAATCCTCGGATCACGAGTCAAACGCCGTAACCACCAGGATATGCCGGGCCTATTTGCTGTTAAACTCAAAACTACAGAATGGGCTATGTGTTCTGGCCACCAAAAACCACAAATAGAGAAAGCCGATGTTTAGTGTCAGAAGAGTTTAGGTTTGCAATTAGACCGAATTGAGATAGATTCAAACTTTTTATTAAGTACTACTTTGTGTTTATACTGTGGGGACAAATAAGTTTCATGTAAATAATACAGTAAATATTTTTGATCACTTGACAAAGCAGTTCTATTTAAAGAAATAGTTGGCTGACCGTTAACTAATATATTGAAACAGCTTAACCGGTAAATAAGAAATACTTTAATTTCATACTCAAAGAAGTTTGGTTTGTTTTGAATTTCTCGAAAAGCTACACGAGGGCCATCTGCGTTAGCCGTCTCTAATTTAGCAGTGTGAGACTAGAGAGAAGGCAACTAGTCATCACCACCCACCGCTAACTCTTGGGCTACTCTTCCACCAACGAATAGTGGAATTGACTTTAACATTATAATGCCCCTACCAGCACGTTTGGTGTGACGTGGATTCGAACCTGCGGCCCTCGGATTACGAGTCGAGTGCCTTAACCATCTGCCCATTACTCAAAGAGACTTTATACCTTTCACATGAAAGAAATGCGAGTGTCAAGTTACTTTATATTGATAAATAATTAAACTTTTCAAGAATAAAATGAAGAAAAGTAAATATTTGAATTATAATTGGGTAATAATTTATAAGTATTCACACACACACACATATATACAACCTAAAACGTACTTTAGGCAATACTCAGTGAAAAATATTTGAGCGCAAATGAGACCAAATTTTCTTTTTTACCCTCCTTGCAATTTTCGAAATACATTTGATATCAAGGCTTTGCATTCCTACAAATTCAAACAAAATAAAAAATGAACCATATGAGCTACACTGACATGCCTACAAGTGACTGCCGCTTGGCAAAGTTGAGCTCAAAGACCTTGACAACAGAAATCGCGCCGTTATCCACTGTGGAATGAAAGAAACTCTTACATTTTATAAAAATTAGGTATCAAGTCATAGAAAGATAAGTCTTACTTGTCTACCTACAACTGCAATTTATTTTCTTATCCAAAATTTTATTAATATTGATAAAAAAAAACACATCCCCCTCCCGACATCACGTAACGATTGCTTCTAATGTAACGTTTGATTAAAGGATGAGGCAAACTAGTTTGTTGAGACTTGATACTGGTAGGGATCTGTATGCCTAACTGGTCCGCTGGAAAGTTTAATGGTATCCTGTTTTAATTAACCATTTGCCCTGTGCTTGTAATTTGTGTGTTTTGAATTTCACGCAAAGTTACACGAGAGCTATATGCGCCCTTGTAATTTCAGATGTGTATCTTCACAAGAAGACTTAACTTGTTTAGTGATTTTCTTTTGTTCTTAGGTATTCAGATTTGTACTTAAATAAAATGCACCATAAGAAAAGTTTGCTTTTTAAGCGCAGATCTACAAAATAGACTATGGATTCAGATATCTAACTCTGAATTTTAGTTTTATAAGACCTCATGTTATTGTTGAACTATTAGAAGGGACACTAAAAGAAAAAGCATTTAAAGTATGTTTCCAGTAACATAGTTAAAGTCCAAGTCAGAACATAATCTGAGAGTCGTGGGTTCAAATCCCCGTCACACCAAACACGCTCGCCCTTTCAGCCGTGGGGGCGTTATTAGGTGATGGTCAGTCCCACCATTCCTTGGTTAAAGAGTAGCCCAAGAGTTGGCGGTGGGTGGTGATGACTAACTGCTTTCCATCTCGTCTTACACTATTAAATTAAGGACGGTTATTGCAGATAGTTCTCGTGTTGCGCGATAATAAAAAATAATTACATTTTTTGAAGACATTTTAAAAGTTTGTTTGTTTGCAATTTTAGGTTTCTTTGTTTCAAAGTGAAAACTTAATAACGTCAAAAAATTACTTGAAAAGAGTGTTTGTTTCCCCGTGAGAATCTAGTTAGGTTGGTACTTTGATAATTATAGTTTATATTTTTTCAAGATGAGAAATTACACATTATTGCAAAAACTTCGGCACTTTATTGCATAAAATTGGCGTCTCATAAGAAAGAAATGGTTCTGTCTGTTTCAATAAAATAATTTTCAAATACGTTTTTCAGTCGAATACAAGGGGCTAAAAATTTTCAAAAAATGACTGGAAAAATTCAAAAGACACACTTTTACAAAATATAAACATTTTTTTGTCCGAACACAAAATGAAATAAAAAGATGATTTAATTCATGTAAAGAAAAATTTAGAGTGATTACTCACAGCTAAAATATCGTTCAATAAACTTCTTGAATATTTATAAAAATTGTAGGAATTTTGGTGGCCGACATTATTTGATTACCGTATTCAAGTTTTATTATTATAATTTTTCACAAAGTTTGCATCTTATGCTTTATCAAAGTAACGCAAAAGTAACAAAGTATATAACTTTTGCAAAACTCTGTATTTATGACGGCTTGGCATGGCCGAGCGGGTGAAGGCGTGCGCTCGTAATCCGAGGGTCGCGGGTTCGCGCCCGCGTCGCGCTAAACATGCTCACCCTCCCAGCCGTGGGGGTGTATAATGTGACGGTCAATCCCACTATTCGTTGGTAAAAGAGTAGCCCAAGAGTTGGCGGTGGGTGGTGATGACTAGCTGCCTTCCCTCTAGTCTTACACTGCTAAATTAGGGACGGCTAGCACAGATAGCCCTCGAGTAGCTTTGTGCGAAATTCCAAAACAAACAAACAATCTGTATTTGTGAATGCAACATCAAAAGTTTATTTTTTTAAGAGCGAGAGTCAGTAATTATGAAGGTGAGACATGTCCTGGATCCACTAAAAGCAACCCTTAACCTTAGGAGGTCTGGGGCATACCCCCAGAAAATTAATAACATAATTTACAGTTGCTATGCAAGCCTCTCAAGTGTACGCACGTACTCCTGTAAACCATAATAAACACAATGTAACTTATTTTGAGTCAGCCGGTTTACGAGAGTCACTTACTCTGTTCCATATCGATGTATTTATGATTATATACATGCTGTGTGTGATATAATAAATATAGCAAATCAAAATAACAAGCGTTTAACTATTGTAAATTTATATCTTGAAAAAGCCTTTGACCACATAAATGATAATTATTTTAAAAAGATATTTAGGAAATTTAATTTTGGTGGGAATATTACAAAGGTGGTTAATACAATGCATAAAAACACATCATATTTTATGCAGTTTTTAGGTCGGTTTTAACTTCAGCTATTCTATTCAAGAGAGGTGTAAGACATGGAGATTCGATAAATGCGTTTTTTATTTACTCTAACAATAGAACCTTTCTTTTTTAATTTAATGAAAAATTAAGGTCAATATCAAGTCAATTGTCATCAAAGACTCATTAAATCATCTTATGCTCACGATATACACATTTATATTAGATATGAGTCAGACTTTAATGCCATTAAAAATATAATAAAGAAATTGTAAATATATTAGGAATCGATTGCGAAGAAAAATCCCTTCGTTTGTGGACTGACGTTTGGAAAACACGAGTAGAAAATCAATCAAGATATACATGGTCGAATCAAGGAATAAAAGTGTATTGGAGTGTATTTCGAAAATTCTTTGGTATGGATTTAAAAAAACTGGAATGAATTGAAATAAAAAATGTAGCAAACTTATTACAGTCTCAAAATGTTTCCAACATTCTTTATCATTAAAAGTGAAAAAATACTAATTCTTAATAAAAATATTAGTCGTATTATGTGGCACAAATTTCACATATTACAACCGTTTATGAATTTGACAAATAACTTTCAAAACATTTTTTATATAATTCGTTTTAGAAAAAGTTCACTTGGTTAATATAAATATTTTCTTTATCTTTAGAAGAAGATGGATTAAATCTTATATCCTATAATGATAAACTATTTTTTTATGATTCATACTTCAAACGTGAACGACATAAACCAACGGTCCCGGCATGGCCAGGCGGTTTAGACACTCGACTTCTAATTTGATGGTCGCGGGTTTCCATCCCCGTCGCGTCAAACATACTCGCCCTTTCAGTCATGGAGACATTATAATGTGACGGTCAATCCCACTATTCATTGGTAAAAGAGTAGCCCAAGAGTTATCGGTAGGTAGTGATGACTAGCTGCCTTCCCTCTGGTCTTACACTTCTAAATTAGGGACGGTTAGCGCTGATAGCCTCGTGTAGTATTGCGCGAAATTCAAAAACAAATAAACTTATTTACGAAAAACTGTTTTTTTGACAATTAAAAAAATAGTTTGGTAGCTTTAAAAAATAGCATAAAGTCACCCATGAAGGTGAATAAATGTGTTGTAAATACTTACTCTTTGATAACTGGCACTTGTGTCAAATTATATTAATATTTCATATGAATAGGGTCGGTGGGACGTATTTTGCCACCCACCCTTCCACGAATTATCTTGTGAATCATCTCTAAGCAGCAGCATTGTTGTTCTCCAGGTGAACTCTTTTCCGTAGAATACCGATTCTACCAGACGAGCAGGTTTTCACTCAGTCAAGGAACAGTTGGTAACCAGAACCAATTTTTTGACATTCATTTTTGATGTTCTCACAAACCTGTCATCCCCTTAAAGTGTCCTCTGCCAGATCATGCCGACCCTGCATGTTAAAGAAAATTATTGTATTGAATTTTTAAAATTATGCACTTATATATTGTGATACTGGCTACTAGTTTTTAATTTGTTATATACTATATGTACAGAAGGGCTATCAAAATGTGCTATTTCAGAATTGAATTTCAAAACTCTCCTGAAATAGATCCCTGAACACTAGCAGCGTGAAGGGTGAGGGTCTCCTTCAAGACACATACACACACTCCAGCCAACACGCGTTTCTCACATTTACGCCAGGTATCACAGTTGTAAGTTCACTGTTTCTTTTTAGTGCCAATATTTCTTTCTTGTCACATTTGACAGAGCTTTCTAAACAGATGTGGAACCTCATATTTCAAGATGTAACAGCTGAAGTTGCGAATTTATGTTTCACAATTTTCACCATTTTCTTTCTCACTAAAATGGGAACATTTTGTTTGTGCTATTCCTTCCTTTCGTTACACTAGAAACATAATGAAATAAGCCAAAGTTCAAGGACCTGGGTAGATAAATAAGATTTTAAAAGAAAGTATGTGAAATAACAAGGACAAATTTACGTGTTTACAAAACAAATCTTTGTTGACATTTCAAAATAGAACAACAGATCTTAGACGAAAATAAGGGTAACGACCATAATATAGACAATGAAAAATTCAAATCGCCATGATTAGGCTTCATATTTAAATTGAAGTTTGTAATTAAGAAGCAATTTCAACTTTCTATGTGAAAATAATACTTAAAATATATTCTGTTGCTTTTAAAATTAAATAAGACAATAGTTACTGTTTCACCAAGATTATAGCTTAACATTTCACTTCTGTGCTATTTTTCATTAAAGCTGATGAAACAAGCCAATGATGGTGGTAATGTATACTTTTCATCAGACATCAAAAAGTGGAGAAATTAGCTAATAGGAGGCCCGGAATGGCCAGGTGGGTTGAGGCGTGCGACTCGTAATCCGAGGGTCGCGGGTTCGCATCCCCGTCGCGCCAAACATGCTCGCCTTTTCAGCCGTGGGGGCGTTATAATGTGACGGTCAGTCCCACTAATCGTTGGTAAAAAGAGTAGGCCAAGAGTTGGCGGTGGGTGGTGATGACTAGCTGCTTTCCATAGTTTTACACTGCTAAATTAGAGACGGCTAGCACAGATAGCCCTCGAGTAACTTTGTGCTTAACATGTGATTAATCGACAGTTAAATCAATTAGAAACATAAATTATTCCTTGAGATATGCTAAAATCTATGAATGAGTCCACCCTTCATTGTGTGTACTAGTGTTTGAAAGGACTATATATATATTTATTGCCTCTATCTGAGGTATCGTTATTTTAACGTTTATATAATTCCAATAACTGTTTGTTAGTTTGTTTTTGTTTATAATATTTAGTCTTATTTAAGTTTTCTCTCAGTTTCTTCTGTTGTGTGTGTACCAATGCAGTTACATGAATGCTTACAAAGATATCAAGGTGTTATTTATTGGTAGGATGTAGGCCCAAATGACTAGTGTTTTATTTGTTTGGCTAGTAATAATCCACTCCGTTTTTCTGGTACCTTCCTGTTTTTTTGTTGTTTTTTTTGTCTCTAGTACTGGTGCCATTACACAAAACGAGCAATTGCTCTTCATGTAGATTGACACCGAGTTTAACTGTGTCTGACTTCAACAAAAATGCAGTCCATGTATCTAAAAGGAAAACATAATCATAATATTTCTCAAAGGATTATTGAAAAAATATGTCTAATTATGTAAATTTATAATTTTACGTGGGTGTTAGATCTTCTAATGTAGCACATCAACTTGCAATGATCGAGAATATCGAACAGTTTAACCTTCATCTTTAATACATAAATAAATACAACAATAATAACACAGGCGTAGCGATGTGGTACAATAACATACGAATATTAAAAAGAAACGTATTTTAGGAAAATGTTTTTTTTCACATGTTTAGTTGGTATTGTAACTCGTAAGAGTTACTTTCTACGACTATCATTGATGTTTTCAGAAAACACAGGACAAAATAAACACTGTCTCAAATCTAACTAATAACTCAGTTCATAAATATTGTGTTGTGTGAAATCTCATTTCCCAAGAAATAGCCATCAAATATGTGCACGTACTAAATCAAAAACATAAAATAAGTAAACATTGAATACTTTGTGGAAAAGTGTAGTGGAATGCGATTCTAAAAAATACTAATGTTATTTTAATTACGCGAATGTTTCATGTTTTCTTATAATAATAATATAAGGCTGTTATAGAGCATGTTGTATGTTCCCAGCTTCGTTTTCAGGTTAAATCACTTATTGCTTTTCTGTTTGAGTTACCACATTTACTTTGGTTATTGTTTCGAACTTTCATTGCGTTACAGTGATATTTGTTTGTGGTGAACAGAGGTTTAAGATGTAAACGCACACTGTTAGAGATGTTCAAATGATAAAAACAGCAAAAATACAGAGACGAATGGTAACTCGCGAAAATTTATCCAAGTCCATAGTTGAAAGATTGTGTATATGGCATCTTGGCATTTTGAACTAGTTCTTTTTCATTCATTTGACTCTCTGATACCTTGACGTTGTAAATTATGACCATGGAAGGACACTTCCTCAGATCACCAGGACTAACATGGTAGAGGAACAATCTGTGATTAGCTGATAATTAGATCACAGAATGCATCTAAAACTAGTATAAGTACTCTCTTAGATGCAGATCTTTCATCAGCAATGATCGAAGCTACCTCCACGTTCTCTCTTTGACCTCAGGATCATGAAGATGATAAATGCTTCACTGGATTATCCTGGACATCTACGATACAACTTCTAATGGTTATTTCTCGCGAATTGGAGAACAAAGTAGCAAAAAAGATCATAATGCCATCCAGCAGCTTGAACATCTGGAGACTTACTGGGATCGTTTCTATGGAACACCAAGGCACTCACTAATAAGTTAAAAGAGATTGAGAGAAGTGGTAAGATATGTGAGCTGGACAAAGTTTGGTGAATTTCATTGTAAGATTGTTAATTGAAACAAGTGATTTCCAGTTCCAGCAATAAGGTGATGATCCAAAAACGTATCTGATGGCTGAAAACACTGAGGGATGTAATAAAAAAGTGTTATTAGCTGAAGCAATGCCATCAATAGAAATCTTAGGACTCAGGACACAAGTCTTCTGTTTAAACCCTATCCAATTCCACAGAAATTTCAAGTACATTTTTAACCATATTATTTTCCCCAAGTTCTTTACAGTAAATTTATTAGTATTATAATCACGTAGCTTGTGCTTCAAAGACAATCCCTTTGTTGTAAAAATAAGAAATTTAAGAAAATTTACATCCTAAAGAAAGAAAGCAAGAACTCAAAAATATTCATTAAAATATAGATATTGTATTGCTATGTATATTATAAATGTTATCTTCAAAAACAGCATTATATATGTTCAATACCAATATATTATGACATAATTTCTAATATACCAGCATGACTTACGTAAAAGCTATCGTGATAAAGTAAAACAGTTTTGTGTACTTTGCACATGATTACCTGTAATAGTAATATAACATCTTTACACGTGAATTTTCACTGTACTACACATCTAGTAGCTTGGGTATAATATCTTTATTAAGATGAGTAGATAAATGGTTGTTGTAAAATACGCCCGCCATTACACACTTAAAACAAGACATAGTGAACCACATGCCTGCCAGTTTTAAAATAGTTCATTTTACTATTAAATAAACTTCATCTGCTATTCATGCAACCATATACGGCAAAATATTATCTTAGTTGTGCCACACCCCAATTCCACAACTTTCGTGGATATTTCGATAAAACTATTCTCTCTCTTTCCCTTTTCCAGCGAATTATGGAGTGAAGTAAACAAGCCTGGAACAAGTTACTTTGGTATCCTTTCACTCTGGATGGTACTGGTAACGAGGAAAGGAGTACTTACTTCAACTATTGTATGTTGTAATCAGTAGCTACAAACATGTCTGTATCCTGTGTCACACATATACACATGTGCATGTACCTTCACAAAAATCGTAGAAAGTTTTGGCGACTAGTAATGGTTCCTATGGCACTTGCTGATTTGAACTAGTGTAGTCTAAGTTATATTTGATCACCAGTTTGGGTGAGTGCAGCAGTCAATTTACACGTAATATTATGGTGGCTGGATCATAAAAAAATCATAGAATGAGCATTATATAACTCAAGAACACATTTTAAAAGAAATGTAATAACGCCCCCTAATGCATAAAACTATACTATGGTGTACTCTAGATGCAGTGTTGTGCAACAGAACAAACACATGTGATGCACTGTAAAATACACTGCATTTGCTTGAACAGAAATCTGCCTAAGCACGGGTGTTATGCTAGTGCCAATAATAGTCTGTAGTTATGAACTTTGGATATGCTATTTAGTTTTGAGCCAGAATGTTTGGTAATAGAGACAGAAGTGACACATGCTAACTGAATAGTTGAGAACAAACCTGCGATTTCTGAAGTCAGTCTCCAACTAAAAAAGCATGCAAACAATATGAGCTAAAACGGGTATAAACTATAAAAAACTACTTAGTGAGTTTTCTGATGTGTTTAGAATAAATAGCAGTTACGTTAGACAACAATCATACATCATCTTATAGAAACAGGTGATGTGTGTCCAAGCAAACAATTATTGTACGTATAGCGAATGCTGAAATCGTGAAGGGGTTAAAATGATTGTCAAAAATGATATGAAAAATGCTAAGATTTTATTTGGATTTCAAATGAAAAATTTCGATAACAAATATGAACACATTTTCTTTACTAAACATTTGTTCGGTACACTAGGTGTGGCTTCTGAATATAAATAAGATGATCTTGAAAACAAAAGTAGATCTAATGTTATCTTCAACATTGAAGAAAGACTCTATGAAAACTGCATCATGTGATTTTGCCTGTGTAATAACATTTTGAAGTGGCTAATTTAGCTTACACTTTGATAACTGGGAGAGATGTCTCATCTAAGTGGATGGTGTACCTCTCTTTGGTTGCAAGCAACAGCCGAAAACCCCAGAATGATATTCTAGTTCTTGAAGAATGCAAACTATAAATTGAAATTAGAAAAAAAAAAAGGTGCTCATATGGAATGATTGCAGCAATCCAGAACTGTTTCATAACTTCTCACAAATGAGAAATTTATGGCTTTGTATTATATTTGTAACGGGTCGTGGCAAGTTTCTTGAAGATAGTCATTTGACTGTCTGCACAGACATATGGTGTGAATCACCTGTGTGGACATCAAAGTTTGAGATTAATTCCAATCCTTGATGTTTGACTTGGTCAAAATACTAATGTTGGCTTATCCTTGATATGATTTTCCATTCGTCTTGGATACAGGCGCCGAAAAACATGAAGTAGACTCGGTTTGTAAACAAGTATGTGATACTATGGAGCACGTGACCCAATAATCAAGTAATTTCTTGAGTACTCTTAGATATTTCAATTTATTACGAGTGAGTCTCTGTTTTATTACGTCATGTACGTTTCGTGTCACTATCTCAAATAACCTGAACTTTGAACTTGAGCTTAGTAGTTAATTAAATGTTAATATATGTTAAATGTATGTTATTTACCAACAAAAATAATATACACAATTTCCTATTTTAATACAAATATATTGTAGTATACAAACATGAACATAAAACAATTTACAGTAATGGTTAGTATATAGCTATTATAAATGATGGCTTACACACAAGAGTTTTACAAACTTACAGACAACAATAACTCTTATTTGCGGTTTATAACTAAATATTTTATCAACGATTTAGGTCCACGACAAAAAAATTAATTCTGAGTCGATATTTTGGCATCTTGCTTAAACCAGCTCGGCTTCATTGGTCTCACATCACTTACAAGTTCAGTTCTAACCGATGAAGATGCTTAATGTCCTCGTAGAAATACAAACGCCCAAAGTTATTCACCATGTTATCCTTTACTCTGGTAGTTTAATTGAACGGATGGTACAAACTATCTGATGTATTCTTGTTTAGTTTGTGAAGACTGACACAACTGAGATAAACATCCACCATACGTTATGATTGCAGATGAGCAACAGTTGTTTATCAAACCTACTAATGTCCGTGTTGCTTTGCGCAACGTTCAAAAACAAAAAGTGAATATGAACAACTTCCTGTAGGATTGTTAAATAGAACTGACATTTGGATTCAACTATTAATCATCGCTGGGAAATTAGGCATATCACTATTCTAATGGGGCCTTACAATACTTGCAGCGAATATTTTTAGTATTTTTCTGGTATAAACTTCTTGAGCAAATTCGTAATATTGCGTGTAATGTAAGCCACGATTATAACTTCATGTTGTGTCGCGAAACAACAATGTGTCTACTTTTCATTACAATTACAAAAATACACACTCAATCCGCCTCTTGCCTGATGCGAGTTATTAAAAAACTTCATTGTTAAAACGAATGTTTGATTTTTTAAATTTCGCGCAAAGCTATAAGAGGGCTATTTGTGGCAGCCGTCCACAATTTAACAGTGTAAAACTAGAGGAAAGGCAGAAAGTCATCACCACTCACTGCCAACTCTAAGCCTAGTCTTTTTACCAACAAACAGTGGGATTGACCGTCACATTGTAATGCCTCCACAGCTGAAACAGTGAGCATGTTTACTGTGACGGGGATTCGAATCCGCGAACCTCAGATTACGCGTCGAGCATTCTAAACGCCTAGCCTTGCAGGGCTCAAAACAAATGTTAGCAGGTTTCTGTACACTTCGAAGTTGTAGTTGAAACTGGTGATTAAACAGTGTATTTAAACTCATTTTACTCTCAGAAATGCTACTTAAAGCATTATAATGTAAATCAGTCCAAAATTCAAAACAAACAAATAACTTCTTCCTCTCCCAAGATTGACATTAAAATGCTAATATTTTCAATTTCTATTTTCTTTTATTCTGGAACTCTGACAGTTGTACTGCATCTAAATAACACTAGATGTACGATGCATTAAGTTAAGGTTCCAGTAATCCATGTAAGTCAATCCTTCAATGATCTGGGCACAAAAGAAGTTATTCATATAACAGATAATTATTCTGACAAACAGCTTCAAATGGGTAGATTAAAAATTGTTTTATTATGATGTCATTTCATTGCAACAAAGAGACATGATGACATCTTGCATCTGTTACACGTCCACGCTAGTGTATTAAATCAGTATGAAATAATATTAACATTCACCGAACGTGATCAGAATATATTAAAATAAATATAGAATCAAATATCTTCTGTCCACCAGGTAGGTTTTCCAGTTCAATAACAAAATAATAAGCATATAGGTATAAAATATTAATTTTAGGTGACCCACACATTAATATAAGAAATACATCTCAGACAAAATAGAGAAAATCAAAGTAGAATCAATGTAGCAAGTTAAACTACTTTAACCATTTATATAAGTTTACATTTATTTGTGGTGAATTGTTCCTGTAAATAGTTTATAATTAAATTACACAATCTAGTTTTCTAAGTTAATATTTCTCTGCACTTGCCAGAGAAATATTTGCACATTTGCAAATTCCTGGACAATCATACAAACGCCCAAAGTTATTCACCATGTTATCTTTTACTCTGGTAGTTTAATTGAACGGATGATACAAACTATCTGATGTATGCTTGTTAAGTTTGTGAAGCCTGACACAACTGAGATAAACATCTACCATACGTTATGATTGCAGCGTGTATTGTGTAGCTTTGTGCTTAATTCAAAACAACAAACAATAACTCTGCACTTAATGTACGTACATCATCCATAAACATTTGAAACGCTAACAAAAAAAAGAGCAAAAACATGTCACAGCAATATTTTTTCTTTTTGATTGGACCAAAAAAATAGTTATTCTTAACTCTATGTTGACATAAATTCACAATCCAAAAATATGGACAAATAACAGCAGGAGAAACTGTGTAAAGTGTTATTATATTATGGTTACAGTCAAACTTAAAAGTGCAACAACTGAAAACTCATGTAAATATGCTACATATGAAAGCTTTATCTCTAGTCAGTTGAGGTCAGCTAAATTTAGTTTGTTTTGGACACGAGATCGCAATACACTTACATATCAGAGATTAACTTAGCTTGTGTCCTTATGACACATCTCGAAATCGTTTTATCTCAAATTTACCAGTAGGCTATGCATACATTCAGATTTTGTTGATTTTCCACATAATTGTATACTCGATTCGTAATCCGAGGGTCGCGGGTTCGAATTCCCATCACACAAACATACTCGCCCCTTCAGCCGTGCGGGCGTTATATTGTGACGGTCAATCCCACAATTCGTTGGTAAAAGAGTAACCCAAGACTTGGCAGTTGGTGGTGATGACTAGCTGCTCTCCCTCTAGTCTTACACTGCTAAATAAGAGACGGCTAGGGCAGATAGCCCTTGTGTAGCTTTGCGCGAAATTCAAAACAAACAAATAACTTTTTCCTCTCCCAAGATTGACATTAAAATGCTAATATCTTCAATTTCTATTTTCTTTTATTCTGAAACTCTGACAGTTGTACTGCATCTAAATAACACTAAATGTACGATGCATTAAGTTAAGGTTCCCGTAATTTTATTTCATAAAACAATCTGTACAAAAAAATAAACCCAAAATTAGTCACATAAGAATTGATACTGAATAAGTACCAATTCTTAGACTACTAATTTCGGAAACTGATGCTTCTGATACGAGAGTTGGTGTGGATTATGAAGCTTTAGTGTGTGATAACAATTTGATGTCGTTCTCATGAATCATTTAGTCAACATTCCTAATTTCTACCAAGTGCGGTGTTGAAGGAGAACTGTTTAGTCTTCGAGCACCTCTGGGGATTAGAAATATTAATCTTATACCTAAACAACTGTCAGAATTGTTGTAGTTCTCATGAACATCATTATTCATTTACCGAATGTATGAGACCAAATGGACCATATAGAATGTTTACATCGCGCAATTAGGTCGAAGTTTGATCCCACTTGAACATGTTTTGTAAAAATTCCATACATTGTTAACTACTATCTGTGAAATTCCACAAAAGGTCGAAGCAAGAACTTTACAATCTATAGAAACATCAGACAAACATCTTGATGAAAATCAGTTCATCTGAACAAGGCTTGTTTCAAGGTTTCTCAACAGGTCACACAAATTCTTGTCACACGGATAGCCAAGGATTTTTTTGCATTGTGTTATTTCCCTTTTTTTCAATTGCCTATGATAAATGAATCAACGCAGATATATCTAATTTTCAAGTCGTGACAAGAGAATGGCTGTATATACAAATAATTTTATTCTCTTCAAACAGGATACAGGCCCAGAGAGACTTTATCATTGGTTAAAGCACACGAGGAGTGATTTTTGTCTCTATTTATATAGGTAGTTATTTAGTACATATTTTGACCAGAATCTTATTATCACACGTGTTTAACAAAACACATGGTGATTGAATGTCCAGGAATAATCCATTAAAGAGACATTGTACTTCCAATTTTACGTCAAACTTATCAAATAATCGTCCAAAATGATTTTAGTATTTTTCTGAGTCATGGAAAATTATCCAAATAAATAGTTTTCCTGGTGAAATTTTAAGGTTTCAAACCAAATATTTCTGTATGTTGTTTTATAATACTAAAATTAACATTTTTGTCTATTTACTTTAAACAGCCACAATTTTCTTAATAATGATTTGTTTTTGGAATTTCGCACAAAGCTACTCGAGGGCTATCTGTGCTAGCCGTCCCTAATTTTGCAGTGTAAGACTAGAGGAAAGGCAGCTAGTCATCACCACCCACCGCCAACTCTTGGGCTACTCTTTTAGTAACGAATAAGTGGGATTGACCGTAACTTTATACACCCCCACGGCTGGGAGGGCGAGCATGTTTAGCGCGACGCGGGCGCGAACCCGCGACCTTCGGATTACGAGTGCACGCCTTAACGCGCTCGGCCATGCCAGGCCGGGTTTATTAATAATGAATTTAAGATGTTGAATTTCCACGTAGTAATTACTAACGTAACAAATTTAAAACACTGTGGTCATTAAATATTGATCAAATTGATTAAAGTTGGTTAATAAGTGTAAATCAATCACATTGCACAGTAAAAAGCTCGTCACTGCAAAAAACAAGTAATTCAGGCCAATTTAACGGCATTGATTTCAGAATTTGTTCATCACCTCTAGAGTTTAAGCGATTGTAGTATTTCAATATTTTACGTGAATTACCAACAAATCAACTGAGTACAATAGATTAGTGATGTAAAAATTAAGTTTATTTAGATAGTTTAACGGGTAAAAAAAGTACATTTTTGATAACTTCTAACACTGATTGTATCGTATTGGTGTAAACTTCCGAATACATTGTTCATATAGGTTCTCTATTATCGATATAACACATTGAAACACTTTTCTCTCATTTCCACTCTCACATGTGCTGCCCGGAAATTACGAGACTCTCACGTGCTCTGTTTGTTAGAACATGCGATAAATACTTCGATCAAGCATAAAAGGGTTACAGTCAGACGTCTCACTCACTCAATTGGTGACTTCGCCTCGCTCTATGAACAGTGAAAAAAAGTCTTATCTTCTTCCTCACATCATACACGTAATGTAATCAAATTCTGCAAAACTTTGTTTTTAAAAATATTTTACACTCCAGTTCTGAAAACATAATTTTTTATATATTTTAAAGAAATTTATCTAAAATGCTGGCTACTTCCAGTTAAATAAAGTAAAGCTCGTAAGTACAAAAAATTACCTAAACAGTTTGTGTTACATTTGTGGAAAATTTATTACAGTTTCACGAAGAAATACATCACAACAAGGTAAAGGTACCTTACTACCACTAATTTGTAGGTGAAATTCGTGACCAAATAAAAAGTTTGGCTCAGCATTTGTGTTATACAGTTTGCACATATAGCTTCAGAAAATGGACGAATTAAAAGCTAACAAGTGTGCCATTTGCTGTTCCCGTGATATAATGTTAAGAAAAAAATTATCTAACTGACTGTTATTTTCGTATGACTGGTGTTTTTGGATATTCAGGGAAAGCTAAACAATACATTAAACATTCAGATACTGCATCTACAATAAAATCAGTTCCTCGTGGGAACGATTTTGCGGTGACACGTACACACACACACACCAGCGAATTTGTAAACAAAAGAGTTATTCTGTGAAGAAGACAATGGATCATTTTCATCCTTTTCATCTAGTAATTCCATTCTTATGTCACATCACTGTAAACTACTACGTCCGATCACACAAGAGCTAAATGATCTAATTTATGACTTGTCTCTATCAAAGCAGTGTGGGAAACTTCTTGGTTCTCGTTTACAGCAATGGAATATATTAACTCCAGGAACAAGAGTTAAATTTACCAAAATCACAATCAAAGTCTTGTTTCTCACAACAACATGCACGGTACTTTATGTTTATGAACAAGTTTTGATACACTAATGGGAAAAAAAATAGGTAAATCCTCAAGAAACAGACATTTTATTGGCTCATCTAAAGCGAATCTGAAAATTGTACAATATTGTGCAAAAATGTTAGGACAATAAAATATTTTGTCATTCTTCTCGTTTTATGGGACTAATTCTTCCACGTCATTAATAATTGTAAATTTGAATGCTACGGTAATTTTCAGTGATTCCTGTTGACAAATGAATGAACCACGGTGAAAATACTTATAATTCTTTAGAATTCCCGTACACTTGTATCAAGAGCATGTAACAAGAGTTCTACTTGAATGAACATGTTAATCAAATTTAGGGCCTGAAATAAATGTCATGGTAACTAATGCAGTGTCTTAATTATACAGAAAGAAGCTAACATATGACATCGGTATATGCTAGAATAAATCAATTTAATAGCAATTCAGAAATAAGCCTCGACAGAAACAGTGTTTAACACTATACACTTATTGTCATGCTGCGGTCCAAAAAGCGTACAGAATTGCTAGTAGAGCAGAAAGTTTGCATAGAAGCTTTATGTGATGCTGGTTGGACTATCTGACAAAATGCTGCAGACTTGAAATGCTCTCCAAGCACTGTCAAGTACACCCGAGGTCAAAAGACCAAGATCTGTAAATTTGAAAGGAAGAGACAGAACACTCTAAACCCAATGATAATGATGTTAAGAATTTTCGTTTTTGCAGCCTTCGGTACAGAAGAAAGACTGCCACTGATCTCAAGCGTGAGATTAACGACCACCTACCAAATGGAAGAGAAATGTCCAGATTTACACTGTCAAGAAGACTCAACATGAATGGAATAAGTGGTTGTGTTGCAGTTACAAAAACATCTACTTCAGTATCCAAGTATTGTCGAAAGACTGAAATGAGCTGTAAAGAACAAAAACTGGACTGTTAATAATCGAAAAAGATCGTCATGGAGGGACGAGTCTCTGTTTGAGATGTCTGATTCAAAGCGTAGATTGTACGCCCGACGGAAAAAATATAAAAGATACTTCAATTCATAGCATCTACCATGAATAACGGACCAGCGCATGTACCACGAGATATTGATTAGTCATGGTATACCCAGTGGTTTGTTTACTATTAATAAAAGGATCCTACTATCAAGAAGATAATGACCATAAACATTCATTCATCTATACAGAAATTAGTTTGCTAAGAAGGAAACTGCTCGAATCATTCGAATGATGCAATGGTCCTCACAGAATCCCATTCTCAGCCCAACTGAAAAGACCTGAAACTTAATATATCAAAAACTTGACAAATCAAAGGTCACTTTGATTGAATACGTTGCAACAATGTCTGAAAGACTATCTGCAGTTATTAAAGTAAAATGGTGACACACAAAATATTAACTGTTTGGTGAATTCAAGCACCACCACTGAGCTTCTGTTGTGCTGAATAAGAAGATTAATAACATCTTAATGTTTCTCCTGTGACTTACCTTCCATTGTTCTTTGAAAGTAGCGTCAAATCTAAGTTTAGATTTTGTCTTAATACTTTTGCATCTAGGAATATTTTTGCACCGTTTTTTTGGTTGTAGAAATGGTAATTCTTATTATATTAAGTTAGCAGAGAAGATATGTAAAACATTATCTTTTGAGCAAGGATATGACCAAACTCGAAATTCAATGAGGACGATCTTTCAAATCATATATTTAAATAAACTGTTTTCCTGGTATAAATCAATCATTATATGTATCTTTTACAAACATAAATCTACTAAACTTTATCCAAACTAGCATCTAACATATATCCACAGAAAACATCAAAGAAAACACAAGTTCTGCCCCAAACTAGCATACACGACCACAAACACAAATTATACCCAAGATATCATTTAGTATATAACGGAAGGAGTCGAACTCAATGTTTATGAGTTCGATAAGGAGCATCGAATAACTTAACAGCTGGATGAAAAACATCATGTACCTTTAATAAAAACAAATATTGCCAAATAACCTAATGACCATACCAAACATTTGATCGAAAAGTTTAATGATAAATGTCGAATTCTCCAAAAAAAGTTGTTATTGGTTGACAAAAAATAATTCGTATTATTTGTTTTTGGAGCACACACAAACAGCAGTAAGGTACAAAGATTTTCAGTCCTGGCCCGGCATGGCCAAGTTCGACTCGTAATCTGAAGGTCTCGAGTTCGAATCCCCGTCGCACCAAACATGCTCGTCCTTTTAGCCGTGGGGACGTTATAATGTGACGGCCAATCCCATTATTCTTTAGTAAAAGAGTAGCCCAAGAGTTGGCGGTAGGTGGTGATGTCTAGCTACCTTCCCTCTAGTTTTACGCTGTTAAATTAGGAACGGCTATCGCAGATAGCCCTCGAATATCTTTTCGTGAAATTCAAAACAATTTCCAGTCCCAGTTGTGTTATTAGAAGAATTTAATTGTTTGATGTCACAATATTCTATTTTAGCACATTCATAGAAAATATTCTGTTTTCTTTATTTATAGAAAATGAATCTTAGTTTTACCAATACAATATTCCAACATCAATAGAAGAAAACTTAAAACATTTATAAATCACATTTCATTCAATTTACTCAACTAAATAATAGAACAATAACAGAAGTAGAGAAAACAAGCCCCCCAGTGGCTCAGCGGTATGTCTGCACCACTAAAATCCGGGTTTCGATACCCGTGGTGAGCAGAGCACAGATAGCCCATTGTGTAATTTTGTGCTTAATTCAAAACAACAACAACAAGAGAAAACAATCGCTGGCATCCTGCTGCAGATAAGAGTTATATTCGATTGAGTTGATTTTCAGTTCCTCATACTTTCAATATCTTATTGTAAAATCTGCATTTCTGGCCAAACATCTCCACGTTGTAACCATTTTTCACACTGATATTAACTTGAAAGTATTTCTTACATATTTGATCTGACCGCTGTAGTTTTGTTTGTGATAACTTGATATGAAGTGAACAAAAAGGTCAAGGCAGAGTGTGGTAAATTAAGAATTCTGTTTTGGTAAGTCTTTGAAATTATATAAACATCTCTTGCTTATTTTGAAAACTTCGTTTTCCTCTGTCATATTTTGTTTTTGTAATATTCCATGAATCAGCATATACGCTTCGAAACATCCACTTATCAAAATAATTATGTGAGGCGAAACATAAACACAAAACCTAGTAAAATCATTTCTTTTTATACTAATAATTTATAGAACTTAAACAGGATAAACTGTATTTGTTTACCTTATTATACTCGATGAGGCCAAGCGCAGAACTGCGATATTTTAATAGAATGTTTGTTCTAACAACCTAGAAAATGTGAAACGTTAGGGGTGCGTTACCATTTTGTTTGTAGCTAAGCTCAAAGTTACATATCGGGCTATCTGTGCTATGCCCATCGGAACAGTCGAAACCTGGTTTCTAACCGCATACACACCGCTGTACCACTGGGGAGATGCTTCGTTGCACCAGATGTAAATTTTACGGTTTAAGTGAGTACAGAGAGTGCTTCTTTCTTTCCTTCAAACTATAAAGTCTTAGAGCGCAATATTAAAAACAAGCTTAGAAAATAACTACACAAATTGGTAATTAAAATTTATGGCAAGATCCTCAACTATGAAAATTTAAAGAGAGCCCTCACCCTAAATGAGACAAGGGAATCTAAACCAATAATACAGGTTAATTTGAATTTTGCAGAGGAGCATACAATTTTTAACCTGGGTTCTCGAGAACTAAAAGCTTGAATTTGATATTTAAAAGTGCAATATTATTTATGACTTAAAATTGTGTTTTAAATAACAAAGTGAATTCTTAGGAAATCTCGAATTTGTGCATTTCATATTAACTGTACGATGACCTATGGGTGTCTTTGGTCTAAGACAAACAAAAGATAATATACATGATAATTGAAGAGTATAGCATACATAATAAATGTGCAGTGATAAACTATACCTGCGCATATGTTATTTTATAACTTAAACATTGTCACATACATTGTTGCTATGTTACATCAACAGTAACAATTTTCCTTATTATAATACTGAATCTGCGAACGTATATCCGGCTGCTGATAGAATCTCTGTATAGCTCAGGTCATAACTGATAAGGAGGAAATGCCAACCAAATAATTTCTGATATCAATGACAAGGTAAACATTCGTCAGAAAATTGAAATTTGCCTCATCCATTCTCTTGATCCGACTGTATATTCTTACAGAATTATCGATATAATCATTAGAAGAAGAGGTTCTTACTACATGACAGTGTCAGTGTCGACAACGCAGCTAGTACTTTTAATTCAGCAAATGAACGAGTATGAGTCAAGCTTGTCTGAAGGAGTCTAGACACCTGCCAATAAAAAGTATTTTCAACGTCTGAAAAGAGGAAAAGTGTGATAGCTGGAGTAAACAAGACATTTGATAGTCAACGGCCCAGCATGACCAGGTGGGCTAAGGCGTTCGGCTCGTAATCTGAGGGTTCGAATCCCTATCGCACCAAACATGCTCGCCCTTTCAGCCATTGGGCTGTTATAATGCGACGGTCAATCCAAATATTCATTAGTAGAAGAGTAGCCCAAGAGTTGACGGTGGGTAGCGATGACTAGCTGCCTTTCCTCTAGTCTTATACTGCTAAATTATGGACGGCTAGCGCAGATAGCCCTTGAGCAGCTTTGTGCGAAATTAAAAACAAAAAAATGAGCAACTGAAAACGAAACTAATATGGGTACGTGCAATGGAATTGGCATGTTCACGTGATACTGATACATAAAAGATTTTCAAGCATGAGTTAGCATCAGTATCGACAACCATATTTTTTGAAGACTGGGAGATGAAAATCACAAAGTTGAAGTCCAAGTTTCTAAAGAAGTTTGAAGTGGAACACTCAAGTTGTTATTTGAGATTCCAATGACCATGACAGCTGATGGGTATACTGTCATGTGGATCATACACTGACCATCCAGTGAAACTGTGCAAACTGTGTGGATAGTCACTGCTTCCATTATTGCAGAGAGTAATGTACTTTGTCTTTAACAGGTTTTATGAATTTAACACTAAGAGTGCCACCAGGAGAAGCCATGCATGCTCACCGACCAGCAGAAGGAAGCTCCTCCATTCATGATCACCTCTTCCAGTACAACAATTACACTGATTGTATCATAAAATAAATATAACTAATTGAGGTAATCTGTCCAAATGTGATAAGGTATGTCAAAGATTAGCAGACAGCTACCATCCTGCACAATTATGGCTTTATCATGAGTGGGTCAGTTGTCAGTCAAATAGAAGTTAGAAACGGATGTTCAGTATATGAAAACAAGTCACAAAAAGGCTGGTGTTATTGTGCAACAAATAGTGAGCATTCCCAATAAAGGAACTAATTGTATTGCAGTCGTATCTGATGGTGCTAATGCTTGCGTTTTTCACACAGAAGCGCATGAAAAATAATTTCATATGTACTATAATGATGAAGGAAATGAATACACACTTGAAAATTGAAGAGACTGTAAAGAAATGCTCTCTGATCACTTCACCACTCTTGGCAGCCCCTTCTGCTCTTCAATACCACCCAATAACCTACATGTGGGATATTAATAAAGCTCCAATGGTCAAGCTACTCCATCACATCTAGGCAACCTGAAAGTCATTTTAAAGAGGTAAAATAATTTGCAGCTTTATGTTATGCTTACGAGGCCAACATTGATTGAATGTCTAACGTGCATTACGAGATATGGCTAAAGAAGTAATCTAATCAAATCTAATACAAAGTTAAAGTCTCTCCCACCAACATCAGGAGCATTTGCAGAATATGGAAACGTGCTCATTTTTTAACATATGTATCAAAGATAACAAAATCCTTAAAATCCAGATCTAAATCAACAATACGATATGGGACAATATTATAAAAAGTACTTTGTACTATTGATAATGATCAGAGAAAGGTCTGCAATGCAACACTTTGACAATGTCAAAGTTCCAACAATTGCAAAAAGAAACAAAGTTTATTAAATGTCACATTTAAATTTCATAAGCCGCATCACTTTCAGTCTCGTTATAACTCTTAACAAAATATTGTAAGGATAACAATTTGTTTTTAAGTACCGTGTTACTGGATATGCCAGAGTTAGCACCAAGTCTAGGCCACTTTTAATTTCAAGTGTTAACATGTTTTTCCATTTGCAAATTGGTAATATATTTTTCTAGGCTATGAATCTTAAAAGGTTTGAATGTATCCAGCTCACGATTAGCCATTAAGCAAAATAAGCACGTGCTTAGAGCGCCAAGGGAAGGGGGCAACCACAGGGTTTTTCCCCAGCTATCATGCCCTTAACTCTTTTACTACAACACTCAACTTTAGTCGATTATTTCGTAATTATCTTTATCTACCGTGTTAGACTTTACTCTGCATTGTTAAAAAAAACGTTTTCTTTGGTTAGGTGAGTGACTAAAGTCTCGAGAAACTACTAAACTATGTATTTGAAGTAAGAAGTCTTTGATTTGCGAGATATTACTGTAAAGAGCGGAACAAAATGTTGATAAAACTTCAGGTAAAAGACGATCTGTGTTATGGTGTCTGATCTTGAAGATGAAATCATTCCTTTTGTTGTGGCTATTTATAAGAAATTACAGGTAGTTGAACTGTTTTGTTTTACCTTTTACTGCTTTATTCAGTTACATTTACAGAAAAAACAAGAGTATAATTCCTCAGAAACACAAGTCAAATGGTGACAGATGTGCACAAGGACGTGGTTAGTTATGTTTTTTCGGTTTCTGTTTTCGTACGTTATATTTTGGTTATTGTCTCGTTTGTTTTAGTTTTATTTGTGCTAGTATTGCATTATTCTTGTGTATTTTATAATATTTTTATAAAATAAGTGTGTTTCTAACCGAAGCTTTTCTGAGCCGTAATTTTTTTGGCTTCAAACAACTTCCTGTAAAAAGCCTCCTTTGTGTGTGAGTACATGTTTTAAAATTTATCAAACCAAGAAAAAATTTAGAAAGGAATTACACTGTAGCAATGCCATCGTTTAGAAGAATAGTGTTATTTGATAGTAATTCTTACAATGTAACCACAATCAAAAGTGTGGAGCACATTTTTGCAGCAATGGGATAAAGCTAACAAACCTAAGATTCACAGTCCAGATACGGTAACCAGTAAGAAGATACCACTTAGTTTGGTTGTTGTTGTTGAGCACATAAATTATGGGCTTTACCCACCACAAGGATCGAAACCCAAATTTTGGTGTAAATCTGCAGAATTACCTCTCAGTCACTGTTGGGCGGAAACATTTAAACCGTACATTTATATTTATTACCAACGTATATATATTATGTATAAACATACAGACACACATTCTAACACACACATATAAATATATATATATTTAAACTTTCAGAAGCAGTTCATATTTAGCTTGTATTAAACTGTGCTCAAATTAAAATGTACTTTTGGCAACACTGGAACCATATGCTGATAAATCATGAGAATACTGAGATGAGGCGGCCCGGCATGGCCAAGCGTGTTGAGACGTGCGACTCGTAATCTGAGGGTAGCGGGTTCGCATCCCCGTCGCGCCAAACATGCTCGCCCTTTCAGCCGTGGGGGCGTTATAATGTTACGGTCAATCCCACTATTCGTTGGTAAAAGGGTAGGCCAAGAGTTGGCGGTGGGTGGTGATGAAATTCAAAAACAAACAAACAATACTGAGATGAGAGACTGTTTTGTTACATCCGAAACATATCCAAAAAAAGAAGCATGGGGGTTCTGATTTGGTTTGTCGTTAAACGAAAAAGGGTTATTTTTTGTGTCCCTTCCATTATCAAGAGGTCAGTGAAGCTGAAGGATAGGAAATCAAATCCCAGATTTTAGTTTTTTAATTCTTCCATCTTGTCGCTTAGATATCTAGCAGTGAGTGACATTGAACCTTTCTTAACTTCCTGTCATTCATTTGTAAGATTTGTTTGTTTTAGTTGAAAACCACTTTCTGGAGAAAAGAGTTACACATCGTCAACGTGGAACGTAGTCACTGGGTCTGTGTTTACTTTGGTTCAAACAGAAAGGAGAATATGTTGAGGTAGTCGTAATGGGTCAAACAAGACGTTCAAGAAGGTCTGTAGTTGTCAGAATGTGTACAATGAATTATGTGTATATATATATATATATATATATTGTTTATTAGTGTGGTCGACGTGTGCAAACAAAAACCTGTAAATAAATTAGGATCCTATAGAGATAATAATGGTATATTTCTTAATGATTTTGTTGCGAAACATTTTTGTGTAAATAATGTGTTCAATAATTTGATTCATAAACATTAGTATTAATAGCAACAGTGTTAACAATAGTTCACTGGTACTTGGTACTTAGTATTTATTTTCAGGCCATAAGTATAAATACAGTGGTTTTAGATCAGTGTAGCAGTTAAGTGCTCATGGTTTATTAGATGTAACGTGTGGGTTTTATTTAGGAATATAATACTGGCATATACTTTTAAGGAAGCTGGTAATGAAGATAAGCAATTTTAATGTAGAGTTTATAGGTTGGATGAAAAGTTAGAGACTCGCAGTTAAAGAAGAGACAATAACTAAAGACAAGTGTAGACAGTGGAAAATAGCAGCAGGATTTCAGGAAGAGCTTAAGTTTTAACATCTAAGGGATACAATAGATAACAATAACTTTCAGGAAGTTAGAGAGAGAGAGTACTAGTAAGGTAAAAAGTAGTGAATCTAGTTATAATGAGTCTAGTGAATTACATAATAAATATCAGCCCTTGGATTTTGCACATAAGAAACTACTGGATAGAAGGAAAACCAAATGGTCAGAGAAGGATGTTATAGTTATTGGTGATTCCTTCATAAACCATGTGGGTACAATGACAAGTGTTATAAATAGGGTAGAAAAGAATCAAATTATCCTACCCAAGGGCACTGATAGAGGATATAACTAACAAAACAGAAAATATGATAAATGGGGCTAGTAGTTATGTAGTTAGTAGATAAAGGGATTAAAAATGCAATAATTTAATTTTGTAAAGGATACTGCTCCAAATTAGTTAACTGTGGCAATAAAGTTATAAATAGGTCACTATGGCTAAATTACGTGCTTAATTTTGTATGTATGGATTTACATGTTGACTGGTTGGACTTGTGGAATCAGTTCAGTGGAAGAAGAGAGGTTTATTGGAATGGAAAGTAAACATTTAAATTGGGTGGGGGTTGGTGTATGCTAAGGCTATTAACTCCAGCTATAAGAGAAGATTTAAACTAGGCCAAGACAGTGTTGAGGATGAGGAAAAACTAAAGGCAAAATGGATAAGAGGCAGAGAAAAGTTTAGCATAAGAAATAAGCATAGACGTAATTACCATGTTAGGCTTAATTGCCACTATTGTAATGCTAGAATTATGAGAAATAAAATAGATGATTTTAGAGCTTTAGCAGAAATGGAGGATTTTGATGTAATGAGAATAACTGAAACGTGGTTAAACGTAAATGATTTTTATATAGAATTTCTTTTGAAATAGAGGCTTTCTGGTTATTTAAAAGGATAAAGTGTTAAAGAGAGTGGAGAAGTGTGGCTTTATATGCAAAATGTGGGTTATATCTTGTTGAAACTGAAGATATTAAAGATAATAGTATGGAAAATAAATCCACTTGGGTCTCTGTTAGTAGATATAAAGGGAAAAGCTTTTTAGTGGGAATATGTGACAGACCAAGAAATGATACTGACAAAATTAGTAAGAACCTTTACAATTAGATTAAAACTACAGCTGATAATGAAGTAATAATCGTGGGTGATCTTAATTTTCAGGTTTAAATGTAGTGAAAAATAATGTAGGCAAACTCTGAGGGGAAGTGTTTTTGTAATATTTCTGGAATGACTTTCTTCTCCAATTAGTCAAGAAACCTATTACAAACAATGTTACTTTAGACTTATTGTTAACTTTAAATACAGAAATGATCAGGGGGATAGAAATAAGAGAACATTTCAGTGATGTCGAGAAACCAACTTGTTGAGAATTTTATATGCAAAAACGGCTCGTTTGGGTTGAGAAAATATTTTAAATAGAAGAGTGAACAACGTTTCGACTTTCTTCGGTCATCATCAGGTTTACAAAGAGAACATTTGCAGACAAATTATAATTTCTCTATTAGGTTAATTGTTTTGTTGCAAATGGAGATAAAGAATGATAATATTTTGGTTACAGTTTTGAAAAAAACATTTTGAAAGGATGCAACAAGAGTCATCTGTTGTGAATTGGTCAGACTAGTTATGTGGTGACACTGATCAGAGGTGAAAAATTTTTCTTTAAAAAATATTTCAGTGTTCAGGGTAAACATATTCCTTATAAAATGAAGAGGGTAAGTATAACTACAAACCAATTTGGCTGAAAAAGAGGTTGAGATAAAATTAAAAAGTTTGTGTGTTTTTCTAATATAAAAGGCATATTAGGCTACTTCCTGTGTTCACGGAGAGGAACTGAATCCCTAATTTTAGCATTGTAAATACAAAGACTTACTGTTATACCAGTAGAGTAGATGATTAAAGAAAAGTGTAATGAGTTTAAGATATTTAATTTGAGTGGTATGACAGGAGACTTATAGAAGATCATAAAGCTGGTGAAATAAGAAATAAGGACATCAAAACGAAGGTAGTGAAAAGATTGGTTGCAACTGAAAACATTAACAGTGAGGATTTCTTCAAGTACAATAAGGGTAAACAAAATGTTAGAATGAGAGTAGGATCCCTTTGTGGGTGATAAAGTCTAGTAGCTGATCATTATGAAATGGCTAGGCTAATAAATTTTGGCTTTTTTCTTTGATTTTTATGTACTAAGATTTAAGAAGTATTCCACATCTTGAACAGTTGATAAATGTAAATAAGATTGAAAAAAAATTAATGACATAATTTGGAAGATTAAAAAAATGATAAATCTCCTGAGCCAGGTAATATTTCCACAATGTTTTTGAAGGAAGTTAAAGGTTGTATATGTGAGCCACTTACTACTATATTTTTTCAATTCATAAATAGCATCTAGAAACCAGAGGATGGAAAGTTAACTGAGGTAAGTTATCTTTGCAAAACATATAAGAAAACTTCCCCAGTAAATCTAGACCCTTTAGTCTTACATTATTTATGGAAAAAAGATTTGTAAATTCTACTAAAAGGTGTTTTGCAAAGTCATTTAACAAAGTTTAAAATTGTATTGGATAGTTTTGGTAAAAAACATCTTGCCTTACAAATCTTTTGAAATTGTTTGAAAACATTATTCTTTATACCAGATGAGGGTAAGGGTGTATATTTGGTGTATTTGGATATTTTAGAAAGCATTTGACAAAGAGCCATATAAAAGGCTTGTAAAGAAACTTTTCTCTGTGTGGAGAATAAGCTAACTACTTGGATAGAAGAGTGGCTTGATGGTTAAAGAGCAAAGGGTTATTACAAATGGAATTTAGTCAAACTGAATTAATGTTTTAAGTTGGGTATCTTAGGGTTAAGTCTTATGACCTCTGCTCTTTTTTTGATTTATGGTTGTGGTATGAAGAAATAGTCAATAAATTACTTAAATTTGATGATTATATAAAGTTATTGGTTGTTGTTGCTTGTAAAAAGGATGCTGCTGGTTTACAAAAGGATTTAGATCATTTAATGAGTTGTACAAATAAATGGCAGATGGGTTTTAATTATAATAAATGTAAGATGGTTTTATGTGGATTTAAATTTAAGATATAAGTATAATTTGGATGATAATAAATTTTCAATGTCATGAAATAAAAAGAACTTGGTTTAATGGTTGATCAGTCTCTTAAAAAAACATCTTAAGTAGTGTGCAGCAGCTATTGCTAGGGCACGAATAGGGTTTTAAGTTGTATCTATAGAAATATTGAATACAAGTATTAATAGGTTATAATTTCATTGAACACATCTCTGGTTAGATCAGGTTTAGAATATTATATTAAATTTTGGGCTTCTTACCTTAATAAAGGCATTGAATTGTTGAAAGGGTTACTAAGATGGTGGCTGGATGGAGGTATCATGCTAGCATTGGCTGAAATTTCTTAAATTGCTTTCTTTTAATAAAAGAGGTTTCAGGGGGATCTGAGGTGTTGAATATTTTAAATGGCGTGGATGCTGTTGATACATCATATTTTGTGATATTTAACAGTGAGAATAGCAGGACTAGGAGACTTTGATATAACTTTTGGAAGGGTTGGAGTCATCTTCAGCTTAAAATTTCAGTTTTATAAAAGGTGGTTGCCCTTTAGAATGGGATGCCTTCAGATGTTGTAGAGGGGATAAATTTAAGTGAGTTTAAAAAAAAAGATTGATAAGTATATGAATGATAATGACTGGCTATATTTTTTTTAAAATTAATTCAATTTAGTTTGGATGATGGAACAGCAATGATGAACCAATATCTAAGATGCTGCCCCAAAATATTATGATGTCATTTTGTAAATTTTTTGTTGTGATAAAATTAATAAATTGTTGAAAAAAAAATGCCCAGGTTATTTTATTATAATCATGCTACCAAATAATCTTTAGATCAAGTGAAGCATTATAACAGAATTTATCTCTCTTTCTGGATTGAGTCTTCCATAGCTATTCTGCCTAGAATTTTGTGGGTTTGATTTTGTTTATTCACCAATAAAATCCAACAGAAAATTTTGTAGGATGTAATAAATAATACAATTTTCATAAATTCATTGTTTTCAATATTAATTTTCATAATTTCATATGTACAAATAAATAGATAATACAATTAACAATAAAACAGCTATTTGAAGTCTGAGTTTTAAATCACCGTCAGACGGTGGGATAGTGATGGTCAATGTAATGTTAATATGTATTTTCTAATGTTTTTCCAATTGGAATGTGGTAGAATTACCATGACTATTTTGTTGTTGTTAAGTCATTTACTTCTGTGATGTCTTTAATTAGTATTTCCTAATGGTTCATCTGGATTATGAACACTCCTAAAACCACCAACACAATTCACACACACGGATTGTGAAATCTTTGTAGTAATGTTTCTTGGTTAGTTTGATCTCTCTACTTAACAAAATTCAACCAAGAATATCTAACCTGCTTTGTTCAGTAAGGTTTAACAGGAATATGAAATAGCAAGAAAAATATAATCCGTAAATAAAAACGACAAAATGCTTAAAAATATAGATCGAGTTAACCAATTAAAATTTCTCTTACATCAATTATCTTATTCTCGTGAATCATTTGACAGTTACAAATAGTAAAACTAATGTTTTGTTCCAGTATTCTCTATTATTTTCTGTAGATAATTTTCCAAACGGACAGTTCAATGTTTCCAATATGAAACATAATGGTTATATTGAAGGTTGCTCGATTGTTTTCGGGGGCCTGGCATGGCCGAGCGCGTTAAGGCGTGCACTCGTAATCCGAGGGTCGCGGGTTCGCGCCCGCGTCGCGCTAAACATGCTCGCCCTCCCAGCCGTGGGGGTATATAAAGTGACAGTCAATCCCACTTTTCGTTTGTAAAAGAGTAGCCCAAGAGTTGGCGGTGGGTGGTGATGACTAGCTGCTTTCCCTCTAGTCTTACACTACTAAATTAGGGACGGCTAGAGCAGATAGCCCTCGAGTAGCTTTGTGCGAAATTCCAAAACAAACAAACAAACGATTGTTTTCGGTATAAAAACTAATGACAACGCATTGAAGCTTTTTATACTTTTTTATCACAGCCTGAACTGCCCTTAAAGAGTGGCCCAAGAATTGGAGGTAGGTTATATTCAATAAATAACTTCCACCTTGTTATCAGTTAAAAATCTGGAACGGCAATGCAGAAGTAAACCATATATAGCTATGAATGAAAAATACTCTCAAATATATATTAATCGATCTTTTTACCGCAGATCAGTGTAAATATGTTTTTGTATATGCGTTTAATCTTAACAAGGGACTATCTGCTATATGCCCACAATAGCTATTATTTAATCTTTATTTCTGAAACAATCTTTTTTTTAGCTTAAAGAGTAAAACTAATAAAGAGCAATTTAAAAACGTTATAAAATCTTTTCAGATATGATGTAAAACATTTAATATATTTGTGATGTAAAAAATGAATTGATCATCTAGGTAACTTTTATTTAAGTTTAAAATGAAAGAAAATGCTAATTGGCACAAGATTAAATAGCGTATACACCAGCTTTGCCTAGATATCGGGTAAGGAATCTACTAGACTGAATAAGTAATATCAAAATACAATAACAGTAACTTTTGCACTTTATAAATTTTGAATTTTAATAATTTCATCCTTTCGACCTTTGGTATGGCAATCATCAGTTAAAAATAGTTATTGTATTTTGAAATTATCTATTACCTTATTTTATGAGGTATTATGTCATGATACTTTCCATGATCGTTTTGTTTTCCATGTAATAAATTAACTAGAAAGTAAGTTGAATACATAAAACTTTTATCCGCCGTTAAATTCGTGCCCACGAAATATATTAATGAACTAAATATTTGGTGAAGCGACCTCTGACGTGTTTCCTCTCAAGAGTGGATTAAAACAAAATGAAGAGTAACAAAAATGATTTTTAAAGTTCATACATCATGCTGTGTTGTATCCCACATAGTTTATAATTCTTCTCGTGATTCATGGAATGTGCACGTTAAACTAACGTCACGGGATTACAAATTACATTAAGCACCCCTTATGTGGTATTATTTTAGTGTTTACTGACTGAGAGACATATATAACGCACTACAGTGTAATAGTGCAAATGGTTAAAAGAAATGATCCCAAAGGCCCTCTTACACCGTAATAATAGTGAAGAACAGCTGTGTATTCGGAGAGCGGTTGAGAATTGATATTACATTATTAGTATTCTCCGGCGTAGAGTGACATGAGTGGGGTTTGATACGTCACGTGGGGATAAAACAGTTGCAGTTAAAGTGCAAATTGTTTCTTCTCTATTTGTATTAACATGGATTAAAAAGTTGATATCCAATAAGTGTTATGCCACATGGATGACAGTATAAAATATAAACAGCATTATACGGTTATTAAAAAATGTGTCTCTTAATGTCTAAAATTTGAAATAAAATGCAGATAAATCCAGTAAGTAATTTCAACTGAAAATATCAGTATTAATCTACTAAGAGACATTCTAGAAGGGTCTGGAAAATTATGAACTCTTGACCTTTAACACATTTCTGTTTCAATATATGATAGTCTGAAACAAAACAAAAACCAACTAAATATCCATTGTAAGTTAATCTCCCTCTACTTATAAAATCTCAGAAGTTTTTTTTTTCTAGGTCACAAGTGTCGTGATAAAGACCACGATAATAATAATACCATTGTGTGAATCAGATAATAGTTATGTTACAAAGAACACTTTTATATAAACTTGACCTTTAACAAAATATTGTCATCTCACCAAGTAAAATAAATTAAATAGTCAGTATGACTTGCAGTAGTATCAAAAAACGCACTCAACATTCTCCGCAAAGCAAGTTACTCCCCAAAGTTTTAGTATTTAACCTTCATCTAAACAATACGTTATAAATATGATTATTTAGTCATGTGTTGTCAAAAACATAGATTTTTAGAAAGTCATAAGAAGGCCATGGCCTGACCACTTTTTAGTACCAAAAATTTGTTTCTTGTAATGCAATACATTACGTTGTATGTATGTAGTTTAAAAATCGAGTAACCTACTTAAATCATAAAAACCTGGGGTTACAAATCGTCACACACACTTGTTGTCTTAATATAACCTGATCGTCTGAATCTGCGACGATTTTGTAGTTTCTCCATTTCACGAAATTGATAAATCTGTTCCCTGCACAAAATATGTTCACCACTCTTGGCTGATATTTGTAAACCCTGGAGCTGCTAGATCCGGCATGGCCAGGTGGGTTAAGGCGTTCGACTCGTGATCCAAGGGTCACGGGTTCGAATCCCGGTCGCACCAAACATGATCGCCCCTTTTAGCCGTGGGGGCGTTATAATGTTACGGTCAATCCCACTATTCGATGGTAAAAGAGTACCCCAAGAGTTGGCGGTGGGTGGTGATGACTAGCTGCCTTCCCTCTAGTCTTACACTGCAAAATTAGGGGCGGCTAGCACAGATAGCCCTCGAGTAGCTTTGTGCGAAATTAAAAAAACCACAAAAACAAAAAAGTGTCTTCACAGCTCAAGATTTTGACGATAATTGTGAGAATATTAAAAAAAAATAACTTTTATGTTAAAGTATGGAAGTAATGTTTGTAAAACACAAGCTGAAGGTATAAAAATTCAGTTCAAATTGTTCCTAATATCAGACAGAGCCATCCTTTATTAACAACTGTTAAACAAATAGCATAAGCTGCTGTTTCCTCTCTTATACAAGTTTTCTTAACCGAACAATGAGATTGATTAAGATAGTTAAAATACCCTGCAGTTAAAAGCATGGAACGTGTTCAGCAACATATTGTTGCTCGAACCTTGAACCATCTGATTAGTAGCCCATATGTAATATTTCCTTTTAACTAAAGTCACCAAATTCTAATTATATTTATCACTTAATCTCTGTATTATGAAAAGAAATGTTATATATTTATCATAAGTTACTTTGTGTCTCTGTGTAAAGGAAATTCAAATTCATAGCAGTTTTTATCATCCTCTTGTGGAAAATCTGTTTAAAGAAATAAACTATCAAAAACAATTTACATTGTTTTAGCATAAGATTTTAAGATCTGCTAATTTCA
Organism: Carcinoscorpius rotundicauda; assembly: GCA_011833715.1. Lineage (NCBI taxonomy): Eukaryota > Metazoa > Arthropoda > Merostomata > Xiphosura > Limulidae > Carcinoscorpius > Carcinoscorpius rotundicauda. Next base: position 89,302,072 of record CM022393.1, on the reverse strand, counting down.
AATGTATGTCTAGTTGATTAAGAGTTTTCTCTTTAAACTGATATGAATCCATATTTATACGAAAAGAAATTCCCTTTACATTTTACATAAATAAATAAGAAAAATCTCTTTCCATACTTATATATTGTTTAATAATATATTTTCTTACAAGAATGATCTCTTTACATCTGAACTCTCACAGAAAAGATTCATTTCAATCATTACTAACTAAATTTAAAAGAATTGTCTCAACAACAAACAACATCTAAAATACAAATGTTTGTATAGTTTCAAGACTTCCATCAAAATGTCCGAATCTTCCAATGAAGACAAACTGCACCTAAAACAAAACAAAAGTTATTTGCATGAGTACAACATTTCGGAAAACAGTTGTTTTCTCATCAACAATGTCTGGGAACAGCGTGTACTAAGATATACTAGAGAAGGTTAAGCCTTCAGGATTTCCTTTGCCATATAAAAATGAATTACATCTCATCAAAGAAATTTTGTCGTTTTTCAAAAAAGATCATTTCGTAACCAGTAAAACAATCGACCAAATACAGTGTACAATTTCTAAAGAAATTACTTACACAACCCAGAAATACTATCTAGTCCATACAATGTGAAACATACAATCACCAATATGTAGGACAGTCCCAAATGACTCTTGGACAGCGTTTCAACAACCATAACATTTCAAACTAAAGTTCGCTGAAAGACAAAATAAACTTATTGGATTGAAAAATTAAATATCTTTAGCCAGTTTGAATAAAATCTACGTTATGAAACCGGTGGTTTCCTATCGATTTATTCGTGCGCTCGATTCGTAATCTGAGGGTCGCGAGTCTGAATCACCGTCACACAAAGCATATTCACTCTTTCAGCAGGAGACGTTTAAACGTCCACTATTCATTAGTAAAAGCATAGGCCAAGAGATGGCGATGGGTGGTGATGACTAGTTGCCTTTCCTTTAATTTTACATTGCTAAATTAGGGACGGCTAGAACAAATAGCCCTCGTGTAGCTTTCAAAACAATTAATTTGTTCTATGTGAGAATAATGAAGTTTTTAAACTTGTACTGTATGAATTGTCAGTTTTTATCCTTAATATTTTGGTAGGCATCATCTACTTATTATATTTATATCTGTTTAAAATGTATATTTGAAAAAAAGAACAGTCTTCATATCTCATACTTATTTTACTTAATTAAAACTCGTCTCCCGCTAGCACAGTGGTAATTCTACAGATTTATAGCTCTAAAATCAGAGGTTTGATTCCTCTCAGTAGATTCAGGAGATAGCCTGATGTGGCTTTGCTAAAGGAACACACACACTCACTCATTAAAAAGCAGTGTTTTTTATCTTAACCATTTTAACGTTGTTTTCGGTGGTAATGCACCAAAAAATTAGAAACACTTATAACAATAAATTAAAAGTAACTCAAAATACTTCCGGATTTCGATGGTAGATTCCATAACGTCATTTAATCTTGACTCTATTACAAACATTTCTCCACATGATCATTTCCAGCTTCCCCATGAATTGTTCCCCTTTTGAAAGCTCTGATAATGTAAGATATCATATCTTTAAGTTAGTATAAATTAAATATAATTCAAATAATCAGTGGTACGAAGCTTAGAAGAGGCCAGACGGTTGAGGCGGTCGACTTGTAATCTGAGGTTTGCAGGTTCAAATCCCCGTCACACCAAACATGCTCGTCCTCTCAGCCGTCGAGGAGTTTTAAAGTTATGGCCAATCCCACTATTCATTGGTAAAAGAGGAGCCCTCGTGTAGCTTTGCACAAAAATTGATAAACAAACTTAGAAAGTAGCCTACAGAGTGTAACAAAAACTGTTACTGTTTTCGTGAAGTAAAATGTAACCAAACTAGTTTAACATAAAATACTACAAAATCAATTTAGAATACATGAGTTAGAGATTGATGGTAATGTCCTTGTGTTAATTAAACAAAAATATGGAACAGTGTCTATTGAATACTTTTCATTTGGGCGGCTTTTCGAAATTAGAAGACTTTTATTGGCATATTCGATGTCTGTAGATCCAACTGTTGTGACGGTAAAGTCGTTGATTAATGTGTTATGCTTTACGGTTTCTTCAGTTAATCGAACTGCCGAGTGTTGCTAAACGCGGGCGAGATCATCGTACCCTCCAATGGCATAATTGTATTTATGCGGACTTGCACTGCTATAAACAGTTTCGATATCTGTGATTGGCAGAGCACAGGCAGTCCATTGTGTCTAACTTCAAACCTATGTGATATACTTAAATACATATAGATTACCTTTCAAGTGGATCTTACTTTTGCCCATGTACAAAACCTCAGTCTCTCACTATATGTGTATTTTTCCATGAGCCATAAACATATTTTATTACATAAATTTAGCAGTTTAAGATTAGAGGAAAGACAACTAGTCATCTACACCCACCAACAACTCTTGGGATACTTTTTACCAATTAATACTGGAAAGGACCGTCACCATATAACGCCCCCAGAAGTAAAAGAGTGAACTCGTTTGGTGTAACGGTTGAAACCTGCGACCCTTATAACGAGTACTGTACCCTAACAACCTTGGCCAGGTTGAGCCATTTAAATTGGCATGGCCAAGCGCGTAAGGCGTTCGACTCGTAATCCGAGGGTCGCGGGTTCGCGCCAAACATGCTCGCTCATCCAGCCGTGGGGGCGTTATAAAGTTACGGTCAATCCCGCTATTCGTTGGTAAAAGAGTAGCCCAAGAGTTGGCGGTGGGTGGTGATGACTAGCTGCCTTCCCTCTTGTCTTACACTGCTAAATTAAGGACGGCTAGCACAGATAGCTCTCGAGTAGCTTTGTGCGAAATTCCAAAACAAACAAACAAACCACTTAAATTGACATTAACTCTCAATGCTCATTAATTAGAATATTCTGAATAAATAGAAAATTATTTTACGAGCGAAAGTAGGATTCGAATGAAATTACTTACTATTTCAGTGATAAGAAACAATTTGAACACCAAATATAATGAAGAGATAAAATTCTTAAAAATATTATTTCAGTGATAAGAAACAATTTGAACACCAAATATAATGAAGAGATAAAATTCTTAAAAATATTATACATCTATGAAACAAAATTAATTCGCTCTGTGTAACGTATGATATGATAGGCTTAGTAGACTTCATAATATACTTTATTGAACTTCCGAAAACTTATCATTAAATTATTATTGCTAAGATACAATCACTTTTGAAATTCTCACTTACTGTTAAACAATGTTCAGTAAAATACATGGCCACTGTATAAAAGACAGGTAACAATACTCGCACAGTTATATTTGACGTCAGTAAGAAACTTAAAATTTCTAAATTAATTTTTGTTGCACTCTTTAACAGCTCGGCATTAACCATGAAGCACATGCTTAGGGCACCAAAGGAAGGGGATAACCACGTAGTTTTTACCTTAGCTGTCATGCCCTTAACTCTTTCACTGCCACAAAAACTTTAATCAATTATTTCGTAATTGTCTTTATTTACCGCGTTCAACTTTACTCTTTGTTAAAAGTTTTCTCTGTTTCAGTGAGTGACTAAAGTTTCGAGAAATTACTAAACTATGTATCTGAAGTAATAAGCCATTGATTTTCGAAAAATTACTGTAAAGAGCAGTACAAAATGTTCATAAAACTTCAAGTAAAAGATGATCGTATGTTATGATATCTGACCTGACTCAACTGGCACAAGTCTCAAAAGTAATCTCACTTTGCCTGTAAATTCTATTGATATCTATAGTGTTAATGTAAGTTGCTCTACAAGACAGTTTGAAGGTGAAATAATTATTGAATATGAAAATTACTGGACTATGGTAAAATGCTTCAGTCTACAAAATATGAAGAAACTAAAGCAAAAGATCCAAGGTTGTGGGTTGATTTTACTGCTGCTGATGTGGCTCTTTGGATTTGCTTGTGGACCCACTGACTGTCAAACACCAGAATGGGTCACTTAGCAAATCTTGCCAGACTTTCAGTTGTGGCAAACCAACAAGATACTGTTTGCAAAAATTTTTCTTTGGGGCAAAAGCCAGTGATGAGCAGAACAAGAGAGAGTGGTTATTGTATTCACCATCAAGAAGGGCAGTTTACTGCTTTGTTTGTAAACTTTTTGACTCTAAATTGTCCTTGCATTTTGTTAAAAGAGAATGGTTTAGTGACTGCCAAAATACTGTTGTAATTGATCATCATTAAAGAAGCACTATTCACTGAGTCATAAACATACTGAACTCACAGACAAGGTTTAGACTTGTAAGAAGAGTTGGAAAAACAGTTCAATTACTGAGAACATGTCTTGGCACATGTAATGGCTGTTATTTGTATGTTAGCTAAACGTGGCCTGGATTTTCGAGGAACAGATGAAAAATTTGTTTCACTGCAGACTGGGAATTTTTTTGGGCTGCTTGAGTTTATAAATCAGTTTGATCCATTTTTAGCAGGGTACATTTCAAAATATGTCTAAATTACCTGTGAAGAGTTGATTGAGCCAATGGCTCAGAAAGGCCATGCTCATTCGTTGTTGATGAAGTAAATTCTTCTGGTTATTTTAGCTTGTCAGTTGACTCAATGCCAGGTCTATCACATGTAGATCAGTTACGTGTTGTACTTTGATACATAAAAGACGGGCAGCTTATTGAGCACTTTTTAACCTTTTTGGAACTGATAAGCCACACCAGTGAGGAAATGGCAAATGAGGTATTGGAGAATTTACATGAAGTTTACAAACTTGATTTTTCAAAATGTCAGGGTCAGTCTTACGACAATACTGCTAACATGTCTGGGCATTATAAGAGGATGCAGCAAAAGATTTTAGAAGAAAATAAGTTTACCATATATGTGCCCTGTCAAGTGGCAGTTAATTTTTCTCTACAATGCATTTGCTCTATACATTTTTCAGTGTCAAACAGCTGGTAAAAAATTCTTAAAGCTTATCAGAGATAAATTTCTTATCACCACCTTCTACATATACAAATAAAGAGTAAACAGATTTTCTTTTCTAAGTGATGAGCTAAATGATGTTACTTCATTTGCTGAAACTGAAAGGTACTCTCAGTGTTTCCAAAAGTTAACTGATGCTAACCCAGAAAACTTGGACACTAATCTCTCTCTCCCAAGTTTCAGCAGTTTCACTCATACATACGCCCTAAGTTCAGTGCAACAAAAACTGTAAAAACCAGATTCAGTCATGCTGAATCTGAATATGTACAGAGATTTAGGTGTTCCTTGTTTTGAAATCTCATGTAAATTATGAAGACACCTTAAAATTCACATTGTGCAAGGTTATTTCTTCTCATAGTTTAAGTATTGACAAGCTTTAAAATGATTAAACTATAACAGACTAGAAAATAATTTCAGAAGACAAAACTGAATATATGGTTCCAAATGTAGACATTGCTTTGCATATATTTTTTTAACATTAATGGTCACAAATTGCATAGCTGAGTGATAATTTTCTCAAGAATATTAAAAATCCTACAGAACAACTATGCAACAAGATGGACTGGATGCCTTGTCTCTGCCGAGTATAGAAGCAGTTTTGTTATGCCAAATTAGTTTTGAGAACTTGTTCAAACTGTAATTAAAAATCTAAAAGAAAACTATCTAAAAGTTAAATACATATTAAGGTATAAGTAAATTATTTGCTTACAGGGTTTTAAGTTCAAAATGAGAAATTGTTAACATCAAAGTGAGAATTTTTTGAATAAAAGGATTTTGAGTAAATATTTCATTCTTGTTAACAAAGTGTTATAAAATGTTATATACAGTAAAAATAGTTCTTTATAATTATCATTAATCAAAGAAGTGATTTCCCTCATCATTTCTTTCTTAACAAAAGGCCTCAGTTATTGCTTGATTTTGATCCATGTCCAATCTGTTAAAGTTTTCATTTAATATAGTTGTGGGGTCTGACCTGGAAGAAAACTGAAGGGTTATAAATTTTCAAACTTTTATTTCACTTTTGGTGCTTATTGAGTCTTAATGTCTTGTCAGTTAAGCAATGGAGGGGCTGAGGGGGGTACTATTGTTGGACTGTGTTTAGGGCATCAGTTGCCCTTAAATCAAGCTCTGAGTGTATCCATAGATGTTTACACTGTAAAGCAGTGTTAAAGTGAATGATTGTGATTTACAAATTCATCTGCATGCTGTACAGAATTGGATCCTTTATTTCAACAAAATTTTTACATTAAGCTACAGAGTCCAGCCAAAAGAATGTTAGGCCTAACAAAACAGAAAACATTAGAAGAGAAAATAAAATGTAATAGGATCATATTACAAATTTCTTAAACATTGTAACTTTATAACTTGTACTAACTGAAAAATACATGGCTCTCTTATCTTCACCATCTTGCAAGGTGCTAAAAAAGTCATCATGTTTATAAACTGGTAAGTTCCTCAAACTTTCATAACTACAAATTACATATAATCTCAGGAATCCCAAAATTTCATTCAGTACCTGACAAAATCAGTTTGCCAGATTACTAGTAACACAATAATAGCCATATACTACAGATACAATCTGTAAGTAATATATTAGTAGTTACTGACCAGCTCAGCAATAGCTGGTTATATTGTTAAATAAAAATTAGAACAGTCACATTTATTGATATTTCCAAGTTTCTCACTTTAACATCTGTATGTTTCCAAAGCTTCTACACATATATACATATTTTTTTCAGAGAAGCACTGGCATATGTATGGCCTCGTAAAGTTTGGTAAATTTATTTTTGCATTCCAGTCATCAAGTATTCTTACTCAAAGTTCTCACTTTTGTAGATAAGAAGACTGTTTTTTGAAAAAATAAAACTGTGCTACATTAAGCTTTATTTCATAAACAAAATAACACAAGTAGTAGAAATACTGAAAAGTTTCAGCTAAATGTTATTTGTTTTTCTTCCATATTGGGACAGCCACCTGCTCAGGTAACACTCTCTCTACAGTAATTCTTTCTTCTGGATTATCTTTGGCATGATAAAAATTCAACAGTTCCTCAATGGCTTGGTCTTCCAGCTATATTAATAAACAGTTACATTTATATCTAGCCATTGGTTTGGCGGTTTAATGGGAAGTTTAAATGAAGGATTGCAACTAACTTAAAAGATTATAATGGGCTTCTTATGTGAAAATAAGATCTCGTCTGGATAATTCAACTCCTTAGTATCAACGAGTTGTCATATTTAAACAAGTTCAATTAAATGTATTTAGTACCCAGGAAGTTGAAATCTTTATTTAATGTTTAACCCTGAAGGGATTACTTGAGTATTAAATATGTACAGAGATTTAGGTGTTCCTTGTTTTGAAATCTCATGTAAATTATGAAGACACCTTAAAATTCACATTGTGCAAGGTTATTTCTTCTCATAGTTTAAGTATTGACAAGCTTTAAAATGATTAAACTATAACAGACAAGGATATGGTATAAACAGTGGTAAAAGAAGAAATAATTTAATGATCCTAACAGATAATAAAAGACATAAACCTTTATTTTATTATAAGAAACTGATGTAATGCGAGTTAATAGGTTGGTGAACTGATGTAAGCTTACATGGATTAAGTTCAGCGGTTTGCTAGAATATTTTACACTGCTTTGCTGTTGAGCTTTTTCAGCTTGCTGTATCTCCTGCAAGTTAGGTACATCTGAGGCAGTTCCTCCTCTCTGCCAAGGATTGATAACTTCTCCTGATTCTGTATCTTGGTCCTTGCTGGACTTAGAAGTTTTATAAATCTCAGGTTTTGGAGTAACTTTAATTCCTGATAGGTTTTCATGTTTTGATTCCCTAAACAAAAAAAACAACATATCATGAATGATGAAAAATATGCAATAGAAGAAACACAAGGTTTAATTTAAAATGTGATAAAGATGTAAGAAGTCTTATAGAAAAATATTTAAAATATATACGAATGGAAAAACAACTGAAAATTACAATATCTGTAAAACTTTCATAAAAATTTTATGAGCAATAAATGCTTTTCCTAACAAAAAGAGTGCATATAAGATTTCAAAAATGTATTGCACACTCATCATTTAAAAGAACATATATGCACATCTCAACTGCTACTGTTATCAATGAAAGGCTAAAGTACATAACAGTATTATACATTAACTTGTTATAAAGAAGAAAAGTGTTGAACCATATGAGATGCATAAGTATTTAATCTAGTGTAAGTAATGTACAAGCTAAAATGTTCACAAAGAAAAAATGAAGAATTATGTGCAAAATACGTATAGTAAAAGATTACTGAAGGACACAACACATTTATGGGAATACTTACAGTTTAATTAAAAGTCTTATGGCCATACACCAAAACAAACAGAAAAATTAAAGTGTTACAGTTTCACATATGTAACTAAACATGAATACATACACAACTGAAGAGGTGCTTTTATAGGTTGGTTAATAAAATTCAAACAGATTTTAAAAAAATGTTTTACATTTTCATCATATTATAAAATTATATACAGCTCAATAGATCACTTATACAACAAGAGGAAAGTGTGCTGCATACTGGTTACTAGAGCACACACAATGAAATATGGCAAAACATGTTACACGTTGGTTACTGGAGCACAATGAAATATGGCACGTCATGAGCTGATTATGGGAGCACAATGAAATGTAGCACATCGTGTTACATACTGGTTACTGGAGCACAACGAAAACTGACAAACTGTATTACATGTTGATAAATGAAACACAATGAAAAATGGCACATCCTGTTATATGTTGGTTAATGAAGCACAATGAAAACTGGTACATCATGTTACACATTGATTAATGTGTAATGTGATAAATAAACCGTAATTGTATATTATCTAAAGGATATGAAACATAACAATAAAACATTGATGAAATGGGTTGCATATTGATCAACACATGCAGTAACAAAAATGGAGATGCGTGTTACAAATTTATTGTATGACACAACACACCAAACTAGAAAAAAGTCAACTACACACAACGGAACACGTTAATGGTTAAGGAAATGAGCATAATGATATTTGAGCATCATTTAGTACTCAAATACACGCATATGGCAACAGTATGCAATTCACAGAAGTGTGGTGTAACTTTGTTAGAAACATATTTTTAAGGTTTTGGAACCCACCCCCTATGAACTATGAAAATGTTTAACTAAAGACCTTATCAGTTGTTATGCTCTGTATTTTGAATTTCAGTTTGTTGTCATAAAACTGTAAAAAATGTATTTCAATTGGAAGTAAGATAACGAGCAACTTCTAGTTTTTATTTCATAACAGAAGAAAAAATCTATAACAACTTGGCTCAACACACATTCCTTAGACTCATCTTTCCACAACAATTTCTGGTTTTTCTTTTAGAGTGTAATAAATATTATTATGATACTTGAACAAACAGCTACACTATATTTTTAAAAGTCAGGAGAATAAAAAGCAATGAAAAATTTTTAAATACCATTTCAAGTATTGGGCTTGAAATGAACTTTGAAACAAACATTAAACTTTGTTCTGACAAAATGAAATAACATTCTGATATTCATTCACAAAGAATTCAACAACACAAGTTTTATAAACCTGAAAGAAGGTGAAACAAAAAATTCAAGCAATTTTTTTTTTATTTCAAAGTAAGTGGATATTTTAAATTTGGACACCCAAGTGTGATAAACCAAGATGAGAAGAACAGTTTTGCATATTTACTGTTCAGAGAAAAATACAAGTTATCTTTGTTAACTTGAAGATGACCTTAGAGGGTTGAAATGTTGTTCTGTACTTCATTCTAATTAAAATTTTAATACCCGTACCAGCCATCTTGAGAATACAAAGATACAAAACAGAAGGTTGGTTTATTTTGTAAAATATTCGCTCAATGCCATAAAAATACCTACGTAAGACGAGGAAAGTGTGACAATGAACTCCACAATCTTTCAGAAGATGCTGTTTGTTGAAATCTGGTTGTTGACAGCATTCCCCTATGAAGAATTTTCATGGACAAGATTAGAATACAAATGCACAAGAAAAATTGACATCGATGTAACATTTTTTAATGTTTTTACTGCTGCATTAGAACTAATAATGAATTGCGATGATCCAAATATCTCTGCTTCTTTTGAACTTCCGAACACACAACAATTTACCTCACCTACATTACCCTCAAAATATCACAAGCTACAGTTTGGCACTATTATAGTTTTCATCTTTGAAATATATGATGTAACAAAGTTATGCACAAAACATTTTATTTTTCATAAAATATTCCAAGAACACTGCTGTGAAAATTGTGACAAACTCATCTATTTCAGTTTTTTTTTTATAACACAGATCAAGCTGATTTTTTACTTTCATACAAGTTAATTATTAATTTTTTTAAAGATATATTTCAAATATTTTCCCATCTTATTATAGCTCACTCATTTACAACACTAGAAGTTTATGCAATTTTTTTACTTCCCTAGTTTACGTACTGATTTTAGTTCAAATTGTTTAGCCTATTCACTAGCAGTTAGTCTTTACAAATTTCATTAAAACAAAGAATAAAAAATTACTTACCAGAAACTAGATAATTAGAGTTACTTTAAAATTGATTTGAGCTTGTTACATACATAACTAATTTTGGCTTATGCAATACTTTAACATTTGAAATGAACAATTTGGGTTTTTAACCTACCAAGCCCTTTCTTTAGGTGATACTGGTACTAAGCTTTGAATGTGAGTAGTATCGGGAGCCTCACTGACCGAAACTTGATGTGTATTGGCTAATTTCTTCTTCTGTTTCTGGGATAACCGTCCTATCCTTTTACTTTCCAAGTTTGGGCTAAAGTTTCCAAGATGTCAAAGTTGTATTATTTTCAGTAAAACAGTCCTATGTCTCTCACAAGCAAATATTTTTTCTATCTGTATCTTTTACAACTAGATTTCTTTTTGTTCAGAAAAAAAATGTGAAAAACTGCATGCTTCCAGATTAGAAGATAACAACAAAAGCTGGTAATACTTTTTGATTAAGGTTTTCTATTATTTTACAAGTACACTTATATTAGGGACAAACAAGCCAGTATACCATCTGGACAGGATGGTGGGTGTAATGATCTCAACGTTTTATTGATATTGACAATCATTTGTTCTTTTAAAAATATTTTTCAACAACATAATTATGTTGCATCACAAAATATTAATGTAGGTTCCAAAATTTCTGGCATTTAAGTTACTGTATGCGACTTGAATTATTTTACACAATTGTTAATTCTTAAGAAAATAATTAGAGATAAGAATATTGATCAATGCGAATTCCTAAATAATGAGGAAATGAATAAAATATAAAATTAATATGGAACAACATTCAAAGGTGAATTTTCTCTTTTGTTGTGATGCATTTAATACTGATTAAAATTTTCACATTCTTAGAAATGTATATAAACAATTGATATATGACATGAATTGTAAGATTCATTGATTCTACAATTTTTAGCTATTTATTTCAAAATTACTAATGTTTTACTTCCAATAATTCACTTTCCTATTATAACACTACGTAACAAAAGGTTTACTTTTTCTTGTTCATGGGCAGAAAGTGTTATTTTCCAATTACTTATATCTGTAGTAAATGGAAAAGACCTATTTTTCTTTTCAAACTTTGATTTTGTGACCTGGGTAATGACTTTCAAATTTACCCATTTTTCCAGAAAATTCCAGGTAGATTCATTGCCGAGTAGCTGGATAGAGATTTTTCTCGAAATTACAGGAATTTAAGAAATTTCTAGAATGTTGTAGAACTTACAAGAATGTTGTTGAACATCTGAGAATTTTCGAGAACCCTTTAGAATTTTCGAGAACTTTCCATAGTAATATATATACAGGGGCTCACCACTTCAGTTCAGTTCCAGCTGCCTAAGTGAACACATAGACCTATATGCTTATATCAGAGATGGCATCAAGAAGCTGCAAACATTCTGCTGTGTAGGTAGCCAATTTATCAAGATAAGAGCAAAAAAGCACTCTGTTACAGCATCTGCTAAAAATGTGTGAAACCTACAAAGCACATTGTGGCACGTCTATTAGAGATGAAGACAAACCCTGGGCACCTCATTTTACCTGCAAGCACTGCAAAAACTTTTAGAAGGTAAGACTGATAATTTTTGTTTGCTTGAATAGTAAGATTTTATATTATACAAATTTTAGACCTTTCAAAATTTAAATATCTTTTAATTTTTTTAAATTTCCAGTAGTATAGAAAAATATCAGATATAAAATATTTGGCATGAACCTCTTGTACAGTTGCGGATGAAATAAATTTATTCTTCATTTCAACAATTTTATTTTGCTCTTTTGCAAAATGGTGTAGAGAGGAAAAAAGAGAGCCATAAAGTTCACTATTTCAAGAATTTGTTGTGAACCCACTGACCACTCAACAACCAACTGCTACTTCTGCAAGGTGGACCCTTCCAAACATTGGACTAGCAAAAATGCATCTGCTGTCATGTATCCAAACCTTCCATCATCCATCGCCCCAGTGCCACACTGTTCTGAGCTCCCCGTACCTGCTCCGCCAGAGAGAAAGCAGCCATCCTCAGAAGAGAGCAGCAAATCAGAAGAGGAAGTAGGAAAATCCAGATTACAATTTCAGAGCTTGCAGCTGGTGAGAGAAACTCATACTACTCCAATCAGAGAGGCCTCAATGACTTGATCAGAGATCTTGGTCTAACAAAGTTGAATGCCAAGACTATATTTGGAGGCTGATACATGAAAGTGATTTATATTACAGTTGCAAATCTTAAAAAGCTACTCACTTCTAAACATTTTTGTATAACTTTAGCATAAATACATCTAAATCTTGATTTATATGTTGTTTTATTCTGACCTTATGTAAATGAAAATGTGCAAATTTGCCTGTTTTTACACAGAAAATAGGTTAATTTCTCAATTTCATTATCCAGGTCACAAAAGCAAGGTTTGAAGGGAATAATGGCCATTTTCTCTACTTTTATAACATAAGCAATTAAGAAATAACACATGCTATCCAGGAACAAAATTTATGTAACATAGTGTAATTTCCCAGTCTTACAAAAAACAGATACATCTTACCAAGCAAATTATTTATACTCTTTGTATAAATTAAGTTTTCATACTTTCACTTTCCCAGTTCAATCAATTTTTTCAGAAAATGTCTTTGATTTTAATGTGTTTTCTGTTATAATTGTAGTTTTTTGAACAAAACTTTCATCTCCAAACCAAACAGATATCTAATGACTAGACATCTGATTCTTACATTATTAATTATTAATTAAAATATTTAAAAAAATGCAAAAAACTTAATTACAATACAAAATTCATTCATTAAAAATAAACTAAGGTTTCACAATGTGAAAAACTATATGTTTTCAGATTAAAAGTAAACAACAGAACCTTGTAAAACATTTTGGTTCAGGTTTTCTATTCCTTTAGAAGTACACTTGTACCATGGACAAGCAAGCCAGTAACACCATCTGGATAGGACACAGGAACTGTTCTCGGCTAAAAGCTTTGGAGGGTATTACAATCCAAACTTTTTATCATATTGAAAAACACTTGACGAACTTATAAATAGTTTGGAACACACAACTAAGTTTATTTTTTTTACCTCAGTCCTTTTTCAGACATTTTTCTCCTATCTTCCTCTTGTTCCAGCATAATATCCTTAAAAGAAGGAGCATGCTGAGAATCTGGTTGACTGCAAGTCTTGGTCCAAGAGGGAGATAATGGTCCACAATTATCAAATAAATCAGATGGTGAATGATTACTGCTGACATCTACATTTGTCACATTCTCCATCTTTTCAAAATGAAAATAAAATAGTGTAAACAAACTGAAGACACATAAATACATCTGTGAGTCCTAGTTTTCTTAGTACTTGTCTCAGAAGGTTACATTTTATTTTTCACAACGAAGTTTCTAACTAGTTTTATTTGCTTTTTGAGCACCATTTTGCTGTTAGCCTTTTTTGTACGAGTTATGTACTTGTCAGAAATACATAAAGAAAACTTAAATGAAATTTTTAACGTTTAGCAACTGAATTTAAGCTACACTCTGTGAAACAATTTAATAAAGTACTATTAATAAATTCTCAAACTTCTATTATACTGATAAAACTGTAGAATGGATGGCAACTGCCTTTTGTGGAGACAAAAGTGTAGAGGACAATGTTTCGAAAGTCTTCACCTTTTGTCTTATACTTACATTAAAAAGTTGGTAGCATATCAAGAAAGAGAATAACAGTATCACTACTTGGTTTATGAAATTACTGTATAACATTGAATAACATCTTAACATTTCAAATGCACTTAATGAAAGAAGAAAATGGATTACAATGTTTTGTTTTCTGGATTTATAATTAGTTTAGGAAGTAAGTTTCTTACTGATTCAGTCAATATAGTCAGGCAAGAAAGATCCTGGATGACAGGTTCTGGTTCTGATGATGTAGATTCACACCTTTGCCGTTCTTTTGGATCATTGGTTTTATGTGACTGAGATTTTCGTTTAGTTTTGACTTTCCCTTCTTGCTGTCGAAAACCTGAAGTGTTAGGAGGAGGAATGTCCTCGTCACCATCTACGGGATACTGTTGAGCTATTTTCTCTAATTCTTCACTTGTTGGGCCTACTGTGTATGGAGTAATTTTTCTCTTGCACATTGCTGGTATCTGAAAAAAATTTAGAAAATAAAAAAGAAAGATTTCCTCACTATCTAGGGTATGGCCGAAATTTAACTGAACCCTGCTTTTACCCAATTTCTCTTTACAGATCACAGTAAGCACATAAACTTTGGACAAGTTGTCTGACTGTTGATGAGAAATAATTTTGGAAAGAAAAGAAACAATATGCACGTACACGCACAAAGATAAAAATATAATGACAATTCTTATGTTTTAATTCAACCACTCTCAGATTATTAATAAATAAATAAAGTTCAAAAAGTACTAACCAGGCTTTGGTAGCTTTCTGTCAGATCTACCATAACTTCATCATCCACAACATCCAGGCTCCTGTAATATTTATGCTTTAAATTAAAAAGACATTGTATTTTATCTAATGCTTTAATACGTCCAAGTTTTACTATCATTTGCTAAATTTTGTTTGCACAGTAAAACTTGTTGGCAAATATGTTTAAATTCAAGCAAACATTCATTAACTTTGAACAAATGTAAAGCCTCGAAAAAAGTTTTAAGTTCACAATTACAGAAATAACCTCATGATAGGCAAGTATTGATTAGAAATAAAAATTATCTGATAAACTGAAGTTGATCATATTAACAAAACTGCAGGAATTCAATGTTAAAAATTAATACATAAAAAAATACTAAAAATTATGGTTTACATTTAACATTGTGCACAAGAAAACACATTTTCCTCCCATAATTTTAATATTTACTGGTATAATATTATTACCAAGAATGTTAATGAAGTTGTTTCATGAATTCTGTACAATGTACACAACAAGTTAACTGTCTGGGATTAGAAGATATTTAAAATCTTATGATTTGTTATTCTGAATGTAAATTGTGGTGGTTCTAAATTGGTAGATATTCAAGTTATACCATGAATACAAATTGAAAACTAACAATGTTTGATGTTTCAGATGTTTCATTATTTTGTGTAAAAAACATCATAAAGTTTAACGAACTGTATGAATATTATTCTTTGCAGAGTCCCTATTGCTATTTGAAATTGAGTTAAAGAATTTTTCAAGATCACAAAAAAATTACAAGATATTTCAGTTTAATAAATATTTTAGTATTAGAGTCAAATTAAGAAAAATATTTCTGTATTTAGACCTTTCAATGACTGCTAAGTGGAATTAAATAATCATTATTTACATGTGTGTTTATGTCTGTGTAAAATAATCATTATTTACATGTGTGTTTATGTCTGTGCAAAATAATCATTATTTACATGTGTGTTTATGTCTGTGTAAAATAATCATTATTTACATGTGTTTATGTCTGTGTAAAATAATCATTATTTACATGTGTTTGTGTCTGTGTAAAATGATTACAGCATTGGTTAAGAAGCCCATAGTCGATAAATCTATAAAAACGTATGTTCTGTATCTTATACTTAGGTTATATATTTATTTTGGCTTGCCTTTAAAAACAATAAAAATATGTTTTGACACATATTCCTTATCTTTGTACATATTACAAATTGAGTGAATATCAGAACTTTTAATTGTGTGGTAAGGAAACATACGGCAACAAAAGAAAGTTTGGAAAATTTAATGACAGTCATTGAAGAATTGTAAGATTAAAACAAAGCAACCATGTAAACAAAGGTAGAAAGTAATTAATTGATCTACATTAAAATCAGCTGATGAATTTTGGTAGGAGGAAACAAATTGTAACCAGATCCCTATATTTTAGTATTTTTTGTTGTTGCTGTTGTTAACATAAATATAACTTTCTGTAAGTCAGTAATGGTACAAAATGTGCACCTAAGGCCATTCTACCAAATAGCAAATATGTTAAAATTGCCATTCTGTCAGTAAATGATTTATTTTCAATACAACTACATATAATTAGCAAACAAGAATGATTAGAATACAATGATAATCATTTTATGGATATTTTTGGACATAATTTGCAAGATTTTTTAAATTTAAAAATGTGACATCTTAAAAAAAAAAAAAAGGCTATAAGCCTTTTTGTGCTTTAATATTTGGAAAGGTTCATTCACCTTGAAACATTTTAAGGTCATTGCATTAATTTTTTTTCCAGTGTCATTTTCATTAACGTTTTGCTTTTAAGCAAATGACTGAGATTTGAACATTTTAAATTAGAGATGTCCATGCACATATTAATTATTGTTAAATACTGTAATTATTAGTGAAGTAATTTTGGTAATAATCAAGTGAATGGATGTAAAATTTATATTAACGTTAGTCTACAGATGTTTAAAAAGAAATGTACCACATTTTAAGCAATAAGATGAAACAGTTTAAGTTAATGCCATTTATTGAGACATTGAAATTTGGTGTGATTAAGAATACATTAGTGACAAGTAGATTATGTAATAAATCAAGTTAGCAAAGTTTATTGCACATTTATTTATAATGTTTGTGAATTGTAGGAAATCGCAATGAAAATATATCTCAATGAGTAACAGCATAACAAACTCAAAGTAATATCACAATAGGTTTATCTTACTGTAACCATTAAAAATGTATACTAGTGTAATACAACCTCAAAATAGACACAGTGGGTTTATCTTACTGTAATAATTGAGATCTGATGCAAAAAAACTCATTTAGAAACAAAGTAAATAAAATATTTTCAAATGTTAAAATTGTTTTGAAAATGAACGTTCTAAGAAGTATTCACAACACTTTTAAAGGCTGACATTCCCTTCTTACCCATTTTCTAATACTGCAGCCAAGTTGATACAGATATATTGTTGACACACAGCTCTAAGCTGGCCAGCATTGTACGTGTAAGACAGTTGTAACAGTTCTGCAACATTACGGAGAGTAACTGTGGAAACAGATGTTTTCTATTTTACTTAAAACAAAAAAATTTCACCATTCATAAAATGTAAATGGTGTTATAACATTTAATATAATGTCAGAAAAGGAGGAATATTATATCCTATACAAATTATTTTTAATTGACTAAATAGTAAATTTTTTAGCACGTTTCAAGAAAATTATGTTTACAATACCACATGAAACGTGAGAGAGATACTCAAAGTGAAAAGTATATTACCAACAGATCAATGTGCACATCATGGAAACTTAAATATTACTCCTAAAATAACAAATACATTTTTTTCTAAATTATAAAACACTAGATAAAGTAACTAGTTTTGTTTGAGTTATCAGATTGATATTTTACTGGTCAATGTGTATGCATTTTGAACCTATTTTAGATAAAATACAGTCAAAAAGTTTTTCAAATATTTTGTTTTCCTCAAGGATCTATAGAAATCATGAATTTTGTTGCCTAATAAAAAAACAATATCTTTGTGTAACTGAATGATTTATTTACATTAATATTAACATTTTAATACTTTATCACTGCACTGAAAATTTCATATCACATTTTATATCACACATTTCTATTATATTTTATCAGTGTTTTCCAGTTAATGTTTCAATCCTTGCAGTGGTTCAAGATAGACAATGTTTTTCCATCACACTTACTGAGATCTGTCAGTGCAACTTCACACACGGACTTTAGGTGTGTAATCAACAATTGATCTGCTATGACAAGAACATTACAAACAAATTCTGGATTTTCAGATGCTATGGATGAAAATAGACACAGTTAAAAACTTGTTAATTCCTCAACGAAATAACATACTAAATAAAAAGACATCCAAAACTGAAATCAGTAATGTCAAAATACACATACAACAAAAAAATACACATCTTACTATTATTACTATTATTACAATATTTAATTTTAAATTATACAATGGCAAACACCTTAATACAACTTTTAGGAAGTTTTTCTGTCATTACTTTTAAATTGAATTGTTTGAATTATTTCATATTGAAAAAAAATGAGATGCTTATCACAACTCCAGCATATTTTTCAAAAATTAAAAGAAAAATTTAAAACACACATACACACAATCCCAGCCAAAAACTGACAGTGTTTTATTGGCAAGATCCTGAACGTAGCTTATTACCAGGAATACAGGTGGTATTTAATATTTAGTTTAACTATCTCATGGTATCAGGTCTATCTGAAAATGAAGTAATCACTCAAAGAAAGATATACACATACAAACAAATATTTCCCACTAGTTAAATCATTTATGATATAACCTGTGATAATTCTTTGTAATATCTTTCATATGCTTACACAAACAGTTTAGGTTTTGAGCGACACTTCCCCACCAGTGACTGATGTACACTATAGTTATGGTTGCTTTTACAGGAATTACAGAAGCTTACATGACCAATCATTAAAAACATTGGTGCACTATTTCAGCGAAGATCATGGAACAAACACAAATGATCAGTTCAGAATACCAATAAGCAATATTAGTATCTATAATTCTTACTGTTATATGGAAAATCGTCACTCCAAAATGAATTATGTTTCCACATATTACCAGTATGAGTCATCCTTTTCTAACCTCATCAATAATCTTGAGATGCGTTTCAGCCAAAATAATGATATGTATTTCCTAACTTTGTTCATCACACATCTTGTGTTTATGCCGATGGAAAACTTGTAAAAATATACAAGTGCGTGTTACGAAACTTTACATAATTGATGTTCTTAAATGTACATAAAAGTAGTGACAAACACCATGACAACTGATACTGATCAGCAAGAAGTTTGCTTGTACACTTTTACATTAAATTAAAATAAATGTTTTTTCACATTTCCTGACTATTTTACTTTACATTTTGTTCAAGATAGTTTTCTCAAAGTCTGACTAGGAACTTTACTATGCTCATGAAATCAATAATGATAAAAATATGGTTACATGTTATGAACAAGTTATATTTGTTCACATGACTAAAGACTTCATGAGAGAATTACATAAATTTGTATTTGTAGGTATTGTTTGAATTTTCACTTGAGACACAGGGATGCATTAAAGTTCAAAAGGATGGTTGTAATGGAGTTGCTGCCTGACTATTAAACACAATACTCTTTAGCTATTTTTAGGAACTTTACACGTACCAATTGCAGTGCACCAATCTGAACTAAATTTTATGCCATTACATTCATAATTTTGAAGTGTTTTTATGTGGTAATACCCAACACCTAAAATATTTACACACATATAGTTTGTTTTGAATTTGCTAATGTTGTGTTATTTGCCTTTGAGGTACCAGTAAATAACCACAAACGTTTTTCTGCTTTCTTAAGTAACATAAATGGACATAATACATTAATGTATTCCACAACACAATACTTCCAGAGTAAACCGATGACAAACTCATCACTACTTAACTCTTCTACTTATAACCTTGAGTATTGACTATTTAAAATAAATTAAACTCGCAATGTACCCGATCTTGTAGTTAGTTTACACAAAATAGTAGAGAACCAACCTCTGCTGTCCACTAAAGATTACCATTTAAAAAACAATTTTTTACCCAACAACACAGATTATTTGCTATTTACACACAGACATTAAACAAAAACTGATTTCAAGTTTTTCTTCACGTTGATGCCCACATTAATTTTTTTAACATAAAGATAAAACACGTGTACTCATTTTAAGGGATGTTTTGAATACTTTTAAACTAATCAGAAATTTTCTTATTTGCATAACAACAAAATGCAAGCTGTTCTGACAATTAGTTCTCACACTGGAACAATGGCAAAAGTTAAAGAAGTAGCTGATAATGTCACGTTGATTTTATGACTGGACCTGTCATTTCTATGGTAAAAAAACAAACATACCCAATACTTTTGGAGCTTCATCTGTGTACATATAATCCACAATAATTTCTAATATTTCTGAAGGAATTGGAAGAGGCAAAGAATCAGTAAGGTTTGTCTGAAAAAAAAAATCAGGCTAAATTTATTTAATTCTTATTAAATTTTCAAAACAATGTATTTACAATTTTTGTTTAGTCATACAAGTCTAATATTTGTGATAACAAGGACTCAATTCTACTTAACATTATCATAGCTCTTTTACCTATTAATGGACGTTAAATATTTTGTTGTTAAATGATGTAAGTAAGAAATAAGTTCTTTAGAGTGATATCTGAAATTTTTACATACAAATACATGTGACCAAATTTATATGGATATTTTATGAACTTTACAGTGAAAGGAAAGAATGCATCACATGTTGACCATACTACATCTGCTATATAGTGGCAAAAAGCAACAGATTTGCATATATGAAATCTTGTTGATAAAGATACATAACTTAAGGCAAATCTTGGAACATGTTTCTACACACCTCCAGCCTCTTGAAACAATATACAGTGAAGAAAGTTCTCCCAAATAAGAACCAAAATGTCTGATGTTCAGTTGAACTCATAACTATTGATATCAAAGACCAACTGTTATGCTGCAATCCACCAGAGAAAAGAAGTATGGAAAACGGCAACATAAACCTAAGAAATCATCTTGTACCACCTTTTCTATCAACACAATAACAGAACAATTTGGTAAAATAAAAATCTATTAATTATTACATATGTATATTACCTCAATCCATCCACTCCCTAACATGCTCCGAAAGTAGTCCAAACGAGCCACTAAAACACAGCGATGACAAGGAAACTCAACTCTATCTTCAGATAACAGACAAACATCATAGAGCTCTGGTCTGTACAATAAAAGGTGATGTCTGAATTACTACATGAAAGAAGTATGTTACACACTTAGAGAACTGTATATTTACACACACTACATTTAAACAGAGAAAAAAAGGTTTTTCTAATAGTTTTATATTTATTGTTTCAGTTCTAACAGCTTGCTACTGTTTCTATATTTTATCATTTTGATGATTATTACTCTATTCTAACAGTTTGTTTCTTTACTGTTTCAGTATCTTAACATTTTGATAATTATTACTCTATTCTAACAGTTTGTTTCTTTACTGTTTCAGTATCCTAACATTTTGATAATTATTACTTCACTTCTTTCTAACAGTTGTTACTTTACTGTTTTACAACCTTTTTAACAGTTTGCTTAGTTACTGATTAATTGCATTTCTAAGAGTTTTATATATTATTAAAATAAACATTGGTTTGTAAGCATGTTCATTGGAGAAAATATGCATCTCATTAATACCTCGGTTTACCTTCTTAAACCAAGGCACTGTTGAAAAATGTATTTTCTACAATAAATATTGTTCCTACAGATCATTGTTTGTTAATTTAATGTATTAGCACAATTATCAGGTTTAATGATACTATCTCAACCTTTTCAAATATTTTAATACTTTACACCTTAAGTGTTTTTCTAACATCCTATTAATTTATTATCTTAGTGCCTTTTTAAAATGAAGACAATTCACTGTATCAAGGTTTTTCTATTAACTTTCTATTTCACTTAACAAATAACCTGAAGTAAACAGTAAAATTAGTATGACAGTGTTTAATCAGTGAAATATTTTGTTGAAAATTATGATATTGATATATATTTATAATAAATAATACTCTTATAAATCTAGTAATCATTTCTACATATATTCATTGTTTGGATGTTTTAAGCTTGTTACATCTTATTTAAAAAATTTGATCTGGTATGACAAATATTCAACATTAACATGTGACTTTACTATGAGAAGATATTGGCTTAAGGTATGATTTATGTATTTAATTTTGTAAAATCTATGCACTGCCAGGAATACAGCAGTATTGTACACGTATGATTTTTTAAAATAAATTACTTTTGTCTTTTCAATTGGTGAATATTAAATATTTTGTGGTATTCAAACTTAATATGTAGACTTACAGCTTCTTTCTATCAAGTTTGAACTTTGGAAGAGATGAAGGATTTGGAATGTGAACTCTGCCTCCCTTGAGCTTTACGCCATCTAGCCTTCAAGTGAACAGAAATTCCAAGAATTATTTCTTTTTAACTGAAATTTTATTGTAACTGTAAAACAATTAGCATACAAGTGTATGTATATAAAATGTAGTTTATCTTTTTTTCATTCTACATGTTCATTTTACCTCAATTTACCCACTTCGTAATGTATCAAGTTTCGTAAAAGAAACAGTCTGACTCCATCATGAAGCATAACCATTTCTTAATACCCACATTTCAATTTATACCATCCTAAAACACTTAACCCACTTAGATAAATCACATTTTGTTTTGTAAGAAGTACTAAACAAATTCTGCCCAGTTCACCTTATCTCACACATACATAAATTCACATGTTCAAGTCATCTAGAAATATCTAGTAAAAAAGAACCTCCAAATATTGCGTAAAGTTTCATAATTAAACCTTAAACACAGTAAATATTTTAAATGAATAATAGAGGTAAGACAGAAATTTTAAGAAAAAAAAAAAAGGAAACAAAGTTATCCAGTTACTGATCACATCTGTTTTTAAAAATTTCAGATTTGCATTTCCACATTTTAAACACTTGTAAACCTGTAATATTCACACATCCAACACACAAAGTTGGCTTCAGTGGACAAACCTACCTTTTGGCAAGTGTTTTAACACCCAGTTTTTGGCATGTTTCTTGAATATATTTGATGGGTTTGGACAAAGCTTCATTTACTTCGGTTTCAACTTTGTTTTTAGACTGTTTATTGTGCTTCTTTTGCTTAACCTATTTTAGACAAAACAAAACTGGATGAAATAAGCAAATTCAATAAAAACTTTATTATAAACTAACACTTAAGTTTAAACTGTGTTTTGGTTTTAAGTATTATCAAATGGTATTGTTCAGTAAAATTTCTTTAATCTATTTTATTGTTTATTCAAAACCTACTTTGAAGTTTTAATGTCAAAATGATAAAGTCCCCCCATAAAGTCTTGTCATGCATGATCCAAATGAATCATCCATTGTCTTACAGTTATCTGGGAAAATACCACAGACTAAAATGCTACAACTGAAAGTGCCCGATGACTTAAAAATATTAATAATAATAATTTCATTATCCATTTAAAATTATTAATTGTGATACAAAACGATACCACAACTACATAGTACCTGGAAAATGTACCACAGTTAATATTGCATTATGGTACTTAATACATACGTATATGTACATAAATTGTGAAATATTCATTGTTTAGAATTAAAAGAAATATTTATAATGTCTAGAAGGAAGTACACATTCAGTCCATTGTTAAGCTAAACTTTAAAGCATTATTTGCATGTAAAAATAGAATTATATTTTTGTTTGTAGAACAAAGTTCAAATCAACAGTTTGTATAGAATGGTAAACTATGGTGTGCTGTTTAAGAAAAATTTTATAAATTTTAGTTTTTGGCATATATTGAAAAGATACAAAATTTGTTATCATACTAGAACACATAATTCAACACTGATCTATCCAACCATTCCCACATATCTACAGAAGTCTCGACAAAAACAGGATCTTAAATATTATAGACCCATGGGGCAAGGGGACATGGAGCTCAATTTCAGTTAAAATATTAACTTATAATTAGTGGAAATCAAATACAAAAGAGAAAACTGTGTAGTTCAATGTGGGGAATTACAATACATCACATCATAATTTAGAAAACAGTTTGAACCCAAAAAATAATTTACATAAAAATACTTGTATACTGTGAATTTTAAGTTATTACATTAATGTCAGATAATGAACTGTTTCCTAGTTATTTTCAGGTGTTTCAGAATAAAGTTTTAGTTCAAATTTTTTACATTTCCGTTTCTGCTGATATATTTAATGACAAAATTTGAGATTTGCCTTTCTTGAAAGAACATTTTTGTTCAAAAATTCAATAATTATATCACATGAAATTAACAAAACTAAACATGAGAAAGAGAATCAAACCTTAATAGCAGGAACTTTGTTTGGGTTAAAATCAGAATCAATGGTATATTCAAGATTCTTGAATGATTTTATATCTGACTGGTTTGAAGAATTCCTTGGGCAAACCTCTTTTCCATCAACTAGAAGATCACAGGTATTATGGTAAATAAAATTTAATACTTGTTCAAAGTTCCATGGAAGAATATTGTCCAAAATAATACAAGGTAATGGATTTGCAGACTGAAACTGCTTCCGAAAAAACTCGCTGCGAAAAGCCAAAATGTATCTGTGTGCAGGATATTCCCTGTCTGCAACCTGATGAGAAAGTGTTAAATTACTCCATAACTTTGTATTTCAACCAATGTTTTAACAAGCAGTATAAAACAAATAAAAATGAATACACTTTCTTCTTCCCCAACAATTTAACTGCATGTATTCACAATAACTTGCTGTTAAACCAATGCTTTTGTATGTACTTCTTCGACAATAAAACATGAAATGTACATAGTGTATTTTGCTTTGTGTCAAAAAACTTATTGTACAAAACACTAAAATGAGTGCATAATACTTTAAACCCAAAACATGAGTTCTAAATTAATTTACAAATAGAAGTTCAAGTTCATTAGGATATGTTAACTAGGAGAGACCATTACACTAAGATATTATACTGTCTGTCAAAAATACCAATCTTACTGTACTCTGTATAATCAAGAAATAGTTCATACAAAGCAGCCTGAATTTCTTTCAAAGCATTAAGAAAAAGTGCAAAAAAAAACCAACTAAACTGCTTCAAATATTCTCAAATTATTATTGAACAAAAAATATCAAAACTAACAATATTCTTCTGAAGTTAGTTAATGCATCTTTTCTCTATTTCAATTAATCTGAATATTGAGAACTTAAGTTTTTCTTGAGACTGCTAGAGATTTAATAAAACAGCTTAACATGCTTAGAATTTTTGTGGTTTTGGTCAGAACGAATACGAATTGATGTCCACAGATCTGAGGTTTCCACAAAACACTAAATTTCACAAGGTCCTTTTTAAGTTACATTACCCAATTTAATCCACTAACTGCTGATTTGGCATATGAAATATAATTCACTTTTGACAATTAAATGCAAGTGTACCATATATGGTGTATGGCCTCCAGAAACACCACATGCTTAAAGCAGTAATAGTTAATGGATAAAACTTTGATTTCAAGTATATAATTATAACTTTTTGTTGAAATATTTACACTACCTTAATAATGACATCATGAATCAGATCCGAGGAGTCAGTTTCTTCTAAAAGACTCTTCATGTCTTGTAACATATGAGATGGTAGCACAGAAGGAACTTCAATCAAGCTGAAACAGAAAATAAAGTAAGCCACAACTCATATTACAGGAATAAATCCTTTAACTTCAACAGTTGGTGAATAGCATTACAGTATCTAATACTTAATGAAAACAGAACATATATATTTAATTTTATAGCATTATTTTTAAAGGTATATAATTTAGTAAATTTAAATGTTCCTTTAAAGGCTCTAAGCAGCTATTTTGATAACAGCTTTCAACCACATATGTATAATAGTCGTATAAGTCTACAGTTACTCTATACTGGTGTTCCCAAGTGTCTAAAACAGGTAGTTCACCTTGTTTACATCCTTGGAAACCATGTAATAACTCAAATCTGCAGCATTCATGAATGCATCTATAAGATATAACACTTATAGCACTATATAACTTATACTAAGCACACTTTTATGTATAGTGACTGATAAAAGCAGTAAAATTCAAATAATTTTTATTTACACAAATTAAGCAAATAAACAGTTTGATGCTCACTGAAGAATGGTATCATAACACTGAAATTTGGTCATTTTTTTCATTTCTTTTTAATTTGTTGTTGAAAATATTTCTTATTTTTTGTTGTTATTCATTAACCTCTCCACTACAAGTTTGGTGGATTCCATCTAGCTGGAAACAATGAAAACTTCCACAAGAGTAATGATACTGTGATTTTTGATAATGTATGCACATGTTCACAAAATGTTTCATTACTGGTAAACATCACAAAGCTTCTGTATACAAAGTAGCAGGTTTTGAACCAAGTTCTAAAAAATTTTAATTAAAGGTTTTCTTTAAGAATGTTGACTATCCAACACGTAATTTTCATTTAGAGATTAAAAATATTTTCATGTAAAATTTGAGATTCTTCTGATACAAGTGACATCTTCATAACTTGAAATAATTATTAATTAACAAAAAAGTTTATACTTTCTGTTATTTTCACTATCAAGTTAAAACATTTTTATGCATTCAGTAGATTTGTCCAATCTGGTAACCACCCATATACAAATATGAAACAAAATTACATTTTTATTCTTTCTAGAGTGATTAAAAATTAAAACTAAAAAAACAAACATTTTGTCCAAATAGATTAAATATCAAAATATATTTATGAATTATACTAATATTTTGGCCATTACTGGTTAACACCACAAAACTAACAATGACACAGCATGAGAACTCATGTTACTGTAACCAAGAATATTAAATTGGCCTTTAAAAAGTGAACGATCTTGGCTGTTTTTTCTTTAGTAAACTAATATTTCTAAAACAGTCAAGTTTCAATTAGAATATGTTTCACACACAGTTACATATCATTACTATTTAAAAACAAGTTCTTAAACTTACTGCATTTTAAAAACATAGGAGTAAATAATGAAATAGAGCAAACAATTATCTCCTTTAGTTACAACCTTTGAATTCATTTGCAGTTTCTCATAAGTTGCGAAATCTTAATATATTTCACATGTGGAGGATGTAAAACATTTTTCTTTGGTTTTTATACAGGAGTGGACAAAAAAGTGGCCCTTGAAAATGTTATTAATTTGTTATATCTTTTATTGGATAACAGAAGAATATGTAAAACTGTTTGTACAATGCCCTCAACAAGAGTTGTTCAAATCTCCAAACCTAATTTTAAAACTGGCATTCATAACTAACTTTCATATACAACTTTATATTTATATTTTATCATTAAAGTGCAAGACACTTAACGTAGTTTCTTAGATCATCTTATTCTCATTAGCCTATAAAATGACAAACTTTCTCTGCAACTGTGGAATCATTAACAGATATCATAGATATAAGAGAACTGATGTTATTGAATGGGTAAGTAATTCACTTGATATCAACCTGATTGAAAATTTCTGGGCTGAATTAAACTAATTAATGAAAAAATGCAAGCCAAACATGAAAGATGTACTTTTTGAAGTACTCAAAGAAGGATGGCAGTCAACTGCTCAGGAATATCTGCACAAACTCATTGAAAGCATCCCATGATGTGAATTAGTACTGAAATCCAAGGGAATGCCAACTGAGCATTAACTTGTGAAACTGATGTGTTATTTTTATGCTCGATTACTCCAGGATGATATCCCATCCTAACATATAACATTTGTTGAGAAAGTCATCAGATAGATATTTTGAGTTTTAGAATGGTTATTTACAGGTGTGTGTGTAATGGAGCATTTGCAACAATTGAAAGATGTGAGTGACAACACTGATTTAGTATATAAGCAATATTTCAGCAAATAGAAAATACAGAAGGTTATTATTTTATATTCTAGCTTATTAATAAGAGTAATTTGAGTTCTTAATTTGTATAAAACTGTGAACTTATTCTGACATCAAAAACATTAATTTCAGCCAATACTGTATTTAACATACATGTTTAAGTTTTTGAATATTTACTTTAAGAAATTAAATAATATATATATTATAATTATAATCTACAGTTTGATACCATAATTAATAAAAGTAATTCATTAATTTTGAATGAGAGTTAGCAAATGCAATGACATGGTTTGATCCATGATCTTGTATGAAAAGTTAATTTATCTCTTCATTACCTAAGGCATTTTAATAAATTACATAATTCAGTAATTAAGTTTTACCATCTGATGATGCATTATCTGAATTTATCAGCAGAGATCTGGCTATCATAATTTTTACATTCATTAGTGTTGTCTTTATTCAGAATAAAGTCATTAAGTATTTTCAGAGTTAGAAACATACATTAACTGTTATGGCATACCACCGTCATTGGAATCACACCCATTATCTAGGTAGTATCAGTGAATTTTGTGGTTTTATTTGAACTTGTAAAAAAATCTTTTGCATTATAACATCTATTTACTTGCTTTTAAATTTTATTATACTTTATTATTATATCTTGGCACAGACTGCTATGATATACAGTCATTTATATGCAACTAACACAAGTACATACACTAACCAGACCAATTTTTACTTTTACATACACATATTTGCTTGTGTTTTTACAATGAAAAACAGGATGCAAAATTTTTATATAATTAAAGCTTGCCTAAACAGTTAATTCTAATTTCTAGTTTTTGTCAGGGGGTTTCTGAAAGATTTGTTTTTCCTTCTATTTTTTAATATCTGAATATCCAACCCTTTCTTTACTTTATCTGGATCCACTAATCAAACATTAAAAATGTGTAAAGCATATTACACATTCTTACCAAATTATGGGTAATCAGGTATGTTACTTAAATATTATAAAATTATTTAATAAAAAAAAGCTTCACTTAAATAATAAATATTCGCACTAATTTATACAATACAAGAAATTATACATCTGATAGACTGTATGTTTCTTTAAAACAAGTTTTCCATCAGATTTATATTTACAAATGATAATTTTGAGGATTAGTAAAAGTGAAAAAATAAAATGTGAATTTTAAACAGTGCAGCAAAACAAATTTCATAGCTGTATATTTTCAAAGCTAAAGCACTAACATCTCAATCAGTTTTACAAGTACTAACAGATATGAATTAATAAAACAATAAATTCAATACTGCAATCTATATATTTACACAAAACTGAAAAAGAGCAAAAACTCCTACTTTACTGGCTCAGTCAGAAAATGGTCATTGCCTCAAATATTTCTTTCAAATGAAATTTTTAAGGGTGTATAACTTTCTGCTAATTTTGTTTTAACACTATATCATTCTGTTTGGAATCTCAAGTTTACATTAAGTTAAAAACAGAATAGGGTATAAAGCAGGTAGATTTCATTTCACGTAACAGTAAAGAAAGTTTTGACATTACTAGTGAGGCAAGAAGGTCAAGTTAATGATTATAGCTCTTGCCAATTTGGAACTAGTTTTTCAGTGATTTATATATATATATATATAATACATCACATATATATATAATACACTGAAATAATCACTTTGGTTCCTACCATCAATAACACTTTACAAAGAGAGAATGGATGTGTAAACATTATTTCAAAATTTAGCATTAATTTAAACAAACCCTGTTTTTGGATGGGACTGCAAGACAGCAAAATTCCTTCCTTTTGAATCACAAGAGATGGAGACTGCTCGATGGATATGAGGTAATCTTTTCACACGGAGTAATTCACACTCCTCCTTCTCTAAAAACTGAACGAGTGGTGTCGATGAACTGTTTACTTTGGTTCCAGCAACATTAGTTATGCCACCTTCTGAGGTCTTGCGCTGATGCTCCCTTCCTCCAATAATATTACCTAGGAAGGCTTCTCCATCTTTGGTTGTCATGGCAATATTAAAATGATTGATCTGAACATCAGAGATAAGTAACTGTCGTCCAATAGTAAATAAGCATCTAGTCAGAACTGGAGCAGATTCCTTCCAGATGTAGATCTGAAACATGAATAAAACACTCAGTTGCTTTAAAACCCCACTATAAATCTGTTGTGGTCCTACATTCATCTTTACTTCAATAAAATGTTTTGAGCTTCACTGAAATGCAAATAACTGTATACTGATGAGTCCATTTTGGTTTTAACTTATTATTCAATAATGTTTCTTTTATAGAGGACTTAAAGAAAAGCTTATATATAAAAATAACGTTAGTGAGTAAAAAATGTTAAAAAAGATGATACTGGTAAATCAGAATGATGCACATGTATACAAGTTGAAAAACTAATGTTACAGGCATTTATTTAATTATGTAATAGCTCTATTTAGCTCAAAAAAATATTTCAACATTAAAACTATTGTAAAATTAAAGAGTTAAGTGAAAACAACAACAGGAGATAATTAAATACCCAGGATTAGATACCAGGGTAACATTTCTTTAGAAAGATATAATCTGAAGATACTAGAAGAAACCTAAATTATTTTTAAAACAAGCAAAAAATTAATAGATGCAACAATTTATACTCTAATAAAGTCCTGAAACTTGATGCAGTGTACGTAGAGCTTGTGTATTTTTTTAGAGCAAAGCCCATATTGGGTTATCTACTGAGTCCACTGAGGGGCATTAAACCCCTGATTTTATTGTTGTACATCCACAGACTTACCACTGTACTAGCGGGTGATGGTGTATGTACATCAAAACACATACACCTTCATACTTTATTATTTTTATTACAAAAAGTGTTTGAAGCTATTATGTTTCTGGTAAAAATCTAGCACAACTGATTTTTAAGGTGATGAAGCTTTCATATGGAGTTGGTATGGATATTTATTGACCAGTACAAGTATATCTACAAACACAGTTTTAAATAAACTCTGGAGAATAAACCAGTTTCTTTATTTTAACACAGTATTAATAAAAAGTATATAGTAATGTTAAATATATAGTGTAATCAGAAGTATAATTCATTTCCATTCAAGTGATTTAAATATTACAATTAAGATAAAATAATGTGTTCAGCTTGTTTATCACCTTTCCAGATTTGGTCAACAGGATAACTCTTAATTCCAGACCCCCACCAGCAGTTACTCCAGCTACATCACAGCGAGCATCCAAATGACCTCCAACAATGGACAACTTCTGAATCTCTAACTGTCTATAAATTAAGAACTGATCTAAGTAAACAACATAAGGAAACATTATATATCTACATTTTTGATAATGTAACTAGTTAAATACTTAAATTAACATTAAATAATTTTCTTCCTAATAATTAATAAAGAAAGTCATTTTTTACTTCAATATTTATCACTTGCATATAAAATTTTAAATATTTTTATACATGAAGCATATTACGAAAATCTAGATCAACTCTGTTTAACTTGCAAGTGGAATACAGTAAATTAAACTACACAGCTTGTACTCAACAATAAGAAGTTAAGAAATTCTATAAATAATAACTACAATGTTACATGATTACAGAATTTACTTTATCTACATATTAATGACTCACAATAACTTGTTTTGAACAAAATACTATTACACAAGATAAACTGTTGCTTTGGTATTATGTTTGTTTACAGCACATACTTTATTTTTGAATGATGCGAAACCTTGTTCCACATAATTTTGCTTGCTGTTTAATGTATTACCTGATTGATTGATTAATTGATTGATTTAGTGTTTTTATGGCACAAAGGAGCTAGGCTATCTGTGCCAAATGTCCAGTAAAAAGGTAAAAATAAATTAAATGTAGTAAAATACACAAAAGGAAATGAAGGTAAAACATCATTGAAAAACAGAAAAAGCATAAAATTAATATTGACACCTACTTTATAATAGTAAGAGAGAAAGAGTAAAAGAAATTGTAAAGTAC
Organism: Carcinoscorpius rotundicauda; assembly: GCA_011833715.1. Classification (NCBI taxonomy): domain Eukaryota; kingdom Metazoa; phylum Arthropoda; class Merostomata; order Xiphosura; family Limulidae; genus Carcinoscorpius; species Carcinoscorpius rotundicauda. The sequence goes on along the minus strand of CM022393.1, from coordinate 89,270,082 downwards.
TTACTCTAGCAAAATGGTAATGATCATAACCCGCCAGGAAGACTAACAGGTAAGATCAAGAACTACTGTCAGTCACCTGAAGTTGGCCTTTCCAGTCCTGGTTCCGGGTTATGTGTCATAGCAGCCATTATCAAAATGTAAAATAATAGAAGTTTTAAAAGACATATAGCAAAATTGTAATAATGAGTAGCCAAATGTCCAGTAAAAAGGTAAAAGTAAAGTAAATGTAGTAAAATTTGTGAAAGTAAACAAAGATAAAAACAAAACAGCAATTAAAAACAGGAAACTGCATAAAACAGATGTTGACATCCAGTCTATAAAGTTGTAAAGGACTTCTGTAGCAGAATGGTAATGATCATAACTTGACAGGAAGACTAACAGGCAAGTACCAGAACTACTGTCAGTCATCTGAAGTTGGTCTTTCCAGTCCTGGTTCCAGGTTATGTGTCATTATGGCCAGTACCAAAGGGTAAAGTAATAAAAGTTTAAAAGACATCCAGTAAATTGGAATAACAACTCGCCAGGATGCCTAACAGGTGGTTCAAATGGGTAGTTCAAACAGCAGTGTCAGTCACCTGAAGTTGGCCTTTTCAGTCCTGGTGTCGAGTTATTTAATGTTCTGGCCATTTTCCAATGCCAAATTGAACTAGAGAGAATGAAACTGTGAAAAGGGAACCACAATTAAAAAGGTGTAATGAATAAATATCCAACACTTAAATGAGATTAAAAAGGTTAATGGCTATTAACAAACTAAAAACTTTATCAAGGTGGACAGTGTCACCATCACCAATAACACCATCCAATGTTACAGATAAACCCTGGGAAAAACATGTTTAAAATAGTGCTGTCGTTGAGAGTCGTAATGATGGCAAGAAAGTAAAATGTGGCTGATAGTGGTCTGAGTGTTATACAAACTACACACTAGTGCATCATTTCCAGATAAAAGAAAACAATGAGTTAAAAAACTGTGACCAATGCATGTTCACCTCTTTCCTTTTGAATTGACTGTCTCTTTGACTATTATTGTCCCTTTACACTGGTGGAACTGAAAATGACCCTTCATCGGTCTGGCAGTGCATCTGTTGGACCTGATGATGTACACTGACATGCTGCACCATTTATCTCCTACTTCTCTTGATGTCCTTCTACTTGTCTTTAACTGGATCTGGCAGGAGAATGTTTTTCCTCATGCCTGGTGCCACACTATTATTTTACCTTTCTTTAGGCCAGAGAAAGATCCCAAGATTCCTTCAAACTACTGACCAATTGCTTTGACGAGCTGTCTCTGTAATGTAAGACCTTAGAAAGGATGGTTAATCCTTGTCTTGTTTGGTTCCTTGAATCAAACAACCTCCTCTCGCCCACACAGCAAGCCATGTAAACTCACACTCTATCATCTATGTTCCAAAAAACCACTGGAAGATTATCTGCCTCATGATTATTGCTCTATAAGCATGTCCATTCCAGACTGTACTGCCCACAGACTACATGGGTGTAAAGCAAAAGGGGATAGTTGCTATGCATTGAGTAAATAACTTGACATGGGCTGCTTTACAAAAAGGGTTTCATAGTCACCCATTGCACTGTCTCCAGTTATGACATTCCTCAGAACTCTCCAATGCATTCTCATCCTTCTCCTTCAAAAGGAATATGAGAGTCCTTACCACTTTCCAGTTTCAAACCACTGGTGTGGGTGACTATGGAAGCTCCCTCTTGAATTGGTTGCTTAAAAATTGACGATAACCACTCAGTTGGTGGTGCTCTACAAGTATATGAGCAATGTGGCTTCCTAAAGCTATTTACACACTTGCTGGAGTTGATCCCTCACCTTACTGGATGACATGGCCTCTTTACAGTATTTACACATTCAACAATATTCACAACCACTGGAGTTGATCCACCACCTTACAAGATGGCGTGATCTCTTCATACCATTTCACAGTATCATGGAACTGATTTGTCACTTTTCTGATTGACTAGACCTCCTTTTGCACATTCCATATCAACTGGAGTTAATCAATTGCAAATGCAGTTCACCTATTTTGTTTGTTTGAATGTCCTACCTTCATGTGGACATTGGTTCCCAACATTAAGGTGTTGGATTAAAATGAACCAATTAACACAAGTCCTTGCACAAGTTGAATCCAGCTTTTTGAAGTCAGATGGCCAGTCCCAGATTGCTGTAGGATGCGAATCCTTATGTAGTATCCAGTAATTGGAGTAGGTCTTAATCCTTGATTATTGGGTTGAAAGTGAAAATGATATGATTGTCATACTACCCTTGCATGGATGTCAGTACTTCATAGAAGAGGATTTGAATGTAGTTAACTTTCTAAGTACAGTCCAAAATACCCTCTCTACTGTCTTATGATTTCTGCTCTGGTGTTACAAATTACTCACATGGGTGAGGAGTTCACCTAGTTCAGAAGTGGTGGTTTTCTTCTTCTCAATCTTCTGATCTCTTAGGTTAGGGGTATTCTTTGGACACCAGCCCTTCTCTTTCTTAATGTGGGATTCTAGCTAATCTTCTTAGAGGAGGTAAGTACTGTGTCGGAAATTATAATTTTCTTATACTGTAAATGTATTTCTGACAGGCACTTATCTCTTCAAACATTTTCTACCATTTCTGCCCCCTTCTCTGGTACTCACATCTCTGCCAAACTTTGAAGAGATGGTTTGATAGAAGAGTGTAGAGGGAGTGGCATGCATCATATATATGAGTATGTATGCTTCTTTTGGTTAATAGATGATTTGACACACTGGAATTTGCATGTTTCAGTGAGGGGGCAGGTGCATTACTTGTGGAAAGCATATAGAAAAAGTTCATGTGTAGATGGCAGCACTGAAGACAAATAGCTAATCTTGTAAGTGGAGGTAAGTACCTATTGGAAATACATTTCAGTGTAGGAAAGTTATTAAAAAATGCATAGCTCTATTATCATTTACCTTTTTGAGTACCTTTTTGTAACACTAAGTAAACATTTTAACAAGAGGTGTGTTGTTTGCAGATATTTTAATATTTGATACTTAAATCATGTTATTGTATTGTAAAAGAAACTAATTACGTAATGTTTCTACGAAAAGTGACAGCTAATAACCCCTTGGTGTGGATTCCTGCACGTGGTGAGGGGACCTCCCAGGGAAGGTTCTGTCTGGTTACCTTCTTTGGGATCTAAACATCCACCCACGTGTTTGCTGTGCGTGGCGACCCTTGAATGAGAGGAGAGAATCTTGGTGTTTCAGGGGTCCAACCCTAACGCACCACTTTGGCCTTTAATTCCTATAGACGGGCAGCCTTTGGGTGACTGCCCCCTTGGGTTAATCAGCTGCTCCACTTGGGCTAGAGTCAACGGGTGTTGTGGACATTGTGCCTGATGCTGGTATATGGGTATAGTGCTCACAAAACCCTGACATTGCTGCATTGTCCTTGCATGACATTGTATTGCGTTCCCTCACAGGGCTCCATGGTGGGTGGTGTCAGTGGGTACTGAAATTTTTCTTTTTTCCTATGAATCCTCCTTCAAAAAATTTAAATAAAATAGTGAAAAAAAATCAATAGGTAAGCAACCAAGTCTTGAAGACTCTGAGGAGCAATCTTCAACATCTATAACATATGTAACTCATTTTCTTATATTACATTCTCTTTCAGAAAAACCCTTAGGGCAATTGTCCCCCCCTTTTTTTTTTATTCAAAAGGGACTAGAGGGTCTTTGCTGGCTCTCCAAAGTCAATAAAGAAGCTTCGATCTGGAGACATTAGTTGAAACATCCACAACCAACCACAGTGAACTCTTGAATTCAATGGCAATTGGGGATATACCTATTGAGGTTACACCTCATGCTACTTTGAATTCTTCACAAGGAGTTATTGTTGAGAGGGATTTGAAGAACATCCCCGAGTCAGAGATTTTTGCTGGTCTCTCCACTCAAGGAGTTTCTGCAGGGAGGCACATCTCCACTCACAAAGATGGAGTTACACTGCCAACAAATACCCTCGTTTTGACATTTACATCATCACATGCACCTACCACAATCAAGGCAGGTTATCTAACTTGCAGGCTACAGCCATACATTTCAAACCCTCTCCGATGTTTCCAATGTTAGAGGTTTGGCCACTCAAAGACACCATGTCGTGGTTTCCTGACATGTGCTCATTATGGTGGCAAGGACCACGATGCCTATGAATGTGACATGGACCCACATTGCATAAACTGCAATGGTTCTCACCCTTCCTACTTTCATTCTTGCCCAAAATGGTTGGAGGAAAAAGAGGTGCAGCATTTAGAAACGACTCATAGCATTAGTTATCCTGAGGCTCGGAAATTGCTGCCCGCCACTCCATCTGGGACATATGCTGCTGCACTTTGTTCCACAACTACAATGGGAGTGCAGACAGATCTCTCTGTGCCTCCAAGAGAATCATTTTCAAAACAAATGAAAACCTTTTGACTTCCATGGTTAAAAAGGTTGATGAATCGACTTCCACACCCATCTCTGTTCCTCCCATACATTCCAACAAATGCCAAGATCCACATCCTTCAGTTTCAAATACAGGCATTTCTTCTGATATATCTTTTTCTCCCACCCCCCAAGAGGCAAAACAATCATTCCTTTGCATCCTCAGTCACTGGAATCCCCTTCCAATAACAAAGACCTGCCCAATCAAACCGGGGCAGGATCCATGGAGGTTTATAGACCTCCTCCAACTAAGGACAGTGCAGAAAAAAAACGTGGTCGTAAACAGAAGGGTTCTCCAGCCACTTCGCTTACCTGTCATTAAAAATGGCTACCTTCACACAATGGAACTGTTGAAGTTTACGTTCTAATCTGGATGATATCAAAACACTGATTGCTTCCTACCATCCTGTATGTCTCTCCTTACAAGAAGCATTTCTAAAACCTGCTGATACAGTCACCATTCGGCAGTTTTCTCTGTACAGAAATGACAAGTGGTGTGATGGACGAGTACATGGAGGGGTGACACTATTGGTTGATCAGCATGTGCCCACCCTGTCTTTGTCACTCAACACACCCTTGGAGGCCGCAGCTATCCGTGTTTCCTTGGGTCATACCATCACTGTTTCTTTTCTCTTCCTGTCCCCTTGAGATACATATGATCAATCAGACCTTGATGCTCTCATTGAACAGTTGCCGTTTCCCTTTCTACTACTGGGGGGACTTTAATGGACATCATCCCCTCTGGGGAAGTGCTGTTATTCTTGGAAGGGGTTGCTCTGTAGAGCATATGCTCTCTGATCACAATCTTTCTCTTTTCAATTCTGGTTCTTCCACTTATTTTCACGCACCTAGTCAGTCCTTTACTGCTATTGATCTCAGTTTGCTCTCCTTCATATTCTCCCATTTTTCATGGAGGGTTGACAATAATCCACTCAGCAGTGATCATTTTCCTATACTTTTCAGAGAGATTGGCTGTGGTCGATACCACCCAATCTGCATGCCCCAGTAGAAGCTGGATCAGGCAGACTAGTCCACTTTCACTGCTGTCGCAGAACTTGATCCTGCCATCGTGAATCAGCCATCAATAGATGACTGTGTGGCAGCAGTAACTGGCTGTATTATACAAGCAGCTTCTCAGTGTATTCCTAAAAACTCAACACGTTTTCCCTGACATCCTTGTCTGTGGTGGATTCCTGCTTACCACTTAGCACGGAAGACTCAAAAACGGGCCTGGAATACTTTTCGTAGATATCCCACACTTTCGAAATGTGTTGCTTTCCAATGGGCCCATGCACATGCTAGGTGGGTAAGATGTCAAAGCCAGAAGAAATCTTGGATTTAGTTCACGACTAGCATATCTTCTATCACCAGTTCCTAGGTCATATGGGACAGGATTCAAAAGGTCAGTGGGCACTACAATTCTGTCCCCCCTCTTGATCTTACAAAATCCTGACATAAATAATTATGCGATGTAATGAAGATAGTGGGAGACAAACGTATTGGGCAATAGAAGGCTACTCAGCAGGAAACATCATGTCAGACAACTAACAAAATCTTCCACCATTGCTGCAAGAATAATGAGTGGAAAGAATTAACATGGAGGCAATTATGTGTGCAACCAAAACTTCTCATTAAAGACCGGAGAAAATCAGTCATGAAAACTGAGAATGGAGGATCAAGGTTAATGGAGAAGGCAGGGAAACAGTGGAAGACAGATGAGTGCATAAAGATAAGTAAACACTGTATCCAATGAAGCAATCAGATGGAAAAGTTCACACAAACATATGTGCGAGACCAATCCTGGCTGAAGGCATCAATAACCAGAACCCTTCGATGAAGTATATAACCAAAATAGAATAACCGTGTTTCGATAACCATGGCAAATGCATCTAATTGGGTAAACTCCCTCAAAGGTAATGATCCTTGAAAACAAGTGGACACCACTCCATGCCAGATGTGAAAGACAATTTGCCACTGGATTGAAAGAACTCAGCACAACATGCAATAAAATTAGAGTGATGTGTATGGGTCCAATATGGAAATCCCTGGGCTTGTTGTCTCATTTGTGGATCAAACCAACCACTGTGGAGCCATCTGGAAAAAAAAAAGCCATCAGATGGTAACAGGCAAGAACCTCTAATGTAAGCAACCAGTCCCTAGAGTAACTGCAGAAAGTAGGTGGCGAGTATGAGTAGTTAACTCTTGCTCAGAATGAGCTTAAAATAGACATGTCAATGTAGTAATGGAAACTTAACCCCTAAGCCTGAAAATGAAGAGTAAAAGCACATACGATGTGACAAAGCATCTATGGAGCTAAGACATGTCAGAAATAGGTAAACCACTCAGCGAAGGACAAACCAAAGAGAAGGTTTAAACCAAAGTACCAACAGGGTTTCGAAGTAGGCATTGTGACATCCATTATTGATACCTAACACCAGATGAAAATGCCCACCTCAAGATAAAAAATGGGAAGAAAAAACCCCAGAGGGATGTTGAACCAGTTTGATTGCTTAATGCAAGGTAAATCCTGAACTGCCTCTGACAGATGCAAACATGTCATGAGATCTCAAGGAGGAAAGAAAATTGGTAATAAAAGACAGGAAGAGGAAGGAAACTGGATAATGAAACCTTATGAAAGAGCTCTTAACACCCATTGATTGCCAATGAAGGGAAGCCAGTGTGGTAGAAACATTGGCAGTTGAGCTCTCACAGGACTTGAACCCTCAGAGTAACATTGATACCAGTTGTGACAGGTTGTATTCCATTGCGGAAATATATGAAAAGAAGTACGCAAAATTGAAGAAATGTGAAAGTGTTGAGAAGAACAAGTGGCATACAATGTTTTATCAGAAATAAACAGGCTACAAAAGTTGAAAAAGTAAACCGTCTTTATAATGACCTCATTCATGGTTTGATATTATGAGGAATTGGAGGAAATATATGGTCTCAGAAAAAAACACAAGAACCTGAGATACACAGAAGGTAAAATGACCCTAGTCAAAACTTAGTCCCTACCTAGAAGGTCCCAACAAAAACACGTGGCCAGAGTTAAGGATAAAGTACACATTTAAAGTATCTCAAAATTGTAGTTAACTAAAGTATATTCTCAACAAAAGAGAGAGAGAACATACAAACGTTATGCTATTTTCAACTATTAACATTTAAAATTCATCACCACCTAACAATTATATTCTCTGAAACTCAGAACTACTCATTTCCAGTGTTTTGAATAAGTAATCATTACACAGTGGGAATGTAGTAGGTAGCAGCATCAATTGATGATGGTCACTGTTTAAAGGTTAATCTAATTTAGGCCCAAGTGTAATTATAGCATAATATTTTTTATTTAAGTAATAAAGATTAACTTTTTATATAATATATACTGTTTAAAAATATACTTTCTAGCCTCTCTTTATTAAGACCATATTGTTTCTCAGCTGAATGGTGCTAAATGTTCATTCTAATAGAGATATAAACATGGGTGAAAAGATGATGCTTTATGGATGTCAATAAAGACTTTTGTGAGAAAATGATGTTACATGAATGTGAATGAGTGAAAAGATTAGTTGTGGCAGGTGGTATTCCAATGAGGAAATCTATGAAAAGAAGTACTCAGAACTGAATGTATGAGGAAGTGTTTAGAGAAGAATAGGTGGTGTAAAAGGTTCCAACAGAGATAAACCATCATGGATGTGAATGAAAACTTGTGTAAAAAGATGCTACATGGATGTCTCAGTAAAATATTTCCACTTCCAAAGTTCCTAGAAATATGAATTTATATCTGGAATCTCTGTTATGGATGTGTTAAATATAACACTTTATTGCACTTTAACTTAAACTTTTACATCAAAGAAGTACCATAAAAATGTATGTTTGGAAAAAAAATAAAAGCTTCAAAAGTCAAGTTTTATATAATACTTTTACAAATCTTCCAAAAGGGTGATATATGTTAACACATAAGCTATTTCCTGTTATTTACCTACCATTTATGTGTCAGTTTCTTTTAAAACATCTCCGTTTTGTAATCATCTCGGAAAGAGAGAGGAAGAGAGAAAAGATCATAATGCTGGTGAATAATTATTCCTATAAGCATCATATTACAACAGAGTTGTAATTGATACTGATTGCAAATTTGCAATAACTATTATCAGTGTTGACTGAAACTCTTAAACAGCAGCAGCTGAGGAAAAACAGTGACTATAACGGAATTGTTAGAGACAAACCTCTCATATGAGGCATTTATAAATGTTGTGATGATAGTGTTCAGAAAGAAGTACTACTTTAAAAAAATATTCTTAGCTAATTCTATACAAAAGAGAATCTCAGGACAAATCTGTGAAACAACACTTCAGCATTTGATTAATGAAGTACACTAATTTTATCTCGGCCTACAAATAATGGGCATGTTAAAATTACCTCAAACAGTTATAAAGAATAGCGATATAGTGCAATAATAACAAATATTTGTAAACGCAGCAATTCTTAAACAATTTATAACAGCTTTTTTTGCAAGTTATTTTTACATGTGTGATATTTGTTAACCCTTAAATGGCAGCCATCAACTGACACTGCTGCCTACAACATTCCTACTGTTTAAGGGTTAAAGAAACATCTTTCTAGAACTTTTAAAAACTGAGCATAGTTTCTAACAACTTCACTCATTCAAAATAGAGTCAGCTGTCAGGAAAAGATTAACCAGTCACATGATTATGATGTTTAATTAAAATGCTTTAAATTTCACATTTTACATTATTTAACATTAATACAATCTTAATAAGCTTTGAAACAACTTTGTTTTTCCCTCACAGACTCAGCTTTCTACTACAGTCTAATAACATACAGCATTGTGTGAACTTCTATCATGAATATGTAAAATGACGTACCTTGACGCAATTTTCCGGCATTGATACTCGTGAAGTACGTAAACATCACCCTTTCTAGTAGCACATACTATGGCACCATCACTGGCTGCAACATGTGTTATTTGTACATTCTGGTGGTCCAGACCAGCTACCTGTCGAGGTGATATCTGGGTTTTATCACCTTTTGGATGTCCTAACAAAAAGAAAGAATACCATTTTGTGTGTTTTTATAGAGCTTGCAAAATCTCATTTAACCTTTTCTACATTAAATATAAAAAAACAAAACAGGAAAATAATTTAACTATTTTTGATAAGGTGATTAAAATTACTTAAAACAATACACTTGCTCTTTGTGATTACAGTAAGAACTTTTACATGTTATATACATAGCTTGTGTGACTGAATAAAATTACTCACTTGAATTAAAAAGAATATTCACTTAATTGTCCAAAATACTTCTGGTTGTGTTATGAATATATCCACGACTCATTATAAGAATATTAACATTCAATTGTTTGTAGTGATAAATTCTAAATTTCAATGCTGTTACAAATGTTATCTTCCTGTTTCATCCTTTAAGTTTTAGTTTTATCAAAGAAAATCTTTCACAGCTTAAGAATTCATCATTTGCATCATTTCTTTCCATTTGGCTAAAACAACCTGTTTTATTAAGACAAAAGTGTTGTTCACAGAAAGAGTAATAATCACAACAGTTGAAACTGTAAAATTCATAATTATTGAACAAGTATTTATAATATGAAGACAAGACTCCAAGTTTATGTCAATAATATAAATAATGTACAGAAAAATGGTGGCTTGAAGAGTCATCTAAAAATTACTATACTTAAACTGCTCAGTGGAAAAACACTTCAGTGTAACACAAAATGGATACTTCTCAATGAACAGTAAGTTAAAATTAAACAACTTAAGAAAAGAATAGTTTATACCTAAACTATAATTTATATTTACAAGCTTTTTCTCTGTTAAGCATCCACAGGTATTGATATATATGCATATTAACTGCTTAATATTAACCTTTATGAAAACAAATTAAAGCGGAATGAAGACATTCAATCACTTTGAAAACAAGGTTTCAAATGTAGCTTGAACAATGTGATTGAAACTTTTGATTAAAGAGGGTAAAAAGTCATGATAAACTCAGTATTCTTTCTGAACAAAGATATGCATGAAATATGAAGCAATAAAATCAGATCATTAAATATTACCAATCAAATAGGGTATTGTTTTATCTATTGGGAATTAATATGGGAGATGGGGACTGACTCTACCTCAATATGGGTTGATCTTTATCTACTAAATTGTAGCTACCAAGGGGATGGGGAAACAAAAAAGTTTACCATTGAAAATAAGTGTATGAATAGAAATAATACAGGTTGTTTAAGAAACTTCATATTCCTTTCAAAATATATAAATATGCAGTTTGCTGGTAAGTTTTATCAGGACAATTATTTTTTAATGTAATTGTAAGCTCATAAATATGATATGAGAAACGTCAAGGCTTACAGTGTAAAAGTATAATTCTTTAGAGCAGGTACATCTCCTTCAAACTGATATAATAACTGACATAATTGAAAGTGTAAATCGTAAACTCTTACCTCTGAATAAATAACAAAACAAACTAGTGTAAAGGCCACAGTTCTAACAAGTTAATAAGGTCATGCAAATACTTGATAGAGTGCTCACAAATGAGTACTTAGCACTTGTCCAAGATAGAAAAATAAAATCCATAGAGAAGAGAAAAATATCTTACCTAACTGACCAGCATTCAACCCATAGGTAAACACTGCATCTTTCGTGTACAAAACAGAATGAAATCGGGCAGTGCAAACTCCTATAATTTCTCTTCCTTTAAGGAATTTTAAAGACAACTGACGGGGAGAGAGAACACGTTCTGGTGGGGGTGAGAGTCCAAGCTGGTGATGTGTGTTTAATCCACAGGTCCAAATCTGTATAATTTCAAAAAATAAAATTTCTCAGTTGATATTTTAAAAATATAGGAAATCATATTAAGAAATCAATGGGTTTTTTTTACATCTTAAAAATTGACACTTTTAACTTTTTCTAATCTTATATTACATGTTAGAAAGTTGTAAAACTATTTTAAAAGATATATTTAAAGACAAAGTTTAATACATTAAAAGCAACAAATTTATATCACCAAAAAGCCATTAATTTCCCATAGATGTTATGTTATGCATTAATATTTTATAAAACAATATTTTGATCAGATTGCTAATTTACTATTTACTTTTAAGAATAAAGTTGAACATTGTTAGCTTAATGCCTGGATTAAATTTTCTCAGCACAAGTCCTTCTGGAACATTCCACATTCTGATTGATTCTTCCATCTGCACCCAATGAATGTCTAGATACTGAGTACCATGACAGTACCATTTATTTTTTGTATTTACTATGGCCTGTGACACATTTCTGTGGTCAATGAATGTCCATAGCTTCCACTTTAGGTGTTTACAGTTTAGTATATAACATCTAGGAAAAAACTTAAGTAATCTAAATTGACCAAACCTCATGAGGTATTAGTGACTACAGTTAAAAGTACTGATAACAATGTTTTAATTGTTTGTATGCAAAAACAGCTTGTTCGGGTTGAGAAAAAATTTTACATACAAAAAAATATTTTCTCAACCCAAACGAGCCATTTTTGCATATAAATTTCTCAACAAGTGGGTTTCTCGACATCACTAATGTTTTAATTGTTTTAAATGCAAATATTATATTCACTTAGCTCTACTCATTAGCAGGTTGGTTTTTCATTTTTGCAAGTGCCATTTTTTAAAAAAAATCAAAGTCATGAATAATGAATTCAATAATATGATCACAAATATCTCAAGTGCTGTGTTATGCAAGGAAATGCAAACAAGTACAATCCCACGCAGTTTTGGCAAGAGGAACCATTACAAAAACAATAAGCTTTCCTATTAAAGTGGTATCACATTGTAGTTATAGTAAAGGAGAAATTACAAAAACAGTATGCATTCCTATCAAAGTTGTATCATTTTCTAGTTTGGTTAAAGGACCCACTACAAACAAATAAGCTGTCCTGTCACAATTGCATAAGATTTTAGTTGTGGAAAAAGATCTATTACAATACAGTATTCTGTACTTTTAAATAGGAATAAAAATGGTGTTTGAGACGCAACTAAAATCTTTCTAAAAGTAATTTGATTTGTTTTTCCATAACTGTCTGTTTTCTAAGACTATGAACTTCATTCAACAAACATTCAAGATAGGACATATACATAAAATGAATAGAGCTACCACAAAATAAAATGTATTAAGCTTATGACATGGATCAGGTTCAAAATCAAATGTCTTGAACAAATAAAGATACATATTTATTTTAAAAACATACACTAATAACAAACGTGCTTTTCTGTGAGAGTAAGAAAGAAATACTAGCTTAACAAAAGCAAACTTCATGTTACAATAAGGTTATATATATTTCTTTGAAACAAATAAGGCTTAAACTAAAATTCAGTAATATTTTGTTATAGCAATTGCATTAAGAGATATTCACGTCTGGTAAGTTGGTCGTATAATTATCTCACCAACCTATGTGAGATAAGTAAACTTACCAGACCCCCATCTGACAGGAGTACCAAATGGTCTTGACCAGCAGACACTTCTGTAAAATGCATTTCTCCAACCCCATGCAAAGCAGATGGTGTTAATGCTGTCTGTTCAGAATTCTGACCAAGTCTGCCACCATGACCATGACCACATGTAAATACTTTTCCTCTTGTGCTTAGAAAAGCTGTATGAAATTTACACATAACCACCTGAAACATAGAGAAAACAGTAATATGACAGTAAGACCAAGTTTACAATATCTCAAAGCAAGTAATGTCAAACATTAATGTGTAATAGTTTTTGTTACATTTCAAACTTACCTACAAAAGTAATGTAGCTAATTCTCTAATAAATGTTATTCTGTTGCAAAATGAGGTTTTTCTCTTTATTCAATCTTACTTCTTATAGAAAATACCTGCAGTTCTTACATTCTCACCTGTTTAATGTAAATTGAGTCTCTGCGGAAGTTTTCCAAAATTTCTGGGTAAGTCCTACCCTGGCCATTTCCCACACCAAGGTTAAAGTTTGTGTTAGATCCCCATACATAAACTTCTGATAAATCTATTACAAGAGTATTAAATGAAAATCTGTCAGGAAAACTTTAGCATCAATGAAAATTCTGTACTTGTACATTATTTCTAGTTGCACCAAACAAACACTCATACATGCAAATATTAAAAATACTTCTACATAACTACTAATAATTACTGTTACAAGAATCTGATCTAAAACACCATAGGTATGAATAAAAGGTATAGCAAAAAATAAGCTTGTGTCTTAAAGAAATAAACTCAAAATTAGCAGCGAAACTGACAGCTACACTTATACCATTGACAACAATTTTACTGCAAACATTTTATTGATGGCATTACTTAGTTAGGACTTTTTTCTTTAATTTGTGGCATTAGGTGGGTAAAACAATGTGGCCTAGCAAACTTGTGAATGAATGTTTACTGTAAAAGTCTTACCAATACTAAAGTGTAACTACCAGCTTGAGTGCCAAGTTTGATTTAATTTCTTTAAGACATAGGCTCAATCTTTTTCTTGCCATACTTTTTCCCTCTTTTCCAAAACCTAAGGTGTTTTTTAATATAGGTATTATGGTTTTTTGTCAATACACACCAACAAACAGCAAGTGAGCAACTAACACTTGATACTAACCATGGAATTAATTGAAACAGACCTATATTTTCCAGAACCAATGTGATCCTTTAAAATATATGGTAGTATTTTAGACTCTCCAAAACAGTTTTCATAACTTCTTACATAATATTGTAATGGAAAATAGGTTAACAGTTTCTTATCACTCTCCACATTATTTATGCTAATTGCTTAAGTTAATATAATGTGATGCTAGACACTAATTAGGAGAATTTCATTAAATTTCACAAATATGTGCTTAAGAGTTGACACTGAATAAAGAATAATAACCATTCACCCATATGATTCTTTTGAAAATTTGAGTTAGAAGCTGCTAATCTAATTTCCTTGGCTGCTCTAAATCAACCACATTTTAGTTTGAATGACAAAAAAAACCTAAAAACGGCCTACCTTTACTCTGAGGTGAAAAGTTCAGAAAGATAGCTTATGACTTTCTGCACAGGTGCAAGGCACAATTTTGGTTATAACTGAGCAATTTTTGTTGAATAACTTATTATATTAAAAAGAAAAGAGGAGAAAGAATAAGTGTTTCAGTACAGTATGTAAGCAAGCTTCATATGCAACTTATGCAATTCAAAACTTGCTGACTGATTTATAGCTTTGCTGTGCAGGCTTGGTAGTTAAAAAAAACCCAACAACAACAAAAAACAAACAATAAAATTAAAGACGCCTGAGGAAGATTGGAATAAATAATTGTAATTATGTTAGAATTTATATATGTAAAAATAGCTGGCATGGATAGAGAAAACTCTACGTAGAGGAGCAAACAACGTTTTGAGCTTCTTTGGTCAAGATCAGGTTCAAAGAAAGAGGTAACTGACCAATAGCTGACCACATGTTTGAAGGGTGTTGTGTAACTGAGTGTAGGAATGTAGAAGGCATGCTTAGATGTTTGATTATATTTATTAATATAGGTATAAAGGTGTACCTTTTCATTGGTTTAATTTGGGCTTAAGTTGTTGTTTAAGTAAGGCTTCTTTATTTTTGTATTTATAAACGTTTGTTGCAGTCAATTTTCAAAGAAAGGAAGAAATGAACATTTCATTTTACTTCATAATTTTCTATTTTAGCTACAAATAATTTCACTACAATTAAAAGGTTAAAAAGAAAAAGGGTATAAAGTTTTATTCCCTTCTCCCCAAAAATCAAACAATATGTTGATATTAATTTAGGAGGTTCCAGGGGTTATTATAAAAGAAACACTAAAACTGAAAGATGAAAAAAATATTTTTATTCTAAACATATAAATCACCTTGCACTCAAACTAGTCCGAGTGTGAGAGTCTGACTACCTTTATAAATTCATAGACTTATATCCAATTCAAAACCTTTATTAGAAAAACTGATTTATTTTATTTTTGTTTCAGATAGACTTTACAAGAATACTTGAAGCTTAAATTTGGTAGTGTGGTGAAGAATAGTTCTTCAGTATGGAATCAGTTTAACAAATCAATGTTGTGCACTTAGGGTTAATTCAAACTCTTGGGTTTCAAGGCAACATTTCAACCAGGGATGTATCAGAAGTTACACATCAATCTACACTCAGTTATAATTAATAACCTGCAAGTTAAATACTCTTTGAATTTTCTGTCACAAATAGCAGCTTTAACTACAATTTTATTTGTGTCAAGTGTTAAACTGCAAATAAAATCATGTCATCACTCTGAACAGACACCATTCAAATGATACATACATCTATTTCAATAAATGAATAAAATCTCTAAATTTAAAATATCATTTTTTTTTCTTTTGTAGGTCAGAGAATTTTATTCTAAACTAACACACTTTTAACAATCTTTGACACTCCAAAATAAAGGTGTCAAAGGAAGGGAAATAATAATAGACCTGGAATTTCAATTATACTTTACAACAATAAAGTTTACCTGATGGTGTATACTCCACATAAGGAAGTCTGTCCTTCATGATTAGTTCCATAGGTATTAGTCCTTCATGGTCAGTAATACGTAGACTGGCTCCACTCTGATACAAGATCAATTATGTTCATAAACTCTGATAAATATTTAAATATTCTTCAAAATACAGTAAAAATATGTAGGATAAATAGTACATGAATACATTTATATTTTTTCTTAATAAAAAAACAATTTTTTTGATGATTTTAATTATTAGCAGGAATAAAAGTGATTAATACTACATTAGGATTACATAACTTGTTGCCATAAATAGCAACTTGAAAGGGGTTAGCAGTAGTTTTTTCCCACAGAATTTTAGTATGAAGCTTTCCTCCTAAAACCACAAGTGCAAATAATCAACCTTTTCTTTTGATAGTCAAAAGTAAACCAACATAAAACAAATGATTCTTTACTTTGAGAGTGAAGTGAATTGATAAAGAAAAATAACCAATCAGCTTGTTACTAAAACATATTAAAACAATAAAAACAATGAATTCTCACCCTGAAAATGAAATAGATTAAAAATAATAACTCAGATGTTTTTTTTTCATTCTGATACTTAAATTTAAACTCGCCATTCTACAAAAAGCAGAATTTAAGGAGAAAGCAATATGCATGGTGAGTACTCTGGTGATGTCCAATTTTATCCAGTATTATAGGTTCTATTGTGTATTGTTATGGAACTTTACAATAAACATACCCTCCACAAAATTCGTGCTGCAGACAATTGTCCATAGAACAAGCTACGATGTAAGGCAGTCCATCCTGACTCTTTGTCTCGTATATCTAATTCTGAGTGACACTTATTTATAAGCCATTCCACTACTTCCCATTTACCACAAGATGCAGCCACATGTAAGGCAGTTCTACCCCAGCAATCCATTGCCAAGGTAAAGTTATGACAGAGCCACCTAAAAAAAAGTAACAGTATTTTTAAGAAAAGTAAATGTGTGTGCAGGCCACTGAATTTAACTTTTTTACAAAGTGTTCAAAGTATTGAGCTTTTTGTTTTTTTACATTACATAACTGTCTCAAAGTCTTCAGTTCAACATCAGGTGATACTGGGAAAGGATAATCTCGGTTATGACAGAAAGATGGCTTCTACTGTCTTCACCTTAGAACCAGGAATTGGGAAGGAAAAGGGACTTCCGTTCCAAAAACTCAGGTCAGCAAATGCACTTTACAACCGTCATCAGCCACCTGGAAATCTGACATCCATGCAACAGTGAAAAAGTGGAACATGAATGTCAATTCTAGTCCAAACCATGCAACATTGTAAATGAATTATCTAGTCCACAGTAGGTGGAGGGTCAAAGCCAAACTACATGCACAAGTATTTAAGGTGACTGGGTCCAGGTCCAAAAACACACACCTTCAAGAATGTACATCAGTTTCTGAATATTACCTGACAGGAAATACCTTTAAAACTAAGTTGTTCTACATGTATCTAATTGCCAGATACCATTTATTATCTTTACTTAATTCTCTACTAATGGTTGTGTTCATTGGACCCATGAATCATACAGAATGTTTCAAAAATAATTTACAAACAAATGAAAATAAAAAACACAAGCAAGTACAGACTTTCTGATTTTAAGGTAAGTAAAACCAAGGACTTTTCTGGAAAAAAACAAATTAAGTAAAATATCTTTTTGTCAAACACAAGTACAATGTACTCTGAAATCACATCTAGACAAGCAAAAAAAATATGTTGATACCCAAGAAGTAATTAGTAATTAAGTACAGAAAGTAGACAAATGTTAATATAAACTCAAAAGGCCAATCAAGCTAAGCTTCAAGACAGAATGTATCTTTGAGCCCTCTAACAATAAAAAAATAGTTATGATAGTAAAATATACAGAGAAAAAAGTCATTTTCATTAGCTATTTTTGACAGATACATATATAGCTGGTATTTAAATCTTCCATGTTTGATAAAACACTGAAGAGTCTACTTCACATGTACAAAGTTAGTATTTAGTCCTATAAACATAAACAAGGAAAGAATGTTAAAATATTGGAGACCTGGTAATTCTATGGTAGTGGCAGCCAGTTACTAAATCAGTTATATAGAAAACAACAAAAGTATGAGAACCGAGCTATACTTTTCATTACTACAACGTAATTAGCATAGTAATTAATAGTAATTACCAAATTGTTGCAAGTAGCTTTAAAATAAGTTTTCTAAAAAGTACAAATGTTCTCAAGTCATTTTAAAATTTCTAGTTTAATTTGCTTACTTCAGACACTGTAATGACTTACATAAAGCAGGTTTCTCAAGTAGACCAATTTCTATTGATACTCATCTTATGAGCTTATACCCATCACAAGAGAAAGCAAAATGTAACAAATGTTTTGAAATGCACATCATAAAGATGCTTCAATATTTTCAAAACTTTCATGCAATACAGATTCATTTTTTCACTAGTAGTTCATGTTTTAAGGAACATACAGTGTAAACATAGCTACATCACAGAAACAAATTATAAGTAGCACAGACACAAAAACTGGAGTGGACAAATTCTGGTTCCAACACTGCTGAGATGTATGGGACAATTGTTAAATTTTACCTAACTAAATCCTGCTACTTCTAACAATTGTTTATTTTTGAATTTCACACGAAGCTATACGAGGGCTATCTGCACTAGTAATCCCTAATTTTGCAGAGTAAGACTGGAGAGAAAGCAGCTAGTCATCACCACCCACTGCCAACTCTTGTGTTACTCTTTAACCAACAAGTTGGATTGACCACTACATTATAATGTCCTCATGGCTAAAAGGGCAAGCATATTTGGTAGGACAGGGATTTGATCACATGACCCTTGGATTATGAGTCGAGCGCCTTAACCACCTGGCCATGTTGGGCTTCTTTAACAATTGAAATTGACCATAATAACTACAATAAAATTTTGATACCAAAGTTAAATTTCTGTTCAAGCTTCAAAAATAAATATAACTAGTTACTTTTACATGTAATTTAAACTTTTATTAGAGAAAGGAATTTCATTAGTTTAATATTAAGTCAACATCTCTGTAGGATACATGTTTTACTTCACAGCTGCAGTATGTCCTAGCATTTAACCTTTTAAAGGTAAGCTCAACATCAGCATAAATCTGGGATTGATGAACGTAAAAGCAATTATCCTTACCCTACATCCTATGTTTGTTTAACATGTTAACACAAAATTAAAGTTATATTTTACAACAGAAACAAAGAGATCAATATCAAACATTGGTGTTAAATCAATATTTCATGATATGACTATACACTTTCATTTTACTTTTATTAAAATTAACATCTCATACATGAAATTTATATCAGCTAGTAAATATTTCCATAATATGCTATGAGAATCAACTTAACATTATAAAAGTGTCTGCTGTTATAAACTTGAATAGCCTTTATACTGTTATAACGGAAACTGTAAAAAACAAAGGGGTTACCGGTTATGACCAGTTTAATCACTTCATAGATTAACTTTTATTTAAAATGTTTGCACATGGGCTAAAAAAAGTATTTTAAAGCTTTCTTTCAACTTGAAAACAAAATTACATTACCCAGTAGGTCAAGTTGTTTTCAATGATAGAATAATACGTAAACTGACTTGTGCTTCATAACAAAGGTTTTATTTAACAGCTTAGTGCAGTTTAAGCATAACTGTTCATGCATTATATCACCAGCTATACAAAAAACAACATACTAAAAAAAGACAAATGGAAGAGGAATGTTTTCACAATTAAACACATTAGAACTTAATATGATATTATACATAAAAAATAACTATTTTTTATAATCTTCAAATTATGCTTAACATCACTTGTTTGGCCTGTGTTACAACATTTATTGGCAAGGACTAAATGATCCTGTTAGTAATAATATTCAAGAGTGAAATTTAAAGTCAACTATAATAATATTACCTATAGTACGCTTGTACCTCTGCTGTAGTGCCTCTAATGGTGGCTGCCACAAGCTGTGCTCCATGTGTGTTAGAGCGACACCTTGATACGCAATCAGGTACATGTTTCACTTCTTGGTACTGATTCATGACGGAAATACTAAGGTTCAATCCAGAAAAAGGCACATTCTTGGTGTTATCCCTTTCAGTATCACAGAATAAAGCAACTGAAAGCACCAGAAAAGTTTCTACTCCACCAGTGAGTATCTGACATAGATTAGCTAGATTATCACAGTCACATAAAAATCTGTTGTTTATCAAAATCTGTATAGCAAACAGCTATAAAACTTTATCACACCATGTATAATGAACTAAGTGAATCACAACAGCTTGTACCACTGGTCAACACAGACAACTTCTAGAATTTCAATCTCCAGGTTATGGTCCTTCAGTGCAATTGGCTCCCCCACACAGTAGGGGTGCCTAAAACCTTTCCACTATTTTAGTTGCTCATGGTTGTTGAAGAACACCTGATGAAGAAAATGAATACTACAGAAATACATTTATACAAGGGCACTACACTATACAATGGCTCATTCTTGGTTTTATTTCATTTAACTCTGACCAATTAAAAAAACATTGCATGAATTAATCACTTTAAAACATATTCTAATGGTTATTGAAGCTTTGCAATTAACTGGATGTAATTAATGAACTATAAATAATTAACTGATAAAATTAAATTGATTATAATGTTATGAAAATAAATAACTCAAAATTAGTGTTTCTAACTTTAACTGTCCAAGTAATTGAAATACTGCTATCATGTTTTCTTTAATCATTTTGAATTGATTCAAGGTTATTCAGCTTAACCCTTTCAAAAAGGTATCCATAGTTCTTTTTTACATTTAATAGATATTACCTGTAATGAATTAAATGAAGACCTGTCAATTTTGCTCAGAGTATGATCATTGGTCCTATGGGAAAATTAATGACTAGCTTGGATAAATTTGTAACAACTCTTGACACATAGCCAGAAAGCCAAAACATTTTGAGAGTTTGTGGAAACTGTCTAATTCATGCACACATTTAGTCTATGTTATTTGGTACATTATTTAATTAAATAACTATTTAATGCATTACTACCATTAGTATAAAAAGTATGGCTATATGCTGATAGCAACTTACAGTAAAAAGAGACAGGGTAAGTACTTTATTTCTTGTTTTTTGCAATGGGCAAATACATGCATAGAGTATGACAACTGACACTAAGCAGAATTAAAATTTTATTAGTAGGAAAACAGATCTACCAAACCAAATAAATATGCCTAAAATGTAATTTGGAATAAAGTTTCATGTCTTTTAATTACTAACTGAACAAATTTAATATGCATCAAGTACAAAGCCAGCTCCTCAGAACAATATTGTATTTATTATGTATTTATAACTATGTAGATCAACTTTCAATAAAAATAAATGACTTTTAAATAGGTCACTGATATTCAAAGCATTCCATATGGTATATCTGTCCAGGTTTTGATGTAAGATACCCAGCTGATTTTGCTGTAGGCTTGTAAAACAACAAGTAATAATGTGAACAAATGGGGGAAAAAATTGTATGTCTGTAATCATAAAATCAATTAATCTTGTTTAATAGCAATATTTGGGTTTGGGTGGCCTTAACTATTGGAAAGGATGACTGAGCATTGTTTCAAGGTAGTTTTTGCCTAAATCTTGTCTTAAGAGTTTTGAGCAAATTCCTGTACAATCCCTATTATGAACTACTATAATGATTGACTATAAAGCATTAGATACAAAAAATAAAAAAACCAATACAGTGTTCCCTCGTGTATCGCGGTAGATGCGTTCCAAAACCCCCCGCGAAAGGAGATTTTCCACGAAGTGAGATTGCCGATTTTTACGTATATATTTATGTGCATTTAGACTTTTAAAACCCTCCCATTACAATACTGTTCATTATTGCTGAAATAATAAAAACAATTATTAACATATTAAGCCTTAAAATTAAAAATTACATATCTTCAGCAGGTGGTGTCTTTTCGGGGGACACCACTTCCTCTTCTGTGGAAGGTGAATCGGCAATTTCTTCGTCGGTCGTTACAACTTCAGGAACAGTACTTGCCACCGGTACCCTTTCTTTCTTGCTCGGCTAGAAAAACATTGTTATTGGCAGTTGTTTTCTCTGTCTCTTTAGCCTATCAAAAATCATTTGATAAGGAGTCATCAGTTCTTCTATTTTATTGGAGAATTGTACTGATCGAACCATATCGTTGTCCCATTCCTGTGAGCACTCCTTCACTTCGTTAATTAGTTTCATTAGTTTACCTAACCGCTCTAACGACCATCCACTTTGCTCGATTGTTTCCTCGGCTTCTTTCGGTGTTTCCTCTTCGTCGTCTTCCTTCGTCAGTGCTTCTAAGTCTTGGTTGGCGAGTGGTTCGGATTCTAAGTCAATCAGTTCATCTACGTCATCCTTCATCATATCAGCAAATCCTTCACCTTTGATTAACGAAGCTAACTGCACAGCTTTTTGAACAGCCAAGTGTTGGATTTCTTCAGGCGTGAATCCCTTGTCGTCGTACACAACCTCAGGCCACAACTTCTTCCAGCTTGCATTAACGGTGCAGGGCTTCATCTCTTGCAATGCCTTATGAACATTTTGAAGCTGATCTCGCGTAGCCTTCGCAGACGCACAATGCGTACATCTATAGCCTTTCGAGTTGGTTCTGTTTCCATTTTTACGCTCTTACAAACTCAAATATATGTTTATATCTCAAAATATACCTGTTTTTTTTCTTTACACTATTAATTATATTTATTTTTAATATTTTAATGGTATTTAATGCTATATTTTAGATTTAATGTTTATTATTTTATATATACATGTGGTGAAGCCGCGAAAGAGGATCCGCAAAGTGGCGAGGGAACACTGTATTTCAAATATTTCAGTTGCACAAGTCTATCTGTTTTGAATTATTTCATATATTCACAAACAAAATATATTCCAATGAATAGTAATAATTGGATTTAGAACATTGTGTTTGACAGACATCGCTGGAGATAAAAGGATGGAAGAAACAGGTTGTTAGTTCTTACCCTGCTTGTTCTTATATTGGTAAAGGTTAAAAAAAATGTCTTATTTTTATAATCTTCACAAAAAAATGATCACGAACATATGAATGATCAAATTTCTTGTGTTCTATGAGCAGCTGGGAAATGTTATGAAGAAATAACCATTGTAATATTTAAACTTTATTCATATTTAACCTGTTTTAACACAATATATTTGATTTAGTAAAGATGCATTGTTTTTAAAGAGTGACAAGACTTTTGTTGATTTTTGTTTCACAAGTTAGATTTATTCGAGTAGTATCTTGCAACTGTAATTTTCTTCTCCATAATTATTACACTAAAACACGCAAAAACACACAACAGAAAGAGTCAGTCTATCTACTAATATCATCCTTCATATACAAAAAAATAAAAAACATTATCAAGGTGTGTAATAATGAATAAGTTTGAAGATGATACAATAATGAATTTACAACATACATCTGTAAATGACTGTAACAAAGGTTACTGTATTACGAGTTCTTTTAACCTTCTTATTATCACAATATTAAATAAATGCTTAGCACTATAATTTTCATATATTATTTCTATGACAAAAAATAATCTAGTGCATAATTTTTCAACATTACAAGATAAATTAAAATGTACCAAAATTATGGATGCATCATGTGGATAGGTTGATTATCAGGAGGTTAAACTTAAATTGAAAACCACGTAAAAAAAGACAGCAATTAAACTTTAGTTTCACTGACAACATCTAGATGGAAACTTGAGTATTTTGTACTTACTTTGTTATAGAAATTAAATATTTACACAAACTTAAAATAACTGAATCATTTTTACATCAATTATAACAACAAACATACACTTTTAGCAATTATGGAATGGATATGTAATTTAAGCACAGGTGACCAACCTTTTTAACATTTTTTTGTCAATTTTAAGTTCTAAATTTATAGTGAAGTACCACTAATCCAAATATAAACCTCAAAACAAAGTCCTTTGGAACTGATAGGCATTTCACCTGTTTTTACCTCTCAGGTTTTAGTTTAATCACCTCTGTTCTAGGATCTACTTACATTATTACAACATAAGTACATAAAAATTTCAATACTTACCCTCGTTAGAAAGAGACATTTGTAATTAAAAATTCTTCAAAGGTTGAAGTTGCTGCACAACTAATCATATTATATTTATGGTGTCGACTTGCTTGACAAAATAAGGATGCTTTGTCATAAGCACATGAATACCATATGGAAAGTTATCCTCTTTCGAGATCAAGTGTTAAACAGTTTCCAACTGTACTGTACCTACATGTAAAAATCCAAAAACAATCTACTTAAAAAAAATTAAGTGTTCATAAACTGTACACATAAGTTGTATGCCATCTACTATAAAGTTTTTCACAATTTATATTCAGGTTAACTTTCCTCAATCTAGAAAAAAACATCTGTGAAAATCTTTTTGTTATTACTACTGCAAATAATTAAATAGTGTTTTTAATAAAGCTAATTTCTATTTTTTAATTTTTGGGAGAAAATTCATGTTAAATTTACTCCAGATAACTTGATCAAAGCATAACATATAACTATGATACCTAACAATTAATGAACCATCTTCAATGACAGTCAGATGAAGTCAAGGTGCTAAAAATAAAGGACACGATTTTTGGCACGCAGTGTGCTTGAAACTTGTTACAAAATTTTCCAACTCCTTACAATGGTTTTTAGTAGACAAAGCTCATCACACCCAGACTCATGACATTTTCTTAGCTTTTCCAAATAATTGTTTCATTAAATAAACATCGAGTTTTCTTATGCTTCTAAGCAAAGTATTATGATGAAAATGGTTTTCCTCAGCTGGCAAAGATGATTAATAATTATATTTGTCATGAGACATCAGTGTTAGACCTATTATGTTTCACACTACTCTATTCAATCAATCCCATAAGATTTTTCATAAATGAAAAGTGTATGACAGTATTTCAAACAACTGTCTTCCATATTCATTGCTGATGTTTAATTCAATACAGAGCCCATCTAAAGGACTGAATAAATAATGTGTTAAAAAATATAAACAGATTTAAAGGTAGAACATAAGTAACATAATAGGCTTAACACTAATCTCTAGTACAAGCTGGCAGATGCTGTCAGTCAGTTTCCTTCCCTCTAGTCAGTAGTTTGAAACTAGTGATAGTGGCAAGTAGGATCCAAGACAATGTCTCATCTCTATAATCAATTCTCACTTCAAAATAAACTAACTTTTGTTATTGCATTACTATTCATAAATTCACAGTTTTGCAAATACTTGGTACTTTGTTGCACAAAATTTAGCATTACGTTGATAAAGCATAAGATGCACGGGTTGTGAAAAATTATAAAACTTGATGCAGCATTTAAATGAAATTGGCCACCAAAATTTCTCTAATTTTTATAAATATTCAAGCATTTCTTTGAAAGATATTTCAGTCGTGGGCAAATGCTCAAAGTCTCTCTTTACAAGGATTGAATCATCATAGTTTTTGTTTTGTTTTCAGACAAAACTGTTTATTTCATGTCTTTTATTTTCCAAACATTTTAGAAAAATTTTAGTCCCTTGTATTCAAATGAAAAATGCGTTTCACAATTGTTTCATTGAAATAGAACCATTTCTTTCTGATTAGACACCAATTTTATGCAACAAACTGATGAATGTTTTGCAACAATGTGTAATTTCTCATCTTGAAAAACACAAGATATAATTACCAAATTAGATTCTCACTTGAAAAGAAACTCTTTTGAAATAATTTTCCTGACATAATTAAGTTCTCACTTTGAAACATACAAACATACAACTGCAAACAAACTTTCAAGATACCTTAAAAAAAAGTAATAAAAATTAAATAAAAAGATCTAGTGACATTTTTAAATACTGGATATTAGGAGCAAGTGTTAAAACTCCACAGTGATACTATTGGTACAATAAGAGTCTGCAACTCAAAAAAGAAATTTGCACATAAAACCTTAACACATAAACACTACTGTCCGAGATGGAGCTCCTAGAGATGGGACATCATACCAAGAATACCTTTCCTTTTGCAATACACGCTACTATTATACTCACTCCTCCTTTACACAAGTGATGATGACATTTACACTTTCAAATTATTTAAAACTACTCATCTTAAAAGGTGAGTTACCAATCTATGGTAACACAGTCTTACCCTAATTTTATTTTTACAATTTAGTGAGTTTTAAAAAGCTTTCCATAAATAAACAGACATGATCTTCTTAATTTATAGATTTTAACAATATATAAACAAAAATTGAACAATTCATCTCCTAAAACCATCGATAATAGCTCAAAATTAAATGGTATATTGATGTTTTTATCATTATAAATTTTCTTTTTTCATTTGCACTCTTTTGGAAAGGGGGAGGCCATGCAATAAGGTTTTTTTGTTTGGAATTAAACACAAAGTTAAAAAATGGAATATCTGTGTTCAGCTCACTATGGGTGTTTCAAACGCAGTTTTTAGCATTGTAAGTCTGCAGACATACCGATGTAATAAAGTACTCTGTATGCTTGCAATTAAAAAGGGGCTGAAACTTCTGATCCATCCATTGCAAATGAAAACCAATACATGTTCAACAGCTAAATTGAAATAAGGTACAAATATAAAAAAATAAATCACTGATAATAAAATTACATAAACCAATGCAAACTAATAATAAAATACTGATGAAAACCTAAAATATAAAAGTTAAGTAAAATTAAAAAAAACTTCCAACTAAGAACAAAACATTCAAACATTTGAACATTTAAAAACTTAACTGTGGCTATGGGAATCTAATTAATGAAACAATACTTAGATAACAAGGAAATTAATAAAACTATCTCTTACATTACCAACAGTTAAAAGGTCATCTAATGATACTATCATCTTAGCAGGAAAGCAGTACAAAATAAGTCTCAAGTAATCCAACAGAAAATACTCCAAATCCTCAACAAAATTTAATGTTATTTTTTTAAAAATCAAGTTTACAAACAGATAAAAATAATCTAGAAATTCACTTCAATTTGCATTGGCATCACAGATAATGATTTTACAACTGCTAGTAATGAAGCGCTCATACATTTTTAATTACACAGGGTGTTTGGAAAGTCACTGTGCAGTTTTGTTGGATAATAAAAACACAAGTGCACAGTGACTTTCCGACCACTCTGTACTTTTGTGTTTGTCCAGAACACCAGTTCTCATTTAGTCACAATATAAAAAACAAAATTAAGTATTCAGTATATTACATTTAGAATCTTGATCTTTAATTAAGTAATGCATGGTACTTACGACAAGCTTATTGAAAATCCTCTACATAATTAACTGAATTCTGTCACAATTCATTTTTCTTTGTAATTATTTTAGAAGTTTAAAAAATGATCATAATTATGAATTAATTTGGATTTTTAGAAAACCCCTTTTTCTTTTCACTGGTTACTCTGGAATAGAAGTTCCATGAAAATGAGTTGGATAACATAGCATGCAAGTGTTAGAATTTAAAGATTCTCAAACTTAAACTGAACTTCAAACTTTACATTCTGTATAATGGCATTACGAAGTTACTCTTAGGAAACATCACATTCCATTCAGTGAATCCATACTCTTAAGGCATCCTTGAATATATACATATTTTTTCACAGGATTAACCAAGGATACCACAGAATCCTACCAACACTGATTTTAAATGCAATACTTGTACCAGGCTTTTCCATTGTTTATGGTAGCTGCATTACATACTAGTGAAATATAGTGAAATGCAATTACTGTCATATTTACAAAATGTCCTCTTATGAGATGTAAGGAACCTCTATATACATTACGCATTTCCAAGAAAAATCCAATGAAACATTTTTATATCATACATTTGTATGTTTTATCAGATCTATACAAGGTTTAAGAATTACTAAGGTAATTTTTATGTTCTCTTTAACAATCATTAATTATTAAAGAAAAAGGGTGGAGGTTTGAAGTTTTGTAGAAATATAGGATTACCTATTTTTACTTTAAGAAGGTTGTTTTACACTGAGAGATTTTAAGGTGGTGTAATCTTACTTTATCGTTATATCTAAATACAAAAGGTAACTGTATTTACACTACTAGCAGTAGGAGTCAAGATGTTGTTGGTTCAAGCACTCAACTCAAAATTAAGTTGCTCTTTAGTTGCTGGTAAATTTGACATCAGTATCAGGATTTTGTCAGAGTTTTTAAATCCATAACAGATTTGGGTGCTTGGCTACAGACATTATCTATAATGACTTAACCACTTGACAGCGGATTTTTAAAAGCATTTTTATGTCCTGCTAGCGGGTTTTTTTTAGAAAAATTGCATAAAATTGAAAATTCTTAAAAAAAAGAACTAAAAAATATGAATAAAACTATACAAAGTATACGTTCATGAAATTTCATTAGGAACTCATCGACACAAATTTCCTGACTAGGAATGTAGACTTTCTGAAAGTTCTGAAGGCATGTGCCAATTACATGACGTATTTTGAATAAGCGGTCATCTGGATCTGCATTATCGTTGTCACAAAAGTGCAAGTTGCTCATTATCTTTCTGAATCTGTCTCGTGGCATAGTCTTTGGAAAAATGGTGTTTCAGTAGTATCATCACGTGTCCAGTATGAATCAAACGTAGGTTTTTTATGATACCCATGAGAAAGCTCAAAGCCAACACTACCTTTATTTCATCACGTGTACAGTCCTTCCATGCAGAATCATGACGCAGTTTTCCTGGCTGTGGATGAGCATTAGCATATCTATTAGTTTCCAGTTGTGTGATTTATAAGTTCAGTTGGAAAGAAATAACCAAATAAATCAGATACGTTTCTGTTTCATTTTGATCACTTTGTTGAATACCTGAGCTTCCTGTAAAGTTGTGTAAAATTGGACGATTGTTTCTCTTAGTCCATTTCATTGTTTCTGAATCCTGGCGCTTTGGACGACGACAAGGTGGCTCAGATTCTATTTGTTCATCATTGTCAGGTTGAGAGATGCCTCACTATCACTGTCTGTATTATCACTTTCCTCATTATCAGAAGAGCCAAAATCCACAAACATCATGGCAGCTTCTTCTGCAGTAAAAACTAATTTTCTTTTATAAGCCATTAGGTATTCGATCCTGTTGAAATTTTATTCCAAGAGGTAAAAAACAAAATATAAGTCTAAAATAAGTTAGAGACAAATCAATAATTCATTATTTTTATTTTCCAAAAATCAAAGATCGCCTTCTGAAATATTACACGTTAGAATTAATTTTTCTAGAGTAAATGTGTCGCCAATTAGAAAATCTCTTTCCTGATTGGTTGTTAAACACCACTAAATTGCTAAACGGTAACAAAAACAACAGGAAACACCCAGGGCTTTTTTTAAATGAATAGGCATATATATACATCATCCGCTGTCAAGTGGTTAAAGACTATAATGAGAGCTGGTAATGGAAGAATAATTTTGAATTTTGGTCTCATTATAATATTGCTTGTTTTGTATTGAGTGCATTATTACTGTTTTATAGTGCTGATTTTAAATACCTGTGAAAATTAAGGTATTTAATAGCATTAGATTTATACACACACACACAATCTTGCTTAAATTGTAATCAATGTTTGTACAAACACATTTTGAAATACTTATAGCTTTACTATTACTATAGGATTGTTACAAATGGAGTTATGCCAAACTAATTTCATAATTGGGGTAATTCAGGGTTTAGTGTTACAACCCATTTTACATCACTGACACAGATTAAGAAATACTCAACAGGTTATTTAAGTTTGCTAATGGCATTAAACTGTTGGATATTGTTGGTTGTAAGGAGACTACTACTCCTTAATAATAACAAAAATCTTTAATTATTTTGCAAGTTCAGCTAATAAATGGCAGATGACTTTCAATTATAATGAATACAAGGTAGTATATATGGGATATCATTTATAAAAGAAACAGATCTTGGTGTTCTGGTTTCAATTTTTTAAGCCATCATTAGTGACTGGATAAAGAGGATTTACCTACAGAAATATTGAATACGAGTCTAAACTGGTTATAATGTTATTGTATAAGTTTTTGGTTAGGCTATATTTGAAGTTCTATGTTCAGTCTTGTGTTCCTTACCTTAGGAGATTGTTCTAAACGGTTCAGAGGAGGGTTAACAGGATATGTGGGATAAAAAAAAAAGTCATAAGAGGATAGATTAAGATCCCCAAATTTGTTTTATCTTGAAAAAATAAAAGTTAGAGGGGATTTTATGAGAACTGATAGTGTTAATTCATATTTTTTTCTTAATGGTAAGACTACAGAGACAAATACAAATTTCAGCATGGTAAGAGTAACCTTCAGATGAGGACTTTACTTTTCTAAAAGGGTGGTTGGCTTTTAAAATAGGTTGCCTGCTTTTCACTATTATTAGATGCAGTTAATTTAATGGAAAATTTGATAAATATTTGAATGATAAATGCTTGCTTTGATTTTTTTTTTTAAAGTTGTGGCTAGAATGACCTAAAAGCAAAGATTTCCTTGTCTTTTAATGTTATGTTATGGTTTGTGCAACTTACAGTTTAGAATTTGTAAGGTTCCCAATGATTGGGAGAAATAAAATTCAAGATTTTTCTAGGTCAAAATTTTCAATGTTCCAGGACTTCACGTTTTTATTCCTTATGTGGATCTACATTTTACTGTGTATTTATATTTAAACTGATAACTTGTAAAACTGATATCTTTTAATAGCAACTATCTGTATCTATGATTTACTAAATTATATGTAATAATACTGAAAACATCTGAATCTTGTGACACTTGCTAAAACTAAAAAAAATCAGTAATATATAACATATGCAAGACATATTGGTTACTGAATACTATCAAATATACATTATCTTTAACAATAGGAAAATAACAGTTATAAACTGTATAGTTTTGCATATTTATTTTTATCTACCGCATAGCACACACTACAATTATAAAAATATATCAAAACAAAATATCACTTCATACCAAAAAAAATTCACTTCAAGTTTGGGTGGTAAAAAGCATACAAAAGCTTAAGGGTATAAAAATGTATATAAATATTTCAACATTAGAAATTAAAGTTATATATAGCACCATTCTTTAATAAAATAATAAAAATTAAATTATTTATACATCTTAACTTTACTGATTCCTTACAGTAAATGAATCACTAGGCAGATGTTTGCACATTGCATCCAGGGCAATGTCTCACCAGAGAAAATCTTGCCTCTTACTTGAAAACAAACTTTTGATGTTGCAATTCTAGTCATAAAAAGATTTTTTTGCAAAATTTGGCACTAATTTGATTCTTCAAAAAATACATACTTTTTGAAAAAATTATAGCTAGAAAGCTTGAATGTGGTAATCAAATGAAATCAACCACAAAAATTTCTTTGATATTTATAGATATTCAAGAAGTTTCTGGACAATGTTTTAATTGTTCTAATTTTTCTTTACATGAATTGAATTGTCATAGCTTTTGTTTTGTGTTCAAAAACTTTTTTTGTATAAGAATGACTTTTATATTTTCCAATCATTTGTTGAAAAGTTGTCTTGTGTTTGACTAAAAAACATGTTTGACAATTGTTTTATTGAAGTAGAACCCTTTATAACAATACACTAATTTTATGAAACAAAGTGCCAATTTTTTTTTTTTTGCAAAAATGTGTGATTTCTCATCTTGAAAAATACAAGCTATAATTAACAAATTACCCACCTAATTATATTCTCACTTTGAAACATGCATGCATGATGCCTTCAAAAAAAGTAATGAAAAATAAAGGTGGACTATACAAAAAATATTTAGGTGAGACACTGTTTGGTGAGAGTTTGTATGCTTATTTAAGTACTTAGCCCTTCATAATCATTCATGAAACCTAGACCAGATTGAGTCTAGTTTCAACTGTTAGCATGATCAAATGCCTTTTGAATTGTAGCCCATAAAAACTGTACTTGTATTTTTAATTTTTCTGTTCATAGTAGAGTTGAAGCACACATTTATATTTGTAAAAGAACGAACATCCATTGTAAATAAGTACATTTTATCCTCTTTCAGTGGCTTTATCACTACAATTCTTCATTACTACATTTTTTTAAAGTTAGATAAAGTAACCTGAAAAAGTTATTAATGAAGCCAAGTTTTGAAAATAGCTACAAACAATGGCTATTAATTACAGGATAGAAGAGAATGCAATTAATGTTTGTCACTACGGCATAACACAGTGGTTTGGCACTTGGTTTATCAAAAAACTAACACCTCAATTTCTTTAAGGGTGAACAAAAGAATTTAATGCAAAGTTTATAGTATTTAGAAACAAACCACAGTTCTGTTTTTTTGCCTTTCTTTCTTTCAAGTAAGTAAATTCTAATATTTTTAAAGACCTTTAGGAATCAGAATATTTAAAGATATTGAAGTCTAAGAAGCTATCTTAATCAGCAAAAATAAGCAATAAAGGCCCAAAAACCTGAAATATTTTTCCTCAGAAGGAAAATACAGCTTCACAATCCTTCACTTTCTAACACCACATCAATGTTCTATTCATTAACTTTTTTTTCTCTCTCTAAAGGATAAGGATAGCCTTAAAGGACACAAAATGTTACATTGCTGTCTACAAGTTAATTAAGCGAGTTTCTTCTAAAACCTGAATATTGTTTATGTGCTGCTTTCCTTCATACACTGTAGACTTTTACTCTCACAACAACCTGCTAATGTTGAGCTAACAAAGCATTGTTGTGAAAACGAAAAGGCTGTCATCACTCTCTAAAATATTAAACATATAATTTTTCAATTTTTCTGATTAATATTGTTAGATGAGCTGTGCAATTAATTTGGTATAATCAATTACCTCTGAGCAACAATTATCTTAACGAGTGCCATGTAAAATGATTAACTGCCACAAATTATGATTAGATCAGTTAATGTCATGAAAATAATAAACTGATCAAAATTACTTTTCTAATTATCACTATTGATAATTACTTCAACTATCCAGGTCCAGACTCTATAAGTAAGACTTAAGGACTACCTGCAATGGTCACAGTGAAAGTTAACTGCTTAGAGTTTGACTCTTGTCGCCTCTGTAGAGACGTAAACCTTCAAAAACAAACATGAACTCACTTTTCTGATAACCTTTGGTTAAAGCTTCAAATAATAGATTTAATAATATCCTAACTTTGTACTGTGATTACAGTCATATTAGCTTGAGGGTTTCAATTCTGAACCACTTGTACAGTCAGTCAGAAACTCAAGTGGGATACATTTTATAGAAGCTTGGGATGTTATTAGTTAAATTAGACAGAAAAGAATACACTACTTTCAGAGTAACATCTCTCATCTAGCTTAGTACAATTTATAAATCAATGAATAATAGAAAACAGTAATTATTAATTCAGTACTTAGAATGAAAATATGTAATTTCACCTTTAAGGAAGTTATTAGTACCAGTATAACAGATGACTATCATAATCACAGAAAAAATTGGAAAAGCTATCTTAATGCTAAAAACATTAATGATCAAAATACCATACATTACTTTAAAAAAACTACTAATATTTTAACTAAAGAAATTATTAACTGAAATATTTCTTCAGCTTAAAACTTAAATAATAATATGAAAGTCTGAAATGCAAAACATTTTTCCAACTTTTAGTTTTGTTTGTAATTTTATTGGTGGAACAAATGAAAATCCTATATTTAGCAAAGGTGAATAAATTCTTCAAATTTGTAAAGTTAATTATACCTTCTATTACATTCTTGGTGCAAGCAAATACGCTTTATTTATACAAACATACACACACTAGTATTGGCAAGTGTTTATTTCTGAGCCCTGATGACATTTTTCTGAAAACAACGTAAAAAGACCTTATGTATCTCCTCCATTCTACCGCTACGACTAGCAATACAACTGCATAAGCTTTATCGTATTACTACTAATACCATTATTATTATTAATGTCGGCATTTAAACCAGAAGCAGATAAGTAAAAAAAAAATCAAAGCTACAGCCTAGAAAGCTATAATTTAAATTTACGTATCATTTCAACATTCTTTCAAAAATTGTATATAACCTGAACTTGAGGGTTCAAGATTCAAATATTGGGCTGCATACGCGTACTCTGACCACATTACAATTTTTACCCCAATTTTCAGCATATCAAGTTATTATATAATCAGTTACATCTAACACTAACTAGGTGGTGAACTTACACTTATAAGGCTATGTGAACATATTAGACAAGTCAGCGAATATCTTTACAACCTTGATTGAAAGTCTTCGTTAA
The DNA here is from genome assembly GCA_011833715.1 of Carcinoscorpius rotundicauda. NCBI lineage: Eukaryota > Metazoa > Arthropoda > Merostomata > Xiphosura > Limulidae > Carcinoscorpius > Carcinoscorpius rotundicauda. The sequence continues at coordinate 89,235,771 of CM022393.1, read as the reverse complement.
GTCAGCAAATACAGACGCCCTCTTGTGTCAAACTATTTACTAAATTATAAATCAACTGTATTATGCTCTTAAAATTTCTATATAATAATAACGTGGTGAAAAAGAACAACACATTTGCAGTTCACTACTTTTAAATCTATTAGTAACTCAGCGGTATGCCTGCGAACTTACACGTAAAATCCGGGTTTCGATACTCGTGGTGGGCAGAGCTCAGATAGCCCATTGTGTAGCTTTGTGCTTAATACAAAACAACAAGATCTATCAGTTTCTAATATTTCATTACTCTTCCTTTCTTAAACCGTAAGTTATAAATAATACTGAAAGCCTTTATTTTAAAATATTCTGGCTAAATCTGTGGTTCCCAATATATTTTTTTATGTATAAACATCGTACTTCTAATCAGACCTTTCAACTAGTGACGCATACCTGGCGCACGTAATAAAGAAATAACAAATGAAATATCTTCTTATTAACATAAAGGTGAGTCAACAATCTGCAAACATTGAGTGTGGGCTAATGGAATAGGTTGCTAACTTGATTTTAGTTTGTTTTGAATTTCGTGCACAGCTACGCAAAGGCTATTTGCTCTAGCCGTCCCTAATTTAGCAGAAAGAATAGAGGGAAGGGAGGTAATTATCACCACCCACCGCCAATTCTTGGGCTACTCTAGTGGGATTGATTATAGCATTATAACACTCCCACGGCTGATAGGGTGAGCATGTTTGGTGTGACGGGAATTTGAACCCTCGGATTACGAGTAGAGTACCTGAACCACTTGGTCCTGCCGATCCTGGTTGCTAACTTAATCAAACTACCATAAAATTTTGAAATTATGTTTTTATATATATATATTTACTAGAATCAGCTATAAATGAATCATAAAAAAATAACTTATCATGAAGTCACTAACAGCGAGAAATACCTTAACTTTTGAATGGTGTGCTTTTCTAATAATATATTAATTTATTGTTTATGGTTTGGTTTCAACAAATATATATTTTTATTTATGATTTTTTTTCAAGACTAAAGCAAATGTTGCAAATGATAATGAATAGTATGTTTACTAAGTTAAATTACTTTACAACTTAATTGGCTGTTATTATATGTATATGTGTTTTATTATAGCAAAGCCACATCAGGCTATCTGCTGAGTTCACTAGGGGAAATTGAAACCCTAATTTTAGCGTGGTAAATTCGTAGACTGACCGCTGTATCAGCGGGGGACATCATTGTGGGATCATTTATAAAAAAAAAAACCATCAACGACATGATATGTACGTTTTAAATACAAATAAAAATGACTGTAAATTTTTAAATAACTTTTAATCTATGCTGTTAGAACGTGTGTTTGTTTGTTTTGAATTTCGAGCAAAGGTAATCAAGGGTTATATGCAATAGCCGTTCCTAATTTAGCAGTGTAAGACTAGAGGGAAAGCAGATAGTTATTTAGTCATCACCACCCACCGCCACTCTTGGGCTACTTTTTTTACGAACGAATGGTGGGATTGATCGTGACATTGTAACGCCCCACAGCTTAGAGGGCGAGCATCTTTGGTGCGACGGGGATTCAAACCCGAGACCCTTGGAGTACGAGTCAAACCTCCTAACCCACCAGGCCATACCGAAGTAAAAAATAGTCAAATTTCATAAAGAAAGATAGATATAATAATAAGAAATAAAAAAATTCAAATATTTATGAATTCTTAATGACAAAGAATTATAATTCAATCGAGTTCTTTATGATACACTAAATACCCACTGAGGCAGCTTTCAACTCGCCTTTTTAAACCATCTTCACTCATTTAAAACAAATTCGCCAGTCACATGTTGGGATTTAGGAACAGCTGCAATGATGATTCTAAATTATAGAAAACACACAGCAAAAAACCCGTAATAATCACCCCAAATACCATTCTTCATTCTTTTTGTTTGTATACTTGTTTTTATTGCAATTAATATAACGAATTAACAATGTTTCAAAAACCTATTTTTGGCCAGTGAATGAATGCATGCACTATGACTCAGTATAATTTTTGTAGAGTTATTAATCAATTAATGTAAATTTATTTGTGTCTGAGAAGAGAAGTGGATAGAGAGATGTACTAGGAAATCCTTCCTCAAAGATCTTCATTTATTGTTACATCGTTACTCGAGAGACTAAAGACAATTTAAATTAAAGTGTGAGTGCTTAAACAATGATGGAGAAAAAGTGATAATTACAAACAATAGATTATCTTATATCGTCTTAAGTTAATTTTCTAACATTAAACATTTTTTTCAGTTGTCAATAAACGAGAAAAGTCTTACGATTTTTAACTTTAAATTGTCTTCAAAGTGTTATTGACCAATATAAGTGTTAAAAGTGTTCAGCAACTTTTGAAAAGTTCCAAATTTCATAAAGTGGATGGCTAATTGAATTTCTCGTTCAAATAAATTTTTGTCCTGTTTCTCAAAGTTAGAACTGGTGGTATTTTCTGGCTCATGCGTGTCCCTCAGAGTAATCACTTCAGTCTTAGTAAATGGAGGTTCGAAGGACGCTAAGTTATGTAATATTTATCTCTTTGATATTTAACTGTGTTCGTCAGGAAGAAAGTGTCTATTCGCAGAGAGTACAAAATAATAATTTTTATTTAAGCTACAAAACACAGTCAGAAGACAAAAACAAAACAGTACAAGAGGAAATGGATCTATAGTAACTGTCTATTGAATTGGAACAAGAGAGAAAGAGGGAAGGTAACTTACACGAACTTGCTTCATCCATATAAGTTAAACTAAAACAAGGTTATAAATTAGAAACAAATCTAAAATTAAACAAAGACACAAAAGTCCCTTGGAGTTAAGCTAAAACTTAGCCAAATCTAAATATTAGCAAAAAAGATTCGAATAAAGAAAAATTCAATCCTAACAAAAACTCTAAGCCAACAAAAAATTATGTTACAGAAAAATATCAGTAAAATTTTAATTTTAAGATAAAACATAAGAATAGCTTAAGCCATATTTACATACAAAAACTATTGTGCGCATGGATACCATCCACTTATGTTTGAGCGCAAGAAATGGAAGCTCCAATTCATTATCTCATTGGTAGAAAAGAGATTTTACTACTCCTGGACTTCACGTGTTACCTTCTTTGCAAGAGATACGTTAACTGTCAATTAAAAACCAAGGTTCCTAAAAGAACTAGAAAGAAACAAAGTTTAGATGTGTTTATTAAACTAGATTTCCTAATCGAAATTGAATTAGAAAATAAATATAGTAATTTAAATATATATATATATTAATAAATAGAATATAAAACACACCAGATCATTTTATGTCACATTTACTACTCCATTTACTTCTACACTGACCAGGAAACTCTAATTTTAAAACAATCAACAGGAAAACATACCAAATAAATCTTTAATTGAGTGTATCCCATAAAACGATATAAATCAACCTTTGCATGGTAAAATCAATTGCTCAACACATAAGCATGCTAAAAGGAAAAACAACATACTATAATATTGTAGAAATAGTTACACACTTTACCTCATCTCTTTTAGAATGAAGTACTTTAACATACTATGTGTCACTATGTGAGAATAAATATTGGAATATACTACACTGAAAAATACTCTTTAACAAACATTTTGTAATATATCGAATAATCTTTTAACAGAGAAAATCTTATATGGTACAAAACCCTTTAAAAACAAAAAGCATACATTATGAAACAACCTTTTAATAAAAACATAATCATGGACATTATACATTTAAATGAAACTGCTTTAACAATACAGTTCAAAATCACATTTAGACACCTGTTTTGCCTATCCATTTTCAGAGAGGACAGGTAACAATAACATATTATTTAAAACAAGATATGATGCCTTAAAAACCTCGACATTACAACATATATATAAATAAAGTCACCTACAGTTTAAATTAGATAAAACTATTTTAAGATAAAAAGAAGTATTCAACGTACAGTACTAAACAGACCCTTTAATAAGAGTCTAAAATGTGGTTCCCAAACTTTTTCAGCTTGTTACCCAATTTTACAAAGATATCAAGAACATCAGTGGGATGGATGGAGTTGCATACTTGAAGCTAGTTTAGGAATTCTTGGCTTTGTGGTTGAAAGTGCCAACCTGGCATCGTTTGCAACATTCAAGCGAGTCCTCTTTTTGTTTTTATCCCCAGCACGGTTGAGAACCCCTTCTCGCACAGATATGTTGTTGAGAATGATACCAACAACTTCAAGGCTCTCTTGGACAGAGTTGGCGAGTCAGCTAGTTGTGAAATCCAAAAGGAATCTGCATTTTGGTTTTGGAATTTGACTTTCAAGGCTTCATTTGCTCGCATTGTGATCTACTCCTCCTTTGCAGGGAAATCATCATCATGAATGGCCTCATCAGATACAGAAAAGGGATGAATGATCCACTGAAGACTGGCTGCTTTTAAGTTACTCTCTGGAAAGTAGTACTGCATGCTTGTTTCAAGCCCCTTCAAATATTCGCTCATCTCTTTGTTGATGGTCTGTAAAAGTGATCCAGTATCATAACTATTCTACTCAACAAACTGGTCTAGGGTGAGAAACTGAGCGATTACTCCTTTCTCCAAGCGTCGAATCCAGAGTCTCAGTTTTCCCAGAAATGCAGTCACAGTGTGATGGGCATCAATGACAGTCGTGTTTTGGCCCTAAAGTTGCAGATTATCACTGTTCAGCTCCGCAAATATGTCAGCCAAGTAACAAAGTCGAGCAAGCCACTCCTTATTAGTGAACTTTGTAGCAAAAGGAGATTCTTCTTGTTTCAGAAATTCCTGAAGAGCCGTTCGGAGCGCAATGACTCGACGTACAACCTTACCTCGTGACAACCATCGGTGTGGTAGAGCAGAACTTGATACTGCTCTCCCATTTCCTTGCACAGCTCCCTGAATATGCGCGAATTCACATCCCTGGACTTGATAAAATTGACGATTTTCAACACATCTTTAAACACTAATTTCAGGTTACCAGGCAGGCTTTTTGATCCAAGAGAGTACCGGTGAATGATGCAATGATCTACAGAAATTTCTGGATTCACAGCTTGTATGAGGCCCCGTAATCCACGATTACGACCCATCATCGACAGAGACCTAGATTAAAAGAGAAAAACTATTATAGATTGCGTCAGTTAGTCATTCCTACTTATCTTTTGCGTTATAATTATATGGTTTTAATTTAATTTAATTTATTTTGGTACTTTAGTGTTCCAGTACGATAGGCACGATACTTTCTTTGTGAATTATGTATAAAATATTAGCTACACTACGGCTACTTGTACAATAAATATAACTATATGACTATATGCCATGTAATTCATTGTATTTATACTAATCTAGACTTTATATAAACATCTCTCCCTACCTGTTGAACGCTGTTCCAATCCAATCCATTCGTGGTAGAGAAACTGTTGATGATATTGAAGATATCTTCTCCCTTCGTGGTTGTCAACAGATCTTCGCATAATAGGAACTCTTCTTTGATCTTGTCCTGGTGGACGTAACGAACGAACCCAAGGAAAACAGCACAACTGGCTACGTCACACGATTCATCAAATTGCAAGGAGAATTTGCTATATGAGCTTTCCTTGATCTCTGTTGTAACTTGGGACAGAATATCTGATGCCATGTCATCGACTCGTCGGCGGATTGTGTTGTTTGATAGAGATATGGCACTCAGTTTCTTCGCTTAATCCTCCCACATACCTTGATTATCATCTCGTATGCACAAGGCATAATCAGATTCTCTGCAATGGTGTGGCATTTTTGTTGTTCGGCAACTTTATATGCAACAATGTAAGATGGTTTGACCGCAGCTTGAAGCTTTTGGGCTTGAATTCCAGATGAACCGAACTGGATATTCTTCAGTGCTACAGTCCGGCGCTGAAAATAAGCCTGATCCTCATTTTGAAGATTTGGATGGCACTTCTGGAGGTAAGCTGAGAGTTTTGATGGCTTGAGGCTTTTATTTGTCAACACTTTGTGACATACTACACATTGTGGCCGATCCTCTCCACCAGAAGGTAAATTCACAAAGCCATAGCGAAGAAAGGCGTCAGAGTAGGTGCGCTTTTTATACATTTTATTGTTTAATCTGCAGAAAAAGAAAAACTGCATAAAAAAGTGTGATCAATGTGAACTTATTATTTATTTTTTCATGGCATTCTAGATAGCATTAAAAGAGCTTATTCAGCATAGGAATGATGTAATAGTAGGTAACTATAAACTATACTACACAGGACAGTACACATACATACTAGGTTTTGTCTACCTCGGCTGATGCTCACATAGAAACTGACAGTGTGAAATAGAGGCAACCTCAGGCAGTGAGTGACGCGTACTGGACACGTCGATGAGTCATCAGGGTTACTGAGTGACTTGTGTTCTGAAGCATACTTGTCAAAATACTTTTAGGTTACCACACACTTAGATACATATTTTTTCTACTACTGTATATTAGTTTTTGATGTTTATTGTTATTTGGTTTAACTTTATTACATACTTAAAATAGGTTTAATTTACAATTTTACATACTAAGACTAAGTTAACGTTAATCCTAATACCAGCTACCTCAATGTTTTCTTGAGTTTCAGAATTTTAACTTTTTTTTCTGTCACCCCTCCATTACCCCCGATAAATTGTTAAATTACCCCCAGTTTGGGAACCACTGGTCTAAATTAACACATAAAAATACATTAAGTATAAAAAAAAAACAAAAAACAAATCTCTTTACAAATGCCTTTCAGTATCACAGCGGTATGTCTCTGGACTTAAAACACTAGAAACCGCGTTTTGACATCTGTGGTGAGCAGATGTATAGATACCTTGTTGTGTGAAACTGTACTTAATTTCAAACGAACAAACAAACATTTTATAAATCTCAAAATCGCCTTGAAACTTTTCTAAAAGCAACGAATCTTCAACACAATGGCAAGTTAAACCCTTCGTAAAATCAGAACATCTTAAAATAAAACATTTACAGGAATAATTATAAAAATGAAAATAGCCTTCATTCAATGGTATTTGATATGAGAAAATAATAACACTAATGCTATTATGATGGATTTATTGTTGTACATTTGTTTAGTGCCTACGCATGTTTCTGTGTAGCTGTCTTTTTTTGCATGTGATGTATATTCGTGAGTGTATTGCGTAAGTACTTTATGTTCTTCGAAATTTGCACAAAGTTTTTGAAAGTAAAAATCAACAACACTTTTTTGACAAAAGTGTGCTAGAATATTGTTGAAATTTCTACAAACTTGCATGATTCCTACAGAAGGCGGCTAACCGAGAGACGGAAGAGGATAATATCATTGGACAGCTGCAGTCGGTGTGCTGTATGCCTAGAAAGCTATAATTGTGATTAACGTCTATAAATCAGAAAACTTCAGATATGTTATAGGTTTCGAAGATTACAAACCGTTTAACTTTAGTTAATAACTTTGGGAGTTAGCAGTTCTATGAGAACATTAAATATCTTCATCAGCTGGAAGTGAACTTACAAGTGGTGTGAGGCCAATCAAACCTGGTTGGTTTAAGCAAGGCGCCACAATTTCAACTTAGAATTAATTTGCTGTTGTGGGCCTAAATCTCTGATAAAATATTCAATTCTAGACCGGATATAAAACTCAGCATTGTTTGTAAGTTTGGAAACTCTTTTATATAAACCATTACTTGTAATAACAATTAGTAATGATCATTAGTATAAAGTTTATTGTTTTAATGTTTGTATGTTATAATATATTTGTGTGAAAAAGGAAGTTATGTGTATCAATGTTGTTGGCTAATAACACATATTAATATTTAATTAACTACTAAATTAAAATTAAAATTTCCGGTTATCTGAAATAGTAATACGTAACGTACGTGACAATAAATCGGAGACTAGTTGGAAACAAAGTATAATACATAACATAAAACTATTTTAAACTACTCTGTATATATAATGAAGGTGAGCTTATATATATATATATATATATACGTACATATAAACAATTTAAAACTCTCAGTACTTAAACCAAACTAAAACCCCTCCAAAAAGATCAGTACTTTTACAGGCTGTTCTATCGTGGAAACGAGAGAGCGTTGTTTGGAGTGACAAGACATCAGTCACAATAGATTGATTTTAAAACTCAGATATTGCAGTCGCGAGTGGTACACAAGCCAACCAACTCGAGGAAATTTACAAGTAAAGCGAGGAATAAATGATACCGTCTCCAACTTTATATAAAAGATAGACACTTTATTAACATTTGTTCACATAACATCAGAAGGCTTATGATGAATGAAAACGACATAGATTACATAAAAAATTACTCATTATTCAGTAACTTATATTAGATCTATAATGTTTATAACCCTATCAACATCACTTATTTAACTTTAACGACTTTTGCATTATTCATCATACTTCCACATGGAAATATTATGAGTAAAAGTTGTTGTTGTTGTTTTGAATTATGCACAAAGCTACACAATGGGCTATCTGTGCTCTGCCCACCACGGGTATCGAAACCCGGATTTTAGCGTGTAAGTCCGCAGACATACCGCTGAGCCATTGGGGGGCTTAAGTAAAAGGAAAGTAGCAATTAAAACTTACATGGAGTTCGGCAAGTCTTGCACTTAGAGATAATTATACATTTTATATGTATTTCGGAAACTTAGCTAAGAGAACAGAAGCAATGGCAAAGCCTTGAACAACCTGGAATCCTCTGGAGCAACCCTGGTATAGAGAACAATATTACCTTTGGTCCAGATACATCAACTTTTGTATGGTTTGGCACCGTAATCCATTCAAATTCATGGGGGTAGACTTCGAGGTGATTGGTCCAGCAATTAGTGTGGACTCATCTTTCGTCAGTGATGGGTGCCTAGTGACAAAGTAACGTAAAAGGTTACCGGAAAGGCTTTATGTCTATTCAGTTTCTCATCTTATAAGTCTGTCTTGAGTAAACATCTTCTTCCAACTAAGTGATATCAGGTGAAATTTTACATCCCTGAATATAATTGTTAAAACTTACATACTCATCTCGTAGAACCACTTTACGTAAGAATCCTCTCCATTATCACTAATATGCATGTAATATTAGTTGTTCTTGATAAGTTTATTCAATGTTCGTCTTTCGTTAGCATTTGCAACACGTCCCCAGACCCTATTTCTTTTCTTAGTATTTCACGGCACAACTCAAATCCATAGCTTAACTTAGTCGATGTAAGTCTCTACTGTAAAGGAAGTAGAAATGTTTTTTTAATATTTTACAATACAGCCATTAGCTCAAAAACTGTTGTTAGCCCGTGAGAAACTAAGTTGAACTAGTTGGTTATTTTAGGGTGATTTAGAACGTGCTCACACTGAAACACAGAACAAATCCATTACATAAAATCCTATTCAAATTGAAAATAAGCCATTTATAAATCAAAACTAAAACCCTTCTTACTAAATCACATTAATTTACACATATATTGTTAATATACTATTATTAAAGGGGCAGCATTTGGTAACAATAAAAATAAACCAAGAATAGTATTTGATTACTCATGTGTTTGATCTATCTACTGTGTCCCCTGGTGGAAACCAAACTCCTAATTTTGGGGCTGTAAGTTTGTCAACTCACCACAGACTTACTGGGAGACAATTACTTGTAGCAACTTCGGTACTCTTATCCCTGGATCGCGGTTTATGAAGTAAGTTTTTTGGCTTGATGCCTTCATGACACTTTCCAGAAAATTAATAGAAAAAAACATGGATGACGTAATCAAACATGTATAGAGTGGTTCATTGAACTAATTACATCCAGTCTCTGTAAAAGGTTGTAGCATGTGTTACTCTGACCATCCACCGGGCATATGGGTCAACAAATAACATTAGTAGTGTTTATCGTGACTCGCTATGTAATTTTACACAGAATAAAATTATCAATGAGTCCTCATTAAGACCATTGGCTTGTGGTCTGATCCTCCTGTTTCTCTTACCTACCTACGTCACTGAAATCAAAGCTGGATTATTTATTATGTAGAATAGGCACAGTGAAAATTATCCTTCAAAATTAATTTTTGGTTTAACTTATACAGCTGTATGCCCTAGCCAGGAGTGACCAAAACCATAGTCAGCTTTCACGTCCATGGTCCACTATAGGTCTTTTTAACAAGATCATCCACAACTAAATAGTTGACAACAATATCACAAGGACTAAAAATTTGATCCTAAATTGGAAAAGTCAAGATCCAAAATGTAGGGCCAAATTAATTCTGTAAGGTTAGGGAAAAACCCACTTAATAGGCCGGTTACAGCAATCACTGTCCTGAAACGAACATGAAGAGTAGAACGTGAATAGTAAATAATTATTAGTTTTCGTGTCTTCATACACGTTAAACATAAAAAAACATAGCTATATCTTACATGAAGGTGTTACTTTTTGCTTCTAATATTCCTCTATAGTCTGCATTTTTATGGGCAGTAACTGAATTTGTCCTGTAAGAATGTTTATATCTAATTCAGAAAACCAAATTTGTTGGTGTTATTTCAATCTACATGACAGAAATTATTCCATCATATTCAATACAACACAATGGGTAGACAAATTTTGTATCTGTAATGTCACGTACACTGTTCGTGAATTTTACTTCCCACTGAGTCGATCTGGCATGACCAGGTAGTTAGAACGCTTGGCTCGCAATCTGAGGGGCTCAGGTTCGAATCCCAATCACATCAAATATACTCGCCCTTTCAGCCGTAGAAACATTATAACATGACGATCAATCCCACTATTCATTGGTGAAAGAGTAGCCCAAGACTAGCGCCCTTTCCTGTAGTCTTACACAGTTAAATTAGAGATGGCTAGCGCAGATAGCCCTTGTGTAGACTTGCGTGAAATTCAAAAATCATTGATTGATTGTATCACATCATTTCCTATATTTCAACTACACAAATGAAATGATATTAGTTAACACTTGTACAATACAGATTCAAACTATATTTTCCTGTGGCGCGACCTCTTCACTAGAAATCTCACACTTGCTAAATCTTGTTTTTCTTCTGGGTAAAGCTTTATAGGTCAGTGCCCATAAATAACTTAAAAGATACAGATCAAACTTTAGAATTATCATTTAATGTTTTCCTTGTGTTCATGTTTTAAGTGAAGTCTACTGGATAACACTTATAAATGAATTTCTGTAAAGGTATTTATATTAAAATTCGTTTTGTTATTAGCTTGCATGTGAATATTTACTCTAACCAACTTCAGCTAAACTCAGTTGTTCGGAGTAAAAATCCTTTGCTATTTTATATTGTCATTAACACTAACCGCTGGGACAGATATCATCTTACACAAGTTGATCCATTCATTTTAGCTGGCACAAAAGTAAAATATATAGGTAATCACAATGAAATTAACCCCATTCCACCAGAATGTCAACCAGTCATAGAGAAAACAGCTCTATAACTGCACTTGGAGAGAAGCCTACAGCTAGTTTATGATAACCTCTATTACACAGATAGAAGAATGCGATTTTCACGAGATGTTGGAGTGCAATTTCAAAATTAAGATCACTCAGAGGTAAACAAGGATTATAAAGTCACAAACCTTGTTATGTTGTCACTTTCTCGACCAGTAATTTTACAGCTTTTATAATCGAGTGGTAGTCACACACATTAGTACATATATCCTACTTCATAATATTATCAGATGGTTGGAATGCAAGGAATGCCATGTTTATTCAGTAATCTGTCACGTTAATACCCGTCTTAGCTGTGTGGTCAAGTGTTCATTGTAAAATGTGATATAATGTGCAAGTAAAAGTAAACAGCGAGCAATGGAAGCTGTATTGTTAACTTATTAACGGTTACGAAAGATTATCACAGAAAGTACAAAGTACAGTTAAGATGCATGATACCTCACTGTTTTATATATGAGTCTCTCGCCTTATACCAGGTTCGAATCCCTGTCTCGCCAAATATTTTCAAAATTTCAGCCGTGGGGGCGTTATAATGTGACGGTCAATCCCACTATTCATTGGTAAAAGAGTAGCCCAAGAGTTGGCGGTGGGTGGTGATGACTAGCTGCCTTCTCTCTAGTTTTACACTGCTAAATTAGGGACGGCTAGCACAGATAGCCCTCGAGTAGCTTTGTGCGAAATTCCAAAACAAACCATTTTTCTACTTGTTTCTCCAATGTAGAAATTGTAGCAGTTATCACATTATATTTTATGAATAATGTTGGTGTTGTGTTTTTCAGTGTAGTTCTTACATAGTATAGACCTTAGTTTTGTGCCTAGTTTTTGAATAAATTTGGTATTAACTGGAATGTCATATTTTGTTACTAGTTTTTACCAAATGCTGGTTATTTTTCTGCTGATGTCAGAAATATATGGTATGCAGCAGTATATGGTTTCGTAATTTTTTAAATTGTGAGATATATTTACTTTTGTTAGTTGATTTTGCGTCTTGTCTAGATGTGTACGTATAATGTTTTTTTACGATTTGTGAAGGAAACGTATTTATGTTGATGAAGTATTGTTTTATTTTGTCTAATTCGTCGTTAATTTTACCTGGTGAGCATAGTTTTATGGCTGTGTTTGTTTGGCTTCCTAGTATGAAGAGTTTTTGTTTTGTTTCATGTGCTGAGTCCAAAGGAATGTATAGTCCAGTATGGGTGATTTTTCGGTGGATTTTTGTTTTCAATTGTGTATCGGTTCTTGTAATTTTGAGGTTAAGAAATGATATTTGATTGCTTTCTTCCTGTTCACACGTGAATGTAATGTTGGGATGCATAGAGTTAATGTGATTAAAAAAATTAAGTGTGTGTTCTGTAAATGTGAATACTGCAATCGTGTCGTCTACATTGGGGCTTCTGTGAAGAGGGATATAACATCGAATGGCTATCACTGTTAAATAGCTCGATGTGGTTTTGCTATAAGAAAACATAAACTGAACATAGCGTCTACTGAAATATGGAACTTGGTCACATCCTTAGGCAATGAAAACTTTTATTTCTACACACTTATCATGCAGTGTTTCAATCTGGGAAAATATAGTTGAGTTTACACTACTACTGTTATGCATAGTGTTGCTACCATAGTTTAAAAGACTTTCTACTGTCATGTCATTAGTTTGTTTGACCTGATGACAATCAGTCATCATGTGCATCATCAACACGTGGCCATTAATATAGTTCATTTTCAGGACACTAAAAGGTGACATTTCCTTGTATACCCCGTTTTCTCACCATTTCCATATTATTTACAATATTGTTTATGTATATAAATTCCACAGTCAAATACAATGAGTTGCATAATAGCCCTTAATCACAACAATGGGTTTTAGTTTCATCTCCTTCTTTGCATTAATTATTGCTAATCCATATCTATTCACTCACAGTTATAACTTCATATATTTTAGATACGTAAATATACGTAATTAAGCCTCTTTTAAGTAACTCGTTAACAATATTAAACACTTAATGTAAAATTTAAAAAAAATCTATAAGAAGTGTACATAACAAAAGTATAAGAATTTTATAAATTTCTCTTGCTGTATGTGAACTTGTAAGATAAAATCTTCCTTCAAGATTTCTGAAAACGTTTTACACGTTACAAGTCTATAAGAAATATAAAATCATCTCAATAATATTATAACGTGATAAACCAGAGAAAACTTCATCAAACAAGGACCGTTAAAACTGAAATGTTACTGCAAGACATTTATATTCTTGTGTTGTAATCATGCAGCTGGTCAAGATGAAGACTTTTTGGTCCTAAACATTAACTGTTTATGAAACATTTCACTTTGTGATGGATCCTCTTATTTTAAGCCTTTCTAACAGAAACGTATACTGTGGTTATGCTTCTCTTTGTTTTCTTTTCTGTTCAGTTTATAACAACATACCATATTATCATGACTGAAACCTGAACATTGTAACTCTGTCTAGTTGTTATTGGCTGTTTTTTTCCGAAGTGATTAATCTAAATCTGACTATAAATGTGCTCCATAGATCGGCATCTTGAATTCTCAACCCCAAACGAGAGATGTTTCTGAGTAACGCTCCCTGCGTTTTTGAAATTCATCGTATGTATAAAATATACTGTTCGGATGTATCTCATTCTTATTAGTAAACACCACTGTGGATTCCTTGTTCTTATTAGAACAAATATTTCCTTTTTTGTTGCAATTATTGAGACTAATTCACCAACAATAATATTTGGTTTCATTAAATTTTAAACACTTATGAGTGAAAGCAAAGTAAAATATGTTATAACATCTGCCTTGTCCAGTGCTGACGAGGCTTTTCGCTCAAAGATGAAGGATCATCAGAGATATACGTATATCAGCATCTCAATGTTTATCCGGTCGCCTAGAACACGACAGACGTAAGAATGAAAAGACGGAAAGTGTATATACTTATAACACTAAAAATCCGGGGTTCTTTTCCCGCAATTGACACAAAAGACAGCCCAATGTAGATAGCTCTATAATAAGCATACAAACAAAGAAACGATCTCAATGGAATAAAATAATGACAAGTAAACTGATCGTCAGATCTGGATAAAGTTTTTGAATGCGAGGTTTCCAACTCACTCTAAGAGAGGGAACTAAAATCGAAGACTGAATTAGAGAAAAGTTCCATTTTCTTTTCATTGGCAAGAAACTGACAAATATCAGCAGCGGAACTCCAAAGATGTAGCTTTAGAAACATAGTAAGCAAGTACTTCGAGGTTTGAATAATGTGGCTATAATTGAAAGGAGTTTCAACAATGTAAAATAAATCCAGATCTATGCAAAAACATTTATAGGTAGTAACGGTTTAGGTATCTGAAAATATTTGAAATCAAGGCAGATTGACTGGAATTGGCTATTTAACTAGGTTACTCCAAAGAAGGATAGTAACGCCCTTTTATAAAATATTTTTTGGTTGTTAGATTTTTGTTTTGTTTTAAACTGGTAGTTTAAGGTGGAGATCGTGGACTTAAATATCCTGAATGTTTTTTTATAATGATATCAAGTCTTCCTTTAAGGAGTAACTCATAATTTCAGTACTTAATAATTAATTGACAATTGTATTCCTTCCTTAATAAACCCCTTTCGCTCATCGGGGCCCGGTATGGCCAGGTGATTAAGGCACTCGACTAGTACTCCGAGAATCGCGGGTTCGAATCCCCGTTACACCAGAAATGCTCGCCCTTTCAGCCGTGAAGGGTTTATAATGTGAGGGTCAATCTCACTATTCGTTGGTAAAAGAGTAGCTTAAGAGCTGGCGATGAGTGGTGATGACTAGCTGCCTTTCCTCTAGTTTCACACTGCTAAATTAGGGACGGCTAGTGCAGATAGTCCTCAAGTAACTTTGCGAGAAATTCAAAACAACCCAAACCACATCATTTGCGGTTGTTACTGAAATTGTTGTAAGCGTAGTTTAGCGAATGAAACAGCTTTTTTGTAAGAACGTGCGTGAAATATTGGTTATTAGAGCGGGTCACTGACCTCCAACTTGAGCTCTCGTGATTGAGCATTCACTGTTGTTTTTGACTTTATGTTGCGGATTACAGACACACATACTACGTTGACATTATAATGACATTGTAAAGTTCAAGTATTGGAAAATAGGAAGAGAATTTCTTTTTACTTACGTTATTGGTCTAGCACTGATATCATTCGTATTGAAATGAAATAATACTTAACTCCATTCACTGTTGTTGAACTATTTATTTCATCGTATTAACATAGTCTGTTTTGGTAACAATAATAATCATTAACCTTCGTTATCATAGTGCACTTCCTCACGGATCTCGCAACGATAAAAAAACACTTCAATGAGGTTATATAGAGAGATATGTACAA
Source organism: Carcinoscorpius rotundicauda (assembly GCA_011833715.1). NCBI lineage: Eukaryota > Metazoa > Arthropoda > Merostomata > Xiphosura > Limulidae > Carcinoscorpius > Carcinoscorpius rotundicauda. Next base: position 89,219,915 of record CM022393.1, on the reverse strand, counting down.
AAATAACAACTAGTCTTAATTAACAATACATATAAACTTCGTTCATCTATTTATGTTATACGATGATCACAATGCTTTTGCAGGCTACTCATAAGTTCAAGAACAGTCTAAAAGGATTTTTAATTATTTATATTTGACACCAAATTATTAGAACAAGGACACAAAATCTTTGCTATATCAGTGATACTTGTGTGTTTGCTACCAAGAAAATTATTTTATTAATAATAATATAGAGAGTTGTTCTGATCCGTTGAGGTTGTATATGCTATATGTTCTGTCTAGCTTAAGGAAGGAAAGACAAATTTTGTACAGCGCATTGCACCTCAGAAGTTTCTAATCCAGCACTTACGATAATAAATCATGGGTTTTTATTCTTTAGTGAACTATCCTTGTTCATGTTATGGCATTCTATAAACAATAAGAAAGTAGAATAACCGAGGCTAGAAGGTAACTGTCCTAGTTGCTTAATGAAACAGGAATATATCGTATCTTATAAATCAAGTTAGGTATTACGATTTGAATATCAATTTTGCTGATCTCTGATCGAAAGGCCAACCAAAGTTCCAGATATTATGTGCTAATAGAAATGAACGGCCGAATGGATAAAATAGTTATCAGTAAACAAATTCTTCTTTTCCATTCTATATAAACCTTCAGCGTGTGTTTGTGTGTGTGTTTTTAATGAAGCCACATCGGGCTATTTGATGTGTTCATTGAGAAGAATGGAACCCCTGATTATGTAAATCCGTAGACTCACCGCTGTCCCAGCGGGGGACATAAACCTTCAGACTGGAAACTCGTTTTCAGATCGAAACAGAAATGACAACTGAAGAAACGTGTCTGCTTCTTCGTATAAAACTGCCTCCTCGTGACACAGCAGTATGTCTGCGGACTCACACCGCTAGAAACCGGGTTTCGATACCGTAGTGAGCAGAGCACACATAGCCCATTATGTATCTTTGTGCTTAATTACAAATAAACAAAAAACAAACGAAATCATATTAAACCGCATGTAAAACATACAGCGCTGGAATAGGCAATCGGTAAGTCGATATGTTTGTTTTTCTTTCAGTTTGTGATAAACATTCTGTATGTATCTCAGAATGGCTGGTATGGGTATTAACACTTTTATTGATAAGAAGAGAGAAACGTTTTGACCTTCCTAGGTAATCTTCAGGTCGAGAAGGAGAGAGTTTGCAAGTGACCATTGCCGAACACATGTCTTACGGACGAGAGTATAAACGGCTACGGGATTGTAGGGAAAGTTGCAATTAGATGCTAAGTTATTAATTAGTATAGGTATAAAGGTATTCCTTTATATTGGTTTAATTTTGTTTATTGGTTTAACTGTGGTTGTAGTTGTTGTATAAGTACGTCTTCTTTGATTTTACGTTTGTTTACATTTGTTTCGCTACTTAGTATCTGGGTGTTTTTTGATGGTTATGTTGTGTTTATTTGATTTGCAGTATTCAAAAACGTAAGAAGGTGTTTTTTGTATTTTTTAAACCTAGTTTTTCTTTTTCTGCTTGTTTTTTCAATATAGAAGTCGTGGCAATTGTTGCATTGTATTTTATAAATTATGTTGGTGTTGTGTTTGTCAGTGTAGTTTTTACATAGCATGGACTTTAGTTTTGCACCTGGGTTTTGAATAAATTTTGTGTTTACTGGAATGTTGTGTTTTATTAAGTTTTTCCCAAATGTTGGTTATCTTTCGCTGATGTTTGAAACATATGATATGCAGCAGTATAAGGTTTTGTACTTTGTTGTATCTTGGGATCTGTTGTTGTTTGTTTGTTGTTGATCTAAGTGTGTGCGTATAATTTTTTCCCCGTTTTTTTGAGGAACTTTGTTGATGTTGATGAAGTGTTGTTTTATTTTGTTGATTTCGTCATTGATTTTAGCGGGTAAACATAGTTTGTGTTTATTTGGTTTCTTAATATGTTGAGTTTGTGTTTTGTTTCATGTGCTGAGTCCCAGGGAATGTATAACCCAGTATGGGTGATTTTTCTGTGGATTTTTGTTTTGAATTGTGTGTCAGTTCTAGTGATCTTAAGATTAAGAAATGCTACTTGGTTAGTTTTTGTCCTGTTCACAGGTAAACTTAATGTTGGGGTGTATCGAGTTAACATGATTGTAAAAACTGAGTGTGTGTTCTGTAGATGTGAATCCAGCAATTGTACCCTCAACATACCTGTACCAGTATAGTGGAGGGTGTAAAACTGAATTAATCGCTTGACATATAAAACGTTTTTAGCATCCACCTTCTTTCCTCAAGAGAAAACTCTGTCTTCTGAAATTTCTAATGTTCAGAGTTTATTCTTTCTTTATTATATGTATTTGATTAATATTTTCTTCTATTTTGTTTCTAAATTTATAAATATTTGTTTGTTTGTAATTAAGCACAAAGCAACACAATGGGGTTTTTGGGATCTGCCCACCACGGGTATCGAAACTCGGATTCTAGCGTTATAAGTCTGCAGACATACCGCTGTGCCATTAGAAGCATTTATAATGAGCATTAAAAAGAAAACTAAAACTATATTACAAGGGATATGATTAGTTTCAAGACGTTTCATTTTGTTTGTTGGTAAACACAAAATTGTATAATTGGATTTCTATGCTGTAACCCCCGCTTGGATCAGTTCTCAAATTTCATATTTAAAAGTTAAACACAAAACAATTTTGGTAAACACAAAATTGTATAATTGGATTTCTATGCTGTAACCCCCGCTTGGATCAGTTCTCAAATTTCATATTTAAAAGTTATCAGACCAATTAGGAAACTTTTCAGAAGAAAAAAAGAAATAGAAGAGTAAGAAAGTATTAATCGTCGTTTCGCTTTTTCTGTTTCAAATAGAAGAGTTAGAAAGTAGTAACCGTCGTTTCGCTTTTTCTGTTTCAAATAGAAGAGTTAGAAAGTAGTAACCGTCGTTTCGCTTTGTCTGTTTCAAATAGAAGAGTTAGAAAGTAGTAACCGTCGTTTCGCTTTGTCTGTTTCTTACTTTACTTTTTTATCGTCCACTCTATCAAAGTATTATTACAAAGCAAAAAGGAAACCTATCGCTATACAATCAACAGAAGTGTAAAGTAAAAATTCAAATAGTATAAATACTCATGCTATTTCTTAAAACCAGGTAATTTTGAATTCCAAATTTTAAGATTTTTTTACACTTATGAAATGATTCAAGTTTAATTACAAACATTTTTTTTTCTATCGCAATACCTTGAAGGTTCTCTCTGATCTCAAGAAACTTTTCATTGGTTCAGCTGGATTGTTATGCGCCAATTATACTGACCTAAATGCGTTCATCATTATCTTAGTCTGACTGTTACACACCAATAATACACACATAAAGACGCTCATCAATCATTTAGTCTGACTGTTAGAAATTAATAATACTGATATAAAGACGTAAATCATTGACTCAGTCTGACCATTATATACCAATAATACTGATATAAAAACTTTTTAGCAGTCTAACCAATACAAAATGTAAAGCACTTTCTATTGACTAAGCCAGGCTGTTACTCAACAGTGACACCGATATTTCACCATTTCAGCCTTACTAATATATGCTAAGAACATTATCTTAGGTCATCATATTTCGATTCAATCTGACAACATTAATTTCAAGATATCGTTTAATCACTGATACCAAGTTAACGAGAATATTTGCTGAATATATTTTAAAATATCAATATTATTACCTTAAAATTCAATGTTATTTAGTTGAATTAATACCAAAACGTATCTTATATATATGTTATAAAGAGGACTGAGAAATCAAAATAATTACGTAATAGTTCAAGGACGTCACACCTGATTTTTCCACAAGATAAGGTACAGAAAACAACCAAAATGAGGGAGTTAAAAAGTCCTAGTTTTTTAATTTCAAAACGAGGTTTATAACTACGGGGAGTTTAAACTTTGACCTCGTTACACGAGTTAATCCACAGACTTAACCAAAGCTTGATGTTCAAACAAAGTTCTACTCACTAGGTATTTAGTTTGTACATTTGTGTACCGAACCGGTTTTGTCCCAGTTCTCTATTAATGCAAACATCATTTTATACATTTACATTTTTCTCTTAGAACCAGCGTTTAAACAATATTCGCACAGAATTACACAAAGGACGCCTTTGCTAGTCGTTCATAATCTTCGATGATAGGCTAGGGAACAGACAACTTGTCAACATCACTCACTGGCAATTCTTGGACCATTCTAATCGAATAGTGGGATTTGACGGGCACTCTTATAACGCATTTGTTTGTTTGTTAGTGAAACACTAAGCTATGGAATAGGCTATCTGTGTTGTACTTACCACAGGTATCGAAACTTGATTTCAGCGTTGTAACTCTACAGACATACTACCAAACTACTGGGGGCTCTGAAAAAATATTTTTTGTGTTATTCAATGAAGTATATTTTGAGTGTTACTGCTTATCTGAAAATAGTTTTTACTGAAAAACAATTCTTTCTTTCCCTCTTCTTATCTGCATGAAACGGGACATTGAAAATGTTCACTAACTACAGAAATTGTGTATATTATATTTAAACCAAACGATTTTGGAGTCCTACCATGTCATTATAATATATGCATCTACGGCCAGTCATCCTCTATGTGCCGATCGTGTATCTGACCAATAACCCTGCAGCAAACTCTGATTAAGGCGTAGGCTTACTGGACTGAAGCCTATGGCCTCAAAGGGGCCTCAAGTTATGACTATGAATGCATTGCACGAGGGGACTTCTGTTAGTTGAAAAGCCTAGGACCAATACAATTCCTTTTACGGCCTTGCTTTGCAGTAAATTTTCTATTGTAAAACAACCCGTTGAAATAGTTTCATGTCCAATACTCACCACTTCTTTCTGCTGGTTCTTCATGATCCAACTAGTGTGCTAGGACAACTGTTTTCTGGCGCCAGTTTCAACATCCATGTCTCACAGAAAGCCATAGAATTGTTTATCTTTGTATGGGATAAAAAAAATAACTATTTAATTCATGGGATTGACTCAGTCTTGGGTTTAGATGGTATCTGCATGCAGGAACATACGGACCTCTGTGTGGTAAATGGAGAATTCCTGACGTTAAACAAGACGTTAAGTAAATGAGATCCTAATGCCCAACGTTCACTGTTTACAGTAAAAAGATGAATTCTTGTTCCAACAGGATAACGACAGGATCACGCGGCAATGTTTCAGGATGATAAATAGAGATAATGGACTGACCTGCCAGGTCACTTGACCTTAAACTGATTGCGCATGTGTGGGACTTGCAAGAAAGATCAATTAGAGACAGACAACATGTTCCTACGACTGTCCATGAACTTAAATATGTTCTCATTCAAGAGTGGACTTTCCAAAAAGTCATCCAAAATGTAGTCATCAGCATGGGGAACAGGTGTAGAGAAGTCATAAAATTAAAAAAACTTATTTTGTTAGAATATATTAATATTTTTCTCGAATATTTTGGAAATAAAAATTGTTTTTTATTTATAAGTGATTTTTTTCCATTTTCTTTGTTATTGTATACGCGTGATATTTGTAATAAACAGGTTCCGTTAGTATTGAAAGTCTGTATTTCTGCTTCGAGTTTGAAAAATGAAACACATGAAAACCTCACTATCTTTAAATTTTTGCAAACATTATATATAAGCTACTTCCCACGAAACGTCACTCTTGCTGGACACTGTTGTCAATTATAACACGGTTTCCAAGTTAGCATACTTACCAATATACTCTTGTTAAATTACTAGATGTATTTTAAAATACTTTTTTTTTGTCGAAAATAGGGAAACTGAGGTTCTTGTTACATATATACAGAGGGTAAACAAAAAGGTTTTCACCCCCTTGAAAATGTAAATTTGTCATATATTTTATTTAATAGCAGAAAATATGTAAAACTGTATATTTTTAGAATGCACTCATGATTTTAGTCACATATTCTCATGAAACTTTTCTGCACTTGCTGTAGTTTCTTAGGTCTTCTTATCCCAATTAACCTACAAAATGATCAAACGAGTTTCTCTGCAATAATTGAATGCAAAAATGAAACTCAAAATAACACAAACCAGTTTCACAAGTTAATATTTAGTTGGCATTCTCTTGGGTTTCATTGCTTTTCCACCTCAGCGTGGCATGCTTTCAATGAGTTTGCGCAGATGTTTCTGAGTACATCAGAAAGTTCATACTCCGTGTTTGGTTTGCAGTCTTTTGCTAATCAGTTTAACTCAGCCCATAAATGTTTAATCGGATTGATATAAGGTGAATGACTTGACCATTAAAAAAATCGACTCTCTCATTTCTAAGATACATTTCAATGACTCCACAATTGCAGATAAACTTGTTTGATCATTTTAAAGGCTAACTGCACATTTAGGTAAGAGAAGAGTTTAAAAAATTACACTTCTGTATTTTGTGAGATAGGGATTCACACCTGCGACCCTCAGACTGCGGATGAAGCGCCGGGCCACACGTGCCTGAAGCTAGTTTGATTACGTTCACTTTTTAACAGTTTAGTAAATCCGTTATAAATTTATATGAACCAAAGAACTGCTATTTTCAGCTATCTGTAACTAAGTTACTCACAACATGAATTCTTTCATCTATAATTCCAACTAGTTGGTCAGGTAGTTAAGGCACTCGACTCGTAATTCGAGGATCGCGGATTCCAATCCCCGTCACACAAAACCAGCTCGCCCCTTCAGCCGTGAGGAAGTTATAATATTACGGTTAATCCTGCTATTTGTTGGTAAAAGAGTAGCCCAAGAGTTGGCGGTGAGTGGTGATGACTAGCTGCCTTCCTTCTAGTCTTACACTGCTAAATTAGGGACGGCTAGCGCAGATAGCCCTCGTGTAGCTTTGTGCCAAATTTAAAACAAAGAAACAAATCCTCCTAGTTTGTTTATCTCGCATTCTGAATTTTCAGAAAATATGTGGAGCCCAAACTGAGATATATGGTGTCAAAGTTCGTCTGATTTTCTTCGTCGTCTTTTGCAAACTGTGTACGATTTTTTTTAGTTTATAAAAACACACTTCCAAAACTTTGATTTTTACAAAACATTCTTAACATTTAACATGCCATTTATTCTATGTCTGAACAAAAATTTATCGCAAACCGAACACAACGTTCGGTTCTTAGAGTGAAACGATCTGCTAGATAAATAATGAATGGAGTAGTTTTGAAATCTCTTTGATGAATTCCACTAATCTCAAATTAAAACTCGATTGTTCGGCGGGTTTTATTGGATCTCAATTGACTAGGGTGTCCACACCTGCAACAGTAATGGATGTATGCCACTTATTCTATAGCGTAAACCACGTTGTCTCTTCAACGTGTGATATTTGCAGGTATATAAGTAACAATATGATACTGTACTATGCCACTTGGAATGTATTCGTTATATTTTACATCTTCTCAGCATGGTAAATACTCAACTGATACATAGGTCAGATACTGCTTAAAATGTTAAATCCATGTTTGTAATTGTGTGTAAAACGCATGCATTTACAGCGAACACTTATACATACATGCATTTTTCAGGTTTTGTTGATCATAAAAATGTGTAATGATGGTCCTCGCAATCACTCGTGCATTATGTTCGTTAAAAAGTCGTGCTATTTAAGCCGAAAACAGCTCAGCAGTAAAAAAAAATGTAATAAAGGAAAAGAAATGGGACTGAAAGATGTGACATCAAAACTGGCGCAAAAGCCACTGTAGTGTTACTGTTGATGACTGTGAAAGTTACAACAATGACAATTCAGGTAAACATGGTGTTACAGTGAAGATTGTAAAACGATTTGTACTTGAACTGTCGTTGTTATAATTATCATGTCATCAAAGGTATTACATCACTGGTTTGTCTGCCAGTTTTGATGTCACATCTTTCAGACGCTGTTTTTTATTTTTTTATATAGCCGCAATTTTTCAAAAACTGGTGAGTTGTTTTTGGTTGAGATAGTAATGACATGTCTGAATGGTTACACATCCATATAGGAAACACAACGGTTGTAGTTTGAGGTATTAAAAGAAAGCCGCATTCGTAGGTGCTACCAGAAAAAAAAGTAGACAGGTGCAGAAGCATCGTCGCCAACCAGTGGTAGTCACACTGAGTCCTTGTATGAGAATGAGGTGGGAATGCGGTATTTTAAGTCGTTAAAAAGTGTTTTACCATGGAATACTGGAAGGTTAACCCTTTTGGTTTCGTCGTTGAAGTAGTCATCAAATATAGAAGAGGCCGTAGGTTCAAACTCGAGCTGAAAAGTTCAAAAATAAATTACCATTAAACTTAGTTATTAGAAATCCATTTAAATTATATGTCTTAATTATCAGGGCCTAGCATGGGCCAAGCGTGTTAAGGCGTGCGATTCGTAATCTGAGGGTCGCGGGTTCGCATCCCCGTCACGCCAAACATGCTCGCCCTCCCAGCCGTGGGGGCGTTATGATGTGACGGTCAATCCAACTATTCATTGGTAAAAGAGTAGCCCTAGAGTTGGCGGTGGGTTGTGATGACTAGCTGCCTTCCCTCTAGTCTTACACTGCTAATTTAGGGACGGCTAGAACAGATAGCCCTCGAGTAGCTTTGTGCGAAATTCAAAAAACAAACTAACATGTCTTAATTACTGAGTGCTTGTGTCGGTGATAGATGTCAGCATAGTGCTGTGGTCAGACGAAAACCACAAAATCTGGATAAGAGTGGGCGTGAGGGTCTGGTACTTTTGCCACTCAAGAAAAATGTTTAATGCAAAGAAAGGAACTAGAAATATATCCTCCATGAAATTCTGGAGGCTAAGGTTCGTTACCCCCATCATTCCCATGCCTGTTGTCTAAGTGATTTGCAAATCAGAGATGGGTTACTTTATCATAGTGTACTGAGTTTCGATTACTGTTGTAGTTTATTTTGTTTTTTATTTTCACAAACATTCCAAAATAGTCCACGTAAATGTTGTTTTATTCCCTTTAATGTATTAATCACGATTCTCAAACGTTCAAGAGATTTTGCGAAAATAAAATTACATTACGTGTTTTTCATATTGTTTTTTTTACGATTTGTTTGTTTTGGAATATCTCATAAAGCAACTCGAGGGGGTAATCTGTGCTAGCCGTCCCTAATTTAGCAGTGTAAAATTAGAGGGGTTACAGCTAGTCATCACCACCCACTGACGACTTTTGGGGTTCTCTTTTACCAACGAATAGTGGGATTGACCGTAACTTAAAAACGTTGCCATGGCTGAAAGTGCAAGCATGTTTGGTGTGACGGGGATTCGAACGCGCGACCATCAGATTACGAGTCGAACGCTTTAACCCACTTGGCCTTCTTTTTATTTACTATTATAAATACTTTTCATTAAAAGGCTTAGCTTAAATTAATTTTCTACTTCTGTCACGTGAAAAACCAAGGAAATACCTTTCGTAATAAATTGCCAAACTCCTTTCTGTCAACTTTGAAATTAAATTAAAAGTTTTGGTTGTTAGTAAGAATTAGAGTTTCATCATCAATTAAGCGCTTTGTTAAATTGTGACAAAGTAATTATACCCAATCCTGTTTTGTAATTATGATAGACAACTGCTTCATCACGTATATATGTTCTTTAACACTTTCCTGCAAAAAGGTGTGAAATGTCACGTGCTTAGAAAAACGTGGTTCACACGCGATATCCCGATCAAGCAGTTGAGAAAGAGCATTGATTTCTACGTTCATGAAGGCGATCTCGCGAGAGCCGGACAAAATACGTATACGCATGTTTGGGAACGACTTTACGTGCCACAACATTGTTCACCATTCTATACATGCTGACATATGTATCAACTATATACTCGGAATCTAGAAAATGAAGAAGCCGGAAAGTATGATTTAGGAAATAATGATTCATATAAGCCCAGATTCGTGTCGTTTCTCTGCTACTTACCACGTCCAGAATGCGAGCAACATAAAACGCTGGGCAAGTTCTTTTCGCAGATCTTACTCCACCACCACTGCATTACCGGCCGGATTTCGTCGTAATCGTCGGGAAGGCCTAGAGTGCCGCAGGTACCGATCTTTAGAAGAACGGATTTTAGAAGTCACCGTTAGGCTTCCAGATGGAACTGTTAGACGGGTAGGAATCCACATATTTTACTTACTGTTTGTAAGAATGATATATATTTTTGACACTGGCACAAAAGTTGTTTTTTAATATATGAGTAAAGGATAACAAAGAAATTCAATTTTGTTTTCGACTTAATCAAATATCATCTTCCTTATTGTAGTCTCGGAGTGCCGAAATATCGTGCTTGAATTTTTATATAATCGTTTTATATTGCCTGTGTATTGAATATCTTAAAAACAAGTAACAACTCAGGTGAGATCATGTGTCCCCTTGATGGACTCAGCAGATAGCCTGATGTTGCTTTGCTATAAGAAACACACACATACAAGAATTTGTGTTCTCGAGTGCGGACGCAAGGCCTAGTGTTAGGTCATTTGTGTTTCTATTTCACACACGTCCAGCACTGTAAGAATTGGGTTAAATTACTGCGATCAGTGGGGAAAATGTTAACTTTAAGCTATGTTGAATTCTGATAGATCCTTTAATTGTGTTGAATTCTGGTAGATTGAGCTTTGGCAGTCTTAAATTTTGGTAGAATAATCTCCAGCTGGTAAATGTTAGAAATGTATAAATTACCCTGAAAGTTCAAGATCGCCTGGTATTCGTTAATTAAATCGCAGAAAAAAAATTGAGTAAATCTAGAAATTTTCCTTAAAAGGTTAGAGTGACAATTATCTACGAGATAAAGAACACTTCATAAGTCACCAACTGCGAAACTGTTTCTTCTCTTCCGTTGTTAGGCATGGCCAGGTGGTTAAGGCGCTCAACTCGTAACCTGAGAGGCGCGGGTTCCATTCTCCGTCACATCAAATATTCACGCCCTTTCAACCGCGGAGCCGTTATAACGGTACCTTCAATCCCACTATTAGTTCGTAAAAATGTATTTGACTAGCTGCTTTTCCTCTAGTATTATGCTGCTAAATTAGGGAAAGCCAACGTAGATAGCTCTATTGTAGCTTTACTCGAAATTCGAAAACAAACAAAATATCCGTTGTTTGAATATCAGTTTTACTCAGAGCAACGCAATTAAACGTAGATATTTTTGTATTTAATGGAAAACGTCAGGTTCACTAAGTAAGATGAAATGAATAAAAAATGAGTGTATTTCAAATAATGCATTTCCTCACCTATAACTGTGATAATTTATCATACAATATTTACAATATTGGTTACGCATCTCACAGATGCTGTGTTTTTCTTCGCGTTGACTGTTTAAGCTAAATCAGGCACCCTGTTTCTTGTAATATAAAGTACTTTTTTGCACTATTAAAGTACTATAAAGATGTAATAACAAATGTTTCATTATTCATCCACGTTTTTTTTCTTTCTTTTCCACAAAGTTCGCTAGATAGAAATTATAGTTTTGCAATGTGATAGTTCAAAATTATCTGCCAGAAGAAAGACAAATAAACAAATTATTGTTTGCGTTGCGCAGTAAAATTCAAACTAAAACAGTTCAAGCAGGAGCAGCATTGATTTTTCTAGTTTCTAAGAAGTTTTCCTTTCTTAGATTTGTTTGTTTTTGAATTTCGCGCAAAGCTACACGAAGGCTATCTGCGCTAGCCGTCCCTACTTTAGCAGTGCAAGACAAGATGGAAAGCAGCTAGTCATCACCACCCACCGCCAACTCTTGGGCAACGCTTTTTACCAACGATAGTAGGATTGACCGTGATATTATGAGGCCCCTACGGCTGAAAGGATGAGCATGTTTGGTTTTACAGGGATTCGAACCGGTGACCCTCCGATTACGACTTGAGTGCCTTAACCACCTGGCCATGCTGGACCCTTAGATTTGTATAAAAACTTTAATGTCGACTTGAAGTTTATTTTCTTTATTTCTTTTTCGTTATACAGCTCACAAATGCTAAAAGTAAACTTCTGACCATAACTTTCTTGGATCCTTAAAGTTTTTCTTGTCTTTAAAGGGAACAGTTTTATGAATATGTGTTGAATTTGTATTTGGCATTGTACCTGGAAGAAAAAAAAAATAAAACTTTCAAAATACAGTTCACTTATTTTAAAGTTATATTTTTGAATGAGTTTTTCAAAGTGGATATATCGTCCTTTTTACCAGATCATTATAATATTCAAAACAAATGTGAATATTTCAATTTTTATAGAAACAATTCTACAGCACAACTGACGTTCGGCTTATTGTATAACAGCGTCCTCACTTGACAACTTTGAACAATATTATTTTAAATTTTTGTCTGCTTTTCAGTGTTCATCTTGCTGTGCAACAAGAAAAAGTACCAGTCCCCAATGACTGGAAAAGTTTAAGTTAATTCATCAGTGTAAATTATTTCATGGACTTTTAAAAGGTTAATTGTGCTCACTTTTGGTTGTGGCCAGAGCTAAGTTCTAAGCTTTGTATACCACTCACCGAAAAAAGTAATCGTTAAACATTTCATTCATGCTAAGAGTCGTTCAACAGTAATATAGAGTAAATTTAGAGTTTTATTCTTTAGGTTACGTCACTTTTTGAATTGTGAATGACGTTGCGGTTTAGTGTAAAATAAACTGCTTGCGATATGAAATTTACTATCAATATTATTCATTCCTGTTCTCCAGTCATTCCAAAAGTGAATGTCGAGTTTTGCCTGCGTGCGCAGCTTTTCTATCAGGAGACAGACACTAAGGTTCACAATACACATAAAATAACGCCCTCATTAAACAAAGTTGAGCTTTCTATTTTAATTGCTATCTGCATTACAGCCTGCAACCATTTACACCACAGAAACAAATTAGTCCTAGTCTGAATAAAAACAGAGGTTAGAATACGTTGTTCTTTAGTGCAGAATTGCCCAATAGGCTATCTTTTTTGGCGTTAATAAATCCACACATTTATCGCTGATCCACCGGAGAATAGACTAGAACATAAAACCTGAAAAGATGTTTTGATTTTGTATATCAAAACTATCAAAGGTTTATTGATATGTGAAATCATGTTGATATTATTGTTTGTTTGTTTCTTCAAGCAAAGTTTCATAACAGGTTTCCCACGTTGTACTCACCTAACGGATCGGACACCAGGTTTTAGTTCTCAAGCTTACAGTTAAGTCACCAGGGGAAACTATATATTTGTAGAACTTTCTGTCCCAGTTGGGTGTGGTGGTTAGAGTAATCAACACACAAACTGTGTGTTGCAAACTCGAATCCCCGTCACTGAACATACTCACCTTTTCTGTCATGGGGGCGTTATAAAGTGACGATCAATTTCACTATTTGTTGGTAAAAGAGTTGGCGGTGAGTGGTTATGAATAGCTGCCTTCCCTCTAGTCTTACACTGATAAAGTGGTGACGGCTAACGCAGATAACTCTCGAGTAGCTTTGCGCGAATTTCAAAACATTCCCAGATGTTTCTAATGTATTTTACAGAATAGTACATTAAAACATGAATTTATGAGTTAAAAAAGGTTAATCACAATTGAGTTTCTTTGGGGTGCATTTCAATTTTTACTGTGTTTTGCAAGCCATCAAGGAATGTGCGTAAAATAAGTAAGGCACCACTGAAACATTATTAACAAATGGATTGATTCAATCAGTTTGGGAACATTGTTGATGTTTTTATATTGATTTGTAAACGTTACAGTTTTGATTGACAGCTAAAATAACTGACAAAGATATAAAGTATTTTACCACATTTGATGTTCTAATTACTTTGATTGACAAGTTACACTCTCGTTCAAGATGTATATCCAGTAATATACGCATCTAGTTACACATATGTATCCATAACTGGAGTTTCTGTAGCACATACTATAAATTTAATAATGTGCTTAAAGAACAAGAAGTTTATACTTTTGATTATAATGTATAAATTCCAAATATGTAGACACGTTTTAATTCTGATACTCAAGTTATTAGTCGAAACGATTAGAAGTTATTATTAATGTTTGTTACATATGACATGAATATTTACGCGTTTTCATTTTTGACTGTATACTCCAGATAGAGAAAGGCTCACTCCCAGTAGCTGAGCAATCAGTATAAGGGATTATAACGCAAAATTCCGAGGTTTGATTCTTCACTGTAGACACGGTGCAGATAGTCCTTTGTGTAGCTTTACGTCTGAGAATAAAAAAACAAATCTACATACAAAATTTAAAATATCTTTTTGTTTGCTTGTTTGTCCGCTGTGTTCACTGCGCAGATCAAATTTTTTTCATCGAGAAGATATGTAAAACGACAGTTTTTCTTCTATCATCTGATACCGAACCAGTAATTTTATCATTAGCTTATACATAACACGAATAAATTCTATGCAGACTCGACACTTTATGGTAAGTTTGATTTAACGTTTAATTTATAATACAGCAGTATAGGCTTATTTATTTGTAGTGCCTGGCATGACCAAGCGCGTAAGGCGTGTGACTTGTAATCCGAGGGTCGCGGGTTCGCGCCCTCGTCGCGCTAAACATGCTCGCCCTCCCAGCCGTGGGGGTGTATAATGTGACGGTCAATCCCACTATTCGTTGGTAAAAGAGTAGCCCAAGAGTTGGCGGTGGGTGGTGATGACTAGCTGCCTTTCCTCTAGTCTTACACTGCTAAATTAGGGACGGCTAGCACAGATAGCCCTCGAGTAGCTTTGTGCGAAATTCCAAAACAAACAAACAAACAATTATTTATAGATCATTAACTGTGCATATACAATACATCCTGTAGTTAATCTTTCATACAGAAGAATTTTTTTTTTCAGAATTAAAATGTCTTATGTGAAAAGCAAACAGTAGACCTAGCGTATAATATAAAATTATGTTGTTTACCAGAAAATATATTACGTTAAAAAGAGTAAGATACACATTATAATATTTACTGTTTAATATGAGATTGAAGTCAAGTCAGCGAATGTATTTTATTCGTTTTTTCACCAGGTGGTTTGAAACCCAAAGAACAATATTCTATTTTGTTTGTAATACATTTCGCACATCAATATGTGTCATGTTTAAAAAATATATTAAATTAATATTAAAGGAAATTAAACATAATTTACACATGTATTTGTATTTGAAATTTTAATATTTGAGGAGGAATTTCCGAGATGGGGGGAACATAGTTAGGCTTATCCTGTTCGGTAGAACGGGTACTCATACGCGTGTAAGATAATCTATAAATTATAATTATCCGTAAAGGCCTGTTTATTCTTGTCAGTGAAGGAAACACGAAAATATCTTTTATAAGGATGCCCTAATTTAAAACAGGTTCATAGTTTAGTTTCAAAAATTAAACCTAACTCGTATTTTTTTCATGTATTCATAAAATATTTTTTGCCAATTAAAATATGGAACGGGGAAACCGAGAGAGAGAAGGGACTTTCGAAACCCAGGGAACGCCGGGTAGTGCTGTTAGCATAAAACAAATAAAGTAGGCGAAAATTCATTACGTTTCTTTCGTGTGTTTTTTATTTTTTATTTTTATATCTAAACTCTCGTAGTTAACGAGATCTTTATGAACTCAATAAAAATACTCGACTGCAGCTGTTCGTTCAAGATTATTAGTTGCTCAGTATATTGTGTAAGGAAGGTAGCGAATGACAGATTTTTGCGGGTCATCGGAGGATAAATAAAATTCGAGTAAAATTTTGTTCATTAGAATACCTTTCCCTTCATTTAAAGATCATCCATTGTAAAATAAATAAAATAATGGATTAAAATACAGTAAAACCTGTCTAAACTGAAAACTGCATAGGGAGAAAACCTGTAGAAGCCGGAAATATCAAAATTTTGCAGCATTATCTCAGATTTATCTTTAAAAAAGGCCCTTTATATGGCGGAACCTGCGTAATGCGGACAGAAAACTTTCACTTACCTCATCTATCAGGAAGTCGGATTAGAACCTGATTAAGGCGGAAAAATGGGTTTTGATTATATATTAATTTTTTATTTAATTAATAATTTCTTTAAATATTAATAAATTATCGTTTAATTAATAATTTGTTTAAATATTAATAAATTATCGTTTAATTAATAATTTGTTTAAATATTAATAAATTATCGTTTAATTAATAATTTGTTTAAATATTAATAAATTATCGTTTAATTAATAATTTGTTTAAATATTAATAAATTTTTGGATCTTTTGTTACAATAAGTATTAGTTAAATATATTGTGTTCTTTTTTCTGCCGTCATTATTCCGGAGGTCGCTGTGCTATTTGCTCATAGAAAACTAGAGAATCCATGGCTCACAGGTAAAAGTGAAAATCTGCGCTGTTTCAAAAATTTAAAGAGGAATCAACTTCCTGTGGAATGGAAAGCGAATAATAAAGTGTGGATGACAAGTGCTGTATTCTAGGACTTTTTGAACAAATTAAACAAGAGAATGGAACAAGAAAATAGGAATATTCTACTTTTCGTAGACAATGCAACTTGTCACCCAAAAGTTCAGTTTTCAAATGGTTGTTTAGTTTTTATACCTCCATGTACAACATCAGTTCTACAGCCACTAGATAATGGAATTATGCTGTGTATAAAATTGAAATACAGATAACTGATGCTTCAGCATATTATTGGAAACATGGACGACTCTAAGAAAGCACCTGAAATGACCATAAAAATTGACGTGTTAGATGGAATTGCATTTTAAGTCATTCAGTCAAATGCGTAAAAGATGTATGTGTAATAAAGCGTTTTCGAAACCGTGGATTTATTTTTGATAATGGCGAAGATTGTGGAAGAGTTGTTTGTTGTGACGATTCTTGTGAAATCCTAACTCTGATTGAAAAGACTGATGCAGATGTTTATGTGAACGCGGAAAATTTTGTTAACGTTAACAAGAATGTTTTAACAGAAACTGATAAAATTGATTTAAAATCTATAATAAAATCGCAAGATGGTAACAGTGTGAGAGATTCAGAAGATGAACAAAATGGAAAAGATAGTAAGGAAATAGAAGTTACTACTTCATCACAAGTGTTAAGTTACATTAACGCTGTCAAATTGTATGCAAAAATGAAAGGAGAAAATGAACTTCATAAAGAGACTTTAGAATTGGCGTTTCCTTTAACCGCATGAGAAAGCTCATGAAAAAAACTAAAATAGTTGAAACTGGACATTTTATTGAAATAAATTTGATTAAGATTTTGTGTACTTATGCATATTCTGAACGTCTATTTTTGTTCTTATTCTAATAAATACAGCATAAACAGTATAATAACTTTATTCACAAACGTCTTACTTCCTTTGAGTCAAGCAAGTATAATGTTCCTCTCAAAAATTATATATAATTAAGGAAATGCATGTTCACTATATCTAAGCCGGAAAACTTGCTTAAGGCCTGGCATGGCCGAGCGCGTTAAGGCGTGCACTCGTAATCCGAGGGTCGCGGGTTCGCGCCCGCGTCGCGCTAAACATGCTCGCCCTCCCAGCCGTGGGGGTATATAATGTTACAGTCAATCCCACTATTCGTTGGTAAAAGAGTAGCCCAAGAGTTGGCGGTGGATGGTTATGACTAGCTGCTTTCCCTCTAGTCTTACACTGCTAAATTAGGGACGGCTAGCACAGATAGCCCTCGAGTAGCTTTGTGCGAAATTCCAAAACAAACAAACAAAACTTGCTTAGGCCGGAAATTTTACTCGGTCCCGTGCGATTTCGTCTTAAACAGGTTTTAATATAATTCCTCTTATGGTTTTCATGTTTATGTACACATAACGTGGGAATAAGCCAAAAGATGACACAAATATGTTATCAGGTTACATTTAATGCTACATCAGTCCAGAAAACACACTAAATACACGGACTGACTGACTACCAATGATTCCCACATCATTATATAAAAAAAAAAGGTTATAAAGGATGATGTGAAACATGTGAATGATCATGTTACTTACAAAAGAAGGCGGAAAATGTGTAGCGTTATTCTAATCTTTACATCAGTGTGGGTGTGATGAGCATGGTGTTTCTGAAGAATTATATGTAAAACATATACTTGTGCTGATTATCTTCATACCAGGGTAGACAAGATGTATTGATGAACGTTTCTTTACAAAGGATCATATATAAATATATAAAAATCATATAGTTTCACTAACAGTTTTTAGTGTCGTCTGCATTGCCTAAATTTATTGTTTATTTTTTAAATTTGCGCAAAGCTACTCGAGGGCTATCTGTGCTAGCCGTCCCTAATTTAGCAGTGTAAGACTAGAGGGAAGGCAGCTAGTCATCGCCACTCACCGTCAATTCTTGGGATACTCTTTTATCAGCAAATAGGGGGATCGACCGTCACATTATAACGCCCCCAGCTGAAAGGGTGAGCAAAGTTTGTGTGATGGGGATTCAAACCCGCAACCCTCGGATTACGAGTCTAGTGCCTTAACCACCAGGTCATGCCGGGCCGTCTAACTTTATATTTACCACAAGTAGCAGTTTACTTCACGTTTTTAAGAAAAAGTTCTAAAGTTCAAAGATTTGCGCGACAAAGAATAAAAACTCCAATATAGACCATAAATTTTTCAAACGTTAGTTCACGAGAGCAGGAAGTTAATGACAGTTGTTTTTTTTTGTTTTTTTACAGGAATATTGGCACGTGCACTGAAATATTTGTTCGTGATTATAAAAATGCTTTGTAATAAATGGACTAACAGCGGAAATGTTATTAATGTAATCGCAATAAGCAAAACAAGATCGTATAAAACCTCACTGTAATCGTATGAATCGTTTTTAAACGTTTGAATGTGTTAATGACTTATTATAATCTTATTTCTATTGCCTCTTATCAGTTAATTTTATGTATGTCATACTGAATGCAACATAAGCTTCAAATTTATCTTTTGAAAGTACTAAATATATCTATTTTTATTTCACAGTGTGTCATGGTTTTAAACAACAAACCTAAAAACACCTACATGAGTGGTTTGGTTTGCTTGTTTGTTTGTTTTTGAAATTCGCACAAAGCTACTCGAGGGCTATCAGTGCTAGCTGTCCATAATTTAGCAGTGTAATACTAGAGGGAAGGCAGCTAGTCATAACCATCCACCGCCAACTCTTGGGCTACTCTTTACCAACGAATAGTGGGATTAACCGTCACATTATAACGTCCCCACGGCTGGGAGGGCGAGCATGTTTGGCACGACACGGGCACGAACCCGCGATCCTCAGCTTACGAAGCGCACGCCTTAACGCGCGAGGCCATGCCAGGCCCGGTTTGTTTTGAATTTCGAGTCAAGCTACGCGAGGGCTACTTGCATTAGCCATCACTGATATATAATGAAAGACTAGAGGAAAGGTAGCTAGGTATTACCACCTATCGTCAACTCTTAGGGTACTCTTTTACCAACGAATAGTTGGATTGACCTAACGTTATAATGACCCCACGGCTGGAAGAGCGAGCATGTTTAGTCTGATAGGAATTCGAACCCACACCTCTCAAACCATGAGTAAAGTGCGCGCCCAACCATCTGACCATGCCAGGTTACACACGACTGAAGCTAGTTTGATTACGTTCACTTTTTAATAGTTTAGCTTGTTTTTGTTGTTGTTGTTTTGAATTAAGCACAAAGCTACACAATGGGCTATCTGTGCTCTTCCCACCATGAGTATCGAAACCCGGATTTTAGCGTGTAAGTCCTCAGACATACCACTGAGCCACTGGGGGGCAATAGTTTAGCAAATCAGTTATAAATTATCTTATAACGGAAAAGACGGAAGGTTGTATGTTTGTTTTTTGA
Organism: Carcinoscorpius rotundicauda; assembly: GCA_011833715.1. Classification (NCBI taxonomy): domain Eukaryota; kingdom Metazoa; phylum Arthropoda; class Merostomata; order Xiphosura; family Limulidae; genus Carcinoscorpius; species Carcinoscorpius rotundicauda. Next base: position 89,200,161 of record CM022393.1, on the reverse strand, counting down.
GCAAAGTCACATTGGGCTATCTCTGGTAACTACCCAGGGGGAATAAAACCTCGGATTTTAGGGTTGTAAGTCTGTAAACTAACCGTCGTTCCATCAGGGCAAATTAAAAAAATACAATCGCAATAAAACCTTCGAGTAAATTGTGACTTTAAACTTTCACCTTTTAATATCAGATACAGTCCATTTTCTTGGAAACGAGAACGCGTGTTTCAAAATTAAAGAATTCTTGGTTTGATTTTTATTCCTTCTATTTTAAAAGCGTGTTTAATGCTGCCATCTATGCTCTGCCTATTATGAGTGTCGAAACCAAATTTCTAGAAATTTTCGCAGACACGCCACTAAGGTGAAAATTAAACACAAACATCTAAGTATACTATTTTTTCTTAATTTAATAATTTTCTAGCATGGTAGTGGTTAACGTACAGATTGTACATCTAAGGGTCCGTGGTTCTCATTCCGTGGCCGCAAAAACGTGCATCGCTCTTTGGTGCCATTAATTATGTTAGAAAATGGACGGTCAAAATCCTCGTAGTCAGTTATAAAAGTCCAGGAGCTGTCGATGAGTGTTGTTAAATGGCCTGTCAATGTCAATAGACTTTGTGAAGGTTTTGTGAACTTTCAAAAGAAAAAAAACTTTTTTTTCTTGTTTTGTATTGAATGTTGTACATTACAGGACATGGGTACAGACTTTACCACGAAGAAGAACTGCATTGTTTTCATACCTTGATTTCTTTCCAGTAGAAGAATAAACGACAAAAACATGACAGTTTACTTGTATATTCAACCTTCTCTAACATATATTCTTCATTATGTGTACGAAGAACCAGGAAGAAAACATGGAAAATACCAATGGCTATTACTTAGGGTATCTGTCACGACCTAAATATGTGAGTTGTTTCTGTGCCAAGACTCACCATTAACTATGCAGTTTTCAGGACTTTTTAAAGTTATACATTTTTGTGACGTAAGAAGACACTTAGAGGATTGGGCTCACGTGGTATCCTTGTTTGTAGTTAATCGATGTTTTCCAATTTTTTACAGAAAAATTAAATGTAATAGTATAATATTTTTTCTATTTAATTTACTGAAATTTCAGCTTTAAAAGAGAAATTATGGTAACTTCCAGCTAAACCGAGCTTTTGTTTTTATATACACGCGTAGTAAATTCCGAATTACCGTCAACTTCGCAAAATGGGAATAAAAACTTTCCACGAAATACATGATTCATTGTAAAAGAGGCTTTGGAAATGACGTGTTCATTTCTTGAAAGGGTTGTATTAAGAATGCACGTGTAGAATCGGTCAACCACACGTTCTGTTTATAAAACAACAAGAGGGGTTAATTTTACTCACAAATATGAAAACAAGAAAATTGTAAAACATTATTTAAAGATTTTGTGATTATTAAGAAGCATGTGTTATTTTGTAAGTCGGCAAAACCCCAGAAATACTTTGTTTGAGCGAGATTTATAAATATTTATCAAAGTTTACAGTTAATGACACTTTGTCTTTGAACCCTAACTTGTCTTTGATTTCTAAGCAAATGTTTCATATTTTATAAAAGCTTCGACATACGTATTTCGAAATATGGAGATTTGATTCTGATGTTGAAATTATTTGCTAAGCAGCCGATGATTTCAAAATGAAATATTTGTATCATAAGATTCAATGTCTGCGTGTGTGTCACGTAATTCCTTCTAAACCTCCGGTCTCGCTGACTTAAAAGCGCTAAACGAATAGTTTCGGCCTCGAAGTTTGTACAAAGGGGAAAATTTTCAACTATGGCTTTACGAAACCCCGAGTGTTTCGCGAAATCACTTTTATGGTGATTCCCCGAAAGCTAACTCTAAATGTAGAAGTGGTTTACGTTATAACACTGAACGTAAATGTAGGAGTTCATGAATTTAATCTGCATGATAGAGGCCCTGTAAATGTGGGCCACAGGCCCACGCGTCCGTTTTGGCCTCGAGGTTTGCACAGAGGTAAAACTTTCTACTCAACCAGTTAGGGAACCCTGGCATTTCGCGGAAGAACTTTTACGGGGATTCCCCTAAATTGGACCCCGAATATGACATTAATTTACATTAGGGCGCATAAATAAGTAGGCCTACTAATTACTGTTCGTAACTTGGTTAAATAAGTAGCAGCAATGATCATTAAATTGATAAAAGTACAAGATAGTAGTTTTGTTTGTTTGTTTTTGAATTTTTTTCGCAAAACTGCACGAGGGTTGTTTGAGCTAGCCGTCTTTAATTTAGCAATGTAAGACTAGAGAGAAAGCAGCCAGTCATTACTACCCACCTCCAACTCTTGGGATACTTTTTTACCAATGAATAGTGGGACTGATCGTCACATTATAGCGCCCCCATGGTTGAAAGGGTGAACATGTTTGGTGTGACGGAGACTCGAACCCGTGACCATAAGATTACGACTTGAGCGCCTTAACCATTTGGCCATGTTAGGCCCAAAATAGTAGTTCAAGCAATAAACTTGCATTATGGAGGCCCAGTAAACATGGGCCATATGTCTGCAGTTTGGGTAGTTTTGTTTATAGTATATTAGCTGAGCTATCTATTCGACACACCGGGAAGATATATAGAGTACCACAGGGACTGACGTAAGGGTAACCCTATGTCTTATCACAGGTGCCTAAGAAGTTTGGCAGAAATCAGACCAGTTGCAAAATATGTCCCCTAAAGTGGGTGATATAGGGTGACAATTCCAAATTACGACTTTCCTAAGGGGTCCTAAGGGTACATATCAAGTTTCTTTGAGATTTCCCAAAAACAACAATAGACGTGAAAGAAAGAGACACGGGGAGAAATCAACCCCATGGGATGTTTAGATTGTACAGTGACATCTTTTTTATACCCCCGGAGGAGGCTAAGGACGCATGTCGATTTGGGTTGAGTTAGTTCAGTATCTGTAAACCCGAATGACAAACAAAAAATTACACATAGGCTCCTTGGGAGTACCATGGGGGGGAGATCCGAGTTCCAACTTCCCCCATGGTATTCTTAAGGGCTCACAAAAGGTGTTTCCTTTATCTTATTCCCATATCTCCTCATAACTTCTCACGATGTCTTGAACCAATCCCAATATCAAAATCTACATTTTCCGCTAAAATTAGGTGAAATTTAACCTCAACTCATATTATGGATTGAAGAGAAACCGAAGCTTCTGGTATTCCTTGTTATATTTAAGTTCCTCTGGAGGAATTAAATAAATAAGAACCTAATTTCCCACCATGGATCACACTGTAAAGTTGAATTTGGTGAAAAAGTGGACACACAAATGACATTTTGTAGTACATAAAGTGATACTCTATTTAGGAATGTTCATTGTACTCGGCTGTTAGCAGCGTGCAGTCATTTCAGATATGTGAAGAAAAAATAAAAATATAGACAGATCTTGTCATTTAATCATATGAAAGTAGGATTGAGCGTAGATGTCTATAAATGAACATGATTGTATGTATAACTTTATATAGAGCATGACTGGACGTGGTGATATGGACTGTAATGACGTGGTGAGGTTCAAAAATAGAGTTTTAATGAAACTTATTAAAAGGGCAGCAAGTTCCTGCAATGGAAAAGAAACAAAATCATCTACAAAAAGAGCAAACGCTAATAATATAAGAACACCACCACAAACTTAGATGGTTAAATATATTTTATAAAAGCGACTTGAATGTGATAATACAGTGACATAACGTCAAAGGAACAAGTTATGGAATAAGGACAACATGTAGTACCTGTTTATGGGTACCCGATTATTCGACAATAAAATTTGGTAACAAAGGGACTTATAAATTAAAAGAGTAGTAACTAACATTTCTTTACTACCAATCATGATTTCACTTTTGAAGCAAAATTACCCGTCATCCTTTCATTCGTTTGTGAAGTTCTTGTCTTTAACCTGTTGACTGCCAAGTATTTCAGCTGATGCGGCAACTTCAAACCAAGTTCAAAATACAACTCTAATGCTTCTTCGTTTTGTAACCTTTTTCGTGACGCCATTTTTGATCGAAAGTGAAACAATAAGTACGTAGGTCAAATACATATATGGTGCTGACATCTAGCGTTGAAGTTAGGTTTTATTGAGAACGATTTAGCTCGTCCGTGGCACTGTGTTATCGATCGGCTTGGACGAGTTATCTCGTTTACGACACTGAACAGGTTAATAGTCCACAGAATATAAACAACGATCATAGACGATTAATGTGTAAAGCTCAATTTTGTCGTGGAAACTTTACGAGAAAGTAATAATTCTAAATCTCACTTAAGTATGATTCAGTGTATTAAGTATACGGTAAGTGGCGACGTTGTTTTTTGTAGCCTTTTCAGAATTCGTTATTCATAGGTTTATTTCTATTTGCCTGGTGATTTTGACTCATTCAGTAGGAAAGGATTTATTAAACGAGTGTTAAATTTAACCTCGCACAACCAGTTTTTAATATACTTCTACTTGCTAATCACCGAAAGAAGTTACTTACCAGATACAAGAAAAAAAACAAATTAATTTAAAATGAGATTCTTAAATAACAAACAATTTAATGTTCATTATCGTTTAATAATGTTTTACAAGTGTAATGCAGTGAAGTACACTAAATCATGTTTTAGTACTGTTTTAAATAACACAGTAAAGCGTTCACATAGCGTTCATTAAAGTCCAACAAGTTTGTGTTATATTTAATTGTAACGTAGTAAAACTCAATAATTAGTGTTCACTGAAGTCCACTTGTTCTTTATTACTCTTTCTAGTAAATAGTGTTTATTAAGGCACAACAGAGTCGTGTTTTGTACTGTTTACTATTAATGAAGTAAAACATACAATACATTCCATTCATTAAGGTCCAATAAATCCGTGAATTGTTTAGAACTAATAATACAAAGTTTCTTAACGTCTAAATGTGTTAATAATTAAGTAAATATCAGATAAATCTTTCAGTGAGTAAATATGAAAGGTCAAGGACTCAGAAACGCTGCTATGTAATAGAAGTCTTTCATTGTGTAGTACGAGTTTCTATTTGCCGATAAACGTGTTAGTCATATACTTGAGTTGCATATTTCATAGTAGAGATTGTAAATACGTAATAAAACTGTTTTCCCATAACTAGTCACTTGGAAAGATCTTCAGTTTGATAACATTGTAGCAGACATAGATCCAATCAGAGTTTGTAGGATGAATAGGACTTGAGAAGGTAACAATGTAAGGAATAAGGAAACGGTTAGCCATGCTTGAAAGTATACGTTGTTTAAATATCAAATATTTTCATTGTTTAAAACAAAACCAGTTTGTTTTCTTACAGAGATGTCATCATCACCAACATTGTTGGTCCTTTAATGTAAACTAATACATTTCTGTGTCAATTAATGTTCGTTTTATAAAACAGCTATTTAATCGTTAAGTAAGTAAATGGATATTTCATTGTTTACTGTTATGGAGGATGATACCCCCTCTTATCTTTTAAACACATATTAAAGTTTCCTCTTTGTTTTTTCAGCGACAAGCTTTTAATAGTTGTTTAAGATCTGTCCTATTCCCTCCCCCATTTTTTTTTGCCTAAGATGAGAACACGAGTTTTAATTTAGATTCACAAAGAAACGAAATAGATTCACTTTTAGGTTTACCAGAGATTATTTCTCGTAACTTTGCTACACAAGTGTAAGCTTCACATATTCTACTCTTCGCAGATTTCATTACATCGTGATGTGTGCACTATTCCGTTCATTCATCTCTGTTGTGTTCTCATTCATGATAAAATTTGTTTATTTGTTCGCTGTTAGGCACAAAGCCATATCATGAGTTATCTGTCTGCGTCAACCACGAGTGTTGAAAGCTGGGTTTTCAGTGGTTTGAGCCCTCAGACTTACAGCTGAGCCACTGGAGAGCAAACTGATAGAAACAAATTAAAGCGAATATTTTAACTTACAGATTTTAACAAGTGTTATATATATTCACATATAAACATTTACTTTAAAGAAAATATTGTCATACATCAGATACATCTGTTTTTATAAATAAGAAAATGTTTATTTAAAAAAATTGAAATTGATATATCAGCGGTAAAATTGAATGCTATCAGCAAACCTAAGATAGCCTATATAATTACAGTCCTTTGGTAGAAATATATAGTCTATATAATTACAGTCCTTTGGTAGAAATATATAGTCTATATAATTACAGTCCCTAGGTAGAAATATATGGCCTATATAATACCAGTCCTTAGGTAGAAATATATAGTTTATATAATTACAGTCCTTAGGTAGAAATATATAGTTTATATAATTACAGTCCTTAGGTAGAAATATATAGTCTATATAATTACAGTCCTTGGGTAGAAATATATGGCCTATATAATACCAGTCCTTAGGTAGAAATATATAGTTTATATAATTACAGTCCTTAGGTAGAAATATATAGTTTATATAATTACAGTCCTTAGGTAGAAATATATAGTCTATATAATTACAGTCCTTAGGTAGATATATATGGCCTATATAATACCAGTCCTTAGGTAGAAATATATAGTTTATATAATTACAGTCCTTAGGTAGAAATATATAGTTTATATAATTACAATCCTTTGGTAGAAATATATAGTCTATATAATTACAGTCCTTAGGTAGAAATATATGGCCTATATAATTACAGTCCTTAAGTAGAAATATATAGTCTATATAATTACAGTCCTTAAGTAGAAATATATAGTCTATATAATTACAGTCCTTAGGTAGTAATATATAGTCTATATAATTACAGTCCTTAGGTAGAAATATATAGTCTATATAATTACAGTCCTTAGGTAGAAATATATAGTCTATATAATTACAGTTCTTAGGTAGAAATATATAGTCTATATAATTACAGTTCTTAGGTAGAAATATATAGTCTATATAATTACAGTTCTTAGGTAGAAATATATAGTCTATATAATTATATTCGTTTAATCAGATGCGAACAAAGCAAATCTAATGCTATAAGCCACTTGGATAGTTTAGAGAAGTGATAGTGTTGAAAATTAATCGTTTCCTGCGGTTAGGACTTAAGATAAATGTTATTGTTTTAAAAAATGCAGTTCATTTGAATTAAATCAAGAATGTTTGATCCAGTTTACTGCACGTGTTTTGTACGTTTTCACGCAGATAAGGAAATCTTGCAATCAAATAGTTTCTTGTCTGCACATTTTTCACAACTTATATTATCACTGTTGTACAGCACCGTGTTGTTCTTCTTTTTCTTACGTATTTCAGAAGGTTTGTATTTAACGTTATGACTTGTTCAGAGTGTGATCAAAAGGTTTTTTTTCATCAATTGTTCCTTGTTAAAATATTTCTATTTATAGACTTTGATTAAAAAAAAGAAAAAAGAGCTAATTCTACTATGTTTTGAAAACTGTTCATTTATATTTAAACAGATAGAAAACGATCTGGCCAAGCGACATGAGCTCTAACGACGTGGTTAGGCGTCAAAATCGTTTTGGTGTTATTTACATATTCAGCTGTGCCAGTTGAGATAAGATTCACAGTTGGTGAAAGAAACAGCAAAGGCATCAAAATAATATTCTAATACCAATATTATCAAGGTAGGCTTTAAAGCCACCTTGTGGCACAACGGCATGTCTGTGGACTCACACTGCTAAAAACCGAGTTCCGATACCTGTGATGGGCAGAGCACAGATGGCCCATTGTGTAACTTTGTGTTTAATTCAAAAAACAACAACTAACTTAAAAATAAGATAAACCATGAAGGAAAAACATATGGAAACTGAAAAACTAAAACAATGAACCTTACTTAAAGTGTTACCCACCGCTTGTAGTGCGGTAAGTCTTCGGATTTACAAGACTAAAATCAGGGGTTCGATTCCCGTCTGTGGGCTCAGCAGATAGTCCGATGTGGCTTTGCTATAAGAATACACGATTAAACTTGAAGTGTTACAAAAACACTAAGAAAGAGTTACCAAGAAAAAAAAACACTGTTTTTAAAATGTATTTCCAATAAACAAAGAATCTCAACATTTGTGACCATACTCCGTGAGTATGGGCTGAAACTTGACACAAGGCGTGTGGTTGTATATTATAAAATATCTCTTGTAGTTTTAATGTTTCACTGGACCTTTAGTATAAATGCATTGATTCCCTATTCATCTCTAGATTTAGTTAACTTTCATTTCAATTCTCAATTTATTTTTAACGTGTAGTTTTTTTACGCATATGTAGTCTGTAAGTTTTAATCGGTTAGTAAAATTAAAATCATGAAGTTTTCTTGAAATGTAAGATAGAGGAGAATTAGCAAAACATCAAGATCGCCAAAACAATAGACTATCGTTGGCAAGATCAAGGCCCTGTTATTATGTGTGCTCAGTAGCACTTACTAAAAATCAAAACCAAAGCCAATTAGTAAGTTTCTAAGTGGCATACAAAAGAAGTGTCTTTTCATCGAAACGTGCTTCATAAAACAATTGTCATGTGTTGTTTGGGTATCATGGATGAACACACGTACATATGTTGATTTGTAACTATGAATATATATGAGGAAAATTCGTTATGTCAAATACATGATATACGAATGACGTATATGAATACACACGCTTTAGTGAACGACTGCGCAACTTAACCTAGGCCTCATGTGAAGGCTAACAGCAGTTAATGACGTAAGAACAGCTATTTGCAATCAATAGCGATCTTGAAGAAACGAACGTAATTCAAGGACAATTCTATAATGACAGCCTTGTACAAGAAGGAGTTAAAACAATAGACAGTTATGTACGAATTAATAACAGATTGTCGTTATGGTAGTACCACCTGTACCGATCAAAAACAAACAAACAAAACCAACCCGCCCTAACGCCTCCAGTTCAAAGTAATCATGTTGAGAGAGTATTTGATTTGTATGTTTTCCAGTGGTTTTGTATCGTGGTGAAATAGGTGAATATTAGTTGATTCACACGTGGAAAAACCTTTTATTTATGGAGACGTTTGTTTTTGAATTTCGCACAAAGCTACTCGAGGGCTATCTGTACTAGCCGTCCCTAATTTTGCAGTATAAGACTAGAGGGAAGGCAGCTAGTCATCACCACCCACCGCCAACTCTTGGGCTACTCTTTTACCAACGAATAGTGGGATTGACCGTCACATTATACACCCCCACGACTGGGAGGGCGAGCATGTTTAGCGCGACGCGGGCGCGAACCCGCGACCCTCGGATTACGACTCACACGCCTTACGTGGGGTGAAGATAACGAAAAGTGTCAACAACGGGTTCTTCTTACTGTTAACTAATGATCTGACTGTTAGAGTAATCTACTAACAAGGAGAACCTACTAACTGTTGGCTATGTGTTATAACATTAAGCTAAGAATAAAAACGCATTCTTCTACGAACAAATAAATATACAAAAAAAAACAACTTCCTACACTACTGTTTTCTATTAAGGCATACATATGTTTTAGGTTCACGTCTTGTCAGTGTACTACATGCAAGTTTATTTTCGTCCATAAATTAGAAACATTTATCGAAAACTAGAAAAAGGAAAATAAATTTTTCCACGTGGTGTCAATAATTTGTTTACTAAATTACATTATATTAAAAAATGTTACTAAACGCAGTAGGCATTAAAATCCCAATCTATGTCCTTTTTATCATTGTTTTAGTAAACTGCATAAAGTATAATTTTAAGTGTTTTTATTCTATAGATTCAAAGATATTTGTTTACAATTGTGCAAAGGTATAGAATGAATTCGGACACACACACAAGAAATTAAAAAAAATATATTGTAGACACAGACACATTATCTCATTAGTAAGGTGTTTGAATTGTCTAAATTCAATTATGATTGGCACTTTTATCAACATGAGTCGAATTTTTATCGCTGAACTTTTTTGTTAATCTTTATTTTATTTTAATTTAGAAGATGAATTGTAGAAATTTCGACTAAATCAGTATTATACCAGTAATAATTTCAATGCGCATGCGTAAGAGTTCGAGTTCTAAACACTCCTGGTTAGTAGTTATTGTAATTGTTGCGAGTTATTTCAAAGATCAGGATAGCGATTGGAAGAAAAAAAAACAACAACAAACTGGTAAGTGAAAGTTCTCTGAGAGGCAATAATGAAACGTAGAAAAAGCTTAACTAATATAAACCCTTTAAATTAAAAACTTACAGTTAGTAGATCTGTCAAATAAGAGGATTAGAGGTTTAAGACCTTTAAGCTTGTAGCCATGAGATTTTTATTTATGAAAACGAACTTTAAGAATTTTTCATATGTAGGAATCTGAGAAATTAGAAGACAATATATATCATTATCCCAACTAGCAAAGTTAAAAACGATCATGCAAGAGCACCTTGGCCGTGTTTTTAAGCGGGCTAAGAGCTTATAAACTATGTATAGAATCATTAAGCAAGATAGGAACGATAAGATATAAATCTTGTACTTGTTCTTGTTAATATCAATGGACAAAGGTAAAAATAATATATAACTCTGGTTTGTTTTGAATTTCATGCAAAGCTACAGAGGACTATCTGCGCTAACCGTCTCTTATTTAGCAGTGTAAGACTAGAGGTAAGGCAGCTAGTCATTACCATCCACCGCTGACTCTTGTGCTACTCTTTTACCAACGAATAGTGGGATTGACAGGTCACATTATAACGTCCTCCCGGCTGAAAGGACAAGCATGTTTGGTGTGACAGGTATTCGAACCCGCGACCCTTTGATTATAAGTCGAGCGCCTTAACCATCTTGCCATGCCAGACTGAATAAATATTATAAAAATGTATTTATATTATTGCTTTCGAATAATTTAAAATTTATTTTAAACTCATGAAGTGCAACATAATAATAATATGTTAAACATTATAACTCCTATCACAAAATAGTCATTCAAGTCACAAGACTAAAGGTTATAAACATGTGTATGGAGTGAAGGATTGATGAAGATTTCATTTGGAAACTTAAACGTTGCTCATTTTAAACCGTGCACCCACTATTTGTTCTTAAACTCTGCTTAAAACAGGTAAAAAACACATAATCAATTCCATTATAAAACTGACGTTTATTTTTCAAGACTCGTAACAAATTAATTAACATTGTGAAAAAACTTTGACAAAGATTGGCCTATTACGTTCAATATAATAATAGGTTTCCTTACTTTAAAATTATTTTTAGAATAAAAAACTAATAAAATAACTAATAAAACTAAATTGCCTTTAAACCAAAAAATTGCAGAGTAGAATTACCATCACTGGGCACCACGCCCCAGCAGTCCCCATGTCGTAAGGGGGTCTTGGTAAGCCTGATCTGTGTTCTTTGTTCACGTTTTTCCATGAATGTCTTTATTTCATGCTCTCACCAAAAAAATCTTTAAATTTAATGTTTTTCTTTTAACTGAATTTCTCAAGAATCAATTTGTAGACACGGTTTTATGTAGTGAGTTAGTTTTATTATTTTGGCACAGCTGTATGGAACAGGAGACGCAAGAAACCACATTTCGATGTACCACATTGTGGAACTTAGTGCTTACCTATTTGTATATAGTTTGGGTTGTTGAACATGAAGTTTGTCTTCATCGTGGTGAATCAATGAGGGTTGCTAATTGGTTACTGGGAATGTCTATAGTTGGGTTAGGGTCTCGGATATAGTTCTAAAGCTATCTTTCAGGCTTCAGTGGTTGGAACTTCTGTAAAGAGAGATATAACATCGAAACTGGCCATTAAGGCTTTATGATTAAATTGATTTAGATTAGACTTGAAATTAAAAGAGTCTTTAATGAATGAGCTGGCTGATGTTACATATTTGGAGAATGCCCATGCTATGTATTTACCAAGATTGTAATTAAACGATTCATATATGGACATTATTGGCCGTAATGGACAATCTGGTTTATGAGTTTTGGGGATGCCGTATATTTGTGGTGTGCGTGAGTCGGTATTATGTAGGTAGGAATAAAGTGTTTGTGAAATTGTGTTGGCTTTTTTCATTTGTAGTAGTGATTTGTTCAGTTGCGTCTCGTGTGTCTTTGTTGGATTTGTGTGTATTGGTTTATATTTGTTCGTGTCTGACAGGATGTTCTTCATTTTTTGGATGTATTCATTCGTGTTCATTATGACTATAGCGTTACCTTTATTTGCTTTTAGAATTTTTATGTTTTTTTCTTGTTTTAGGTTTTTAATGTAATTAATGTCTCTTTTTGTAAGATTGTTTTTTAGTTTTCTGTTTTGAAAAAAATCGTTTATGATATTGTTTTAGGTGTTTCAGGAAAATATAAATTTGTTATTTTACTGGAAAGTTTGGCAATAAAATTATCTAAGTTGTCTTCTTTCTGTTGCTATTCACCACGATAAAGACAAACTTAGTGCTTACCTACAAACAAACGTTTCTTTTGGTGAAACACCCGTGGTGGACAAAGCACAGATAGACTATCGTGTAGCTTTGCGCTTAATTGTAAACAAACAAGCCTTTCGGTGAAAACTTAATCCCTATCAGAGAATGCGCAGTACCTCGTGATGTGTTTCTTTGTTGATTGGTTAACATTTGTTTCATTGCTGTTACTGATTTCAACATATTTATTTTTACAAAAGTAGGTTTTGTAGTGAAGTTGAGCATTAATAGAAGTAGTTTATTAAAAGACATACGTGGGGAACGTGAACTTATTTTTTAGAAAACTTATATTTGGTTAATTCGGCACTTGAAAGACGTAATATATTTTGTATTTGATTTGAGGTCAGCGAACACACCTACTGTCCCCATATTTAACATTTATTTTTATGTAAGCTATGAAGTTCGTGACACAATTGATTCTCAAGAACAAAATTTTAATTTGAAGATTAATGCACTTTAAAATATAGTGAAAGGAAAATGTTTTGCATCACTCAATGTTTTCAAACTTTTTTTGGTATCATTGCCTTTTTTAGGCCCTAATACATCTAGATGGGAATGTGCTTCGTGAGTGATACGTTGCTGTATAATTATTACGACAACAACAGATTATATGTTGTCTGGATATTACATAAGCCGTTTGTTGGCTTTAAATAGAGGTTCTTACTGAGAGTTAGTTTCAAAGCCCATGTGCTATAACTTGTGTGTGTGATGTTACCTGGTCAATGGTTGTAAGTTAACCCCATGAAGAAAAGCAGTTACTGTTTCTTTGAGAGAAGTGGGACTTAAAACAATGTAGACAGCTAGAAGAATTAAATATAGCTAGTGTATTGTGAACTGCTGAATGCAGAGTTATAGAGAGATTGTCTTTGTGGAGCCGCGGAAGGAAGAGGTAAAACAAAGCTTCCACATCTGTCGTCCGTATGGCTTTATATGTTACACAGAAAATCTTAGGGGACACTGGCACTGCGCGCATTTTTCCGTCTCTCAATACAATAGCCAAGAAAGAAACCATTACTCTCTCACAAGATAAGTCTCAACTGAGTCAAAGCATATTGCTGATTGACCTAAAGTAATGTGATCTTGTCAGTCGAATCAAAGTTCAGCCTGATGGAGAGTACTTTGTATGATGTCCATGTGGAGTTTCATCCAGCGTGTTCGTTGAGGATCAGGTGACATAGAGATATATGGTTTGGGACGCTTGCATTTTGTGAAAGACACTGCCATTAACGACAAGTACACCGAGATCCTAAAGTCTTAGTTAAAATCAATAATTTGGGATTACTCAGCGAATTTGACAAATTCTCATTCAAAGACGACACCGTTCTATACCACAGGCTCAGATAACCATTATAACTTGTTGGTTATACTCATGTTCTGTGAGCAATAGAAACAGGGTAAAGAGGACATCTAAATTTACGTGTGTTAAAAATATGATACATTTTATTTCATTGCTTCTGGTAAAAGATTATCTTCGAAGAGAGAGGATTAAAATACCACACTGGCCAGTAAACAACCTAGATCTGAACTCTGTCAAAATATTCTGGAAATAATGCGTAACCAAGTGCAAAAGAAGAAACCGAGAAGCATCTTGGAACTGCATAGTATCACTAATCCACTAGTGGCATTATTAGCTCATTCTTGTTTACATTCAGCCCCTCGTACACTATACATAACGGCAACGCCAACCAGTTATAAAAGCCGAAAAGGGGCACAACCAAATACTAAAACAATAAGTAGACTTTGTTACCACATTCTGTCAGTTACTGCAGTGGCATTATCTTTAAATATTGGTTTTCTTACTCAAATAATGTATTTATTTTATTTGCCAAGTATTTGTTGACTATCTGTTGTAATTCGTTTGTTCCAGCTACTTTGTTAATAAATGTGTATAATATGTCTGGATGTCTGAAATACGAGTCAATAATAATAATGCCATAACTGTTTTACGCTAGTTCCGACACTTCCCGAATGCCTAGTCACGTAAAAGAATTACGGGAACCAAGAACAGTCTAAAAAAATTGGGTAATGCAATGATTTCTTCCAACATTGTGATTCTAAAAATTAAGAATTTGCAAGACAGCTTGAAACTAGATAAGCCAGCTGATTATGCTATTAATAGAATTACAAAAGTGAATAGTATTCAAGATTAAAATTTTGTAGCATAAGTCTATCAAATTTATCTTAGTAGTTATAGATTTGTTCTTTAAATTATTAATAAGATATTTGGAGTCAGGAGAAGGAAAGTATATGTTATTTTGTAATAAGTGATAAAAACATATGAAAATGCAGGTTGCATTTTATGAGCAATGTATACGTTTCCTCTTAGCGGCATGTCATTTAACTGTTGAAAAACGTTCTATATGACAAATTATTACGGAACCGGCATGGCTAGGTGGGTTAAAGCGTTCGACTCGTAATCCAAAAGTCGCGGGTTCGAATCCCCGTCATATCAAACATGATTACCCTTTCACCCATGAGGGCGTTATATAATGTGACGGTCAATCCCACTACTCGTTGGTAAAAGAGTAGCCCAAGAGTTGGCGGCGGGTAGTGATGACTAGCTGCCTTCCCTCTAGTCTTACACTGCTAAATTAGGGTAGCCCTCGAGTACCTTTGAGCGAAATTAAACAAGAATAAATTATTTTCATTCACACAAATGTATAAATTGTTGGAAAGTAAATTAAGTGAATACTATGTAAAAGACGAAGTAATCCGTGTTTTGGAAAAAGTGAATATAAATGTTGAATTCTAATTTTTTTAATCATTGAAGCCTAACAGGCAATGTTTGCTTGTTTTTGGATTTCGCGCATAGCAACATGAGTGGTATCTGCGCTAGCCGTCCCTAATTTAGCAGTATAAAACTAGAGGGAAACATCTAGTCATCACCACCCACCGCCAACTTCAGGGCTTCTCTTTTAACAACGAATAATGGTATTAATCTTAACCTTATAACGCCCCAACGGCTGATAGGACAAGCATGTTTGGTGTAATGGGGATTCGAACCCGCGATTCGCAGATTACGAGTTGAACGCCTTATCCAACTGGCCATACCGCGCCTGTAACAGGCAATGAATATATTAGTTTGAACACATTGGTGTGAATAAGGTCCCTCACCTATAATGAATTTTGGAATATTGAATCTGTTACTGAAGATGCTAATCTCGGATATTATAATGCACCTCATGGATGTTTGTTTTTTTCCATTTGTTAACCAGTTGCACAGTTTATATCAAGAGAGATAATCCGTAAGCAAACCTTCTGTTGCAGATTTTGTGTATTTTATGCTGAATTCAACTTACGACTAAATGTAGCTCAGAAATTTTCAAAATAACAGAGAGATTATAAAGCAGGTTGTGAAGATACAATAGAATTTTGAAGAAATTATGACGTAGGTGAAACATGACTCATAAAAACGACATGAACAACGAAATAAATTCCCTAGAGACGAAAGAGCTAACGAAACAAGACTCTTAGAGATAAAACACTGGAGAAACAAGTTCCTAGAATCAGTACACTAAAGAAATGCACAGATAACAACAACAAAATTTTCTAGAGATCAAACATCAAACAGAATACGTTTCTTAAAAATTAAACAACAGACGAAACAAATTTACATGATACGGGATAGCTGACGAAACAAAGATCTTAGTTGAAAAAACTGATGAAACAAATTTTCAAGAGACAGTACAGTCGGAAAAAGGCAGATAACAAAGCAGTTCTCCTGAAGACAAAAAGGTTGATAGAACAAATTTTCTAATAACAGCACAGCTGACCAAACAAGACTCCTAGAGACAAAATAAGTTTCCTGAAAAGGTCTGTTTGTTTTTGTTTTTGAATTTCGCACAAAGGTACACGAAGGCTATCTGTGCTAGCCGTCCCTAATTTAGCAGTGTAAGACTAGAGGGAAGGCAGCTAGTTATCACCATCTACCGCCAATTCCTGGGCTACAACGAATAGTGGGATTGATCGTTACATTATAACGTCCCCACGACTGAAAGAGCGAGCATGTTTGGTGTGATGGGGATTTGAACCCGCGACCCTTAGATTACGCGTTGAGTGCCTTAACCACCTGGCCATGGCTGGTCCGCGGTTAAAAGTAGCGCTGTAGTTTCCAAATGAATTCTTTTACTTTCGTTCATATTTTAAAATCAGGTCAGTTATGCCTGAGCCACAGAGATTTCTGTTCTGTCCGTTTGTTCCATTGTGTGCATAAGGTAGCGTTGAGATAAACAAACAGAAATAGAAGGTATGGAAAAATCTCTGTAGATGAAATTATGCAATGTGTTCACTTTTTCTAAAATTACCACCTAGCGCCAACTCTTGGGCTGTTTTTTTTATCAACGAATAGTGGGATTAACCGTAACCTTATAACGCCCCCATGGCTGAAAGAGGGAGCATGTTTGGTGTGACGGGGATATGAATTATGAGTTGAGTACCTTAACCACCTGACCATGCCGGGCCTGAATTAACAGACTAGAAGATATAAATCTCACCTAGGTAACTGTTCAAGGTCATCTGTTCAATAATTCTTTGGAAATGTCCCCACAACTTTACATTCTTGTTTTTATGTATTTCCAGTAGAGCCGCCTTCCCTCTAGTCTTACATTGCTAACTTAGGGACGGCTAGCACAGGTAGCCCCTGTGTAGCTTTGCACGAAATTCAAACCAAACCAACTGTTAATTCACACATTAATATGTACTGGATCAAGCTGATCTTCATAACTTTGACACGCAACTGATTCATGACCTAATAAGCTAAATGACACAGGGAGTTTAGAAGTATTCATGTTGAATTAAGTTGATTTATTTGAAATTTATTTAAAACACACCATTTATATAGATATAAATGAGCTTGTAATACCCGCATACAATTAGGCTTCAATTTTTAATTTTCTCTCCCTCTCAGAAGTGATTTATATTTATGATTATTTTTGAATGAAACTCTCCACTGAATCAAGCACAATTTGTAAAGTTTCGTACTATTAAACCTTGTACAAATATTAAAACGTCAGATTTTGGCTCCTTCAAAGCGGAGAACCCAGATAGAATCCCTTAATCGTTGATTGAAAGAGTGGGACACGTGCAATTTTCGAGTGCCATCAGCGTGACGTAATGCAGGAAAATATAGAGATAGCTGTACAAAAAAAAAAGGAAAAGAACACAACTATGACGCACACAGAAACAACAACAAAAACTGACCTTGTCCTTGGAAAACCCAGAAACCGAGGTCATTTTGCGTTAGACATCTTACATCATTATTAAAGTGCTACAAAAATGGTAGTTATGAACACACCAGTGACATTACCAATGAAAAACAAAATACAATATTCCACTTTTTCTATCAACAAGTATTTTTAATCAGTAGTCGTAATATATTAATACCTATAATATGGATATCACAGTACATGAAAACAAAGTTTTTGGCTTACTCTGGCATTTATCCCTTCTTGGTTTGGTGTATGGGTAGCGTCATTCATGATCAAACAGCCACCACACCCAGCCATCCTACTGTTTTTGTCAGTCGAGCTTTTTTCCTACGTGTTTAGTCACCTTACACGCATTTGTAAAACTGAAAATTTGTACCGTAATAAATTTATACCAAACTTTAGTAGGTCACCGAGGGTTTGGAATTCCGATTATTAATTAATTTGTTGTTCCAGTACTTCAAATTACATAAACACAACTTGATTCTCAATTTTTCTTATTGTGGTCATTATTTATAATTAGTACCTCTCACATAGAAGAGAGTTGTTTTTTGTTTTTTTTAATTTTGCGCACAGCTACTCGAGGGCTATCTGCGCTAGCCGTCCCTAATTTAGCAGTGTAAGACTAGAGGGAAGGTAGCTAGTCATCACCACCCACAGCCAATTCTTGGGCTACTCTTTAACCAACGAATAGTGGGATTGAACGTCACATTATAACGCCCTCACGGCTGGGAGGGCTAGCATGTTTGGTGCGACCGAGATTCGAACCCGTGTGCCTCGGGTTACGAGTCGAACGCTTTAACACGCTTGGCCATGCAGGGCCCATAGAAGAGGGAGAGGTGAGAAGGCAGCCACGTTTATCCTGCATTTGCATAAGAATTTGCCCCCCAGTGGCTCAGCGGTATGTCTGCGGATTTACACGCTAAAATCCGGGTTTCGATACCCGTGGTGGGCAGAGCACAGATAGCCCATTGTGTAGTTGTTGTTTTGAATTAAGCACAAAGCTACACAATGGGCTATCTGTGCTCTGCCCACCACGGGTATCGAAACCCGGATTTTAGCGTGTAAGTCCGCAGTTGTTGTTTTGAATTAAGCACAAAGCTACACAATGGGCTATCTGTGCTCTGCCCACCACGGGTATCGAAACCCGGATTTTAGCGTGTAAGTCCGCAGTTGTTGTTTTGAATTAAGCACAAAGCTACACAATGGGCTATCTGTGCTCTGCCCACCACGGGTATCGAAACCCGGATTTTAGCGTGTAAGTCCGCAGACACCCATTGTGTAGCTTTGTGCTTAATTCAAAACAACAAAATCAACAACTGCATAAGAATTTATTTTATCGTGAGAAAATATTATTTATAAAAGTGGTATATGTAATGACTTATTTATTTCCTACAGAGTAAGAATAAAAATATCACAGTTTTTTTTAGATATTATTTTCAAAGACTTTACTTCTAGTGGATTTTTTGACACTCGTAGATAACCTAAATCTTACAGGTTACCATACTGTGTTTCAGGCTTTGATATCTACAGTGGCAGAGCCCAGATAGCCCATTGTTTAGCTTTTTCCTTAATGATAAAAAATTGAATGGCTGATAACGCACAAAACCAAAACTTAAATCGGATAAATAAAATGTGACAATCTTGTTGTAGCAGCTCATATGTAGTTCAAGAATACGGCAAGGCAATCTACTGAAATCTTTAAGTTCACATTTTATAATTGAGTTAACTGGATCGTGTCCTACTGGTTAACATGCTGGAGTATGGTTGCAAGGGCTCATGGTTTCCTTACCTTTGCCGCAAAATCATGCTATCCACTTTTGTGATATTAGTGCGTTACAAGAGTGACAGTCACATCTCACTATTTAATTAGAGCAGCCCAGTAATTGACCAAGGATGCTTTTGACTAGTTGTTTTCCCTATAGTTTATCAGTTCAAATTTAGGGACAACTGATACAATTAACCCTTGTATAGCTTTACGCGATTATCCAATACAAACAAACTGAATAGACCAGGCTGCCAGAAATAGGGATTAGCGATGTACTGTTTTATTTAAGGCTTCCAAAGTTTAAGCTGAAGTTACGTCAAACACGACGTTAAACATTCAAGTGAAAAAGGATCACTTAAAATATTCATATAAAAAGCACACACGCAACATTTCAGAAAAGTACACATGCCTATGAATACGTATTTTAAAAGTTTTGGTTTTAATAATAGATTTTCCATAATTTGGCTACTCAGATTTCGAAAATAATGTTCATTTTATTTCTATCATGTAACGACTCTTAACAAATCGAGAAGAAGAAAAAATTCTTACTTAGATCAAATTATTATTTCGTTTACCACAATGAACATTATTTTGTTATTATTATGTTTGTGTTCTAGAACGATCGATAAGGCTCTCACGTCGCTATTGGTTTAGACAAATTTATAACTAATGGTTGTAAACATTTTAAGCATAACAAAATATGACCTGATTTCAATAAAAATGATTCACTTATGTAGAAGTACCTATCATGTTTTGTGAAAAATCTGGTGGAGAAAAATAGATTTCATTTTGGATTCAACGCTTAGGAATTACTGTAGAACAATGAAACCATCTCAGGTCTGTGTTATCAAAGATATCGTTTCAAAGAAATATTAGGATATTAATAAACAATGCTGTGTATTCTAAGAGCTAAATAAGTTACTTCACAGTATTTTCACAGTTTTCACTCCACCTCCAGCAGACCACGTGATTTTGTTCATGTTATTTCTTCTCATGCGTACCATGAGAACTGGATATTTGTTTTAAAGTGATGCCTCACTGGGCCATCTGCTTTTGTCAACCGTGGGGAGCCGACTTCGTATTTTAACGTTGTAAGACCGTAAACTTACTGCTGATACTCCGGGAACGAAAGAAAAACTTGGCGATTGGCATTAGATCAGGTCAGTGACAAGAAAGCGACAGATGCCTTTTTCTAATCAAATGCACCAGCATTTCAAACAGATGTGTTAATATAACTCTTTCAAAGATAGCAAGTATCAATAAGTACTATAGTGCTTAGTATCTAGGGATGGAATGGTAAAAAAAATTACCAACACATATGTTTTGTAATAATAACCTCCTATTTTGTATAATCATAACCTCCTATTTTGCATAATCATAACCTTCTATTTTGCATTATCATAATCTCCTATTTTGTATAATCATAACCTTTTATTCTGTATAATCATAACCTCCTATTTTGCATAATCATAACCTTTTATTCTGTATAATCATAACCTCCTATTTTGCATAATCATAACCTCCTATCTCTCTAAGATATTTCTATAAACATTTAACCCAGGTTTTTGACGTTTTCAAAAACTGTTAAGACATTAAATTTAGCCCCGAAATATTGCATAAGTAGAGAACAGGAGAGTAGTGTAACATTCAGATATTCTGCTTCTGATGTAAGAAGGACATGCTCCCAATTTTTGAAATTGTTATGACGATTTACACATTAAATGTTGCATTTTAACTCTGAGAGTGTAGTGACAGCATGACATTTCACCAACTTCAACACATGATGACCATCGAGACAACTCATCACACCAGGCTAAAGCTGCTGCATTCATAGCGACTACTATTCATTGATTGCTTAAAATTAGTGGGAAACAAGTCGTAATTTTTTGAAACAAATAAGTATGACCTATGGATGACAATGTCCAAAAGAACAGAAACACTTTAGAGATGAATGCACGAAACCATACAAAATATTCCTACACAAGTAGCCACTGAGTCAGTGTTACAAGGTTATAAAAGACTACGTAGCATTATTAACTTTAAATTATTTTATTCAAACCTGAATTCAAGCAAATAAAAGGAATCATACATTTAGTTGTAGACAAAAAGTGGCTTGGTATGGCTAAGTTGTTAAGGCATCGGACTCGTATTCTCAGGGTCCCAGGTTCGACTCCCCGTCACTCCAAACATTCTCGCCCTTTCAGGTGTGGGGGCGTTATTATGTGGCTGTCAAAGTCATTATTCGTTGGTAAAAGAGTAGTCCAAGAGTTGGCGGTGGGTAGTAATGACTAGTTGCCTTCCCTATAGTCTTACACTGTTAAATTAGTGACGGCTAGCGCAGATAGCTCTCGTGTAGTTTTGCGCGAAAGTAAACAAAGAAACAGATAAAAAGTTTTTCTTAGAAAGAGTTAGCTACTTATGTGATGAATTTTTGTATGGGTTTGTGAATTCATCCCTATCGTGTTTCTCTACTTGAGGCATTACCATCCTTACTTTTTCTATTTTTATTACTTGTTTACTCGTTAAATAATGGACGATAATTCGCTTAGATTCACCCAAAATGGCAAAGCCATAAAAACTTATATATATAAACATATACAAATTTTCAGATAGAATGGTTAAGTATTTGCGTATTTTCACACATAAATGCAACATTGAAAGTTTATTTAGGAAATCTAGAATAATATACAATGCTTATTCAGAAAAATAAAATTATGTGTTAATTTCCCTTTGCAAGAACGGTGTTCCAAATCTCGTGTTGCTCGTGCAACAATTTCATTGTTTGATGGCTATGATTTAGCACTATCTATTAGCAGTCTTCTAGTAGGTCAGCGGTAAATTTTGAGAATTGTAATGTTAAAATCTATATCTCGATTCCCCGTAGTGGATAAAGCTCAAATAGCCAAATGTGGCTTTGCACTAAAACAAACAACCGAACAAAAAGTATCTCCAAGCATGAGTTCTTGACTGCTGTGGGCTTAGAGCAATTACGCGTTATGAAATATTTTAAACATTGTCTTGAAAATCTGTTTAACAGATCACGCCACTGTTGCCCAGTTACCATTGTCGTTGTCATACGGGTTGTAGCAGAACTTCACAGATGACAATTTTTATAGCACAGTGAAAAACATACTGGTTCATGTAGGTTTAGCGACAAATATTTTGTTCAAACCAGAGGAGGCGCTGGGCACTATCACACAGGACCCGTACCCCAATTATATATCCCAGCACTTCGAATCCTCGGTTGGTTTCGTGAAAAATCGGAATAGAAAACCATGATTGATATCACACTGAAACGCCGAAAATTCATACATCTGTGGACCTAAGCCCTGAGTCTTCTAAGTATGTTGCGACACCTTTAACTTAAGCCTTTAAAATAAAAGTAGATGTCTTATGGCGTAAGATTTAAGTTAGTTTTTGATGAAAACTGCAAGGTCATGTAGGTAGCAGAATTTTGCAGACGACAGTTAGTTGCAGCATGCTGAAACACAATGATTCGTTTAGGCCTAATTTATAAACAACGTTTGAATTCTCGTCAACCAGTTCTGAACAAGCTTTATGTTAAGCTGAAATAATGTATACTTTATACGTTTATTTCGAAATATTATTGATCCTTAGAATGAGATCAAAATCATAAAAGAAATGTTAAACTTTACGATTTACATGTAAGCTGAGTTATGCGGGCCAAACATATTATGTGAAGACTCTAATTAATCAGGTTAAAAAAAACAAAAAAAAACAAATGAAGAGGTATAATAAAACAATTATTTACCGATAATTTCAGGCAACTTGTTGTTGTCAGAACCAAACAATAATATTTCAATGCTGACAAATTTACTGATTATCTTACAGAAGTAATTACAAGAGTAATTATACGCGAAGCTGAGTTGGTTAATTTGAGGTCTCAATTAATGTATGAATAAGCTTTCGATTATACGTAGCCTCTGTTCATCATTTGTCCTTGATAATATCTCAAAATAATTCGAATGGACAACTCATATAGGGCGTGTTCTACTACACTCGATCCAGTCGTGAATCTTAAAATTACCTGTTTTTTCGCACGAGTTAACAATTTTCTTTAGTGGACCCGATATAACTATGCTTACAGCAAGGACAAATAAATTATTTGATGATTTTAATGCAGGAATATGGTCCTTAAATTTAAAAAAAACCTTGTAGGCTGCAATTAGGTTTCAAAATACATCTCAATTGCACTTGAGGACATACCATACGAAGTATATTTCATAATTATTTTTTTGTACGCAAAGAATGTCTACTTACATAATGTTATAATTGCAGGATGTTTAGGAATTTCATATATGTAAAGTTAATTGAAACTCCGCTTATTCAAATAATTACGAATTATTTTGTCAATGACTTATATAAGAAAACAACATTCTTGTTGAAAAACTATTTGATATTATTAAATTATTTAAGTAAAACTTCACATGTACGTGACGATTTGTATGTACGATGAAATAACATATTCATCTTTATTTGAAAGCTTGCGAAATTACAATACAAGGCAGTAAACGTTTATTTTATGGTTAACTTTGCATTGAAAATTAACCACTACTGTCATGAATCAATGTATCTGCAACAGATAGATTATTATTTATGCTGCTCAGTTATCAATGCTGTTTTCATGCGTGCATGACGTTGCAATTAGAACTTTGCATATGACAGTTTTTTCTAGCACAGTGAAAACATGTTGATTCATGTAGGCCTAGACATTTTGCTCAAACAAGAGGTATCTATCAGCATTTGCACACAGGGCCAGTGCCCCGCTTCAATTTAAATGTGCTCCGAATCCCCAGTTGGTGTTTTTAAAAATCAGATTTGAAAACCGAAACGCCGAATATTTCGCGAGATTGAGGGATTTTTCTAAAAATAGTAAAAGTGCCATCCACATATCTTAGGTGGGAAAGCGATTTAAAAGACTGCGAACAGTCTTTCAATCATTCTTTTGCATTATAGCACAGAAAAAGACTGGCGAGGAAAGGCTTCAATCTGGAATCCATAATCACACCATTAGTTCAATCAAAAAGATTGCTATCTAGCAGAAAATTAGGTCTTTTTGTTGCAAAGCACATCAATTTCAGAAACGTAATGTTTCTTCCAAGAATCATTGCACACAATGACTCATTTTCAATGCTGGTACAGTAAACATTGCTATCTGTTACGTATTTTTTATGTTTTATGTTTTTCGTAGACTAAACGCAACAGAAAAACACAGATAACAGCTCGTATAATTTATTACACTAAACTATTATATGTATGTAACAGATATAACATAAATTATATAATAACAATGACAGATATTAAGTTTAAACCTTCAAAATTAATTACAATACAAAATAGTACTGGCTTCAACCTTCAAAGTTAATTGCAACACAAAATGGTACTGGCCTGTGTCCAATATAATGATTTAGAGTGAAAGTCCAAAAGTTCAGATCAGAAATCCAAAATTCTAGTCTAGGAGGTGAATTTGGTCCCACGAAGAAATTTCGAAGTTTGAATGGAGAATGACGAAGTTCTTTTTACGGTGTTTTCGATGAATGTTTCAACTTCTCGTTTTCCGCTTCGGTCTCCCCTAAAAAGTCTTGTACGTGTTGACTTTCAGTATAAACACTAATTCGAATGAATCGTAGAGATTGACGAAGTAAAATCACAGCTTCTGTAGATCTAGCCTTAGTCACAAATCAAGTTGAATAAAATCATAGCAAACACTTAAACTTTCTCAAACGAATGACTGACTCTTCTTATTCTTTTCTTCGAATAAAAACTAATGACTCTTCTTTTCTCGCATCTTCGTCTGTTTATATATTTGTAGGCCTAGACTTCTCGAACCATCGCGTAACTTTCCAACATTCCAGAGAAATCCGCGCATGTCCGTTCTTGCACGAGACTTGTCATCTAGACACTAGGCCGCCACATTCCATTTATAGTCAATTGATTGATCTACCTAATTCTAGAAATTTCTAAATGTTATTTTAAATGAATAACAACATATTTTTAACTGGTTTAAACTTTGAAACAATAATATAAATATGGAAATATAAATAATAGATATGGAAATCCACACAACACGACATGTTGTCGTTTACATAACATTTACATGACATTTACATAACACTATCAAACTTAAAACCAACTAAAGCATGATTGTAGGTTACAATGTTAAAAACTTGATAAATCGTAAGGGACATTTTTCTTTACAAATCTTAAGAAGTCCATGAAAAAATTCCAGGGTGGCTACCTGATCATCTGGTTCTTAAATGTTGTTTTTCATTTAAAATATTGTCATTCAATTTTAAAGGTATCTTTGTAACCTAGACTCTTTAGTGTCGGTTGAGCCATCGACTTATTATGTAACTTCAAAAACGTAGTTGAATCTTTTAAAAATGTATTCAGACTTTCTAAAATTTTGATATTTATCCAAACTACGGCCTCATTCAGTGGTTCAGTTTTAGATATAAAAGTTTGTAACACTGAAAACCGGATTTCGATGTCCGTAGTGGACGTAACACAAAACACCCATTATGTAACTCAGCGCTAAACAACAAAACAAATAAATCAAAATTACAATACTGTTTCTTTTAACAGAGGTAGAAATAATAATGTTGTTGTTGTTGTTTTGAATTAAGCACAAAGCTACACAATGGGCTATCTGTGCTCTGCCCACCACGGGTATCGAAACCCGGATTTTAGCGTGTAAGTCCGCAGACATACCACTGAGCCACTGGGGGGCAGAAATAATAATAATACAGTCATTTTTACTTAAGTTATTCAAAGATATTAATT